>AP031358.1:20070000-22470000 GCA_037833965.1 Marchantia polymorpha subsp. ruderalis
AAGGCAGAGATTGAGATAGACGGAATTCGTTAGTCAAAGACTCGAGCAAGGCCGAAGAGGAAGGTGAATTGTGAGTTGGTTGTGACAGAATCTTCAGACAGCAGTGTGGAGAAGACAGTTGTAGCAACCGCAACGACAGCCGAAGACCATAATAGCGAGCCTACTCTTCAAGTGGTGGAAGGAGGACCTTTGAATTTTGGCGGTATCAGCCAAAATTCCAGGAACCTTCGCAGGAGAGGACGGACACAACTAGTATTAGTCTTCTATCTTCGGAGCAGACGCGATCTGTGGGGAGTGAGGATGTACCTTAACCGAAGACAAGTGAATTCCTCACGGTGAGTGAGGAAATACTTGAACAGGTTGTGGCACAGGTAGGTGGGACGGTAGGAAACATCATGGATATTCCAGTGCCGCCACCGCCTGAGAAAGAAGTAAGATCTGAGGTAGCAGTGTAGACCTTAGAGGAAGAACCGAAGAAGTTAGAGGTTTCCTTCCCTGATTTCTTGTAGGATAGTGTAGTACCTTTATTGAAGTATTTGGACAAGAAGAGTGAAAAGTATACTGTGACAAGGGAACCAAGATTTCATGTAGAGTTGATCAAGAATAGAACGAAGCTCAAGAGGGCAGTGGCAGTGAAGATGGAATGGGATTCTGCAACTGTGATGGCGAAGAAGCGAGTTGCAAGCTTGACATCGAGTGTGCAACCACAAAGGCGGCATTGCAGGAACAAGCAAGACCGACTTCGTGCAAAGGAGATGGAGTGCGAGGTGCTACGACTGAACTTGGAGAAGGAATCCGATCGTCGTGCGGCATTAGAGTAGGGCTGTATCAGTCTTCGTACCACCAACGAAAATGTATAGAAGGTGACCACGGAGTTGTGCGGGAGATTGGAAACGCCTAAGAAAGCCTATGCTGCGGAAGTGCATCGTAGGAAGAGATTGATTGTAGCTGTAGGGAAAAGTGATCAGATGCACGCCAAAGAATTAGCTAAGGTGGAAGAACGAAGAGCCGAAGATGCGCAAATCGCCGAAGATCTTCGGAGAAAGATTGCTGCGGCGAAGACAGAAGAGGAAGAACTTCGTAGCAAAATTGCGGAGCTCACGCACGATCGTGAGAAGGAATTCAAGCGCGCGGAGGAGCTTAGGCAAGTCTGGCGGAGGAATTCCGATAGCACGAAGAAGAATTGACGGATTGGGCCAAGAAATTGACAAATTGCAAGGCAACCAGATCTTCAGAGGTCGGATATAGATTAAAGGTCAAATTGGACTAGAGACAGTTACAGAATCAGTTAAAGATGGCTTCCTTGAGATCAGAAATGTCGTAGAGGAGAGCAGATAATGCAGAGGCGGCATACCGTCCATTGCGGGATGAGACAACCAACGAATTGCGCATACGAGTTGAGAAGTGCCTGCAGGGATTTGCATTGTGCGAATTGCAATCGGTTAAGTGGTTGAAGCTAGATTCGTTGGAGCGGCGTTTGATGAGCGCGAAGACCAGCGGATCCGCAGGGCACAAGCAGATGATAGAACTAGTTAATTCTTCTTCTTATGGATTGGTAGAGGTGCGGGAGAATGTAGAGTTAGAGATACTAAATGTTTTGCGTAGGTTAGGAGTAGACGTAAGTTCAGAGGACACTGTAACCGCTACGTCAGATGGCACCGCACCTAAGAGTAGTTCACCTCAGGCGGTTGAGATTCCATGGCCATCACTGTGAATAAAGAGGCCCAAGGCTCTTTCCTTGGGGTGCTTTTCTGTCAATTGGCTTGTCTTGACTGTAAACCTATATCCACTGTGTGTTTGTGTGCTAGTGTGTGATCCTGTCATTGAGCATAGTGCGCTCCTGTTTGTCGAAGCTATTGCATCGGAAGTTGTGAGTGTCCAACTTGAATGTTCTGAGTAGCCGGGGACTCTTCGGAGTTTAAGCAAATTCGGGTCTGGGTATTCGAGTCAGTGAGTTGGAAATATGCAATTTTGGGAAGTTTTCCCCTGAAATCTAAGTGTGGGGTCGCAGGCGATTCCCACATATGTAGAGTGGAGAAATTTTAGGTTGTGAGTGTGATTCTACTCTGCTCTTTGGGCTTTCGGCCGTAATTGAGCAATGTCTTGTGGGAATAACATGTGCCTAAGAAGTAAAACTCATCAATAGACTGTTAATCAGTGACAAATCGTGATTCTTGGTGTTGCGTCTGTCTCTGTGGGAACAAATCTCTACCATTATGCTCCATTTTGGTATTTGTTGGTTATCACAGCAACACTTAAGTAGTTGCAGACCGAGACACAACATATAACCTAACCCTAGAATTCATGGACTAGAATATCTTCTCGTTAAAGATCTAGTGACATTGCTCACTCAGTACTTTGGAGTAAGTCATCCATCATCATCAGCATTTAATCTTCATGGATCCTTTATCGACACTGAGAAATGCGATCATGCGAACAATCCACGTCTAAGGGCAAGGTCAGGTCTGCTGTGCTTTTCTGAAAACCTTCCCGGAAAACGATCTTTGCAGGTAAAAGGTGTCTGTTTCCAGGTGAAGTTTATGTCGTGAACTTCTTGCTGGCAATTGCACCGACAGTCAAATTGGAGCAAGGAAGATATGCCCAACAGACTCTTCCATCCCCGGTTGTCTTTAGTCAATGTAGGTAAATTGTCATAGTCTATCGCGTGATCCAGCAAGATATGATCAGATGCAAATCGTTTTGCTCAATGCACATTTTGCTGATACTCGTAAATTCTAGGATGCCTCGCAACGTGGTGCAGAATACTAAATCTTTATTTGCGTTTCGGTTATAGGCGATGGAAAATCTGAACGTCCAAATTCACAAAAACAAATTTGGAAATAATTTAGACAAGCAGAGAGAAAGAGGCCGTCTTGTAATTCGGCCTTATAGACTATTTGGCTACTCTTTGAAAGGTATAGTCCAGGGAACGAGCTTACACCAGAGATGATCCGCAACAGTCTGGAATTTGAGGTTCATGTACAATGGAAAACTGTGGCGATCATCTTCACCTGGTTTATGAAGTTCAGATTTGGAAACGCGGGGTATTCCGACGATGCAGGTGGCGCACCGTCAACTAGAGTTGCATATGAGTCACCACAACTTTATATTATTACTGAATTACATAAAGTGAATTCGAGTGACTCTGACTCGTTCCTGGATTTCTTTTTCTCGCAGCGCTTACCGGAGACCCATCCCTGGTGGAATTGTTACTTGTACACTGAATAGAGTCACTGGAATCTCCAGGGTGCTCAATGGAAAACCACTTTCTCAATGTAACAACGAGACACTTTCCAAACATTATTATATTGAACTCAGCAAAGTGATAGCGGTGTAGCTATACCCACATGGTGAAAAATATTTGTCCTGAGAACCTTTGGCTGCAATCCAGAGGATCAAGCATCAAGACGGCCGTCACGTCCGATTCGATTTTCCTTTCCCTGGACCCCAGTAGCTCCATAATAATAAACCGTACTCCAACCGGACCACCTGCTTCCTAGATCCGTGGAATTCGGGCCTGAGAAGCAGTCTCGTAGGCGCTCATGTTCTTGATAAATGAAGTTACTGCGTAGGAATTGCATAATATCACAACAAACTACGTAACTTCATTTTCACCACGTCTGTGTCACTGCCTGCGGACAGAGTAAGGAATCATGAAAAGGTATATACGTGATTCTAGGTTCAACGTCGCTCTTGTCGGGACCGGGTGCAGTCAAGAAGCCGAAGCAAGGACGAGGGTTCAGGGCTGAAATATTCAACTGAGCTAAATGTTTGCTCGAAATGCGTGTTCAAAAAGCAAATAGACAGTGGCATGATTTTGATGGACTCTACGGTCGAGGCATTGGTCTTTTTCAACTAAGGTCCCACTAAAGAGGTCGAAAGTGTCCAGCCCAGCATCTTCACTTTCTTCAGTGGAGTGAGCTGGCGTAACTACATGCCGGAAGTGAGAAACAGTATACATTGTCTTGTGCGTTGTACTTTTTAGCTCAGTTCCCACACTAAGTATCAAATTTGACAGCATCTTCATTTTCTTCAATGGAGTGAACTGGCGCAAGTTCAATAGGGGGTCAGGAGTGAAAATCAATCAATGATACAATTCGTATGAGTCAATTAAAGATGCAAATCGTACTACACATTTCATAGAAAGGTATTTGTTCATAATTTCCAATATTGTAACAAAAATATATGCTTTACACATGAAATAACACGTTTCAGTTTTAACGATCATATCAGTTGAACAATGTTCTTTAATTTTTTCATTTGACATGTTTGGATTTATGATTTAAGCAAACGGTTGCAAAATTTGCAGTATGACTTGTTTCATTTCAGTAAAGATATCAAATATTTGAATTTCCTTTATAAGTTAGTCTTATCTTTCAAATATTAAGCGAGAGTTTCAGCTCAACTCATGACTCATTGTTATCTACCATTTAGAATTTGAAGTACTGTTCAAATTATGTACACAACACAGTTTTTCTTAGCTCGCAAGCAAGTTCGAAAAACGTAACTTCTTCAGAGGAATGACTTTGACCTTAGCAAGTATCATTTTGGTTCTATCGTGTTCTATACGACGAGATAAATAAGCAGGATTGCTTTGAGCACGGACGAAACCTAATTTCTTTTTAATGTTTGACGTCGAAAGACCTCCAGACTCTGGTATTAAACTGTGCATGCGTTCACAGGCTTAACAGTTGAGCTATAAGAACAATCATACCATCAGTTGAGAACCTCGAGTACTCGTATTCTCTGTATACAGTTCTTAGACATTATGTTTAGTAAACTTCCAAAAGGTTTATCAGCTTGTTCTGAAGCTTAGAGTCATGTAGAGTTCTGTTGCCTACTGTACCGATCTTCAAAACAAGAAAAGAGCTTGACAGGCTTTGTCCGCCGAGCTGACTACCCATGTGCCTTCTATTTGTCAGAATAAATCCACGTGATCGTACGAAGATTCACTTTGAAATATCTGTTGTTAGCGTGACGACATCATGATACACTCGATCAGCACACTGATGCCTTCACCCACGTTTCCACTTCACTTTCACAACAAAGTCAATATCTACTCTCAACTTCTTAGACAAAATTCCACACCGAGTACAGAGGAACACGCGTGTTCTGTTCGCATGTTGTCGTTACCTCTGCCGCTGACGCCGCTCAATGAGAAGATCTGACTGAAGCCGGTGCATGTTTTTCCCACGCTCTACCCGGGTCTCTCTCCCGGGGGTCTTGATACAGCTAAATTCGCATTCTCCTAGTCCGATTGAACATTCAGTTCTACAGGATTCAAAGTATTCACATCTGAGATATCTGCGATTCCATTCATTCCATGAAATCCTGCGCCCACATCGCACCATCTTTGCTTCTATCGAGTCTTTTGGATTTCAGATCTACGAAGCTATCAGGTTGTCCAGGTAAGATCTGTCACTAGTGCAAGTCAAAGAGTTCAAACTATGTTTAGGTTACCTAGAGGCGTAAATCTGCTTTGCACTGTCTTCAATTTCCCTTGGAACCAGGATGATGGTTGTTTGCGGATGATGGTTGTTTGCGTTCATTTTGATTTACATCGCCTCCTGCTTCCATTTTGCACAATGTCCCTGGGTTTGTTGTGATGGCTCATGATTCGCGTATGTGCACAGCTTGGAGTAAGCTTGGAGTACTCTGTGCGTCGCTGTTGCAACGCGAGGTCTGATGCCCAGCAAACACATGCACACGACGTGAAGTTAAATATTCTTCGGGTAAACAAGCTTTCGGATAGGGGGGTGCGTTTCTTCTTCTGCGAGAGTGGAGGAGAGAATGGAAGTTGCAGGTTTGTCCATCGTTAGTGACGCTGCCGAACTTGCCACACGGGGAATGGAATCTGCAGACGTGGAACCGGAGCTTCCCTTCGCTGTCCAGGACCTTATACGGCGTCTGGAAGGCAAAGTTGAAGTCTGGCTTCCCGAATTAAGCGGGCCAGAATTTCGGGATTTCTTTCCGGCGTGTGCTTCTCCGTCGACGATCGTAGGGTGGCAAGGCCAAGTGCGCCTTCGAGTGCTGGAGGCAATTGGCAGCTGCGACACATTTACATTACTGGACATACAAGTGATTTTCGGCGGAGACATCTCGAGGTTGACGGCTAGCGAGTGGGAGGTACTTCTGAGAGGTTTCAGATGTAGCACCGTTCTACGAGTGATAAGAGTTGAGGATTTGACGTGGAATTCAGATGCGGAAATGGAAAGCTTGTGTTTCCAGCTGGGGAGAATTCTGAATACCTCTAGCGTAATAGATTTGACAATAGTCAATTGCAGTTTGAGTGCCAGATGTTTCTTGAATCTCGCCTCAGGACTACGAGAAAATTGCCAATCCAAACTCAAGTCTTTAGACCTGCATAACGCGTGGGAGGACTCGAGTGCAGTGAAGCATGTGGCTGACATGATCAACAGTGCTACTCGATTACGAAAGCTGAGTTTAGGCAGCTGTTCGAACGGAATAGACGACATGGATGAGGCGGCGCTTGGAATCCTGTCCCAGGCTCTGTTGCACAGCTCGTCTTTGAAAGAGATCAAATTGGTTGATGTTAAGTGGGGAGCATCCTTGTTGCTGAAAGCATTGGCCGGAGATGATGGCAACCGATCCATCGAACGTCTTCTGCTGGAGAATATGGATCGACTCGGAGACTGTATACGAGAACTTCTGATTTCCAACCGATCATTGAAGGAAGTGAGGTTGAACTCCTTGCGGATGCTTCCTGAGGAATGGCACCAGCTAGGCGAAGCCATACGTGACCATGCTAGAGCAGCAAATATCATTATAGAGTTTTACTTAGACGAAAATGTTGAAGATAACTGGAAGTCAATAGAAGCTCTTGCTTGTGCTGCTAGTTCCGATGTCAAGGACCCCACTGTGGATCTTGTACTCACAACTCCGAGTGACCACGAAGTGATGTTATCATTAAACCTATTGGGTAGGGTACTGCGCGGGGAGATCAGATCTCTAAAATCTTTCAGTTTATCGGCGAGACATCCTCGCACTTCAGGTAGCAACCAAGATACACTTAAAAGTATCCTCCCGATGAATGGAAAAACTGGAGAAGCTTCAGTCTTGAAGAGTCTAACATTACGTGATTCAGCCAGAAACCTTTTCAAGGGAATATGGAAGCAACTGTTTTGGTACTTACGTGAGAACACAAGTCTCACATACTTGGATCTGAATCACTTCACACTCGACGAAGAGGCGTTCAGGGACCTGATGGGGCTCCTACAAGTCAACTTGACTCTCCAGGAAATAGACGTCTCATACACCTCATGGGCGAAGGACGGAAAGGCGGCGCAGATTCAAGAGGCGCTCAAGCAGAACCAGAAGCGGGCCGTGTACATGTCCGTCTTCAGAGAAACCAGATTAGCATTTGGAGATGCAAAAGCTGGTCGACTCTTCTTATGCGGCTCTCCTAGAGCAGGTAAGGTGCTCTGTAAATTCTCAGTTTTTTTCTCAATGAATGCAAACTAGCAATCTAAGGTGTTGGTTATTTTATGATCTAGATGTATATACAATTTTGTGAAAAATAAAACGGAAAAGCCAATCCGATACAAATAACTTCAACTTATTAATAATATATTTCTAGTAAATTCAAAATTTGCTGTGAAATTCGGAAAGCATTCAGATACTATTTCTCTACACAATATATTCAATAGATATGCTATCAAGTAAATTATAAAATCATTTTCAATAACATGTTGTATTTCTTGTGGTGTCCACTCAATCTGTAGGCAAGACTCACTTACGTCAAACATTGATGAGGATAATCCAAGGTAAAAGTTGGCTAGGAAACAAATGGTGCGCATTGCGGAGGACCAAAGGAATCGAAGTGGAGTTCTTGCAAAACAATGACAAGATGCAAATCTCAATTTGGGATCTTGCGGGACAATGGATTTTTCGTACCCTTCAAAATGTGCTTTTTCCTCAAACCAACAATTTCTGCGTTTTTATTTTTGTATATAGCCCCTTTGGCAAACCAGAGTCTTGTTTCAGAGATGAGTTGGAAGATTGGTTGAGTTTCATCACATCCAGCACTAAGTGCACAGGACATAATCTTCCACAAGTTCTTGTTGTGATTTCACACAAGGATAAAGTCATATCCAACTCTTTGAATTGGGCTCACTCCATTGTGGATGAACTCACCAAAAGATTCGCAAATTTTGTGGATCTCCTCCCTATTGAGGACTGTTGTTTTGTGGATACTCGGAAGAGGAAACAAGTGATTCCTCTCAAAAATCACATTTTTCAGAGCTTAGAAAAATTGTTGAGTGAAAAATCTCCAAGGGTTCCCAAACTGTGTTCTCAACTCACTTCCCTCTTCGCAACAACTACCAAGGAGAATAGAAGCTGCCCGCTTTGGTCATCTGAAAAGTTTCGTGATTTCTGTACTCCCATCCTGACGCAAGCCATTCCACCATCTTCTGTTCACTCTGTTGATCATTCAAGGATAAAGATGTCACTTGTATCCTATTTGAATGACATTGGATCCATAGTTTGTATTCCTAACCTCGATTATATCATTGTTGATCCTAACTGGCTCACCAATACATTATTGGGTGAGTTGGTAGCTTTAGGTCAACACTTTCAAGCTCAAGAGTTCGAGACTTCTTATGAATTGAGCCCAGATGCAAGCAAGGACGGATTTGTGAGCAAGAGTGTCTTTGCTGGACTGATAGAGAAGTTTTTGGGAAAGCAACCATGCTTTGAAAATGTGGACAGAGAGGTGCTTGAAAACATCCTTATCAATTTAGATTTGTGTTTCAAGCTCGAAGATACTTCTCAGTATTTCATTCCTTCCTTCATCCCTGAGCATGCAAGCGACGAGGAAAAGAATGATCAAGAAGGGGCGCACGCGAAGTCGATGAATTGGGCAAATATGAGTAAGACTTCACAGTTTGTCGGCATTCGGATTCAATGCCAAGATGAAAGAACAATGTCACTAACGGCTGCTTTTTTCCCACGCTTCCAGGTGAGGTTGAATCATGATTTCATATACACTAACAATATTGGATGTGTCAAGTTCCGATTGACAACTGTGTATGATGAATGGAATGTTTCCTTATCATAATTTTTGAATGTTCCACTAACTATGTACCGATTTTTTTATCATTGTAGATGTTTATGAGACGCAAGTTGATCTCTGAGATGGATGTTTCCAAGGAGAATGTAACTTGCTCTCGACATTATCTGCAACTTTTCCTTGATGGACACCAGATATATGTCGAACATGTTCAGAGTGAAAAGTCTCACAAATATGTAGATGTTCTGATGTTATGCTCGAGTCAGAAGTCAAGGGAGGCGGCTATTAAATATGTGATGAAGCATATCGTCCAGGAGTTGATATCATTTTGTGCATCACCCAAAGGCTGTCCCGGGGTGGCGTTAGTGCTGGGTGTGATGCAAACACGTTGTGTGGAGATGCTGATTCCAAGTTATCTCAGAAGAGCCATTCTGATCGAGAAGCTCAAATCGGACTTCATTCGTAGCATCAACGACAAACTTGAGGAAATTCCGCTGGATAGTTTGCACTTGGTGGAGAAGGAAGAGTTGTTCCTCTATGAGCAGTGTTGGCCCCCTATTGAAGGTCACACAGAGAGAATATCCGAACGAGCTAGGGATTTGTTGTGGGACAGCGATGTGGAAGCGATTGTGAATGATATTCGACAGAAACGAATTCAACAGTTGGAGTCATTGCAGGAAGGTCTCATTAGCTTGAACAATGATTTGGCTCAGTGTTATCCTGAAGCTGAAGACATTGTTAGTAACTCGAATATAGCTCAAATGAAAGACTGGAAACCACGCACATCCAGGTGCTTAAGCCGTGCCACCTCAAGTGTGGAAAGTCCTTCAACTCGACTTGTTTTGTTGAAGATTGATCTGCTGGGACAAAAGGTTGATGGTTTGGATGAGAGGCTAAGATCAGTGCAGAACATTTTGCAGAGATTGGACATGAAGATGGGACAGATACTCTCTCTGCAGCAAGAACTGCAGTCAACGCTGAGTGATTTCATGTCTAGAGTGGACATGATTGTTGAGTATTCGCAAGAGCTTCAGGTGGCAAGAACGCCAAAGCGACCTTACGTCACAGATGATGTTGGCATTTTCTACAGGATGAGTGCACTTCTACATGTCGGGAAAACCGTTCGTTTACACTTGATGTGTGAGTCTATGATTGGGTTTCACTCTGTAAATGATCAAGAAGGTTTGAAGATACGCTTGGATCGGGAGAATAGCTTGTGGATTCGGAAAACTGTTGAAATCTCTTACAAAGTCATGCATTATGCTGTGAAGGCTGGACTGGATGTGACCTTCGGGTTGGGCCAAGCGATTCCGGACTGGGAAGATTTAAAATCTAATATCGTTCAACTCTACGGTATTAGTGATGATGATCGTAGGGCAATTCTAGCAGGTGGGGAAAGCAAAGAGCTACAAGAAGCATGGTTGAGGATTCAGCAAACTCTTGCGCCTCAGCTTCAAAATCGCTATTCCGAAATCTTCAAGTTGTATCAGGTGAAATACTTGAGTTTAGAGAAGGGTGGGCATGCCTGGGTGTGCGTGCAGTGCATGAATAGAGGCCTTCGTTGTGGAATTTTGACATGTTAGGATTTTGAAGATTTTACAATGTCATTATGCAACTGACAAGCATATGTTTTACGCTCATGCAATATAAAACTCTGCAAAATTTTCCTTACAGTTTCACAAGTAGAAGTCTTTTATAAACTTTGCCATCATGTCAATCGCACGGTTGTGTGTCTGAAGAACATCAGTGTTCGGCTAAACTATCAAAATTACGTTTTGTGGGTAGGGTGTTCAGAATGTCTTGTTGCAAAGGTCACCATGATGAAAGCCCTTCACTTCATAGGTGGGGGTGGTCACCTTGAACTTCGATAAAATATCCCTGAACGATTCATGATCAAGGTCCAACAACTGTATAATGGACGGGAATAAAGATTATAATATGTTTTCGTTTTCAGCTAGTATCTGTGTTTCAACAAGAGAGCAATATCTCCTAAAAAAAAAGGCTTTTCCTACGTTTCATATGCAGTCTCCGATCTCGTAAGTCACGTGAATTGGCTTCTGGTGCTTAATTGTATCACCAGAAGATTTCACGAGATTCCTTACGAGGCCTAACCCCTTCACTTCGAACGCATCACACCCATAAAACGAACACCTGTGCGCCAATATCTATTAATTCTTTTACTTTGCCGCATAATTTCCTTTGGACGGCCAAACCCTGTAACATTCTCTCTTAGTTGAACCTCTAACTATGCCACACCAAGGGGTTCTTAATCCGTAGCCTTTCTTCATTTGACCTCTTCAATTCGTGCACACTTTTGCTGCTCGAGCCACAAAACAATTGCGATCAATTCGTCTACCATATCAGCCTCATGGTGAAAAGTAACTGTGGCATTGTCTCCATGAAGAGGACAAGAATCTCCATGTTCTGTATCACCTTTGGCGATATGTTAATAGAGGCCTAGGACTTCAGGAGGTGTTTTGTGATCTTCAGCTTTAGATTATTATTCTTCGGCGCTCGACATCTGAAGAGCCTTCATCAACTTCTGTACTCCTCTTTGGAGGGGATTCTCTAATATCTTCAAAACCTGGACTCCCTCGATATCTGAAGTATGTGAATGTGTAGTATTAAGCTTCATATTTGTATGAGTAAGAATCTCACTAACCATGTCTTCACAACCTGCTTCCTAGATTTGTGGAAATCGGGCCTAAAAAGCAGTCTCGAAGGCGCTCATGCTCTTGAATGACTGCGTAGGATCTGTATAGTATCAGAACAAACGTCATCGGTGTCACTGCCTGCGTTCAGAGAGATGAAAGGGTAAATACCTGATTCTAGGTTCAACTTCACTCTTGTCGACACCAGTTGTAGTTAAGAAGCAAAAGAAGCCGAATCAAGAACGAAGATTCATGGCTGTAATATTCAACTGAACTCAGGGTTGGCTCGAAATGCGTTCAAGAAGCAGAGAAGGCTCTCATCCTGATGTACTCTGTAGTCGAAGCATTGTAGCTAAGTATCAAAATTTGCCAGCCCAGCATCTTCACTTTATTCGGTGGAGTGAACTGTGGATGTAACTATGTCTGTCTACCGTAAAAGTGAAGCAATGAGCAACATTTCCAATTAGTTTTGATGGATTAAAGTCTTCATTGATTTTGGCATTAACACTAAGACAGTGGTTTCGAGTTATCGTTGCTAGTTTTTATCAGAAGAAAAAATTAAATTCTTGCAATATTGACAGTCAGGAGGAGTAAGACACATGTAAACTGCAATTTGAAGAAACTTCATTAAGACAGCAAAAGACGCTCTCTAATCCGAGACAAGACAGTGGACTATAGATAATTGCCCTTCCGTGTGAATTCAACGGAACGGTATATGGAATGTATAACCAAGTTATCAATGGAATATAACGGACAATTTTTAAAGACCTTAAAAAAAGGTAGAAGATGTACAAAGTCCTCGTAATTCTTACGAGGATTTGTACATCTTCTAAGTTACATGTAAGTAATCGTAAGTACTTTTGTAAGTAAATTTGTAAGGATTTTGTAATCCTCGTAAGAACTACGAGGACTTTGTACAGTATTATTCATTTTTATTAGTTCTTCTACAGAGATGACAAATCGTGTATGATGGACAATGTCCTGATTACAAATCTAATGTAAGTGTGATTAGCATATATTCAAATAGTTCGTTGAACCCTTTATTCCTTTGCTTGAGGTTTCTAGCATGTTCAACTCAAACACGTAACAAGTGCTCATCCCAGCCGTCAAAAGCTCGAGTACTGATTTTTAGGATTGGAAAGAGTTAAAATGGTATCTTCAAACCTCCGTGGGTCAGGAGAGGAGTCCCGCTCCCAGAAGGCGTTCCCACAGCGAACGAAGTAATGAAGACAGAGCAGCAAAGCACAACCGAACCTAGGGGACCCAGATTCCACTGTCAAATGAGCGTCGCAAAGAACAATGAAAAAAGTGGCAATTAAAATGTGGAGGAAGATGAAATTTCCGGGCGGAGCCCTTAGCCTGCTCTCGGCTATACGCGAAACCATGTACAACAGAAGCTCCACTGACCAGAATTAGTACGTACACGAGCCTGCACACGACTCAGTAATTACAGATCCAGCTTCGAATCTGCCGGATGGGGACTACAAACGGCGCTGGAGATCGAGCAGGCTAAATGGAAACGCTGTAAGGGACGCCTTTGCCGGTGATGCCGGACGTGGACGAGGGGAAGAGGAGAGTGTATGGAACTTGAGGTTTTCCACTCCTGTTGAGCAAGGTGGGGTCGGTGTTTCTGGCGTTGATTTTCGCCTCCAGATCCTTCATGGCAGCGGAGAAGTCCGAGAACGCAGCGCGAAGGCGAGGGTCGCAGGTCCAGTTGCTGGTGAGGCGCTGGCCTTGGTACTCCTCGTCGATCGAGTGAGTGGACAGAATCTCCCACAGCGCCATGGCGATGGTGGCCCTGGTTTCCGATGTTGTGGCCGAGAGGATGAAGGCGTCCGGGTCGGCCAGGAGCTCCTGGTACTCCGCGGAATCCTTCTCCGGGACGAGCCGTCTCATCATCGATGGCTTATTGGGCGTGTACCCGGCGAATGCGTACTGGCCGAAGTTGATGGCTGCGTGGTGAGGTCCTGCAATCCACGATATCGTGGTCAGAATGAGCACCAGGCTGCTCTTCGAGTCGGCCTTCGGCCACCACGGCGCGTCTTTCTTGTCTCCGTGGCCCACGTTCACGATCTCGCTCCACCAGCTTTGCAGCTCCGCGTCGTGCTGCACTGCGTCGTTTGTTGGGTACGCTATGTCGACGCACTTGGACACCCAAGTCTGAATTGCCTCCCACAGGTCCAGACCGTCCTTCGCGAATGGGTAGTCGTCGATGACCAGCGCCACCCCTCCTGGTTGTGACGAGTCTGCCGGTACTGCCATTCCCCTGCAGTCACAGCCCTCGGCCGAGACGAATTTCAGGTTAGAAGACAATGCCTGTCTCGCATGTGGACTCACACTCCTACACCAATCGATAATTCATCCCTACCGCTATCGATCAGCGCGTATGGAATCATGAGCTTTTGTGCACCAACAAATTTCTGGCAGGTGATGAAATCGGTCGAACTCTGCATCACCTGCTACCTCGAAGCCCAAATTACATGCATCCTCAATGTACTGTCACATAATCTCTTCATGCAGCTCTTCGAAAATATTTCGTGTTTTTCCGTGAACATTTTTCTTCGATCCCAGACTTTTGGCAAGTTGAGCCTCGTGTCCACACTCGGCAAGATCAATTTGACAAGTATTTATTCCCCTTCTATTCCGATCACGTAGAAAGGGTGAGCAAAATCAGAGAAGAGGTTTTGTCGGAGTGGAATTGCTTGTAAGACTGGACAGGCGAATCACATTCATCGATTCGTCGTCGTTGTCGTGTGAGAATTGGACTTTTTTAAACCGAGTGGGAGATTCAAGAAAGAAAGAGGTTGACTTCAGAATTTACATACCTGGCGATGAGATCCTCCGGAAGAGCTTCTCTATCGAACCTCCAAGCAGCACCGTATACCACAGAGCTCATCTCGAACGAGTACATCCCAGGCGTGAATAATTGCTCGACGAGGCCACCCGCATTGATGAGAGAAGCACGAGCAGCTGCGTTGATGTTCATCGTGTTTTTGCAGACCGGGTAGAGGAGATTGAAGATGGGGTGCACCTGGCTGAGTTGGCGGTTAGTTGCAATCACAATCGGCTCCATGACGGCATGCGCTCGTAGCCTGAATTTATACAAATACAGACAAATTCAGATCTCGAATGATCTCTTCTCAGAGCCTAAGCCATAGCACTTTCGTACAATTTCACGATTTCCTCTCGAGACTCATCGAGGCGGGATCCGCGCTTGTCATCCGTTGTGGAAATGATTCACGATTTTGTGCTGAACTGGGTGAACGAGCAGATTAGAGCCGCCCTTTTACCACAGTCTCGTGCCCTTGTCTCCAACGGGGTTCGGCACGGGGGCTCGAGCTGACTAGCTCGGCCCCTGATATATCTCAGGGAGAGGCTGAGGGTTACTTCGTTCGATGAGTCAATTTTGCAGCAGCTAAGATTGACCTGAAAATAAACAATTTGTAGGCAGTTTCGGGGAAGAATCTTTTGGAATAAAGGGCGTTCATGACGAATGTCGAAAGGATTTGTGGTAACTTAGCGACTGATATCAGCAAACATGCACTTGCCAAACGACGAAGGATAACAAAGCCACGAGGGCAAGTTCTGATACCAATGGCTGATGAGCTCATGAACTCCGAAGTCCGAAGAGGAGGCGTGGATCTTGGCCAATTCCCACAAGTAGTCGGTCTGAACTCCTGCTCCCGTGTCTATAGGCGGTGTGAAAACCCGTCTGATAGCAGACTTCGCACCTGGTGGTGGAGGCAAGGACAGCTCAATGGCAACCGGGATTATCTGCCCTTTGCTGGTGTAGAAGAAAATGGTGCGCACTGCATACGATTTTCCGTGGTCCTTCAGTGCATTGATCCTGTCCATGTAGGTCATGAACGTGTCATGGTGGTCTACCGTGAAAAGTCTCCTCGCCTTCAATGCCTGCGCACATGCAAAATTAACCTTGATGCTCAAACCGATTCTACCGACGTAAGGACAGGATATGATCCAAGGCCTCAGACTCAGAAATAGCCAGCAGACGAGATTCCAGAGTCTGAGGACTAGTTCTCTAGCGGCTGGTCGTGACAATCTGGGCAACTCCTCGCTCTCTTTTCGATAAGTCTCAGTTCCACTCGCAGATGGCACAGCACTGAGCAGGCCCAGATCACAACCTCGGCTTTAACACAAGGCCGAGGTTATGATCTACTGTGAGGCCCTCACTGATCGTTCGCCGTCGTCATTTTTTCTAAGTCGAACTCTGAGCGATGGAGCTAAGCATTTCTGGAAGAAGTTCTCGGATTCTACTTCACTTTCAAGTGACATGATTCATTTCTGCAATTCCAGGTTTAAGATACGGATATACTCACATCTGGGACGGTCATGTTCTCCAAGTATGGCAGGATGTGCTCGTTCTGCAAAGCAGTGGCAGGTCCATATACAGCTGGGTCCAGGGCACTTGTGGGTGGGAACTCCTGAAACGAAACGAAAGCATTGCAGTTCAATGTACGATTTACGTGACATCGTCCTCGGCGCTGGGATTGCATCCCGCGCCGTCCTTTGCAATGACCTCTAACAATTGGATCCTTTCTAAGTGATGAAGAAATGCAGAATGAAAATTTGGAGGTCCATTATTAATCCTCGCGCATGGAAGGAACAAAATCCGTTTCGAGTATCTGAACTAGAGCAAGCAGCCATCAGCCGATCATGACGTCGTGGACGAGGAAAGACATTTGGAAACTACAGCTGGGAAGAGTCATATTGACATATGCTTACGGTAAGTAATCTGATCGTGACGGGATTCAACCCGGCCAAGGTTTCGCGTCCGAACTCCTCGTCGAGCATCCAGGCCTTGTCATCGACTACATGCACGGATCGAAGGAGAAACATGTGTCACACTTACTGGAACTGTCGACGGCGACATTGACGGTGCTGAACACGCAAATGGCGACTGACAGTTGTGGACAAGCTTAAGACAAAGGACCTACGAGCGACGATGTCCGGGAGCGGAAAATGGATGACGCTCTTATCTTGGCCGTCAGCGTCGAAGATCGTGTCCAGGAGGATGAAAGGGTTGTCAGCGGGCGCCTTGCTCTTGGGCTTGATCTTGGACGACTCCAGACGGCCGTGCAGGTTGATCCCCGTGTCGTACAACGACTTGATCTCGTCGAACGAGGAGAACTCGTTCGGTGTGTCGTCGAAGTAGCTGATGATGGCAGGCACGATGAAATGTGCAATCGCCTTGATACCACTCGCCAAAAAGCCCGAGTTTTTCACTCGGCTGAACCTCTCATCCCGCGGTAAGTAGATGGTCGAGACTCCTGAGTCTTTCAAACTCGCTTCCGAGGTCGGATCTGCACGATTCGGGCTCGATACCCTCATGATCAGTACGAGCTTCATCCTAGCACAACCTTGTTCTGATGTCAACATACATGGACCCTGGTCTGTTAGCAGTCAGTCTCATCTGGTGTGAGTTATGCAACTGGAGCACAGTGTTGTGGATACGAGGAGGCCTAATGAGCAGACACTGACCATATTTCGCTTTTGGTCGACCAGTTCTGCATCGGCGGGGGTACGGCAACTGAGCAGATCCTCCGAGAACGGGACGACGATCAGATTCAAGCTGCAGGTCGTTGTACACGTCGTAGTCATAAATGCGTTCGCCTTCCTTTCTCATTCCAGTACCATCTCCTCGCAGATCTTTCAGATCCTGGGATCTGAGTTCTTTCAGCCCTGGAGGCGTGGCATCTGGAAGGTACATCTGTCACATTTCATGCAATTGCCCCACAAAGCTTACAATCATTAACAGCATGAAGATACATTTCAGCTTGATTTGGATACTCCGAGACGAAAGCCGAACTGGCCACGGACGAAAGAGGCTCATCAGAGTGACAGGAACCTCTTGGGGTGTGAAATGAGTTTGTCATCCAAGACACCGAGTGCCTGGAACTTGAACAAATGGAAGAGGCGGGGGAGGCAGGAGTCACTGTGATGAACCATAAGGAAGACGTATTTCTAAATTTCCAAGCTGTCAATTCTGTTTGTACCTTGTTGCTGAAGAAGACTCGATCATGTTTGTAAAATGATGTGTTGTACACCCAAGAGTTGCAGAGGAACTCAATAGTGCTCTTGTCAGGCATTTCCAAAGTAGCACCGCACAGATAAAACTCGTTTCTGTGATTATTTCTGATGAAAAACGCACCGACTTCCCCAAAGTCGTTCGGAACCTTGAACAAAACGATATATTGATAGTTATCCACGGCCAAGAACGAGTTGTCAGGTTTGACATCGTCCGTGAGGGCCCATTGTGGTATACTGAATGTCGAACTGAGTTTTGGACCGTTTGTCTCTGTGAAGATTGCAACATTTGTTAGTATCAGACGATATCTTACTACATATCTCCACGAATTGCATCCTGGACCACAAGGCCATGCGGGAGATCTGCATGCACTTGTAATCTGAGGAAGCACTTCCGTCGTAGGCGGGAGTTTCTACAGCCATATTTCTAGCATTCGAAATGACAATCACAGAGAAGTATATTCATGGACAGATTCGGCAGCAGAAAGAAGAATGAGGGGTTAATTCAAGAAGGTGTAAGATATTCCATGATCCTGTTGTCTTACGTGGCGAAAAGCTTGAACAAAAGCAAAAGAGTTATAACGAATATCAGAAGGGAAGGTGGGGACAAATGGAACTAAAAAACGAAGGGAAGACCCCATCAAGCTATGAACAAAAGTTTTGAAGCATATCAGAAGCATTTAAGTTAGAAATCTGTGTTGCAAGTATGGAACAGGTCTTCGGGCAGGAAGAAGGTAATTTGGAAGCTTCAGATCTGAAAATTCTGAAACCATGCTTACGGTGCATACACCATTGAAAGATATATTCGGAAAGATTTGAATTTCTCAGAGTGTTCGGACCGAGGTGTTGTAATTTCGAGCTATCCGTCCAGACATATATAGCGAGATTCAAGCATGCCTGGAAAGCATCGTCATCTCCTCCTCAAAATGATATGCGAGGAGCTTCAACAGGGGATGGTAGACAGGTGCTTCTCAGTTTTTAATCATCATCACAAGTAGATGGGTGTCCATGCTTAGACCCCGGGTCAGTAAACACCAAATAAAGAAAAAGTGCTCATTCAGAAAGGAAAAGGAACATCATTGGTACTTACTGGGATCGAGTTCCACACTGACGAGCTGAAGTGTCACTTTCCGACCCAAAAGATCCAGCGCATTGTCAACAATCACCGAGCTAAAATCTTTTACATCATTCACGTACTTTTTGGTCAGAAGGATCGTTGTTTTGATCTCTACGTCAGCTGCCAGGAGCTCCCTTTGCAGATGTTTATCTGGATCTTGTGTGTCCAAGCATCCTATGCACTTCACAATACTTTTGCCACCAGTATTCTGTGAATTTGACATCTTGATAGTCTTGCGATTGGCTCCAGATGACTACGGCGCTGAACAGCCCAAGTAAGTTGTGGAAGTGACACTTTGAAACCAGCTAGTCTTGTTAGTGAGCTCCTCACGGGGGCTGGATTTTTCAACCTTTCTCCTTCCACAATGAATGCTGGGTTTGGAGGTCGTAGAATTGCTAGCAGATGAGGGTGACTCTCCACAGGTTGCAACGAGAGGAGGTGCCATACTCCGTGCAATGTCTGCAGCTTATATAATGGACTTTTGATGAGAAATGCTGGGTGAGGTGAAAGTATCACGTGCTTTCTCTCCCCCTGTACTCTTACGTCACGGACCCTCAAGTCCTAAGATCACGATGGAAAAGAAGGTTTCGAAGAATGAAATATCATTAAGGTGGCCGTGATCATCGTTCTATCACGAGTTCTGGATCAGTCGGGCACTTTAAGCAGTGACATGAATCTCGAGGTACACATGACAATGAGCTTGGTCCCTCTGTGTCGACTGCAAGCAACATGCTTGGTCGGACGATTTCCTTTACCCAATACGCTAGCTAGAGTGTGGCTAAGTCAACGGAGTCACATTCAACATGGTCCTGGGACGTCCTTGAATCTCGCTAAGCTCTTGCCTCGGATGTACTGGCTTGAAATAGCAAAAGCTCCAGCGTTGCCCATCAAGCTCAGACAGGAAATGCAGAGCACGTTGGGTAATAAAATTCTAGAGGCTTGCTAAATTTTGATGGAAGTATGTAGGCCCAGCATATAATCGAAGACTTTATGATTTAGACTGGAGAATCGAGATCATCATGGACAGATATCTCTGCGGCGAACAAGAACAGGAAACAGCTTTGATCCACATCCCAAACCTTCGAAGTAATGCATTAAAATCTATTGCTGTCTATTGGAATCCGATCCGAATTCCATCTCTTCAGTATTTTGTTTTTTCTTGGATGTAGGATTGTGACACAAAAAAATTGATAATTCAAATCTGCAAAGCAAATTTGGAGATTTCTTCCGAGTTGCAGAAAAAATACTTGATGTTAAATTCAATGTAAGTTCATGCACTTTTGATTGTATTCGCGAATTCCATCGGGCACACATAAATATGATATCACACATATATTATGAGCAATTTTACACGTTTTCTTTCAGTGGAGTATCCCACTCTGTCCAATGGTTGAGTGATGGCTTCTCTTGTTTCAAGCTAACTAATAAAAAACTAATGAGGGCTCGAAAATATTACAGTTATTGCGGATCAAAGGCTTCAGCCTCTTCAGTAACAGCACTTCTAATGTATGCTATCTAGCTCCACCACAGACCTTCAATCAACTAGAAGAGGTCTGGTCCATAACACCATTCAGTAAGTCAGCTCTTTAACATCTGTACAATCCTTATACATATTCACGGAACAGAGAGCAAAGCAGACACACGTCCATGACTGAAGAGTCTCGTCTCCTCTTGCTTATTGACTTGATTCTTGATTGAATCGCTGTCGGAGACTGTTTCCACGTTACTTTCATCGGCAAGACGTGTGTTGTCGACACAAGAAAATAGGATTACCCCTAGGTTTGGAGGCACAACGTCTAACGCATGCCCCCGGCGAGCCTCGCCACTAGGGCCTCCCCACTTTGTGGGAGCGCGAGCTCTGCCCGCTCTATCCCGATGCCAGGCGGTCCCTGGCCCGCAGCCCGACCTCCCGCTTCGACCAGGGAGGTCCGTCCCGCTCCCGCTCAAGTTTCATTTCCTCCTGCCAAACCATATAATGCTGCTTTGGATGAGTGCAAATTCTGGAAACATGTTTTTCTACCGATGATTGATAGTTGATCTTGTGAGATGCACTCATTTCATGGAAGTACTTTCTTTCTTTTGTATTGGTTTCTTATGGAATCAATTTTACTTCTTTTAAACTTCACTAAATTGATTTATGAAAATTAGAAATATCAATAACGAATTCAACAACGAACAAGAGTCGTTTATAAACGTTCTTATATACTAAAAAATACAACAATTTCTTATACATAGTATCAAATTAACCCTAATTCTAGTAACTAGAATAACACTATCTAAATTGACAAAGTTTGAGTTAACTCTTCATAATTAATAAAACTATCTAGACTTATAGTCAATATCTATAGTTTCCATGTTAGTTAGAACAAAATTGATTGACTTAAAGAATTGTTTTCACAAGGAAAATGGCTATTAAAAGATTTGAAAATTTATTACAAATGAATTCAACACTATATAACAAGCATGATAGAAGCTCCTTACTTTTATAGTTAATTGTGTGTTGTCACGAACTTTGTCTCCGAGGGGTATACCACTTATTTTCTCTTGGATATGTATGTTCAAGAACTGCTATTCTTCTCATAGCAGAGGGATTGACAATTTCTGTGGGCACTCAAAGGTATCCAGCCAAATTCAGCGTCGTTTGTTAAAGAAATTGCTCCTAATACCCGTCGAGTGCGACATAAGAGTAAGATATAATAGTAATTCATTCCCAATGGGGGAAGTTGCCTTTGAAGAAAGGATATATCATTCCTTCAGCGTCCACGGCAAAAGAGCACGAAAGTCACGAGCAGTTCAAAGCGCTAGCAATATTGAACAATTTGTTTTTGCCCCAAGGGAGGGCTCGGGAGTTGCTGGACCGTCGAGAGACTTGCGTGACCCTTAGTCCTGGGCAACGACTGAGATACAACTTCTGAAGACTGGTGGAAAACGCTGCTCGAAGAGTGGTGGAGAAGAGGAGCTGTACATCCAGGTTTTTTATGCAACTCGACGGATGCTTTGGACTGTCTTAATAGACTCATCTTTTGTATGAACACGAGACAAAAACTGTACGGTATCGGGCGAGCTGGAGGGGGCGACGACGGGGAGGTCGGGCTGCGGGGAAGCGTGGCTGAAGGAGGGCAGAGTCTCGCGCTCCCCCCAAAGTGGAGAGCCGTTACTAACGAGGCCGGGCGAGGGCTGGGGCCATGCCTCATTCGCATTCTTCCGTAGGAATCGTATTTTTATTTATAAATCAAACTAAAACATATTACAATATTTAGAATTCAAGATTCACAACTAGATCAAGAGATCATTCAAAAAAATGTTAGAAAAAATCAATTTAAGATTTAATTGATTTTGGAAGATCTGAGGTTTATTTTCGAAGATAATGATAATTTTCAAGAAGAATTTTATATGTATTTTGATTTCGCTGAATATAAACCAAAATGATATCCAAATGTCACCGATACTACAACGGAAATATTAAATGAGAAATATTGGAGTGTAAATTGTTGTATTCTTGAAATTTTACCTAAGATAACACTACATATAATCAAATTCAAATAGCAAACATATATTTACATACATCTGTAATTTGTATTGTGAAAATCCGAAGGCCATAGGTTTTTTTTCAATTAAGGAATGACCAAGGGGTGTGCCTTTTGGTCTTGAAAGGCGCGGTGAGCGTGACTCCAACACTAATTATCCCACAATTACTTAATATCGAGTATAATTCTAGAGGTGTTAATATCAGCTGCATTTTTGGCTGCGATAATATAAATATAGGAGAACTCTACTCAATAGTGAACCGCTACTCTTCTTCGAGCAATACTTGCACGGCTACCATGATCTTCATCTCGTGGTCACATTAGCTTTAAGTGAGTTCTTTGCCATCTATACATTACTACAACTGAAAAGGATCAAACTTTAACAGGTGATGAAAATGATCCTTAGCTGCGAGAAAATAGTGGCAGCAATGCCACCTGATGAAATTTCGTCGCCTTGAAAGGATCACTAAGTTTCGAAATAGACCAAGGATTGCAATTTTATAAGCTCTTCGAGGCTTATTTGCTAATAACCGACAATAAGGGGTAAGTAAATTTGCCAGCTAAAGGTTGAAGTGTTAATCTTAATGAATATAGGAAACAAAAGTTCAGTTTTAATAAAGTTATCGAACCTTGTAGCACGATTGTGAAACATCCGTTGTTAATATTCATGATTTCTAGTAGAGAAGATCTGAATTTAGGTCTTGAAACTTAGTACAACATTTTTAATATATCTGTCGGTATTTTTCCAAGACAATATCTACTCAGTTCAACTTTTGTGCATATGTTTATATCACAAATCTCGGAAAGTTGCGCTATATCGCTGGTCATTTTTTGTTTTTTATTTTTTCATATACATCATCCATAATTTGAAAATATTTTTTAAATTCCGAATTTTACGGTTTCATATGGAACAAGATTAAGAATCAAATGATACAAAAACTTGGAGAGTATTAATATCAACTTGAAAAAAAAAATTGAAAGAAGAAGAGCTATGAACTTTTCTTGTAGAGATCAAGGAATTTTCACTTTATTAAGTGTTGGAATTTCAATTGCATGAATCTATCACAATTTCTTTTCTAAGCTTAAATGTGAGATTTAACTGAACTCAAAAAATGTCAATATTCTTTTATACAATTGTGACTGTATATTCATCACTCAACATGCTTGTGCGTATCATGTGTAGTTTTTATAATTCTTGTTTCCTTCTAGACTATTTTTATCATGATCAAAATAAAAAGTTGCTATTTCTTTGAAAATAATATAATTAAAAGTCTTGCAAATTATTTTATCACTAGAAAATCAATAATTTGTATGTTTCACATGGATATAATTTACATTCGAATATCTTGAGCCTCAATATGATAACAAAATCCCTTTAAATAAATTTGCAATAAATTCAACTCAAATCAGTTTAAATATATTACAGTTCAGTCTTTTGTCACACAGAATGAAAAATGGCTTCTAATTTCATTAAAGTATAATTCTAAGTAATTTGGTGAAATAGTTAAGATATTCACTACAAATTTTCCATTTTATCTTTAATATTATGCAATAATAATATGAATTATGTATGTATATCACTGCTGCAATAAATACTAGGCACTTATTTGAATTCCTTGCAAATAAAGTCCAATTATCATTATATTTAGAGATAATTATGTAAGAGATTCAATCAATTAATCTCTTACAAAATGGAGAAGTGCACGTACTGCTCGTTGTAACTAGAGTCAAACTTTTCATAAAAATATATTCAGTGGAAAGTTTTCATTTGCATCGTTGATGCCCAATAATTTTTGTTTCATATCTCGCACCAAAATTATGGAAACACAGTTCAAGATATAATCCAACACACACATGTCACTCTTGACATCAAATCAAAAAAAGAATATAATATGAGTCAGTATGAACCTTAATGACTAAGGTTATAAACGTGCGCCGCTACATACATAATTTAATTTAATCATACATCAATGTATCACCCTCGTAACCACATAAGCAATGTATGCCCAACTACAAAGTCAAAATTTTAACTCGCTTATCTCCTGTCCATAAACACATTATATATCTAACACCGATATTATGATAACACAGTCCACTTGCGGTGTATTTGCATACACTGCATCACAACATAAATCAAAATGCACCGCAATCAAGGAAGAATCAAGGAGTACGGTCTTCTGAATCACCCGAGAGATAGCAAAACGAAATGGGTTAGCTCTGCCCGAAACTCTCCGGCCCGGCCCGTCTTGGAGCAGCGGAGGCATCAAGAGATTCCTCACTCGCTCCGCTACCATGGACGAGCTCACGACGGAATTGGAACCACGTAGCAGCTTCTACGACGTTTTGTCCTTCGACGCGGTTGGCGCGGATGCAAACCGCGTCGAAGCAGGAAGTGGAATCAGAGGCCGTGGGGAAGACCGAATGCTCCGAGAATCGGACAGAGTTCGAATGTGCGCAGCAGAGAAGCGAACGAAGGGACATGCGGAAGTCGATGGCGGTTCGAGACGACATGGTACGACGGTGAGCTGCTTGCGAACCGGCTGGTCGGTGCTGTGAGGCTTTGCAAGAAGCGAGCATGGCGGGAATGAAGGCTGATGTTGTGGATGGCGCCGAAGTCCCGCCATCGCAGGCTGTCCCGTTGGTCGGAGTGCCGGTTTTTCCCAATTGCATCAAATTCTCAGAAACCAATCTCTTGGCAGTCGCGGCCGGCCATCTCGTGACTATTCTCGTAAGTTGCCTTGTTTTTTCTGAGGATGAAGTGTGGAATTTTTTCAGCATTTGGTGTGCACGTGCGGCGATGACAGTAACTGTCTTTTTTTTCCTGGCATTGGGATTGAAGAGCTGGGTTTCAGTTCACATCAACCCGCGATATAGAGAATTATAGATTTCCGCTGCATCCTTGCATTCAAAGAGCACTACACTGCTGCTCGGAATGGTTTCTTGTGCTCACTTCATTGCTGGTGGATTCTGCTTAGATGAGAATGCTGCCCTCAAAGTCATTCGTGCAGAAGACCTCGCCTCATTGTATCAGAAGTTGCCTTTATATGGTATGCTTCAGTCTAACTCTCGGAAATTGACAGAATCCAGCAGCATTGGCTGGTCCCCGGGGTTTCATTCCTATCACATCGAGTCCTTTGTTTGACATAGGAAAGACCCCATCAGAATGTAAGACAATACATACTTGTATTCAATTTTGATGCATTGTCAGCTGAAGTATTCGAAGTATTCCTAGCGCAGGAAGAGAGAAAGAGAACTTTGGGATTTGAAGATTGTTTTGAGGAACGTGCCATGATGCTTTGTTAGTAGTTGTCATGCCAAAAACATCGAGACTCTGGGTATCGTACAATGCATTCGAAATTCTGAACCGATTGTTTGGCGTATATCGGGCTATTTATCTTCCATATGCCTGTCTGTTGTAGGTTTACAAGCAGGATCACTACTTCCGTACCTTTTGTTCCGGGATCCACGTCCGGGGGTACGAGCAATGGATTGGTCTCCCTCCGGGTTGGCTCAAAATGGAGGGTAGGTTTCTCAATGTCACCCCACTCTCGTCATGGAGATACCGATGGCAAGCTGAAGGCTTGGCCTTGTTCAGCTCCTGCTGTCCTTGCTTTGTTTAAAACTTAGCTTGAATCAAGGGTGAAGGAAGAAGAGATAGTTCCAATCTATGGAAAGTGTATAGGTGATTATAGGTGATAAGCGCGAGGATTTGTTTGGAAATCCTGAGATGGGGCTGAGCAGCAAAATCATCACATGAGCAGGGTTTTTTCGGCACTAGGATGGAGATTCTGAGAAATGTCGTTTGACGAGATCTGGCAGGTGCCTTTTAGCTCTTTGCACGACAGATAACCGAGTGAAGATTTATCGTGAACCCTTCTCCGACTTCCAGTCCGATTGGGTGGAGGTACGATAATCGTGGATTCAGACAATCCAGTATGTGGCCAGCAGAAAGTTGGATCAGAACGTTTTAACTCTCTAGAACAATATATTCTCTGGCTAAATTACTTGGTGCGAGCTCATAGTCCTTCTGCCTCGTGACGTGGAATTAGCTTACATACATTTAAGTAATTGGAATCCTCGTTGGGTGCTTTATGCTACCTTATGTAGGGAGCTATGGTATCAGCCGACGGCATATCTGTTAGACTCTCAAATGTGTTTGGAAAGTTAAACTATTTTACTCGAGCGTTTCGGATAGAATTTCTGTTTGATTCTTCTATGACACGATGCCCGAATAAAACTTAGTATCTTGTCGTCAATGCTTTTGTATACCTCGTACGTCTTTCTATGGTTGTAACGTGATCGAAAATTGCAGATTATTGACTTCTCAGAAATGGCTTATAGGCACTGCCTGGACGAAAATTTCAGGGAATGTGAGCTACTCTCCGCGCAGATTGCCTTGGTAAGTAACTGCAACCTATAGGTCTTAAGATTTCTGAATACTTGTGATGAGTCTCTGGAAGTTCGTTATCCTTCGTCGTACAGTACCTTTATCATCCGCTGTGGTACTCTTGACAGAAAGATCATTCAATGCCTACTCCTTCAGATTGGGGCTTGTCGTTAAAACGGAAACATGTGGATGAAGATGCTGGAGTAGAAGAACCGCAACATCGAAAAGTGCAGAACAGAAATTATGGGTAAGGTTTATTTTCTTGCTACTTACCATTTTATATTTTCTAAAGCGCGTCAGCAAGTGCATGAAGCATTTTTTCATAACCTTTTCCAACTATTACAATCTGCAGTCAGTGGATTCGTTCCTATAAACGTTGACCGTGTGCCTGTTCTCAGTTTGTAGGGATTTCTCGTTTGATAACCTACAGTTGTCTTCCATCTGTCTTATGTGCAGCTTGAGGCACAAAGCTGTGGGAAGAATGGACCTGATGGTGAGTTCGAGTGAACCTCAAGTAGTTCCATTTGACGATTGTGCCCAACAGGGTATAACAGATCAACCCTTATCCAAGACATTATTGGGGAAATCAAATGCTACAGACACAGTCTCGTCAGATGAAAGACCTTGGCTTTCGACACAACTGTCAGCAGTAATGAATGCTCCAACATCGACCACCAGAACTCGAAGAGAAGGCACACGCTTGAAGGTATATTGAGGCTTCGTTTGGAATGTCATGTGTGGACAAATTTGAAAGCAACCTGTTGCATGCATTGTCTGCATGAGAACTCAATATGCCACTTCTCCAAAGAAGCTTGAACATTGCGGAGCTGATTTTGTGTTAACCTGGGATTGGAGGTGCTGGAAGAGAATGCAGGCGTATGTCCACCTGTAAGCTGCTCTGATTTAGACGTTTCAAACGGGGAACTTTTACTCACGCTTGATGAGCCTCTTGCAGGTACACCTCACTGACTTTAACTACCTTTTTCATAAATTATATGTTTGACAGTCTTACACACAATATCTAAATTTGAATCTCACGTTTCAATCAAAGCAACAGAGTGCAAACGCAGAACAAATTGCAAAAGTACACCAAGCTCTTACATACCTTGAGGCTAAGAAGTTATGAGGTGAAGGTCCTTGTTATATTGCTTTCATTTAACAGTATGGTTGGAGATGGTATTAAGAGAAGACTTTGTGGTCTCCTTGAGTAAGTAGATGGCGATCATTTTTTGTCGAAAGTCATGTTTCTTCCTCATCACTTAGTAAACAGGGGAACTACTTTCACTTTGGCAAGGAAACGATTATTCCTTTTACATTTTTGCACATCTTCTCAAGTGGACAAGGGGACTTTTGCGATGTATCTGATATTTGGATTTACTATCGGTTGCTTTAGATATATGGTTGAGGTTTCAAATAAACCCTAAACCGCACTCTAAAGTAATCATTCTTACCGACGAATTGCCGATCAGGAACCTTCACTGACACTCATATATCTAAAGTGGAAAGCTTTTGTGCAGAAGCGATCCCCAACATCCATGAGCTTGAGTACAGTTTTACCACGTCAAACTTGCGAGATAGAGACCAAGAATGTATTCATGAAGCTGGAGATCTTGCAGTCAGCGTCCAGGCGGACGATGATCTCAGTGAACCTTTGATTTCCGTTCTGACCAGAACCGATAATCACAGAAAGGTAGTTGTCTGGTCTCCATAGCTGCACCGCACATTGCCCCGACTGCTTTCTCATAGGTTGCCTGAAGAGCCTTCAAACGTGAGTTTTGGATTTTATGTTTGAATTGAAGAACTGAACATGTCGTAGGGTTGATTTCCGAAGGTTTATGGAAGGAGACAAGCACCTGGTGGCAATAACCTCTATAGTAATAGCAGTTACTCGCCTTCCAACGCTCCAGACGCAGATACTTGCCCTGTGGAGAACACCTCAACACGACCTGCAAGGATGAGAAAACTTCCTAATAGATTTAGGGAAGGAGGCGAGTCACCATGGACAGGGAAATTTTTTCCTAGGAACAAAACTCAGGCCAAAAGCAGAGGTTTAGATAAGGAAAAGAGGGCAACCTTTGAGACGGAGAAGAGCGTTGTTGTCTGTGTGGATGAGGAAACAGGAAAGCAAGATGTCGGAGATGAAGGGTCAGAAGACGCCTCGAAATATGTTGCAGATTCCAGTGAAGAAAAGTCGGAGGCTCCGAAAAAGAATTCTGGGTCCAAGTCGGAGAAAAGTTTCAATACAGAACCTGACGACAAGATAAAGATTGCAGCTGACTATGTTGCGCGCTCTGAATTACTGTCGCCCCTTGCACTAGCTTGGTCTCCTAAGTGTCAGGCAACAAAAAGGGTGGATGATGCCGAAGTGAACAAAACTCATACTTTCACCCTTCTTGGAGCTGGAATGAAATCCGGCGCCGTTAGTATCTGGCGCATGATGAACCCTCCCTGCTACTCAGTTGATCAGACACACAGTCCTGTTGAAGCTAGCTTTTTGGGATTCTTAGAAGCTCATAAGTCTTGGGTGACAAGTCTATGCTGGGCAAGCTGCAACTTTGACGTGTTGAAAGTCAGTATGTTGTCTTCAAACCAATTTGGTGCCGTACTCGGAGGGAAACTGCTGCTAGTAACGGGTTGTGCGGATGGAAGGTGGGTCTCCGGGCCGTCAGTATCTAGTTGCATCATTTTCTTGCCCTATGTTACATTTAAATCAAGCTTGAAAAGCCACTGCTTTTGTGACTGTAGGTCGCAAGTTTTCGGTCGTGCTAAGGTCACGGTTTTGTCGTCATTTGTATTGTAGCGTCAAAATTTGGGCTGCACATCCAGACTCGCTTGTCAGTGCCTCTTCCAAGCAATCTCCACCATTTGCGTTCTGCAAACAAGTAGGTGCCGTGTCAGTCTCGTCCAATCTGTCGCCATTTGCTGCATGCTGGTTATGGAGTTTTTGCCAGTACATATTGCCATTGATGGTTCTAATCCGATGAGCGTTTTAATCCTGGATGTTTGGACTTTTCCCTCTCTTCCTTGGTTCCATAAAGAATGATCGTGCATGTTAATAACTTGCTGATCTTCTCTAGTGGACAACGTACTCTTTCTGGAACAGGGTAGTTTCATTGCTTTTGTTTCGTTTACTTTACATGCTAGGGTTAGTAGAACTGACCACATGTACAGTTGAGAACTAAGTCATTGGCACGGAGGATTTGACGTTCTGACCTTGCTTAAACTCAGCACGTTGACGTCCGCTGTTACTTGTAGCTAAGTATGCCCTTCAATAATTGGTGTAATTTCTCAGTAAATGTCCTTCACCCCTCCTCATCGAGGTAATTGATAAGAGCTTCATGTTTGTTGGCAGGTTTGGAAAGCGGATTCCGTTCCTGTGACGTCATTAGCAATAGTTGTTCTTTCTCAAGCCAGTGAGAGGGCACTTCTAGCAGTAGGAAAAGGTTCAGGGAGTTTGGCTATATACGAGATCATGTCATCTGGTGTATGTCATCAACTATGCCATCACGATGGTGCGCATCAGCAAACGGTGAGAAAACTGTTAACTTCCCAGAATGAGCCTCAGCAGATTTTCACTGATCGTTGGCAGTGATTATCATGTGCCTCTCCTTCTTACTCACTACTCCATCCACTGCAGGTGACAGGATTGTCGTGGAAGTTTGATGGTCGCTGTCTCTACACCTGTGGTCAGGTTAGTGACTCCTGCGTAGGATGAAAGTTTTGTGTGAGCCGAGACTGTGAGCCCCACGAGTATGCATCTACTTACAAAGTTCGACTGTTTCAGGATTCTTTAAAAATATGGGAGCTTTGGAAAGCGGAACTGAGACCAGTAAGCTTCCCCGATTGGAGTGCTGTTTTCCCGATCTCAATTAGCCCGGATGTAAGTATTCGTTTTGACTCAAAGCGACGGTATGTGATTTCATGCACATTGGGCACATAGTCGAGTAAGCCGTACTTTCAGTTGACAAAGACAGTCACTACACCGGATCTGCCCCTTCCAGTCGCGTAAGTGGGAAAGCATGAGCAACATCGTTGTTTGAGATCGCGAGTATATGACTGCAGTCATCTTTCTGTTGGTCCCTTTGCTTGACGGGAGGAGGCTCATAAAGAATACTTCATCCTTACAGCTTTCAGTCAATGAGTATTTTCGTATCAGTCACCTTATCCTACCACATGGCTTGACATTGCAGCTTTGCAGCTCGGACGCGATGCAGTCTTTTTTCGGTGTGGCACTGTCTCACAACTGTCTAGCGTTAGCCACTGTAAGCAATTTGGTACATTTGACGTTTGTCTGGTCACGATTTTGAACAGGAAGCAATCTTTCCAACCCCTGTAAACATCAAGAGCTTGTTCTTGTCTAATTTTTAGTCCAGCTGTTTTGCCATCGTTAACATTCCAAGACTTATTCGAACGCCTTGGTGCACTTACCTTTCCGACTCTTTTTCTACAGGTGCGGGACCTTGATAGTGACGTATTAGATCAAATGTACCAAGCCAGGTAAGATCTGATAGCACCATTTCGAAGTCTTCTAGATGTCGTTAGTTTATCTGAAGTCTTACCATTTTCTAAAAGCTCGTCCTTCCCTTTCGGGGTCTAGAATGAAGGCTTATCCCTGAACCAAACCCGTCTCTGAAATCTCAACCATATTCAGGTTGAGGCTTTCCTTTGTCTCCTTGACCACTAACTTTGTCTTCTGATTTGCGCAGATCTCAAAAGGCGGTTTTACAAATGTTCTGGTTGGGCAGCACGCCTACTGAAACGAAGAGGAATATCGGATCTGTCGAAGGAAAAGGCATGACTCCTTCTGACATTGCTCGCTGGAGAGTCAGCGTTGTATCTGCTCTACAGCATCTGGAGGACCCCAAAGCACCCCTAGTACTGTGGGACGTGATGACTGCCTTGTCCCTACTAAGACAAGCTGTAGGTCGCGAAGTAGTCGTAGGAACTTTATCTCAGTGGCTAATCAGCTGGACTCAAGGCGAAGATGCAGTAAGCGCCGTGGAAATACCTGAAAACCAGGCAAGAAATTTTGAGAGGGCTGTGTCTGAAGCGAGCTGCCGACAACTTCACATCTTAAATGTCATCTATCGACGCATTCTGCTCGTTCACTTAAAACCTGAAGTCATTAATACAAGTACCTCAAAATATATTCCTCCTACCCAAATAGCGAGCACCGTCACCAAAGAAGAAAAGTTATGGAGAAAGTGTGTATACCTAGTCGAGCACGAACTTAGGCAACGGCTTATTTACTTGAGGCTGTGCAAAGCTGTACACGAAGAGGAAGAGTTAAAACGAGTAGGAAAAGGCATATTGTCCGATACACTATTGGCTGTCAACTGGGTTCTTGAAAATTCGTCATCGGTGTTGCCAGAGTTGTCGAAAGTAGCCACTCAGCTACGAAGATCTCATCGTAACCTGTAAGACCAACTGCCCTCTCTTACGAGTCGATTAATTTTCTGATTTGCCTGAATCTACCAAGCTTAGTTCCCACGTTGACAATCAGCCTGCCAGTACACGTGTACTAACATCGCATCCTTCTTATGCTCGGAACAGATGTCAGACTATATCAGATTCGTGCCCTTATTGCGACTCATCTGTGGCTTTTGAGTCCCCTGAAATTGCGAGCTGCCAAGGAGATAAGAAGCATCATTTTCGGCGTTGTTGTGTATCAATGCAAGTTTGTGCTCAAACAAGCCAGTGGTACTGCAGGTGTTGTGAGCGAAGGGCAATTCAACAGGCCCCATCCTTGTTCTTTGATCTTTCATTGAGGTCTCAATTACGAGAAATCACATCAAATGATATGCGTCAGAGTGACACGTCCCCTTGTTGCCCTTTCTGCGGTGTGTTAATGCACCGATTGCTTCCAAACTTCCTCTTAACCCCTTCATTAGTATAGCAAGCTGCAAATTTCATTCCAGGTATCATCATTCTTGAAATCGTGTCCTTGCAATAGACGAGGGCACTCGGCATGTGGGTGCGAGTTTGAACCTCTAACCCTTGGAGAGAATCAGAGATGTCCAGCAGCCCTTTGAAAGTGTTGCTGTGACTTCATCTTCACTGAAACCATGTTAGTACATTCAAATCAGGCATTGGAGTCTACCTGTATCGATGTAAGTCAAGTTAAGCGTTCGAAAGAGGTGGAAGCTTAGGTGTAAGATGGTGTGGTCCATTATGTCACATAGATTCTTCAGTAGCGATGTTGGAATGCACCCTTTAGAGTCATCTTTTACTTTAAAACAACTATCGTCTATACCTTGGCTTGTTAGGTTCTGAATTCTCAGCCCCCACGGTTCAGAAACCTACTCTCCTCAAAATCCAGTGATGAAGGAGCCAAGTGTTCTTTAGGACTTTGAAACTTCACGCTAAAATATTGTTGATGGTCACTGGAGGGCTTTCTTGCTTCGTACCGGTTCCTCCATACTGCACACTTGGTCAGCCCTCCACTGTCAGTACGACAGCTGGTCTGATCAGCGTATTCCACCGTTTCTGCTGCTCCTAACCTTTTCGTATTGATGCATGAACTCGTGTTTCATGAATTACAGTTTTAGTTCACGCAGGACACGTCACATGTTTACCATCATATTCTTCTTGTTACTTACCATCTAGAATATTTAGTCGGAAGTTTTGAGTCGTAAGACTTGAAATTGTTTTGCCTCGATCTATTGCATGCTGAGTCCTTGAGACGATCATGTACTATCTTACCTGAAAAAGTGAATATGAGCTCTCTTATACAATTGCCTGTTATGGTCGGCATTCTTCATGCACACAGTTGATATCAAACCACCGCTCGCAGAGATAGCTGTCGGAATGATATCACATTGCTCCTGTTAAGTCACATGTATAGAAGCTGAGCAGTATTTTACCAACTCCAGTTGCCGTCGGTTGTGCCCTATCATATACCATAAACAAGGAAGTACAAGCATTGCACACGCTAGGCTCTTAGACTATAAAAGTATGTTATTCTCATATCAACCACAACGTCCAGATAGGCCAATGGTTGACTCAATGGCATCTGATTGTCTAGTGTCCAGTCCTAGATAACATGCCACTACATCTCACTGTAGGTGTCTCTGTTCAATATAATCGTCAGCAGCAGCAATTATCCTTCAAACGGAGGTGGCGTACACGTCGTATTCCTGTGTGTCTGCGAACTACCTACAGATGCAACTTAATGAGATTTATTGGCTTGATGTTAGTCATTCCTTTCATTACTTGGAAACCTCGTTTGACTGCGGCCTCTCTTGCTGGGAACCACCAGAATCGGGCGTTCTTAACTGCCAGATCTTCTCACGCACATTCACTCACACACATGAGCTCGATCAGGCTGCTCACCGACTCTCAGATAAAAAAACGTCTTCTGTACTATGGGCACACACACACACCATTCTGTTGCTTTGAACCACATGTGCCAAATTCTGAACCGCCCCTCGTCCTGCCCCAATCAACCGGAGCTTGGTTGTCCCTCACCCCAAGGTGGGAAGAGGCAGCGGCAGAGCTCGAGGTTTTTCACCACCCAGTCCTCACGCGACAAAGATTGCTCGTAGGAAGTTAATTCTGAGCGAAGTACGGTGGCAGTATAAGCCGATGTATAAGATATTATATCGAGACCAGAGGCGTCGAGGGGACCCCTAATGATGTACGGTTCTGTCTGTGATAGGCTAGACTCCCTACCTCCAGCAGCAGCGCAGCGGATGACATCATGAGATTGCAGTAAATGCTCAGAGGCTTGGGATTGTGGTCCGGGAGAATCAGCGCTACGTCAATCAATAAAAGCATTACAGCTTTTGAGCCCTAGCGGTTTCTTCACTCCACAGGCCATCCGCCAATGGCCTAGTGCAAAAATCGACCCTTGGGGTACATAATGTTCGAGCACGTTTCAGCAAACGCTCACTGTCCCCAGGCCCGAGGCTCCCATTAGTATTATAAGCCTGAACTCGAGCAGGGAATGAAAGCTGAACTTGGCCCGTAGGCCTCAAGAGAGGCCATGGCGGTCGTGTTCCCGTAGGCACTGCAAGCGGGGAGAACTGCACCTGCATGTCCAAAAAGAACGCTACTCGGGGAAATGAGCGACATGGTGCTCTCTCTCTTTCTCCCTCTCCCCACCTCTCTCGTGGCTTCTGAAGTTCTGATGCGAGAAATAATGATGATGAGGCTCAGTACGGGGAGACAAGACTCCAATGATGGATTGTGCATGAGCCTTCTCTCCTCCTGCCGCATGAATGCACTCCATGAGGCTGTTGCTGCAGCTGATGCTCGGAGCACGCATGCCTCTCTCTCTCTCTCTCTCTCTCTCTCTCTCTCTCCTTACCCGCCAGAATAAGCCTTGCTGATTGAGGGCCGTTAGTTTTATCATTTCTCCAGTGGCAGAATGTCTCGGCCTTGCTGAGAGAAAGCGATTGAATATACGACAAGCTTTTGAATCGTTCCACACTAGCGAGAGAAAATGATGCTGTTGTTGCTGTACTGGAAGGTGAACGAAGCTTTGCATCGACGCTGGTGGTGGTTATGACCATCGTATCTTGCTTGATTTTGCCTCTACCTCTATGCAAGACAAATTCAGACATGACGTTTTGACAGAGACGAGGCAGAGGCAGAGAGATGGGAAGTTTAGAATGCTTCTATAGCCCGAGACTTTGTACGACGAAATTAGCTCCTGTGTGCGAGAAGGTTGTTGGAAAGCTTTGACTTTAGTCCCAAGCATCGGTGGATAAATGTCAGAATTCATGGCCCCGATTTCGTAACGAAACTTTCTGAGTTTTATTTATTCTGGACACGTCTGAGAGAATGTGCGTCCTGGTTTCCATCTCCTCTCAGCTCGTCTTCGATGGAAGGTCGGTCGGTCGGCGGTCAGTCAGTCAGTCAGTCAGTCATCTCCGAGAGTGTATTGTATTGTACATACATGTCGATCGAGTGGATATGCACGGACAAGGTCTCGACTTCGACACGAAGCCCGAGCAGAGGAGGAGGATTGTTCCTGCCAGTCAACATATCCTTTTAAATCCCAATTTTGATCGAGTAGAGAACCTCATCAATTTCAAAGCGTCAATCGTCCATCGAGCACAGAAAGGAAGGAAGAAAGAAATGAAGACGAGCATGCGATAAATCCCTCCGTCCTGTGGACCATGTCTCGACCCTAATTCATCATCAGGCAGTCAGCTTATGGCCTCGAAAAAGGTCCACAAAGCTCTCTACAAATTTCTGAGATAGGCTTCGGCTTGCTCTGTTGCCCTCCTAAGATTCCATGTCCATCTGTGTCTGTCTGTGTGCATTAGAGCCCGCAAGGCATACACCGACAATCGCAAGAAATTCCGTGACAGCCTTACAAGCGACAGCTCCCCTCTCGGCCCATTCGAGGTCTGAAGAGCGCTCTGTAAAGCGCTGCATTCCTCCACAATTAAGGAAATGAGGGTCCGAGGGTCTCTGTCAATGCCAAACATCAACGAGGCTCGCGATCGAGGAAAGCTGCGACTCAACGAATGCTCGTGCCAAACCAGAGAAGGCGAGCCGGGCAATGGCGGACAATGGAGGCCTTTACGTGATCGAGAGAGCACGAAGGGACAGGTGACCAGGCATGGCTTCCACCCTTCCGAACTTCTCGAGCAGAAAGTCGTGGATGGTCGGAAATTCAGCGAGCAAATCGGTCCACGGCCACACCCAACCTCAAGCGCAGCGGGAGCGCAGAAACAGACTCTGATTCGGATTCGGCTCCACACGCGTTTGCACGCCGAGAATTCGCGAGTTCTCGAAGATGCTCTTCGGCTTCTCGGACATCTTCGCAGAACGGAGGACGACGAGACCGACCTCGGAAGCCGATCGATTGCAGGCTCGCCTTCTCGTGGTGTCGCCTTGCGACCATCGGGCATCGGCCATGGCTTTATTGTTCATGACAACAATTTAAGGCGGAGCAGGGGTCTGCAGGAAGGAAGGAAGGAAGGAAGCGGGAGGGGGCGGGAGTCAAGCACGTCGCGCAAAGGTCCACTCGGGGGCGCGGAGGCCATTGATGCCTCCAAGACCGGAGGAGCGCGGCTGATTCGAGCCGAGGCCGTGCTAGTGGCGGTAATTGATTGCGGCCTGATTTGTGTCGGGTCAACTGCGCGGACTGGGTCCGAGAGCCGCCTCGCCAATTTCTCATGTCGAGTCGATGTTGGCAGAGGCGCGACAAGGCAGAAGAACAAAGTACACGGAGACGAGGAAGTGAGCACTGGAGCTATGGAGGGCGAGCGCGACGGGACGGGACGGGACGGGCAGGAAGGAGGAAGGCTCGTTGTGTGTGGCCCGATACGGCAGCACAGCGCGGCATTGCTCGCTTTGACATGAAGATAACGATCTTAGTTGGCAAGGCCCGGATTCAATAAATTCGCACCGATTCTGACCCAATCGGAGCAAAGTCAATTAGCGTCGACTTTAAGACGAGCACGGAAGAGCAGGGCGAGGAAGAGCAAGTCGACAGAAGGTTCCCTGGCCTCCTTCGGGTCCGGTTCATACATAAGTCAAGAATCCAGCCGACTTGACTTTCGATTGGAGCCCTCCACCTAATCATTACTGCCGATGTCCATCTCCCTCCTCACTCCGTGCCACTAATCGCTCTGTAAGAAGGTGCCACCGGATCAGAAAACTTGTCACTCCCCTCCTCCGGGGGCCATTAGACAAATTAAGACGATCAGATCAGCCCCGAACTCTGAGTCTGAGTTTAGTCTGAGTCCGAGCCCGAGCCCGATCCCGAGCCCGAGCCGAAGCGCTTTGTGGTCGATTGTAGACCAGAATAAATTAGAGGATCGTAGTAGCGCTGACCGATGAAGATGTTCAGGATTCAGGATGGGGAGGGAGGGAGGGAGGGAGGGAGAGAGGGAACAAAAGGGGACAAACATCGCCAGACCCGGAGGAGGGGGCGGGACGGGGAGGATTGGGGGACGGGGGTGAGGTAGGAAGAGAGGGCGAGGGCTAAAACGAGGGCGAATTGACTTTGCTCACGAGCAACGAGGAAAGTGCGCGCGTCCCAGCAGCGGCGGATTTGGTGGGATCCGATGTGAGGGAGGAGCTTGCACAGCAGCAGCAGGTGCATCTGCATGCGAACTGAAATTCCACTGTCGATGAACGAGCGGGCGAGTAGGGAAGACCTCGGTGGACGGATTGATCGATCGGCCCGCGGAGAGCAGACCTTCTGAGCAGAGAGAGACACCTCGGGCCCGATGGTAAGTTTCCCATGGCCATGCTAGCAGAGCCTAGCCCCATCCCCTGTACACCTCTTGCTCGGTTACCTCCCCCTCCCCTCGGGGTAGTAAAGTTCGCGGGCGCAGGCAGAGGAGGAGGAAAGGCCAACGCTATTTCGGATTCACAGCTCACTAGAATTGGGAATCGTCTAAAGAACTGGATGGATGAAGGACTGACGGGGGGGGGGGGTAGGGGGGAGGGGAGGGCGACTTGGGAGCGGTAGCATCCCAGGCTCAAAAGCAAACGCAAGCGAACGAAGCAGCCCAATCTGCTGGCAACGACCTCCTCGGCCCCCCTGAACTGGAGATGAGGTGGAGCCAACGAGCCAGCGAGCCAGCGAACTAGAAGAAGGGGAAGGTGGAGCCAGCACGACGAGCTGGCGGGGGACGAGGTGAGGAGGGGCCGGTAGGCACACACAAACAAAGGGCCTCTGGCCACCTCCAAGTGTGCGAAGGGGGGGTTTCAATGGCGGGCCGGCGGTGGCAAGGGGAAAAGGTAGGGAGGGGGAGAAAGGGAAGGGAGCAGAGCGGAGGTTGCGGACTTGAGCAGAGCACGGAGATGAATCATCAGGAGGGGGGGACCGTGGGGTGGGGGGTGGGGGGGGGGGGGGGGGGGGAGAGAAGATGTAACAGGGAGATTTTAATGCGGACTAGTAAATCGTTGACTGCAGAAGCTCACAGGAAACTGGGGGGAAGAAGCACAGAATAACGTCAGCGGAGGGAAATGGGGACATCTCTGGGCCAACCATCCGAGCCCTGCGTCGACGACTTTCTCGTAACTGTAGAATGCACCCGTCGTCACTCGCGGTCGCGCTGGCATTCGTACCCTAATCCGGATTATAAAACCAGCCGCAGCTCCAGCCCCCTTTTTCCACCCCCATCTTCTCACCCCCCGCTTCCGTGCGGGTATTTATAACCTTCACTCCCTTTGACTGTTTTCATCCCTGTCGCATGCAATTATTACAGATTTACTTTCCTTCCCCCATTTCCCAGTCATTGAAAGACGAGGTTGAGTGAACGAGAGTGCGCCAGTGTCCAGCGGTCCCAGCAGTGGTGGTACGAAGCAGCGCCCTCGGGGCTAACCACGAAGCTTCCTGGATGGACCCAGCCCGCGCGGACCTGCGGGCCCGAGATGCGACCCGTCTTTCCTGCAGGACGGGTGCCCGTCGCGTGTCGTCGCAGATTCTGGCGTGGCGACCTCGAACGAGGCGGATGCCAACTACTGGAGTTCTGCTGCTGCTGTTCCCTTAATGAGCGAGCGTGGTTGCTACAAGAGCGCCGGACCGGTTCTTCCCATCGGCGTTACTGTGGTAGGTGATTGACTTTTGCACCGTAATTACTTGCGGCGGATTTCCTCTAGGCCCCCTGCGGAAGAATTTTTTATCCCTTTCAGGATATACCTATTATTTGTCTCCATGTGATATTTATTATCTGCAGGAAACATCGTCGTCAAATTTCCACCTTCATACTTTCTCGGCAACTCCCATAAAGTTATTCCCGTTATGTCTACATCTTCCTATTGTTTCCTGTAGTGGGGCTGGTCAAAACCTTCAGGCCGAGGAGATTCTCAGAAAATACTTGTAGACTTTGAGTCTGCACTTGGGCTCAATAATCCGAAAATCGATAATGTTTTCTTCTTAAAAATCAGTATATTTATGTATAGCCTTACCACTCAAGCATGTTACTGGCAATGATCTTTATAATTTGAAAGGTCTATAATGCAACACGATCACTTATTTTATTGACTGCTCGTGCTACAACTTTTGACTAATATCATTCCAAAACCTTTGGACCATCCTTTGATTTCAAACCAAGAGTCATTTTCTTTGAGTAGGAGTGGAGAATAAGAGTGTGTGGAAGTGAGTGAGCCACCAAGGTACATAATGGGGATGATGATATACTCATGTAATAAAAGTGAGAAAAGTTGGATGAGGTTATTGCTCCGGGCAACAGTTAATGTGAAGTGTAAGAAAGCTGAAAGTTCAGCTCCACAATGACAACATGTGATTTTTATAATTATGAGAATACTTACTAAATCCAAAATTAGTCCTGCAGATGTTAAACATTGGAAACTTTATATAAGGTAAAATTATATAATGTATAGAACCAGGTGTAGCTTTATCAGCACTCATGACCAAGAGTAAAAATAAAGAACCAAACGCATGTACATACAGGAGAAAAGTAAGTGATTGATTATTTTTTCAATTCAATATATTGTGATTGTTGGAAAGCTACCGGGTACCTTATATTAAGGGGGAATAATCATCAAGCCACTCACTAATAAAATCACATCTATTTTTTGAGCATGATTGCATTACGTTGTCATCACCCCAAACTTTGTGGGGACTTCTTTAAGCAACGAATTAATTACGTAGTCTCTACAGCGTACCTTGACCGATGAAACAAAAATCTAAAAAGCCCGCTATGAGACGAAACATTTGATTGTATATGCTCTAGATTCCCATTTTTTTCGGGGAAAGAATAAAGAAAAGACAGATCATTCATACATAAAGAGGAAATGTTTTCCCTTTGTATTATTATATTTAAGTCAATTAGAGAAATGTAACATTCTGCTGAAGCTGACTTTTTCTACAAAACAATCTACAACTATTCATTGGAGCACCCTTTGACTATCGTCGCCTTCAGACACGCTATCATGGAATGAACAATGATTGGATACGCACAAACGACTTGTCCGTTAATTGTGCTCCAAGGTATTCGTCTTAGTTTAACATGGCCCTTAGCTGCGGCTGCATTCTGGATCATGCAAAACGAAGTCATGGCCAAGCGTTTCAAAGATTCTAGAAGGGTTCATTGTCTAATATATGGAGTATTTTTTTGTGGGAATTTGATCACAATTACAGTGAAGTCTAAATGATAGCATCTAGAACAATATATAAGGTAGTATTTGCAAGAAACCATCATCCTGTCTGGTGATGTGTAGATTTTTGTTACTGGTTGTCATCGCTAGAACATATCTATCTCGAGGAGTATATGACATTGTTTTCATATGTTTCTGTTTTCTTTGACATCATTGCTTACTAGAAAGGTTAACATAAGCTTGTTTTTAAATTGAAATTGATTAGAAACTGTAATTTTAAATCCTTTTCATTCTTTATTCTTTAAGTCAATTTTGGAAATCAAGGTTTATAAATTTTTTTAAATAATCATGATATATGCTTATCAGAAAATTTTCCCTTCTAAAATTTTAGTGCTAAATTTTTACTCTCAAGAAAAATATCAGTAAGTGGTCACAAGAATTAAGATCAGGTTAAAATCAAGTCAAAAATGATAGAAATAAATTTTTTTTCAAAAAAACTAGAATTTGTTGTTAAAAGGGTTTTAACCAAACCTTCATTCATCCTTGATCATTGGAAAAGCGTGATTTGTCCAAAAATAAACTCCTTTCGAAATGTATTGCTCTTCGGGGCAATGCAATGACATTTATGGATTGATGGAGTGAACATAATGTACAAATTCAATCGCAGCAAAGTTTACCACACTTCCAAGATTTACACGTTGAAAAGCGTATGCTCGTTTGGAGCTGACGTCCACTAGTGCAATAAGTAAGTCAACTGTACCTGGAATCCACAGAATAACAAACAGGGGACGAACAAATGTTCTACAAGAACGGCCTGGGAGGTGACAGAGTACACAGCGGACCGAGATTTCATCCGCCGGTCAAAACTATCGGATCCTCGCGCGCCAGCGGCGGAGTTTGACTGTGGGCCGGAATGGGAGGGAGGGCAACAGTGGGCGAGGGACGGGCGCTGGCTTGGGCTTCGGCTGGAGAGCCGGTGTAGTGCAACGGAATGCCGGGGCAGGCGGACGGAGCCCCCGAGGGGGAAGAGAGAGCGCTGCTGCTGCTGCTGCCGCTCCTTGGCATCTTCGCCGCTGCTTCCGCTTCACCTCCTGCTCTCCTTCCGGCCACTTTCGCTCCTGCCGGTGGGGGGAGGGGCGGGGCCGCTTCGACGACCGGGCCCCCCGCGCTGCTGAACGTTCGCGTTCTCGTCGCGCGTTCTATTCGCTATTTCCCGACCTGGCGGGGTAGCACCTCCCCGCTGCCCGCTCAGCCCTGCCGCTCGCGAATTTAGCTCTTGACGAATTTAGCTCTTGAGCCCGGAAACGCCTCTCGGGCTTCTCGCTCTTTCCCGGCGGTGGAAACTCCCTCCTCAACCCTTCGCCCGGAGTGTAGGAACTTCCCGGATAGGAAGTAAACGGTCGGTCCTCCGAGCCAAATTGCCCCGCCCGGCCCCACTCTCTGCGCGGGGCTCCGGTCTTGATTTCGGTTGTTTTCGGTGGCGGGGAAGGAACGGGGGAGGGGGGTTCCTTTCTTCCGTTCTTTCGCAGCAGGAGCGGTACGATCACCGTCATCATCATTCGAATTCTCCGCTTCGGTTCGGGGCACAGGTGAGATCTCCGCCTGCTCGTCCTGGTCGTTGTACATCGGGCGAGCTCGGGGCCGCTGACAGGCGAGCGCTGCCGCTGCTGCTGCTGCTCCGCACTGGCCGCTGCTGCTGCTGTCGCCTTTCTTGCGCTGCGCCTGCGATGGCTGTGCTCATCATGCGCGGACGAGGTGCGCAGCAGCGGCATTGACCACCGCCGGGTCGCGGCTGGCGAGGCGGGACGGGGGCTCATGCCAAGCCCGCGATCGTTTCTTGTGCGGCTGCTTTTCGTCTGCCCCTGCTGCCATCCATCTGCCTCTCTTTGCTTCGTCGCTCGCTCGCTCGCTCGCCTTGTGCGAAAGGAACGAGCGATGGAGTGGGACAGGTGAACAATCGAGGCTGAAAAACACTTATCCGCATCCTCGTTCTGCTCCGTCGCGCTCTCTCTGCGATCAGATTCTCTCTGCCTGCCTGCCTGCCTGCCTGCCCTGGCGCAGCGCCTACCACCGCTGCTGGAACCGGGTCTGACTGTCGAGCCTCCCGTCACCCGCAGGCTCGTGAGAGGTGACGTCTGGCTCTAATTGGAGACCAGCCCAGACAGGGCAGGGCGGGGCAGGGCAACGTGGGCTGGCTGGGCTGTGCTCGGCGACGAGGGCGGAGGGGAGGGGAGGGGACAGGGGAAAGCGGAGGAGGAAAAAGATGGCGACGGAAAGGGAGGCGAGAGAGAGGGGCGAGCTTTTCTGGTAAAGGGTGGCGTCGCTCGCTCTTTTACTTTGGAGCGGGTTGCCGGTGAGATTGGTGCACTTGGTGGTTTACTCGCCTGGTGGTTTCGGTTCGTCAAAGTGGTGCTGGTGCTGGTGCCGGAAGAGTCGTCGAACGCGGTGCTTGGCTTTCTCCCGATTCTCGTTGCTACCCGCCCTCGGCCCCTCCCTTCCTCCTTCCTCCTCTGTCTCACCTTCCTCTACTCCATACTTGCGGCTGCTTGCCGTTGTCGCCCTGCTCTCATTTCTCAGACCTTGCTGCTGCTCATGTGACCTACCTGCTCGCTTCGTGTACCTCTCTTCGAAGCTTCCTTGTTCGCAACTTGTTTAGGTGCCGTCGCCGAAGAGGAGAAACAAGGAGGAGAAGAAGAAGAAGAAGAAGAGGAGGAGGAGGAGGGAGATACGGGCTGGGCTGAGCCTACCCTTTGGCATTTCCTGCTTTCCCTCTCCCGACCTACGCACTCGACTCGCTTTACGGGGTTTGAAGGTTTTGCTGTCTCGCTGTCATCTTTTATCCCTCGACTGAGGACTGTTGTTGGCCGGGTGCGGGCTTTGGCGTCATCTGCTGGTTGTGCTGTTTAGCTCTCTTCCGTGATCTTCGTACCCCAAATTGTGCTCAGCTTCTAGCTTGCATTCGACCGCGGTCGAAGCACATGTCGTTATGCTTGGACGTTCGGAAGTCGCTTGAATCGCTGGAATCATGACGCATGAAGGATGTCGGACGAACTCGCTCGGCTCCATCTCTTTTGCCTTTGAGAGTGGTTCTTGTGCGACCTGAGCCCCTTACCTCCGGTTTTGAAAGATTTTGAGCTGAGGTCGGCAATTGCTCCCTCTCTCTTCGAAAGCTTGGTCGAAGAGAGTATGCCCCCGTGAAGTCCTGCAATCTCGACGTCTGAGCGCAACCTTATGGTTTCTAACGACCTCGTTGGCACTCTCTACTGTTCGACCAGGTCAGTCTTCGATAAGCTACTCTCGTGGCCTGGTTTTGGTCCTCCAAACTCTGGAGTTGCAGAAAGTTTTCCTATTTGACCTGATATGTTGTCTGGTCATCTCCACTTCATGCATTCTTCCCCTGAGTGACATCTTTTCTGCTTCTTCTGCCACCTGTGCTTGCGAACATAGCTTGATAGTCATTCCGAAGTCGAGCTTATTTCTTTCGAGATTCGCGAAGCTGTCAGTGGGTCTGCCGATGATGGATACATTGCGAAGCTGTAATTATGTAGGCATGGCTTGTCATAATTTGCCGTCGTCGGTTGACCTTTCTTGCCGAGCACAACAGAAGGACATATCGGATGTTTGTTGCTTAGTCTGGTAGATGGGGGCATTTACCTCATAAGAACCGAAGTCTCTTGTGCATCAAGTGCCACCGCAGGCCGAGTTATTTTTTAGTCTTGTCACCTAATTGTGGTAATTTCCTGCCAATGGAGAACTGAAGGGCAGATTTGTCGAACCGCAGGAATCGCTTTGTGAACATTTCTTACACTCAATGATGAACTTGAACCTATGGTGCAAGCAACGACAATGACCGCTGTGATGGCGGAGAAAGATCCACCTGTTTTTCGTGACTTTTTAGGAATTGGCCGCAAAGACGACGCAACTGTCAAACAGCCTCAACCGTCTCCCGGAGTGGCTAGAAGAAATACCGCAGGATTTGACGATGATGGAGAGGCCGAAATATCTACAAGAGCTTCGTCAGGGACTAGTGGGCGATTCGAAACTTGCTCGGCACCTGGCATACTGCCACCATTCTCCTCGGCCTTCCCGTCTACGTCAGATCCTGGTTCAGGTATTCGGTTGAATCTTGGAAAAGTTGTTTGTTCAGGCTGGATTCATCTCTTAAGCTACGCCTTGAAATTGCAGTGTAATCAGTTGCTGTTAAGGTGGTTCCGGAAAGAATCTTCACTTAATTTGATAGTGTTCTTCTTCTTAGTTGGCTCTCTCGAACATTTGCTGCCCAAGTTCGATATACAATCGATCAAGTACGAAATTTTAGAAGGATGGACTCCTACTTCTATTTTAAAACTAGATAAAGCTTCTGGCTTGAATATTCTCATACCTCGCAGAATCGCTAGTATGAGCCAAATTGCTTCTGTAAAGATTCTCACTAGCAGCCATCCCTGTAATTGCTTCGTGTAGGTGTTGCGGATGGCTGGCTGAGGGCCAAGGTCGGGCCGGCCGCTTTGCAACATCATGGAGTGAAGAGCGCTTTCTATAAACCTGAAACTGAAAACAAGTCAATCAAGAGGAGGGAGAGTCCCATAGGGAGGGAATCTCTGCAAGAACGCCTTCAAATGAGCGTTGAAGCTCTCGAGAACTCTCGTCCTCTTAAGGTACTGCGGGAGCCGGTGCCAACTGGGATCTTTTGGGTGATATAAATCCGATGTTTAGACTAAAGTACACAAAACGCTGATCACGAATTATTGTTTTCCACCAAGTGTACGTTTTCACCCTCCTCGTTTGCATCAAATTTAAGATCCAAGTCCATTTCATATCTCAATTCTCAAAAATCCTGTATCTAAAGAAGCAGATTGTGCAGGTGGCACGAGTGGAAAACAAAGATGACAAGTGCAAGACAAGGACTACTGGTCCGACAGTGGACGAGTTGCGCCTGAGCATGCAGCCACCACGTGTTGGAGCCAAAGGGAGCCCGCTGCTGCACACACCCGCACCGAAACCTGAACCCTCATCTCGATTGTCAAAAAAGCCCGAGCGACCCAGGCCTAACGTCGGAACAACAGCACCCCCCCGACTTAGCCACCTTGGCCAGACCTCGGAAAGAGCATCTGCTTCTGGAAGAGAGCACGATATGACGCCTGTTATCGTTCCCCCGGCAGCAGATGAAGGATCGCGTACAGGAATCAAAGGTTCACCATTGGGTGGACTCCTAAATACTGTTCAGCCTACTCAAGCTACTGCCGGTGCATCAAGTGGACCTGCAAATCACAACACACCTCGCAGACTGAAAGTCTCGTGCCATAGCGCAGGTTCAGATTCCATGATACCAGCCAGGTATCTCTCTGTTTCACGCCTTTAAACGCACTGTGTAAAGCTACTTTCTGTCCCTCGTGTTCTTTTTATTGACGAAGTCTTAACTTCTCCCCCTTTGAAGAAATATTTCTAAGAAGAAGAAACTTCATTTTGACAGGCACCAGTTTGCTGCCCCTCCCAGTCGACAGCTCACCATATTTTATGGTGGACAGGCTCACGTATTCGACGAAGTTCCCCCGGACAAGGTAAATCACAATCTGGAGGGTTGACTGACCAAATTTCTCGTTGTTCAACGACACTTCCTTCAAAGTTCTGGATACAGTAATTTTCGTGCCCTTAATCTGCAATCGTTCTAATGATAAAAGCTATTCGCACAAACTTTGTTGTAAGTGACGTATCTTATCTTAAACACTCTTCGTGTCTGATTAGGCTTCCCAGATCATGCAACTTGCTGGGTCCAATGGTCGATCGTGGTCAACTACTTACTCTCCAAGACAGACAACCAGCATTGCAAATTCGGCAAGTGAGGAATCTCTCTCGGCATTGGAGAGGGAAAGAGACAAAACCATGAACTTAAGCCATGGTGGATCTGTACAAAATGGGGGAAATTTGGCACTTTCTACCGAGGTGCAAACTCTCCTCCGTGGTCTTGCTCAGTCTGGCAATGGCGCTGGATCAGCTGGCCACGGTCATTCCATTCCTGATAATATGGCCCCTCCTCTAACATCTGAAATGCAGCTGCAGCAGGCGCTGTCAGGTATATATTTACAACAACCTACTCGTTGTCACTTGCCCTCTTTCGTTTTGCTCAAGTTGTGTCTTTTTATTTTATTCTGAAATATAATTTTATTCTTTGCTTAATCAACAATTCTCTGAATCGTTTTCTTTTTGTTTGTCTCCCAACGTTACACACTCCTGATTTCACTCAGCAAAGTTGATGTGATGCATTGTCCATCATTTATGCAGATCGGATAGCTGCCAATGGCTTTAAAAGAGATAACACAAACGGAAGGAATGTTCCACGGCCAACATCCTGCACAGACGACATGAGTGCCAAGGAGGTGCGTTTGCATGCCTTCTAGTTTGACTTTTGACTGGGCTTTTGTCTTGATTGGAAGCCTGTGTGATTGCTGACACTGACGCAAATTCCTCAATGAACTTTCAGGCCCTTCTTCAAGGAGGGCAACGGTGGATGTGAAGGACAAGCTTCGTGGCGTCTTCTGGGGCACGGCAATAATGACCAAGGTACAGCCATGTGGATTGTTTGCAAGCGTATGCAAGCGCCGTTGCATAGAAGATAGAATCGCCTTCTTATATGTGGTGTTGTTGGGGTGTCGAGAAAAGTCTAAAGCTCTGAAAAGTTGTACATTTCTGATCGCAGGGAGGACACTCTTCTCGTTTTGTTTCTGCCACCAAAACATTTGGATGGGGTGCCACAAGTAAGTATGAAGTTGTAGGCTTTTTTAGCAATTGGTATTTTAAGTTTTTCCGTAGCTGATCAGAACGGATATCGAGTCGACGTGCAGCAAGAATTTTGAATTGAAACTTTGTTTCTTGTGCAGAAACTTGCCGTCACTTGCCAAAGCTCTTGTACTTTAAGGATTGATGCGGATCTACAACGGGCTCTCCATTGTAGGTTGTGTTTGATGTGGCCGCCAATGTAGAATTTCTGCAATAGTCCTCTCTCAAGACTCATTGGGATGATGGAGTGTAAATTATAATCTTGTACCTCACGTACAAGTTTTTGTGGAGATCTGTAGTTTCTACTGTAGTTATAGATTCAGATTAGGTCACCCCTTCCATCATACGTGACTCAGGAATTTCCGGGTGCAGCAGGGGTTCAGGTAGTGTCGTGTGATTTTCAGTTTCCAGGCGTTTGTAAGCATAGTATTTCGCCGTCACATTAGTTTTACTCTTTAGCCAACTTTGGTCAGCTGAGTCAAATGTCTTTTGAAAACATCTTGAATGATTGAGAATACTTCCACACGGTCTGAAATCAGTTTATGGCAATTTCTTTGTGATCACTTACATCTTGTGCTCCCTTGCGGTAGGCGAAAGACATGTCTGTCTTCTTCATTCACACATTCTCTCATCATGCTATCAACCGTTCTTGTCCTTGATGTAGCAGTATTTGCCATGCTTGGTCCGTCTTACCCGACAATGTATGTGTCAGATTTCGTTTGGCCTCCTCATCGCAGCAGTTGCATACATAACGTGATTCTATGCGAATGCCTACATCCTCTATCGCAGTAAAACAATGACGATCGTGGAAATGGCGGATTGTGGATGAGCTGGACTCCAGCCAACTAGCCCATTCAAAGCTCATATGCTCCAAAATTGAAAGTGTATTCCAGTTCATTGTAGTGAGCAGTTAACGTTTCTTTGAATAGCGTACGTTGGTCGTATCTATGAGCTTGTTAATCGTATTACAAGATGAGACAGTCTGCGCTGAATGGAGATATTGCATACTGAACGGCCGGCCTTTCAGCCTTTCACGCCATTGTTCTGCAATGGCGGAGATAAAGGAGATGTGCATCACGATGGGCTACGTGTGAGTCTTCCAAAAAAGTTACCAACATGTTGTATTTGGGAAGGGTATGTAGGAAAATCTGTTGGAATGAGTGACGGCCGATGAAATCTGAGAGGCAGAAGCCTGTCGAGGATGAATTACAGAAAACTGCTCATTCTGGAGGGCAAGGAATGATACGTCTCGCCATCGATCAGTACTTAATTTTGTGATTTTAGATTGTGCCAGCTGAATTCCCACGCGGCAGGTTGAAGTGAAGGTTATAAAATAGATCATCCAACTTAATCCTCAATCGAAATCAGAAAAAAGCATCACCTTCAAGCTGGAAATGCTTTTCCTGCATACTAAATAAGTTACGACTAGACTAAGCATAACAAGAAACTATTATCTACTCCAATCGTGATTTGTGGGAGGCTGTCTGAACTAGAGAGTTACGGTAGAAGAAAATATGATAACTGCTGAGAACAAATCATGAGAGCCAAGGTTCGAAAATAGTGACGATGCGACAAAAAAACTTGTTCGTGGTAAAGAAGTTAAGATTATCGACCCTCACGCAAGTGTTATAAAATCGTTTAGCACGAAATCCAACGAGATAATGTCAGAAGATGTTCCATTGCAATAATTGCACGAAAGGCCATTAGATCCACAATATTATGGGCAAAAGCCGAAATCTTCTCATCTCAACACCGCTTGCTCTTCCTCCTGCACCTCGCTTCCAACCTAGACATAGCGACAACGACTATCAATGACAATGGCTTGCCTGATCAATCTGAACAGCTTCTCCTCCCTACGACCATCCATTCCACTCGTTTTGGCCTACACTCGAACAAATACAGACACAACACTTCAAGACCAGGAATTGACAGAAAAACGAACAGAAAGTTTATTTAATTCACGTCCTTGTTGGTGAAGCAGACATTCTCCACACATTATACAGTAGCCACAACGCCGAGAATCTTCTCCTGGCTGGAGTGGGTTTCCTGCAGGAATAGCAATTAGTAAAATACATCGACAAGTTTGAACGCATCAAGTGTTCGCCTCATCATCCTTCGTGAGACTTTCTTTCTCTGGAAACCTTCCCAGAAAACCTCTTTCTGGCTAATTATCCAAATCTGCCTAATTACGTGTAAATCAGCCTTTTGCCCCTCAAGAGTCAACTTATTTGCCTGGACTGCCCAATTTAATTATGGAGTTAGTGATGAGAATCGCTTGGAGGCAATTGTGAAAATTTGTTCTTCACCGTGAACCTCACTGAAAATAAGATTTTCTGTCAAGGCAAGAAAATCATTTCATACAATCAGATGAGCTGAAACTTGCCAAAATCTAATCAATAGTGAACTCAATTTAAATGATTGAGAAGATCTGTAAGAGCAGAATCGTATATATATAAGATAAGTCTTCAATCAATTCCTTTTCCATATGGATGATTTTCCAGAAAATTAGAAAATGAGTTTTGCAATCTTTTTCATTGAAGTTTAGACAATATTTTACTTTATAACCTCTATCAAGGAGATGTGATATTCTTATTATTCATATTTTAGATATATATATAAGTAGATACATGTCACCTAAATTATGACCTATAACAACAGCAATAATATCAATACTTTTCATATCATTATCATAAAAATCAACAATATATATCTAATCTAGGTTGTGATTATCTATAGATGACTTACATCCACTAATAACATCAATTACAAGTAGTTAAAGAAGAAGAAAAATTAAATTGTTACAAACCAAAGTTACACACACATTGTATCTATCAAGAATCTAAACAAGCAAGCTGATACATTACAGTTGTTAACATTGAAACTAATCTTATTCCATAAATTCTACTTATATCACTTTTGAGGTTGGGATGTAGTTGAAAAAACCCATTAACAACATATTTGAACTTACAATGAATGTCGCTGATCAAATTGTTGTGTATTGCAAATAATTGAGAATTAGCTTCACACATTACTTGATAGCATAAAGCAATTTTTTTGTCATCGTCAAGTTCATTTCCACCACAAACTTGATGCAAAAATTTGACTTTTGAGTGAAATGATATTATAACATCATCATAGCAACCTTTCTTATCTTGAAACCCGAAACATAACATTTCTCACTCATGAAAAAATATGTATAATGATAAATTAAAAATTTTCACAAATAATCTCACATTTATAAAATCTATAATATATACCATAAGTGTAGAAAAATTATACAAGTTCACTTACATATGAATAAAAAATCAGAAAATTTGAGCTAAATTTCACAGAAATTGAGCTCAATAGGAAAATCAAGAGACATGGGAGCCAAGTGGGCTCATAAAAATGAAAAAAATATTCCATGGGTTAAAATCAAAGGGATAGCCACAAAGGCTAGACACCAGTCCTATCAAAATGAGAATATGTTTTACAGTACAAAGGATACCCAATCTCTTTAGATATAACTGTACACAAACAAGAACAACATATCAGGCCAAGTCACATAACGATGAAATAGAAAACTGGCATTGAGAAACATATTATGAGGACTAAATTACCCTACATAATAGAAAGTTATGAACTTGTCACCAGGTAAGATAGACTCTAGCCTACCATACGACTTTCTGGGTTCCTCGGGCTTTGCACACCCGTTGACGGAGAAAGTGAATGGTGCATTGTGGGCAAAGATGATTCTCATTGATTTGCACACTCGAAGCTTAGCGAATCGATATGACTGATCCAACGAGTAATCAAAATCAGGCCACTCCCAGAAAAATGGCTGCTGGATTTCGAACCAGATATTGCTGTTTTATCGGTCATAATATGCCTTAATGGGAAGCATATAGCTCGATTCACTCAAAATATGTTGGAAATAAACGCTGGCTAGATCGTTCAGTCACAAGGCACAAAGCACAACCTAGCACGATCTAAAGAACGATCCATGAGGACAGTGGCATGGACATGAGCAGCCCAAGATAAATGCCCCAGCTATGGAAAGCGAAGGACAAGCTCACCCTCCTCAATACAGCCTCTTTACTTACAAAGATATGACACATACCAAAATATCAACTAGATGGAAAAGGGCAAACTGCAACCTTGGTCTTGTTTCCAAATTGAAACAGTCTGCACAGCTTCTATATCACAATGACATCCCAGAATGCCAAGGTAAGCTCATATACCACCAGTTGTTGCTTTCGGATAAAAATATTGATGACATTGGGCAGAAAAATACCTTGAGCTCATGACGCAGGACTAGCAAACTAGCTAGACACTGGCGCGTGACCAGACTCGCATGCCAGATCACAGAATGAGCTCATTGCATGATTGCAGATTGGAGAGTCAAGATTCTGTTCCAGAATAGTAATCTGCAAGGTAACACAAGATGAAAGAAGCTTCATGCAATGCTGCAAGCATGTTGTGTCTTCGAGAGCATGCCCCGGAGTCAAATGGGACGATGCGATGCGATAACAGAAGACACCGCACCCACCTCAAGCTCAGGTCAAAGATGATTGCATGATAGTAAGTTAATCGACGAAAATCAGGAACCTGGAATTTCACCGAATAACGTTATCTGGCCAGTGATTACACGGAAGACAAGTTGACAGTTGACCATTACAGTACCACTCGGTGTATGCTCTAATGATCGCTGTTTAATATAATTCAAAGGTTGACCTGGTGCTTCGGCGGAGAGTGTGTGCTGTCATTGCAAATTAGAATAGTTCAAAGGGATAGTACTTGGCTATTTGAGCTGACCTTCCGACCCAGAGACAGAAAGTGCCAGTATAATTAAGGCTCCAGTGTGAACTTCACGGCGAAAGTTGTCACGTCCTCCAATCATGGGATTGAAGATCCTTAGAATACACTCATTCCTCATCTTAAAACCTCCAATTGCAGCAGTGTATACGCTAATACGCCCGACACTCCTCCAAGGACATGTCACAAACAAACAAAATGATTCTGCCACAACGAACCACTCACTGCCCAGAGACACTTCCCCATTTCCTATCTCCCCTACTTATTGTAGGCTCAGAAGACCTGGGATTTTGTACTCCACGGATCTCGATATAGCTTAACTATTCACAATCACCTTGTTATAATTAATTGATTTACTAAAGCTCCCCAGATGTAGCCAACTGACGTCCGGTTTCTGGTTTCTCCCCTTTTCTGTGCTTCTCATCTTCTACTTTCACCCTTTCCTTTACTGCCTCTACTTCCCCCCTTCCCTTCGTCTCCCTCAGCCAGCTTCGGCTGAAGCTGGCTCGTCCCAACGGGTTGGCCTGTCACCCCTATTGGTGACTTCCGGTATATATGTACTTAGACGGGAGCGGTCGTTGGTAACGGCAAGCTGGAGGTGGCGGGGTAATTTGAGATAGAGAATTTTCTATAATTTAGCATAATCATATAATGAATACTCTACATGCACCTATAAATATACATGTGTCTATTTCTCACATTGAGTCGCACGTAGCTGTTTTTTCAATCCTTTCTATCGGAGCGGGCAGGTAAAGGCAACAGATCTCGTATTCATATCATATTTCCCACTTGAATTTGGCCAGTTTCGTCGGCATATGTCACTTCCTAAAATTGGTTCTCTTTAGAATGTACGATGCTCGTAGAAGAGAAAAGGTCCCACCTTCACCCTATCCGTTGATGAATCTCGCGTTTTGAACTGAATGATTTAGATAGTAAGGATATTTCAGGTGCAGTATGACATGTTCCGCAGCGATCATTGGGGCTTACCGTCACCAAGGATGACCTTGGTCTGTCACTTGGTTTCCCTTTTAGCAAATTTTTCTAAGCTTTGACGGAAAGATTTCAGACAGTACTAAAGCGAACATGTGAGGATCTGAATCTCCGTATTTAGCTTGTGGAACATCACACAGGTGGAGTCAGTAGATCTCGTGACAGGGTGGCCTTGTCTGTCTGATGTAATTAGTCTCTTTCTAGTATAGCGCCATCCCTAAGCTAGACTATTCGGAGTCTGAAGAGGTTTGAATGTTACAAAAGACTCTCTTTTCTAAAATGATTGTTAAGTAGATAACTTTAGCTTATGCAAGAGGAGAAATCGTGTTCTCATATTCAGTTACACTTGAAATTGACCGTGCTTTTTTAAGGAATAGATAAATTTGCTTGTTCCGCCAACAAAAGGTAATAAGTTTTGGCGCAAGTTTTCGTCACTATACGAAGTTGAAGTTTCTGTAAGTACACAGAAGCTCGCATTCAAGCAGGTCGAGACTGCTTGATTGCGAGGCGGAAAATTTAAATCGTGCCAAAATGTGAGAGGAAGTGGGCCCTTAAGAAGCATAGGGTTGTTCATAACCTCACGCAACTGGAATTGGAGAGCCAGAGGACGGGTAATCCTCTTGATGGATACTCTACCCTCACCGCATAATATTAGCTTTGCGGTTGCGATCAAATATGTTCTACAACATCCAAATGTTATCCTTAGCCTCAAATTATATGTCATCCACATGTCATCAATCGAATTCCAGACGATCCAGGACTCCCTGTTTTATTGTTGCCTCTCAGCTATATTTGGTTCTTCGTTCCCATCAATATTTTCCAGGTTTCCAGCGAAGACCATGAACGGGGCGGAGCTATCGAGGTCTAGCACCAGGGTGCGCTGATGGAAAGAATGAAAGCAATGAAAATTATACCAGATAAATTATGTTCTACAACATCCACATGCTATACTTCGCCTCAAATTATATGTCATCCACATGTCATCAATCGAATTCCAGACGTTCCAGGACTCCCTGTTTTATTGTTGCCTCTAACCTATATTTGGTTCTTCGTTCCCATCAATATTTTCCAGGTTTCCACTGAAGACCATGAAGAGGGCGGAGCTATAATGGTCGAGCACCAGGGTGCGCCGATGGAAAAGAATGAAAGCAATGAAAATTATACCAGATAAAATATGTTCTACAACATCCACATGTTATCCTTCGCCTCAAATTATATGTCATCCACATGTCATCAATCGAATTCCAGACAATCCAGGACTCCCTGTTTTATTGTTGCCTCTCAGCTATATTTGGTTCTTCGTTCCCATCAATATTTTCCAGGTTTCCACTGAAGACCATGGCGGAGCTTGACAAGGGCGGAGCTATGGAGATCGAGCACCAAGGTGCGCCGCTGCGGCGCCGATGGCGTTCATGCACACCATGCTCTCACTAGGTTACGGTTCTGGTTCGACTCGTGAGCGGCTCCACAAACCAGTCCGATTGAGTGGTCTTTCAATGCAAAAAACTCTTCCACGAAGCGAACACAAGAGCTGTAGGTTTAGTTACATGACGATGTCTACTCACAAATCCTTGCTGAATGTCGGGATGAAGATTGTTTCGAGATGAATGAGGACCGTCGACGAAGGCATCACGTTCTTGGATATCGCGCTAGCCAACGGACGGTGGATTGTGGAACGCCAGACCCTCCACACCGGATGGACGTAGAATCTCTTCCTCGAGATACTTTCAGGAACCATCAAGGTTTGTTAGTCAAGGGGCGGTTTCATGTACCTTGGAACCTGAAGATCAAATACTCTTGCAACATAGATTCCAATTCTCAAGGAGCATGTTGTCATTGCTTGTTTAGTAGAAGACAATTTCATGGACGCGGTTGGCACAACATGGTGGGAATCTCTGAAGAAAATGGCCAAGCTCGGGGTCGTTAATTTCCATCTTCACGTAACTCAACACTTTACCTACTTACTTTAACGACGTACGTATTGACGGACAAACCACCGTTGATAGAATCCTCACCTTCGCTCTTCATTGTTACAATGGAGATTGTGTGTTTTATCAACGATGATCATGTGGTTTCAACCCTAGAATGTCGCTCAGGTTAATCTGGCCTACGTGTATCACATTTCTAGATTTGCGGCTCGAATTCCAGAAACTGGTCCGCAAGATTGCTGAACAAGTGGATGAAGAATTGTCTGAGACACACACTGACAGCTTCGATTTGCCTCCACGGTTTTGTGTTGGTGTTGATATCAGAAAAGGTTGGGTATCAAATGTAGTCCGCTACAGTGCCGCGAGTGGAAGCTCAGTAATCGTAGTGCATTACAACGTGTTGAACCTCAACTGTGTATTATGTGGACTTCATCTTCATCATACTAGAACATGTCAAGATCAATCCAACGGTATTCTTTAGCAGAGACTCGAACCAAGGATCAACAACAGTCAACAAATTAGCCCATTGCAACAGTCACGAAGCACATACTCGCATTCCGAAGTGCAGCCAACTCCATCTCATCCAACCAATGAAGAACATAGTATGTGAGACCGGATATTTCACATGTGTATTAAGTTGTAGAAGTAGCCAAGTGATTAATGATGATTAGCCAAGACATATCTCCATCTCATCCAACCAATGAAGAACATAGTATGTGAGACCGGATATTTCACATGTGTATTAAGTTGTAGAAGTAGCCAAGTGATTAATGATGATTAGTCAAGACATATCTAAATCTAGCTAGTTATGACTAAACTAAGTTTATCTAGTCATGACTAAGTTTAGCTATAATGTCTATAGTTGGCAGAAAAATTAGCGGAGTTGTTGAAGAGTGGCACTTCTACTACAATGCACATAAATTCGGAAGATAAACAACTCAACGAAGGTAATGACGCTCTTAGCCCTTGAGATATACAAGATTTGTCACCATCTTGAGTTTATTGGGAACTGGCCATCCCAAGCATTGCTTCAAATCACTTTGAATTTATGAAGAACACAGACGTCAAAAGTGTTCAAACCTTGGTACAATCACACAATGCATCATCACATAGTCAACTAGCAATCTATGCAATGATGCTTGTAGCACAAGAATCTGGTACTCCAATTGGCCAACATGGAGGTCTCCATATCCAATATCAAAAACAGGTGGATCACAATTCAACAACTACCACTGTCGAGGGTGTCACGTTTGATATCACAGATCCATACAGACATCGGTCATCATTATCGATGACGACGAACAGTTTTTCGACGCCGTTCATCACTTACCTTCGCGGCCGTTATCTCTTGAACGCTTTATCACTCCCAACGTCTTTCCACACATTGTGTGAGTGGATAAATCTAGCACCACGGCAACTGCACAACCTCTGCATCTCGATACATAGCTTTGTCGGAGTATTCGGTCATTCCTTGACTGTGATTCAAACCACTCAGACCAGCGCACTCATCAAGAACCGTCCACGACTTTCATGCATGGATTGACCGTTGCGGCTCGCCAGCTGGTGACGCCTATCAACATTCCTCCCTTGGCTTACGATGTTTGGGGCTTCCAAAAATCTTCACCTCAAAGCAACGACGATGCCAATTTTCCCTCAATTGAAGTATGAAGCTACATTTCCTGTCCTACAACGTACGCGGTATGAATGAAGCTGCAACAATCGCATATTTGCAATCTTATATTTAAGATTGCATCGCCACATCAAAAGTGGTGGTAGCAGCAAGCCGTATGGAAAGTGTCTATGGAAACACGTCAACTCCTTCAATTTGGAGTCTTTGATGAGCTACGGCCACAGTTTGACAAAGTATCCCACCGCATTCTGCACCAAGGCGCAGGATGCGGTGGGATCATCACGACTTCCATCCGTGTTGGCAAAGCAAAATTGATGCCTCATGCTCACTTCTTGCCAATTGTGCTCATTGGTTTATTTTACATGGACTTCTCGAGGAAATGTTGATTTTGTGAACATTTACGCACCTGATGATTCCCTTACCCGTTGTCTTCTTTGGAAATTGTTGTCACAACATCTACCTCATACATGCCAATGGATTTTGATGGAAGACTTCAATATGGTTGAACATGTAGCCAACAAGACCAGACAGTGTGGCTCTATGATACCAAGTCGAAAAAGATTGTTATTTGACGCAATGAAATCAATCTTACATATTGGAACTAATCTCCGATCTGCATCTAGACTTTGATTTTCTTAGGACAATAACATACATATGGCGGCATGTGTATTAGCTAGATTTGATCATTTATATCTCTTTCAATCCCATCCTAGTTATCTCATTATAATTCTGCTACATTGCAGTATTTGTGGCAATTTGACGAGATCAGACCATCATCCAGTCACTGCATCATTCAAGCCCGCTGTACCACCAAAATCAAAAATCACATTGCAAAATGAACAACTTGTGGTTTGATTAGGCCACACCAACAATCATTCATCTATGGAATTTCCATCCATGTGATTCATTCTTTCAAAAACTTAGAAAAATCCTTTGATTTTTCTAAGTTATAGCGGTTTTTTGCAAATTCACATTGCGTGACTCTTCTGGCAACAGTGTGATTGATCGAGCCGCATTAAATAACCTCATACTGGAGTACTACATGTGCTGGTAAAAATGAAACCCCCTTTCACTTTTATTGCCATGGTTCAAATGTTGCTCTCAAATGCGTCTTCCGCGATTTCACTCAATGATATAAAAACCTGCAACTTTTCAATCCGTCATGGAATGCGCCAAGGTTGTACATTAGCTCCATACCTAGTTCTCTTGGTGGCTGAAGCTTTTCAGATAGCCGCCCGATACGAGATGAAGATTGAACGACTACGAAGCATTAACCTACCTGACAATTCCTTCAATCAACTTTTGACTTAGTTTGCCGACGATGCAACCTTTTTGTTATTTAGTGTAGAGTGTTTTCTCACTTGAGCTTTCACTCTACTCACCAAGTTCGGTCTTGCAACCAGATTGAACATAAACAGGAGAAAATGTAACTTTTTTTGGTTTAGCACACGCCTTCCTTTCACCTAGTTATCCTCTTTTGCATGTATGGTTTTCCCTCTCTGAACTCTTTTGAAATTGATGGGTACATCATTTGTTGTCTCCTTGAGCATGGCAAATGTGGACACATTTTTTGTCTCCTTGAGCACGGCAAATGTGGACACATTTTTTGTCGAGAAGATCAAACAAACTTAAGTTTTGATCTTAGATCCATCTCTCACTACCAGTCTGTTCTGTGATGATCAACTATGTCTTTCTTTTGACGCTTTGATAATTTCTTAGCATTTGAAATGGATCAACAACAATTTTGCGCGACATTCGTGCATCAATCCGAAACTACTTGTGGGCCGGTACAAAAGAAAATGCAAGAGCTTGTGTTCGTTGGGATGATTGTTGTGTAGCCAAACGCATTGAAGTATTGGGTATCATCGATCTGGAAGAGTCACTAACAAAACTTATAGGAAAATGAGTGATCAAGGCTCTCGTACTCGAAACGTCTTCACTTCACATCTTTATGCCCCATTGTTTGGCTAGACTCAAGTCACCAGGAGAAGCATCTTGACCACGTAGTTTGCAATGGACCTTCTTGGCTAAATTTTTAGCATCCCAAGGCTCCCCTATGTGGAATTTACTTATACAAGCCTGGTGTTACTTAGCCCATTGGTGAACGCTAAACCTTCGACGACATTTGAGGAAATTCTAAACACATAGATTTGGTGAAACGCTCATTTATTCGATAATAACTTCGGCTTGATTCTACTTCGAGCTCAAAAGTTGACAAGTACAGTATTACAGTGTCTCCGTGATCTTTGGTTTTCAGATACCATGCAATTATTGCCCTGGTAGGAGTTCCAACTCCTATACGGACTTCAAGAATAAAATAAACTTGTTTTAGTCCAACATCTTTGAGGAGTGAAAGATTATTGGACACCGCATATAACTCCAATCGGTCCAAGGAGAATGGGTATGTATCTATGTTGACAAGGTTGTGGCGATCCTTTGGTCTTGTTTAAGACTTTTTCAAAGTTATGATTTCCATTGTCGCTAAAAAACAAAAGTATCTTCATCACATAAGCTCACACTATCTTCATGGTGGGTACTTAGTCTTGGTCTCTGATACCTCTCCTACGACCTTCACAGTGCTCCAGTTTGTACCGTGGTCGACTTGCTCGCACTCGGGTCATTGCAATGTATCCTTTGACCTCTGAACAAGCTAATTCCATGCTTAAGTATTTGGCAACTATTACGCGTCTTACTTTTGACCCGTCCGCTGAACTTGGAAAACAGGTGTGTCACTTTACGCCTACACAGCTAGTCGTGGCCGCCAGTGGCGTCATCCGCGACAAACACTTGGCTTGCCTATTGATATGAAGTGAAGAGGGCTAGTGTCCGCAAACTTCTTACCCAATTGGACCAAAGTGTGGATACTTGGTCGCCCCCGGCATTCTTGTGGAGTTTCTACCATCGTGCGATTGCCGTCAATCAATCACGACAGGTGGCTTATTCAACGATATCTGCAAACTTCGTACCCAATTGGAACAAAGTGTGAAACCCTGGTCGCTCCGGCATTCTTGTGGAGTTTCTATCATTGTGCAATTGCCGATAATCAATGGCGATAGGTGGCTCATTCAACGATATCTGCAAACTATAGATGTTGCAACCAGGGTGTTTTCAAATCTTTTATACATTTTTTTTTACCGTACGGCCGCCCGGGACGCGTGGGCTTTTGCTACCACAATTTTATATCGTCTTCTTGTTGTATTCAAGGACACAATGCCTTAGACTCTCTTGACATGGCAACAATGACTTCTTGTGGCAGAGTTGATCGCTACTCTTCACCAAGCTACAGTTATCTCCCACTTAAGTATGCACCTTGAACCCTTGAGTCGCTTATTGCTTGCAACACCAATGATCAACGTTGTTGTTTGAACAAACCCTTTCATATCTAGTTCGGATATTAATGCAAATGGTCAAAGATTTATTGTGCAAAAATTTGCAGACTCAAAAGTTATTTTCTTCTTATCATGTGACCTGGAATTGTTTTTTCTTGCAAATACATTCATTGTTTCATTTTTTTGATATTACAGCCTTGAAACATTTATAATTAATCATACTATTTGTACACGTGGTTTTCTTGAATATGTATATTTTCTTGCAATTAAAGCACGATGTGTACTTGCAATCTTTACCATGTTGTTTCACAATGCTTTTCAAAGAACATAATTCATATCAGCAAGGTTCTTGCGCAACAAAAATACACTATCAACTTCATTCCACAATTTCTTTTTTGGTTCCTCTAGATCATTTGTGCATCTAGTAAATTATATCATCGTCGGAGTTTGAAACCATCTTGATATGGAGGTAAATGATATTCAGCCAATCTTGCAATTGCTTAAAAAAAGAACGCAACGACTGCAAAAGTCCAAGTTTTGACTTGTCTCAATGCAGAGTCAAGACTAACTTGGCCGATCTTTTATCTAACTTGGCCGATCTTTTATCTACTCGGATATAGGTAGTAGTGAATTAAAGAGCACAATTTTAGTCTTGTTGTATGTGAAGTGAAGTGAAATGAAATTCAGCTGACTCGTTGAAATATACATTTGAATCTTTGAGCAAATAGAAAGAAAGAATAAGTGATGGATGAAATTCTAATTCTTTGAACGATTATGAATGAAGAATGAAGAATAGATGAGCAAACAAGCATCAACAAACTTTCAAATATTTGGTATTCTAAGTGGAAAGATCAAGCAACATCCAAGGTCTATCATTGTAATTGCATTACTTACCTTCACTACTCCATGACTTCGTCCGAGATTCCTAACTATGAAAGCATGCATCTAATTTATCATATTTTTTTTAAATTTGATCTTTGAGTTTTGCTATTTGATCCATGTCCGATCCTTGTCATTGATGTTTTGATGAACTTAAATCTCTTAACTTTCTAGTGTACATTGAATATACACAAACGAGTGAGGTTCTTATATTATTTAGCTATGAATAAACTAATCCAATTGTCACTAATAAGCAACAAAGATTTAATAATCTCATAGCATTATGAGATCAAAACGTTAAATGATTATCTTGACTCATAGAAGTTCTAAATCCCTGTCTTCTGTTGAATCTCCTAACATACTACTTGTTTATCTCATGTTCGCCAACTCAAAAGTATCAAAAGCAGCGGACTTTGGATGGGCAACAAGAGCTTGCTATTTGTTGTAGTTAGTTATTCAGTTTGTTGGTTTTTCTTACCGCGCACATCTTTATGATCATCAACATCTACTAAAACTGCAGTGTATCATAATTCGTGCAATGTTCATGTTTAATCTTGTTATGTTCTTTAATGAACATCTCTATTAGCCATTTTCATGAACTTTATTTATATTCCATGTCATGTTGTTATGAGAATATATGGATCTCAATAGAATGCTTTAGTGTAGTACAATGTCATTGGCAACTTAAGTTTTTGTTTGATTTTCAAAATCTTAATTTGATTTTCAAAATCTTAATTAGATTTTCACAATTATGTCTTGCACAATTAAGTCTTGCACAATTATGCTTTTTACTCAAATTAATTTACACATTCATTGCTTGAAGTTTTTTACATAAGAAGTCTGCTACTAAAACTTGTAATGTTTGTTGAGGTAACGATAGTTTTTTTGTTACTCAAAAATAGATTCTCATGTAGCTAGAACCAAATCTTACAATGAAAACATACTACAATGACATCGTAAGTCTCACTAACATTTGTTTGTCAAAATTTTCTCAAATTTTACATTCACATCATGATTATATTCAATTTGTTTGTCAAAATTTGAGAAATTTTGTCATTCACGTCATGGTTTTGCTTGTAGTCTTCCAACTCTCGTGATGTTGTGTATGTTAGGTGTGAAGAGCATGAAAACAAGGTTATAAAGTTTCAAGTTATTATTGACTTATGTAAGCTTTAACATTTCACCCTTAAGTGTTTTAGTCCGAGTGGAGGATTTAGCCTCCATAAATTTCACTTAACACGCATAGTTTTTGCCTTTTCACCGTTCGACTGCCTCAAGAACACACGACAAAAAACTCCCAAAAATGATGATGGTGATCACTAGTGTACAACCCAGGCATTATCACCGATGCGCAAATCTAACTTCCACTGCTTCATTCATCAGCAGATAAGCAAAAAGGTTGTTAAGATTAAATTCTGCAAATAATGCTGAGCTTTGTGAACAATCTCACTCTTCGCGCTAGATTTCAACCTTAAGCTTTTTTCCTTCCTTCCTTCCTTCAGATCATGCAAGCTCCGACCTATTTTCCTTTCCAATTCTGCTCACGAAGTCTAAAGCTACAGATTTTCCAGATCGGACTAACTGTACGACGTTCGGATTAGCTAACGTATTTCATGAAAAATGCCTCAAAAAATTTGACAAATACTCCAAAAAACAATCATCTCCCACTTAAGTATGCAACTTCAACCCTTAACTTTTGTGCGTACTTAACGGAGAGATTCGTACTTAACATTTTCATTTCCAGATCATTTGCCTAGAGCTTTCATTTTCAAAAAATTGAATATCAAATGATTGAAAGAGTCTTCACAATGTGACATCATTTCAAAATTGAGAAAGTAGAATACTCCAAGCAAACTCGCTGTAGTGCGTGAGTATGAAATTAATGATGCATATAGCAATTAGTGGACAACTTTCTCGGCCCCCTCCGGTCGCCATCTTTCGGATCCTTGGCATCACGCCATTATTTTTGTGGTATTCTGCATATTTTCGAGCGCTTCCTTTCCCACTCCCACCCCCATTTATAATATGGGTATCATGCACCATATGATACTCCCATTTTTTCCAGGTGTCACGTGATCACTTTTGCGCTAGATGTTTCATGATATGAAGAAGCAAAATACTAGATTATTGGAACGAGATATTTGCATCTCCGCCTTTTTCCAACCCGGCCCTTGATGGTTAGATTTCTCTAGTTTGCCTTCCCTTGCCCCAGGGCATTGAATGGGGCAGTAGTCTAGTCTTGACTATGAAATCTCTGAAATTGTTGGAATCCCTGAAATTTATGACGAATTCGCTGAAAATGTTGATACTTGAAAATCTTTGGATAAAGTGCGCACTTAATTAAGTATGCACTTTATCGTACTTAATTGGAATGCGTACCTAAAGAAATGCGCATTGGCATTGGGAGGCTAATGCAGGCCTCATAGTTTGTGGCAAATGCCAAGTTTGAAAATTAAATAAATTTTGGCAATTTTCTTTGGGTAATTTTGGCGAAATTGGCATTGTGTGTATTCTAATGTGAGAGATTGAATTTCAATGGTTTCCACCATCTTATTCCAAAAAATGCATGATATCATAAACAATGGAGTCATCAGTAGCTTCAATCATACAAGAAAGATATACAGAATACTCATAAATAAGAAGATTTAGCAAAGAAAATACATACACTTATACTTTCCTAAGGTCACATAATGAAGGTTGATAGATTGAAATCATTTATCAAGAGAATTGATATTTCTAATAAGTCAAAGAAAAAATAAAATTTGAACAATAATAAGAAATAAATGTCTATTCCCAACTAGCTTTTGGATGAACATGTCAAATAATTATGCAAATCAAAATAGAATGCATAAAAGATATATATGATCATGATCCAAAATCATGGTTTAAAAAATTTAAGCATAGAAAAAAAGTTATGAATTAGAATTTCATTATACTTTAAAAACATATATGTTGAAAATTCAGAATTTATAATTTATTGAAGATTATTTAAAAAAAATTATATCTTATCAGATTTTTAAAAATTGAGCTTATTTTTTTATTATATAAAAAAAAATTAATTGTAAAAAATAGTTAGTTTAATACGCAAATATAAAATTCAAGTGTTAAAATAAAAATTAAATCATATATTGAATTCATTTATTGTCCATTTTTTCATAATTGACCAAAGTAATGATTTATAAAGAACTCAACAATTTTGATAAATTTTAAAGTACATATGTTGTTAATATGATATTATATTTTTTATATTTTTTAATATATTTAAAAAAATAGATTTAAATATTTATCTTTTTAAAAGATTATAAAATCATTTTTTTATTTTCTAATTTTTTTAAATATTCGATATTTGAATTTTTGCAAAAATAAAGATAACCATTTAATTTTGTTAACTTTGAGTTTTTACTTTTGGCAAATTTGGCATCTAAAAATATAATGCCAAATTTTATGAGGCCTAGGCTATTTTACCAATACTCGGTCATGCAAGACTCCATCATGTGCGTTATTTGGTTGAGACAGAACGCATGCATCTTCAAGAACACCCAATAGTCCATTGCTCAACTGGAACATGCATTGTGGGATGCGACTGTTGACCTGGCCAGAATGGCCAGAACGGCATGGTTCCATTGCTGGAGAAACAACATCCGGTTGCGGCTCTCAGTGCAGGCAAAAAGTTCAAGAGCAGTGGGTCGGAATCACCACGGTTCAAGGTGCACACACACGATCAGAGGTGATCTCATCTAGGTAGTTGGTTTTGGTTCTCAGGTTAAAAACTCAAATTTCGCCAGACATGTTCACCTTTGTCGCTTATGCGGCGGTGTATTTTTTGCTCTTCTTGCAGTGGAATTTTCACCATTTGACTAAAAATATGTTTTTTCCAGGTTTCCGGTTGGACTACATCAAAGGGAGGTAGCCACATTTCCTGAGAATCACCTGATACATTCTTTCCGACATCCTTGTATACAAGATTAATGGGCGCTTATCCAGTGGGTTCGTGAGTGTGCTTCAATCAGCTCCAGCTACTTCCAAAACTTAATCAACCCATCAGACCCTCTTGTTCATGAGCAGTAGTGTAGACCTCAAGTTACACCTGAACGTCATCACATGAGATCCGTACTAATTGGTGATCACCTTATCCTCGATGCAAGATGCGTCTCCCAAACAAAAGATATGGATGTGGAATGCAGTATGAAAACAAGTCTCATGTAATTCAGTACGATTCAGGTTGAATGTAGTAGATAAATAAGCGGGAGTCTGGTGCAGATGAAGTTGGAAGCAAACTAGAGAGTAAGGAGAAAGAAAGTAAGACATTAACTCAGAAACTGGAAGACAATTGTAAACTGGTGCCCAGCAAGGAATGTGAATGAATACCAAAGAGAGATCCACATGCTACAATCAACAGCAGAAAGTGAGCGTGCATACAAAATACAGTATCATACATACAACAATAATTGCACAAGTACCTTGTGGGATGGTTTGCTTCCACTCTTCTCTTTAAAATTGATTCGGACAGACAAGCTCAGATGGAGAAAGGTAGATCACTGAATATTGAGGTATTACTGGATAGAAGCTATCTTCAACTACGTATCGGCAGCCAACATATGACTACCACCCTGTAAGCATATCTTCTCATAAGGAGAAGTCCTAAGAAATGACTAAAAAGAAATAATCCACTAAACTTCAGCCATGCCTTGTCAAATGAAGTCGAGACTCCGTAAATTGGATCTGCTGTAAGAATTGTGTTTGTCTAGCTTGCTCAATTTGTATGCGCTCTCTCTCTAGAAGCATTTCTAGCTCATCGAAATGTTCCAGCTTGGCATAAAGTGCTTTCATCTGACAGTACAAACAAGGACCCGGCTCAGTTCCACTCCTATTTCAATCTTTTGACCCAGCTATTTATTTGTATATAAACGCATCACAAAACCTTCCATGCATTAGTTTGATTCGATGGAGGGATAGTTGTAAATGAAATAATTGGAAATTTAATACGGAAACCTTTGAAGTCAAGATTGGAAGAACTAACCTGGTTCTCTATAATGTCAGTCATAAGCAGCTCCATTTCCCGTTCTTCCTGGTCAGCTAGTAGTTTTGCATTAACGGCTGCCGCAGCCAGACCTGTGGCAATGCCTACTTGAAGCTGCACCGCTGATGGGCCTCCATCTGCTTCTCTTTCCACTGTAACAAAAAGAGCCACAGGGATAACAAAACAAAAGTCTAAGATGTCAACTTTCGTACAGAATATTCCTTGAAGGAAAGTAGAGACGTTCTCGCACACGATACAGGTGTGCATGAAGTAACAGACCATCTTCGTCCCTATATCTCGTCATTCGTGATGAAAATGGGCTCATCCTATAGTTTATACAATTCCTTTTAAATCCGTCATATATACCTTCTTGGGCTAAAACTCCTTGCGCCGGCGTCTCCGGTCTAGAAGGCTCCTTAGATCGGCTGCAAAACATAAGCCATTGAACGACATATATTATCGGATATTGTATGATTGAGGATATACAACAAAGTTCGCGACGGGTGGTAAGCAACCAGTAGATATCTTGATATAAAATCTGTAACAGGGTAGGTTCATATCACTGGAAGTCTGGGAGAAAGTATAAACTCTTCTTGAAGTTACATGAAGCATGTTACATATGAATGTAACAACCTGAAACCCATCGGCCTACAAAGGTTAAGTATATATCAATTGCAAGAAGTAGGAAAATCCAGTACTATAAAAAGAAGGTCAAGTACCAGCCAGTCAGAAATTACAATGTTCTCGCCGACATTACCTGTCAAAATTCTGCTGAGCTCCAGGTGTAGAGTACCTATTCATAATTGAATGGTTTGCCAAAGCAGGGTCGTCTTCAGCAATTGTGATGATGGCTGCCTGAGCAGCAGCAGCTGCCACTCGAGAACCAACCATAGCAGACATAAGAGCTACCTAGCAAGACATAATTCACCGGTCCGTCAGTCGTGGAGATAACAGTCCCCTAGGCCTACTAGCCCATAACAGCATGCGACGTGACACCAGTCAAAAGTAAGGTCCTCCAGGAATGGGCGTTAACACAAACAGAGCATAGAGCAAGGCTAGGGACGCTGCATTCTTGGACAAAGTAAGTCTATGACAAAATGTCATTCCAATACCTGGCCAAGAAGCGGATTATTCACATCTTGCAGCGGAGTTAACTCTTGTTTCGTTGACCGTCTTCCAGACTTTCCCGACACGGGGCAACCTCTAACAGCTGAGTGCTTCCCACCATTGGACTTTATATTTCCTTCTGTCTCGTGAACCTCATCCGATACCCTTGGTTCCTCATCACAATCAACAAGCATCCTCTCTCCATCCATAAATGCTGGTGAGTCAGCTCCTGCATCATTTAAAAATCTATCACCAAAAGGTAGACGAATGAACTGCTTCACACACTCCCCCCTCGACTTCGTGCCAACGTAATCTGCTACTTGATTCCAGTTGTCACCGAAACGTCCAATTGCCTCCAGCAAACTCAAAGTCTCCTTAGTCGTCCATCGATCACCCGTAGAATCGCTCTCCCCATTGATTCGCACAAAATCTTTCGGTACTCGCATAGGTCCAAACTTTCCAGATTTATAACAAGTAGGACACAGATCTAACCCCGCCTGCAATATGAATAAAAAGTCAATCACTTCGGGAAGGAAAGCTGCTGTAAGTTAAAAGCTGCTAATCCATCCCAGAAGAGGGTGCTGAGACAACAATCTCCTCGTATCTAGTCAGCAATAATTGAGCTGTAATACCAGGAGAATGATTACTCAAATAAAGATATACCGGACATCGAGCGCCAAAACAACGAAACAAGCATCCTCGTAAAATCATCGCGTCATGCTGCATTGGAACTTTTGAAGTCTACAAAAAGACAATCAGCATCACATTCATCGCCCTCGGTATGATACTTAAAATAATCCAACTTGTCACCGACCTGAATCTCGTCTTGACAGTGAAATCTGATTTTCGAACAGTCTGCTCCACAAGAAGAGCAGTTAAACTTAAGAGGTATTTTCTCGGCTTCACCCGCAGGAATTACCGGAGCAAACACATTCCTGTATGACGGAAGAGCATGCAACTGCAAGCCAGTTAAAGGACTGGACACACCGAGAGAAGACTCCGATTGGAGAACAGGGCTAACTACGGGACCCAGGGCCACTCGCACACCACTGGGTACTCCATCATCAGTAATGGGTGTCGGAGACGCCTCCTGATTCGATTCAGTTCCAACTTGATGGTTGATAAGACCCCAGTGATCCAGGAAGTCAAAAACCCTTCTTAAAGCATTGACATCTCCGATAAGCATCCGGCGAACTTCGGTAAAAGTTAGCAATCGCTGTTCTTTCTCTCTGTACTTGTTGATGATAAAATCCCTATACTCCTTGTATATCTTAGGAGTCTTCGACAAAGACTTTCCGTCAAAAAACTCGCCCAAGGATCGCCTTTCGATATTATGTATTTTGCTCCAAGAGAACCACCCTGTATCACAGACGAAGAGTCACTAAGATTCTTTCTTGGTCATTCGGATTCAAACCAATTTTTTTACTTAAGATGTCAATCATCGAAATCCTTACGACAATCCCTGATGCAATCCTTCTTCAGGTCGTAAATAGAAACACTGACCTGCGTGGCTAGGTATCCGATACAGTTCACGAGTAAGAGGTGATTTCTCAGAAACTTTAGCATTGCTTGCATTAGCAGGCGTGCCATGGCCATCCCCAGCTGAAGGATGACTCTGATCTCTCACTTGGGCAGGCATTGTCCACGGCTCCCCTTCGCCGCTTCGATTGGCCACGTCAAAACTTCCTCTGCTTCTAATGTTGGGCCCTTCGGTGTGTTCTCCAGCGCTTCCAGTCCGCGTGTCCTCCTCACATGTAACTTTTTTAGCGGCAAGAGAATTCCCGCTGCGAGTGAATCGTAATCTTAGACCTGGTAGGCACTTTCAGAATATAAGGAGGACTGACAAAAAAACAGACACAAGTCCCTACTTTTCTGGCTCAACTTGCCAAACCCTTCACTCGCTAATTTCAAGACCCACCAGGAAAGGCAGCACACAATTCTGGAGTACTATAAAATCATTCTCGTTCGTTCGAGCTTCTGCTTGATCAGCTTGCACAAAGTAGTCTCAAGAAGGCGGACTTCCAAAACTACACGTTGCACAGAGCTGAACAAACCTAGTCTTCGTAGACCCCCACATACTAACATGTCTGAGTCAAATTTGACAACAAACGTTGATCGCAGTGCGAAGAGCACAATTCTAATTTTAGAATTCGTGAATTACATCACCATTAAGCATCAAGAACCCAACCCCAACAACGATATCACATGCTGATTTCTCAAAATGGCCCCTGTCCCAGTTCAGCACCAGATTCTTGCTAAGATTACACCTCCAAAATGCAATTCGACTGCTATCGAATAGAGTCTGGGACGTGGGGCAATTGCCAGATCAAGCTATACGAGGAGATAAAGCTGATTGCCCCGAACATCCAGATTCGGTCCCAAAGGAAGCGAGATAAAAAAGCCAAGAAGGTACGAATGAGAAAAAATATTCTTCATTAAAATTATGTTGCAGCATAGACGTGGCCGTACGAACAAAGAGCTCACACATCCCAACCTACCAAACTCGACCTTGAGAGACAGACCACCTACTAATTACGCTGGAAATAAAAGAGGGTTTAGGGACGTAAAACCAAGAGAAATGGAATGTAAACCCCAGAATTGACCGACCGACCAGGGGAAGGAGGAAAGACGAAACGACCGACATACCTTGCGAAACTCTGCCTTCATCGCTCGGCTCAGGGCCGTCCTTCATTCCGTATACGGCCTCGTCCCCAACGGCAGGCTTTCGTTTCTTGCTGCTGCTGCTATTAGTGCTGATCTTCACAACCTCCCGCGACGGGGAAACGCTTCCCCCATCGTCTTCCGCCGCAGCCGCACCGGCGACAGCAGCCAGCTTCTCGAGGCTTTTCCTCTTCCTCGTCTGCGCCCCTTCCACCGGAGAAGAAGAAACACCTGGGCCCCCAGCGAGAACCTTCCCGCCCCAAGTGCCCTTCTCCATGCCTCCCCCGCCTCCTTCCAACGCTCCAGCTCCATTCCTGCGCTTTAATCGACTGCTCTCCAAGCTCGCATCCGCAGCGCTCTCTCCCACTGCTCCCGCCCCGGCTCCTGCGAGCTCCTCGCCCGCTGCTCCCGGGCGCTTGCGCTTGGACGAAAACACTGCAGACGCTAGGTTTTCGTTCAATTCCACGTGCTGCTGCGAAATTCGTCTAGTTCCTACGCCCGCAGCTGCTGCCGAGCCCGTCGTCGGCAACAAAGGCTCATTGTCGTCCGCCATGGCTTTACGATCGGTCCAGTCGATCGATCGATCTTTCCTTCGCTGCGTTCTCAATTTCACTAACCTCGATTTCGAACCTCCTGCGCTCGCGTGCGAGCGTGGTTCGAACTTCACTTTCCCACCCTAAATCATTCCTTCGTTGCTAAATTCGGTGTTTAGTTCGCTCCGTGCGTTCGGTCTGCGAGCGCCTAAATTGGCGGTTCTTGTTGTTTGTTCCTTGTTTTGATGTTCGTTCCGTGCTTCTTTTGGCGGCCCCTCCAATCTCCCCTCTGCTAATTCTGTTCTGCCTCGGTTTAGTTATCGCCCAAGTTGTTGTAACTTGCATGGTGCTTTGGTCTGAAATGTATTGACGTGTATATTTAGTTCGAGAACTTATATTATTGTTTGGAGTTCTCCTTCATGTCTCTAACGCAGTCCGGTCATATCAATCATACACCAGGAGAGCTTAATAAGTGATGTGGTTACTTCTCGTCAATACGGTGAAGGCTGAATTTGGTGCCGCGCTCTCTAAAATTTCTGGTAAGTATTAAATAAGAACTGAAAAATATTATCATGTTAGAATTAACGCTTAAAAAAGTACTTTGTTGTATTGAAGACAGAAACGAAGAATCTTGGTACATCAACATGGCTACAAAAGATGATGAATTCTATACATTGTTTGGTTTGATCTACTTAGTTAAGTGTAAAGCACATTATTTGAATTGTTGAACCTTTGACATGAACTTTTAAGAGTTGCTGGATTTGTGGATGATCTTCTCCTTTCCTAACACAGCAAGTGAGCCTCGCCCTTCGCCACATTTGCTCCACTCATTACACCGAAAATTCATGCATTCCTTCTAAACGCATGAATCTCCACATTCACGAAAGAGTACGTGGTTATGATAGTTCTTAACCTCATACCAGTATATATAATAGAACAAATTGGATATAAGAAAGATCGAAAATTGATACAGTGAATACAAGTCACGATATCTCTTGTATAAATGATAGCTATACTGTAGTAGTAGTGCATTTCTATGTATTGGATTTAAGTTCGTTTCAATTCATTGTGCATTTCATGTATATATTACAATATAAATAATCTTTCAAATAGAATTGCATCATCAGATACATTGTTACCATATCAAATATCACTATTTTTTTATTTCTTGGATGTAAGCCATTCAATCTACAATTTTAATCCTGAAGATGGAATTAATAAATCCTGAATATCTTGTAACTGTATGCAGGTACTATATATTGATGATCAATCGAATCCACTTTTGAGTTTAGATTCTCTAAGTTGCACCACTAGCTATTCAATGTACCAGTCTTAAGTTTTCAATCGTTATTAATTTCACTCCAATAAAGATTAAATAGGTTATTTGAGCCATATTGGTAATTTAGAATCAATACTAGATTGAAACAAATACTATGAGGAGTTGATATTATAATTCCATCTTTAGTTCAATAAACATCAAACGATACTTAAGATTATGACAAGATTCTGTATTGTCACCTCGTGTTATTAGAGAATATTTTTTAAAGATCATCAGGTCAATAGTTTGTAGTGATTTTTATCATGACCGTTTTTATACGATAGCTGTTCCGGGATGTTACATTTTTTCGAGTAACCCTTAAAGCAGAGTCGGGGGCTTGGAGAAGTAAGATTATGATGAAACTTTGTTTGATAGAACAAAGTTTCCTCAAAGATTCGGGCATCTACTAGAAAACTTTTTTAAATATTGAGATGAAAGAATACATCTATATGATTGTTTTCTTTTTTCATGATATTTGGTCAATGGCCTAGATAATATAAGATTAATTATCAACCTTCAAGCAATTGATAAATAAAATCGTACTAAATCAATGATTTGAAATATTTTATAACCTAAAACTCATTAGACTCATGTCATAAAATGCAAAACTCATTTCATGCATTTTAAATGAGCTAAGTGACTCATTTTACTAGAAATATCCAAGAGTTTTTTCTGTATCACACTTCTATAATCTTTAAGTTTGATAATTTTACTCAACAATATCAATGAGTAAAAATGTATTCTTGCTGTTCAATAAAATGGGTTAAAAAAACATAACTCCTACAAAAATCTCATATGTTACATGAGTATATAACTTTTAATCTTCACACTATTATATTATTCAAGAAATAAAGAATTCTTGATAGCCACACACCGATTTGGTTTGTTTGGTTGTTCACAACTTGGTATATCTTTTCTAGACATGGAAGGTACAAATATCACAATCAAAACTTCATAAAGGATTGAAATCAGCCATTTATCTATGACTCAATTCAAATCTCGTTAAGATATTGATTGTTGTAAAACAATATCTTATAAAATACAATACAATCCTCAAAGCCTTAGTCCAAAATTTGAGTGATATTTTAGTTTGGATAAGCTTATTCTACATTTTCTACAACGTTGCTCTTCTCATGATCAATATTTTCTTGCAAAATATAGATGGCAGTTTGATAAATAGCTATCTTTTACTCTTTGAACTTTATACTAAACTTATAAACTTTTTCAACGTAAACTTTCATCATTATTTTTACGTATCTACATATGGATATCATCTTGTGTCAAAATGTCATTTAAACATTTTGACTAATTTGTTGCAACTATGAGGTCAATGCTAATAGTTTTACTATGATGTTTATCCATAACGTAATTCTCACAAAACTCTATTTCAACTTTATCAACATTAAGCAATAGCCCTTTATTGCCAAGTAGTTTCAAGTATCAAAAATTTATGTGTAGAACCTCTATCAATTAATGGCATTGGGCTAACAAAAGTCTACTAATTGAAAACTATTAATAATTAAGAGAGTACCCATCATTTCTAGATCATTCCGATAGTCTCATGACTTTTTTTTTGAATCTAATGAGTTCATCAAGCTTCAGTCACATTCCATGGCATTTCACGCTGCTAGAGCCTCCAACATCAAAGATATATAAACATGTTTGTTGCACACTATCCACTTATTCGCGATTCATCTTCATCGTGGCCACTAAACGAGGCATTGTCAAAGGCGCACACTGCTCCACTTTGACAGATGGTCTTCGCATGGTCATCTGTCAGCATAAAAAGTAAAATCCCAATGTAACTCAAAAAGATCTTGTTAAATGGCTCATCAAAATGCACAACATGATCGTCACTCAAGCCACGATCTCCAACACACAGTAGAAATCAAAGGAGCTGCATCGAAATCGATGAGCATTGATTTGACATCAATGAATCGATGCAATGTCAAATTGCATCGCAACGTCATGTATCCTCGATTGGATGCGATGATGCTGGCGTGGGTGCATGCAAACAAAATACGCATGAACAATAACGGCGATTTTATACAAGAAAAGACCATTAAGTTCCTCGCCAAACTCTACCCTGATGTCGGTAAGTTTGACTTCTCAAGCGGTTGGCTTGACCGTTTTCAGAATCGACACATTATCTAATCACACAAACGCTTTGGGAAGAAAGGATCAATTGACATGGATGCGATCAATCGCGAGCTGCTAGAGATTTGATGCATTCTTGACCAGTATGTAAGCCTCGGCAAGGTAGAGTAACCTTTTAGGGTTACACAGTAAAAGGGTAAAAGGTAAGGGTAAAGATTGAAGGTTTGGCTATATGCTAAGGTAAAGGTAAGGCAAAGGTAGAGTCAAATGGTTTACCCAATTATTACCGAATATTCCTCGTACCTGCAAAAAAACACAATTATCACAATTACTCAGAATGTAATTCTGCACATTTCCCCCTAAAGACGAGATCCAGAAAACAGCAATGCATGATTAAGCCGAATTGGTAATTTCGACCGCAATTGCTATTCTGCATAATCTCGTGAAAGCACAAAGTGTAGATAAGAGGTTAAAGCTTAAGCTCTTGCACGTAATGGCCTCCAACACAAATGATATGGATAGTTTCCATTCCATCATGGAACTACATCGAGTACAAGAAGAGAATGAAGTGCTTAATGAGTTTTTTAATGTCAAATTGAGTTTTGCACTATTGTCACTTGCTAATTTTTTTCTTTTCTTTCAAATTAATTACAAATTAGCCCACAAATCTTGTGGTTTCTTCATACAGGGTTTATTGCTGAATGCGATAGCAGGTCAAGAAATTTCAAGCTAGCTGTAGCACCCTTCATCATCAAGTTTATCGCTGAAGGGGATAGCAGGTCAGAATGGAACTAGTTTAATAATAAATTACTCCTTTAAGAGTATTTGTATTATCTTGTGAATTCATTACTTCCGTGAATTCCTTCTATAAAGCAGTAATATGTAGTACTTCCTTGTACACCAGTTAGTACAGGCTAGCATTTTTATTCTTTCTCTACTTCCTATTGTTTTACTATGTCTTTCATTAGATGTTCGATCATTGGCAATGAAGCTTTTTATATCGATAGACTACTTGATCTATTAGTATAGGGATCAAATCAAAAGTACTGAAGAAGAATCTCTGCTTCTTTGGTACAAAGACGTACTCATCCTGAAAACAGCAATGTAGGTTTAATCCGAATTGGTAATTTTGTTGGCAATTGCTGTTCTGCATAATCTCATGAAAGCTCAAATTGTAGATAAGGAGTAAAAGTTTAAGCTCTTGCAATGACAACCTCCGACATAGATGATTTGAAGAGTTTCCATTCATCAAGGAATTGGATGAAGTACAAGAAGAAAATAACATAGTGTACTTATCATCGTTGTATTGTACTGGCTACTATTTCACTTTGTCTTTTAAACCATGTAAATTATATATTCAATTATTTCACACTTTGAAGACAAAGAATAAATAATATATGAAAAATATATACGATTGGATGACTCAAAATGTGCATGTAATGGCAATTATCACATTGTCTTACAAGACTAGTCTTGTAATATATTGTGCAGACACTTGGAATCACAACCATCTATGAACAATCATTTTTCACTTCATTATATAATTATTCTTATTATTTCTATTATGCTTACTTCTCTGAACAATAATCCCCAGCAAGCACCACCTTTCTATATTGCCTTCCACCATATTTACACTAAAATCTTCATTTGTCATCAAGGTATTAAATCAGGATTGAACTCTCGCTGCACATTTTACTTGTGATATGCAATGTACGGGAAATATATCAAACTAGAGGAAGCTTATTACAAATCTCTAATGTGCTAAACATTACAGAATTTGATGACGTATGATGTAAAGTTATAGTATTGTGTGTCATAATAGTCCGCATTAAGACCCGCTGCATTCATCTCTTGTAGCAGTCTTGGCTTCTGCTGAGTTGAATATGTAACTCATGGGATCTCCAATGCTTTTACAATCATCACAAGGAAGCGTGCCTTGACCGAAACACTACACGCATACGGTTCATATGATTCTTGATATTTAGACTCTTACTTCTTTATTTTTCTTGTAATTTCATATTCATAATATGAATTGAATTCTGATATATATAAAAAATTTGTTTACTACATGAGAAGAATTTGTAAATATTGTTGTCTTCATGCGGCATTTCTTTGCATGATTTGCATCATCTTCATGTTTGCATATGTTTTACGATGTAATCCATTCATTTAGCCAAGTTTCACAGGATTGAGTGGTATGAAAACATGAAATGCATAAAAATATGATGAAAGCTAAAGATACGCTATCTACTTGATAGTTTCAGCATACATGAATAGGATCCCAAAAGTATCACTTTTACCAAAACCTCATATGCTTTCATCTTTTACCTTCATAGTGCATTATGTGAAGTATTTTACAAAATCTATGTGTTTATTATGATTTCAAGGAAGCTTCACTTTGACAATCTCTAAATCCAAAATCATTTACAATGTGTGCAGACCATCTCGATTTACAAATTACATAGCCACACTATTTTGAATGCACACAGCACCGGACCCCGGCTTTGACATTATCGTGGAAAAGATTGACGGGTCAGCTGTCATAGAAGAGTTTCCAAAAACTGACTGTCAGGCACCATGATTACAAGGGAAAGGGATTGACTTCTTCGATTCCCTCCCGCAGTTGTTGATCTATAGCACGTGTTCTACTGCAAAGATAATGGACCTAACTTGACCACCAGTATTTAGAGGAAGCAACAGTCATGCTAGTCAGATAAAATGACATTCTTGGACAACGTCCCACATTACATTAAACCAGAGCACGCTATCGAATGACGGTAACTTGAATAGTGAGACTTTCTTTTGTCCCTCGTGAACGAAATTCCGAAAATGCTTGTTCATGGGCTTTCATGTTCCACGGTTATCTTCGTAAGGCGCTTCAGTACGATATTAGTCCTCACAGAAAGAAGGCATCCTACTTTAGAATAAGATTACCATTGCTTCTAGTTTAGCACACGAGAGCCGGAGTTGATTCCTGCCTGTAGCCATACGTTCAAATCATGGTTGTTACATGTTTCGAGCCCTCAGACTCTGTAAGATCGGATTAAACTTCTATCTGCTGCAATGTTGATCAAGATTTCTTACACAAAGTCGCATCATTATCTCCAAAGACTATGGTTGCTTGAGAGAAGGCTTTCGATCGTGGTGTAACCAACGTCCGTGAGTGTTGGGAATAGCAAACCGTTCACGAATCCTTCGCAGCACCCAAATCGGAACATAAGGCAGAGGGATGGAATGCCGATAGCATGGGGCCATGGTAAAATAAGCTGCGCCAAAATTTTGGCACTAACCGAAAAGCTCGAGGATGAGTAATTTGACCTATGTTTAAATGAGACATTCATCGTTCGAGAGGCGATGACTTCTACACAGTTTACACCACCACTCGATTCGCATCGACACCTCTTGGAGGGGAAAAGCCAGGGAGGCCTTTAGTCAACTGGGGGACAATTAGATACGGATGCGTTCGTTTTTAGGAATTAAATTGTGCCTCGTATACGCAGGCCCTTTTGAAAATTTCGTGACAAATATTGATCAATCACACAAGTTGAACACGGAGGGGGTAGGTCACGTGGCGCATCTCCCTAGGCACGCTGCACATCACATGAACTAGTTCCAATGAGTTCTTTGGCTGAAGATCCCCATCCACTTCACATTCCGTATAACGTTCATCTTGATTACAAATCGAATAGTCAGGTCACCATAATGCAACTTGCACACTCTGCAGCAACATGAGGACAAGAATGTTTCCCTGCTGATTGCCATTCCACGGTAAAGAATAACCTGTTTACAGGTTATTCTTTACCGTGGGATCAAATTGGTTATTGGGCAGTTAAAATTGTTTAAAATTAAACTGGTTACGGATAAGAATGTCACATAAAGTTCGCGACCAGAGGATATTAAGCGCTAATTGACCGAAGGTACCTTCATACGGTAAGAGCATAGTGTACAAAATCTCTTCGCATCAAGGCGACGGGAGGTTGAGTAACGCTTGTAAGACCCACGAGCATCATAATGAGAAGCCTTCTTGTGTAAAGCCAGCGTATCAATAAACTAGATAGCATTAGAGGACAAACCGGAAGACGCTCGTTTCATAGTCCTAGTCATATCCAACGAGAGCCCCCTGCAACTCTTAGTGCGAAATAGATTCTGCATAAAGTTTGCAACTTGTACACAAACCTGGAAAGGAGCCAGGAACAAGTAGTTCACAACAACATGACTTGAAAATATAGCAAGCCCTCTCTACATTTCCTTGCAAAACAGTATGTACTATAGAAGCTTTGTACTTAACCATCACACACCTAAGACTGGGCATGAACGCTTGCAACACAAGTTTATACGACAATGAAGTAGAAGAATGCGGCCTCAAACAGCCTACATGAAGAACAGGCGATTGAACCTTCAAAGAACTAGAAAAAGTAACTCAGTAGACAGTGCACTTGAAGACTTCAAAGTAATCTCTTTCAAACAATGCGATTGTGATGTGGGTTGAATTCCCTGAATTCAATACAGTAACTACCGAAAAATTCCACTTACCTCCAACAGTTGCTACATAATCGACTCGAGCAGCGAGCATGGGTGCTGCAAGTTCTTCTCCCATCACCAGGACATCTTCTTGAAATAAAGTACTTCTGAATCAGTTTACGAAGCAGGAAGCACATTCTAAATGTGATAATCTGCTGTTGCTAATTGGCTGTAGCATGGAAATCAGAGCAGAAAGGTACTATTGCAAGAACCACAAACTTTCTTACAATCCAGCAGATGTTAATTGCTGGTGGTGCAGAAAAACCCTAAATTGCATATCCTCATACTTCAGATTCGCTTGCTTTCAGATCTTTGTTCACTAGTCGAGGAGATAAATAGCTGCTAGACACGGAACTCTTGAATCCATGTCAGAACTCTTCACTGCTTATGTCATCCCGTTCTTGGAGTGTTATTTCAGCAAGAGTGAGGCTTGACATGTTGCTCAGCTCAAGGGATGCCAAAAATTACGCTGAATGTCGAAGAATGACATGCTCAACGACTCCAAGCATCAGATTTACTCAGTCCTGATAAATGATCTACATCACAAACACTTGGGTCTGTGTCGCCTACAGCTCTATGATCTACATCCAACACCTGGGTCAAAATCTACTAGCTCACTAATCAATTTAAGGTTGCTCCTCCTTTTTACTTAAAGAACAAGGGACTTGGCTTGCGGCTCCTAATACAGCTGAGCTCTTGGGACCCATGAAATAAGTGGAATGAGGAAAGAGATCGGCCATTCTCACTCTCCATCGAGATGCCGCGTCCTCATCCTTCACAGATGTTAGCAAAATTTTGTGTACTGCAACACAGTCATCGAGCTCCCACTCACCCACTCCATCTCCAATAGCACCTCCCGGTGCAACAGGAGGGTTGACAGAATCCTCAATCACCTTGACAGCCTCCTCCTTTGAATCTGGCGAAAGGAGAACGAGAACTTCAGCTGCCGCAGCTCTGGGCAGCAAAGACTCCTTGTGAGCCTCCAAAAACGCTTTGTTCATCTCCAGCAATGATTTGTTACCCAAAGCGGTCAGAGCATCCCTTTCCACAGAAATGACCTCTTGCACAAGTTTTTCTGCAGGTGATTGTGCTCCAGGGAGATTGTCCACCATGTTGAAGAAGTAAATCAGGCTACGATGCACGTTGGGGTTGTCAGCATCCAGTTTCAACAGCTTCTTCACTGCTTGAAAAGCTAGCAAGATTTTTCTCTTCCGGAAGTAAATCTCAAATGCAAGCATGTGAGTTTCAAGAGCTCCGGCAGAATTGTCCTGCAAAAGTTTGGCATACTTGACAGCCTGCTCCAGAGGATCAGAGACATGTAATAGTTTATCACCATCAGGGTCATCATCAACCTGCTTCGTTGCTTGAGAACCTTTCTTATTTGACTTCGCAACATTTGATGACGCCAATGCCTCGTCTTCTTTAGCCTTCTCCTCCGCCATTTTCTTAGCTTTAGCCTCTGCTTTCCGCATTTTCTGCCGAACCCGCTTGCGTTCAGCTGGGGATAATCCAGCTACGGCTATCTCTTCCTCGCCTTCTGATGTCTTCGGTGGTGTATCGTGAAGCTTCACGTAACATTTGATGGCAGCTGCAGCTGCTCGGCAGAAAAAACGGTGAGAGTGCAGAGTGTCTTCAAATTTCAACATACGAACGTAGGCTCGAAGAGTCATCTTTCGTAGACAGTACGTGTGAAAGTCAAACTGATCCTCCAACATGTCGGTGTAATGCTTCTCCACAGCGAGGTAATTCTTCAATGCCTTCCCCAGCATATCTTTCCTCCAGTAACTATCACCTGATGCAAGCTCGTACCACATACATTGCATGTCGAAGAGATTGTTATGTTGATCGCCATCTTTGGTAAACAGAACCGCGGTTTTCTCTGCTAAATCTACCTGGTCTGCTTGTAGCATCCTCTTCACGCACTCGCTGTTGATAAATCTGTCAGCCAAGTCCATAGAACGCGCCTCGTCTGCCAGGGCAGCTGCAGCTACTCGGTCACCTGCATGTTTCATTATCCTGCCCTTGACGAGGTAGAGGTCGATTGCTGTCGGCGTGTGCTTGATGGCTTCGTCGATCTTTTCCAGCGCTTTCTCGTATTTCCTTCTTCGATCATAATGCTGAGCGAGAAGAAACAGTGTCCACATCAGGGTCGGGGGAGGTTCACTGTCAGACTTACCGGGTAAGGATCCTGTCTCTTTTAGGCAGCTCTCAATTCCTGTGATGATTTCCTCCAAATAATCCGCCTTCCCCCTTTGGTCATAAAGTGGACGAATATCTGAGAAAAGGGAAGGAACACCCTTGGAGAGGAAAAATGTAATGTAGGTCTTAGCAGCCTCCACAAACTCAATCCCTTGCAAAAAGTCGAGGGGAATGCGCTTTGCAGCAGAGGATTTAGGGTATTGCCTTTGCAAAGAAGTGTACAGCTCAACGAGCTTCTCCAATTGAGAAGGTGAATAGCTGCCGTTTTCTACACGGGACAGGCCGAGGCACTTCTGCAGGCCATCGTAGTAGCTGTAATTGTCAGGGTTCATGTCAAGGAGGTATCTGTAAACCTCCTGGGCTTCCTTCAAGCGATTCAGAGTGACAAGCAGGGCAGCGCGGTGCTCCTTCAATCCAACCTTGTCGACAATCTTCTGCTCCTTGCTGTTGAGCTCTGCCAACGCCCTCTCGGGAGCTCCTGACTCGTCCAACAGGGTCACCTTGTACAAAAGCATCTCGCTGTGTTCATAGCGTTCAGGAGGAAAAGGAGGATTACCATCGTTATCAGGAGGATAGTCATCCTCAAGCGTTCCCTCATAGGCTTCAAGAATCTGCACAGCCATAGCAGCATCATGATTACTGTGGTGTGCGATGGCAAACCCGATCCAGTTGGCACGATGACTCGGTTTAATCGTCAACAATTGTCGACGAGTTTCTACAAACCCTGCGGTGTCCCGCATTTGGGCCTGGAGCAGCGAGAGGTCCCGAAGTATCTGTATATTCTCAGGGTCAATTCGCAGCGCGTTTCTGTAGCACTTAATTGCCTCCCTGTATTCTCGATCAGAACGATATAGCAGCCCATAGACGTGCCAGCACACATGGCTCTTCAAATCATTCTTCACCCCCCTTCTTACGAGCTCGTATGCCTCTGCCTTACGATCCATGCAGTTCAGAGTCAACCCCCGCATTGCCAAGGTTTCTCCATGATCCGGAAACTTTTTTAAGATATTGTCCGAGGCTTTCAATCCTTTCTTGTACTGTTTTGTCTCGTACGATTTCGCAATCACTTTGAATAGATTCGCCTCCTTCGGGGGCAACGATGTCCCCATCGCGCCGAGTACTCCTATGCCCGACCTTCCTTCCTTTCTCCTCCGCGCCCCGCCCCCGACCCCCGGCACTCCCTCCTGCCCTACTCCGCTCCAAATCCACAAATTCTAACTACTTCCTCACTCTCCCTTTGCTCGCCCTATGCTCCGCTCGGCCTTTCGCTGCTGCTCCTCCTCGCTCATACCGTTTTCACTTTCGTCATCGTCGACGACCACCCCCACTCCACAATCTACTGCTAATCCTCTTCCCCCTTCGCCAGGCCCCCAGGCTCGCACCCTCATACAGAAGGCCCACAGCAAGGCCGCAACCCGCTGAATAATGGCCTCTCCTCCACCTCCTCTCGGTAGCACGCACCGAGAGGATCAAAGTGATTTCACTCTCCCCTGCCTTCCTCCTGTCCCTCCTCTCTCTCCTCCCTCGACAAAGCCTGACCCTGAGCCCAGAAGCAGCAGCTGCTTCAGCCAACACTCCAAAGCCAAGCCAAGCCAAGCCAAGCCAAACCAAACCCAGATCCGACCAGCCCGGCCCAGCAGGCCCGAGCTTGCCCGACCAGATAGAGGGCGGGGGCTGGAGCACAGCACACGTTGGGGTCGTGGATTGTTTGTTGTTCCTGTGTACCCTAAATTCCTTCGCCCCACCCGATATCCCAACGCAGCGCTCGAGCTTTTGAGCCACGGTCGCTGGTGCGTTATTAACTCCCGACCAAACGTTTGCTGTTCCTTTGTTTTGTAGTAAACCCTAAACCCTAAACTGTTATTTATCCGCACTCTGCCCTCGCAGGCTACCACTTCGGTCTTTGTTATTTTTGCTCGGGCCTCTTGTCGTAGTAAGCAGGCTTTTCCACGGACTTTCTAAAAACCAGCTTTTGAAGCGGCAGCCCAGCACCGGCATGGCAACACAGCGCAATCTAGTCGTGGATACTTTTTCCTCCCCCTTGCGAATGAGACTGGTTCTAAAAACACCACCCACGAACCGACGCTTTGCATGAGATTTGGTCGTTTTTGCGCACTTTAATAGAAGTTGTCTTTTTAGGGTCATATATATCAATAGAAAGCATTACCTGGAACCAGTACGGCCCACTCTTTCTCTTTTCTCTCGCAATGACAACCTTCTATGTGGCTGTTTCTTGGATGTCCTGGAATCATGTTGAGCTCATGAAACTTCTTCTCGTTTCTACTCTTATATCAGTTCTCTTTTGTTTGTTTGTGCTTGTTTTCAACTCATTACTGGAAAAGTTGAGGTTATTGCTGCAAAGATCTCACTTTTTTTTATTTGAGGGTTTTTCTCATACATGCCAACTTCAAGCTCAATATGAGTGTCAAGGTTACTAACAACTGAGATTTCAGCCCCAATGCCATGAATCTCTTTTAACTATTCCTCAAACTCATCATATAAAATTGTGGTGTACTCAATACAACAATTTTTTTAATGGGGCCAGCTCATCATCTTTGTTGTTATTCAAATTTGTCTAAATCTCCTCTATTCCAATAAATACATCAATCAATGCACAATAATAAGTCAAATTTGCTTGAAATTTCATCTTTATCAATGATGTTCAATTCACAATACTTCACAATGATTTTATTCAACACCAAATACTTCATATCAAATATGTTCATAATTTTCTTGTATTTGTTCAAATTCATAACAGTTGTGTGACTTTTGTTTTTAAACATATTTGACATACAATGTTCAATCAAATAGATTAAATATTTAATCTATGTAATGCATTGTGACAGATCTCTAAGTAAAATTTTTCATAATATTTATCCAAAAGATCAATGATATTATCCATGAATATGTCATTGTTAATGTGTCAGAATAAATGCTTTGTCTCTATAATGTGCCCCTTCATCATGCAATGATCAATAAAATTTTTCAACCATGTAATGCATTCTGACAAATATATAAGTTAAATTATTCATATTATCTATCCAAAAGATCAATGATACTTTCCATGTATATGTCATTGTAAATGTGTCAATATAAATGCTTTGTCTCTATAATGAGCACTTTCATCATGCAATGGTCAATCAAACTGATAAAATTTGTCAACCATGTAATGCATTGTGACAAATATGTAAGTTAAATTTTTCATATTATCTATCCAAGAGATCAATGATACTTTCCATGTATACGTCATTGTAAATGTGTCAATATAAATGCTTTGTCTCTATAATACGCACTTTCATTATGCAAACCTCTATAATACATTTGGTGATTGCTGATTAATACAACATGTCATCAACCATGAGTAGCTTATTGCTTGCAACACCAATGATCAACATTGTTGTTTGAACTAACACTTTCATGTCTTGTTCGTATATCAATGCAAATGATCAAAGATTTATTGTGCAAAAATTTGTAGCTTCAAAAGTTTTTTTCTTCTTATCATGTGACCTGGAATTGTTTTTCTTGCAAATACATTCATTGTTTCATTTTTTGATATTTCAACCTTGAAACATTTATGATTAATCATACTATTTGTACACGTGGTTTTCTTGAACATGTATATTTTCTTGTAATTGAAACACGATGCGTACTTGCAATCTTTACCATGTTGTTTGACAATGCTTAACTCTTTTCAAATAACATAATTCATATCAGCAAGGTTACTGCGTAACAAAAATACACGATCAACTTCATTCGGCAATTTCTTTTTTAGTTCTTATAGATCACTTGTGCATCTAGTAAATTATATCACCGCCGGAGTTTAAAACTGTCTTGATATGGAGCTATATGATATTTAATCAATCTTGCAATTGCTTAAAAAATGACGCAACGACTGCAAGAGTCCAAGTTTTGACTCGTCTCAATGCGGAGTCAAGACTAACTTGGCTGATCTTTTATCTACTTAGATATAGGTAGCCGTGAATTAAAGAGCCAAATTTAGTCTTTTTATATGTGAAGTGAAGTGAAATTCAGCAACTCCCAAAAATAATGATGATGATGATGAGTGTACAACCCAAGCATTATCATTGATGCGGAAATGTAACTTCCACTACTTCATTCATCAGCAAATAAGCAAAAAGGTTGTTTAGATCAATTTTGCAAAAAATGATGAGCTTTGTGAACAATCTCACTCTTTTCGCTAGATTTCAACCTTAAGATTTTTTTCAATTTCTTCATATCATGCAAGCTCCGACCTATTTTCCTTTCCAATTCTGCTCACGAAGTCTAAAGCTGCAAATTTCCCACATTGGACTAATTGTACGACGTTCGGATTAGCTGCCGTATTTCATGAAAAATGCCTCAAAAAATTTGGCAAATACTTCAAAAAAAAATCTTATATTTCGCTGATTATGCACATCGATAGCGACTGCAGCAATTATTATAAGTTGTGGTGGACACATTAACAGCATTTGTATTGTGTAATCTGATCTGATATGCTCTAATCAATTTGATTTAGCTCTATTTCAAGCAATTGTGAAAAAAGGTTCATAGTTTATCCGACACCTCATGAGCTCTCTAGTGTTTCTCTACTACTAATGGAAGCTGTAATACTGCAACAACAATCATATGAGACTAGCTTAGCTATTAGCTTAGCTTTTTATATGTGTTTATGGATTTTCTGCATTTTTTTAACAATTAACACTAACAGTTGTAATTTTTCATTTGAGTACATTGTCAAAATGAATATGATACAGCCAAATTTTTTTATTAAACTAGCATTATTATGTCAATACAATGTAAAAACACAACTCATTGTCACAACTAAAAGTTTATATGAACACAAGTATAGAGTTTCAAGTGATATTTAAAAAATATGTATATAATATATGAAGTTAGTATTGACTTTGATAAAATATGTTTGGAGTATGATTATGTTTCAGCTTTGTAAATAAAAACATTAAGAATTATAGTGGAAAAAGTGTGAAAATATTAAACTACAACTTTAGTTAATTAGATTTATTTAATGACATAAAGATATTATATGTTTTCAAATTTTGATATGATGAAGTAAGAATGAACTAAGTATATAAAGAAATGTGAAATAGATAATTTCAAAAGATAATAAATTTTTTTTCTTGCTATTGAACATTTATTTTTAATATGCACAATATATCGTTTTTGAAATGATATTTTATACAAATAGATAAAACTTATGATTTTATTTATACATTAAAATACACATTGATGTCAAAAGATTATCAAACAAAATTTAGTTATACAAATTTGTTTTAAGCTAATTACATGATCATAAAACACATATTGTATAAAGTCAAGCACACTATGGTACAAGATAGAATTAAGAAGCAATTAAAATAGCAATGATGGTAAAAAAAAAACCCAAGTTAAATCTTTATGCAATTTTTTCAAAACAATGTTTTGTTATGTTATGTTTGGAGCTAAAATAAATATTTTTCATTCTAAATTTCCTTTTCAATAAGATTTGAGATGATTTTTTTCAACAATTAAAATTTTATTTAATGAAAAAAATATATTTTGTTCCATAATGGAATATTTTATTTTTTTCTTTTTGAAAAGTTTTATTTTATAAAAGCCTTCAATTATCCAAATTTCTTCATAAATCATGAAGTACATATGAATTTGATGAAAAAAAAGAAACACAACAAACAATATTTTTTGGAAAAAATGTTTAAGATTTTGAAACATTTCATAACATATATATGGATTTAAATTTATTATTTCTTGGAATGAAATAGTTCATGAAGTAGTTTTCAATATGGTTATGTTTCTCATAGTTTTCAACAATTTGATTCTTTCTATTAAATGTTATCGATTGCCATCATTTATTGTTACATTCTGAAGCTTATGATCATAATCAGTCAAATATTATGTAATATTGTAAATTTTTTTGTTTTCATAAAATATATGAAAAATGGTGAGTTCATTATGATCAATTTTGTCTCAACAAACTCACCTTTTTTATTCTCATTATAACATTCATGATATCCAAAAAACTATACAATGTCATAATAAACTTCATAATATAAGCAATATGTCAAATTGTCTCAACAAATTGTAATGAATTATTAAGTTATTATTAAATTAGGCAATGTTAGTAATAATAGGCTCAGATATTATTTTATGGAATATTTCATAAAAAAATGTACCAATATGATATTTTAAATCATGAAACTCTCATAAGCATAATATGTAGCAAAAACCTCAAATGCATTATATAAAAAAACGAAAAACTTAATCTACAATAATGTTTTCTAAGATATAATTTACGTTATATTATTAAAAAACATGTAATTATCTTTATTTTTTTGCAGAAATTAAGATGGTTTGAGTTATATATAATTTTGATATTTTATAATTTTTATTTAACCTGTCTTCAATCTGCGTGCTTGCTTCATGTGTTAATGGATTATTTAGGTTTGAAACATGTACTTCTTAGATATATCTACCATGTGATACTTTCACTATGATGATAATGGACCACATATGTAATTTTTTAGAAGTTGTTAATATACATATGATCATTCCAAGTATCTCAATTTCAAATTTTTTAAGTCATTTTTATATGATTTTTTTCATGCTTTCACAATATGTTATATGTTTATAATATATGTAAAATTACATACATTTATATATATGTTTTCATTTATTTATTCATTTAATAACCTGTATACAAATATATTCAACAAATGTTAAGTTATGTTTGAATTGACAAAATAGCTTCAAATTTGGCTTGGTAAAATTAAATAACGCTTGTAACTTTTTAGATTTATCAGTGTATTTTAAAATTGGAATGCTTTGGTTTTTAACGGCCTTAGCTAAAAATATATCATCAAAATGTTTATATTTATATTTATAAAGAGCTCAAATTAAAATTTTCTTATTTATTATAAATCTTCAAAATAAACTAAGTTGAGCTATGTATGAAAATTATTTCATGTTTATGACAAAATATATGAGATTGAGTTTAACAATCAAATATAATACAACGTTCATTAGATACTCTCGAGATTTATAGTCACAATCCGTTTATATAAAAGCCATTTAAGCTTGTTATTTACGGTATTCAAGTCACATGATGTGATGTGGAAGATATCTTTATAATACTTTATAATCTTTATAAGATATAATCTTAACAATCTTTATAAGATATACTTTACAAATTATATTCCTCATGTTAAGAAATATAAAATTTAATTTGAGCATAAAATATTTGGATTTGAATTTATTTCTATATGATCTTTATGATAATCGAATAAAAAGTTATTTCGTGCATCAAATTGACTAAGCACAAAATCATAAATACAAGTTTCTATTTCACTTATGTTATCTTTGTGTTGTAATTAGAATAATAGAAGATCTATATCCAATCTACATATACAAAGTTCAGCAATATATTCTAGTTATCAACATGAATATTGACCATAATTTATTAATTTAATTACTGCTGCAATTCATTCTTATTTTTGTAATTGGGGTTCAAATATAAATGCAAACAAACATTTTTTCATGAAAGCTCACAATTCTTGTAGCAATGTACAAATATTTTGATCAATATTTTCATTATATTGTGATTCATCTACTTAGAATCAGGTGTCACAAACTCCAATATGAGAGTGTCATACTCTAGATATTAACATGGTTTGAAAAAAATAAATTCAAAACATTACATTCAGCTAATTTTTTTTAACCTAAAATTGAGGTGTAAAAAATTAAGTATATGGTTTTCATTTTATTTTGAAATAAAATTATTATGATTTTATAAAGATCATATCACATCAACAAATCATACTATATTAGCTTAACTATCATCATATTACAGGTGATTTCAACATCAAGTAATCATTTTTTGATCCATTAATATACTTCATAAATTGATAGCATAAATTGGATAGAATAATTAAAACGGTTCATTTTTATGGCTATCATTTGTAGTTTCTCATAGATGTTAATTTGTAATTGTTGTATTGATGTATAAAACAATAATTACATGAAGAATAAAAATTTTATTTTATCTTGATCTTGAGAAAATTATTATGCAGGACATTTTGTTCATTAATTTAACAATTTGAATATTTTATAAAATTTTAATATAATTTTAAAATTATAACACATATATCTCATGGTTAAGTAATCTGATACATTTTCTTTAATTCTATATCATGATTAAATTATGTTGAAAAAGAATGAATTATATATTTTGTAGGAAAAAAGTAAATTTTGAAATATAAAAACATTGCATTTTTGTATTTATATTTTTGTACAGATAAATAATATTTTTATATCATTTCTATTATAAAATTGATTACAATAATTTATTTGTTTGCAAATTCAACAATATCTATGTGCTACATTTATATAGAAATTTATCAAAAATAATTTTGTCTACTTTGCACTCAATCTGTTGCATCCTCTGCATTCATTTATATTTTTTTTCACACGTTTTATTTTATGTGATAAATGATTACTTTTTTCCATACATTTTTTAAGTCATAAATATAGATTGTTACGAAACATAATACTTATATAATGTTACATCATGAAAACATTATATATATTTAAAAATTTATAAGTACAATCATTCAATGAATTTTTACTATCATCTTATTACTCTCTATTGTTTGCTATTGATAATCATCTTATTTTGTTCCCATTTATTTGTTAAAAAATTGTATTAATTGTTTTGCTGTCAAAAAAGTTGAATGATATGTTTGATTCTTGAAATCTATAGGCTGAAATTTCATAATAAATAGTTTAGCATCTCACATGAAAAACTGAATGATAGATGAATGCTTGATATTGTGATGAACGAGACAAATGGAAGAAACTCTGCAATTTGAACACAACATCTCATAGCTTACATGGAAAAATGAATGATACATGAATGCTTGATATTGTGTTGAACACAAAATTTCATAGCTCACATGGAAAAATGAATGATATATGAATGCTTCATATCGTGTTGAACACAAAATTTCATAGCTCACATGGAAAAATGAATGATATATGAATGCTTGATATCGTGTTGAACACAAAGTCTCATAGCTCACATGTAAATGTGAATGATATATGAATGCTTGATAGTGTGATGAACGTGACAAATATAAAAAACGGTACAATTTGAACAAAAATCTCATATTTTATTTTGTCTTGAACGTTATATTCTTCAATAATTGCTAATAGAATATCTATCTAAGTCTTCTATTTTTATTCGCTAGCATGAAAAGGTAGATAACACAATCAGTTAGTTATGGCTATTCAAAATTTAATGTTTAGCTAATTGATCATGTTTTATAAAAGTTGCCTTACTTCAGAAATGTATTAATGCATGATCGTAAAATTTTGTTTCTTGCTAATTTTCAAAGGTTAGTATTTAAATAATCTTTGCCAACTCTACAACTTTATTCATCAATCCATGATTTAAATGGCCACTTACCACCATTTTGTGTGACTATACTTGACACATCCATTTAGTCGACTATATTTAACCTAATCATTGTAATACTGAACATCTAGTTTTATGTTGGGATCTTACATAAAGTCACATAAAGTTAAATTAATCTTGTTGGTCACCACTATCATGAAATTTTCTTGGTAACATAATCTACTTGGAAATAACTGATCCTCGCCACACATACTTATTCTTTTAGTATGAAATGAGAATTAGAATTTGTATTGATCTATCCAATCAAACATCATTGTGCCACTATAGCAATGATATCTTCGTTGCAAAAAAAGAAGAAGGAAAAAGAACTCAAATTTGTCTATCTGTCGCCTCACCCTACTTCTAATCTGGTACTTGTGATTTTATAAGCACATAATTGACTCATACCATTATACATCTTGAATAAAGCGATCTCAATTCCAACATTTCAAGAAGAAACGAGGATATGTGTAATCGTAATCCAAATTTATCAACGAGCAACATTTTTACGTAGTTGCTATGTCATGACACAACAAGAAGTCGTATACACATCTTGCAAATCAAGTGCGACCTTACTTACTTACGTGTGAGTGATGAAAATATAGATGGATGCAACAAGAGAATACGAAATTTCCTGTTTATTATAAGTTGCGCACCGTGAAGAAGACACATTTTGGGAAACATAAAAAAATTAAAAGAAAGATCAGATTTGTGTAAAAACTCTAACATGATGACAAATCGATGGGGAAAATTGTTTTGACCACTATAACTGGTAGACGTGTACTTTTGACTTGAAACATACAAAGTCTTATTGTGAGGAAAGGATAGGTTTTGGAGTTATCCTATTTCCGAACTAGAATAACAAATTTTGACGGATGTAAAGTCATCGGTAACGTGAAACAGATTCACAAAGATTTGGAACAAATCTGATGTACATAAAAAATAATAACAGTATTCTCTCCTCTCTATAAAAGGACTTCAGGTCATCTGGTAAAACTGTATTCAGAAAATGACTTTTGGCTACTTTCTGTTTGTGACGTAATGATTCATAAATCCAGTTATAAGTGGATAAGCTTGAAATGGTACATGTTCAACAATCCCTGCGCAAGAATTTTTGTACACACAGTTTCAACCTCAGCGGCTTATATTTCAGTCAATGTAGTGATAGCCAAGGCATTCATTGGCATAGGTTCGTCGCTTGGAACTTCGTTTTTTACGTGCGATGGAACCACCATAGAAGCCATTACTGTAGAGCTATGACAATGCAATTGTAGAATTTCAATTACAAATGATGTTGTCATGGTATGTTTCAACAGGAGAGATAATAGAGAAAATTTTGAAGCTAAGGTAAGAGGGGACATACACAGCCCAGACAAATTGTTTACTGAAGCTCGGAAGGATGAGCATTGATTGCAATGTGAGCGCAAACAGTTTTTCTCCCCCTGATAATCAAGTTTTACTGGTTCTCCCGAAGCACATCACTCATAGTTCTCTCCACCAAGAGCATAATGGCTTCGCGACTGGGTTACAAACACGTTAAAAATCTTTCAACGCACCTTCTTATAAGTTTTCGAGGAGCAAACTCTTGGTAAGTTCATGATTCGTGCTGTTTTCGTTTTCTACATAATCACCGCGTAATCAAGATACATTCCAACAGCCTAAAATCCTAACTGGCAATCGACACCGAGTCCAGACGCCAGAAGCAAGCTTTATGAATACGGACATGGTGGATTCATGCCTTCTTACTGTCGCAGTAAATATGCTACAACGAGAGAAAACCACCATTATCCTCCCTGTCAACTGCAGCTCATCATGGGAAAACACCCACACCAGCGCTGTACAGTCAATTCTTATTCGATGATACGACATAATATGATACGTCAATTCAGCAGCGTTACGAGTTCCACCTAGAGCCATTGGACGTCCACCTCGGTTGCGTTCCTTCCATCAACGAAATCCCTAACACGAGTGTAGTTCAAGCGGTATCGCGATGTAAAATGTGAGTTTTTCCATGTACCATTATCCGATTCAAATTTTCAACAAACAGTATTCCATACAAATACTAATCGAATGATTTGGCGGCCTATCGAACATTTGTTCAAAGTGTGCACAGTTCACTATACCACACAGTGAAAAAGAATTTAACCTTGTACATATTTCGATAATTGAAATATTCTTAACTTTAGAATCGATAATCACTTATTTCATCTCGAGAACGTGTACGTGGATTTGCCCTGACCATTGTCTCTTCTTTTCTACGCATGAAGTATCAACGCTCATGCTGTACAACAATCACCGCCATCCCATCGGAATCTTGGGTGCTATATTATGCAATAAGAATGGTGTATGAGCGATACGAACACTCGGTGAATCTAAAATAATATCACAGTTATCAATGATGAAAGAGTAAGATTCTTATTCAGATTCAGCATGTGTTCATTTGACTTTTATAAATCAGAACTGAAACTCATGACCGTAGAAAAAGTAAGCTACAGTATGTGAGGAAGATGGAAGATGTAAGGAAAGGTGGAGCCAAGATACACTTTAAGGTGACTTTGAGCAAGAGCGTCAAGTGAAAACGTGGTGGAGCAGTAAAATCCGAGGTTTCGAATGCCCGGTCAACTTACCAAGGTGAAGTGAAATCGGTCCTGGCGGTAGAGCGCCAGCCAGCCCAGCAAAGGGACTGTGACATGGCATTGCAAGGTCAGGGAGGGACGGAACGGGTGAGTTAGAGTACGACAGGCGGGGAGTGACTCCAAGGTAGGAGGAGGGAGGTTTGAGTGACCCCGGTCAGAGTGTCCCAAGTGAGAGTTTGACGTGCTTTAACGATGAAATCACGTCGACCAGCAGAGGAAGAGTCTGAAGAGGAGAAGAGGAGAGGAGAGAAGAGAGGGAGAGGGAGCCGGTGCTGCTGCCCTGCTGCTCTGCTCTGCTCTGATCTGTCGAAGACAAACTCAAAAAGAGTGGACGAGGCGATGACGACGACAACACACTTCGCTCGGAAGTAAGACAGGATTGATCAGTCAGCTGTAATGTCGTCAGGTGAGGCATCTCGACCCGAACCCCTACTCGTGTCGTTCGTCCTCATGGCATGCGATTGCGGGCAGCGAAGTGGCTGCTTCCAGAAGTTTTAACATCGGCACACGCTGCTGTTGGGGAGGGAAAGTTTTGAGAGTGTAAACCTAAGGTTATGGAGTCTTGGGGGCCTCGGGGAGGAGAGGGACGGAGGAGAGGACGAGGAGGAGGTGGTGGTGGTGGAGGAAGAGTCATGGTGGTGGTTGACCTGTTTGTCACAGGGGAGGTTCTGCCTTGAAGGCTGAGGACCGGAATGAAATTTGTTGTACAGGAGTTGATCAGGTCGGTCGGCATTGAACGTCTGATCTCTCACCCCGTGGTGATGCAAGGGGTGGAAAAGCTGATTAATTTCAGCATAGTGCAGCGGTAAGCACTGTACGGCAGAGTGTGGAGTGTGTGAAACCTCGGTCAGCTTATACAGCGAGGAAGATGGCTAAGCTTTTCGGTTGCTGCCGGTGCAATTGCAGTAGCAGGCTTCTGTAAATGCTCAGTTTATACCTCTATCTGATTCCTCGGCTCGGCAATTGTTCACTGTAGGTGAATGAAGAAGAATGCCCTGTTTGCGCTAATTATCGATTGGAGTACCATACCATACAGGTATTGTAACTTTTCACTGTACTCTGCTTGCTAGCTCAATCTTGTAGTATCTGTCGCTTAGAATGATGCATAGATCTCACGTCGGTCGTAAGTTGGTCACTGGTGCGAGATTGGGGTGGAATGAGACTTCTTTTGCCGATCGATTATTCTTGGTAGGGTTTGCCGGGTAACGGCAGATTTTCTTGTCACAAAGTACTGAAATAAGTCTGGACACCCACGGATATGTATCCGAGGGTTTAAGTTCCAATTGTACATATTTATTCCCTGATTTTTAACTACACACTCGCAGATTTTCATCTCTTACTCTGTCATCATGTTGCCCTAACTCTTAGACATAGTCCAGATTTTATATCCAGCATACTCCTTTATTTCTCCACCTTATACGTATTGATCTGTCTATTTTTACATCTTCTATTCCCGCTCGGTATCATTGGTATCTTGATGAACCACCTATAGTTCAATACCACGAAGAAGCTTGTCACCTGTAAAGTTATGCGTAATGTTTCCTAACACGAATGTTACGGAGATTTGACCAATCAATGAATTTTTTCTGTCTGAATTCTACTAGGAATCATGATCTCTAGCAAAGAACAACAAGCGGCAATTTATTTCATCATTGTTTTAGTAAGGGTTGTTTTTACATTAATAAAAATATAGAATAAGTGAAGTCGATACAGTTAGATTTTTGCGCGACTTCGTGAAATTTCGAAAAAGACATTATTCTTGTGTACTATGCAAGCAAAGGTAACAGTATTTTGTCTAAAATTTCATTCAATATCAGTAGATCTGAATGCAGTTCTATTCTTAAATCTAGCAATTTTGAAGTGACAATACGGTAAACCTTCAAATCTGATGAATCAAAAGTTACCTCATCCCCTTGTCCTGACAGACTTAGAAGAAAATTTTGAGAAAATTAATGTTTAAATGAACTTTAGGAACATACTTGTAACATATCTTACTAAGATGATTACTCAAAAGTGAGTGTTACTGGATACAGTTGAATGCCCGATTGAATACATTCTGTATGTTAGAATTGTCATCTCGGCTACTTTTTTTCACACGGCCGCTAGATCCAAATGCATGCTTTTCGAAGAAACATGGTGAAGTCGAGTTGTAAGATTGTGATATATATTTGGACTTTTTATTTCGCAAGTCCACTCTGATCTTCTTGATAAATTCGGTTGGAATGTTCATTTCCACAGAACATACTAGCACACAGATATTTGATAATGGGTGGAATGATGTCTTCTGTCATGCGCAAAAATATAGCAGATGGACGAGTGAGGTTTTGGATAGACTTGTTAGGGGCATAATGTTGATCTGTATCATCATTGTTTGTCATCTAGCAAACTGATGGTCTTGAGCGAAGATTTGTAGCAAATAAGACTTGCAGTGCCACTTCTATCAAGAAAACACTATCCTGACTTATATGTGCGCTTTGATTTCGAAAAGCGAGCGTGATCATTCTGATGATTGAGAAGGGGGTTTTTCTCTCTATAGCTTTCTGGTAATTATATTATGGTCCTTATTATATGAATAGTTGATCTCTGATACCAATTATAGATTGAATTAATTATTACCAATTAAGATTTTCATACTCTTGCGACGATACGTGCTCTAGTCAAGTAAATATGCAAACGCTGATTATGAATATTTTCTCTTTGCATGTACTCCTTAGAAAGATCTTTTCACGAAGTTTTGTGCTCTCTGCATAGTTGTGTTTGCGTCTTTGCGTGCTATACAATACCTAGAATAGATCTTGGCAACGGTTTTGTGCATTCCCCATCCTATTGTGGTTCTAGTTCTCGTCAACGTGCTGGATCCCTGCATAATCCTATCCATCAACTGCTAGCTGGATTTTGTTAAGGTGGAATGATGTTGCGATGGTACTGGTTCTTGTTCTCGTATCAGATACAAGCTCACCGTGCCTCCAAAACGGAGGTGCACTTACTTTTGTGCATGTAAATTCACTTCCATGATCTGTGAATGCATGCTTTTTTCTCCCACACCTGCTTGTGTGTTGTGCTTGGATTCAATCTAATCCTCGCCGTTTTAGTGTACAAATATATGCACGTTGGTTTGAAGGTGAAGCAGCCGAATAAATGTAACGGGTATACGTACTCTGCTCATTTCAACATTGATGATCATCACTGGCCATCAGTCTTTCTTATGTCGTACTTGCATTTCATACTACTCTTTAGCTTCCCAGTCATCGATAGCTGGACTTCTTTTCCTACTTTCAATTCACATTGACTTCCCTTTTTTACCAGATGATTGTATGTAACGGAGACTTTGGACAGGTACCTTGAAGCTTCTCATTTGACCTTGAATTTTGCTGTTGACTAAGGATGCCATCAGCCTTTCCTACGTCACTTACCACCTGAACCGAGATCTTTTGGCCAATGCCACGCGGTTGATCATGTAGGACTCATGTAGTACGATATCTAAGTAGACTAATGTTACTTTTCCCTAGGTTTCTCGCCCTTTCATTCTCTTCCTGCTTCTCTTCACATTCATGTCTTCTGAATTGATGTTGAAACTGACTTGCGTTTATTTTCACAATTAAAGAGTTATGTAGTTCGATGCATGACTCGTCTTTAAATCAGCGGGATGCAAGTAGGTTGCAATACGTCCACTTCATAGGTGGAAGGATGTTACTATGCTGCAGGTGCAAATAGAACTTCCTAGAACTGACACATTTTAGTTCAATCAAAGCCCCTCGTATTGAGTACTTGTACTCGATCTTGCTACGGCAAATTGAATAGGTTTTTTTTCACACATTCTTTCTATTTGTTCTTTAATTCCCGTGATTCTCTTAGTTTTAGCCTTCTCTTTAGCCTCTCGTCTTCTTTCTAGAGCTAAACAATATTTGCCTAAAGTCAGGGCCACTGCCATGGACACTGTTTTGATTTCTTAGCTTTCAGTTATCCCGAGCCCTGTGCGGTCTAGTCCTGAAACCTCTTCACCTCGTTATTTATTGATGAAGCAGCCTAAAAAACCTGACGAGCACACAACTTTTGCTTTGGGTCTCGTTGATATATGATGGAGCCTTTCTTGCATCCGAAGGGCATTCCACACCGCTTACTTACTTGTCCTATCATGTCTGCTATGGAGATAGACTTCTCCCCTTACCAACTCTTTTGAGTTTCTTCAGTTTCTGTTTGTATTGGCCATATGGTCTGTTCTTTTGCATGTACACATATTCTCTTTCTCTAGTTGTTAATACCTTGTGGGAGTGTACTTATATGCTGTCGCCCAAAAGATATGCAACCTCGATTTGCGCCGTTGTTGGTACTCTTGCATGACAAACCCTTAGGCTGCTCATTTTATCCGCGATGTATGAATAAAGCCCGTATAAGGTGTCGTTTCTTTCAGACTTATGCCATGATTACTGTTTGTATCTTTTCCTGGTCAGTTACTGTGTATCGACTTTCACAACAGATACAGCCCATGAGATTGGTAATCTGTTCTCGTTCCTTACCAGATCTTGTTTCGTTCCTTGTTGGTTTACTTGTTTTCGTTGTTCCCCTTGCGTGCTAGGCTTTTGTGGTTGATGACTTGTTATCTCATTTATTATAATGATCATTGATTCGAATGGCCTTGCGCAGGGTCGACCTTTTGAACAACCCTACCGAATCAGAGGTCACATTTCAGTTGATTCAACACTGCGCTCGTGGGAACAGAGCTGATTCACGAGGCTTTTACTTCGAGAGGGGAGAAGTTAGGGAGGTGGAGGAGGAAAAGTGTCTAAACAGGGAAGATATACGGAAAGACTTCCAAATTTTATTTAAGTCTTCTTCTGTTAGCTTCCTCCCTCCCTCCCTGCTTCGATTTTTTCATTTCCAACCATCCCTGGAGTCTATGCTATGAAGAATCTCCTCCGCAAACTACATATTGGTGGAAACCATGATGATCAAGTGGATGCTGGACGAATTATAGAAGGAAGATCGTACGAAGGTTCAGGCGGTTCAAATGCAGGACCTAGAGGGTCTTTGACCGGAGCAGCATCTGCTCCCGCTGCTTCTTCGAGTCCAACCTCAGCTAACACCGTTTCTGCCCCTCCAGAGCACAAACCCTCAGGCCTTACGACATTTTTGAATGCCGTCGGAAGTGCTGTTGGAAGAGTTGGTCAATCCAACTCTTCCAACAACAATCAGGTAACCACTGGAGGACAAGTGAGACAAAGGCTGGAGAACTCTGGTGGAAGTGGTGGCGATGCGGATTTGCAGACTTCCAAAGTTTCGAGCAAAAAACGAACTCCTTCACTAGGAGGAGGCGATAGTAATCAGGTTGATCTGAACTCTCTTCAGATTCTGCAGTCTGAGGAAGAGTATCAGGTCCAGATTGCTATGGCGCTGAGTGTCTCAAATAGCTACATAAGCCCTAGTGTCGCGAATGAAGCGGAGAAGGCGCAGATTGAAGTAGCCAAAAGAATTAGTCTCGGGCTGAGTCCTTCTTCGGGGAATTCTCAAGCTGACATCGTCTCTTACCGGTATTGGGTAGGTCCTCTGATGCTTCTTGTTCATGAATTCGCAACATTCCAAATCACATGAGATTTTGTGTAGCTATTGTTTGCATTACCTTGTGCTACGAGTGCAGGACATGGGATAAAAGCTAGTCTCTTGTTGTTCTTAATTGCTATATTCATGGCTCCTAATGTATGACATAGTTATGGCACATGGGACACATCATATAGGGGTCGCAGATCTAGAGGACCGTTGTTTCAGAACTGAACCGAGCTTTTTGTGCAATCAATGCAAAATGATAGATACCATCCAAAAAATAGAACAACTTCATTGCTGGCAGGTGCACATGAAATAAAGTCGTAGCTTGGCACTCTATCCATGTCGCTGTGAAGCTAGCAATCATTAAATTAATCAAATGAGTATGGATGTAGTAACATTTAGTTTTTACAGACTAGTTGTGCACTCGAAGAATTGCGCAGCATAGTACGGAACATGGATTGGTGGTGGTTATGATTGGATGTTTTTGAAATCACTACCAAGTAGCGTTAGCCAACTATGAGTGGAGGACACTTAGATTTTCTCATTTTCGTCGGTAGCAGTCTGTAGGTGAGATTTTAGAAGGTGAGAGAGAGGTATGAAACCGTAATGCCATTAGTCTTCTTTCACTGGATCTTAAAAGCCTCTAGTGAAGGACTGGAAAGGGGATGATACTGGGTCATCAGGGCAATCTCGCAGAGTTTGATCTTGAAATGAGCGTGGAAACGTCACCACACTCCTTAAGAGTTTGATCTCCTTGTTCTTGTCGACTCTTAGCTCATTTTGGGCTCTCCGTAAAACTTAACTGAAGTATTTAGAACGCCCACTTCGGATGGATTCCCATCAATTTAGGAGTTGCAGACACTTCGAGCACATCGCGAGATTTTCCGTTGAACTTCGGAAAGCACTCGGTAAATAATAGTTCAAGCCTCTAATGTGAGGTTAGGTTAGACATTGTAACCTGAGCTGACCTTGGATATACAGACAGGTGTAGAAGCTGCCTTGGTTATTGCGAGGCTCGACGTCTTTCCTGCGCAACATGGATCGCACTGCCTACGACATATATAGGATGGATATGCTAGTGCTTCACAACTTTGAGGGCAAAGAATGACGACTTCTTCAATTACGCAAGTTGAGACTCGAGATCTTTCTTGCGCAAGAAGGATCGCATTGTCAAGGACCTTTAGTGTGGACATACTAGTGGTTTCAACTCTGAAGTCAAAGAATCAAGACTTTTGTAATACCCAAGTTGACCTCGTCCAAAGTTCGAATTTCATTCCCTTATCCAGAGTGTTTTCCATCTCTTATCTTGCTATCAATACCCTATTGCCATAATCAGCAGTGGTGAAGGAACGACTAAAGAGATATTGGCTTCAAAACAATTCACCTTGATTTTCAGGTGGGCTTTTCCTTTTCATAGATTCTACAGCCTTTCAATTTCTTGGAAAGTATTTCAAAGAACAGGTGAAAACCCTGCTTAGAGCTTCTTGAGTTCCTTAGTGTCAAACTCTGTATTCCCAACTTCTGCTAATGTAGATGACAATTAGTTTGCCGCGTCAATTTCATTTTAGGCTTTTTTGTCATTGAACTCCAATATGTTGTTATATCGTTGCATAGGATGATAGACCGTAGTTCAGATACTCAGTCTGAGTTTGTCACTTTTTGGTCGACGTTGAGTTTGGGGCTAGGAAGTGTTTGTACTGAGGGGTATTTTGTGTAAGTCAGATGAGCCACTTACAAATTCAAGACAGGTTTGGATATGTCGTGCACATGTCGAGTTGGAAAATGTCATTCCCATATAAGTGTAAACCTACTTAATGTGTTTGACGGAGGTAATATGTGATTCTTCCATCTGTATTCGTCACTGGAGTATCTCAGATCTATGTGAACACTGTTGATTTCTGCGTGGGAGAGATATGAGGAATCTCCTGGAGCGATGTTCGTATTTTCGTCACCAATACGGCTAAAAGAAACTGGGTTATCTCACTAGAAAAGATTGTGCTCTAGAGCTTTTTCAATCAAAAGCATCACAGTGGAAACATTAAGATCTGCTTGGCCCTCAGTTTCATTTGTGCGTTCAGTATATGTTGCTGCATTTTGATATCTTCAAGGTAGGGAATTTCTTATTACTTTGTACTAAATTGGATTTAGCCTTGCCCGGAAATGAAAAAAACCCGAAGACCCGGAGTGAAGATGGCAAATTTATACAAGCAATTTTTTAACTTTTCAATGCTATTGCTAACGCCATTCTGCGTTGTGCTTCGTGATACAGGCATGTAATATGGTGGACTATGATGAAATCGTACCCGATGGATTTTATGATGTGAACGGAGTCCTCAGTGAGTCACATCTGTCAGAGAGGATGCCGTCCCTGAAAGACCTGACGAGGATGCCCATCTCAGAGACCTCCAAAATAGAGGCAGTTCTTGTGAACAGAGAGTTAGATCCCGACCTTGTAAGTCTGGAAGAACGGGTCTCAAATCTTTCTGCCAATCATGAATCTGGAGAGGCCGGCTTACCAAAAACTGAGTTAGCTCAAAAAATTGCTCTTATAGTGGTGGAGCAGATGGGCGGGCCAGTTGGTAGTGACACCGAGATGCTAACTCGCTGGAGAAAAGCAAGCTGGGACGTGAAAAATAGCATGCAAAATGTTGTGCTTACTCTCGGATGCCTATCTATTGGATTGACGAGACATCGCGCATTACTATTTAAGGTGACCACTCTTTTTTTGGTGTGGGAACGGCAGTTCCTACTCGAATTACACTTGACATCATATTCTAATGTATGAATTTAAGCTGGACTGAATTCATCTATTTCTACGCCTGATGTTTGTGGATCTTATAGACGAGTTGAAGTAGTCTATTGATACTATACGGTATGTCTTATTCTCATATTGTACAATCTAATACCCGTTAGAATGTACAGTATGAAATTAAGACTGGGATGGGACTTTAGCTGTCGGGAGTATTTGTAGGTGTTGGATCGTATCCTTCTTCATGTATGGTACATGTAGGGACTATGGTCACCTTAAGATAATTACTGGTTGTCCTCATGAATTGTTGATATAATCAGAAGACTCCCGCATGAATTGCACAGACAAATTACATGGCTTGTCTTTTACTCGTTAGAAGGGTAGCTCATCTTGGTAAAGGAGAGTGCATTCATCGTACGTAGAAATAGCCATTTCTTTTCTTCAAGACGTGCTCAACCTCGAACGATCAATTTCCTGCATTTTCAAGGGTTGCTTTTGCGAGTTAGTCGTTGCAGTTTAGAAGACGTGGGCAAGGTGTACCGCATAGGTCATATGAGGTCATGTTTCCGTACTGCAGGTCTTAGCAGATCGTGTTCGACTTCCCTGTCAGCTGGTCAAGGGTCGACATTATCCGGGGGTCGAAGAGGAGGGTGCAGTTAACATCGTACGGGTGGATGATAATAGGTGTGTTACGTTGCCTCTATATGTTCTGAATCTTTGTGTATCTTCGGTTCTGTTTGCCTTTTAGGCCTCTTGTAGGAAGTGAACTTTCTGAAATGTGTATGAGGTCCGGACTTCATAGACGTACAGAAAGTGAGCCCTCTGTTATCTTAGTATTCCAGTGTGTTGTTCGAACCTTTTTTGACCAAACTGGAATATAGCCATCGTAACTTTATACTTTGTCAGATGTCTGATCAAAGTTTAAAGAATCATGATCTGTGTACCATTTGTATGAATGGGAAATCAAGCTCTGCAATGATACATAGAAGTTATAAATTGACACTTATAACCTGTGGCTCCTTTACCAGGTCCGGGGCTCTCTTTGGATCCCCTGGTTCACTTCATTGTCATAGATACTTCGTTTTCTCGTTCGTCTGATGCCCCGATTGATGGAACTGTAGTTCTCGCTGTCCTTGTGGTTGAAGAGCCCCATGGCTTTAAGAAGCTTTTATGCTCTTAATTTTGGAGAGGATGAATCTGTTGAAGTACCCAAGTTTGGATCTCTCTCTGTCTTTCATCGTTCTGTACCCGGCAGACACATGAGTCTGAGAAGTAAGTTCCCTTTTGTTCACCGTTACAACTTTTATCGAACGGTTTCACAGTGAACGGTTGGCATCAACAGTCGAAGCGCAAACGTCTTCTCTGTTTTCTGGATATTCTGTCCATTTTCATCTACATTTGTTAGTTCGTCATTCACGTACTTGTATGAGCTCAGCTCATTTTCGTTCTTGTACCCTCGCCGATGCACGGAGACAGTTGAAGACAACGTCTCTAATATGGCTCCATATGTCGTGGTTACTGCCATCGGTTTTTTCTTAGGATTGTTTTTCTCAGTCACTCTCTAGATATAGCTGTATCTTACACTGTCGAATGAGTTTTATATCGTTTGAGAGCTATTGTATGGGGCATGAGGCCTTCAGTTTCTTGTGAATAGCTCTCAATGATCCTGTACAGCGAGTAGCAATAAACAGAATCGCTTGTTGTAACCTGGTTCAACTTTTGCAGGTTCCCATGTTATCTGTTGCTGTTAGTCCAGTTTCATATAGAACTTGTACTTATCTGCATACACGTTCTGATGAAGTTTAATTTTCGCAGAGAGTACATTATTGATCTCATGGGGGCTCCCGGAGCTCTAATCCCACCCGACAAGCCACAGATTGCTCAAACTGGAAATACATCAGAGCTGGGTTCGTCCACAGACGTCAGTCCGAAAAGTGCTAAGACAGAGCAATCATACGCTTCTATTGGGGGCAGTTCTTGTGGTTCACCTTCTGGTTCTATGCACTCCACGCGTTCTACACCAGAGTCCAGAGATGTTAATAAAGATAAGGAAATGAATTACAAGAAAGGAACAGGTGAGACGCAGGAGTCGAAATCGAATAACGTGAAACTCGATGGTCGACATCACAGTGAACCTGGAGAGCTTGCTGGGCTCTCTGCTAGGCCCAGTCGTCTTCACGCACGATCACCTTCATGGACTGAAGGTATGCTGGACAAAAGACAGATGGCTGGTGGACGGCCTCTGAAAGATGTGTCACAAATTATGTTGGGCGTTGCCAAGGAACATCCTCAACTGGCTCAGAAGTTGCATGATGTCTTGTTAGAGAGTGGTGTTGCCCCGCCTCCTGATCTGCTTGCGGAGATTTCGCCGAAACAACTTCAAGCCTCGGTCATGGAGGAGAAGAAGGTTGTTATGGAATCCCAGCTCGCCCTTCCGGCGCTTCCTGTTAAAAAGAAAGGTCCAGCTGTGCGGGGACGGCCGCCTGCTGGTGTTCATAAGTCAAGTCAGCAAGTTGTTGATGAAGGTTCAAATTCAAAAGATCGGCTACAGAGGTTGAACTCGGTCGAGGGATTGGGGGAAAGACGACCTCTTGGAGGCTCGCAGACTAATCTGCCATCTACTCCCGCGATTGTGCCTCTGGTAGTTATTCCACCTGTTGCGCAGGAGGGTTATCTTCAACAAGATATGATGCGCCATGTTCCCGTAGCTGCAGCTGCAGCCGCCACTGCAGCAGTCGTTGCGACGACAATGGTTGCTGCAGCTGGGAAAGTTGATGGTTCCGATGGCAATCTCGAGGTCCCAATGGCGGCTGCTGCCACTGCTACAGCAGCTGTAGTTGCGGCAACATCAGCTGCTGCTGGGCGGAGAGTGGATAGTAATGAAGCGTCCCCGCACAACTCTAACGAAAGGGAAAGGGAAAGGGAAAGGGAAAGGGAAAAGGAAAAGGACGGCAGCGGAAGGAGACGGACACATTTTGATGATTCTGAGAGGGTAGAGAGAGCGGAGAGAGGGAGCGGTGGTGGTAGACGCAGACATTCAGGGGATAAGAGATCTGACGAAACAGATGCAAGCTCTCCTGGAAATAGTGATGGTAGAGGAGGTAGTGATGGAAAAGCAAACAGCAGTTTTGGTGATGGATTGGATGGCGAAGTGAGTGTCGAAGAAGAGAGAAATGCAGATGGTTTGAGTGGACCTCAACAAAAAAGGATTGACTCGGTATTGAAGGATGTTGCAGAGTGGGAGATTCCGTGGGAGGACATCATCATTGGAGAACGCATCGGGTTAGGTGTGCAATCCCTAATTTCGCTTGTGATGTCGATTTTGTCCGTATGTCGGTTTGAAGTCTTTTTAGATGTGTATATGAATTCCTATGCTCTTGTAAAATAAATTGAGTGCCAATGTGTAGTGCAGATGCACGGATATCTCATATTGCTAATATTACTTCACACGGAATAATTTCGGATCTCTTCATGTACTCCTCCCTCGTTATGAGAAGTTGAATGGGAAGTTAGAACTGGAGTAAATCGTCGACTTTGCAAAAGCTGGGATGGAACATTTGAAATTTTTGAAATGTGCCTCTTGACAAGAATTAATATCCTTGCGACTTGCTAATATTTTTCATGATGGGTTTGACGCAAGTTTTTTACAAAAATTCATTTTCGAAGAAATTGCAGTTTTGAGGTATATTATCTTTGTTATGTGTATAAATTTTGCCGCCAAATATGTTTCTTGTCAGTTATTAAACTTTGTCCCCGTGGTGAAGTCTAATGAGTTCCAACAAGGTTCTCCGTTTTGCATTCAAACCACTTGGAAATAGTGGGAAATAAAGAAATGCATCGTGAAGAATGAAATCCTTTCAAGGCTCTTTGCCAGTTAGTTTATTCTAGGCCAATTTCTCTCTTCGTCTGGAGTATGTGATACTCTATGATGTCGTAGAAGAGATGTCAATCGGAATTTGGCCATATTTCCATCATTTTGTATGCCACATGCAACTTCCAATGTAGGCCATACCGCGAATATGGTATATTTTCTAGCTGTTTACACAAGTAAGCGATTATCTTCACCACGCGATTACCCTTTGAGAGAAAACGCAGAGAAAAATTTGTAATTCGCATCATGGAGGTTCTTACCTTGCGATCTCGGTAAGTGAGGAGCTAACTGTAGCCCTCTTGAGTTTAATTATCGCTCTGTTCTTTGATTCCTTCATTTATTTCTACTTACAGCCTATCGGCGTACCTATCGGTACAAGTTGTGGAGTGTTTTACCTTTAGAAATTTGTCTTCTAACTTTGAGAATTGGACTTGATCGAATTGATTTTCTTCTTCCAAAATCTCACTGTCTCCCTAAGCGCGTGCTGTATACTAGATGTTACGTATAAGACATTCAACCTGTTCGTTTCGGACATCCCAAAAATTGGATGACGTATTCATCCCTCACAACGTTGCGAACTCAACAGGACTTTCAACGGCCGTCGTTTGTAACTTCATGGACATGGGGATTTTCAAGACGGCTGCAAACTTTCTATGACCGTTTAGAGCCTCACTGCAGATAACCTTTCCTCGCTTTATCTGTGGAATTTCTTTTACGTCCAAGCGTTCAAGTCACAGTCGCTACACCTGACACGAATTTGGGAAACTCGGACTCGCCACGTTCGGACTCTTGGCACGATCATTCTCAGTCATTGAATGCAGTACCTCCATAAATACTACGTGTAGTATTTCGTGTTCTGCGTTCCGTAGCATACGTACGACGTTTAGTCTCTTACATCCAGCACTGCGCAATGACCGAAGTACGGTTTTTGACGTTCAACAAACGGGGTAATTTATCTTAACTAGGGTTCTTAAGTCTCAGGTGGTGCTAATGTCTTGTTTTTTTGTGTACGAATTCCTTGCCCCTATCATGTCATGTCTTCATCCGTTATCAATCTTTACCACTTAAATAGCGAGAACTTCATAAGGTTGATGCCTAAATTCGCAGGCCCTGCGCTGCCCATGCCTGTCTTCTTTCCCTGTATGGAATCCTTGCCATTATCCTTCATCAGTAACTCCCAGTCAATTAGCGGGGAGCTTTATCATATGGTCGTTGTCTAAGTCTGGTGGCGAGTTTTTTGGTTTTGCTTTGTTTTGGGTCATGTATGGACTTCTTGCCCTCATCTTTTATCAATCTCCCTTGTTCAAATAGCGGAAACTTTTATCGTTAGGTCGGTGTCTGAATAACACAGCCTGCTTTTGCTTCCATCTTTATATTCCTAAAGCAGTCCTCGCTCTCCGTGTCTCATCCATCTCTTCCTGTCAATTAATGGGGAGCTTTATCATAAGTTGGGTGTCTCAAGTCTGAAGCCGTGTGTTGCTTATGCCTTTTCTTCTTCCTCTATGGACTCCTTGCTCTTATTCTTTATCAGTCTCTCCAAGTCAATGAGCGATGAGCTTTATCACTTGCTCGCTATCTAAGTCTAATTCCAAGTCACTTCTACCTTTTTTTTTTCCCTGTCCGGACTTCTTTTTTTCATCCTTTATCAATCTTTCAAATAACGTGAACTTAATCATTAGGTTGGTGAGTGAATATGAGGGCCTGTTTCTGCTTCCATCTCTCTTCTCCTAGATGGACTCCTTGCCCTCATGTGCCCATCCATCTCTCCTTGTCAAATAACGGGGAGCTTTATTATAAGTTGGGTGTCATAAGTTTCAGTCCTCTGCTGCTGATGCCTTCACCCCTTCTTCCCTGTACGGACTCCTTGCCTCCATCCTTATCAATCTCTCCAGGTCATCTAGCGGTGATCTTTATCATATGCTCGTGGTCTAAGAATGAGGACCTGTGTTTGGCTCCTACCTTTGTTTTTTGCCTGTATGGACCTCCTGCTCTCATACTTTATCAATATCTCCTATCTTAAGGAGGGTAACTTCTCAAAAGGTAGGTGTAAAAATATGGGGGCTTGTTTTTGCTGCCATCTCTAATTTCCTAGATGGACTCCTTGCCCTCATTTCTCATCCATCGCTCCTTGTCAAATACCGGGAAGCTTTATCACAAGTTGTATGTCTCAAGTCTCACGCCCTGTGCTGCTTACGCCTTTATTTGTTTCTCCCTGTACGGATTTTCCTCCCTTATCCTTTGCCTGTTTCTCCAGGTCATCAAGTGGGGAGCTCTATCATATGCTCGTTGTTTAAGTCTGAGGTCTGTTTTTTGCATCTACATTTTACTTTGTTCTGTCTGGAATTTTTACCCTCATCCTTCATTAATTACTTCTGTTGAAGTAATGGGAACTCTATTTTAAGATTTTTCCTTCATTATGTCTAAATAGGTGTCTCTGTTTTTGCTTCCATCTTTATTATCCTAGATAAACTCCTTGCCCTCAGTTCCCAGTTATCTTTTCTTATCAAATAGCGAGCAGCTTTATCATAAGTTGGGTGTGAAATGTTGCTGCGGCTTTATTAGGTGTTGTATGGACTTCTTGCCATCATCCTTTATCAATTTTTCTCTTAGGAAATCGGGAAATGTATCAGAAGGTTGGTGTCTAAGGAGGAGGCTTTGACTTGGCTTTTATCTATGTCCTCCTAGATGCAGTTCTGCCCTCATTTCTCATCTATCTCTCTTTGTCAAATAACGGGAATTTTTATTGTAAGTTTGGTGTCTCAAGGATGCAGCTCCTGTTGCTTATGCCTTATTTTTTTTGGTTGTTTGTACGGACTCCTCGCCCTTATCCTTTATCAGTTGCTCCAGGTCAATAAGCGGGGTTTTTTTGATATGTTCGTTGTATAAGAGTGAGGCCCTGTTTGTTGCTCCTACCTGTCTCAATACAATGTCTCGTATTTTTTGTCCTGCGTTCTTTGACAAAAATACGACGTGTATTCTTCGACATCCAGCGCTGGGCATGGACCGAAGCACGGTTGCTAATGTAGAATGAGCTTTTTCTTAAGTAGGGGGTTTTAGGCTGTGTGGTGCTTAGGCCTTGTCTTTTTCGTGTACGAACTCCTCGCCCTTATCCCTTATCAGTCTCTCGAGGTTTATAAGCGGGGAGCTAAGTGTGAGCCCTGTTTTTGGTTGCAATGTTTTTTTGCCCTGTACGGTCTTGCCCTCATCCATATCAATCTTTACGGTTGAAAGAACGTGAAATAATCATGAGGTCGGTGTCTAAATCGGACGGCCTATTTTTCCTTTCATCTTTATTCTCCTAGACGGACTCCTTGTCCTTTTCCTCATCAACCTCTCCTCTTCAAATAACGGGGTTTTCTCTTACAATTTGGGTGTCTTAAGTCTCAGGCCCTGTGGTGCAAATGCCGTTTTCCTTTCCCGGTACGGACACCTTGCCCTCATCCTTTATCAGTCTCTTCAGGTCATTTAGCGGGGAGTGCTAGTATATGCTTGTGGTCTAAGTTTGAGGCCCTGTTTTTGCTTCTGCCTTTTCTTTCGGTCCTCTATGGAGTGGCCCTCATCCTTTATAAATCTCTTTTCTGGAAATAGCGGAAACTTATGACAATGTAAGTGAATGTCTTCCTGTTGTTGATTACCTTGTTTTTTCCTCCTAGATGTACTCCTCGCCGTCAGTTCTCACCAGTCCCTCCTCGTCAACTAAGGGGAGCTATATCATAAGTTGGGTGTCAGTTGGAACAAGGTGACGGCGTGAGGTAAATAGTCCTGCGGTTACTGACCTGGTCAGAAAGATAGAGAAAAGAGTTAGTGTATGGTGGCTGAAATTATAAGGAACTGTACGTCAACACTATTGTGTGGATTACGTGTAAAAATAATCTTGAACATAAGATGACGGATATCACGTAGATCACCGATACTGCTTTCAGGAATGACTCGTTACAGTTGAAGCCCTGTATGAAGGCTTATATTGATACATAGTTCTGGCTAAAAAAGGGGAGGGAGGCAGAGACGTTTGTTGATTTTGAGTTGGATTGGAAGATGGCTAGAATTCACTTCCTTCAGATATGAAGGAGTAGTGCAGAACTTGCCATCGAGAGGGTTTTCTACAAGGCTTTGGATTTAAAATATCATAGCTCTGTGACATAGATTCATGTCAAAGCCATACGAAACCAATATAAGTAATTTGGGAGAGTACCACCAACATGAAGAGTAGTCAGATCTGTTTTTGTGTTTTATATCCTATACTGACTTCCTCGGAATGGGACTAACATTATGAAAGTGAGATATGATAAAGGTGTGGGATACATGCCTTGGTTGAGAATTTCAAAATTATTATTAGAGCACAAAACCATCGTTTTCATATTTCATGAAGATTTTCTCATCGTAAGCCCATGTGGTCGCTATTTTCTATGTTATCTATGTAACTTTCATAAAGTTTCAAGGATGCTACCATGAATTCAAGATAAGCTAGGATGTGATATACTGGTTATGGCGGTTCCAAGTGAAACCTAGCGAATGAGGTTTTATGACGAGTGAAAAGTTATGTAATCATGCCAAGTGATGCCAAGTTTCTGGTTTGAACTGAGAAATCAAGACTCTTGTTTTTGTATAGTAGAGCGTTGAATAGAACAGATACCATTGTTCAGGTCGGTGAAATTATAGTGGTTTGGTGTTTAGCGGCCGGCCAGAGTTCTAGACATCAAGAGTATCCACCCATGCTACTTCATTGACACTTCAACAAGTAGACTTCTATAAGAAAAATAAGTAAAGAAGGTGCATCGGGTCTCCCATATGATACATTTTATATTTGAAATTAGATGAAGTAATGCAAGAGAAGGTTAAAAGTAAGAGAAATTATATTTAAATCTTGCAAAAGTTTCAGCAAGTTGGGTTTGCTTGTGAGGGTACCCATGCATGACACTTTAATTTAGGCCCAAATCACACCCTTACTTCTTTCTTTTTGTCCTGTTTCCCTTCAGGATCATATGGTGAGGTGTACCGAGGAGATTGGCATGGATCTGTAAGTTACTGCCCTTTTAATAGAAAGTAAAATGCTCATTGCATCCACTTTGTTTAGAATCCAAGTTTGATGTTTCTGAAGGTAATCTCTGGATTTTTTTCTGAAATTGTTCTGCTCTTTCTGTTCTCTGGAGAAAGTTGAGATGGTTTTGTGACACGGTCACTTTTGTAAAGAGTTGTTGTTCAGTATCGTAAAAATTAACGTTCCGAATGCTGGTCCCAGGAAGTTGCTGTGAAAAAGTTTCTTGATCAAGATTTGTCAGGGGACGCTTTGGAGGAGTTCAGACTTGAGGTTTAAACGTTTACTTTTCTGTCGATAAGATTTTTCTTTCTTCAGAATTTGTACATTTTTCTTCTGTTACCCCTGTTTACCGGTTTCTGCTTTCATGAAGACTTATCTGACTTCTTTTGGTTCACTGTAGGTCCGGATTATGCGCAGATTGCGCCATCCCAATGTAGTTCTCTTTATGGGTGCTGTCACCCGCCCCCCTCATCTGTCGATTGTCACAGAATTTCTTCCAAGGTGGGCTCCTTTAAGTGTACCAGTGTAGTACATGGTTATGATCGATATGTTAACAATGTATTTGCAAGAATGGTAATTTGCATAGAGTTTTGATAGTTATTTGATGTCCTAATGTCAAGTCTCGAAATTTCATGGATCTCCTTGCAGAGGAAGTTTGTATAGGCTTATTCATCGCCCTAATAATCAACTGGACGAGAGAAGACGGTTACGTATGGCACTTGATGTGGTAAGAACGCTAGTGGTCTCCGGAGGTTTGAAATATACGACTTGGATCGTACATAGGACTGAAGGAAGCCGTTTATCTGCTTCGAAGTTGGTTTTGTTGCTAGTTCAGGAAGTTTGAAAGCTTAAGGTGGAATTTTGTTGTTCATACTCGCTGTTAACAGGGAGTGTTTCAGTTAACAAACATACGGTTGTGTGGTGGTTTTGACAGGCAAAGGGCATGAACTACTTGCACAGCAGCTCCCCTCTCATTGTACATCGAGATCTCAAGTCTCCTAACCTTCTAGTTGATAAGAATTGGGTCGTTAAGGTGCGCTCAATAATCTCACCTTTCAATTGCTTTTCTTTTCAGTCTAATTACAGACTCGGTCATAACTCTAGATGCAATGAAACCTTGAGTTGCGCAGTCGGGCACCTGAGCCTCATTCATGTGGGATGTGTAGTCACAACTGCTATCATGCGGTGTACTAAAAAAATCACGGAATGTCATGCCTTTTTGTCTGGATAATTCGCTATTGTTTTGACTCTTTCAGCAGAAGAGTTTCTGTGTTTCTATATCTATCTGGTTTAATTATGTGTTTCTGTGTGTCTATTAGGCTCACAGAAGATGTATTGCATGGATGTGCCCGTTCTTACTTGCCTGGATCTCTTGTGTGATTTTCAGGTTTGTGATTTTGGACTATCACGAATGAAGCACAACACATTTTTATCCTCGAAGTCAACTGCAGGGACTGTAAGTACCATATGTATATAGTCCATTGAATTTCAGTGATGCAAAGACGAACTTGACTTTTTTCGATTTCTGTTCACGTGCAGTTAGAAATGTAGGCTTATATATACTCCTAACTTACAATTAAGTTCGTTTTGGGCAACTTCTTCATAACTATAGAGTGTCGATGCTTTGGGTTGCGCTTGAGTAGGTGTCCCTACGGTTGTATCTCTGGGTCTGTGGTCTTCGGTCCCCTTGCGTGTTAAGCGCTTAAGGTTTATTACGATCATTTGTATCTCACAAGCTCTTTCTTGTGCGCAGCCTGAGTGGATGGCACCTGAAATGCTTCGAAACGAGCCATCCAACGAAAAGTAAGTAAGAAGGGAAGAAATTCATGAAGTTTGAAAGGACCGTATGTTAAATGTAATTCTACATATGGCATATTCTGGACAGCCTACTTGCATATACAGTGCATTCCGTGTTGATCCGTTGTTTATGCACTTGACAAAGGTGATTTGCTGTTACCAAGGATGCTGTTGGTAGAACCCCCTGATCTCAGTATTTGATTTGCTTTTTGTTATTGGCAGATGTGATGTGTACAGCTTTGGTGTTATTTTGTGGGAATTGGCAACTCTACGGCAACCCTGGGCAGGGATGAACCCCATGCAGGTGGTAGGGGCTGTCGGCTTTCAACATAGGCGTCTTGACATTCCTCCCGATATGGACCCCCAACTCGCAGGCATCATCCGTGAATGTTGGCAAAAGTAAGTCAGAACTCGATTTATGTTCATCTGATGGTCCGCATAGTTTTCCTGTATTCTGATACTGATGTGTCTACTAAGTCAAAAGTCCATGGCTATGTAAATAATGTTGAACAGGCGGTGGGTCTCAAATTCTGGCACTTATTTGGTACTTTCTTTACGCAGTGATCCAAATATGAGACCGTCTTTTGCGCAACTTATGGCAGCACTTAGACCTCTGCAAAGACCTCTGCCAGCTGCAACACTGGCGGCACAACAAGAAAATCAAAGACAAGTGCAAGCGCAAAACGCAACGATACAACCAGCGCAACAACCACAAGTAACCCCACAACAGCAGCAGTCCGAATCGCAGCAGCCCAAAGCATCGTAACGAAGAATCTAGATTGTCTAAGATTGCATCTAGAAATACTGAGCCGAACAGGGCTTTTGTCAAAACTGCACTTTGCCCCTTCATGGAATGTTGATGGAGTTGTGCTATGTTGACATGTACATGTCAATGTGATTTGCTTCTGGAGTAAGTAATTGTATTTACGGAAGGCGTGACATCAGTCACTTCTTCAGTGGGGTTTCGGATTTTATTAGTGCAGTTAAAACGCGACTGCTACGAAGGATGAGACAAGAAAATGCAATGGGCAGCAGCAGTCTTGTGTGGCACAAACAGAAGCACACTTTCATCTACATTTTGAAAGTTTTGCAACTGCCTGTAGCTAGCTTGAGTGGGTACTTCACTCCATCACTTAGAGAATGCTCAGTCAGTATCGCAGCACTCGGGCATGCCATGAGATGCTTTTTAAGAGTTTTTTGAATCCTGTAAGGTGGTCCTAATCTGTAATAAAAATATATTTGTTCTTGGGTTTTCTACAGGGACCGTTATATTTAATCTAAGACATGGACTCTCCTTGTCTCACTTACGTCTGAGTACGAGCAGAAGCCTATATTAAAATGATTGCCTACTCTAATTCCGCTTTCCTTGGTCCTTCAGTTCAATGGTCTGATCATGTACGAGTGTTGCGGAATGCGGAAATCAACTTTGGATGCACGTGTGGTAACTTGAACCAGTTCCCTGACTTTAACGTCTACACAAGTCAGAGAAATGTAAGTAAGATTCTTTCCATTCTGTTCTGTATTTTCTTGCTGCCTTTCGTTCCCAGAGTAGTGGATTAAGTAGCCACTTCAGGTACGCTTACGTCTTGTGAATGTTTCTGAAGTTTTTCTAGACGATGTATGCAGTAATTTAATATTTCGTCTGCCTGTTCACCTGCTGTTAGTTTTCCTGTTTCAAGAGAAAAATACAGGAGTTGATCACGTAAAGATTACAGTTTCTATAATTTGAGAATTTCAGGTTTCTGTTAACACGTGTAGCTAATTCCGTTGTATATAGGAATTATTCTATTTGTTTATTTGCTAGTTATTTCGTGTATAATCGACGTCAATTGAGTGAACTTTGCCGTACCTGGCTCGAAAGATTTCGGCAGATTCTCTGTACTATGAAACTTAGTGTTCTTGATGGGTTCGAATTTTGCATACATTTCGCTCAATGAGGGCTTGTTCGTTTTGTAACCGTATTTATCTTCCACTGAGTAAAACCTCATGCTTGTAACACTTGGTTCTTTCGTGATGGTGTAACATCTTTTGAGTCTCCTGAATGAATAGTTGCCCAACGTTGTCTCGGGATAAGCACACAGTGGCCAGTTGAGTTTGAATTTTGAAGTGGGGATGGAAGCGAATTTTGAGCTCGATTGCACGCAATCTCGCAGAAGGAGATTGTTCGCAACGAAGACATATCCTATGTTGCGTCGTACAGGAAGTTTACCATCACGGTTGAGTGTCAAGGCTTTGGGTGATGATGTTGTTTGGTTACTACAAAAAAATATCATATTTTAATTTAATATGCACTGACAAAGTGGGTGAAGAATCACAACTTTTGTTGTACTGAGAAGATCTGAGCCTAACGTTACTGTGATCAAGATCGCTATGAACTATGAGAACTTCAGTGTTTTCACTATTTTCTAATTATACAGTGTTGATGTCCACATTTTATCCATGAGTGCTTTTTACTTGAAGTCACAGTAACATTGAAGTGACTGAAGTCAAACGTAGATAAGGAAATTTTATTACTTACCATCAGTGTCATCTACAAAGTACTAGTATAGTATTAGCTACATATATACAGATACATACAGATCAGAGTGAGACACGATTTAAATAGTTTGAACCTGAGATTCTTCCCTGATCTCAAGGGTCGTCATTAGGACTAAACGACCCAAATTGTAGGCTAAGAATTCTTTCAATGAATAGACCCCAACTCACACGGAAGTGCTTTAGCTTGTCACCCTAAGCTACATAGAGCATATTTTCATGATGAAGGTTGTAGGGCCAGTCCTTTTTTTATTCAGCGGCAGAACATGCCCCCATAACGGAATGATTTATCATTTCCCTACACGGTCAGCATCCGATAAGTATGAGAATGGTAACTTGTAGTAAAATAGTTGTTATTTTTCGTACCAGTCAGCTTTTAAGAAAATCTTCCTTTTTGTCAACAAAATAACTTCGGGTAAGAAGATGGTCATGTGGATTCGATTAGTACATGTATGATGAACATTGATTTTCACTTGTAGGACTGAAAAGTGAGTATGGCTTACGTGGTCAACGATGCATGCCACAGACAAGATGCACTGTAATGTCAAGAAATGAGCTGTACGATGTACATGAGAATTTCCGTGTAAATAGCAAAAGGTGGGCTTTAGCCATATTTTGATGATTTTAAGCATTGTTCATGTTAAATCAGTTCTAGATCGAAGCGTACAAATTACATTAACATGCTGATTGTGTATGAGTGCATGAGATTAATGAGACGTGGAAAAATGTGTAAAGCAATCATTCAAGATAAATTATAGAGACATTTCTGCTCGCATTGTGCATATCAAAGGGAGACATTTTGCGAGTAATTTAAATATTCTTTTCCATGTCAACATGTACGCTCGTATGGAATAACTAAGATAACAACGTTGAAGGCGTAAGGCAGTGGAATCAATGTAACAAACGAATAGGGTACGAAAGAAATCTATACCAATCAGTTGATCAGGGAGAGTCCAAACTGCCTTTGGAAGCAAAATAGCTGAATGCCATTGCTACTTAACTGCAGATGTCTTCTGTTCTAGAGATTATGGCAATTTCAATCCTTATGGAGCAGAGCAAACAGGTCTGAAATGTGTACCAACAGGACACTTCTATGCTGATGATATCATCAAAATAGTTTGATTAATATATTGGATAGCGCAAGCATACAATTCTCACGTCAATATCGTGAGCAATTAACCTCAATCATAGTTCCACTAGAGCCTTTAGTTGAAGAATGCACAAGCAGATGAACTTAATCTAGAGAAGCCTGTAGAAGAGCAACTAAATGTGAATCTCTATTAACAAAGTTAGTAGAGATATTCTGTTTATTCTGTTTAGGTGTTGTTAGAACAACGTATGTTAACTCAGGTCTTGACTTCACTCGGGTTAGATTAACCTCAATTAGTTATTTCAGTTAGAATGTTATAATATATATATAAAAAAGAGAGGTCACGAAAGCTCTCGGTGGTATTTTTTAGAGTTTTTTCAATCTATAATCTGTTTTGTTTTGGTGGAGTGTCTACGTTTGCGTTCTCCTCACGACTTGGTGGATTGTGCGTTGGAGTTCATGTTTGTTACTATTAACTCAGGTGTGTTTCAACTCAAATAGCTAAATTCAAGTTAGGGTTTAATTTTTGATGTACACTATAATGGAGATCTAGCCAAAACTCTCGTCGAACACTCTAGGATTTTTTTCTGTCGTGCAAATAGCACGTCACAACAAATTTCAGTTGGGCATAGCGGTGTATGAAAGTGTATGCGTGTAAGCTTGTGCTGGTACTTTTGTGAAAATCTTGCAATAACTGGTACTAGAATGTTGAGTTGCTCGCCAAGTTATTGAATTCCAATTGCTAGTGCTTCAATTTTGATTTCGTGTTTTCGTCTAAGTCTGGTGGTCTTCCCGCCGGGAGTGTTGTGTTCTCGTCATAGCCTGCTGGTTTTTCCTCCGGGAGTGGTGAGTGAGTTATTGTTACAAGTTCAATTCTGCATTTGTTTGGATGGAGTTAGTGCAAGACAGAAGGGAAGCTCGGGCGGGAGGAAGAAGAGTGTTTGAAGAGAGGTGCTGGATGACGGTGGGAAACAAGTATTGCTATCTAGCCGAGGCAGAGTGAAGACGTAGAGAGTGGGGGCAAGAGGAAGGAATGATGAAAAAGAGAGTGAGCGAGGAAGAATTTTGTTGATAGAGTCGTGTTAGACTTCTACTTGGTGAAATGTATGTTGGCAAAAGCTTCGTAGCAGGTATTGGTTTCAAGCTTGTTCTCAATTACGGAATTAGGGCTTTTTTTGCTAATGAATCGTATTGAGCGTTAATTTGACATGTTTTTTTATCAAAGCATTTTAAGTATATAGAAGAAAATATTACTTGACGTACTTGTGTAAAATGCGTTTTATCTTCTTGTAATTCTAAATCCACATTAAATTAGTGTGTTGACCAAAGTTGTTTTAGGAGACTTAAAGTACGTTTCATCTTGTTGCTAATCAAATGATGGACGGTAGAGTGAAACATATCCATCAAGTATAAAAAAAAATGTAATTTTTGATAAAAAAATTTAGTTGGGAGTGATGCGAAATTCACATTTAATTAGTGTGTTGAACAAAGATTTTTTTAGGAAAGTTTTAGTTGACTTTGTGTTATTATGCAAATTTTCTTAAGGAGCACAAGTAGAGTTTACTAGCCGTTTCAGTGTGTTATATATATATATATATATTATTCTATAATGTTTTGATTACAACTTAGTCTAATTAGCTCTAGTCTAAAAACGAGTCTTTATAAATTTTTTTCCTAATATCACATGCAAATTCATTTTATAGATTTTGAAGTATAATTGTCTACTCCACATGAATTAAGTGTGAGAATCTTAGGTTGTAATTCACGTAGATTGTCAATTAGGATGGCTGTGATTTAGAATTTTTTTTGTAATTGCTATTTTATTTCTCTATACATGTCAAGGTGCAAAATTCTTGTATCAAGGTTTTGAGCATGTTGTATCTCTACTGCAGTCATTGAATTTAGACACATTTTAATCCACTTTGTATGGTATGATTAACACAACTTTTCATAAAATGGTTGGAGGGTGTGAAATTTTTATTACTATTGATCATCTACAAGCCTTCATGAAGCTTGTGCAACAATTTTCTTCATTGCAAATCTCGTCTCTATCTCACCGTAGATTTGCTTCTGCTATAACATTGAATTTATAACATATGGTTTTGCTCTCTAGGAGATATAGATTTTTTGTGCTTTCAAGGTATAAACATAATCTTACCTTTTACTCTAATCTCAAGTAATTTCTTCATTCAAAATCTTTTGAATCTAACTTTCCAAGAAATAAAATTACTTCTCATAATGGATGTAAATTTAACTTGAGTCAATGTAGGTTGGATTTCATAAATTTTTTGAATCCTAACAGATTCAAGACTTTATAGTCCAAAAGGTTGATAATTTTTTTATAAGAAGTAAATCATTTGATGCTAAAAGAAGTACATATGATCACTCTAATGTAATATATATATATATATATATATATATATATATATATATATGATAGGATGAAGTATTATTTAAAATCCATATATGTCAAACTAACTTTGAGTTATTGAAGAGTACATATCTTGTCATCATAATACATTTTTCATCAAGTCATATTTCTCCAAATTATACTCTTGAGCTACATTTGCCAATGGAGTATCACCTTTGATTTTCAAACATAATTCTTTCTTCACGTGATCACTCTTGCCACATTTCTTAACACATCATCGTCTTTTTCTCCACGAATCTACTCACAAACTTGGATGAGGTTCAGTAGAAAGGTTGTCCTGGAACTATTTGTCTTTGGTACCAAAGCGCTTGCCATCCTTTTCGTTTTGAAAATATAATCAACGTCCAATCACGTTATTCAATTCATTATTACACTGGAAGAAGAAGATAGAGAAGATGACATCATTATATTCTAGTGTATATAATTATCAAACAAAGCATTTGTAACTTCTTTGTAAGTAATTATTAATATATGTCAATGAAGCAAGATAGTGAAAGCGACTAATTAGAAACAAACAATGAACTCAAAAGATTGACAACTTTACTTTCATCAACAACCTACTATCAAAGATTCTGAAAATTAATGACAATATCATCAAATGTATAGATGTGATATTGAAATTTTTTTCATTTTCAAGCTCTTCAACTTCAAAGAGTCATAAAACTTTTTTTGACAACTTTTAGTATAATATTGTTGCTCAAGAGCTTCAAAAAATATAGTTTATTTGTTATATTCATCCACTTGCATGAGAATCAAAACTTGCAAATGAAATATGACAATATTCACTATATTTTTGGATGTCTCTCCAGTTCGTTGTAGTTAATGATTTGAACTTCATCGTCTTGTCTAGATCCATGATCTTAACCTTACCCTGCATTTGTCTCTCATCATGTTTGTAATACTTGACTATATCATATCCTGCTCGGCCATAGCTTTTTGTTGTGAATTTTGATTTGCAACCATTGAGCTGCTATTTCTTTGGAGTCATTTGCGCTGGACATGAAAACGGTCTGTGTTGCATCAACAGAAATTAAAACTATCGAAAACGCTGGTCGAAAGCTTGAATGTTGAAAGTGGACATGGACATGAGGAGGCTGGCAGAAGCTCTAGGCACGCGAGATCTATCGCACCATTTCATTCCACAGATCCACACGGCCGCGCCATACACTTTTCCTTGCTCGGATACGATTAGCTCTTTGATGGAAATTACCGTATATTTTATTATACACACCTCAGACAAGCTGCCTCCGTTGATGATGTTAATAGGTTGAAGGTGACGTTATGATCAGTGTTTTTGTGCCTTCCGATGAGAACAGTGTCGATGACATTGCCTCCAAGATATTCAGGCAGGAGCCAACAAACATCTCTAGTCCGATTCATTCATTAGACGCTATGACGGAAATCCACCTCGCGATCGTATGGTTAGAAGCATATGCTTCGTCTAACCTTGATTGCAGCTGTGACAGAATGTGTCACTTCCATATCAGTCAGATGATGTTGACTTGTACACATCGGCTGGGGTCATCTCACAGTTATAGAACGTTAATTATCCAAGTTCCAATGAACTGTTGATAGAGTCTATGGACGAGTCACGTGTATCTATTTGTCATATCAAAATCCAGCCTAGATTCAGAGTAATAGCTGCTCATATATGGAAGAGAGGTGGTTCACTGCCAGATAGCAGTCCACATCCATCCAGCTCCTCGAGGTTGTTGAGATTCATCAGATACTTCCTCGTTAGCAGCAGATGTTGCCCTTTACAAAACCACCGATCAACCTTTGCCTCATCAAAACTATCACTGTCTCCACCGACTGACGCACAACCGATCGAGTATTTGTTACGTACTCAAGACCCTGAATTGTCCATGATCACAATGTGGCACGAGGTTCGATGTTGACAATCTACCGAACTTTAACAAAAAGTCGACGTGAAATATAATATAACAGTTATGTTTTACTTTAATTACATTTATGAAATTGCCAAATTCATCTCATGACTCCACTTATGAGATTGCCTTATGTATGACTTATAGTTAGTTGAAGTCAAGTGAGCTTCTTATTATTTGTTAATTTTAATACTTAAAGCTCTAGATAGTTAGTCTAGTGACCTTGTTGCAATATAAGTGAGCTGTTACTAACTCTTCCCACAGACGTTGTGTTTTGAGTAAATTTTTGGATTTTGAATAAATGTGTTTGTTTTCCTTTCGTATATAACTGTGTATTGGTATATTCAATTTTATTCTCAAACCATTAATATCAGAACGTGATCGTTGATGAGCATTGGAAAGTGCGGTCGATATCAAGAACTTCAGACCTTGACAACGTAAGGATTTGATGCATGGTCTGTTTGTCTACTGATATACGTGGCATATATGGAGCGGAATCAAGAAATCAAAATCTCGTATGGAATCACCTCTAAGTTGATATGCTTTTTTTTGCAAGATTGAAGTCCAGCGATAGAGGAGTCAATAGAAATAAATGTCAGCTGATTTGTGTCCATCTTAAATTTAACTTTCAGTCGATTTCTTTTTGTTGGGATCAAAGTCAAGAGGTTGAGGTCACATCTGAAATCAACATTGAAATTGGTTCAATTGAAGAGAGTACTACAAGCTTGAAGTTGGAAGAAAATTTGCATGCAGATGGAAGAGTTGTTAAATTTGATGTGCGAGATGTTCTGACGATTCAACAATTTGTGTGGGATTTGCTTGAGCCTTAACCTTTGCCACTTTGACTGACTTTGTAAGTCTGGTTGTTGAGGTTGCTCTTTCAAAGCAAAATTGTGAAAATGCATAAAATGCACGTCGTGAATTCTCACATTAGCACATGGTGATATAGGTAAACTAGCTGTATAAGGAAGACGTAATTTTTTTTTCCAAAAATCAATGCTAAGCTATTTGATGTAGTTATTGTTACTGGTAGTAAAACATCTAATATTATTCTTATGGATTCTTGTATCTTGGCTAGATTCACTTGGATGCTGTCATATTCTAATGACTATAACAGCATAGCAATAAATTGGATAGTGAGAGTAGATTTTTCTGGAACTCAATGCATGTACTGTAACTGAATAATCAAGCAACTTCCACATATTCCTTGCCTGTTTGTGGAATGGTTGCTCTCGGCAGGGGAGAACTTTTCACACCGCGTTTAGTGATTTTCAAACTGTAAAAGTGTAGAGAAACTTATTACAAGGTTGTTGTTCAATCTTGTTAAAGTAGCATCCGCCATGCAAAGCATATCCACACCTTGATTATATCATTGTCTATCAGTACTGGCTCACCAATGTATTCGGACAACTTTTCAAAGTTCATTCAAAGTCATGTTATATACTGGGAAGGCTGGACTGCATTTCATCCTAAAATTAGTCAAAGTGATTCAGGAGTGGAAGGATTTAAAAACTGATAGTGCTAAATTAGATAGTATTAGTACTGATTATCATAAGGCAATTCTAAAAGGTGGGGAAAGCAAGGAGCTGAAAGAAGCGTGTTTGAATATTCAGGAAAGTCTTGCGCCTCAGCTTCAAATTAGCTATTTCAAAATCTAGAAGATTTTTCAGATGAAATACTTGAGTTTAGAAATAGGTGGGCATGCGTGTATGTCGAAAAGAGCGTGATTATAGGTCTTCGTTCTTGAGATTTTGACATGTTAGGATTTTCAAGAGGGTAAAATGTCATTATGTTATTGAGAAGCGTATGTTTTGACCTCATGCAATAAACCTCTGCAAAATAGTTTCCATATAGTTTTCACTTGTATAAGTCTATTACAATTTATGTCCTCATATCAATCATGAAGTTATGTTTCTGAATATAAGTGTCTGAATAAACTATTGCCCTCAAAGTTACTTCTTGAGGGCAGAGTTTCAGTCTTCTTTTTGCAAGTTTCACCATGATAGAATCCCTTCACATTGAACTCGAAAATAACTGGATGAATCTTTTGTTGTTGCTTGATGGAAAATACAATATGATCTCTCCATTCCAATGATGTCATACTAGGAGGAGAACGAGGCTGCAAGCAACAGTACTGTACAAGAAGAAGTCAAACCTTCATACCAAGAGGACCACGTTTTCCACCATTCGTGTTGTTGAAGTGTGTTTCCAGCTTGCAGTCATTTATTGCGGAAAATGCTAAACAAGTTATTTCAGGTGGACATCATGGTCTATTCCAACTTGTGATAATCAATGATTTCAAGTCTGATGAAGAATGTCAAACGTAATTTGATGTCAGTGCCTTGTATCTAGGATCCGATATGAACTTGAACACCTCAAATGAAATCCTTGTTACTACTCTCAACGATTGTGAGCATCATCCGTTACTTACGAGCATTAATACAGCAAGGCTCACTGACTGTGTTATCATTTCTACATACTTGCTTTAAGACGTTGACAAACAAGGTCATGAAATAACATGTATATTTACAGCCTTTTTTGCCAAATCTCAGTTCTGCCGCCATAATAAATTAAACAGATTTCTGATGCAAACCAAGGAAACTCAATCACTGCCAATTAGATGCTAATGAAATCATAATCTAGTGGTTATTACATTGGATATTTGGTCCCATTTTCGCTGGTGAGAAATTTTCATTTTACAAGGAGTCGGATATCCACCAAAGGAAACTCATAATATGCATAGAGATACAAATGGAACAAAAAATAGTCTTCTCCTATTTCTCCTCAAAAAGGACTGAGAGTGATAAAAGAATCACCGTCCACAGATCTAGTCAGCCCTAACCTTCCTTTTCAGCTCAACATCACCAAGTCTCGTGGTAAAGGCTTCCACCAACATGGAGAGAGGAGATTGTTGTATCAAAGATGACCTCTTTCAACATACCAGAATTTGAGCTCCGTACGGCAACCAGAAAATTTTGTATGGTATGTGACATAATTACCAAGAGGGAAGGTTCCAGAGAACTCAGTGTGCTTACAAAGGAGTCATCACTGAATATGCAGTTCATTGTTGTACAATGCAAGGATAAGCAGGTAGAAGGTAAATCGTCCCACGGAATGTCAAGTCATCACCATCGTGCTGTAACGTCTCTCCTATACCGCAGAATATGTGAGTTAGATTGCAGGGCGTAAGTGGAAGAAATCCAGTGAGAAATGAGAGATATACACACGGCACAACTTCCCTCCTCAGAAATATCATCATTTTATTCTCCACGCCTCCTTGACGGAGGCGTGAACTTTGACCCTCAAAACTACCTCCATACATCACAGAACTCCATATAAACACGCAGTTGTAAATTTAGTGTGTTGTAGATTTGGATGCTTCCGTGATATGTTGAATACCGACACATTTAAAACGTATGAGACAAAGACGGTTTTTTTAAGACATCTTTTATCTAGAGTTGGAGTCACAACCTCAAAGGCATGCCCCGGGGCGAGGGCACTTTGGCATGCGTTATTCAAATTTTTCTATACAAGTCATGCCCTATTCGCATTCTTCTATGTACAAACAAATATATACTTATCTCCAAAGCTTTTTTTCTAAGAATGCTTTATTTCCGAAGAAGTACATTTCTGATACATAGATGTACGTATTTTAATACGGGCATGACTGGGGCATGGGGCATGCCTTTTGACGTTGAAAGGGGGGCATGGCATGCTTGGAAGAATTTTGTCGTGCCTCCAACACTACAGTAGTCTCCCGTTTAATTACGCACCCGTTTAGGTACGCATCCCGGTTAAGTACGCATTTTTTTTGGCACAAAAGAGGGTTCAACCCATGACATGTCATTCATTTGGTTTATGGTCAAAAATTGTTACTCCTCCTAGTGGTTGTCTCATATCTGATTAGAAGCGAACCTCTGGTGGCTGATATATACTCGTTTAACATTAGAGACAAACTCTCATAGTAGAGAAAAAAGCAAGCCACTATTGCAAAATGAAAAAAAGATTATATCATCTTTTTGAGGTTTTAGATTATATTGGGCTATAACAGTTAACGTTGCTAGAGTCCATGATAAAATTTCAAATCACTCTCCTAGAAGCAACACCTTTTACAACTCACTTGGCAATTGAATACGACTTGGCAATTACAAATATGTGCTGGAGTCCATATATGAAATAAATAAACTCAATGCAATATTTTTTTATTTGGCGGTGTCAATAGATGTTAGAAGAGTGAGATTACAAAGTCTTCTCTTTAATTTCATCATACATTAACTCAATTTAGCTTTGTGATTTGTTCCGTTTGTCTCATCTTCATGATCAAGTCACTTGCAAGTTCGAGCTCTTCCAATGGAATCATGATTTTGCTCAGTTTCTCTATGATATCAAATAGCCCAGAGTCATTTAGGAGTGTTCATATAAGGTTCCTTCGACATTATACTCAAATCAAATGATTAGGAAGTCAATATTCTTAAGTACGCACCTCCCGGTTGAGTACGCACAACACTCTCGGGTTCAAAGTGACTACTTAACCGGGACACTGTACTGTACTTTTATCCCTAGACGTAGATGAAAAATCCACGAGGATGCATTTGCCAAATGATTCAAGTGAGATGCGTTTCTAGATTCTACGTGGCTGCTTCGTCCCTGCGCGTACACTGTAGCGATATCACATGAAAAATGATATACAATCAAAAAAATGTATTAAAGACGTTTTAAATATTTCAGCACTTGCGAAATTCCGCAATTTGATTTCAGAAGCTAGGTAACATGAAAAAAAAACGATTTGATTTAGAACGCATTCATAGTTGTTGACCACATTGTTTGAGTTGAGAACCCAACACTCAGTTAAACCGTTACAAACCAGCAAAATACAATCTTATAGATGGGTGAGGGAAGTCATCTTGCGACTACTTTACCTGCGTTATAAACTGATCGCATATACGGGCAAGGAACTTTCAACATCACAAATGCGGTGAGCATTTGGACAACACATCTACGATTAGATTTTCCATCACTTCGAGCAGTAAATCCTCCAGTTTGGCTAGCCTTGTGTCAAATTCATCTCGAGTGGAAACATAGTACAGAACTTTGAAATCGCAGGCTTAAGCATTAAGAGTTTAATGAGTGACGAGCACATTGGGAAAATGTGCATTTTGTCTTATCCTCGTAGTTCAAAGAGTAAAACCTGCAGATAACCACCTTGCACCAGGTTCATAGCCAAGAGTAACAATCAGAAAGCAAAATAATTATAGTATTGGTGATTTGGAAATCGATACTTGTAGAGGTACTCATCAGAATCTAGTTTTTTACTTTTTATGCTTTGACAAGGTTAATTCTTATTCTTAAACTTACTTTTAAAACATGTACAACTTTCTAAATAACTTATGCTGTCTCACAAAGTCATGTAATGACAATGCTCTGGAATTGTATCGTACTTTGTCTACATCATGGTTTCAAAGGATATCACCTATTTCTTAAACTAAATGCATCAGTTTGAGATAATAATTTACCCAGAGTCTACATCTACATTGTTATCAGACAAATTGGGCTACTTTACGAGAAAGATGAGAAGTTGCTGCAATGAATGAAGGAAGGGAGGGCAATCAAACTAAAATGCATCAAAACATAAAATATATTCACTTAACTTCTATCAGTTTGTCATATTAACAAATTCTACACCTACAAAACATAACTTGGAAACATTTAGAGTTTTACATACAATCATATATTAGAGTCACAGTTTGAAATATCTGTCAACACCAAGAGAAAAGATAGAATTTTTACACATTTTTAGATCCAAGCATTGAATAGTGAAGCTCAAATTCTCCTCAATAGTCCAACCCGTAGCAAAGCTGAGCAGTTAGACAGTCATTTAGATTGAGACATTAGAAATAGAAGGGAGTTTTAAAAAATGAAATCCAATTTTAAGTAATTTGTTTTACAAGATGTAAAATTGCACATGCTGACCATAATACTTGGCTCTGTGTGCAATAGACCGGTATGAACTAATCAAAACTTTTATAGACTATAATACAACAAATCTAGTTCCGAATTGAGCGATAACATTAGATTTGATATCGCTCAATTCGGAACTGATATGGGATTTCCACCCGATACTTATGTAATAAGAAATATCATCAGAAGAGTTCTCTCCTCTATGTAAAAGGCAAAATTTTAGATTCAAAGAAAATGCTAAGACATTGCTTTCTGCAAATCAATTTCTCGCAATCACCTCAAGAAATGGTGTTGCTAGAGTCGATTCATTTTTCTAGCACTACGGATGTTCAACAGAATGCAAAGTCCTAGCTTAACAGATAGTGGGCTGATCCAAAGGGGTGACTTACCTCGTTATCTGAGGACAGTCATGCAGTTTCTTTTCTTATCATTATTTTCACCATATATCATTCCAAAACTGGATGGGATTCCGAAGGAACAATAAGGCTCAAACGCAATTCATCTTGCATTGGAATCTTATTCCTAGAGAGTCCCAAAGTAGAGGCCCATTCTGTCTTTCCTGGGGATCTCTCTCATTCTTGACCACTTCTCGATTTGTGCGTGTCATCCTTGCGCAGTGGCAATGCTAATCTTCTCTGTATCGTTCCAATTTTATAGTATGTCTCCGAAGGTACATCCGATAAAATTGATGAGTTAGTGAGTAACTTGCAGTCCAGCTTGAAAATTTACTAATTTTTTGGGACTACCATTAATTTACTACAAAAATTAAAACGCTTGACCAGCTAAAACTTTCGTTCAAGGGCAGAAATTTGCTTCATATACGAAATGTGAGTATCAAGGACGCCATGTTTTGTTTCAATGAAAATGCAAACAAATTACGTAGGAATCCTGTCCCAGACGGTGATCACAATCACTGAGAAGGATTCAAGCTCCAACATCGCACTATCTTAGTCCCAGTTGCTCTACAAGCAATAGATATTTCGCAATTGTTTTTAAACCTGGATCCAATGCGCCTTATGACCCTTATGGTTTACTCTTGCTCTTATTACAGCGTAACGGTTGGTGATTTTCAGTGCAAGGTTGTATGAAGGAGGATTTTATACAACTATTGATTAGACTGTCTGAATATGTGTAGTTTCTTGCTTACCATTTTCACATCCATTGGGACGATTACCAATGGTTTCAAAATAAAATCAAAAGTAATCACTGTACAAGAAATGCTCAAAGGTGAACCAGTTGCAGCTTGATATGTTCGAAAGCAGCTGACGCATTGACAAAATACCCTTTAAAGAAAAATTATCTTCAATTTGATTCCACCATTAGATCACACAAGCATGATACAATCTTGTATCAGGCTTTTGCCTTCCAGATCGGCATGACAATAAAAAATCAGACATTCAATCCATATCATTTCAACAAAGTCCATCAAACTCGCAAAAAGTCTTAAATTTTGGTTAGATCTGAAATTATTAATAAAAAACTAAAGAAGTGAAGAAATATCCCTAGAAGAGACAATCTAAAAGGCACTGCAATGAGATCTTCAGATTTGGGACATTAGAAACAATATCAGATTACTATATTAATTATTTTAACCAATGAAAATACGAGCAAAAAGAAAAAAAAGCAAGTATTCCAAGTATTTTCCCACCGTATATAAAGAGAACAACACCCGCAAGAGATTTTACACGAAATCTTAAATTGCACAGATTCCTAATATGTCTAAATGCTGTCATTTACAGTAGTAAGCTCTTCAAAAGTATCGAATGCCGAAGGGCTTGGGACCTTTTATTTCAAGTGTCGTTCAATTATCTTCAACAGCACAAAAACACGCACCAGCAGGAATCGTTACTACAGAAAAATATGAGGGAAACCTACTAATCCATTCCATCCAGAATAACGATGTGGAGAATGAGGAAAGCGGTGACCTATTGGTACTCTTGTGTGTGGCTTCTCCATAAACTTCACATTTTACTTCATATAAAAAAAGCAGCGACTGTATATTTCTATAGGCAACATTTTCTGGAGATAAGAAACCGATTTTTTCAAAATTTAAGAAACTCAGTAAGTCGAGCAGGTTCTGTTATTTGTTTTCTCAACCTTGGAAAAGATGATTCTTTATGTATGTAATGTATATGGACGTTTCGAAAACCTTTCCTTTCAAACAATGACGAACGCGGAATAAAATAAAATACCAAGCTGACGATTTATTTGCTCCTAAACTGATCCATAGAAATTATATTGATGTATCAGATCCAAAGTAACTGCAAGTATTGAATTAAGTAAGATACATATCTCGTTTTTCAATTGATTGAATTAACTTTAAGTAGCTTAATCTATGCGTGTTTGCTTTTAAATACAACATAAAGTAAACTTTGCCTTGTTAATTTTTATCATCCAGCTCCAAAAATAAAAGTTGAATGTATAGAAGTGAATGTATGTCTGCGAAGTGTGAATTACCCTGGAATGCAGTCTAGTCATCAGACATCCAAATATTTATCGGCTCGTTTGGAACCATTTGTAGATGATTATGGAGTGACAACGCATAACATTGAACGATCGTTTTATGTGATTTGCAAAGACTAATTCGGTTTTCTGCAGAGAAATCAAACCGCATCTGAGGTCGTTTAACCAAACTCCTGTTGATTATGCCAGGATGGTGGTCACTTAGTCAGCCAATGTGCTTGTAACTTGCAAATGGTGAAGGTATCTAGATCGTCCAGATCTGTGGTATGGAAAGAATGTGTCACGATTTGAAGCTCTTTCCATATTCCACTTCACAGAAGTGAGGCCAACATCCGTGATACATTTAGTATCAGCATTCCTAGCTGTGCAGTAAATTCTGGAATGTAACATCATAAGACGGAAATGATGAGATGGATCAATGTGGCAGTACACAAGTTTTCCAGCTCAATTCTTCTGAAGTTTTAAGACGGAACGTCAATCGCATCTCCCATAAAGATGAGATCGGATGCATACAAGGGTGCTCGGATATTCCAGCGCGTTGTCTACCAGTAAATCTTAGCTCCTCGGCAAAAGAACCTGTTGCCGAGACTCGGAATCTGGCTGCAATGGTTGCTAAATCTATTTCTCACATACTAAACAAACAGCGGTATCATCAGATGTAAACTCAACCCATGACGGTTAGACCTGGTGGTTTCCTGCCACTTGAATCGTCCCTTGTCAACTGGTCAAAACGTTGGTAAAGCAGAGTTGGGCCACCATTCACTAGAATTGTACTCTATGTCCGCTTAGTTGTGAGTTATTTAAGCTGCTGATGAAGATTCTTTGGCTTACTCATGCTTGGTCATGGAAGGGTTCAGTGTTTGACTGAGACAGTGAAGGGAGCACACCAAATTAACCCGTACACCCTGGAAACCAAGGGACGATTCAAGTGGCAGGAAACCTTCGAGTAATTTGTAACATAAAATCCAGGATCTATCGAACTGATGAAAGCCTTATCGACCTTCACACTCACAAGGTTGAAACCTTCTACCGGCTTCACGACCCGATGTCAAGCCCACAAGATACAGATTTGTTTACAGCAGTGATATTTCATTCCGCTAGTGCTGACTAAGAGTTTGTGGAAATCATTCTGATAGCAGAAAAACTACCACAATGAAAATCTTAGTAAGCATTGATAAAAGTGCTGGCATCTTCATCTTCCTTTCATACAAGAAGAAACTACATACTCAAGAGGGATTTTACTTGCAGAGTGTGAGTAGGATTGAAAGAATGAAATACGTTGTCAGCTTGCTGCTAGAATATTAATTGTTTTTTATAATCAAGAGATTGACACATCACGATAACACTGAAGAGCTGAGATTTTGTGGTTTCAGGAAGAGCTTATAAAGTGAGAGATTGTTCTTAGTTCTTAGTTCTTTTAGTCATTTATGTCGGGCTATCGTAGCATATCCGTACCTGGATAGCAGGGAGCTGGTCAGACTCATTCCAGACCTCTTCCATTCAAGTAATAGACGCGAACTCTTCGGGAAGGTTTGATGTTTTTGGGCTTTTTGAATTCCGCCTACTGAAACTCCAAGGTCTCACGAAAGTCTACAGAGTGCAGACTATACTGCGAGATGGTGTATGCATACAAGGGTGACTTTGATTCTACGCCACCTGATGATGATCTGTTCGTATACAATTCTAACATTCGGTGCCAAACACAACAAAAATACGTCACAATCATATTTTATCTTTGTGTGTTCAACAATAACATATGTTTATTACTCTTATTATTGATGTGAGGAGTTGCAGCGTCCGACTTTTCTTACAAGCGAGTTCACAATAGTGAAATTTTGATGTCTAGGAAAATCAAAGTGTCCACACATGTGTGGTACTAATCACAAACTAATGATGAAGTGTTGAACCTTACTAGAGAATGTTTTCATCAAAATCATATATAGTTATGAAAATGTTGGGGTTCATCGCCAGAGTATCAGGAGCCAACTTATGAATTAGCTCTACAACACTGAAATATTGTTATTGTTTTAGTCTTATAATCATTTTTCTGAAATTATAGTTGTTCTAATTTTAGAAGAACCCAATGATTACAATAAGTATTTTGAGAATTTTTTTATTTTTAAGGTTTTTTTATTATATTGAAAATTACTTGAGATATGAAAGTTTTTTATGCTTTTTTTTATACGATTTTTATTCAAATTTTTTATGCTAAGTTTTAATTGTCAATTGATGGTTTCAAAGTATAATTTTTTGAACATTTACATCATTTGTATTGTTTACATCCCATACAACTTTGAAAATCTAGATACTCTCTTACTCACACTGCAAATAAGTATTCATCAATCTAGTTTCTGATTTAATACTGTAGATGTGAACTTAAACATTCCAACGAACAATGACTTCCAATAAATAGCTGTAGGATTTATATATAAAAATATACTTTATAAAACGAAAAATAAAATGATCATAAATATGTAGATTAAATTTCTACTACATTTATGTCTAAATTATTTTGAAATTGCTAATCATCGTTTGATAAGAATTTTTTTTATATCAAACATCAATAAAGTGTTTCCTGATTGATCTTAGACATCAGCTAATCATATGGTCATACCATGAACGTGTATAACGTAATGTCATGACTGTATATACCGCTCTGTGTTCAGACCAATGGGTTTAAACAGATTCCGATTTTTTAAACACCTGGACCTTTTAAAATTATCAGAGAGAGTCATAACTGGAGCTCTTTGCATATTCAGAACGAAACATTTATTTCCTCTGAAACATATAAAGAGATTCTTTAAAAATATAATCTTAATTGTTCATGTTTCAGTCCGTTGAACGTAAGGTTCACGCAATTGCATGCGGTATAAGGAATCAGAGAGAGCATCGGTCTTCTGCAGTATATCTGCAGTATATCGTCTTTCCAGTTAGTCAGATCACGTCTCTAACTATGCTGAAAATTGTTCTGAAAACTAATTAGACTTCAGCAGCTCGGGGATTGGTTCTGCTCAATTACCATAGCGATTGAAGACATGAGCCAGAATGTCTTAATCAAGACGATAGACTCCCTGAATTCTCTTCATTTCTCAAACTCCATTTGAGGACACCATCAGCTCTCAACCCGAGTATCACGATCCATGACGGTCGAAACTTACAAAAAGCACGATGGAGTCACCGAACAAACAAAACTTTGCCCTCAGTCAATTTCTACCCAGCTCCGGTCTGTGACTAGTGAGAGCTTAATCGTCTTCTACCCATCGCAAGTCGAGCATTTGTAGGGGTAAGGGCATCAGTTTACGCTGCGGCTGTCATAGAAGGCAAGACTGTGTCACATCAATCTGTACAGTCGAAATTAAGGAGACGCTGAATCGCCTCTTGCATGTCTAGAAACCGCAGTTTACGTGAGGGATAGAAGTTGTGTCTTCTAAAGGAGATCGGAAGTGGGGCCATGATAATTCAGCCATGCAGCTTTGTCATTAGCCGCGGTACACCTTTCCTGTCGAATCCCATGATCTTGCTCTCTAGCCTCTGACAGTGGAAAACTCTAGCTATTCTAGTTTCTAGAGGCGGGATTCGAGAATTCCGCATGACGGTATTTTCCATGAACCGCCAATCGCTTAATATATAGATGCTTCCGTATTGCAAGCATTGTACTGGGACCTGTGAGCATTACTTTCTCACCTCATGAGGTCTTGGTGCCAGGGCCTTCCACATCTACTTCCCTAAGCTGTGTATTAAGCACAAATTCCCAAGGGAGGTGCCAACTAAATGAACAAAAAGGATGGACAAAAATAATCACAGCAGTAGATACAAGGAATTTCGCCTTTATGGCCTGTGGCCACAAATCCTGGAGAATGATCCAGGTCAAAGATCATTGAGGTCTAAAATAAGTCAATTTTATTGTTGATGGCTTCCTCTTTTGACTTATCACCTCAAGTTAGATCATTGTGGGCCCACGTCGTTGTAAGCTTTCCAGAAGCGGACCCCAATCGGATAACTTTATCCGGAAAAGGAAACAGTTGTTTACGGAAAGGAAACAGTTATCGTCGTGCCTCAATAATTTCAGGCCAATGGCATACTCTGACGCAAACTCAATCCTCCGTAGTCCATACAAAACCAATCACGTGTCGCTCAGACCTTATAGATTTAAACAAGTATCCTTGTTTTGTTTGCAACCCATTGGCTCGTGAGAATAAAAAAACTGTGGGTGACATGCATTAAAATATAGAATAACCAGTGGAAGGGATGAAAAAAAAATCAAGGAGAATTAGATCCCCAACCAACCCAACAGATCCAAGTTACCTTTTTCTGCATCCAGTACCGTGCATATTAATGAAGTACCGGACATGAGCTCTGCGGAATAGTGCAAGGAGGAGGTCTGTCGAAAAAAGGCCAAGCGGCAGCCACATTGTACGGAGACCGTATGCTTACCTTTTGCAATCCAATGAATGACATGAAATCAAGAAATGAATGAGAGGACCGCAAGTGCCCATTAAAGTACATCCAACCTTTTTCGGACTTGGTCGCAATAAAGGGTTCTTGCTTTTATCTGGATAAATTGGCACAGCTAGATACTTGGGTCATGCATGAGTTTAAGAAAATCTGGCAATCTCAACCATGAGAAAGTAGTGAGGAATAAATGGGGTTTTTTCACATCTCTTCAACCAAAAATTGACAGGTCATATATTATGTAAACTGGTTTTCTGGACGTAAAGATGTAATGTAGAAGGCACAAGGTGTAATTCAGGAGTTCAAGGTTCATCCAAAATTGAAGGTTTAGGATATGTTAAGTAAGTTGAAGTTTCATATTGGGTTTGTTGGCACTAATATGATTATTTCTAGAAAAAATATTGCATAACTAGAAGATAATTCATAACTACGTGTGATCATTTAAGATAGTATTAGAATAGTCTGAAAAATAAAATCTTACAAATCTATAGATTTGATGCTTGTATGTGATGAACACATGCATTGGGACATGACATGTTACCATTTTGGTCGGAAAGTTTTTGTTGGAAAGTTGCTATAGTTACATGTCTTGGGTAAATACACTAGTGCCTCAATTGAGTTCTACTGAGGTTGTGAATGAGACATTGTCTCATTCACAAAATGACACTAACGTTTTAGAAGGTATATCACACTTATCTCTTGAGGTTCATTGAGTATATTTATTTGGTGTTGGGTATGCCATAACTCAACTAAGTGATATGTTGGAGGGTCTTTCCGTTATGGAGTATATTGGGAGTACTAACTAAGATCTCATGTGATATTACATTTATTATATCTTGAGGTTCATAAGTTATTGTAGAGTTAAACTAATAATCAGATTTGCAGCGGTTTCTGAATCTTGTGTCACTTAGTCCAGTTAAGTCATGGTTGAGGCTATTTCGACTTGCGAAGGGTCAACTCTTGGATGACCATCATACGTTGATGTGGGATTACTGAGATATTTTTGCTCTTCAAATCAATCGTTTCTCAATAATTTGACACAAATGTATAGTTTGTGTCTTCTTATTATTTATTCATATTACCATGACATAATCGTCTTCTCTACATGCTACAGATGTAAAAATTTGAGATACGAACAAATCAAATCTTGTACTAGATTTTGGATTTCATTGGTTGGTTGCAACATACTACAAAACTTGAATAGTTACCGGGGAAGAAGGGGAATATTTTTGAGAGACTTATTTTAGGGGCGATAAAGTTACATGATATTATATGTTAAGATTGATATTGGGCAAGAATTGTGAGAAGTGAACTTATATTACAAGAGACGTCAACTCTTTTGATTTAACATCCAAAACGTATTAAGCTGAACATTCTAATGTAGAGGTAGATGGTAGTAGGATGAACAACGAAACTCAATTTTAACCACAATTATAAAAAACTTGTGTGCACCACGAACTGGCTAGAGCAAGTACAAATTATGATTACAAAATAAAGCTGGGAAAGTTTAAGGCTTGAGTCATGCCCCTTTGATCCAAAATAACGGATCGAGGGGAATGGGCTCAGGTGGAAGGTAAAACATGACGAACACCTTGGACCTACAGAATCTTAGTGTATGGGCTGCGGCCTCTCTACACGTGTCCCAACACAATTTTTACATCGAAAGTCAAAAAATCTCGCACTGTACTTGATTGTACTGGACGGAGCACGTTTGTTCGAATTCGTGTACATCATGGAATACGGCTGACATCTGACAGTGCGGGATCCCGAGCAATATATCTAAACAACTCAAAACTCTACGGATCAAATCAAAGCATCTCCGATCAAATGTCTTTCGAAATTATGTGGCCGGAACGCTCCTTTCCCAAATCGGAGGGCGATCTTAATCCTCATATCAACCCAATGCTCGAATCTTACTCAATAATTGACTGCTGCAGTAGCCCAAGCCGAAGACCGTCTGCTTCTCTTGATCCCATTCGGAAGATATCTGATTGGGAAGACCGTGGCCGGGCTCTCTCCCGTACTCCGTAGACTGTCACATGTTTCGGAGTCCGAGACTGAAATAGAAGTGGCTCTTGTCTGCGCATGTCTATCTGGATATAGCTGGAGAGGAAGACGGTTCTCGATCGGAGTCCGTGGACAAATTTGTCACATCAGTCAGCGACTGTGACGGGGGAAGACTAAAATAGAAGAGTTCTAGCCTGAATTGGTGTAAGTGGCTCCTTTACGGAGCTCAGATCGACAGCGTGGGCTCGCAGGCGCGCGATCAATGTCGGAAGATTCGACTGTGCCGAATGAATGTGTAACAAACTCATGGAGCTGTTTCCTTCCGCGTGTCTTGGGAGGATGACCCGTGTCCCTTGGGTATCGAGGGCAGTGCGACCCCGGAGTTTCGTCTTTTGACCCCATTTAAGAATTGTATATCATGTTCACGTCCCGCTGCTTCCGCACAGTTCGAGTCGAGAGCAGGTCCGCTATCCCTTAGGGTTTCTTGAGCGTCCAAGGCAGCCGAGCAGGCAGTCGGTTTGTTTTCGTCCGTAATTTCCTCGTTTCGGCGAGCTTTGAACGTAGTGAATCCGTACCCAGTGCTTCAAGATGTTTGATTCTCCAGAGAGCTCTCCTGAGCATGAACATAGATTGATTCGAGGAGTCTGGCAGCCCCTCACAGTCGATCCGAAGGATAATATCAACCCATTTCAGGTTAGACTTGAACTCGGACTTGAACTCCAACTCTTCGGTGTTCTTCGTTTCGTCACAACTTCAGCTGCTCTTTTGTACTGCTTTGCGTTTGTTCTTGTCTTTGACTTCTTCCTGTCTCCTCCTTCGCCGCTCATCACCGAGCCTTCGCGCGTACATCTGGATTATGTAGTTTCGTCTTCTGATGTTGCGCTCGTCAATCTGTTGGTCTATCTTTGGGTCCAGCGAAGATCGGTTAGATTGAACATCCACTTCATTATGTTGAGATTCGCTCGAAATCAATTGATGGGCCTGACGCCTACTACAAGAATTGCGGGGAAGTGGCGAAAATTACTAGGACCTAAAGCAGTTTTCCGTGTTTAGAATCTCTTCGCGGTTGCACACAAGACGAGGCGAATTACAGTTACTAATTGTTTCTCCCTTCTTCTACGACGCGCGAGCATTGGCTCGTGAGTCAATTGGTGACTAAATGTGATAGGATTGTCGATCATTCCGACGTTGTATAGCTTAATGCGCATATATCTCGGGGAAGGCTTCTCGTGTCCAGTTTTCAGTCCTCTGATCTTTGTTGTTTTTTGTTTTTGTTTTTTACAGCCAGCTCCGAAGAAGAGGCTTGTGCAGTGTTTTATAGTGAAGGATCCAGTTTCTCAGGCTTTTTGCCTTTTCTTACAACTGAGCCCTCAATTATGTAAGATCCAGAACTCTGTATATGTCCAAAACTTTCCATTCTACTCTTTGAAACTAGAAGCAGAAAGTTAGAACCCGTTTTCTCGCCGATACATTTCTTTTCTCTGCGACGTTGCTGATTCACGTTCGTGTTTGTACCCGTCATGATGACAGCATTGACAAATAAGGGGAAATTTCTTCTCGCTTCTCGAGAAATCAGCCACGTGTCCCGCACAGAGTTTTCAATCTGGAACGATCTCGATGAGCTTTCGGAGGATAGCGAATTCCTCATCGGAAAATTGATGTGATTCTCCCCTCGCCTGAGCTATCGTTTCCTGCCGTTTCTCTAGCTGACTGACCAAAGCAGAGACAACAGAAAGGACATAATGTGATGCTTTCGATCGCACGCTGACTGATTGGTATCGCATATCAATAACAAACTTGAATGGTCGCTATGGCAGGTCGAACCTGAGCCGCACAGAGTACTTACTGTATGATTACAGGCAGTGTGGGACCCCGGAGAGCTACTCGAGCTGCTGGCGTCCACAGCATGGAGTGAGGCCAGGCAGCGTACGCGTGGCAGAGGTGCACTACAACATGACCTTGGGCAAGCCGCAGCAATTCCATAGTTTCATCCATACTATACGATTGTGCACAGACAATGAAGGTCGCGCGGGTCCCGTCAGGAGTCCGGACGTGAGGCTTCACTCGCACAGAATTGCCGGAGATTCCGAATCCAGCTCTGACGACTCGGGAAAGTCGAGATCTACGCACTCGTCATCGGAAGGGGCGAAAGCAGCGCAGGAACGAGAGTCCTCGGACGCCGCTTTGGACAAGTCGGCGAGCTGGACAGGGCAAAATCAACCCAGGCTTGAAGATTCCGTGCCGCATAGCAAGTCCGATTCGTCTCTCCATCATCTGCTCCACAGCTTCGGCTCGAAACACGGCGTCAAGAAGGATCTGAAGGTGGACACGACGCATTCCGATGTCGCTGATGCACCGCTGACTCTCAAGACGAAAGCTTACCTGTGGGACGAGAGCTTGAAGCGATATTACGCCAGGTTTGACAAGCGCGCCGATGTGCAAGGTTCCTCTAAGAATTTCCAATTGGTGATCGGCGATGAATCCGAGACACACAAGGATGAAACCATGCTCCAGTTTGGAGAAGTGAGTCCAGAGATCTACTTCATGGATTATGCCCACCCTTTGACGGCATTCGAAGCCTTCGGTATTTGCTTGACCAGATTGGACTAGTCGCCTCCAATTTGCCCAAGATGTCTGTACATTGTGTATACTAGATGATCGAATCCAGGTATCATTTTCAAGCGATATCTTGTACCCAGTTTCAAAGCTCTCGTTTCCTTTTACACATGGGCTGAAATCGGATCGGATTAGCAACTACTTTACGTTACACGGCTGTAGATATCATCTATGGGAAGAGAATTGAATTGTAGAACCTTATTGGTACGAAGATATGTAAATTGTCTCCCATTACAGAAAATAATTTTAATGCAGGATGCAGTTCTAGTTTTGCACATATCATAGACGAGGAAATGTCCGTTATACGCATGTGGACCTTTTGCCACTTCGTGCTGTAGAAATCGAACTTTGTGCTCTGATCTCTCTCTTTCCTTTCCCACCCTGTCTGCCTCGCCCTGAACAGAAATGATTTCACCATGCGCAAGTGACGGAATCAGCCGGTTATAGAATTATATTTGACAAGTGTACACAATTCAAGAATCTGTGATGACTCGATACCTCTTTGTCTATTGGGTGAGGGCATTCGGTGACGAAGCAAGCTCGTTCAGGAAGTCATTTTACAACCTAGCGACAGGTTAAATAAATGTGAATTTATTTGAGTATTTTTTAATTATCAATCATACACGAGACGACCGGAGGACTTAGTAATAAGTCCTGTGTTATAATGTCCATCACCATTGTTGGAATTGGTGATTTGTGATGAGTCATTAAGAATGCTTGTAATTGTAGTGTAGTCTACAAACGTCATCTAGGTAAGCTGCTTCCTCTCCTTTGGACACTTGTACATTTGTCAAGTTTATGTAATTATTAGCACTCTAAAAAGTGTCTTTAGGATCTAACTTATTCTAACACACTCCTTTACTCTAGAGTGCATCTATAAACTACTTTAACCCTATCATCTACTTTAGTCAAAAGAGTTTCTTCATGTTATGATGTCCGACTTCCTAGACCAACATAATTCATGTGCTGACTAAACTTCAACATATCAGTTGGTTGTAATTTTGTGGATAGGATTGGAACTTAGATCTACTTTAAAGCTCCTGATGAAATGATGTTGGATACCAATGTGTTTATTTATTGCATGAAAAATTAGATTTTTGGCAAATTTTATAACGTTCTTGTTGTCACATTGAACTATTGTGGAATCAGTCAATGGATTACAGGTGGGAAAAACATAAGTGAGCTTAATTTCTTTGCATGAGAGAAACGTTTATGTCATTGTGTTAGTAAGTGGTTGATTTCATGCAATAGTTGTTGTAACCGAACAGCGGTTTGATTTCATAAGAATAGTTGTTGTAGCCAAAGAGCTTACTTTGCATTAAAGTACAAAGCTTCATATTCACTCTCAGTAGAGAAGAGTGAGATGAGATTTTGTTTTTTAGAACATCAGTATATTGCACTTCCAATGAGTGTAAAAAACGTAAGCATCAATAGATTTAAATGTGTCATGGCATGAATTCCTCGTGACATTTGTGTATCCATACAATTGTAGTGGATATATTTGTTTGAACAATATTCCGTGGTCTAAAGTATCCTGGAGATACTGCAAGGATAAATCGTGATAGTTAATCCACAACAAAACAAATATATTTATTTGTTTTGTTGATATTTGTTTTGACTTATTAGAAGTATTATTTGCCTTATTTGACTTTGACTTTTAATCTAGAGTAAGTAGCAAACAATAATTGTGCAATAAGTAATCTGTAAAATGTTGGTTTTACATAGAGAGTGCTGGTATCTTTTGTCAAGTATTGTTCACCATTGATTGATAATGTAAATAATCTGCAATCAAACATATTAAACTCTTTTAAAATATTTGGTGATATAGAGCTTCCGATGGAGTAATAATCCTTGTGATGACAGAGAAAAATCAATTCTTTAATACTTTTGAATTTCACCTAGATCATTCATTTCATATTGATGCATTAAATCAGATTTAATCTCAGATATTTATATTGATTGTTTCATGTTACCCGCCTGTTTGTCTTAAGTATAAGTCGATACATTCATATCAAGCCATTGGGCTTGTCTTAAACCATAAAGCGCTGTATTATGTTTACGCACAGAATCTCAAAAACTTTTCTAGTAAAGCCAGGTGGTTAATCTACATAGACATTTGTTGAAATAAGATCATTTAGGAAAGCTTTGACATCTAGGTGATAAATTGGACATGCACATGCATCTTCAATATCGGACACAAATCTTATAGTAGATCACTTCACGACAAAAGCGAAGCTATCAGTGTAGTAGTTACCTTTTTTTGTGGTTGGAATCACCTTGCTACAAGACAAGACTTAAGACGTGGTGCAGAATCAATTTGGGCTTTTTTAATTCAAAATACCCACTTGCATGTTATTGTTTTTGCCCCTCGGCATCATTTAATCAAGATCAAGGTACAATTTTTGTGTATGGAATTCAACTCATTACCAATGACGCATTTTATTCATAAATCTTTATTGCTTTGTTGAAGCTCAGCTATTCTCCCATGTAGTCGATAAGCTCAGCTTCAAAATAGTGGATTGTATTTCCAAAAATCTTGGCACTGTTACTCACATAGTTCTTCCAGTAAACTGGAGGACGGTTCAAGCGGGGTGTGAAAGGTCAACTGATTGGCATATCCTCCATGATACGATTCGAACTAGTTGTTGTCTTTTTGTCAGAACTTTCAACAATAGGAGTTGAGTTTTGGAACCGTTCATTCTCGATGGTGGATCCATGTAATGAAGATGGGAGAGGTGAGCGAGAAGAAATAAAGAGAGCAATTGATATTGTTTTTAAATCTAAGATAGTGGATTCAAGAATGGATAAAGGTTTCAGGTGAGTAGCTGTGAAGTTAGCAAATGAATGAGCTGTAGTGTTAGTAGGTAGAGCGTTCTCGAAGGTAGTATTGACAGAGCAGATCATTGTTTGAGATTTCTTTTTTTGTGTAGAAGTAGAATATCAAGATTATCAACAAGCTGAGGATACTATCAGGTTGCGAGTACAAAAAAAGATTAGTAAAATTTAACGTTTTTACTGATATACAGTTTTTCATTAACAACCTCATACATACCATAGGCTTTTGACTTAATATCATAACCTATAAAAGTAACTGGTGGAAATTTAGCAGAAAGTTTGTCGAACTTAGTTATAAGTAGAACAGAAGCTGCACATTCAAAGATTCTGAGGTGCTTAACATTCCGGATGAGATCCGTCATCCGCTGAAAGGGCGTTGACATCTGCAGTGACTTTGTTGATAGCCGATTTAGGGTATAAATTGATGTACTTGAAATCTCCTTCTAGAGAGCTTTAGCTAATTGAGCATAAAGGAGTATTCTTCTGGCCATCTCAAGCACTATTCTTTTTTTTTGCTCAGAAACTCCAGTTTGATGTGGAGTGTACGCACATGTTAAAGCATGATGAATACCTGACTTTACGCAAAAAGCATGATAAGTCTTGGAGAGATGATCTCTGTCTTTGTCGATTTGCACTATTACGATCTTGTGATTATAGTTATTCTTCATCATAACTTTGAAATCATGAAATTCTTGTAGTGACTCGTCTTTGATCTTCAAAAATTAAATCCTGATGTACTTGTTAAAATCGTAAGTAAACATCAATATGTATTGTTTTTTGGTAAAGGATTCAGAAGGGAGATTGCCGCATAAATTAGAGTGCAATAACTGTAATTGACAATTTGTTTGAGTACGAGAATGTTTTGGAATACGATCTCAACTTTGCTTTGCTTTCAGACAGGTAGCACATAAATTTCTAATGTGATGATTTTGAGGAATTCTGCCAATCATATTTTGAAAGGCCATCAAATGAAATTTTTGAAAATTTTGCATGATACATCTTGCAATGCCAAAGCTTTGCCAGAGAGACTGAACAAGTTTGAAGATCCAACTGAAGCTAGTCTTTATTTCAAACTTCAGTGGAACAAAGATGTTGTGTTGGGAAAGACAATGCAGTGATGGCTAGTAAGAGACCTCCAAGCTTAGATAGCTTGTATAAACTGTTATGTGAATCTTGTTCTCCCAGCAGTAGTATGCTACGTGGATTTACTCTATCAAATACAAAATAATTGTTGGGTAAAAAAAGCTATATGGCGTAAATCAGTAAAACGACCAACAGACAGCAAATTTTCCTTCACATCAGGCACAAAAAAATCAGACATCTTTTTCTAATTTAAGATAAGTGTGTATTTTCCACAAAATCGAAAGAACTTGATTGCTTGCAGTTCTAAGTGAGATATGGTAAGACAAATCATCAATATTACAAAGAAAAAAATTGTTTACAGTTAAGTGTGAGGAGACCTCATTATCAAAAAACCATAAATGCTTTTCTTCCATTTGATTCAAAAATGCAGAAAGTACATTTGTCGCATCATTAACTACTACATTGTCTACAATAGGATCAGCGTCATTAACAAAGAACACAACATTAGCTTTCTCATGCAACCTTTTGATAGTCATCATGAGCGTTGAGACAACATTTCATGTTGTTTGCTTTGAACTGCGTGGAGTTTTTTTAAGTGTTGTAGGAGATCTAAAACTCTTTGAGCTTCTTCTAAAGATGGTGCTGACAAAATTCATACGTCCAGTGTCATGTTTTACCGCATTCATTGCAATTGTCGCCTTTCAAGCTGGAAGGAATAGATGGTGAGGAACTGTTCCTGATCCTGTCATAAGAACTTTCCTGAGAACGCCAAGGGTGATTACAAGAGTTTGTGTATTTCCAAGGAGAATAATTTTGAAAATAACCATGAGAGTCATGCCGGCTGTTAAAATTATTTTGATCTCAATTGCTTAAATTTCTACTGTCAGATCCATGATTATCACAATCATTGTTGGATTGTTGAAATGAAACAAATATTTGTATGAAACTGCGCCTTGTCTTGATCTTTACATTCGCAATCGCAGTGAGAGTCATCTCGATGATACTTGAGATAAGATCTACGTTGGATGATGGCAATAAAATACTTGACAAATACGCCGGTTTGGTTAGATTTGACTTGACGGGTCATTTTTTCATCGATGAGAAGAGTAAAAACTTGTGAAATTGTATAATAATTATCAACAATACTAGTTTTAATGGAAGAAGCAAATCTTGACCAATTCATGAACAAACTCATCAGACGGAGAGGTATAAGTTCTGAATCCTTAACTCTATCATTGTAGTTTGACAGTTGATTAGTGAGGCTTTTCATAGACTTAACCTCCCTCATTGAAAGATTGGATAGTTTTCTACGCAAGAGCTGACGTCAATCCTCATCAACCGAAAGCTCTTTCCACATCAAGTGAGGTACAGACATGGCAAAAATATGATGAACAATGTGCTCAAGCACATTTATCATAATGTAGTAAACAATGTCATCACATTGTTTGAGAATGATGTCAATTTTTTCTTTAACTTCTTCGTTAGCAACCTCTCGTTCTTGCTTAGTCGTAATTGCAATTTTACGTGCGTGATTAGCCAATCCTGTAGGAATCTCAAGTGCAGGTAGTAGCTTTGGTAAAGCAATGCTTTGTTTGACTGCCGCATTAACATTTATTTTTGCACAAGATGGCTCGCATTCGCGCAGCCTAAGTAGTGTAGTTTTTGATGTCGTTGAGATTCTGTGTTGAATCAATGTCCTTTGCTTCCCTTGAGAAATCCATGATTCCGAACAGAAGAGAGGAATACATACAGGACTACATACATAGAGGAAACATAGTGAGGTCACCAAGTTAAGGCATTTGTAATCTAAACTGAAGTATTAAAGAAAACAGTAACATTTTGATACCATGTTGGAATAGCTGATTTGTGATAAGTCAAATTGTTTCAATCATTAAGCATGCTTGTACATATAGTGTAGTGTAGTCTATAACATTAGTGTAATGGATAATTGATAAGCTGCGCCCACTCTTTTGAACAGAGATATAGTTGTTAAGTCTTTTGTAATATTAGCACTTTAAGAGTATCTTACGGATCTTACTTATTCTAACAACCATCTTCTGCAAATTTCACAATATATTGTCATTGCGGTTTAGCGGCTCACCTCTTGTTCAGTTGAAGCCGACTCTACAAGAATCTTAATTGACCATTCATTACAGAAGGGTACGTTAGATTATATCGCTGCGATTCTTTCCGTTACTTCTTTAAGTCAACATGGACTCCAATCTCGACAATTTTGGTTTCTTAAAACTGTTACAATAATCTTATTTGAATTAAAGTAAGCTCAGGTTACATGCAGACATTGAGAGTAAAAAGTAAAATATCATATAAGTTCAAAAAGTAAATATGTTAGCTTCGTTGTCAGAATTGCATTCCAATTCTTAGATTGTCAGAAACAAAAATATGATACAGTTTGAAATTTTGAATGCAGTAATAATATTTTTGATAATTTCGAAATTGAGGTTTTAAAAGAATTTAAAGCTCTCTTGAATTTTTTTTGAGAAGTAAAAATACCGACATAACAAAAAAAAGTATCTAGTTATCAAGTTATAAAAATAATTTGAAATATGAAAAAATATGGTAAATTTTTTATGTCTTAATTTTGATAAAAAAATGTTATTTTTATAGTTATTCATTTTGAAATTTCCATCGTTCATATCAAGCATAAATGTTTTAAGTTCAGTCTTCTCTCTTACTTGAGTGTGATGACTTGCACTATACTAACAATAAGCAATATATATATATAGCATACTTTGGTTAAAAATTTCTCAAATATTGAGAGACTATTGAATTCCATATTTGATGCTATTTTATACAATTTCAACATTGTAGTAAGTTATGTTGTTGTTGATTAAAGATTTTTTTTTAAAAGGATTGAATTCATGTTCATATTTGAAAGATAAATATCTAAGATAAATACTTCCAATTAAAAACGAGCAATTAATTTCACCATAAAAAATGATTGTGTGAAAGCAATAAAAATAAACATATATAATTTCATTTGATATTTTTGTAACAAATATAAATTTAACATATAAATTTTTTTTATGCTAATAAGATTAATTTCTAAATAGTCGTTATACAAAATTTACCGTAAATTAAATTTTTCAATGTATGCGTCATGATGATTACTTTGAAAAGTATTTTGAAACTTTAGGCAACATTGCAGTTGTTGCATATCAATACAAAGGGTAAATTTAAAATATGAACTTTTTATCAATCACTATTTAACTATTGCTCAGATCTAACTCAAATTTGATTTAATTCTCAAAGTAATCTATTTCTTGTTTATTTTAATAATTTTTTGCTTTTTCATCTACAAAATTTTGCTCCAACAACATCAAACAGATTCATTAAAAAGCAGTGTCTTGATATTTAGTTTTTTTTCAGTTCTATATTCATCAAATTGCTTTTTTTGTTTGCGAATTATTGAAAATAATTCATAGAAAAATTATCTTGATTTTAAAATTTTCCATTTTTAATAAATTTTTTCACAAACTGATTTTTTTTTTAATAATCTCACTTTTCAATCATCAACAAAATATTTCCAAGCATTCATATCATAAATCATATTTGAAATGCAAAAGTTTCTAAACAAAAGATTTATAGATTTCATATTTTTTGTATAATTCCTTATTTTAAAAGTAATTAATTTTTATGAAATTTTCATTGAAATTATTCAATATCTAAAAATATAGCTTCTAAGTTAAATTGAAATCTTGCAAATTTTAATTAAAAAATAGAATTAAGTTAATAATTTTTATTGTAAATTGATTTTATAAAGTAAAAAATCTATCAAAATAAAGTGATAAGCAACCAGAATTTTGATAAAATTGGGAAAAATATTACAATGCTTTAAAATTCATAAATAAGTGTTGTTAGATATTTTATCACTTTTTATTTTTCAATAATAATTTTTATTCTTTTAAATCTCATTATATGGCAAAGATTGTCAATTTGAATTCAAAAATAATCAAAGTTTGAATTGTAGACTTAAAAAGTCATAAAATAAATTGACAAGAAACCTTACAATGCTTTCACTATCATCGAAAATGTCTAGTTAGACATATTATCAGTTCAATGTATTTTGTACTATCATTGTACAATCAGCTTATAATTTTTTTATCAGTTATTAAATCATCAATTTTTATCACTTGAAAACACTATTTCATCAAAAATCAGATTTAGTACATATCATTCATTGAATCATCAGTTTTTTTTTCAATTTTATATGAGTATTTAATCATCTTTCATGACCATCATATATCAATGATTTATTGTCACTTTATATCATTCATCATGCTTTCACTTATGATCATTTTATACCAGTTCTTAATCATCAATTTGAATCATTTTGTATTTGTACATTATCATCACCCTGTATCACTTGTTACGGCTTCAAAATTATTATTTTGCATCATAACTTTATTATAGTTTTTTATGATTTTTTATTGGTACATATTAGCCATTATCATCTTTTTTATCAACCATATAATCATTATCTTTTTTACGTTGTATCATTTTGTATTCATCATTTTGCATTGTTTTATGAACCATAATATCAACCTTTTTATCACTTTTTTAAAATAATTCATCACCATTTAGAATCATTTAAAAAATTTAATGTATGATTCAAATTTTCTTCATTATTCATCAACATCTTATTGTGATAAGATGTTGATAAGATTAAAATCATTTCATATCAGTAATTATATGATAACCTTGACAACTTGCATAAAATTTTTATTATCTTTTAAATTATTTTGTGGTGTTAAATTAATAATTTTTAAAATACTTTGAATCTGCTTTGAATATTGTATCATTCAATATTTTATCACTTTAAATCATTATTTTAATATCAATTTGAATCATCGTAAAATATTAGTGTTCATGTGAAAGTAGACTACAGTCAAACCACATGTGTTATTATTGCTTTTCTTGTATGAAGTTTCTTATGTGAATTTTCTCATGTGTTTCATCACATTTTCTGACAAGCACAATAAAACACGTTGATTTGTCTGCAATTCTATCCTTCATGTGTCTCAACTAGTATACATTATTACACAACACCGCAAAATATTCATTTTGAATTCCTGACATGACTTCAGAGGAAAAATGTTAAAAGTCAATCCCTTATTACTTATACTATGATCAATTAGATTAAAATGGAACCACTAGAAGAAAAATTGCAAAGTTTTTTTCAACATAAATTACAATGTTGAATAAAAAGATTTGTGTCTGACATGAACATAGTTTTTATGAAATGAATACACATTATTGTATGTGCTCACTTTGTTTGATAATTTTATTTGAGTGAAAATACTTTTTAGACTAATATCTGTTACGGTCAAATATAAAATTGATCTATACAAATTTATTTTTTTCGTTTATTTATTTTTAATTCGTTAAAAGATCATGTGTTTAAATAAGAATTAAAAAATAATTTATCTGTCACGACATGCCATCATTCCATGCTAATCCCGAAGGCAGCGGCTACTACGTTTCTCAAAGATAACGCGGTTGAGCAGCGGCCACTGCTGAACTGAAGACACTGACAAACCCAGTAAACCACTATCGGAATAATTGTCATTGGAGGCAATCGGAGGGTTGGTGACACTTGTCAACATCGGAACGATTGACTCGGAAACCCTACGATCCTCTACAGCGGGCCGCGGCTTTGAGGAAGGGTCGGGCGTAAAAGTCGCCAGGTTTTGGATGCGCAGTTCGGCCTTCTTTCATGCTTGTTTCATGTCAAGATTGTATTCGTAAGATCGAAAACTTCGGTACATCACTGCAAACAAAATTTCATCGCGTAAACTAGTGCTGCAGTGCGAGCTTATTTCGACAAAGGGTTTTTGTTCGAAGCAAAGTTGTAAGTAGACGACGTTGCCTCTCAATCTACAAGAATCCAAATGTAATAAGTGCATGGTTTATGGATTCTAAATGGATTTGTCTACTATTGTAAATTACTTAATATCCTATCCATGCCTACATCGTAGCACTCTAGAATCAGCACAGTTGACTAATCTTGTGTTGCGAGATGGTGGCGATTGGAAATTTATAGGTGGTTTCAAGAAATAGACCACATGACTTATTTCCACTACTTTTATTCGTAAAGAAAATGCGCTTTATGAGAGAAAAGAATGCAATATATTATTTCGCTCGACCTAGTCACGAAACCTACGAAAATACTCTCGAATTATGGCGATTTTATTTTTTCTCTTTCATTTCTAGCGCTCTCTTTGAATGCATAGTGAGTACTCTTAATGGTTATGTCTGCAATTATAAGGAGTGAAAAATCTACCCATGGCTAAGAGGTAGCGCTGTACATTTAGAAGATTTGCCTAGTCTTCTGTTGTAAGATGGTGGCGATCGGAAAATTTCGAATATTTTCTAGAAATAGACCACATGATTTATTTCCATCAGTTTTATTGTTCAAAAAAAATGTGGTCCATGAGAGAGAAAATGCACATTATAATTTCGCTCAACCTAGTCACGAATCCTCCGGAAATACTCTCGAATCATGGCGATCTTTTTTATTATTCGCTTCTAGGGCTATCTTTCCTCTTCACGAGGATAAATGTAAATGATATTATTTGTTCCTACAGCCTATCTCAGGTACAAATGCCGAAGACTCAGGGAACTCGGGCCAGTGCTCCGGAAGAGCCTAAGGAAAAAAAGGGAAAAAGTGTCAGTGAAAATGAAGTTGCCGACGCTAAGCAGCCTGGAACCCGGGAAATAAGGGTTATGTCAGCTAGAGCATACCGGGCGAAGTTGAAGGGTATTTGTTCAGCAACAGCGAACGGTTCCAGGATGGACATCTGTAATGAAGGTTACATCCACATGAAGTTTCAATTACTAATTGTCGACCGGCTTAAAATTTTCGCAACGATTCTATATTTTGTCGTATCGTAATCGAAAAAATTCCTAAATTGATTCTTGTCTTTTCCCCAGGAAGAAAATCTTCAGGTGGAGCTGAAGATGATTAGATGCTGACGTGTCTAAGGATAGTGCTGCAGGTAAAAGGTCAAAATCTCATCATTTGAACACCATTTCCATGTGTTCTCCTCATGTGCTGTTCATACATAATGAAATACCGCTGATGATTGTTATGTGCTTGTTGCAGGAACCTGTATGTGTGAACAGTACTCAGACTTTGTGGTGGACATTTACATAGACAGGGATACTGCTGCAGACGGCACGATAACTCTAGAACGGCATTTGAAATTTGCAAAGATCGTATTGCTCTAAAACAGTACTTTCAAAGCCGACTTCAACTCTAATCTCAGACTTAAAGATTGGTTGATGATATCTGGATGCCTTTAGTCGTGATTATCTGGATGACTTGTGTGGGAATTGTGACTTTCTGAGACGCATTCAATCACCAGACCTCAATGACAAGTCTAAATATCAATCTGCACTGAATGAATCACAGTACTTTGTTGTGCATACTCCTTAGGTACATTGAGAACATCGGGAACCTGATTAAATCTAGCTTCACAATGTATATACTGAAAGGTGCTACGAATGATCCCGTGAGTGTAAATCAAGTCCACGTCTTCAAATGAGACTAATGTCAATATGAGTAGCCTGAATACAAGTAGAACTTGCGAGTAATTCCGAAATTTGGCTGCAGCCTGTAAGCAAGGGTGAATTTCAAGAACAAAATGTCGTACTAGAAGTTGTGATTTTATTTCTTAAAATGACAAATTGTTTTTTGAATTCATTTTTAAGATGATACCTTTCAGGCTAAACAACCTTGGGTTGAAGTAAGAGCGAGAGACTAGTGTGTCCAACAAAACAGTCTGGTGATCCTGCAGCAGTCTGCAAGCATGAATTGGACACAGTTTTTCATGTGTTCGGAACCATAACGCATCGGATATCTGCTGTGCCTGCCATCAAGTATTTGCTGCCTTGAATTGTCCGACAGGATTTCAAGCTTAGACTCCCATGCTTTGACAACTGTGACAAAAGATTCTGTTGCCAAATTTCAGATAGCGTTAAAAAATTTGTCTACAAAACTAAAAGCTTCTGTTCTATTGATAAACCCATTCTTTCTTAAAAACATCTTGTATTTCCGCGACAGAACAGCAGAATGTCTATGTATGAATGGATATATTCTCTGAGAAAAATCCCAAAAGTCCAAATACATCTGCCAAATTCAGAGTAGGCCAGGATTCAGTAGGCAGCAAAGGCGAGGCATGACTGCTTATGTCTGTCAACAGTAAAGAAGCAGATTTTCTCTGAACCGCGTTTCAGAGTTTGCCACAAAGAATTGGAACATACTCCGCTCGGAATTTCGAGTACCCAAGACATCTGGGATGCAAAGCAGATCGGTGAAACCTTTTGAAATCTCTTATTATTGCTTCAATACTAGTCCTCACCGCCCCTACAATTGCCCGTTAGACGTCACAGTTTTGATTAAATTTTTGTCATCACCCTACAGTCTCCATCCCGCCCTTCTAATAGTCATTACCGCACCAAATATCCGACTCCTTGTTTGTGTCCCGATGTTCTCCACTTCATCATGGTTGCAGCTTGAGTACTTGCAATTTCCTCATCATCAAAGTATTCTTGGTGATGTTTGGTAGGATACATGACGGAGCATAAAGTAGATGGATGTTTTAGGATGATAAAAAATTTTAAATTGATTTTTATCTGATATTGTGCCAAATAATTTTTTGTTGACAATTACCAAAGCATGGGAGACTTAACTTTGAATAATATTTAATAAATCAAGGCACCAAACACTTGATGGCAGGCACAGCATATATCTGCTTCCGACCGCAAGAAGACTCTTTCTAGTTCATGCTTCCAGACTGCTGCAGGATCACCAGAATGCTTTGTTGGAATGACATACTAGTCTCGCTCTTTCTTCAACTCTAGGTTGCTTAGAATATTAACCTCGCCATGATTCAATAGTATGAGGGAGCATCTTGCTTGCAAGAATCCACTTTCAGGCAGAGGGATTTGTGTTAACAACTCAGCAGCATTCCTAAGATAGAGAAACGAAAAGCTCATGCAAGTCATTACGATTGCACGGTACGCTTCTAAACATGCCGTATTGCGGTTTGCAAACATACACAATTTGCACAGGCCAAATTGAGCTCATTGAAAAATGCTTTGTGACAACTACTTACAATCCCAACACAAATTTAAGAAGTTCTAAGTGCAGGCAAGTATTCCGTGCATTCAATGGCAGGCGATTATGCAGCCGACAAGAAAACTAGTCGCCTTAAAGAGTCTACTCAATCATAAATCAGGTATTTTTTGATAATGTCAGGCCAGGTATGTAACGATCGCTTGGAAAGTCTCGCTGCAAATTTGAACGACCCGTGCGGTAAAGATGCAGTAACTTTCGTCTCAATTTTGGCAATGATGCCAGTATAGGGGATCAAATGAGAGCTCGGGAATTCATCTTCGTACGCTGGGAACTTGTCTGTTGATTTGTTGATTTTTGTCTGTCTCTTACAAATGTACGATCTCTCTGGCACCATGATCAGCAGGTCCCTAGAAATCCGTAGATCAGAACGATTTAGATAGATCCTTCAGCTGATCAAAACCTTTGATGGGCTTCTTACAGACGGATTTTTTCTCTATATCCATATACTGTGTTGTGGCTAGAGCTTCATCTTCAAGTGATTTTGGTTCTGTGTTGCGCTGCAATTTCTCGTCGATATGGATATCGTAGGCCTGTAAGCCAGACAGTGAAAAAGATCTGAATGTGTTGACGTTTTCAGACTGAGCAGGTTCCAAGCAAAACCTTGCAAATCCAAAATTTTGGCTGTAGTAGAATCATATGACAAGGAATCTGATCATATAATATCTGGATTTACTTTGGAAAAGCTTATGGAGTAAGTTTAAGACTGGTTGATTAGCTTACCACCTGCTACATTCAGAAAGTTCATGAAACCAATGTCTTTTGGTTGCAGTTTAGTCGATGTACGCCATTGATAGTACCAAACGAAAAGCACCAAGCAATTTGTGCTAGGAGATGAACAGACACGGAGAAGTAACTAGAAGTCGTTGCTTCCTCGATCCTGGAAAGTTTAGAGTTTTCGGATTGGACTGTACAAATCTAATTTTGACCGGCCGAGGATCCGCAAGCTTGACAATGCGAGGCAGATTGTTAAAAGAGACTTCCATCTACAAACGAGTACGAAAGACTCATGGTCATCGAGGCTTGGATTTTCCCAGTAATCCATGGTTGAGTGAACACTGATCCATCGGGTGAAGAGGCCCCAGCAGCTCGTGATCCTCGACACCAGTGTGCAGCTTCACCGAATGTTTTCTCCTTATTACTTAAGCTCGAGAGAATCAACTATACTGTCTACTTTGCATGTTTGAGGTCATCCATTGTCCGACGTCTATTCTCTCTCTCTTTGCGTTCCTGGCAAATGAATGAGATCTCTTGTCGAATTTTGCCAAGTACATGAGTACCACCATTAATAAAAAAAGGTTTCTCTTAACTTCAGCTCTTTTATTTTCTGAAACTAGCCTCTTGCTTTGCTGTTGCCATTTGAAACTGTCACACCTTGTCAAATGAATGGGGCAGACTCCTCTTTCATTACAGTCCGGAGCATCTCGCCTTGGGGTTACGCTTTGGTCACGGATGGGCACAGAGCTTGAATAGATTCTCCAGTGAAGGGTGCATCAAGTGTGATGCCTCTTGCCCATTGCATCCACCAGATCCTTTCTCCAGGTGGTGGCGTCTATATTACCCTTTTGGATAGGGAGTCGAAGCCTGTCGATTCAGATCCAGGTTCTTCAATCGGCATCTCGGTGAGGGACTGAAAGTTTTCTGCAAGCGCCTGCTATGGTGAGTCTTATCCTCCGGAAAGATACTTATCGCTCCCATCAGTCTTAATATCACCCTCCAGTAGAGGGAACGGAGTTCATCCTACCCAATTATGATATTGAAATTATCTCTTCCGATTAGGAGGGATAAGCATGTACATGTGCATACATTCAGTTTTATTAAGAAGTTTGGTGACGTGCGTTCCTTGTTCGAGCTTGAAGAACACATCGAGAGGAAAACCCATGTATTGTTTTATGCCAATATCTACGATTTTAGTGACATGTTGTATGAACTTAGACTTGATGTCTTCATCTTCTGTTAAGTTAATACAAAATATAGATTTCTCAAGATGGAGATAAAGTGCTTTACATTGAATTATCTATAGATGCCTCTGTCAACAATTATCTATAGTTGCCATATCAACTTTGATTCAATTTCAAGCTATTATTTTCCAATAATTTTCCCAAGGCTGTTGCTACTTGATCCTCAAACTACATCTTCTGAAAAAGCCTCACAGAGAAAAAGGATAATTAGGGTTGATAGTAATAGTAGGAGTTTGTGTAAGAGCATCAAAATTTCTCTGATCTCTGATCTGATTAACCCTCACTTCCAACCCATGTATTGCAGCTGACTTCAACATTTAATTCGTAATGTGGCCAGAACTTACGCTTTCCGCGAGGAGAGATTGTATAGACTAGACCCTCTAAGCAGATTTCATGAAGATAACTATGAGATTCAGTGATTATAGCGAGGTCGAACAGAATGTTGTTGATACGTTCAAGGAACGAGCACCGGGTAAGAATTTGCACAAACTCGAGCAAATAGGTTGTCAAATGCTAATGTGGGCTTTGGTCGAAGGTTGCATCAGAACCAACTCATAGAAAGTACTCGAAGATGTGAGATCTTAGAAAGGTTCGTGTGCAGTCGATCAGTTTCAGACAAAGCCGCCTCGTTGATCACAAGGTCCGAATGCTGTGAAGTCACCGCATTTGAGATCGACCACATCCATGGGATCCTACCTTTAACACAATAGACTGTTCAATCACCTTTCAGATTCACCACATCCTTGTGCCCACGACCAGTTTCTCACGTCGAAGCGCAAGCAAAATTAACAAATTAACAGAACTCAATGTCTTGTCGTCCATAAGTCCTTGGTGCCTTGACTTTGAAACCCAGAGCCCAGAAATGATGAAATGTTCAGTTTTTTCTATATCCAACTAGAATACGCAAAATTCTGTTCCGCATACATATTTCCTTAAGATGGTGTGATCTTGGATAGAGAAAAAAATTTGGACCCTTGAAGACATCTCAAAATGCATACCTTTCCTTATATGAATGCTGTATGTTGGCAAAAACATTTAGGTGTTTGTATGATCATTTGATTTCATCTACCCATCATTGTAAATTAAATGTTTCTTCCATCATGTTTTAGGAGTTACTCTCTGTTTATTTTTTTATCAATATTTAGATCGAATTTTTTCGAAATATATTTGAAAAAACTAGATGAAGGTTTGATTTTTAAAGATCAGTATTTTTTTCTCAAACTTATTCAATGTTTAATTATCAGATTTTCAGGTAGTGTGGAAATCTTACCAACAATGTCTTGAGGATTATCTAAAATTTTAACATTTTGATCACAAAAGAAGTATTTCATTATCAAATTGATCTTAAACATTGAAATTCATTTATTCTAGGAATAATATTGAATTTCAAACATAAAAAAACCCGACATTGAATTGAGCGAACCAATGTTTGAAGATCCTATTCAAACAAACAGTAATAGAAAATGTCTTTACAGTCTCACATAAACTGCAGCCTTTCTTTGTCTTAAAGAGATTGACACGTATTTTAAGCGCCTAGCCAAATCATATCCATATGAGCACAAACAAAAACCTGCTTGTCAATCACAAATGTTACTAAATAGTTTGTGATCAGATATTTTTTCAATTCAGACGCAAAAGATTCAATCTCAAGGGGTTAAAAAGTTGACTGAACTAGGGGTACTCCTACTGGAGTTGAAGCTTTGTCTTTTATATATAACGGGATATATAATATGATGACGGAAAAAAAACCGACCTCATCTTACAAACGCAACGCACCAATCGAATATTTCCTTGACAATTGACTGCTTTTTTTTTTTTTCAATCACCATCTTTTCGCGAAAATACAACACGGTTACAAACATGTTTCCAATAAAGCCATACCAATTTATTTTGGTCTTGTTTATTCTTTACAGACCCGTAGATATATTTCAACTGAAGTGCCCCATATTTGTCATTGTTGATTGAATCATTCTTTTTAATTTTCTGTAAGACTTTTAAGGGATATTTAAATTCTTAAGTTATGAGAAATATAGAATCTGGCGAAGGCAGGGTCAGATCCAGTAGGCTGGCCGAGAGGACACCTACTCTGTAGTGACAGTGGAACAGGTCTCCGTGAAGAGAGGAGCGACTTTGTCGACGAAAACTCGAACGAAGAGCGCCTCGCCCTCCGACAGAAAGAGTTCCTTGTTCTCCATCTGGGTCTCTGACTGACCGACCGACTGATCCGCGGAAGGACGAGCCAGCGAGCATTCATTCGTTCGCACACTCGCAACACTCTGCTCTGCTCTGCTCTCTCTTCTCTGGTGCTGCGGTGGTCGTTTAGGGTTCTCGTGGGAAATCGGTCAATCCCATGGCTGCCCGACGGGCCCTCGCCATTCTGCCCTCGTCGTTGCGGGGCCTTTCGTCGGTGGCATTCCATCCCGCCGAGCTGCAGGGTGTGTACAACTTCGGGGCCGATTCCAAGGCCAATGTCATCCGAGCCGGCGAGATCGGCGAGGTGTCTGGCGTTCCTGATGAGCATTTGCATCGCAAGGTGAGAATCGTGTCGGGATTCCGTGATTATGCAGATCCTCGATTTGATTCCACTGAATTCCTCGGGAGTGGGGTCATTCCGAGATACTTCGTAGGCCTGTAATGATCTTTTAAGTGTGTGAGGCCTTGGGTTGGTTTGTTTTTCGTCGGTTCAGTGAAGTGGAAGCTTGAGGTCGTTTTGCTTTCACCCGAAATTGTGATCTCCTGAAAACCCTGAATCTGTGAATTGTGCGGTGATATACGCGAAATCGGTAATTCGTCAGCAGTTTAGATCCGGTAGTTACAATTTACTTGTTTGGTCGCTTGTTCTTTCAACAGTTTAGCGAGATCCGGAGCTGGTTTGTTTTTGGAATTCGCCGATCCTTTTTTGGCGACATTATGAGCTCATTAAATGTGCACGAATTGTATTGCCTGCTGATGTTTGCCCAGTTGACCCAATCGGATGAACCTGCGTTTTTTATTCTCATCGGTCTCACCTTTCTTAAATTCTGACATGTCATAGGTCCTTATCTACTCACCTGCTCGAGTAGCATCACAGCAAGGTGTTGGTAAAACCGGTGTATGGAAGATCAGCTTCGAGTCAACACAAAAGTAAGTAAGAGTCCGTTTTAGAATCCCTTGATTTCTTCGATCAAGAACTTATGGTCTTCAACATCTGTCGGTTCCCCAAAACTACCTGCTCGGTCCTTATATTCTGAATTCTCAAATTATAAGGACCGTTCGTGCTCAACTTTTCTTCAGGATCAGTCATTTCTAGGATTTGTGAACCTGGAACTCATTTGGAGTTTGTTGCATTATTTATCTGTGAGCAGAGACGACCCTAAGGTGCTAACTTTGTACTTACAGATGGGAAAATCCTTTGATGGGATGGACTTCAACTGGTGATCCTTATCATGCTGTGGGCGAAGCAGCTTTGTACTTCGACACCAAAGAAGCTGCCATGGAGTTTGCCAGCAAATATGGCTGGGAGTACACGGTAGGCTTTTTTTTGTTAGAATCTCTTGGTTTTGGACTCAGTTGTTAAGTCTATGAGGAAAGAGCTCCATATATCTGCAGACGTTTTTGTAGAGCAAAAGGACTTACCCGGATCAAAAGGCCACCTCCAAAATCGTAGAATTGGAACTTATCGAAGTTTGTTGTCGATAATGTGCAATAGTTGTGTCTCTTGAACTCGTGACACGCTTACAGTCCTCGATAGGTAGAATTGATCGTACCTCGGGTGCAAGTTGACGTTTTTCACAACTCTTCCAACTGCACCATGGTCCTTGTCATGTTGGTCGTCTGAAAGGTATGTGATGCATGGAACCTGAATGATATCGAGTGTACTCCGACTCACATTTTTGTTCGATTGGTTGCATTACCAGATTCGGGAGCCAAAGCAAGTCATTCAAAGGGTATGTCTCTGTTCTGTAGTTGTCTATCTCCACTCCTTTCAGAAAATTGAAAGTATGATTGACTGGATCACAAGAAAATATAAGACTTTGACACATTGATAGGATAGGTGATCATCATTTTTTTTTAACTTTATATCGAGTGCTCATTATTTACTCGTGGGGTTTCGAATTCCTAAACCCATCTCATCCCTCCCATAGCTTTCAGGATCCCTGGCTTTTTCTTGCCCAAATACGAGACTTGTTGTTGATAAATTTTGTGTATCATATGCAGACCAAAGCCTATGCAGACAACTTCAAGTGGAGGGGACCAGCAGAGGAAGAAGGATGACAAGGCAAGCAGTCTCTTGCAATGCAGTCATATGAACTGTTGACTCTTCCCTCTCCATTTACTTGTGTCTATCATACCATTCTTTATGGGGGTCTTAGCTACTATGGTAATATGACCACGGTTGGTATATGCTGAACCTCAAAACTGGAATGAGTCTCCACATGCCATGTGAGGTTTTGGTAAAGGCTGTGTGAGCCCATTCAGCGGTTTCACTTTTTTTTTCCAAAAACTAGCAGGATCGCAGAGGCACTGCGCAGACCCTTCATACATTTTGAAACAGTCCCAATGTACAGTATACAAGTTACAAATGGTAAGGAGAAGGTTTTGCAACTGAGAAGAAGTCGATGAGCTGGTTGCCTTATTTCTTGTAGTAGTGGAGACCCGGTTTGATTCCAACGCCGTCGTCGTTTCCGTTATGTTGCGTACATGTACTATCTAAGTTGAGTCAGTGTGAGTTACGATTTTAAAGTCATTAACAGCAGTTTTCATAACTGTTAGAGAGCCCAACTCGTTCACTCGTGGGTACTTCATACATGACTCCCCGGTCATCTCTTGCTACATTCGGAAGTGATCTTAGATAAGTCATATTCACTTCTTTCAATGTTTTTGTTGTTAATGCAGATTCGAGATAGAAACGTGAGCCTTTAGAGCCTTGTTCGGATGTTCAACAGAAATAATAATGTGGCTGAGCTGAAGTTGTGCATGGTATTTGATTAGGTGTGTCAGAGTGCAATGGATTATCATGGTGTGGGAAATGAAATCTGCTATTGTTCACGACTTTCTACATTCATATCTGGAGATTCTTTTATCTAGCCGGAATTGTTATCGAATTCTCAACCTCTCAACAGTCGTCGACCTATGCCGAATATGGCCTCAGCAGCGCATGTACATGTATTTCGAAAGCGATTTTGGATCGGGTCCTTGTCGAAGACATATTCACCAACTGGTATTACACGAAGTACTATTTTTAAACATCATGTTGGCTGGACGTTTTGTGTCTGTCATGTTTGTTTGGTGAGTGTGCAAGATTTGCGAGTCACAGACAGAGCATTCTTGAAGGAAGAAAGCAACAGAGGATTAATTTGATTAGAAGAAATTCCCTAGCAATATCTTAAGGATGAATATTTACTTCAACAAAATTTTTGAATCCAAGTTGTGGCTAAATTCTTTTTAGACTCAGTGTCCTCTTCAGCACTCGTCGAGGTATGAAGAGACCTATTTTTTTGGTTAACTCTGGGTTCCTGAACGCCCATCTCGATTCAGGACTGGAACCTTCTTAATCTTCCGGTTCTATGTACTTCGGCCAATCTGGAAGGGGCGTCACCGATCACCCACATCACACATGTATTAATGCAGAGGACGGCCCAAAGATCTACTATGGTGGTATTGAAAGGGGATTAATCTCTAAGTTCAGGTCATAAGAAAAACACCCAGCAGTTTTTTTAAAAAAAAAATTGTGTAATTATATCGAAAACTCTTAAACGAGTCTACTTCAATATCTTTAAGTTTGGATCCCAAAAGCTGTCCTGTCTTCCACTTTACTCCCTGTACGGAATCCATCCATCAAGAATCTTATTTTCCTTCTGCGTTCAACTCATAATAATTTGCAACGAAGTAATGTATAACATGCAGTAAATATACACAGGAAGACTAACTTCAACTTCACTCCTCTCTTCTTGAATCTGATCTCACGTGTCAGGCTGAGTAGCAGCGGCTTCAGGTGGGTCTGGTGTCTGCTGCTGCTGTTCTATGCCGACTCATGGCAACCAGCAGATTTTAGGCGTGGCAATTGAGTTGCACATAGATAGCGACGGATCAGGGAACCTAGAACTTCAGACCTATTTCTCCAGCTGGAAGGGGCCGGACAAAACCCTCCTCGTGCCCATTTTCATCGACCGTGAGATGCGAACCTCTGCTTGGGTCGACTTTCACCCGTTGCTCTCGGCTCCGGCGGAGGGAGAAGCCTCGACGACTCACAGCTACTGGTCTCGTCGACGGCAAAATCGGAAGACGAAGCAGAAGACTCGGAACACGAGCTCGGCTTGCGGACTTGCTTGTACTGGTGCCATCTTGAGACCGCAAGGTAGAACCCGAAATTGACGGCCGCAATGATGCACAGAAGCCAGTAGTATTTGTCGAGCCGGCTGGTGTTGATGTTGGCCTGCAGCCAGCCCTCGCTGACCGCGGTGCGCGTGGCGCCGTTAACCAGGGAGACGATGGCGCTGCTGGAGAAGTAGCCCCCGGAGATGGTGCAGTACATGAGCGCCGTGCCCAGCGACTGCATGCTGTCGGGCGCCTCGTTGTAGAAGAAGTCCAGCTGGCCCGGGTACACGAACACCTCGGCAAAGGCCAGCGTGGCGAACTGCGGCACGAACCACCACATCGAGAACGGAAGAACTGCGTCCGGGTCGTCTTCCACGTGGAGGTCGCGCACCACCTCGAGGCGCTTCGCCTCCGCCAGCGCGGCCAGCGCCATGGCGATGACGGGGAGCCCCATCCCGACCCCTATTCTCTGCAGGACCGTGATGCCCTCGGCCATGCCCGTCAGCTTGCGCGCGAACGGGATGAAGAAACGCTCGTACAGAGGAAGGACTATGAGAATGGTTACGTTGAAGGTCAACGGCGCCACGCTCCCCGGCGGCACCTCGAAGCTTCCTCCCAAGTGCCTGTTGGAGGTGCCGATCTGCGCCACCGCGAAGGTGGTGCCCTGCGCCAGCACCGTCCAGTAGAATATTGTGAAGAGCCAAATTGGCAGCAGTCGCAGCAGCATCTTCGCATCCTCCACGTCCGATATCGGCGCTCTTTGCCACGGCCCCAGCTTGTCTGCCGACGGCCCGTCGAATTTCGCCGCCTTGTCCAGCCATCTGTACCATCCATCGCTTCCATTCATATCAATATCTGACCGTCCCGCAATTTCGTCCACTTCGCTCAGTCCTTGGCGCAGCCCAGCAGCGCCAAGGTCAGCCATGGTGTCCCAAGTTTATCACAGCTGTCCTGCAGCTCGGGTGCTACTGCTGCCACTACTGAGAGACACTGGCTCAAGGTAGAGAGCTTGAAGGAAAATAACCATGGGGTGGTTTCACCCATTCAAGTCCGTGAAAACATATAATTTCAACTAATCAAGTATCTTTTTAAGCAAGGAATCATTACAACATACAGGACTTATCAATGTGAGAAATGAAAGCCAAAGAATACACTGTCTCTAGAATAAAATATTGGGATTTCAATAATCAACGTAAAGTTACACGGAAATTGTAGCTTTCACGCGAAGTAAAAGGGAAGGAGGAATTTACGAAGTCTCCAATCATTATGTTCCATGAATCTTGGAATCCAAGGAGATCCTTCTAAAGCTAGAGCATGGCACTCGTCACTCACTGCCTTGAGAATTGTGCTTCAACCTTTGCAGATGCTCTCAGAGTCCATTGCATTCAGGCTAGGAAACTAATAATCTCTCGCCGGATAGTTTGAGTTACTATATGTGAAAGTTTGAGTTTGTAAATCAATGGGCAGATTAAACTCAGGACGAAGTTGATTGATTGAGACCCTTTTAAGTTTTAAAACTTTCACACAATCTAGATCAGAAGATCCTTCGAGTCCAGGAAAACAAAAAGCTCTGGATAATGACAATCAGTAGTTAGAATTTGCAATGAAGCTGATTAATTTAGCTGACTAAACTGATTTAAGATCTGGTATATTCCACACTTCACACGTTCAATCCCTTCCAGGACTGGTGACAGAAATGGTCTGCAGAAAGTACTTTGAACACTTAGATTGTAGTTAGCATGTAAACAGGCTACGCTTAGAAATCATACCTGAACGAAAACAAGCAGCTGGATCGAGTTCAGTTTAAACAGTGGTGAAGAGGGTAAAGTGCAGAAAGCAGGTGATTAAGCTAGAGGTAGGCGAGGGCTGCAAGAGATTTACCGCATGCTGTTGGTGTGCAAGGGAACTCTTTCTTCTCCTTTGCTCTGCATTTCGTCGTAGTACATGGACACTTCGGTACCCGTGAGCGGTGGCAGGTCGTAGTTCCGAATGGCTGCCACGATCACTCGGGCTACCGTCAGAAGAGGACTGCCTTTTGGGACCCTGTACCTGTAAGAGTTCCTTCTGAAAATGAGCTGACACAGAGCCACGGCCATGATCACCAGAGGGATTCCGAACCCCCAGTCCCAACCCACACGGTCCTGAATGTAGATGAGACAGGTCGATGCAAAGAAGCCGCCCAGAGTGGTGGCCCAGTAAAACCAATTGAAATAGCTGGGAATGAGATCCGCCTCCGCAGGGTCTCCAGCTTCGAATTGATCTGCTCCGAATGGTGACACTGTGGCCTTCACTCCCCCGATTCCCAATGCTATCATGTAAAGTCCGACGTACAGGGCTGCCAAAGCGCCTCCATGCACTGGCCTGCAGCTCAGCGGGTCTGGGCACTCTTCATCTTGATTATTCAGAGACGGCAGCACCACTGTGAACACCATCATCAACAGCCCCTGCACATTGAGTTCATGGCGTGATCACTTAGTCGAGTCCAGCAGCCCATTCCTTCGAGCTGCTGCTAGAAAGAATGGGTGAGAGAAACTGGGAGCTCGGTGACCAACTCAGCGAGAAAAAAATCTTCCACCAAATTGCACCTCGCAATTGTACAGAAAACCTTTTGAAGTCCCAGACAGAGCAGATATTTGGTGGCACATTGCCGAGACTAGGAATTTAGGGTTATGTTGCTTCTTCCATTCGCTCAGCACAGAATTGTGATGAGGAGGTTTACAGGTGTTAAAGGATGCATGGAGCTGGAATTTGTTGGGTACAAGGACCGACTGATGCTGATTGATGTTAATAATGAGACTACTTACGAGCATCTGTGTGAGAGCTGCACCGATCAAGCTGTAATAGCGTCCAAAGTAAGCGTCTGCCAACACTCCTCCGAGCAGTGAGAATACGAAGGATGTCCCCATGAAGTTGGTGACCACGTTTGCAGCATATGGTATTGGGAGTTTTTTTACATTGATTAGGTAGGATACCAAGTTGAATTGAGCTCCAGATGTAGAAACCTTCTCCGTAACCTCGACCGCTGCAACACCCACAGACATGGAAACTAGTGGTCATCGAGTTTCTTCACACCAAGCTCCACTTCCTTTTATACAATCAACCGGTGATCACTCATCTTCACACGAGCGCTCAAAATCTCCGAGGACACATGAAATTCTACGGACTGCTTCTCAACAATTTCCATTTTATGGATAAAAAAACAGGTCTCGGAACTTCAGTCTCCTGCCGTCCAAGAACAAATCACTAAGAGTGTCTGCAGACATTAATGATAAGACGGGGAGAAAGTAGGATACATGAACTGCTACAACCTACGAAGTTATTGGAGACTGATTGTGATCGTACCGCAAATGTAAGGTGCAATGCTCCACCCCCCAGTGCGAGACTTGTTTGCTGGCCGGCCTTCGTAGTCCACGGTCCCATCGTGTGTAAAAAATTGTGGATGGTCTCCAACCTGTGCATCTGCTTCAGGGTCATTGTTCCTGGTCTGCCCGCATTGCCATGGAAACAGACAGAAACAATCGACATCAAGGGAAAAACTGGCCAGATGCACAAGCAGAAGCTCACCTTCAAAGTTCCACCCGAAGAGCTAGAGGACAGAAGGATGATAGAAATTGGTGGAAGAAAAAGTCTGCGAAGGTTGCAGAGATTTTTAAACCTCGAATGCAAAAACGAAATTCCCAGGAATACAGCTGGTTAACATTTGGCTCCAGGAAGGTCATCTACCAGCTGGTCTGCCGGCAGCAAAGTCTCATGGATGGTCATTGCGCCCAACTGCGCTGAGGTAGAAGAATTCACATAATACTACTCCGACACCTTAGAACTCAAAACCTGCATGAATCTAATCAATCAAGCTCTTTGCATCAGTCTCCCGCACATTGCCACAGACTGGGCTGCGGCTGGCTGCAGGAGTCGCTCGACGAAGCCCTCAATTCCGACGAGCACCTTTGAGGAGCTCAGCTTTGTTGCAGTCGGGGCAAGTGCAGACCCGACTTCACAATGTCCCCGATGAAAAAGGGGGTTCATAATGAAGGTCGGAAATACTATTTCCAGGTCCGGGTCATCACACTGTTCAGACATGACAAATCAACACTTCACCCGGAAAGCTTTGATGTTTTTTCTTGAAGCAAGTCCTCATTTGACTTCACGAACCCGCTGGATATTAGCACGTGCAGCCATGGCACACCTGCATTCGGAAACGACGCTGTGATCATCACTGGGAAGCATGTCGGAACCAAATTAGCGAGTTCCTCCGACTTTTATCATGTTGTTAAACCGACGGCTGGCTGGCCACTTTCTACCACTCCTTATAGGACTCTGATCTCGCTGGTTCCCCTCATTTACATGATCAGAGTACCTGCATTTACTCCGAAGCGCCGCTGGGGCTGTTCCCTGCCTCGCATTCTCAAGTAGCCTAATGGCTAAACTCGGCCCGGGCTCCGGGACTTCGTGACATCTCCTGCCCCTGATTCCAGGTGCAACAGTGATGACCAATCTATTGTCTTCTGATGAAAAGCACGCCGTTGTTTACTTTCTGGTCAGTTTCAAAAAGTTTGTTTTTCTTGTCCTCGTCCAGTTTGCCTTTTTTAGACCCCCTCTCTTCCCATGCTTTTTATCTGATTCCTCCCACGGTTGCCAAGCATTCAGAATCTAGAATAGAGGTATTTTCGAGAAGAGGAAAAAGTATAAAGACCCTGAGCTACTGACCGACGAATTATCGTTCTCACCCAGTCAGAGGCTTCGGGTCTGGACAATTTCCAGACGCGGTTGAGTCGCGGGTCTAATAGTAATATGTTAGAACAGTTTCGAAACATCTGTTACGCTCGATTTAGCGTGGCACTTTGTCAATCTGACGCGACAAGTTGGGAAACAGAAATTAACTGTACAGGCAAATAGTACTTCGAGGTGGACTCAGTCACGAATCACGAACTCACGACCTTTTCTCTCTCTCTCTCTCTCTCTCTCTCCACACCAACGGGCCAGGACTTCAACAATGATAACTCGTGACACTTCCGCACTACCGTATCTATCGCTCCGCAAGGTGAACTCTGACTACATTGTCCTTAATCTAGAGGAATGGGGACAATGACACCACAACTATCTGGGCTACGAAGAACAGAAGCCACTTCCTTTCCCCACATCACGTTCTTCCAACTTAGTACTAGACGGGCCAATGTGTCAGGGCTGTAGGCCGAGACAATAGAGGTTAAATAATTCTTGTGAAATATATTATAGTTCTCAACACACAAAAAATATGAAAGTTTGTGAAGGGCCAGTCGCCTCCGATAATCTCGAGACTTTCCAAAGTAGTAAAATCACGAGTGTTTGTCAGTTTGCTTCTGTCATGCCCAGAGTGTGGGTCCTGAAATCCTTTCAACTCATTCATTGTTTTGTTTGTCCATCTCGGAGGATGTGAGTTTAATTTCCTGATTCCTCGTTTCTTCGAATAAACCGTTTTGTATTACAGTGTTCCAAGTCTCCGCTCTATTCCTCAATTGCCTGTTAAGAATCCCAGAGGAAGCAAACCATTGTTTTTATGTGTATCGAATACCCACATATAGGATACCTCCAATTGCTACCTGGGTGCTTTGTTTTGAGCTCAGAATACAGAGGTCAACCTTTGCTTCACAGCGGCCAAGAGGAAGCCCCAACCGATTGGAATCTCGAGGTTTACACATAAATTATGATTAATGTTTTGTACACGTGCTCCTAAAGTCGTCATTGGCATGTGATATGTGCGTAGCGTAAACTGCTTCGCGCAAACATACATTAATCATTAGTAAAAGTTTCAACTAAGTTTCACTCTTTTATCATGCTTGTTTGCAAGTTTCCTTTGGATTTGTTTCGCACTAAAGGACAAGTAAGCAAACACGAATTGAATGGTGATTGGAGTACCTCATTCACCATCACCAAGTTGTTGAGGTTGGGTAGAAAATGGGGAAGCTTGAAATTCTGCCAAGTTTAGAAGATTTATAGAAGGATTATCAAAGTTGATTGTTAATGTATTTGAACATCAATCGGGTGACATGCCATACAGCAAAATCAAGGTACTCAGAACAAAATAAGGTATATCAGACTTATTTTGTTCTAAGTTTATTCAACTTATTTCTATATAGTTATCGACAGTTAAATAATATAGCTAGCAAAATCCTTGTGTGATACAATTAGATATCTTTATAAATTTACCACATGTACATATGAATAAAGCTCCATTAAAATGAATTAAGTGTTTGTTTTGTTGTGAATTCTGGATTCAGAGCTTTGATCTCCATCATTTGTTTCCTTGCTTTCTAAAGTTCACATTCAACTTTATGACATATGAAGTTAATGATTTAGGAGGTAATATCATCTCGTAATGAAGTTCTCTATGAACAGAGCACAATTCAACAGTTATAACCAGAGCAGAATTCAAGAAATGGTTTTCTTACAGTACGCTGGAGAGTAGTTTTTGAAGTTGATTGGTTAGACCATGAACCCTATGTAGATAACATAAAATAATATCATTTATTTTGGCTCATAAAACCTTTACTAGATCAATTATTATCTGATTGAGTGTGAGTTTTATCAAATGATCAATAAAGATGTTCTCACCGTGAATAAAAGACAAATATTTCTCAATAATGTCCAAAAGATGCAAACTATTATGAATCTAGATTCATGGATATACATATAGGAAAGTTTTTTACTATTTGTTATTTTAGCTTTGTCTTTCTTCACAACATGCTTTTACAAAGAGTATTGTAATTTTTTAACTCATTATCATAGGGAAATATGGATTATGTACAACAGTTATTGTTTAAAAACAACAATAAAACTTATTGTATAAATCATTTTAAGAAAGTTATGTAACATTAGAGAGAAGAAAAAATATCACTTGAATAAAAACACTGAAAATTTGAAAATAAAAAATACTAAGAATTAGTTTGCTTCTAATTGTTGATATACTTTTAATAGAAAAATAGATAAACTTTTACTCTCATCATTCATCTCATTCTTCTTATATTAAAGACAGAAAATAAACATCCCAACAAGCACATGGATTATTAAGTAACTAAGTATCATTATTAAAAGTATAAATATTTTTCATTGACAATCATTACTTACATTGCTTATATATTTTTATCCTTGAAACGTTGGACATACAATCAATGTTTTCAACAAATTTAATTGGATTTATATTTAGTTTTTAAGTTACTCCGTATTATATGTTGAAGTTAACTCTAGTTAAGTAGTAACCTCATGTGTAGCTATTTATAGCTGAGATTATTCGCCTATGTTGGATATATATATACCCCGATGCTTTTGCACTTCATGGATTGTTGTGCTTTCACCCGAGCAATAAAATCTCTCGCGTGTCTTCCTCCGTGGACGTAGCCCTTGAGGGTGAACCACGTTATTTGCTGGTGTCTCTCGTGTTGATGATTTGGTTGTTGGCTTGATTGCGTCATTGATTCTCTTGGTTTTACATTATCAATTGGTATCGGAGCTGACCGTTTTTTGATGCGACAGAAGTTTGAGACAAGTGCTAACAGTTTTTCTGAAGGTGACACAAACTATAGGTGAACAAATCGTCAATCATTCAGAGGTGTTTTTCAGTGCATTCTAGAAATTCTTCTCTTTCGAAAGTGGTACGATTGAACTACACATCACAATCTCAGATAATATAAAGCCAAACTTTGTAAAAATTGGTTTTTTTCAGTGTTTTGATTCTATGTTCATCCCTTACAGTTTGTGGCAATTTTTTTGAGTTGAAGTTTATTGTGTATTGGTTTTTGCTACTTGGCTATGGCGGATGCACAAGTGGGCATGCTGCAGGTGTTGATGTGCTGACATACGTCACGTTTTGATGGAATCGGGGTCTTAGCTGTCAACGATTTGTGTGACCATGTTTGATTTTAATGAGTTGTCAAAGGGGGATAGATTTATTCACACCGCCAAGCCCAAGTTTGAGGCTCGTACGGCCACTGTAGAGGAATTTTTTTGGGACTGATCGTTTGGCTGCTTGTGTTCAAAATCTCATGCTACAGTATGAATCCGATCAAAAGGATCAGCATAAATTGTGATAGTTGATGCCAATCGTGACTTTGAAGGGATCAAAGCAGAACCTTCACAAATCCTTCTCTCTTCAGGAGTACTTAGTGATCTACCTGTAAAGTTTCTATCCAATCTATCCATTAGTTGAGGATTATCTAGCACAAAAGAATCTTCACGAGTTCTAGCATGTTCACCACCTTATTGTTCACCTTTAGAGTTGTGTATTGACTTATGAGTCGGATCAATACTAGAAGTATCAATTGCGATAGTTAATGCTGAACGGGAACTTGAGGGATTCAATGAAAAATCTTTTGTTTACTTTAAGCTTCATGAAAAATAGATGATTCCTTAGACTATGGTCAGTGTCCTTCATTGCAAGCGGAGCAATTTTTCACCACCCCCTCCAGTAGATTGACACCCGTCGCATACATGTGATTCGCTCGCGAACGGCGAGCAACTCCCTAACCTCCCACCGCGTAGGTCGCGGCCGGACAAACGTGCTCGGAGTGGATGCGGTCGAGGTCAAAATGAACATGATCACAATTGCAATTGCAGTCGTGGTCGGACCGAACGTGGTCGTAGTTGTAGTTGTAGACGTGGTCTAAGATCAAATATAGTCTTAGGTCGAACGTGATCAGAGAACAAACATGATTGGCCGCGCCAACCATGGTCGGCATGACAATGCAGTCAACAGAAGAATGACGGTGATGGCCAAGACCAACGATAACGGTTAGAAACGACGGTGACAAGATATTTTGTAATAAATATTTTGAAAGTAATATTTTTTTAATTGGAGTATAGGCATATTGGGCATCGTTGGATAGCTCTCAACGCGAATAATGCATATGGACATTTTTCAAGAGCTGAACAATGGCTCAAAATGAGGAAATTGACTCGAAGTTGTCTCTCCTTTTTGACTTGTAGAGTTGGCAAGGTGAAAAGTCGGTGGCAATTTTGGATATAACATAATACCTTTTGATGAACTATGTGAATATTTGCTTTGAAAAAAGTAGTTAAAAGTGAAGTTACGATCCATGGATCTCACTATATACCTGAGAGAAAAACTTCATAACATAAATGACATTGAATGGAGTGTTTTTCAGGACTACGCAGTTTGCACGGTATTGGCACACATGGAGCCTTCCATACTTAAGCAAGTTGAGGATTATTTGGAGTATCACAGTTGTTTGATGCGCTTCAGCAACGGTTTTATCAAAAGAACCTGTCGAACCATGAACACGTACATGTCATTGCTATGATTCAAGGTGAAGCCCGGCACAAGAATCCAATATCATATTCATGTCTTCGGAAATCTATGGGTAGATCTTCAAAATTTGAGGTAGAAGCTTCATGACAAGAAGAAGTCAATGCATTTTTTCAACTCATTACAATCTACTTATCATACGTTATTAAAGATTTTTCTTCATTGTCAAAACACTACACTCAATTACAACAAGGTTGTAAGTGCCCTTACGCAGTACAGCAGTAAATGTTATCTCCCTCCTTCCCATCTACTTCTGGGCCCGCACTTATTGTGATCCGAGGTCAATCATATCCAAGAGATACCAACGTTTCACAACGTACAGGATTGAAGAGGTAGATATCAAGATCTTTTGAGCAAAAGAGAGTCAAGTTTATGGCTCAATCATTTGATAGCGAGAATGTTATTTGTTGGGATGTGGTAAGAAAGGCCACATCATGTAGTATTGAGAGATAACATTTCCAAGTACGGCCTTCCCTTCAATGGTGAACGATGTGAAGAACGATTTGTTCCTCAAACGGCCTATGATGTAAAAGGTATGTCCTCTGAAGTTCACCAAAAGTTATTGATGATGTATAGATTCTAGACAGTGCTTGTTCTTATCACACTCATTACATTAGAGAGTTCTTTTGTAATTTTTCCGTATCAAACGGTTAAGTTCTTATGTAGAAAAACCAGCCATGTAGAATTGAGCATGTTGGATCTTTATAGATCCAACATGTTTGATGATGTTAACTGTACGTTAATCCAGATTAGGATTATTCCTAACATGATAAAGAACTTGATCTTTCTTGGAGTTTCACTCTAAACCGATTCACACGGTTTAGAGTGAAATTCTAGGCAGTATGTATTAGATGTCAGATTGTGTGAAAACAAGGTTATACTTTGAGGATACAAGCACAATAATTTGTACATGTTAAAGTACATCACAATTGGTGGGAAAGTTAACTTTACCAGATCTCGCGTTGAGATGTCTCATGTATAGCATTCTATACTATGTCATATGAATGATCGGTACATGTCTCTTTTTGATAATAAACAGGTGTTACTGGATTGGAGTAAAGTTGATTTGGCATTTTGTGAACATTGCATCATGGGAAAATAGCATAGGCAAGCTTTTGGCGTTAGAACAAATAATTACATTGAGATACTAGAGTATGTACATAGTGACTTGTGGGGATATTCACATGTTGCCTTATTCTTTTAAAAGATGTACTATGTTTCTTTTATAGATGATTATTCCATGTATGTGTGGGTATATTTTACCCATAAATATAAGGTTTTTTCAACCTTCAAAAGTTTACGCATACAACTTGAGACTCATACTATACACAAGGTGAAATAATGATGGCGCTTATACTTCTGAGGAATTTTAGAGTTATTGTATAGAGCAAAAGATTACTTGTCATTTCACGACGGTTTATATTCCATCACAAAACACTGTTGTTGAAAGACTTAATCAAACAGTGTTGGAAAAGGTTTGGAGTATACTGAGCCAATCAACTTTACCGCGAGAATAAGGTTACAGGCTATGGGATCCCGTCGTCGATCAAGTGGTTGTTAGTAGAAATGTTTGTGTCAATGAGTCTGGCTTATTGAAAGAGGAGGAGAGTTTTGAGGCTTCTTGTACTAATAAGAAAATATCTTTACTCACGAATGTTGTTGTATGGAGGTTTGATCACTCTATTAGTAATTATCTGTCACAACGAGGAGCACAAATGCATGTGGACCAAGTTATTGAGGAAGAGGAACTACATGAGCAGGTTATCGTCGATGAGTATATTGCAACAGTATCAAACAGTAGAGATCAACAGAAAACATCTATCAAAAGATCACAACATCCTAGTAGAGCTTCTTAGGGATTTTGTGTATGGATCAACTCATCCATTCTCAAAGATCGTGACCTTGATTTTGAGGATGATGATGATATGGTTTTGATGTTGAAAGAAGTTGAACCTTCTTCATACATGGATTTCAAGCTTTGGTCAACAAGCTTGAATGTATTGCTGCTATGGAGCAAGAGATGCAATCACTAATTAACAACAACACTTGGGAATTGATTGAGTTTCCTAAAAGTCACGCATTGATTGACTTCAAGTGAATGTACAAGCTGAAAGACACTTCAATAGGAGATGAGAAGAGAATCTTCAAAATCATGTTGATGGCTAGGGATTTCACACACGGGAAGAGTGTGAATTACAACAAAGTTTTCTCGCCTGTAGCAACGTATACTATAATTTGTTTGGTATGTGCACTGGCCATAATATTAAGTCTTATTATGGACTAGATAGATGTGGTAACATCCTTTCTTTACGTATATTTAGAGTAGTAGATCTACATGAGAGAATCAGTTGGCTTTGAGGTCAAAGGTCAGGAGAGGTTGGTTTGTAGATTGCTGAAATCACTGTATGGACTTAAGCAAGCTCATAGCCAGTGACATACGTGATTTGATGAGTTCATGAAGGCACAAGGTTTTTTACTAAGCGTGTATGATCATTGTGTCTACATGAAGAAGGTGAATGATGAGACGTTCAATCTCATCATTTTATACCTCTACGTTGAGGACATGCTTATCTTGGCAAAGAACTAATCTGATGTCGATGAATGCAAAAGTCAGCTAAAGTCTACATTTAAGATGAAGTATATGAGGAAGTCGAATAGGATATTAGGCATGGATATTTATAAAAATTTTGAACATAAGAAGTTATGATTGAATTAGGACAAGTATGTTCATCGTATACTTGACAGGTTCAATATGGTCAATTTGAAAGAAGTATGGACTCCTCTGCTAACAAATTTTAAACTCTCAGCAGCTCAATGTCTTATAGATGCTGTGGAGAAAGAAAAATGTCATATGTTTCTTATGAACAAGCTGTAGGTAGCTTCATGTACTTGATGATGTGCACTAGGTCTGATATTGCTCTTGCAATGGGTAAGGTGAGCGGGTACATGTCGAATCCGGAAAAAGTTCACTAGAAAGAAGTGAATTGGATTTTAAGATATGTGAAGAGTATCTTGGAGATCTACCTTGTACAAGTTGCGTAGCTCAGTCAACAACGTAAACTTAGTATGTGGCAACAGAAAAAGCGGCAAAGTAAGCTATTTGATTGGATAGGCTTATCATGAAGATGGGATTGACACATGGCGTGATCAATTTTCATTGTGATAGTGAGAGTGCTTTACATTTGGCTGCAAACCAAGTCATGGATAGTAGAATGAAACACATTGACATCAGACTTCTTTTTATTAAACAAATATTGTTTGAGAAAACGATCGAACTAATCAAGATTGACAGTAAACTCAATCCAACTGATGCGTTGGCCAAAATTATTCAATTTGGAATTTTCACGTGACATTGTGCTACTGTGTAGGTTGTGTATAGAGAGCACAAACGATTTTTGCTAGCATAATATCTTCAGTCATGTATTTACATATTTACTCTATTATGTGATGGCTACAACTTATTTTTAGTTAACTCTCGTTTAAAGTGAGGCCTTGTGTTAGGATTCAATCTAGAATTTCTCGGGGGTAATTATGTAGGTTATGAAGTTTTTTTTGTCTCTATGCTAGCAAGTTATTAATTATCTCTATATATTATTACTCTATCATGTTATGGTTACAGTTTAATTCTCATTTAAAACGTAGCTTTGTGTTAGGTTTCTGTCTAGAAATTTTTGCTCAATAATAATTTAGATTGAAGAGGTTACTGAGATTCCTTAACATGAATTAAAGTGGAGATTGTTAAGTTTAACTCCGATGAATGAGGAATCTCATGTGTAGCTATTTATAGCTGAGATTGGTCGCCTGTGTTGGATATATATACATATACCCTGTTGCTTCTGCGCTACACTAATTGTTATGCTTTCACCTGAGCAGTAAAGTCTCTCGCGTGTATTTTTTGAGTACATAGTTTTTGAGAATGAACCACGTTATATGTTGGTGTCTCACGTGTTGATGATTTGGTTGTTGGCTTCAATGTGTCACTTAGTCTCTCAGTTTTACATTATCATGATATACATTTCTTTTTCTTGAATCATATATTCTATCTTGGAACTTTTTAAATCATAAATTTAATTTTGAATATTCATTTGAATAAATAGAAAAATGTATTGAATCAACATGGTTTCAACAATCTAAAAGACTCCAATAATATCTATTTAAGAAGAAGTTAAAACTTTGATGTAGATTAATTATATAAATATTTAAAAAAAATAAATCATTATTGATGGAAATTTAAATGCACTTTGAAATTACTTTTCAAACATACAAATTACACAATTGAGTCTCAATCAAGTAAAATTATAAACTAAAGAGAATTAAAAAAATCATAAATGAGTGTTGTTAAATTCAAAGTTTTGACAAAAAATCATATTTATGTTTATCTTGTGAAATATTGAAAATATTATTTAAACTACTCTAAGTATGACATAAGTCTGATATTTTTTGGAAATTTATTATTGATACTTTAATTATTTTAATGATTTATTTGATTTTATCTTATAAAATTGACAATAAATAATCAAGTATATATATATATATATATATATATATATATATATATATAAGTGATTTATAGACGTTTTGACATAATTTAAACAAGATTATACTCCAAACACCAAAAAGTTTACATGATTTTTTCTGATTTAATTGAATTAAAATATTTCAAATTAAAATTTTTTCATTGGTATCACTTTATTTTATAATTAAATTAAAATTCATGATTGTGAAAATATGACTATTAGAAAAATTATATTTATTGACCTTTTCAATAAAACAAGTCTATACAGTTTATATAAGCAAAATTGTATTAGTATTCAAATTTTCAAAATAAACTTGATACTAAAAATTTTTGAATTTTCTTCTATAATTTTGTGATTTTTTCTTTTCTTTTATTTAAAATATATTTTCAGATTAAATCTTCTGAATGGAAGTTCTAGTGAAAATTATAATTAATATTCACTTACATTTATATTTCAAAATAGCTTCATAGTTCATAAAATTTTTCTTATTTTTAATACATTATTAAATATTTAAATATAATTAATCATTAGTTGATAAAATAAATTAGAAAATATCTCGAAATTAAATAAAATATTCTAGAATATGAAATTTTTATTTGCAATTATAACACAGTTCACTCATTCTTCTCATTTATCATATAGAATTTATATGAAAACTTGATATCTTCAGAAATTAAAGATTGTATATATATCCTCAGAGTCCAACTCTTTTGATCATATTTTTTCTTTTTCTTTTTAATAGAAAATTCTTCTCATTCATCATATAGAACTATGTGAAAACTTGATATCCTGAGAAATTAAAAAAATTTAAATATCCTCAGAGTCCAGCTCCTTTAATCATTTTTTTCCTTTCTTTTTAATAGAAAATTCTTCTCAATCATCATATAGAAAATTTAGTAATATTTTTTTCTTTAAGTTCTGAAATCTTGTACTTTTGCGTGTAATTACGTTGGATATCTATTTTATATTCTTGGAATTCTTGTCATAGTCATTGAATCAATACTTTTCAATTTTAATATATGATAATTAGGTGTATGTATCAATCTATTAAATGATAAAAATTTATAGATGATTAAAATTTACATGATTGTTACGTAAATCAAAAATAATAAATCAAAAATTTTTCATTTCATAGCCAATTGAATCACACTCAGGTCAGATATTTGGAATTGTTGAGTTTAACTTTGGTTAAAGAGTAGTGTTATGTTCATCTATTTGTAGCTGAGAGTGGTCACCGGTGTTGGTACATATACCCAAGATCTGTGTATTACCGTATGAAACGCAAGGTATACTATCACAATGTTATTCCCCCGACGTAGATTATAAAAGTGAACCACGTTATATCCCGTTACGTCTATCGTGTTGATGGCTTGGGTGGTTTGAGAGTTTAACTAAGTTTCTCAATTTTACGCTTACAGGAATAAAATATTCTATATAATTGTTAAACTGTTTATTAAAATTTACAGTTTTACATACACTAAATTATTTTTATTTAAGTATTTAAAATGAAATATCACTCAGGCATATCATTCATTTATATCAAGACATTACTTGATATATTCATATGATATCAAGTGAAGTCTTGTCTAGTGACTTTTACAAATAAAACTTGGAGTTTGAACATTTAATTTCAACTTTAGAACAAAGTTAAAACAAGCGGGATGAGACAATACTATCTCCTTCATCAACCCTCTTGTAAGTTTTCTAAACCACGCATGTTACACGGAGTAGCAGAAAAGGTGGGATATAGTAGAAGGGCAAAATCCAGACAACGGGTAGACTTTGTGCTTGAAAGGCCCAAAAAAATGGCCACACTTCTAGCAGACCTTATTATACATATTTTAATATTACCCTTACTGTATCAAACAAAACTATCACTTGCACCGGCATTCAGAAGGGACTTTGTTTTAATCAAATTAGAGATGTGAAGTTATGTTGACAGCGTTAGACGTCAAACTTCCTTCATCCAGCACAGGCACGTCCTTCGCCGTAGTTCAAACTGGGTCACGTCAGTTCTGTGAGTAACTGTTACGACCCAGTTCCTCAGTGGGTCGCATCCGCTGCCGGAAGTAAAAGATTCTGCAACGTCTATACACAAGTGAAACCATGTAGTACTCAAGGCTACAGTAATGTAATTGTCACGACATGCCGTCTGCCATGTCTTGTTCGTTCTGTTACACTCACCGAGCTAACCTCAAAGGCACATGTTACTACGTTCCTCAATCATAATAATAAACGTGGTTGTGCTAGGGCCGAACCAAGTCCGAGATCACTTGGGGGGTGACACTTGTCAGCATCGGAACGGTGCATCGGTAAATCCTGTTATTCCGAGTCAGTAGGCCGCCGATCGGAGGAAGCGCAGGAAATAAATTCGCCTTCTTCTGGATGCTCAGTTCGGCTCTCTAAGTCACATCTTACAGTTCAACATTGCATTGAGATGATCGATATTTTGAACACCTTAGCTCCAAACACAAATACTTGCGCAAGCAAGTGCTGCAATGCGAGACAGGTTCGTCGAAGGCTTTTATACGACGCAGAATTGTGACTAAATCGATTTAACCTAAAGTTAATTAGTGCTTTGCGAATAATATATAAGTTTTTGTTTGTGACTATGAATTATGTGAGTATCTACTCTTGCATACAACTAGCGCTCTATAATCAGATGTTTTTCGTAGTAATCTGTTGTGAGATGGTGGCGAAAGAAAAGTTCTGGATAATTTCTAGGAATAGCCCACAAGATAATAAAGCCTTAAGTAGCTGGAATCGCTGGAAACTAGCATTAGAAACCGGTTCAAGATCAAACGAGCTTTCAAGTAAATTCATACTCTTACGGTGGAAAAAAACAAGCTTCATCCAGCATAAATGTCGAAACATTTTGAGAAGCATTGTTGAATGTTGGAAAATTCCTTGGATGAATAACAATATGATCAAACTAATGCTTGCTATAATCTACTTTTACTCCACAAAATTTGTTGGGCTGTATTAAGATAAGATTGAATACAATAAATGCCCTGATTTATTGAAAATCTCAGTCAGCTAGTCTTAAAAAAATCTGAAGGTTAGCAACTCGTGATTTGTTGTGTATCTCATGTATGTAAATGGACTTTCCATTATACGTGCTGACATGCAATTCAAATAGTTCATAGTTTGAGGATATGTCGACATTTACGAAGTGCAATTTCATCTTTGTCGGCATTTTGTTTGGGAAGAGTACAGCCGTTTTTAAGACAAAGGCTTATTGTGCATTAATGAATTTGTGTTATTATATACACCATCCTTGTTTACAAAAGTTTCTTCCATGGAAATGAAGTTAATCATCTTTGACATCAACGACAAGAAATAACATTATGTTTGGGACTAACCACACTACAAACTAATGGGCTGATTGGAGGGGAGTCCCGCATATTTCCAATAATTTTACGGGCAAGAAATCAATTTGTTCTATCGGAGTAGAAATGCACAGTATTATTTCGGCACGATCTAATCACAAATATTATGAAGATAGTCTCGCATCATTCCCATCTTTCTTTCTTAATCTCTTCAACGGCTTTCTTTACTCTTCATGAGGATGAAAGTAATAAATGTTTTTGTTCCTAAAGCGATTTCTCTAGCTCAAATGCCGAAGACTCCGGACATTCTGTACCCCACGGTCCGGGCCAGCCCACTGGAAGGTCATAATAAAGAAAAGGAAACGAAGGCAAACAATAACCGCGGAAAAGAAGTTGCGTATGCTAAGCAGCAACGGATTCGAAAGATGTGGATGGGCATGAAGAGGATGTGAGTAGACGGATTTGCCTCACTCAATAAAAAACCTCAATTTAATAAGTGCATATCGAGTAATTGAAATGTGCTTTTTATATGTGACTAAAAACTAATTGGCACTCTACCCTTGGATACAATGTAGCGCTCTAGAATCAGAAATTTTGAGATGGTGGCGGAAGGAAATTTTTAGATAGATCTTAAGAATAGCATTTTGCCCTGTCTTATTTCGGCTTAACTTACTCACATGTATTGTGAAGACAATATCGCATTATTGCCATCTTCTTCTTCTTCTTGTACTCAAAGGCTTTATTTCATCTTCTTGAGGATAAATGTAATACATGTTTTTGTTCCTACAGCAACGTCTCGGGCTCAAATGCTCAGCCACTGAAGGGAAAATCTGGGTAATATCAAGAGAAAAATACCGGGCCAGGACCGAGGGGAAACGCATCTGTAATGAAGGTTACATCTACGTGAAATTTCAAGAACTAATCTTCGGCTGGCGTAGACTTAGACTTCTTGTAACGAGTCTATATCCTGTCTTATACACATTTCCAAGAATCCGATATTTTTTAGGTCTTTTTTACCCAGGAGGAATACCTGCAGGTGGATCTACAGAGTGATCGGATGCTGACATGTCCACCAACAGTGCTATTGGTTAAACCTCTTAATTTTCAACATTTGGATACCTTTGTCTAATATTATTTTTATATAATTCTCCCAATGTATTGTTAATAAATCATGAGATATCGTTGAATCATTGTTATATATATATAACAATGATTCAACGGTATCTCATGATATATATATAATATGTACATATAAATTATTGTATATGTGATTCTTGCAGAACCTTGTCTTCCTCGGAATATGTTTTCGACAAATTAATTCACTTGGATGGGAACACCACTGCAGACGGTGTAATAACTCTAGAACTCTGAAATTCGCAAAGACCATCTTGCTCTAAAACAGGACTTTTCAAACTGGCTTCAAATCTAAGTTTCAGTGTTCAAGATTTGCTGATGATATGTGTAAACCTTGTGTTATATTTATAAACATGGTTTTTTATAAATATAACAAACCATGTGGAAGTAAAATGTGGTCGGATGGAGACCTCTGGCTTGGCTATAATGATTTAAGTTTCGGTGACACTCGATCTTATCTAAGGCTTGTACTTGATCTCAATCAATTTTGGATGTTTCGTAACCAGTCCATACTTGGATAATGTAGAAAAGATCCAAAATTGTTACTCGAGCATAGAAAGTCTAGCCCTAAATCCTGAACGCACACAGTGTATTCAATTCCTCCGAAGATTCTATGCAGTTTCGACATCGAGACTGATATACTGAAACTGTAAACAGTTTCAGTATTGAGTACATTGTGCGTTGTAGATCATGGTCCGAGTTCCTAATTTGGAACAAGTATGATTGCTGAATAAAACAGCAAAATATTTGCCTCCACCGACCAGTAGTATACAATGCCCATAAGCCCAGATGCTGAACAATTATATGAATTATATATGTGCTTTCTTATAAACAATCTGTTTGAACCGTTCGTGGAGGATGACAGAATATCATCCGAAGCAAATATCACCCGCATGTAAATAAATATCACCCATATGTAAATTTCATCGAATCATCACCATGTATGCCCGGACGTAAAAGCTTCTGAGGGAGATTTCCCCATTACATTCATTGAGATTGCAGTTCCAACCGATCAGATTCACGGCCCTGTTCGAACTCAATAATCAAGAGTCTTTATTAGGAAGCTTCACATTCATCTGAGAACTGACTCCAATTTAGAGCCATTACATGGTGGTCCATATTTTGCTTCTGAGATGATCCAAGGTGACCAATCAGTATTCGATGCGTAGTAATTCACCGCTCCTCCCAATCCCTTCAACAATCAGATGTTCTTCGACATCCGTAATGGATAACCAATAAAAGGAAGAATTGATCGATGGATGTGTAGATCTGCAATGACCTAATTCTCTACCTCTTGTTTTATCTCGCAGTTCCATGCAACTGTTGTTCCATGAACGAGTTGTTTCTGCGAAGAGGCCTGAGTCGATTCCATCTCTAAAACCGGTTGGACCAACTCCAAAGCTGCTGCTGATCTAGATGTGGGAGCGGTAATACTATTGTTATGATCACTCTTCTTAACCTTTCGAATGTATCCAGTTTTCACGCGCTTCAATCTCTCCGATGTCGACGGATGTGCAAAGCTGAAGTGCTCCTTCACAACCCACCCTTCTGGAAAACTTTCAGGATGTAAGTGGATATACCTGCACATCAACGCTAATATTGGTTACAATTTCATGAAATTCACATCTCCAACGTGCACTCAAAGTTAAATTTCTTCGAGGCATCCGACCTTACACCTAAAAGCTCAAAATGATTATGAGATGAGAAATCAGGGTAGACTGTCATTCAAACATCCTTAAGAAAATGATTCATCAAACTAGAATGTCAAAGCAGTAGAACAAAATGCAAAATATTCAGAATCACGTACCTCTCAATATCATAGAGAGAGCGCAGCTTTCTGCCTAAAGGGACATGACGGTAATAAACGTCGCAATAGATCCCTTTTGCAGCTAAACCAGACCGCACGGTTATGATTCTCTCCCAACCTGAAGGGACTGGAGGATAATTGCCCTTATCCAAAAAGAAACAAACATCAGGGGATTCTGCATAGTGATCTTCGGACTCACAGGTGGCTTTCATGTCTTCACCCCACTTTGAGGCATGTTCACACAACCAGGGCTCCAGGGGATTGAGATTCTGCCTCCTATAGAGAATCTCATACTCTTCCTTACTGGGAACTTCCCGATATTTGCCACATCTTGCACACTGAATCGCGTATTGCTTAATGTCTTGAGTGGGCCACAATCGATTGTCCAAGCTTTCACACACTCCCAATGGCTGCAACGTCAACTGTCCAGAATTGGAGTCACTCCCAGTCTCGTGAGCTTCTCCATGGCGGCTGGTCTCTAGAAGTAGAACCATGATAGCTAGTTGTTGCAGATGGGTCCAGAACAACGTCAATTATCTGCTGGACTACCGCGATCACCTCAGATTCCTTCATGCACAGTATCTACGATATGAATGAAAACGAGCTGAATATTTCTCGGCTGATAGTGAGATGATGATGCAAGACAACCTTGACTGGACGTTATATGGTTTTCAACACTCTTCTTACTTATGACTATCACATGAAGGTGTCAGACTAGTAGATGAGTTTACACTGAATTGAACTTCGACCAGCCATTATACTCCGTAAGTAACGGATTGAGGCTTGCAAACCAGCCATGTCGGTGTCAGCAATAATGCTCTGTATACACCTGATTGACGTTGACAGACATATTTCTGAAGAGATATGCATTCAAATTTTGCTATGTCCAGGACATATTACGAACGTGTGTGCACCTCATGTGTCTAGGGTACAGAGGTTTCAGGACAGGAGTCTAGTCGCAAGTACAAAGAGCTTGCTTAAAACGTGATCTACAGATTGTGAGAGACTAGAACAGGTGAATTACATTTGTCTTTTAGAATCGATTTGATAGAAGAGTGGTATGCTGGGTCGGAGCAAAGCATTTAGCTTGTCGAAGTTTCACACTCCCACGACCTCAAAGAGACCAACACCAGAGGTTTATCATCTCCTATGAATCCACTTCTGTAATTAATTCTTCGTCGTGCCGTTGATACTCATAGTAGTTTTTAAATTTGAGGTATAATGAATCTAGGCATCTTTGTTCAGGATTAGCAAAATTTTGTTTGGCATTGCTCCTTTTGCAAATTGCAAGTACTGTTGGACATGGGGAGATGGGGGGTGCGCTGTGTCTAGCTGTTATCCCATACTTCGTTGCGTAAGGGGATCCTGAACAAATTGAATCTAACCGGTTTGAGTAGTGGATATGAAATATGAGTGCATGTAAAATGTGTTGGAGACATATTCTGTATGGTGTGTTATTCCTTGCAGACGCGCCTTTACAATATTGGCAATTGTGATTGAGTGTTTGGAGGTTTTGTAATGTCATACCGCTGTCGTATTAGTTCGAACACATTGAACCCTGGTGCTCATCAAGATCACCAACTTTCATTCTCAAGGAATGACATCGCACAAATGAGTTTCAACAATCAACCAACGTCACACGGTGACAATTCTCTACCACCACACAACGAAACTTGAGAATGTATTTGACCTTCCATCACACGTTGATTTCATTTTGTCCATGCTCAGTATGAAGAATTAGCAATTATATTCTTCACATTAAATCAGTGCAGGTTCTCCATATCATAGTTGGTGGAAATCAGGTATTCCCCACGATAGGTAGTACACAGTTTTCAGTTTTTTCGGGTAGCCCTTAATCATACTTTCTATCTACCAAAGTGCATTATTACTAGGACATCTTAGTCTGTGGAGATCAATCAAAATTGTATCCATCATCGAAAAATCACTGTAGCAGCCATCCAGAATCGAAGTAGTTTAAGATGAGCAATTCTTTCTTTCACAGCATGCTGGTTTTCAATTTGAAGCAGTGGCACCTTCATGCTGAATTACACAATCCTCTTTTCAGAGTTGAAACCTTGACTGTCATTCATTCATATCTCAAGTGCAATATAGCGGTGCATATCTCACGTGCACCAGTGGTGTCGTTAAATTACATTAAGAAGATATCCCTACATCACACAATAAACTTTTATTCTTCATTGGCATAAGTTGAACGACGTATGATTTGCAATACCGTGAAGGTGATTCCACAATGATTCGTGTAACATATCCATATCCATTGACAACTCCCATGGTGTCATGAGGCCTCCTACCGCATTCATTTCATACCGTTTCTGTGATTTTTGAGAAAGACACGACAGAACGGGAGGATAACTCAAAGGTTGTCAAGGAAGATCATTGGAGATTGCAGCAAGAACGAATGAAGACGTGATTACACATAAACCCTTGTGCTCAAGGAGTACTATTGTTTATAAACCCACAAAAACAATCTCGGAATAACAGCTTTGGTGATCACACTGTCCAGTTTGGTGATGAAAGTACAGAGCATAACTTACCTAAATAAGCGACTGATTCGAACTAGCTAGAACTATATCATTTCCTGAATGTACAGAGTGATGAAACTTCTTGGGACACAACACAAAACTCACACAACACTCAAGACAAAAATCCTCGGATATCTACGTCTTGTAGCGTGTACAGGACCTCTTGTAACTTTACGCAAAGATACACCACACATATGCTGGAGATAAAACTCTACTCTTTACACTCCTCCTGTCAGAGGCGGCAAGCTACAATCCCGATACCAATGAGTGTTGATAGTACTGGATATGCCATACATTTGAATTGGATCAAAGATTGAACTGGAATATGGTGAGCTATAATCCAAAACTTCCATGTGCAGGTCGAAATGCATAACAAACGTCATTCATCTGCAAGATAGCTCAATTTTCCTAACAGTCAAGCGATAACTCATTAGACGTTTAAAACACAACCATCAGTCGACATTTCGTCGGGAGTGTATTAATCGTTTCAGTGCATACCAAAGCTAAAAACTTGGCTTGATATATTCGTATCCAAAAGATGATGATGACATCATCTTTTTGTCTTGTCTCTATAGCTCGATTGCTCCAAGAAATACAAACCTTCAGCACAAGACATATCTCAATCCAACTGTGAGATGAATGCGGCCGCGTGGCTTTTCCGATCTATTTATAAGACAGTAGAGAAAAGATTGTAATGTTGTGGAACAAAAAGGAGTTGGTATATAAAAAGAAGACTTAATATGCATGTCTCATTCCGCAATAAGCAATATTGCGACTCATCAGAGATGGAATGAATCCTTAAAAAAGGCAAGCGTTCAAGCAGGACAAGTAATGAGAAGATGGACTATTCTAGACAATTAGAATAACACGGGATCAACCAGACGGGCTTGAGACTCAAGGGACCCAAGAATAACGATCCAATAGGGTTAACACCAAGGGCTCTGGCTACTGTATAACCTCATGTTAAAGAAATTAACAAATCCAGATAACAACATTCGAATAGTACCAAGAGCAACAAGATTAACATGTCAGTCATGAAGGCCTTACGGAAAAGAGAAGCAAGCGGTCACAGTCCGTTAAAGTAAATCCACACATAAGAGACAGAAATGAACCACGCTTGAAACAACGAGAGCAAGCACACTCTCGGAACATAGCCTTTTGGGAACGACATGTACGGGTTATGTCATTTCGAACAATGGAGAATTTGTCTATGGAGAATATGTCCTACAGCACCTAAGATATCGGAACTATCGAGATAGACGTCATACAAACAACGTAGCATACAACCAGAAGATGTAACAAATAATTCATTTTTCCACCCTCAGATGTCCAGTTGGAGTAACCGAGTAACTTAGCTGCTCTAACCGATTGAGGATAGAGACATGCATGTAAAATATATTTTCGCCATGGAGATGGATGGAGCATTCCAATCCAATACAAGTCATACCATATTAAGGAGATGTATTATGGTAGTACAAAGTGGTATCAATTTTCACTGTTTAATAGATTGAATACTTTGAGAAGAGTGTGATCATCACTTCACATAAGGTTTATTTACTCTGAAAGTTAATAAAACATGATAACAGATTGTTTATAAGATCGTAGATTGGAAGGCATCTTCGTGTGTGGTACTCTTTACTCTTCGTGTCCACTCAGAAAAAAAATCTCATAAAATGGTCCAGGCAGGACTTGAACCCGCAACCCAAATTTCGGCTGAAACGGCTCTGGCATTGAGCTACTGGACCTTACATGCCCCAAGAGCTGTTCATTTGCTTCAAGAAACAACTAATCGACGCAACCTTCGTAGTCGAGGGCAATCTCAGAACACACTACTGTACTACAAAGTGTTCAACAATCCCAACGCTTCAAGGTAATATTTTGGATATCCTATGCTACAGTACTTACTAATAAATCAAACGTGAACGGGATAGAGACAACCTTCCCCACTCAAGGACAACCACCTCCTTGCCTGTGAACCAATGCTCACAAGTGCCAACCCGGAATTGATACAAGAAGAAGAGACATAATCTTCTGTAGCCTCTCTTAAATAAATTTGAGATTTTGTGCCGTGGTCAAGAGTGGATATCTTCTACCAAACGTGTAAACCAATATCCTCGATATCTGCTCCTTCAGTAAGAAAAAAAACTCATCCACAATCACCCAGTGTCAGTTACGTGATGCAGCCCTCTATGCACTCTGGCTCACTGCCCACCTTACAGGCATGGCGCCCTTCTCATGCCTGAATCTCCATGGCATCGGGCTAAGACACCATGCACATCTGGGACGATGTTGTAATCATGAGGTAGTCTTGCGCTTTAAAAACTTCTATGCTTAAAGGATGTAGCCCAAAGTAATTTCAAACATCGAGGGAAATTCTAAGCACCATCGACCATCCAAGACAGCAGCCATCACATGGATAATATGGCAATGGACAGGATCTCAGGACCAGAACTACTATAGAAAGGGTAGGCATTTGTTTAGAATGTTTCACGAGTGACATACAACCAAGAACAATTCACTCAGTAGATTTTGAGGTTTAACAGACATACACTAGGTTAAATAAATCACTAAACGGAAACCGGGATGAAACGAAAATGTGATGTGCTTTACATGCCTACAGTTGCGTTACACTACGTTTGTCCTCCTTTGAGTGATCCGAGATCTGATGACTCAATCCTCATCCGGTTGATTGTAGAGTCAAAGAGGTGGCACTTCCGTTTTGTACATGAGCATGGTCATCTATATCTTGAGCAAGCTTCTCCTAATAAAACACATACGGTCGTTTCCTGACGCGCACCTAACACGGGAAAACCTCCCACCTCCGACCACTGATAACCTATGAAAGAATAATAAACGCAAGGCGTCTGTGAAACACTGAACATCTGATGTTCTAAGGTAGGGTTTGCAATCACATTTTCAAGCAGAAGCAAAGAATGGTTTCAGATTTTGTCCTCTCGAACAGTCCACCTTCGTTTTGGTTTAAAACAACGTGAGAATCTAGAGACCATTAATTCGACTAAAAAAATCCCTGAAGCATATGAGATCGAGGGACAAAAATGAATTGGTCTAGGCAGGAATCGAACCCACAACTCAATTTAGTCCAACCGGACTCGTGCCGTACTACTAGACCTGGAATGATGTCTCAGCTAAAACGGCAATGACTTATGACTTTCAGTAAACTCTGCGAGAGGACTCTCTTGCATTAGGAAGTTACTGGTAAGCCCCAGCTTCGAGGATGACTCCGTCTTTGAATGCGGGTCTGTTCTGGCAAGGACTGCACAGTGAGGTACAGTCCTCGGTGCACAGTGAACCTTCCCTTTGAAGCTTTCATCCGAGCTCCTCCGAGCTCCTCAGACAATGATGCTTCTTGAAGAATAACCTCGTCACTTTCAGCGACTGGAATCTCCCTACCGTATCCATTCGATGAACACTACAGCAATATCCAGCATCAATCCCGAGCATCTTCACATTAGACTTCGTGACCTAGACTTCGTGACCACGGCCTTCAGGTCACATCCCATCCGTACTAGACATGCCAAACATGAATCTTTCATGTAAACATACTCTTGTGGTTTCAAAAGTTAGTTATAATCCTATACAGTAAATGCGAGGAGACTTAAGCATACTTAAATGGGTTCCATCGGTGGAGATGTCAAAACAAAGGTTCATCCAGCAATTCAGCCCATCATTGCTACTGAGAGATTCTGGCGTTAAAAGTTGATGACCAGCTAGCTACTCTTTCAACGTGCTCTAAGTGCATTTCGAGACCAACGATTTTGTTAGCAGACAGGCAGTAAGACTCAATGAAGTCGAAATTCAAACATTCAATAAACCACTAGCCACCAATGCAAGTTCAAACCCTAAATCCCAGGAAGCTGCTCGTCTTAAGAGTTCTTCGCTACCCCCTATACAAAACTACAGCAGTCAAATTCACAGAAGAGTCACGAGTGCCGTACTGTGCAAGTAAACAGTTGCATCTGCTACGTGTCAAGCCAGATTCAATCTGTGAAGAACTGTGCTACAAGGCTGATGGAACAGTTGAACCTGATGCAGAGCATAATAGATTCGCCGTGTTTGTGTCGTAGCTGAGCTTGGTAGATTCCACCTCGGCGGACCTTTTTACTGCAAATCATGCACATTAGCTAGGCCTTCCGATCTGCATCTCCCGGAGAGAGGAAGCACCCATTTCTAGCACTGCTTGCATCTAGCTCACCGCATCGAGCCCGTGCAATCGCCAGGGAGGGTGTGATCCGTAATTCCTTCTGTTACACAAACAAGACCAGCTTCGTGATAAGCTTTGAAACCATTCGCTTCACCCTTCGCGGCTGATTTCCACTGTACGTTGACGTAATCATCATCTTGGACTAAAAGCGAAGACAAGAACAACTTTCTGAAATCCTTTTCTGCTAATTGTACCCTACTCCCTACGGCCATCGACTATATTCTATAAAGGACAATATGAGTGTGACACAACTATGTCTAGTCCGGGTAGGAAGCGAATTTGCCGCTCATCGCTAGTTATTAAGCTAATTTCATCCCAATGAGATTAGCCTTTACACATGTCTCTACGACCATCTAGACTTAGCGGTCATACATGATACCGTTATGGAATTAGTGCAGCACTTGCATCTGAGTGTGGATATTACAAAACACAAAAGAAATTGTCGGATATTTGTCTAGTAGAATCAAGTGTGGATTTGTGCTTGATTTGGGGATAACTTATCAGTTCTCGAGCCATTTTGTTCACCATTAACGCAGTATCAGCAGATGATGACTGGTTACTTGATGTGCGACCGATGGAGTGGCATTTAAGGTCTCCCTACAGGGAAATTTTTTAAGTCACTAGAGTCTAACACACTAAACAGCAGTAAAAATAATTTCCCTAACATTCTGTACACTATATTTTAGTAAGCTTGAATTAAAATTTTTTTATTGGTTTTACACATACCACTAGATAGTGCTCTACCTAAGAATACAATCATAAATATTTTGGGGAAGCCGTTTGTTTTTGTTTTTAGAGTTTTAACTTTTTATCGCTATACGTTATTTATCAATATTGCAGATGTGATCTTTGACATATATCTCGCTAGGATACTATTAAGTACTAATTGCTTAAGGAATATATTTTTTGGTTCTAATATTTGAAGGGGTCTTCCCGTACTAGTTTCAAATTTCTTTAATCCGTATATAGGATGTTGATACTCGGATCCAATATCATAAGAAGGTTTTTGGAATTTTCGGCATGTACAAGTATTGCAGTTACTTTTGACAAACTCTCAGTCAAACTATATGATCTAGATAAGGTTGACAATAAGAAAGAGAATCATTCTTTTCCTGTTTCTCTGTTACTGTGAATGACTTTTCCTTTTGTGGTTTCAGAAGTTCTTGTGACAAGCTTGTGCTCTATTGTCGACCTCACGGAATTATACAGCTTTTCATGGATAATAGAGTTTTTACAAGATAATCCATTCAAAGACGAAAGAAAACTTACATTCATGATAAAATTCAAGAAAGAAAAAGTTCCAAAACTATGTTCTGCACAACGTGGGATTTCTAACTTCAATATCATTTCATGGCCTCGTTCCATCTATCTAATTGAAGATTCAAAACATCGTGGAAAGTGTCAAGGAGAGTTCTGCAGCCTAAGGTGTAAATGGGTGCTATGGTGATTTGTCACAATATATTCTTACAGAAATCAAAACAAAGCAAAACAAACCCAAGCTTTCATAGTCATCGAGTACTTTGAAGGACCGAGGTCTTACACGATGACAATGATAGGGACTATGTTGTACATTTTTCTAGCAAGAAAAGGATGAGTCAGGAACAATAAGTGAACACTTTGTTCAGTTCAATTCAAGTTATCAGCTACTTGTTAAGGATCACATTCATTTATGTGTAGGTATGGTTATATTAGGTTGTAAAGGGACCTAAATTACCTAAACTGTCTGACTATTAGGCGCCTAAATTAACGTGGGTGTGATTTGCCGCCTACATGTTGCAACCAATGGGAAGGGGACTCCTTTGCAGATTTTATGGATTTTTTAATTTATTTCTTTAAAATTAATGTAATTTTTTCTTAAAAGTTTTAAAAATGAAAATTTTTCGGGGAAAAAATTTTAGTAGACTAAATTAAGCTAAACTAAATTTTTAGAGGTTAAATTGGTTTACATTAACTTTTTAGTAGACTAAATTAGATTTTTAAGGGAACTAAATTAATGTTTTTTAGGAAACTAAATTTGCCTAAATTATTTTTTTAAAGAGACTAAATTAACCGTATTTAGATAATTTAGCCTAGTTACTATTATAACCATGCCGGTTTATGTGCATAATAGAATCGGACCAGCTTATACAGTCCTTGGATGTGATACCTACCGGACAACTCAAACTCAAGCCCAAAGAGGTTAATATGATTCTCTCCAAATAAAACCAGCGATAACCATGCATGAAGTTTAGATGACGACGTAAAGCAGTCAGAGGCATCGATAAGCATTGGTGGTTATGTTCGTATCAGTGCGTAGGAAGAGGTGGTTTTACCATCCCACTAGTTCTGAAGATATGTCCTTTTGTACTGTTTCTAAGCTCAGAGTGTAACGTTCTGCCCAACCCTTTGGGGTTGGTTCAATCCACGGCGATGACAGAACGAGGTTCATGAATGTCCTGTGGAATATTCTCTTGGCTTTACTGCAATGAGTGAACTTAGTGTCTATCACGAAGTGAAATTGACTTCCACCGCGACTTTGACATTTGCTCTCTTTCAGATGCATGAGAGGAATACGATTCAACTCTGATGACTAGAAACCAAAAAATACGAGGCTGCATTCCTTGTATTTGACATTTTGATCAAACCTGACGGATAGTATGGTACTTGAATTTGGCTGTTCGTATGTGAGGTTTGTCCGAGGCAGAAAAGCAGTCTGTCTGAGATCCACATCGTTCAAAGTGTAATCCTGAATAACGCCACAGGGGATTATTGCATAGATTGTGGGAGGAGATGCGAGGATCAAGGCAACATCAGTTAGACAACTGTCAATCACGGACATACATGAGCCTCCTCTTGATCTAGATCGACCACAGACCTCGATCTCTAAGTCCGAAGATCGGCGTCCGGAAAGGAATTTCGGATGCATGTCCATTGTCATCCACTAGTTACAATATTTGATCTAAATCGTCGTTCTCCATACGCTTGAGCCATGCCGAATTAGAATGAACATATTTGCGTCAAAGTCGCATATCTTAGTGTCTTCCCTATCTTTCAAACTTTACTCGATAGTCTGCTGGGACGTGAACACATTGCACTGTGGTCTGTTCACAATTAGGAGCATTTACGATTGTGGTACCAAGTTGGACTTGAGTTCATATCTCTATCCGCCCACGTAGAATGAAACAGATAACACGCAGGAAAAGATTCAACTTGGTGATCTGGACGCAAGACTTATGGAGTAATTTCATATCAATTCTGCAAAGCAATGCGAGGATTCTGGAAAGTTAAACCTAGTGGGTGAGGTAGAATACCGGTGACTACCTCAAAATAATGCACAATCGGATATGAAGTGAGACAGCCAGCTTTCCACAGACGCAGGGTAGAAACCGGTGAAAATGTATATAATTTATCTTGTTCAAATGCTTACTCAGTACATGGATACCTCACCAATGCGTTACAATTCTGAGTACTGAGTCACATTTGATCTTCCTCCCACGCAGATGCTGTCTAACGCAATCAAGCCACGAAACGAAGAGCACCATGAACACCATAAGAGCTGGATATCTACAACGAGCCAAGTCTTCAATTTTCACCAAGGTCACGAGGCCAACGTACGATCATAAACACCCGTCCACAGTTGAGTTTGTGTGAACTTAGCAGGAGAGGACTGGCCACAAACCCACCAGATGATACAGAATCATGAACCCATCACAACCCATCACAACGTGATTGTCGTAATCCCTCGGACCTGTCAACTTCTGAGAAATCAGGTAAGTGCAAGTTTACTTCAGTGGCAGCTGCAATGCAGTGCCATGTGCGGATCGATCATCCATCAGCACGAGTACGCCGATCGTGTCGACAGAAGACCTGCTTCCCTTCACAGAGAGCTACTGCAACAGGCCCAGGAGAACATTCTTCCCTGACAGGTCGGAGAACCAGACTTCAGTGACGGTCTTGGATTTCTGCACAACCGTGAGGATGTTGGCGTTGTTGTTTGCGTCGAGCTGGCCTGTCCACAAATTCTTGATGAGCTTGCGCCCCGAAGCTTTATCGGTCAGAACCATGTAGTTCTTGGCCCAGTCATCGCCGGGGCCCAGAAGACGGACGCCCTTGGGGCCGATGGTGTAAGAACTCCGAGGGCTCTTGGGAACGCATCCGGTGGCAGTGCACAGCAGCAAATCCAGGGTCAGAGGGGTGAGATTGTTGGCGAAAAGCCGCCAGTTGTTTTGCGCTGATATCGCTGGACTCAGCACCAAAACCATCAGCAGAGGGAGCACAATTGAAAACCTCGTCATGATTGCCAATCCTCGATCCTCTTAGATTATCTGAAAACGTCCGTGAATGTGAATGATTTGTCAGACGGTTGAGCTTGTAAGTTTATAGAACCCGCGTCTGAATTTATACCGTCGTCACTCCGCTACGAATCTCATCGATGCCCATTACTCTTCACGTCCATAAAAATCCCCAAGGGCCGCGAGCCGCACAGTGCAGCTGAACACATGCAGGTCGACATAACACACGTCTCCTTCAACGAGCGAGCTGAAATTAGGATCTTCACCATCCGCCTGTGGAGGTCAACACACCCGGCATGACCTATCTTCAAGTGCCTCCAAGGCACGTCACAAAGCCATGCTCCGGAGGAATGAATGGGAACTAAATCCTTTGCAGTGTCAAGTCAACGTCGTAAATTCAGATTCTTACTTACTGCCACTTACTCCAGCTGCAATTCCGACACAATGGTAGGAGAATCCTAATATAGCGACAGATCCGAGTCATCCCAGGAATGGAGGAGCTGCAAGGAAAACATGCAGCTCCAGTGTGGAGGATTGGGATGATTGCATCGGAGAGAGTCGGAGCATGGCCATCCGGATCAATGAGGATGAGGACGATCTGTGGAGCGATAACGACGAGATGGAAGGTCCACTTCAAGTTTGAGCTGGAGTCTCCCAGTGGAGCTCTCAGGGTGGACCAAGTCAGCTCCCCGTGGCATGTGATCCGAGTTTCAAGTTCCAACCCTTGCTTCTGGCAGAGATCGGAATGCGGCGGGTGTACGTCACTGGAGTCGTGCGCAGAAGTCAACAGCTTGTTCTTCATCTTCTTGCGGATCGAATGAATGTTACGACAAAAGCGTGGATTTTCTGCCGTACTGTCCGTCTGCCTAGGACTGGAGCCTGGGCCATGCTCGATTCAGACGACGTCGAGACGAATGATGGGCACGATCATCATTTGGCTGCGTGCCGGATCCTTTATTCTGTCCATGCTGTCGACTCAATAACTCTCTTCCGCGATCATTAAGGAACCCGATCATTAGCGATAGAAGTATATCGTATAGTACTATCGCTGTCAGATACAACGGGAAATTGTGCCATATAGACTATATGGCACAATTTCCCGTTGTATCAGATGAACTTGGAATGAATTTGGACAGGGAGCCCAAGTTCATTCAATGAAGGCTGCCTCTTTCCGTGTCTTTCGTCATTTGGGGTTTCGTTTCTCTGGACTTTAGAAGCCTCTGCTTTCTACTCTCCTCTGATGGTTTCTGAATTCCATGAGAATATATGAGAATCTCTATATCGTCTTTCCTTAGTTTGTTGTGTTTCAAGCGTATCTGACAGTATCTAAAGTATTAATCGTGTTTTTTGTGAGTGTTTTATTTAGCCATGTTTAAATTTTTGTGATATTTGGGTTGACCCCATGTTTGAGTAACTTTCCTCACAAGACATTGAGGCTTTGGGTTGAAGGTTCTAATAGTTAGCATGGACACGTCACAAGTGAAAATTTTGTAATTTGTGATCCGAAAGGTTAAAACCCGTTCAAGAGAGTGTCAGGTTACATTGCAAATCCATACAAAGAACGGGAGTAGGAGCCAAATTGATTTTACAAAAAATGTGAATTTCATAAACAAGGAAGAAAACAAAGGGCACAAACAATATCATCGGGGTCGACCCGACAGAACTGCAAACATCTCAAGAAGTGAAGACACTAGCGTGAGTTAAAATGACGACATGATCTTATTGTGCAAGACGTAAGGAGAACGTCCACATCCATTGTAAAGAATTCACGATTGTATCTCATTTCTCGCATTACAAATATTGTGGCGGAAGTTGAAATTTTAGATATGAAATCTACCTTACGCATGTCCAATTCGGAAAGCAGAGTTAGCCTGAGGAATATCCTAGATTTGAATTGTTAGGAGGACAATTGAGTGTTATGTTCCGAAAACTTCAGGTGAGGTTAAAATTAGATCGAACTTCATATGATATTGACAAGATATAGTTTTGAGAAAGTTAGTATCCAGTACGACTATATTTAGGGCAGTTTGTGGGTGTGAAATCTGGAAAACATTCCTTACGTCAATCAAATAGTGAATCTGCATAGATTCACTATTTTGACAAGATTCAAAATTTCATTATTAATAAATAGCTAAAAAGCCCCAGAGGAATCCAGTCTCAAGAGAAGCCCTTGTACCCAGCATATGAGCCTTTATGCATGAGAAATGGCTTATAAAAGCCTGTTTGTGGAAAGCATTTTGTAAACAACCTCATATGCTGGGAGCGAGGTATTCTTATTAAGTTCAAATGAAACAGCGGATATCAATATAGATGATTTCTGCTATTTAATCAATCTTCATTTTTCAACATGAAACATACATAAATATATAAATTTAATATCGTTTTTCTGAACATATAATTCAGTAAAGATGCAGTTGCAACCCTGTGGTATCACATGCATAATGATTTGAAGTAGTTATTACCTAAATATGTTCTTTCATTTATAATAAAGATTATTTTTGTTGGAGATCATCTTGAATTATGAAAAAAATATGAAGCATTTTGTAGCATGATTGAAAAGTATTTAAAGCCACAGATTCTCTTGAAATAAAACTTGAAACTTCCAATTTACATGAAGATTTGTGCATGCAATGATGTACTTGCAAATGAGAAAAATTCCCACATCTCTTTCATCTACTGGAACTTAGCCAAACTACTATGTTTGGTTTGTTTATATATGACTTAGAGAAATCTTCCCATGATGTTTAGATAATTACATACTTTAAAAACACATACTAGAGTGAATTTCATTACGAACCAATTTGTGTTTGAAATATGTTTACTTTAAAAAAAATTTACAGATCTTGTTTGTGATATGTAATCTACATAGGATTGCAGAAATATATTAGTCATCGAAAGATATGTATATGATAGTATGAAATGATTTTGTTTGAAAAAATTAAATTTTATTCATACAAGGAAACAAAAAATTAATTTTAACAGAGTTCTCAAAAAACCATTAACCTGAAAAAAATTGCAATCACACTTCAAAATTGAACAAGAAATATTTTCAAAAATGATTTATAATTGTAAATAATTTTTAGATCATTATAAACATCTTTACTTACTTAGAAATGAAGTAGAGGTTACATTATAGACGATTACCTATAATCGTCACTTATCACTTATCTTTCGAATTAAACATTATCTCCAAGTAAAATGAGCTTTTTATATCTAGTGTTACAATCACAATATTAAAGTTTTAATATAGTTAATAAATCAAAAAATTTAGAATTTATATAAATTTATATTACAATAATTTATTTTTTTCAATGCTTGATAAATCAATTTTATTTTAGTTATATGTAAATATGATATTTTTTAATTCATTTCACGAATAAAAATATTCAAAAAAAATATGATTTAGTAATTTGTGAAGAAATAAACTAGGATTCAAGGATTACTTTGATCATCTTATTATTTTTTTGAGTAAAATTTCATTGATTTTGGAAAATTGGAACAAATCAAAGTAACTATTTTGATTTTAAGACTTGAAGAAATTATATATATATATATATATATATATAAGGCAAAACAACTTAAACTAAAACTTTTCTTGAATTTAATTTTTATATTATATAAATATTTAATATCAAAAATCTTAATGTTTATAAATTCAAACTGTCTTTGAAATTTAAATTGTATCGATTAAACAAATATTTTATATATTTACAGATGATCTACTGATTATCTTAATTTTGACTATAGATAACATAATTATAATTAAATACAAGTTTAAATTTGAAATAAAATGTATGAAATGAAGCATACATTATAGATATATATACATATATTCCATAATATTTAAAATATAGCGGTGTATATGTATATACAAGTAGAAAAGAAAATAATATAAGAATCAGTGTAATTCATGTGTATATTGTTGAGCTTAACTTTAGTTAAAGAGTAACCTCAACTCCTAGCTAAATATATCTCAAACAGTCATGTGGACTGGGCTTAAGTACCCGGCTTCTCACTCTAAAATACTTCTTTACATGCATGGAGTATTACTCAAGAGTGATAAGTCCCGGAGAACGTAGCTCTCTTGAGTGTGACCATATTATACGATGTGTCTCTTGTGTTTTACCGTTTACATTTGCCAAAAATAAGCAATTATTTCATGATATTGCATGTCTTTATTAACATAATAGAATGATTTAAATCTTTATATATCACTTTTAAATATAAATATATATACTATAATAGCTAGATATGACATGATGTGATATCCAATGATTGATACTTTAAAATCCAAGAACCTAAACTTGAAGACTATAAGTCCATATATCATATGTATAATAGAATCAAATATCAATTGCCATGATATTTTAGATTAAAAATATATATAAAAATCATTGTAACAAGTTATACTTTCTACCTCTTGACCAAAAAATTTGATCTGATAGATATTTGAATGTTTATCGTTAATTTCAGGATTTGACATTTTATGTTAGAGATATTGAAAGAAATTGACATTTCATTACTTTTATTTCTGATTGCTAAAAATTAGTTTTATAATTTTTCTTAAATCGCGTGATGATTTTGATTGTTGATGTGACGAATTTTATTTGATTATATTTAGATATCATAACTTAATTTTTTCTAAGATTGTTGTATCTCATTTTAGATGTAACAAATTAAATCAATATACATCTGCTTTCCAAAATTGATTAAAATGAATTAGAAGATATGTAGATATATTATGATACATATATGATATTTGTACATTTTTTCTAGTAAATTTAGCAAATATCCATATGAGTACTGATTCTTATTAAATTGAAACATTATCTATTTGTGATGTCATTAAGAATACGGTGTTTGATATTCTGCTCGAATATGAATTCATTGTGTATGTTAATATTTGCTATGACATGTGAATATGAATATATTCTCCTGAAATGAGTGATTATCAGTATTGTAGTTGATTTTTGTTATGGTTGATTTATTTATGATTCAATAAACTTCCTAGATAATTTCGCAAATATGGTGATGATTCCACATCTTCTTATATAAGCTAGAATTGATATCCAAATATAGGAGTATTAAAAGCTATTAGCTCATCTAGCTTGAAATTAAGTGAAATTGTTGTCCGAAAAGAGTAAGTGAGAACAAACAAATCATCCGTATAATATAATGTATGAGTTATTTTCAAATAGGTTATTCCATTGTAAAGATTGAGAGACTAGCAACTTTTTGCTAAAACAGAACAAATGTTTCATTTGACGATACTCTGTATGTTTGCATATAGTTCGATCAACATAGCGATTAGTTCATATTAGAACTATTGTACCTGATTTCATTAGTTCTAGAGAATAACAACTTTCATGAATAAAACCATCCAGCTCTGATTGGTTGAAAATCAAACAGATGAGAGCAAAACATATTTTACAAGTAGTTAGAGACGATCATGTATGCTCGTAAGAGTGGTGGCTACCGATCAAAATATTTTATCAATCTCTTGAGATAAACCCCAAATGATTGAAGAACTTAGAGGTTAATAAGGTAGAATGGAGAGTAAGTAAAGTATCTTTTTTAAAAGCTTACAGAGTATAGTAATATGTAGAGATTTAAGCTTTTTGTTTTCCCAAGATTAGAGTTATATGCAATCCGACTTTTACATGTTTGTGAGAACACAGCAAGAGGTTTTAATTGTAGGTGACATGTTTATCAATTTTTTCTAGTAGGTTGAAGCATATTTTAGTCATAATGTTTCTATTAGTAGGCAGAGAGCAAGAACTAATGCTACATACAAAAAGAGTAAATTCGATGGTCACTCAACCTTACATGCTCTTTAATGTAGACATACATATAATGTATTTTGCTGAAGGATATGTTTTTCATCATGTAAAATCTCTGATATGAATTTGTACATTGACTTCATATTCTCGCTATGCTGAATCGCATCACAATGTTCATACGTATTTGCATTGTGATGCATAACATGTGATTATAGCCGCTAAACCGTTAAATGTTTGGTTTTATGAATGCATATCCCATCAAATTTGATTCATGGGTAGGTGACCGAACATAATAACGAAAAATATGATCATAATGTACATGTTTTCATAAGATACTCACACACCAATTAGGTACGAGAGAGGCACCTCCATGGTTTGAAGCCATGTTTATTTTCCTCTTTTGCGTGTATGTTCTCTTCCCGATTGGCTCCTCAGCATAGTCACATTCTCTGACTGCAATGGCTGCAATGGCTTGCTATTATGATAAACCGGTTGCGTCGCGCACGCTGCGACCTGAGAGATTCCAACATTCTGCTGCGCTCAGTGCCCCAATTGGTTCTCTTCAATTTACATGTAGGACGCGGTAACCCCGTCTTTGAACAATTGTTGGAACATTGACGATGAAATGCGACAATGATCTACGAAATTATGTCAGGCCGTCCCTGTCAGCGAGGTCTTATTTGTTGCTGCAAGTGCACAGCATGTTGACTTGCTCAGTTATTCCAGCTTTGAAGATGTAAAGTCACACTGCCTTTTGCAGTTGTTGTGTCATGTACTTTCGGGAACCAACATAGGCGAGGTTCGAATTTAATTCGAATGCCGTTCTTGTGATTTGTTTCGTGAGTTTTTTCTGGCAAGAAATGGAAGACGTTTCTGTACACAAGCGTGAGAAAGTTGGAAGCGGCGCTGATGGAATGCGTTCAGAAGAACCGAATTTTCCTACAGATGGGGGAGATTTGATCAATGAGTCACAAACATCAATTTCCGAACCTCTATCCAAACCTTTTGAGTCACTGAGTCGGAAGGAGAAACGAAAAACCCTGAAAAAATTACGGAGGAAACAGGTCAGGCAAGAAGCTGCTGAAAAGGAGCACTTAGAAGAATTAGCTCGTTTACAAGACGCCGCGGAGCAATTGAGAATTCAGGAGCAAGAGAAACTTGATGCAGAACGAGTGGAGAAAGAAAGGGTTCAACACGACGAGGAAGAAAGATTGTTTCACGAGCGGGAGAAGAAAGCTCAAGAGGAATTTGAACGGAAACAAGCAGAGCGTTTGAAAAAGGTTCGTGTCTTAGGTTTGATGCCCCAGGTAGTAGTGTTGAAGACATTTTATGTCAGTGTTAGGAATAAGGTTCCTAGCGTGCCCGGATAAGGTAGGAAGGCCCTTCGTCCAAGCAGTCTCTCCCAAATTTTTTTCCAATGGTTACAACTGAGAAGAAACTTACGACTTGTTAGCTCGATGTCGCGAGTGAGTGCCGCAAAGAATCTGATTTTTTTAAATTTAATGGAGGGCTGCAGGAGGAGGAGTTGAGGCTACACCAGGAAGATGAGGAAAAGTGGAGATATGTGGAAGATGATGGACCTGCAGAAATTATATGGCAGGGAAATGAAATTATTGTCAGGAAGAAGCGAGTTAAGGTGCCTGTGGAGCAGGCTGAACAACTTTTGCTTAAGGTAAGTAGCCTCAAAGGATTTTACCATTACGGTGATGATAATTGTTAACGGCGGGGTCGACAAGCTGATCAGGGTTTCGGTGCACAGCTTTTACATCCTTCCGTCTGTAAATCTCACCATCCGTTCCATCTTCTGTACTGCCACAGACTGCTGAGAACGCATCATCGAATCCATTGCCCCCACAGAGTACAGCATTTGCAGCACAGAAGTTACCCCCGCCTTCAACGCCTGATGTGAGCGAACCAAATCCTATGTTCGGTACTGAACAGGTGGGTCAGTTACCATATCTTTTCTGTTCGGTCAGTTAACGGGGAAAATTGCATCGATGACTTACAGCCTGGGGTGATTTACGCATGACCTTATCGTAGTCTGAATTCTCCAGCATTCTGTCCGCTTGATTTTGCAGGACAAGACTCACTGTCCATTTCACATCAAGACAGGAGTTTGCAGATTTGGGGTCCGTTGCAGTAGAGTACATGTGTATCCAGACCAATCTTTTACTCTGCTTATGAGGAATATGTACACTGGTCCTGGTCTCAGTTGGGATCATGACGAGGGGCTAGAGGTTTGTACCGTGCATACTCTGATACACTTCTTTATATTTTACTCCTGGAAGAGAGCCATCACTCACTGTCAAGATCCGAACAGCCTGAGTATCTGCTGCAAATCAGCTGAAGGAATGCTTGGTTAGTGTTCAACGAGATCCATGAAAATATTCCGATATTCTGCGGAAAGTTTCCACGTCTGTTATCCATCTAACTGTAGCTTTGACGACGTGTTCCAATATTTGGCTGCCAAAGTTCGTCCAGACTCTATGTTTGAAAAAGATCATTCAGAGTCTCGCTATTGCAAGCTCTTTCAAGGAAGGTGGGAAGCTTCTTTGGCGTCCGCACGAAGGGAAAGGAATCAGCGCTTATGTATCCTGCTAATCGGTTTTGGGTTTCACATTTTTTCCGTTTAAGCCTGAAAAGAGAAACTTGATTCTACGTAGGTCTTTACTTCGTCTGTGAGATCTATGAAATTGGTCAATTTGCATCGCTGGCACTTGATCTCTTTTTTTCCGACGATGAGGGAGGACGTCTCACAGCGCGTTGAGATATACGCTCAGTACTGCTTTGATCTCTTGAATTGCATTAGCATGCCTATCGGGATGTCGTTCCAAGGAGTAGCAAGTCATCGGTCTTGGTCATTTGCCATTTGTAGCGAACAGCATGTTTCTGCATACCTGCATAGTAGCAGTCGGTTATCCTTGACAAGTTCGTGTAGGATATGGCCTGTCTTCATTGCGGAGAAGTTCCACCTTTTGCCTTGGTGTAAGGCTACAATGGCCATTACATGGTTTGTGTGGCTGCTGAATGCATGACAGCATAGTGACGAGGAGGTTGCCGAACAGTTTGAGGAATTCTATGAAGATGTACACTCTGAATTTCTTCAGTATGGGGAATTGGTTAACTTCAAGGTACGGTTTCCATTCTGGTCAGAAGAAATACCTCTTGACTTTTTGCTGCACCGTTATCTATTGTTATCTCCCAGCCATGATCCACGTCAGGCAATGTTTCTCAATTATTTTTTCAGGTTTGCAAGAATGGATCATCACATCTGCGGGGGAATGTATATGTTCACTACCAAACAGAGGCTGGTGCTCAAGCTGCTTACAATGCAATGAACGGTCGCTTTTATGCTGGAAAGCAGGTCAGTAAAAGTGTTGGCATGTGTCGTATGACGCTATGTATCCCATTTGGGTCACACTTCTAGTATACTAGTTCGGAGTCTGCGACGGGAAAGTTTCGATATATAGTTCACAAGGCGATAACAATCAAAACACTTCGCTGTCTGCCTGCTGCTATTCCCGAGATTGATCAATTAGTCAACTGAATCGTTGGGAGATGCGTTGGATGATTCTCACAAGCGATGCAGTTTAAGGTGCTCATAACCCGGTTTATTTGTCAGAGGTTATATATTGATTATTTGCTCTCTTCCCTCTCTGCTTGAGAAGTTTCTGTGATTGGTGAATGGTGGGGGAGATGTATCGAATCTGGATGTAGAAGAAATATAGTTCATGATATTGATGCAGAAACATGGGAGTTCGTTGTTTCAATTCACTGTTCTTTTATATCATCAATGGTTTGGCTTTGACTATCAGATAACCTGCGAGTTTGTGGGAGTAACAAGATGGAGGGTTGCTCTATGCGGGGAGTACATGAAAGGACACCACAAGGTACTGGGCTTATGCACGTTAAAACCTTGTTCGATGTTACAAACTCTACAGTAGTTATGAGTGTGAGAGATTACAAGGCCTGAATTCCACCTGTCACTTTTAGATGCCAATTTTGAGTTGAATCAATCATGCGTATGTTTTCTGAAAGGGCTAATTAGGATCAGTTGTGAAGTACGAACTTCTCCGCTTTACGTCGACTCGAATCTGATCGTCCTTTTCCTGTGACAGCCGTGCTCACATGGAACAGCATGCAACTTTCTTCACTGTTTTCGTAATACTAGAGGGGAGTATGATTGGGCTGATTGGGATAGCCCTCCTCCCCGCTATTGGGCAGCAAAGATGGCGAAGCTTTTTGGCTACGAACTGGATTACAGGGAAGACGATGATAGACCAAGCTATCATGATGATTCTCAAAGACGTTACAGGTCCCACGAGAGGGCTCGAAGCACGGATGGACGACACAGGAGCGAAGATAGACAGTCTAGATTTGATGATCATGAGCATGTTTCAAGGCATCGAGAGCGCAGGTGGCACAGGAATCATGATAAGAGTAACCTATCAAGCTCTGATGATATCGAGAGGTCTTCTAGGAGCAAGAGGCGCGATCGAAGGCATCATCGATCCAGTCCTGACTCGACTGGTAAAAGGAGTAGGAGGCAAAGTTCTGGAGAGAAAGACGAAAATGGTAAAAGATACCACCAGGAAAGTAGGCAGAGTCTTGAAACCGGTCAAGACGAAGCGGTAACGAGGGCCGTTGATGGAGTGGAAAATATCGATAGCGATAGGAAATACGGAAGAGATCATGATGTGGATGACAATAACGCTGATGAACTCCAACACCGGAACAGAAGGAGAATAGAGCGATATGGAACTCCTCAAATTCATACTACATATGAAAATAGATCTTCAACCAGAAGTTGTACAAGAGACCTACATATACATGACTACCCGTCGTCTAACCATTACAAGATTAGGACATGCAGAAATAACAGTGATTCTTTGGAGGACGATCAGACTGGCCAACATGTCCAGGAAGCCCAAGACAGAACAGAGGGAAGAAATCGAAAACGAGAGCGTGGAGAGAGAGAGCGATATAAGACACGAGAAGTTAGCAAGAGCAAGAGAGGCAGGAGGAAGGATGCTGAAAGCGAATCCAGTGACGATGGATCGTATAGGGTCTTAAAGACATCTAGAAGCGAGCGGAAGCAAGACAGCAGAAGGAGTCTATACAGAGAAAAGCATAGGGATGCGCTTGTAGGTGAGTATATCGAACAAGAGGACAGATGGAGTCTCGATGTTGATACGCAATAATGGAGTCAAAGTTTTTCGCTGGGTGAACGCATCGAAGACAGTCTAACCTGTTCAATTTATTTTAATAAAACTTTGTGCAAATCTCAAGTCCACCGCAGGAATTTCGCTATATACCACCCCTGCACAAATCGCCTATGCATTTATATTAACACTAAATCTTACTTTTTGTGCGACCAGTTTTCTCTCCTTGCTGCATAGTTCAGCCGTTTTTCGTATGCTTTCTTTTGGAAGCAGTGTTATCCTGCACAAGACTTTGTAAGGTGATAGGAATGATTGAGTCGCAATTTCTGTGAGGATTTCTGGCAACTTCTCACGGTTCTTTCCGGCCAGGTGATCTAAAGTGAACACTGATTGGTATCAAACAAATCACTCTTGGTTCAAAAAAGTTTCTTGTATATATAAAGCCTGTACCTTCCTGCTTTTGAATATCAATTCTGCTACATCTTCAGCTGTCAAATTATCATACTGCTCTTTAAGTCTCTAAGCTATAATAGCTGACTGCTGATTTGCATCTTTGATAATTCTGTATGGTTTACAAGTTTGTTGTTCAATTGGTGCGTCCACAGTTCCTGAATAGTGTTTCAATTTGGTCCAGGGCTCGGTAGTTTGTGATTTATTGATGTTTTGTATGGTCCTCATTTAGCCTAGGATCGAGCTTCGGGCAGATACATGAAGGTCAGCCATGTTGAAGCCAGCTTCGAGGGCCAGCCTTCTCGCAACCATCTCACTGTGATAACATACCTTCTAGCTAGCATAGAGACCAGGTACGTTCTCGTTGCTCTGACATTAGTTCGAGTTACACTCGTTTCGTGTACTTCAAAATACTGAGGAAAATATCGTGGGACTTATGTGCAGTCGAGTGTTCTACGTTACACTGTCTGGCACCTTGTTTTGCTCAACTGAAAATAAATTTGTGTTTATTGTTAAGACCCGCTCCTGGCTGTTGAGCTGCGACTTCGGGAACTAATGCTTGAAAGGCTTTTGCCCTTCTTTCATTTTGGAGCTGATCAATTCGGACCATAGATGTGCATGTATTCTACTCGAAATGTCATTTTTCTAATCGCAGTTCTTCGTTCCCTTATTCCATATGCTTCGAGATCGCCATCGTAATCCTGTGTTCGGTTATAAGTATTGACCCTTCGAAAGGCGTCATGATTACCTGTTTATATATCCATTGGCTTTAGCGCAATACGTCTAGACACGGGTACGAAGCTCTTGTCTAGAGGAGGTTTGGTGAGAAGCTACGGTCTTGATAACTGGACAATAAGAGGATTCATGATAAACCTCATACAGTCCGAATCCATTCTGCTCTTTTACTTGTAGTGTTCGATTCCTTAACCTTTCATTTCTGCACTGTGTTTCATTGTGAAATCTTAATTTACATCATCACCTCCTGCACATTCCCTTAAATGTGAGAGTCACACTGTTAAGAAGCTTGCGTCTATCTGAAGTTGGCTACATGTGTCTTCTGCATTTGATACTCTATTAAGATGCACAGGTAACTCCGCCTTCGCATTGTGATGTATGTCTCTTCGCATGTCAGTTCATGGCAAAGCTTTTGCTACATCCAGAGAGATTTACCCCATCAGTAATGGAGGAGTGAAACACCAGAGCTGGGATCCTCTCATCTTTGACTCTTATAACACCCAACCTGAAAATTTGAACAGCTCATCGTTCAGTATTTTGATTCAAAGTTACTGAGTAATGTGTCTTCGGACGCTTTGGATCAAATGATTCTTATACTCTTCACTTGGACCTGGATTGACTGAGACCTCCCTGAGACACAGTACTGGTCCCTCGACTGATTTCGTGGTACACGTTCACACCGGATTCCCTTTGGGTAGAGATGCCCCGTTGATTATATTTCTAAGGACTGTTCCATCACAAGTATTCATATGACTTCTTCCTTCACCAGTCACTGTCGTTCACTTCTATTGGCAAGTAATAGTTGGTTTTTCTGGGTAGGGTCTTTCGCTGCCAATTCACTGCTTCCGTACAAAGAAACCGAGTGACTTCAGCCTAGAGACGTTATCCCTGCACATAAGACACTGCAAACGATGTGGGAAGGGCTGTGGTTCTCACCAAACCTGAAGTGGTCAAAGGACCCTTGACTGCAGACGTAGGCTACGCTGCAGTCCATCTGCAGGGCATCATTTCAGTCAGCCTCTCGCCTCAGACTTTGGTCATTGCTGTACCCGAGCGATGCAAGTTTATCTTGCACTGGGACGCGTGTGACCAAAAGGGCACCCATTAATGATGATCTTCTGTCACTTCTCTCTGAATTTGACCCACTTCATGCAAAATCACTGTAGTTTGATGGAGGTTCCCTGTGGGCCCTATCATGCACTTACGCTGAAGTTACACTCACGTTGATTGACACTAAAAATCTATATCCTCTGTTCTCTCTCCCGTGCCAAGTTTGGCAAAGTCTGCAAAATTCGGTCTTGCCACGAGTCTGGGATCTGCTGCAAAACGGTTCTTGCCGCACTGGAAGGCAGCAGGTGGTAGCTCAAGTCTTGTTCCGAACCTCTGATGATCGATGTAGAAATCAGAAACGAGGTTCTTCTCAAGTGCACGAGGCTGTAAAGGAAAGACTTGGCCGGATGTTGTTCTTCGTGCAGGTACCGGGAGACGCATCTTCATCTTTCAGACCGATTCTTGGGAACGCAGTAAACACTCCAAATTTAGCATACCAAGCAGTGCTCCCAGATCGAAGCATTTGCCAACCGCAAACTTCTTTTCATGGAGTGGTCTCGAAAAGCTACAGTCGTTCCTCGTGGTCTTCGAGATCGACTGTACCGTTTCTTTTGTGTTTTCCGATACTAACAGTGCTCGGCGAGGTTTACTGGTCTTTGAAAACATTGCTGTCACGTGTGGCCGATGGTGTCTCAGCAGCTCAAATCACCATGGCAAATTGTCCTTTTATCTGGTCTATCCTTCAAAAAAGCGAAGATGATGCGAGTGGGCCCGAATGTGACATTCATCTGATAAAGTGCTTGCATGGAGATGACCATTTGGACTTACACCCGCACAAAAAATCTTGACATGCATTTTCCCTGTTTGCCTTCTGCAGTGTGGTTTGGTAAACTAATAGCCTACGACGTCTAGCATATGCGATTCCAAACCCACTTCCAATCTACTCCGGATCGCAGGACAACCACCTTCATTCTCAAGAGCTCCGGCACAGCGTAGCCCCAGCAAGTAGCAGCAGCTAGCTAGGTCCCCTTCACCTGAGCAAGAGCAAGAGCAAGCAGGCCCTGACACAGCAGCACACTCCGTACGGTCCTGTAGTCTGGTACTCCTCCTCTGTGTCCTGACTCGAGCCTTTTGGCCAATGATGTGGATCATTAGGCGAATGCTCAGGTATCGTCTATCCGAGGGAAGAAGACACTTTTCTTCCCGGCATCGCGTTTGTTGCCCATTCGATCGTTCCACTGCCGCTTGGTTCAGCGTGGCGATTGCCGGCCTCCGAACGCTTCCCGTAGACCCTCGAAACGTAGCACCCCACCTGCTGATAAACCACCTACTGCTAGCACACAGGTTCAGCCCGAGCAAGGCTCGTGTGATGCTCCAGCCATGACCTGGCAATTCTAGGTCCCGCCCGAGGTCGAGAGAGATATGTTCTATCAATTTTGCCAGCAGGGCATTCAACTCGCTTCAGACCTACTTCTCGAGTCAAAAGGCTTATGAAGGCACCCTCAACATGATGATCCCCGGAGAATCCACCAGTGCACGATTTTGCGAACTTGCATCCAAGTGCTTATGCATGAGAGAAAGCTGAAGGGATCTAAACGGATTATGGAAACCGTGGCAAGACCCCACGAAGCAATACAAGGACGTCTAACAAATTATTTTGTCTGCAATTATATCTCCCTCCGGATTCCTGAAAATTATATCAAAATCATCGCGCGATGAATGACCATACCGACTTTTTGAGTGAGCACCTCAAAATTCACCCCGCATGACTTCGAATTGCACGACATTCCCAAAGAATCAGACGACGTGTTCCGTAGTCGAAAGCTCCGAGGCGACAACAATCGTCGGAAGAAAGTGCAACAATTCCTTACTCTAGAATCGCCGTTAAAAGACACCGAAGGAGGAGGGACGCACCAAGTGTTCGGCGGTGGAGCTCGGACGGTTGTCACATGTAAATGGCTTCCACGAGCCTGAAGACCCATTCCCCTGCAATAAAGCAATGCAGAGACTAAAATATCGAAAAGGATAGAAGACTTGTCGAAGTCGCACATGGACGATACAAATGGATAACATGGGGCCAGGCCTCATGGCATCACCACTCCACTGGAATAGAATAACTGTCTAAGTTTCCCAGTCCCTTGGGAAACAGAAACGCATGTGAGCGATCCAGTTCCACCGCAGATGACATGACATGACATGACATGAAGGGAAATGCAAGGCGGCGGGCCGCGAGAGGGCCCATGTCGACCGTTGGATGGGAGCCGATGGGAAATGGGGCGAAAATAGGCGGAAACGGGGCAGATGAGGAGCGGGAGGTTTGGGCGAACGCGCAGCGGGGGACAGAGACTGGAGACCGGCGGGGCCGGTAGTAGAAAGGGGGCCGGCGGAGCCGACAAGCGCGGGGAGGTGGTCAGGTGAAGTGGAAGGAATCACATCTACCGATCGCTCTCGGTGGATGGATGTTCGGCTGGTCTCTGTTCGGAGTGGCTGCCCTCGCGACGCCGCCCGATCGCGCCATCGGACGGCTGCGGTGCCCCACTGCCGACGGCACTAGCACCCTCCCACGGTGCGCGGTGGAAACATCCGCGAGCTCCGTCCATTCGAGCGCTGCAGGCCTTGCTGCGGCAGCGGCAGCAGCAGGAGGAAGGACGGACGGAAGGCGGACGGAAGGCGGTCGAGGGCGAGGAGCGCAGATTGCAGAGATTGCTGCGGCAGCGCTCTGCTCGAGGCGGGCAGAGGGAGGCCGAGGCAAGCCTTGACGGAAGGGAGGCAGTGGGAGGCGAGGCCAGCAGCAGCAGCAGCAGGAGGAGGACGAGGAGGAGGGGGAGGGTCGAGGGCTCTTCTCCAGAGGCAGGGGATGGGCGCAGGGATGCAGGGGACTCGATTTCTAGTGCAAATTGCATCAGAGTGACAGAGGCCAATGACCGCACGAATGCCAAGTGTTTAACTCCTGTTTGCGAGATCACTGGAGATATAATTCTCTGCGGGAGGGGCGCAGAGAGGGGCGGAGGAGGAGGAGGAGGAGGAGGAGGGGGGGCGACGGGCGGAGGGCTTCCCCTACTCGAGCTTTTAGGGCCCTGTGCGTGGTGCAATTGAGGTTACGGTGGCTCGAGGTTTCTTGGATTTCGACGACGCCGGAATTTCGGAGTATTGGGATTGATTGTCGTCGGGTTCGAGTATAGATTGCAGGAAGTGTGAGGGAAAGTGAGCGCGGTGGAGTTCGACGATGAGGAGTGTGCAGGTTTACTGGAAAAACGGCACTCGCTGAGTTGTAGGTGGAGAAGGCGTTTGCGTCTTGAGCCGTGTACTATAAATTTTTTCAAACATGGGTATAGGGGAGAAAGGACGTGTTGATTTGAGCGAAGTGATTCGGAACCGATTGTACTTTGCGCCTCTGCATTGGACGGAAGATTCTGTGGTCCTGTCTGCCCTTCCGCGGGCTGGCACTGCATTCTGCATCGACAATGAGCTGGTCTGTAATATAATTCCATATTCCAATTTTGCGAACCCAGAGTTCAAACTGGCTTGCACTTTTCAACTGAATGAACGTATTTCTCCGTCTGGACCTTACGGTGAAATACATGGGACCTTACACGGCTGTTGTGTGACGGCCTAGCGTTATGAAGAGACTTGGCTGGCCTTCTATCGTAGCGACACCCTTCCTCATGTCAAGGTCCTTTATCAGTTATGATCGCAATCACCTGCGAAATATTACCTTACGTGCAGATCTTCAACTTCTCTGCAATCGCATCCTACGACACCTCTCACTACACGCAAGTCACAGAGAACTTCAATTGCCAATTGTGCGCATTGACACAACCACGGAGAATCAGAAAGCTCTGTACCTCGTTCTAACATGAGCAGGAAGTGGACAGTGTAGGACTTTTAAAAACCTTATGCCCATCGACACCCATATTCAAAACATGTACCTCACCCACCTATTTTCAAGTACAATATCCCCTTTTTCAGTAGGTTTGTACATTCCTCACCTACTTTCAGTCTCAAAATCCACAAGGATACGATTGAATTCTGGAAACGCTCATTATTGAACTTCTGCTTCAATGTTGACGTTTGAAAATGTGATGGAGGAGAATTAGCCTCGAAATCTATAGGTAAGTTCACAACACTATCTTCGGCGATGCTTATACTGCAGTTTTGATCTCTTCCAGCATTTTAAAACGTATAAACGGCTGGGTTCAACATATACGTCACTGCAGCGCTCAATAGTTAGATATGTCGGAGTATGCACTCACTTTAGTTTAGAGACATCTATTCAGGAGCAACCTGAATAGATATTCAGGTTGTTCCGTAGATGAAAGCATTTTTCTGGGGAGGAACTGAACGAAATTTTAATGATGAAATCGAAAATTAAACGAGAACATATTATCTCGAGTTCTTACTGGACTTCAAAGGAGGACTTTGCTGTCGGGTTTTGCGTCCCTGATTGTATCCGCTGACTTCACGCCGAGATTACTAATAACTTGAGTTGCTATTTTACTTCTTTCATCGATTGATTGTCATAAATCAATCGATGAAGCCACTTGCAGCTAGATTTTGCACATGTTTCTAGTGGAATGGCATCGCTCGTCAACATTTCCCTCAGGCCCCGACCTAGAGGGTTTCGCTAAGGACTTGTTTAATCGAGGGACTAGTTCATCTCACTTGAAAGCCAAATGCTCGCTTCTTCCTCAGCCAGGTTCCTTCGAGGAAAATATGAACATTGTGTACCATGTCGCGCACAATGTTCTCATGCTGCGTGTCTTGTAGCATCGTTTCGTTCGTTCTCAGGCCTTCATACCTTGAGCCCAGAAGCTTGAGGGACTGTATGAAGACCATTGTGGACTTAATTAGGTCATCTGGTGCACTGCTGTTTTGTCAGTTCTGCGGTTGTCATTTATATTTCGTGGTGCACTACAAACCGTGCATGTGTTGGAGGTTTTTTTATAATTTTTTTTTGTATCAATGTGAATCGTAGTCAAAATTATGTGTTTCGTGTATGATTTTATGAAGGAGTGGCTGCCGAATGAGGAGTTACGTGTCACACTTGTGATTCAAAATGCTTCTCTTGCTATCCTTTACATGTTTGTTGTTCTTGAGAGAGTAACGCTCTTAATATAAACTTTTTACTTGCTGGGATTGAGCAGGTCTACGAACCCTTCTTCGCAGATTTTGGGCCGCTGAATATTTCATGCACCTATCGTTTCTGTTGGAAGCTTCATTCTCTTCTTAAGGTATGCTCCTGGCCTGCTGCACAATGCTAACCTTCGATTTGCAGCCAGTGAACTACTTATAAATCCCTTGTGTTTTGTTAGTTTGTGACTTGTCATCATGTATCGACATGTACCTTTTATTTTCACTTGAATTTATTATTTTATTTCTTTTCGATATGAGCCTAACAGTGTATTTTGAATGGTTTCACCTTGTGATGGAGCCCGTAACTCATTTTGAGTGAGTCAGGATGCAGAAGAGCTAGGACGTTGTGTTCTTTTCTACTGTGGTGCTGACCCCAAGAAGAAAGCAAATGCCGCTGTTCTGGTATGTGCTAAAGTTTGTTCGAAGTGAAATTTAGCACGATCAGCCTTTGGATCTTTGAATAGCACACACAAGAAAGAACAATCGTGGATTGATTTCTACGTAGATCACTTGCCAAGCAAAGTTCTGTCACCTGGATAGCCGAGAAGAAGGTTGTGAAAAGAGGGTCTAGTTATTCCTGCTCAATCGTGTATGCATTGATGGAGTTGACTACCGAATCTGATTACAATAACAAAAGCAATAGTAGATTCGTTAGCACATTTTATTGTAGAATTCTTGTTTTGGGCACTCGCTTTCCTGTTCTTAGGTACTTATCTAAAATGTACTTACTTGGCCACACTCTCATTAATTACAACGTAAGTTGTCCATTTGCAGCTGGGGACGTACCTTGTGCTATTCGCCGGTGTGGAACCAGAAGTGGCTTATGGACCGTTGTCCATGTTTGAGCCTTATGTACACTTTCGTGATCCTACATGTGGTGTTTCCACCTATCACCTTACGGTGTTAGACTGCATCAGGGTACCCGTTCCAACTCTCTGTTTTCGTTGTCTTATTAATTCTTCCAAGTTTGACCTGCGGGTGTTGGACTGCATCAGGGTACCATTTCGTCCTCTTTTATTTATTATTTTGATGGCATCTTGACGCATCTCAATTGAATAATGCACTTCAGGTGCGAATGAATCCTTGTAAACATGGCATCTGGGAATGTCTTTCGTCTCGTCATTACAAATTATCTTATCAATCTGACGGGGTCTTTGCCATATAAGTGACACTTGAAACCTTTGTGTCTGGTCGTCAAGTTTTCTTCATTGCTAGCATAATCTTACAGTAGCAGCACTTTTCAACTCTTGAACCTCGCCGTATAATTTGTTGACGGATCAGGCTGTCGCAAAGGCTGCGAAGGTCGGTTGGATCGATTTCAACAATTTCAATCTAGACGAATATGAGTACTTTGAACAGGTATTTCACACTTTTTTGTTCCAGAGCATCTTCTATGTTCCTGTTTGAAACAGATTTCTTTGATTTCGAGCATTGCAAGTAGTATTTTTGATACTCCCGTATGATAAGTTTAAATGTCTCCAGTACGATTCCCAGTAGACTTCCATGAATGTGTAGTTTGGAGATAGACTTGTTCGGCATATTTTTTCTTGAACTGGCTCGGAATTGCTGTCCACTCCACAGTTCACATTCTATACATTCTATCATTTAGGCTTGACTAATTTAATAATGTAATCTTATGTCTGCAGGTGGAGAACGGGGATCTCAATTGGATCGTTCCTAATAAGCTGCTCGCATTCAGCGGTCCATCAGCGAGGCGCTTAGAGGTCTATACAACGTTCCTCTTTCTCGCTTAATGTATGCTAATTGGACCTTTAGGCACCGCGGGTATGTTCCTTCTTAGGTGAGGGAAAACGGAAGGGAGGGAGGTTCTAGCAGCGTCATGATGAATTTTGTGGGTGAAGTACAGAGTAAAGTCATCAATATAGCGTATCTGCACTTTGGCACCTGACATAGCCTTCCGCCGCAGGATACTAACCCTGGTGGAGCCAAAGGTGTGGTTTTCACCCATCAGGGTTCTTAGGTCGGAACTGCCACAGCTATCAGTCTCTATCTCGTAGAGAAAGAGATCTCACGCAACATTTTAGGATTGTACGAGGTGAGGCAAAGAGGAATGGTAATTGAGTAAGCTGGTATGTTTGCTTTTTAGCTATACCTGGTACAAACGTTGTCTTTAAAGCATTGCGGAAGCTTGCTTGGTCCTCTGTCTACACCCGGATTGCGAAATCCTGCATCACCCAAGATACTCTAAAGTGTATGTGGGCTGGGAGCTGATCGGTGTAAATTTTCCTTCTTCTAACCTTTGAGTTCTTGTCATCTATGCTGTGTGTAGATTTATGGCTACAGAACACTCATTCCTGAGGATTATATCGAGTACTTTCATCGGGTTGGTGCTCTTCCAGTCCTATCTTTAAGCACTTTCTTACGAAATTGTTGTATGGATACAAGTCTTGCAAGCTGACCAGCTCAAAAAGTTCACAGATTTTAGTCCGTGCCATTGAAATTTTTCGTTCTTCTCCGAGTCGTGCTGCTGAGATTGTTTGGAATGTTCCAGGTGGGAGTTACTGCAGTCATCAGGCTCAACAAACGGACTTATGACCGACGACGCTTTGCGGACCAGGGGATTGCTCATTATGACCTCTATTTCCCTGATGGAAGGTCAGTTTTTTTGTGCATGAACAAGAAAAGATTCTCTTAGCCTTTCTATTTTTTCATCAAACTTAAACCTTGAAAAAGTTAGAAGAAAACTTCAAACTAGCGGGATGGCCACTTAAAATACAATGAAGTCACCTTGTACTGTTCTCGCGTAAAGCCTTTCGGAAGCTCTCAAGTAAAACGGCGCTGCTAAGTTATACGCAACTTCAGTTTGTTGGCCTTTTAAACCCTTTGTAGAATTAAGGACAAAGAACAAGAGTCGAAATGGGGAGATTGGGTTATACCGCGCTCATGAAATGTAAGTAGTTTGCCTTCGAAAAGTGACGAAAAAAGTATTTTTTGAAGCCCTAGTGTTGAATGAGGTAAATATGCTGTCAGAAACACAGAGTGGGGAAGAAGCAAATTGCAGATCTGACTTCTCCCTATCTGATGTTGAAAGTTCTCGGATTTCAAGCAATAGTATGGAGAACTCTGTCCTCTTAAGGGTATAAGTGGAGTTTTGGATGGCGGTCATTCCTCGAGACACAGAAGAGCAAGTTGTGGAATCACAGGGTCCTGTGCCTACCGTGTCCCACTGAAAGCAAAATCCCTGCGCAGAACATTGCTGGAGCCAGCAATGTTTTTGCATTTTCTCAGCCCAGATCCAAAGCTCAAAGCTGCCGCACTTTTAACAAACAAATTCGACGGTCGTCGAATTTGAGCTGAACAAGTGGATGAGCTACTGCAGGTTGCTTGCCTGTCAAAGCCTGAACCCCTGGATGGGCGTGCTAGTAGCAACAAATGACGAAGACGATTTACGAGGACAAGGAGATTGAACAGTTTGAGGTTGAAGAGGGACAAATATAACTCATCTCTAGGTGTATGGTTGTACTAACTTACCTACTGGAGTAAACTGGGAAGACAGTGCCTGGTGAAGGCAGGTATTTGCCAAATATCCAGTCATTGCTTCTGAATGCTTGAAATCTAAGACTTGTTTCTTCATGAACAGTTGTCCTACGGACCGCATCCTGAAGCGTTTTTTGGAAATTGTTGAAGAAACTCCAGGTGCTTTGGCTGTGCACTGCAAGGTAGAATTCTATCTCGTCCACGTTGCAAATCTGTTGAAATGAAGATGTGCATGGGGGTTCTTGATAATTACTGGGCTAAGTATTGAGCTGTTTTTAGGACATTTATGCAGATGTCTTGTGCTCATGTTAACAGTAAGTGCGTTTTCATATGACTTGCGATGTACACTGGGTGTACGTTTGCTACACTTTTGTGATTCCAGCATTGTACGTGTATGTAATCGGTGCAGATTCGGATCGTCCGTTTTTGGTTTGTAGTCCCTTTCAACTAGAACATCCGTTTTTCGGAACAAATCGAAGAGGGAATTGATTGTTCTCTGTATAGCAAATACAGCGTTGAAGGAGAGGCATCCCGATGATACCTGAATTGATTCCTGATACTTGCTTCGTCGTCTGGTGTCATGATCGCGCAGGCAGGGTTAGGTCGGACTGGAGTTTTAATCGGATGCTACATTATGAAGCATTATCGATTTACTTGTACGGAGGTGTGAGTCCCACCTTGAATTTTTCCATTTTGATCGCAACTTTCTTGCTTGTCTTTTCCCCATTCTCATCTTGAGTCTTTCAGTCCAGTAACTATTTTTCCGAATAGTTAAACTGTTAGATATTATGAGGTGCAGGTGCAGTATTTTCTACGAGTTACTTCTGCTGAAGTGCTGATGTCTTCTATCTTTTCATATTCCATTATTTCAATTTGGCTCATTACTCAATCAGCTTCCGGATCCTGCTGTTTATCCAGGTCTTAGGTTATCTGCGAATGGTGCGACCTGGGAGTGTAATAGGCCCGCAACAACATTATTTAAGAGATATGCAGAAACGATTGTGGCGAGCTGTACGTTGCTTCACTTAGTCCCTTTGTTAACTCTTGTACACGTAGCCCGTGAAAGCTACTCGCTGAGTTAAAAGTAACTGATACTTATTTGAGTAGATCAATGTCTGCTTTAAAATTCGCACTATTGATGAAATGCGCAGCAGTTGATCTACAACATTTTACGTCTCTACAACCTCTCATGATCGTAGATTTGAAATGTGCAGGGTGACATTATGCGACAGCAGCAAGCGCAAGCAAATGCCAACAGTAGAGAGTTTCTCCCGAGCTCTACTCACGATGGTGCCCCTCCTCCTTCACTGTTGACCGATCAGCCTGCTAAATCATCGTCTTTGGGACCCTTATCACACTCATCAACTGCAGGAGCTCAGTCTTGGACGTCCAGCAAAAACAGGTTCTCAAATTCTCGAACATACTCAACGAATCCTGTGGTCAAAAGAGACACCACGAGAGACCTTGTAGGTTCCACTCTACCATGATCATTAGATAGATGCTTGCTTAAATTTTTGCATCTCGTACGCAAGGCGTAAACACCATGTGGTTCAAGAAATATCGTCGCTACCGAAAGGTTTTGGGATTTTTAATTGACCGTAGTTGAACCGTACACTTCTCAGTCTTTGCAGGAGTTGATGCTGGCTAAGTTTCACAGTAGTTGCGTCATGCTGTGCCGCAAATGTAGCTTATGTCAGGCAAGTCTAACTTGGTAGTCTCCATGCCAGGCTGCTCCTCGCAGTGCTTTAGCAAAAGTTACTCAGAGGTCTTCGCACCCAAGCTGGACAGAGCAGCACGTCCCACCATTGTTGCAGCGATTGAAGAGAATGTCCTCATCACACACTTCGCTCTCTTGCTTGCCGAGTCCCGGGAAAGATGATAGGGGCCATCATAACGAGATCTTAGTGTGTGGTAACGTTCATTGTAGCAACGATGCGATTGTGTCGTCGAGCTGCGAGTCTAAGGTTGGCACACACCCATCGTTTGCGTTTTTTTAAATTTTGCCTTGAGATAATTTTGAGGGTATCAACCTTGAGTTTACATGTTCACATCGCTTTTCAGATTTACTTTGTAGGTGATGTCTGCCAAGTCTGACCTCTTCAATCATATGTTTTCTCAGGACGATGGACACAAAGGACCAAAAACAAGAGTGCCCACCCCAGCAAGGCCAAGTAGTTTGTTAAAATCAGCCCAGAATGGCTTTTTTAAAGGAGGCTGTTTGGAAGGGACAATGCGGTCTCTTTCTTTGAATTCAGATAAAGAGCCCTCTTGTTCCACACAATCTAGTAAAAGTACACGAGGTTATCCTTACAACACAAGGTCTCTTAGCACACCAAAGCAACATCATGCTTCCTCTGCAACCGTAGGGACGGGTTCAGATGGACTTGGGATTTTGAGAAATGTAGGAGGTGTAGCTCCAAGCAATCAAGCTAGTGGTAGTGTATTTGTTCAGCGGATAGTAAATTCCGCAGGGCAGCCGAGGAAAGTGGTGCTCCCTGTTGTTGAAGAGATTCCTGGATCAGGAACAGGGCAACAAGAACGGAAGAAAAGGGAAAGTTCCCCATCTAGGAGATTTTCGTCTCCAGGACGAGTCAGTGTCAGTCAAGGCAGTCAAGGAAATTAATACCTCTGCCCAATTGTTGGACACAGGAGGAGCTAATGCTATTTACTATGCGTGTTTGATGATTGTGGAATGTTTTTGGGAACTGTGAATCCCGCAGACCCGATTTTGCTCGAAGGATGGCTATTGGGTGACAGCTTGTGTGTAAAACCAACGTCTTAAATTTTGTCCTCGAAGCAAGATTTGTTTCCTGGCTAGGACAGTGGGTTTCATCTCGGAGTGAGCTTGTCATTCTGGAGAACCTCGTCAGCTGTGCCTGCGGTTGATCGCTGTGGCTACTGGAGAAGACCTCGTTATTCTAGTACTGCCTGGTAGACGGAAGCGCCTCCACGAAATCGCTGCCGACACTCAACCGATCAATATGACCATAGTAAAGAAATTATCGGCATTAATATTGAAAGTATCCTGGGCGTCGTGGAAAAGCACGTCCAGAAAGAGAAACAAATGAAAATGCACTATAGTATACAGTATACTTGACTGAGACTCGTATCCGTGTAGCATTGCATTTCAAGACACCTGATGATAAATGAACTGTCACGGTATCCATCTAACAGGCCTGAAGGGTTCTGTGTCAGGTAAAGTTCCTGTCCCTTTGGCATATGTCGTAAACTCAGAGGACTGTCATCGATGTCTTGCCCTTTGATATCTTCTGGCGCAGTACCTGGGTACTAGCTTCATGGCGACAATCCTGTTAAGGTCCCTGTCTCCTGTTGCTAATGCCCTCGTCCCAAAAGGAATGTACCCGATGTGAACCGCAGATCTTATTAGAAGTACTCAGCGTAGCGATTCAGATCTGTACGGCGTTTGTCCATTTTTGCTATGTATGGTACCGAGTACAGGAGAGTTGAGCTCGACCTGCCGGGTCTACTCGGGTCCATCCGAGATCCGTGGTACTTGTAAACCACGTACGATAGTATAGTCCAGTACTGTGATAGATGTGATGTTTCTCGCCTTTGCTTAACTACAGTTATTGGAGTGGTCCACTTTAATGTCTCCACTCGACTAGTGAGGATGACAATCCTTTGCAAATCCAACACCCACACTTGCCAACATTTACTTGACTATGCTTTGTTACACTGCCATTGCTTTTATGCTAGACTAGTGTTATTAATATGTTTAGCAACTTACATATATCTGGGCTAATTATGATATCGATTTTAAAACTTCTATGCTTTTAAACAAAGAAGACAAAATATTATTCTGGAAAAGATTCCAGTATTGTCACGTATGAATTGAATGACATCAAAATATTTTTTCATGTTGTTATCAAAAAATATGATGATCATATTTGAAGATGTATGATTTGTTTGTAGCTTTCAAATAAATTATAACGTACAAAACACATGTTATTTTTTAGAATGTGGTACACTCAATATTTTTTTACGAGTATATGTATGTATCAACTGTTGAAAAAATAATTAACCACATCATAATTTTTATAAGTTTGAAAACATGTATTTTCAGTATCTAATTATAAATATAAATACGTCTTTGAGATGATATAATATAATGATCTAAATTATTGATGAGCATTCTTATGTGCATTTAATTCCAAATAAATAAATATTTGAGCAAGTTTAAAATTTTATTTTCAAAAAAGTAATGATTCCTTTCTGGCTTAAGTATCGGATACGGTTTTTTTTTTTTCATTATTGTAAATATATACATATCGTGAAAAGCAAATAAATGATCTCATGTAGAGTGAAAAATATTTTTTTGTATTAACTCAAATCTTGTATTAAACTCTAGTTAGCATACTTCGAATTAGATTTAGATTTAGGCTTGATCCTAATTGGGATTAGAATTTGCGATTCTGCTATTCACAATTTAACAGATTGTGAACCACAACTTGCACTTAACACTTCGTAAATTTTCAGAAAAGATCTTGTTGCTACCGTGGATATAGTATGAGAGTGGAGAACTAGATAATTTTTTGTAGGCGTCACAATCAAATTTTTTCGTATTTTCTTGTACGTGCTTCTGTATTTTTGTGAATTATACTCATATTGATTCTACAATTGATATGGGAGCAAAGACAAGGCGATCATTAGAGTATCATAGTGGCAAACAAGCAGACAGCAGACAAGAAATGTATTTGGCCTTAGCAACTTGCTACGGTGGCGTGCACATCTGGCAGTGTACTGAAGATAAAGAACAAAATGTAGAGATTATTTATTAAAGGAGTTGCTTGCATTGATTCATGACGTTGATCAAACTAGCTTGTAGATTGTAGTGCACATATAAGATGTACTTGATGTAGAGGGTTTGTAGATTCAAACAGAGAAATTTTGAGAATGGAATTGGCGTAATGATGGTTGATTTTTGGAGCAGAGTGAGGTCGCATCCTTTAACGCATCGATTTTTTTTCATTCATTTTTTTAGTCCTATAACCAACACCAGTCAATCCTTCGAGATACAATTTTGATGAAACTTGTTGAGTTGTAACTCATGTTGACTGTTTGTTAGTATCTTGACTATGTAGCTAAAGGCAACGAGATCCAGTTCGCCCTTTTGAACATTGACAATAAAGACTTGTATTCTCGTGGACGTAGCCGAATGACGAACCACGTTACTTTTTGTGTGTTATCTCGTGCTTCTGTGATTCCATGTTAGTTTGATCTAATAATTGATATCAAAGCAAATTTTTACGGTTGGCTAGTTGATGTCATATCTATGTTTTAGATTCTACTCTAAAGTTTTTGTTTGAATCACATTGCTGGTTTGCTTATTCGTTTGCTTGCATGCTTGATGGAGCAAAGCCTCAAGCCTGCACATCGTAATTTATTTATGCGCGTCAATTGCTTTTGCATCTCACGACAAGTTGTAGCGTTTCCGTAAAATCTGATATGTCAAAAGCGTAGGAAGTCATGATGACCTTAATTTATGCTTTGACGTGTATTTTATTTTTTTCATTCCAACAGTACAAACTATAACTTTAGGCACTTGAAAAAACAAGATGACGACCATTAAGTCTGAAGGAGCAAGATACGACCTAGTTAAGTACGAAAGATATAATGATTACCTACTCCTTTGAGTATTTGACATAACAATATGGTGGCCACTAAGTCTGAAGTATAAAGATATGACATAGTCAAATAAAACAAACATGATGATTGTCTACTCTGCGAAAAAAGTGAAGAAAAACTGAAGATTATGGATCTTGACATGACGTTGAGGTCAAAATTATATATCCACAGGAATAACGATTGAAGATAACTCCATGAACGGCCTCCGAGTATTCTCATTTATAAGATTTAATTCTGAAAAAAATGAATGAGTATGATAAATTTACTAGACTATTTGAATCTCTTGAGTAACAATTTCATAGCAAAGAATTGTCAAAAAGTTTGTATGTCTCCTTGAAGTTGATGAGCTTCAAGATGAAAGATTCTTGCACAAAGATCCAAAATCACATTAATTTCTTTGATGATTTTTTTATTAATTTCTAAATCTTAGAAGAGGAAATAACCAAGGAGGGAAAAGTTTTTCATCTATTGAATTCATGGTCTGCAATTTTATTAATCAATGTCACGTGTGTTTTTCAATTGTGATAGTCAAACAATCACTTATAAGAACGTTCTAAATGTTTTCTTGACTAATAACTTACAGCAAAAAATGATGTTGTGATCTATTATTTTCTTTTGTTTGATACGGCATTAAATGTGATTCAAGGTCAATCATATTCACAAAATTACAAAAATGTTAAACATTTTGGATCTAAAGATAAATTCAATTTAATTAAAAAAATAAATTACTTTAAAAAAATGCTAGTGTATTGAAAAATATGGCAAGAATGATCACATCAAGAAAAAAAATTTGTGTGAAGAACATATGTATTGTGACATTTAGTAACATCATGTTTGACTTTCATTTAGGGGTTGATGGATTTTTTCACAAATATAATCTGATTCACGAATTCTCACTTAAGTTTACCTTAAATGTTTTTTTTAGTAGCTCATCATGATTCTTGAAGACAAGGATTTTTTTACATCTACGTGTTTCAAACAATCTTTCGCTCATCACTTTATTTCAAACATTCATTGACATTTCAAGATGATTGTGTAATTCATGATTCTCAAGTTTTTCCCACGATGAACTTCTAAGCTTGCTTAATGGCCTATTCTTTAGCTCTCTATTTATAGTAATTAAAAAATTATCATAGTAATATATGATTTAGTAACATATAATAAGTGACTTTTATTTACATAATTTTTGGTAGTTTGATTAGTTTTCATTATGTGTCAACATATCATTGATCTACCTAAATCTTTTAAAAGGTTCCTTGTTTCTAGTTTGAGATGGCTATATGACATTTGAGAATTTTAAGCTTGTAGAATTTCCATTTGCCACTAAATCAATTTTGTACTAACTCTAATCAATGAATCTTTCATTACTTATTCAAACTAATCATTAAATCAACTTTGGGCTTGATCTGATCAAAGAAAATTTCATTATTTAGTCACACCAATCACTAAATCAACTTTGAGCTTAATCTGATCAATGAAAATTTCATTATTTAGTCAAATCAATCACTAAATCAACTTCGCGCTTGATCTGATCAATGAAAATTTCATTATTTAGTGAAACCAATCACTAAATCAACTTTGGGCTTGATCTGATAAATGAAAATTTCATTATTTAGTGAAACCAATCACTAAATCAACTTTGGGCTTGATCTGATAAATGAAAATTTCATTATTCAATGAAACCAATCACTAAATCAACTTTGGGCTTGATCTGATCAATGAAAATTTCATTATTTAGTGAAACCAATCACTAAATCAACTTTGGGCTTGATCCGATCAATAAATATTTCATTATTTAGTCAAAACAATCACTAAATCAACTTTGGATTTGATTCAACTAATGAAAATTTTATAACTTAATCAAACCAATCAAAACTAAAATGTAGTTAAATTTTTTAAGCTTTGGTATTTAATTAAAGATTCGTAACTTTGAAATCTAAATTTTGATAGAAGACAAAATATTAGTGCTCACTCAAATTTTTAAAAAATTTTCTAATAAATTTGCCAAGTTTACATCATAGCTAAATTTAATCATAACTAAACTAACCATGATCAACTCTATAACTAATTTTATTACTATTTCACAAATATAACAATCATTCTTACCATGTTAATTTTTTGTTAACTAATTTGTCTCAAGAGTTTGATCTTAATGAGTATGACTTGTTTGATGATGGATTATGATGCAAGAAGTATATTTTATGCATTTCACCAAAGTATATTGATGATATATGAATTTCAGATAATGCTTATTCTTATCTCATTTGTTAGTTTAGAGAATTTGTTTGTACTTTTTAATGATGAATGGCACAATTTTTATGATGAATGATCAACCATGTGGACCCAAAAGTTTAGGATTTGTTAAGATTCAAATGTTTAATAAAATCTAACTTATATTGATTCAAATCAGATTTATATCCAATATAAAAAATTGTTTTATTTCTCTTAGTATGTTAGATTCAAAACCTTTTGAATGGAGCTCTAGGAAGTAAGTTTAAATGAAGATTCTCTCCAAAATAGCATATGATATGTTATGATTATGATTTATGATTATGTTTTTTATGAAGATTCTCTCCAAAAGCCTGATTCTTTATGAATTTATCTATTTATCATTTATTGATATTTTTTTGAAATTTGTGTAGGTTTATTTTTTCACACAAAAGTAGGCATCGGCAAGGTAAGGTGATCTTTTAGGCTTACCTGGTATAAGGTAGAGGTAAAAGGTAAAGGCTAGACTATATGTAAGATAACAGATAGAGTAAAGATAAAGTTGAATGGATTACCCGGTAATTACCGAGCAACCCTTTACCACTGCAAAAGTCTACCACACAGTTCATGGCGCAGTTCTTCGAAGCATGAAGCAAATTGTCGAAACAAAATGAAACAAGTCAAAGCATGAAGCAAGTATGAGGAACTTCGAATCAACAATGTTGATAGTGGTCTGACCGAAAAGCTATGGTGATGAAACTCAAGGTGCAATTTGTGGTTGCATGCGAGGCTTTGTCTCAGTCTCGAGAAGGCATTGAAGAGTTGAGTTTCAATATAATAAACAGCATCGGACAAGTCCTGGTTTCACTATTGTCCACTTGAAGGTCCGATATGTTGATTCTTCACAGACACAGCTAAATTACTAAGACGGCCACAGATAAACAAGTCGTATCAACTCCGGGTTCGGAGTCAGAGTTGTTTCTCTAATTGTAATGTATTGATAAATCACAATCATGATACACATAGAGAATGTGTACCAGGTAAACGGTTAAATTACCATTAGGTAAAGGTAAAAGTAGATTGTACTGGTGTGTGTAAGGTAAAGGCTCATGCATTACTCGGTAACCTCTTACGTTACCTTGCCGAGGTTTAACTCTAATCGTAATATATTGATAAATCACAGTTGTGATACACATAGAGAATGTGTACCGGATAAACTGGTAATTTATCATTAGGTAAAGGTAAAAGTAGATAGTAGTGATGCAGATAAGGTTAAAGCTAAGGTAAAGTTAAAGGTCCATGCATTACTCGATAACATTTTACCTTACCTTGCCAAAGCCTAAAAATAAGAAGCAAGATATCATGAGTGATTCTCAAGTATTTGCATAAAACAATAAAGAACAGCCAGAATATGAGATCATGGAATCAAATTGATGAGACTACTGCAAGGTATGAATTATGAACTAATTCATTCATTCTTGAAAATTATGATATTGATATAGAGTATGATGATAAAATTGCATTGATTTTGGAAGAAGTAAAATCTTACTCTTATAGAAAATAAGTTCAAAATAGCTGAAGTTTTTGAGAATAAGTTTGAATGAAATGCTATCATGAAGCAAAAGATATAGTTGTTGGTGAATTTCAAGATTTAAAAGCTAGTGAAGGTTCCAAAAAATCAAGTTTTGATTGATTCAAATGGATGTAAAAGTTGAAGTGCAATCTAATATGTGACAAGAGAAGAATCTTCAAAGCCAAATTGATGACTAGAGATTTCACATTGTGATAACATGTGAACTACAATGAAGTTTTTTCACGTGTAATAAAATGTGATTTAATTAAATTAGTGTTTTTTATGATCTGCAATATTTAATATTATTATATTTTTAATTTATTTAATATCAAATTTTTATTTATGAATCTCTTGAGAAGAAAATATATGTGAACCAATCAATAGTGTTTGTAAATTGCTGAGATCATTATAAGGATCCAAGCAAATAAAAGGATTTTCACAAAATGTGAATGATTCTTGTGTATATATAAAGAAGATGAATAATGAAATCTTGAATCTTATTATTTTAATATTTCACGAGAATGACATGATCATCTTGATAAAGAATCAATCCAACGTTAACAGATGTCAACATCAGCTGAAGTTTTCATTTAAGATGAATGATTTGGATAAGTTTAATAGCATTTTAGATGTAAATATTCATAAATATTTTTTGAAGAGTAAACTATGATTAAATCAAGACAAGTACATTCAACGTGTGTTTGACAAGTTTAACATTATAGATTTTGAAGAATTTTTTACTTCTTTGGCATCACACTTCAAACTTTTCCCAGCTCAATGTCCAACTAATGACATTAAGAAGAAAAATGTGTCATCCAATTTCTATGACAAAGCTAGGAGTAGCCACACAAAATTCTAACAGCCACAAAAGACATAACAACTACCAGCTTGGAAAGATTGTAAAACCTAATAATATGTGGCAGAAGATTACTAATGTCAAATTTGAATTTTAATACTCGTCCCCTTTTGATCATATAATAGTTTGAGCTCTATTACAAGAAACACTTAGTTTGACGCATGTTTCAAAGTAATCATAATCTCCAAGATTTGCTCTAAAATTCTATGAAGCAACATAAAAATCTTGAGAGTTATAAATGAGTGGCATAAAAGACACATTTTTTCCAACGTAATAGAATCAACTTTAATTATTCAACAAAATAAGATCTTGATCACAGAATTTGCTAGAACACAATATGAGATAGATAATATGATGAACATGATAATTACCTGCTTTGAGGAAAAATGAAGTCAAATAATGAATTGAGTATCAACGTTTGATTCTAAAGTAAATAAATAAATAAGATAATTCTTGGCACTGTTGTTTGAGGCTCTTGAGCAACAATATCATGTTAAAAAGTTATCAAACAGATAGTATGTTTTCTTGAAGTTGATACATTTTAAGATTTTAAGATTTAAATTTTTTCCATGAAAATCCAAGATCACATTGATGTGTTTTAATGATCTTGTCATTGATCTTTGGCTCACTAGCTACTACATATCTATCATTGTGATTGGTAGACAATCACTTATCATGAATTTCAAATGCTTTGTTGACTAATGATTTACAACAAAAGATTATGTCCACATCTTTTTCAATTTTTTATTGTCAAACATTCTAAGTTTTTCATATGCAAATAATGACAAGGACGATAAGCGCATTGAATATGAAGATAAATCCAAATCCAAAAGAAAGTTTTTAGGGAGTGATCATGTTTAGAAGAAATGTCAAATGAAGATCAAATGTGTTGATACTTTTTTAGCCAATGTGGCTCAAAAGTATGATGACAAGGAGTATGATTATGTTTGAAAAAGTCTATGCTTGAGTTAAAAAAAGTATGATCAACATGTGCTTCACATGTTTAACATGTTCAACCTTCAAGATTTGTTGCTCAGCACATTTCAAAAATTTTGTAGCTTAGTGTCCACTCAGTGTCATTGATAAAGAAAAATTGTCATTAATATCGTTTCACAAAGTTGTGAATAAGCTCATGTATTTGATAAGAGCACAAAATCAGATATTGTTTTAGTTATGAGCAATAAAAGTAGATATATGTCAAATCCAAAAAAGATGCATTAGAAAGTAATGAAATGGATTCAAAGTTACCTAAAGAGTATTAAGCATTATAATGTATAGTTTGATGGTTTAGTGGACTACGTGAAATACTTATTATGTTATGTTGATGCTGACTATGGACAAATTTGGACAAGAATAAATCTACAACTATATATGTATGTGTTTATATTTGATGATGGATGCATTAGTTAGAAATCTATTTTGCAGAAATGCATAGTTGAGAGCTAAACATATTTGGGCGGCAAAAGCAATAAATACAACTATATAATTGAATAGAAGAATCGTTGAGATAAGATTAATACAAGAAGTTGTCAATCTTCATTATGCTAGTTAAAGCGTATTAGTCTTATTTCAAATAAAATGATGAAAATTAAAGTGAAACACATTGACATTATATATATATATATTTTTTAATAAAAGATTCAATGTATAATACAAAGATTGAACTCATCAAGATTGAAAAATCAAACAATAGACTTTTCTTTAGGGTAAGATAATTATATAAAACTTAGATTGTTTATTTGCTTTGATTTCTTTGAATATTTCATCTAGAAGACATAAGAGTAAGAATGATAAAGATGCAACTTCAAATTCTAACAAAATTTTAGATGTTAATATATCAAAAGAGAAATTTAATTTTTTTTATTGAACTTATTATTCTGAAATTTGAATTTCATTTTTGACTTGGTTGATATCCTTCACTTAATGCTATTGTCATCAATTTTCATGTCTTCCAAATTTTTTGCTGGAAGTATTTTGATTTTTCACAATAGCTATATGCTAACAAGACTAGTTTATGTGTCAACATGCTGTAAAAGTTAAATGTACAATATTGATCTTGTTTATCATTATTGAAGAAAGTTAGAAATGTAAAAGTAAATGGAAATTTTAATGAAAAATTTGCAAAAAGAAAGAGAAGTGTTTCAAATTTCATTTTTTAATTCTCAAGGAATCAACAGGTCAACTTGTGCCATTCTATCTTCTAAGTGATTCAAAGTGAAGCGTTAATTTCTCATGTGACTAGATTTGATTTAATTTAAATAAATGATAAAACATCATGCAAGTTGATGGAAATTATTTGATGGGAACCCGGAGAAACTGAAAACATTTGATGGTACCAACATGTTTTATTTTAGTCGATGTGACCCTATGATATAACCTATAAGATGTGACCCTATATAACCTACCGATGATTTACGATTTAGAATTATTTCGAGTAATCACGGCAATACCATATCGGGAGTAATTCAGAGTCGCCTTCGTTTTCTTAGACATGGCTGCGAACTAGTTGCCAAAATACTCTCTCGAGTGTTCGCCACTGTGTTCGAACACTCCCCACTCTTTAGAGCAATTCAGTAAGTTATAAGAACATGGCTGAAGAATGGGGTACAATGAAACCTGATGGGTCACTTCAAGTAATTTCCTTTGCAAGTTGTGGTGAAGAGATGATCTCTACGTTTTAAAAATCATTCATTGTCGCACTTTATTTACACAAATGTAGTAATGACCTACAACAGAAGTTAACTAACTTTTGCAAAGAAGTACAACGAGAAAAAAAACGCATTGGATAACAGATGATTGTCAACGCTACAGGGTAGCTGGATCGTCACGGGAACACTCCAGTGACCGATCTGACGAGGGACTATGACCGCGTGCGGAACGGAACCTCGGGATATGTACTTTGGCTGGATAAGCCGAGATGATGACCCTCGTCAAATCCAACGAGAGTGCAACGATTCGAATCTTCTGGCGGTAACACTCCAACGTGGCATGCTACACAAGCAAAGGTCACAGTGTCAAATAGCTCTTGGTTCCAGGCCGTCCCCGTTCGGCCTCGTGTCTCAGGGTTCTCGGAGTCTTCCCACTTTTAATTGTCGTTCTTATATCATTCTATATTATTGCAATGCTGTTTTTTCAGCCTTGCGTTTTACGCTGTGGCTGTACGTATGTTCGTTTCTGTACATTGTACTGCACTGTAATAATTGTTACGGGAAAAGGTCTGCTCTAGTCCTACCAGTTCGCAACGACTGCAACATGCTCCATCCCGTCGCAGTTGTTGATAGTCGAGGTCTGTAAAAGCTGTCCACATTGCCCTCTGGATGCTCATGTTTCTCTGCGGATATGATGTAGTGAATATTTACCATAGTGACGCTATTGGAGTTCCATTATACTACCCGTTTTGATTCAGCCATGAAACACTTTCAGGGATCGTACCGTACTTTTTGTTAATTACGGGTCCCTTGTTTCCCAAAGAAATCGCAAATTGTTTTCATGTTGCCATGACTCTCTCTGCAGAAAGAGATCAGAAGCCCTCCACCCATCTTGCACGAGGATCTCAAAGGGCTGGTTGGCTTGAGAGGTACCTGTTCACTTCCTGTCCCAGAAGGTCGGATCGACAGCAGACCGACTTGCGAGTATGAGTCCGACATCCTGCATACTTACCTCCGATCCCGGTCCATGTGGAACATCTGGTTGGCGTGAAATTAGAGGTTTAGTAGCGATGTTTCGGGACAGTTGGCTCTCAGAATCAAGATCCATTTTCAGCTGCTCTCGACTCACTCTACCAAACCCAACGACTCCCCTTCATGTGTTCTGATTTATATACATGAATTAACTTCCTGAATTGAAAACCAGGCAAGGTAAGTCTTCCTTGGTCATCGCTTCATTGACACACATGGAGTAGGGGGGAGATCGAGAATCCCACCAACACACTCCTTAAAAGTGTAGTTCTCCGGAGGGAAGAGGATCAAGTTAGCCCTCGCAAACAGGTTGATGCATTATTTCTTTCTAATCTCAAGGAGCCAGGGTTTATAAATTTTGAACTTTCTCTGGGAATGATACATTCATACCATTTTGTCTCATTTCGCTTTTATTAAGCCACAGAATTCGATTGCTTCCTACGTATGGGGAATGTAGTGCCTTCTGAAGATAAAGTGCGGATTCCGAATGGAGACTAATTGAAATTCCTTGAATGAGTTCAAATATTGGCCAGATTATCCTAAAGGTATGTATGCCAAGGCTGTAGATGTTGTACGTGGCTTTTGTTTGGTCGGACAATATATATACGATTTATGGTCGGACAATGTTCGTGCACACCAGTGTCCTGGGCCAGGACATTGGTGTGCACGAAGCGGAAAGACAATTTCAGATAGTTTTGCTCGATCTTAAGATGGAATTATGGTTCGTACAATTGTCACCTTCGGGTACGGGAGCTCGGAAGCTTAAATTGACCTTTTTGCCTACAATAAATGTACGAGTGGGAAGGTCTGACGGTGTACTTTTCCATGCACGGAATAAAATAGAAGTGCACGGAACTTAACTCGGATTAGGAACTGAGGTTCTGATCACAGATGTCGCGTACAAAATTAATGCGCCAGCTAGGATGAGCCTCCGACTCTAACCCAAGTCCATAATCGCTGGCTTTCGTTCTTTTGTGTTGTCCCATGTCACGAAACGGTCTGATCTAGCGACGGAGTGTGTGGTTTGTTTCATGCATCGACGTCACGTTGGGGCTCGGACTCGGACTGGGATTGGATAACCAGGACCCAGACTCGTCTCCAAACGTCGGATGCAAATCGTGTCCTCCACAGATGACGAGGAGATCGATCGGCCTGCCTGCTCTTTTCCCCATCCCTCGTCATCGGATCCGCTCGGAGCGATCTATCGATTGACGCAGCAGGCCATGGGGAGATTCCGCGCACCGACGTCAGTCGATCACTTCGTACAGTGCAATGTATGGACACAGCAACTTCCAGCCAGAAAAATATGATTCAGTATTGTGGAGGACGAGGACGAGGACGAGGTCGAGGACGAGGGAGAGCTTGGGCATTTTCGGTCATACGATGAAGCATGGAGAGAGGATAGAGTTCGGTCGGTCGGTCAGGTGCATGAAACTGGAAGAATTCGTCGGTATCCAGGAGGATGATATATGATCGGAGTTCTTCCTGCTCCTCTTATCTTCATGTCATTGGTACCTTTTTCCACATGGCTGCTGCCATGAGATCGACATAATTGCAACCTTCTGAAATCACGTCTCCATACATCCACTTCTTGACGGGAGTTTGGGAGCTGAAAAGCTTGGGTTGCCTTCTCGTGCCTTTTGGCCTTGTTTCTTTATTATCTACTTTGTAGTTTTATAAAGGGCGGAAAGAAACGAAGAAGTCTAACATAAGTCGGTAGTAGCCTAGTGTCAGATGATTTAGATGCAATCTGGTCCTGTATATCCCACTGAGTACTTATCTATATCCACTTCGCAGATTACAGGCCTCAACTTATCAGTTCTTTTCCGCCTTAATCTTGTTGATAAGTGTCTTATGATTGGCTTTGCAAGTTAACATCACAGATTCGAGGGAGAGACTAAAGTCGACGTTTAGATCGTGAAATCTAGTATCCCTGAATATATAATACTTGTCATAGATGATGTAATGACTTGTTCAAACAACTTGCATGAGGCTTTAAATCATGACTACTTCGTCGGTACTCACTCGACACATTTTTGTGGCGGTCAGCAATCATATATTATCGCTCAGCTTAATTCATATATTGAAAATAAAAATTGAATATTAAAAAGATTTAAGTGATACTTACACAGCTCGCATGCATGAAACTTAGTCTTGATATATCAAGTAAATTAAAAAAAAAACTAGTAATGTATATGTTATAATCATTGAAAATATTATAAGGATATTTATAATGAGATAATGACACATGTCATGCTCTTATAGACCGAAACGAGATAATACAATGAAAACCTCGAAGTTTGGTTTGACTTTTGAATGATGTGAACTTGGAGTTGTGATATGGACAAATATGTCTTCCCGTAAATCCTTCAAATCCTCTCCAAGTTGGTAACTAAAGTTTCTAACACTTCTTCGGAAAACTAACTATACAATTCCTCGAATCAGCAGGCGTTTACCGCTGTAAAATCTGCGTTGCATGTTAAAGAGTGTGGATGTCAGGTTTTAAAAATTGATAAGTCAGTTTACATCGATAATGTATTTAAAAAATATATGATATTCTCCTCTTTTTCTGATTGGCTACAGTCGGATGAAGTATTTACAACCTTGCTTGGATTATCCTCGTAGGTAGCATCACGAGCATCAGTTCTTATGTGGTATATTCTCGATTTTGCATGTGTGGTGTTGTCACGAGCAGCAACGGTAGCATCTGACTGCATGAATCGGTCGCGACGATGGCAAGCCCAGAGGTGGGAAGGGGAGATGTATTTCTATTTGGACCATACAACCAAAATCTTTCCCCTTCGGAAGGAGTTGCTCTGCTGCATGCCAGACTTCCAAATGTACGACAAACAACGAAAAGAAGGAAATCTTCATGACTTTTCGTGTCGCTTGCATTTAAATTTGCTTCGGGAAGTGGAAGTGATGATTCATTCAAACTCTCGGATTCAGTCTCCAGTCTCGCGTGATGATTAGATTCTAGAGGCCTCTACTCTAAAAGCCCCTCCAGGATAAGCCAGGGTGAAAAAGATGTGGATAGGACTTTCAGATAAGCAATATTTTAGGAGATTCCCCAAGTGTCCAGATTCTAGAACCTGCTAAAATTTACTCTAACTTAGCGTGGGTCCTCGAGGCGAACGCACATTCGGAGTTGGCCTTCTACCAACGTTGAAATGGGATCCAGATAAGTGTTAACTATGAGTAATTGGCTAATGAAATTATCTTCGTGATGGCAGTTTACATTGTGCTATACTCTCGAATTTTGGAAGTAACATTCACCAGTTGCACACCTCTGAAGTGGGAAGTCCTTTAGCAAATGGAATCCATTTGTCTTGCAGCGGAACATGCAGTATACATATACAACTAAGGATATTCTATTAGATAAATTTTCTTAACGTTCTTTCCAAATTTTGCGAAGTTTTCATCAGATGCTGTGATTTGGAAAAAACATCTTCCATCTAAAGTATCTAATTACAAAATTCTGAATACGTGAACATACGCATATTGCATACAAATAAATCAATGCTGCAAAGAATTTATATTGGAAAACTCGAAACGGGGCGTTTTTTAATTATCTGAGATTTTGAAGACATCCAAAGCTTTTTGAGACAAGAAAAATGATTGCTAACAGTTGAGACTAAAATGCTTAAACTACAGATCTGATTTTTCTTTTACTCTTATGTACAAATTGACAAATGCTGAGCACCAATTTGTTTGATGTTATCAAAAAAATAACATGAAGAAATCAACAATTTTTTTACCTATCCAGATTTAATATTTAAGATGTAGACTTTAGATGCTCAAGTTGATTTACTATTTTCACCAGCTTACATGAAATATGGCTGTATCAATCACTCTAGATTTACAAAAGTAGTACGCACAAAATTTCCGACTGTCTCGCGGTCGATTGTTTAAGTCTAAGACTTAAAGACAGTCCATGGAAAATTCAACTTGAAAGATAGATTCTATGTGGGCCCAACAATCAATACATGTAGCACATTCATATGTAATATAGAATTCCAACGAATGTATGAATTTTTTCCTTCCTGATACGACTCAACAGAACGGATGATTATTGCATTCAATAGCATTTCAGATTAGATCATCAATCTTCTCCCTTTCAAGAAATTGTGGATATCTGGTAGAGAACTACGAGTATAGTTCATTCCTTTCAAACTCAAACTCAACCAATTTCATGTACAACAAAAGCTATGGAATTTTTTCAATGACTAGTGCAGTCCATTATTCATTGCAATATTCTCCGTCGTACTTTCACTTTTCTCTTTAAAATTTTCCCCCACCCTTGCGGTTCCCTGGTTGCTGCTTTATTGGTTGGATCTCATCATTCGCTTAGTAGATTAGTCACTTGACGTATAATCTCTCTAGGTTTCTCATGTCATACTTGTGTTGAGGAAAGTGGTCCACCATGTCTCACAACTAGAAAATTTCGAAAAAGATTTCATAGCAATGATGTTACATGATATGATATGATATGATATGATATTTTATTGTTTTCAGATGTTGATGTGACCTATTCTTTTCTCACTAGTACTAACCAGTTACGGGTAATAAAACTTGAAGCTGCATCATGTGACCCAGATTGCCAAATTTTGAAGAAGCCAGAGCCGAAAATAAATGAGAGTAAACTTCACATTGTTCACAGCATCATTTTATTATCAAGTATTATCTTTCCATTAAAATTAAGTTGCGTATTAATCATATGTGTCATTGCTCTACAGCGCTTTGGCTCACTTTTGGCGATACAATTAGGAGAACCATCAGAAAATTTGTTTGAAGGTTCGAATCCATCGGACGCCTGAGGAAGGCTCGGAGGCCGATCGGACGGTGGAGTGTGCCCAGCAATCGCAGCCAGCCGCAAGGAACGTTCTCCTGAGCATCATACGAACGGGAGGGGAATTAAATCGAGTAGGCCACCTTAACCTCAATCAGGAGGGAGTCCACGTCAAAAGGCCCAACCTTCCATGTCATACGGGTACTTTATCCAGAATTTGTCCGCATTCCACGTCACCTCGACCCGCGGGCTGTAAAACGCCAAAAAGCGGTTGACGGAAACCCAGGCCGCGACCTGGACAGCCTGTCACGGAGAAGCAGGAGCTCCGGTAGTTGGAAGTAGATCAGTTGCGCGCTCCGTTCTTTTCCCTCCACGGGACAGCGACGAAAGCCGCACACCGTCCGTCCCCGTCCACCCCGTCCACCGAGTTTAGACAGCGCAGCGTTGCTTACCGGGGGCGCCTTGATGCCCGTTAAGCCCGTGCGGAGGAGCCGCGGCCCGAGTGCTTGGAGGCACACGTCACATTTTAGGCCGAAATTAGCGGCCGTAATCAGCCGATTAGCGAGCGAGCGAGCAAGAAAAGTGCGTGCGAGACATTCGCCGAAGACGGAGACAGACGATCGAGAGGCGAGCGAGTGGCAGAAGGTGTGCTGGTGACAGAGGCCGAGGGAGGAGCAGGAATTGAGGGAACAGGGGAAACGGGAATTTCGCTTCAGGGACGGAGGAAGGAGGAGGAGGAAGGTGCAGATGTGCTCGGGAGGTGGAGGTCAGAAAAATCCGAAGAAGATGGCGACGTGAGGGAAGCTCGAGGACGGAGAAACTTACAGAAGCAGGAAAAGTAGATGGCTGGTGTCGCCGGGTGAGATGGATGCTGGCGAGCTTGACGGAGGAGTAGGAGTAGGAGTAGGAGTTATGATTCGGTCGGGTGCAGCTGGGAATTTATAAACCCCGCTGGGGCACTGGCTATTGCATGTATGTTCAGCGAGCTGCGGAGGAAGAGTCTGAGTAGAATTCTGCAGCTCCGAATCAAGAGCGGAAAAATGTCGACCGCAGTGACGATGCACCAGGCCGTCGGTGAGGCTGCACTCATGTCCTCATCGTCCTCGTTCTGCCGAGGATCTGCACTGTCCGGACAGATCCAATCTCAGACCATGCACAGCGCGGCGAAACCGGGAGCCTCCCTCGTCAAGGGCGTAGCTGCAATTCGATGCTCTTCCTTTTCCTCGGCTGATGAGCACTCTGTCGACCGGAGGTCTCCCCTCGTCAACTTCTCTTCTTCCACCCGGAGGAACCCGCTCATGGACGCCGGTTTGAAAACTACTTTCTCATACAAGAAGGAGAAGATCTGCGCCACCAACGGCGCTACAGAAGCTAGCTTGCCGAATTTCGCTGGATCTCTGTCGCATGGCTATGATGTGTCGGAACCCACGAAGGTTGCCGCTGACAACATTGAGGAAACGTCCGAGTCCTCTGTTCTCCAGAGGCTGAAACAGGGATTTGTTAAATTCAAAGAAGAGCGATTCCTGTACGTCATCTGCCTCTTAATATTCTCCGGGCATTGTCATTCTCAGATTATGTCCTCAAATTTCATTTTGGCTCCGATCGAGTCCAAAGGAGCGGTGTTCTAGGGTATAATGTTTCACGCTGTCACTGACCTGATCCTTCTGGTGTGTGTAAACAGAAAGGAATCCGAACTATTTACGCAACTCGCAGGGGGACAGTCACCCAAGGTGAACATTTTTATGATGGCTGGAATTTGAGTTTCTTCACTCGCAGCAGTTATGTCTTTACAGCGACGAAACATATTTGCAATTTTAGTAATTCTAACTGTATTTCACAAGAAGCTAGAAAGGTTTGAGCTGAATGTACTCCTGTAGACATGAAATTGGACAGGGACTGATCCACTGCGCAAAGCTGTGAAATTCAGATATTTGATTTCGTCTTATCAGTACTACGATACTAGTGAAGGTTGCTCTAATTGGTTCCTTTGCTATTCACTGGTTCCGGAATTTACTTTTGAATATCCAACTTCGATGTAGATTGGCGCACTAAGCAGTACTGTATATTCAGTTGAAAATCCGCAGTTGTTGCCGTCTACTTGTCTACTCGTACATTCTAACAAATGGCGTGTCTTTTCCTGAAGGTGATGGTCATTGCCTGTGCCGATTCTCGAGTGTGTCCGACCATGCTCATGGGACTGAACCCTGGAGAGGTGTTTACTGTACGGAATGTTGCTAACTTGGTTCCACCATGCGAGAAGGAACTGGTAAGTGATTCTCATGTGCCTCAGAACAGATACAGGTCTGATAACCATGTAAAATGAAACAAACATCTTGCGTTCGCAGTCGAATGAACGTTGCCTGGGATGATATCCGGGATTCCGATTAGTTTTTGTATCTTACCTTTACTTAATAGAAGTTGTTTGTGGCTATGCTTACTCAAAGAAACATCAACAGATTTTGAGCCAGTGTGTTACCTAAATCGCTTCTCGGCCATATGCTTATCAATCTTTGAACGTACAGGGTAACAATCACGGAACTAGCGCAGCCCTTGAGTTCGCGGTGAACTATTTGCTGGTAACTTCCGACACTACCCATAAATACTTGTAACAATTGTATTATCAAGGACTTTTTCAGATGCTTATCTTTCCGACGGTACTTATAATCAGTCGGACTTTTCTGACATCTCTGGAATGATGTCTCCTGGCACGACTAGGTTGAGCACATTATTGTCATCGGACACAGGAACTGTGGAGGAATAAAGGCCCTTATGTCGCGGAAGCCGGAGGAGTTTGAAAGGTTTGTAACTCGGCTTCTAAGTCTCAGTAACCATTTTACACGATTTTCGGTTGTCTTTAGCTAAGAAGAATAAAGTCATGTTTAGCCTCAGTTGTCATCATCAGTTAACCTAGCCCGAAATTTGGAGGTTGTTGTCTGAATGTATATTGACTGTGCAGTGACTTCATCGGTAGCTGGATGACTTGTGGTATACCTGCGAGGGAACATACCTTAGTCAACATGGCTGGAAAGACATTCAGCGACCAGTGCAAATATTGCGAGCAGGTGAAAACACTCAAACTGCTTGGGCTTCGAAACCCAATTGCCCTATGCACCCAACAGTTCATACATCATCTGTGTTGCAAGTCTATCACTCGCTCACTCCAAAGTTTGTAATACTCGCTTATACTGAAGGAGCTTTTACTGTGTTCAAAGCGAGCTGTACAGGAAAATTGTGTTGTTGCTACCGTAGGTTGTTGGGTCGGATCTAGACAGGACCTAACAAACTTTATGTATATCGAAAGCTGTGATATCGAAACTCAAGTGGAATTTGTACTGCAGGAAGCGGTCAATGTGTCACTTGCCAACCTTCTCACATTCCCATGGATCAAAGAAAAATTCGAAGCGGGAAAACTTGGGATTCACGGTTGGTACTATGACTTTGTTGAGGGAGAGCTGACGAGCTGGGAAGTGCAGAGACCAGTCATGGCAGGTGCGACGGCATAGATTTGCGTTTATGTTGTAGTAGTCGAGGATTGAGTGTACGAGATGCTCATTTCTCGTGAGCAAACGTAGAAGTGACTATGGTTCCTTATGTAGACAAATGTAGCCCGAGATTCGGTAAACACGATTCTGATCGAGATTGACGCAAAGGCAGTCTTTTTCCTCAGAATCGTGATGTATTCTGCTAGTGTGCAGTGTAGATTGTGGCGTAGGGTATAACATACGCCACACCAATCAACCCACCACGTTGTACACTAAAATCGTGTGTGTGGGAAATCTGTACCACTATCTCCCAGTTGAGAAAATCTATCTCATTTCCCCTGATGTATGTGTATCATCGTTGAGCATCACTCGAAGGAGAGATGTTTCAGAATTATTGAAGAGAAGGAAAGACATTTAGATGTGAATCCTGTGTGTGCAAATGAGTTGTTAAAAGTGGATATGGCATTGTTATTGAAATGATGAATGTTTATCTTTATTATGCTGAAGATTGATATGTGAAATATGATGCGCTGAGTTTTGTGTACATATACGTTCAGAAATGTGCATTCCGTGTATTGATATACGTTACATGCATGCAGGAACAGAGGAATCGGCTGAATCGTACACTTATGAACCAACCGCGGTTCAATCTCTGAGAGTGAGGAGAAAAGTGAAGATTCAATGTTGAACGAGATGCGAGCAGGAGAGAAGAAGCGACTAGAATGTCGGCATGAAAGTGAAGGAAGAGAATATGATTCTTGGAGAAATATGTAAGAACATTGTCCCTTTTCCTAGAACGCATATTTGAATTGTCTCTAGTCAACTAAAATTATATATTTTATCCAAATTTGTTACAAACAATTAACAAAAACAGACTATGGAGGGAAATATAAAAAAAAATTTGAAGTTAATATTAATATGTAGAGTATAATGAGAAAGTAGATGAATTGAAAAAAATATAGCAAAGGAGAAAAAAAAATATATGGAAAAGTGAAAGTTTTTGTTAACAGGAAATCTTTTCTGACCATTTGATGAAGAAGGAAAAGAACAGATTATGAACAGAAATCTCTGACCAAACGAAAATTTATTTTAAATGAAAGAAAATGAAATGTATTCAGTATAGAACACGTAATTTGTACAATTGATAGTTTGAGTATTAGACGAACGTGCAACTGCGCCCGAAAGAAAAGAATGGTCAGTTGTAACATGAGATATAAGAGGGAAAGGAAGAAGATGAGTAAAGAGATTTATCTTCATACAACTCACCTTAACATAGAAAGGAAGAGACGTATCGACAATATCGTAACACACGTGAGAAAAGAAGGTAGACATTAGGATTGATGAAGTGGAGCATGTACTCTTCATAGCTCGTTTTCAGGAACGTCTCTATTATGCAATCTAACTGGGTACTTGTTTATTGAGAATTCGAACACGTTCAAATCTACTTGGTCGAAGTCTTGTTCATCAGTCCGGAGAGTAATCCACAAACTCACATTACCCCCTGCTCACGTAAGTAAACGGTAAGTGCTGCTGTGTCCTCAACTGGAGGAGCAGGCTCTTAGATCATACTTGTGTTTCTACTACTTAACTGTACATGTAAAATCGATGCGAGACCTGAGCATCGACAGTTTACTTTCATCGACAGTTTCGAATCTTTTAGAAGTTTACTGCCGTTGAATCATCTGTCCCGAGTCGTACCAACTCAACATTGAAGATATTTTAGATTCCTGGAAGGGTATCGAGCATGTACTTCTTTCAGCTGATTGTCTCAGCTTTGAGCCTGGGGAGAATCTAAATAACCAAATTCAGACAAAAGCCTTTGGAAAAAATTCAGACAAGGAAGAACAAAGGCATTGTTTTGTGACTGGGCTTGACAAACTATATGAGTACAATATTGATAGGCTAGCGAATGAATTGAATCTTGACTTGTCCGCAACAGTATGGAAGATGCGGTTTATGAATACATTGAAACTGTGGAGATCATCATCTGTTTCAGGAGGTTCTGATATGTGAACGATCCCGACTGGTGAAGGTGGTATATCGTCAACTAGGCTTGCATATCAGTCTCCACAACTATGAATACTACTGCATGAAGTGAATTAAACCTCTTCCTCGCAGAGCATTCGGGAATCCCCTGCGACTCAAGATGGTGTAGTAATTTAAACCTTGGATAGAGTTACTGGAGTCTGGAGGATGCTGTATGAGAGTCGTTGTGCGGATGTATCAACGAGACATGTTTCGAGATTAAATCCTTACGAATTCGTCAGTGTCATATTTCTGCAATTATACCCAAACAGAGAATGATTTCTTTCTGAGACCCGTACTCCGTATTCCAGTGAAACAAACCTCGAGACGGTCGTCACACAAATTGGCGATGTTACTTCTTTCAGAAAATTTTACATTATCATTCAGGACGATAGTTCCTTGCACTTTGGTGAGAACTAGTTCATGTGTCACACACGCATCAAGATCCCACTCGTGCAAATCTCTGCTATTTCGATGTTGCCAATTGTCGTTTTTCTTGTAACCCCAACCAGCTATATACTACTCACCGTTATTGGAATCGGACTTCAAAAGCAACCTCCCAGGGCTTATGCTATAAGAGATAATGGAAATGCCTAGACCTTGCATAACTGCGTGGTTTCACCTCCACAACATCGTTGCCATTTATTTACTGCGATTCAAACTAAAAAATCATGAAACATTATATACAGGTTCATAAGTTCAGGGTTCCTCTTGTGCTCACCTGGTGCAATGAAAGATTATATAGAGATTCGTAAGTTCATGGGTCCTCTCGTGAGCACCAGGTGCAGTGAAAAAGACAAAGTAAGAACTAAGCCTATGAGGTTAAATGTTCAAGAAGAAGATGTTAAAGAAGAGGTAGGTGGCGTGATTCTGATTAACTCTTACGTCCTGTGATAGTACTTGTTAGTGAAAGGTCACACATACACGCTTGTTTCAGCAAAAAGGTTACTATCAATGCATGGAATGAGGGATGCAAGGGAACATGCTAACGCAATGGATGAGGACCACTGCAAGACTTCAGTCAACATAATTTGATAAGTTTTTTACGCGTACACAAATGTACACCTGAACGGTTGTATAATCCAAGGCCTTCGGGCCCAACAAAGAAGATTCGTCATACTATCCAACGAAGAAACCCAGTAACATCGCCAAAGGGAGACCTTGTCACAACCGTTCAGGTGTACCGTTCAGGTGTACCGTTCAGGTGTACATTTGTGTACGCGTAAAAAACTTATCAAATTAGATTGACTGAAGTCTTGCAGTGGTCCACATCCATTGCGTTAGCATGTTCCCTTGCATCCCTCATTCCATGCATTGATAGTAACCTTTTTGCTGAAACAAGCGTGTATGTGTGACCTTTCACTAACAAGTACTATCACAGGACGTAAGAGTTAATCAGAATCACGCCACCTACCTCTTCTTTAACATCTTCTTCTTGAACATTTAACCTCATAGGCTTAGTTCTTACTTTGTCTTTTTCACTGCACCTGGTGCTCACGAGAGGACCCATGAACTTACGAATCTCTATATAACCCCAAGTAAAAATCACTTACTCTTGAACTTGCCAAGTACTTTACATTACCTTACCTGCTTGAACTCTTTTTAGTTAACACACCTCGCTCTCATACTTCGTTCTCATCCAAGATGATTGACGGAAGAACAAGAGAGTAAGTGATTTTTACTTGGGGTTATCAGTTCTTTTCGGATGGTTAGGTAAAGTGAAATGCATCAAGAGTTGTGTTTGTGTGTGGGTATGTACATGTTATTAAATATAATCACCATGCTTTATCTGGCATTTTCATCTGCAAGCTTTATTTGGCAATTTGTTGCATTCAGTGAAGTATGTGATTTTGGAATGCTGATCGGACCAGTTTCATGTTCCATATCATGCTCTGATTTCACGTCTTTCTACCGTGACTATACAGTGATTATACAAGTTACGTAACATGAAGAAAGTATGTCCAATCAACTCTGTCACCACTACACTGCGCCTCTCTCCGTTTGAGCATACACTTTGTTTGGATTTACGAGATACGTATGAAGTCCCTTTGCACGCGGTCTACTATCTCCCTTGAAACCAGCATCTGGTTCTCAGCGTTATTTCCAATTCATATCGGTTATCCTACCCTGCTCTGAGTTCGAGCATACTCTTGCTTACACCTTGTACATTCTTACTGCGTTGGTGATTGTTAACTGCAGAGCTTGGAGTAATCTCTCTGTCACTCCTCTAGCATCGCGTAAGAAGTCTCATGATCAACAAGTAAGTGTACACGAGTTGTGAGAGTGCGACGGGAAGTTCAGTTTTCTTCGCCTAAGCCGGGCTTGCGAGAGCCTCTTGAGAAGCATAGAGATTTTATTGGATCACTTTCATTAGCTGAAGTACAAGCAAGTGCTGCAGGTTAAGGTTTATTGCTGCTAGCTCTGTCTCCAGATAAACTATTTGCCACCCACCAATACAGTTGCTCAAGGATCGCCTGAATGACCCCACACCATAAGGCTAGCACATCTACGACCACGCAGATACAAACAACGATCATTCTCGCCATCTTCTGAGTATACATTTTGGACAATAATGTTTCTTCTCGAGAGGGGGTGTTGTAAGACGCTGTTAGTGTCTCAGCGAGGCAAAGATTAGCAACGTGGTTTAGGATGATACTCCTAAACCATACTGCTTTGCGATTAGTTTATAGTGTTAATTCAGATGGTTCATTTTAGGTCAAGTGCATCACTGCATTTAACATGTTAATCACAGCAACCACTTAACGTTGCTTTCTTTTCAGTAACAACATTTAGTATGTATCTTACAACATATTATTCTTGATGATCAAAGTCGCGTATATCAGTCCTAGGAGATTACACGAAAAATGTACATTCCTCCTCGCTCTTCTAAGTAGTCGTCAAGTGTTGCTGTGTCCTCAACTGGTGTAGTAGGCTCACAAATGGTATTTGTGTATCCTTGCCACTTAACTATATATTTAAAATCGATGCGAGACCCGAGAACCGACAGCTTTCTTTGCCGTTCATCCATTATCTTTTCTACTGTAAAATCTACCCTGTAATTATGTCCATACGGTGATTGATTCTTTCCAGAGACACTTCGCGTTCCAGTGAAACAAACATCGAGACGGTCATCACACATTTTGGCGATATTACGTTTTTCAGATAATACAATCATTCGGTACGATATTTCCTTCCACTTTGGTAGGAACTAGTTCATGTGTCACACACGCATGAATATCCCACTCGTGCTAATCTCTGGTTTTCGATATTGCTAATTTCCTATTCCTTGTAACCACAACAGCTTGATAATACTCACCCGTTCCCGAATCTACCGCCTTTTTTACTCGGAGATCACTAAAAGATCGGACCTCAAAAGCAACCTCCTAGGGCTTATTCTCTGAGAGATTATGGAACTTAGTAGCACTTGCAGAACATCAGAACTACCTGAATTGTCTAGGTTCAAGTTTCCTCTTGTGGGCACTAGGTGCATTGAAGAAGCCTAAGTAAGAACTAGACTTATGAGCTTACATATTCAAGTGAGCTTTGAGTTGGCTCGAGGTGCGTGTTCATAAAGAAGATTCATATGATTGACTCTGCAGTTAAGGCATTGTCCTATGCATAGTACTTGTCAGTGAAAGGTCCTACAAAAAGACAGTCATGAGAGAGTGCAAGACACTTTCCACGTACAAAAAGATTATTAGCAATGCATGCAATGAGGGCTTTAAGGAAACATGTGAATGCAGTGGATGAGTTCCAACTTCAAGACTTCAGTCAACATAACGTGTTAAGTTTCTAACGCGTACACAAATGAACACTTGGACGGTTGTATTATCCAAGGCCTTCGGGCCCTACAAAGAAGATTCGTCATACTGTTCCAACGAAGAAACCGAGTAGTCGAAGAAACCCAGTAACTTCGCAAAAAGGAAAGGAGAACTTGCCAAGTACTTTACAATACCTTACCTGCTTGATATTTTTTCAGTTAACATGCCCCGCTATTATTACTTCGTTCTCATACAACATGATTGATGGAAGAACGAGAGATTAAGTAATCATACCTGGGGTTATCAGTTGATTGAGAGAGTACGTTATCATCCTTGGGGTTATCAGTTGATTTTCGGTTGGATAGTTAAAGTTGAAAGTAAAATGCATCAAGAGTTTCGGTGTTTGGGTGTATTCATACCAAAACTCACACGCCAAAACTCTTGAGAGGTAACCTTAAACAATTGTAATCACCATGCTCGTGATCACTTCCTTGTTCGAACTTCATGAATAAAAGTTTTCAACAAAAAAACTTTGTTTTTTTGGTTTTTGTTCAATAGAACAACTCCACCAAATAAATCGCTGTACCCTTCAATCGTTCCGGAGACTGTGTGTTGAGTTGGGATATGTAGAGATGCGTAACAGAGCACTTGACGTTATTTCCCTCCCCGGTGTTGGGAACTGGTACAGTACATTGCACCCCCTCCTCGCAGAGTTCACAACGTGACTCTTACCCCCGATATGATGATGTTGTTGCTGCTGAAGAGTAGGAGTGTTGGAGGTTTCGGAGTAGGATCAGAAAGGGAAGATATTCTCTCTCTCGACTGTAAGTGCTGGTCGGGTCAGCTTCAGCACTCTAGATTTCCGGGTTAGGGACACTCGCTCGAGCTAACCTCTTCTCACTTCATGGGCCAATGGGCGCGTTGGCCGGCAGGCTCGGCTTTTCTTCCTCACTTGGACTATTTCTTCCCAAGTGCTCGGCTAGCTGGTTGGTCCTGGCAGCAGTCGAAGATTCTCGTCTCCCAGCGGGGTCACCATAAATGCACCTCAAGCAAGCCTCAAGTGTTGGTCGGTGTCAGCCAGCAGCACTCTCTCATATTTCCGCCCATTGCCCAGAGACGCAGACTCGGCTGACGTGGGGTGACCTTCAGCACCTCTTGGTGGGATGTCTCTCTGAGCGAGCTGGCTGCGATTCGGGACCCTCCCTGCTGTACGTACCGATGATTTGCAGGCTTGCCTCGGAGCCGAAAGCGAAGAATGCTGTCGACTGACAGCTGCTTTTCACCGTCAAAGCTCTCGACTGGAAGCTGCTGTCTCGCCCGTTCGAAAATTGTGTTCTCGGCTGGTTGTCCGCAAAAGGTCGTGACTGAAATCAGCTGCCTCGCGCATTCGAACACTGATCGCCCTGGAAGAGGTCTTGTTTAGCGACAATCTCAAGAGGAAGCAAATACGTACAATGCTCGCAAGGAGATCCAGACCAATTCTCAGGTGACTTGATGTGCAAGGTTTATCTAGCAATTGGTTGCATGCAGTGAAGTCTGTGATCTTGGAATGCTGATCGGACCAGTTGTCTGTTCCATGTTATGCTCTGATTTCACGTCTTTATATCGTGATTCTGCAGTGACTTTACAAGTTACGTAGCATGAGATTAAAGCCGAAGACAGTATCCCCAGCGTTAATTTAGATTCACATCGCTTGTCGTACAATGCTCTGGGTTCGAGCAGGCTCTTGCTTTCACTTTGCATAATCCTGCTGAGTTCGTGGTCATTGCTCGTGATCCGCGTATGTGCAGAGCTTGGAGTCCTCTCTGTTCGTGGTCATTGCTCGTGATGCGCGTATCTGTAGAGCTTGGAGTCCTCTTTGTGTAGCTACTCTAGATTCGCGATTCGCGCAAGAAGTCTCACGACCAGCAAGCATATGCACACTATACGTGACACAGCGACGGGAATTTTAATTTTCTTCGAGTGACCCGGGCTTGCGGATCGAGGAGAGAGCATCTTGGAGGCCCGGTTTCGACCCCGCATGCCAAGCAGCAAACGACAGGGGAGGAGAGAATGGGTGCAGTCGCGTCCATCATCCATCACGTTGTTGAACTTGCGACATGGGGAATGAACTTCGTAAACGAGGATCCGGAGCTCCCCTCCGCTGTCCAGGACCTTATACGGCGTCTGGAAGGCAAAGCCAAGGTTTTACGGTGGCTTCCCAATTTAAACCGGGCAGAATTTCGGGATTTCTTTCCGGATGGTGAATTGATTTCGACGATCACAGGGTGGCGAAGCCAAGTGCGCCTTCGAGTGCTGGAGGCAATCGGCAGATGCAACAAGTTTCATTCTCTGGATGTACAAGATATTTGTGGCGGAGATATATCGAGGTTGACGGCTAGCGAGTGGGAGGTAGTATTGGGAGGTTTTAGGTGTGGTACCGTTCTACGAGTGATCAGAGTTGAAGGATTGACATGGACCTCAATTGCGGAAGTGGAGAGCTTTTGTTTACAGGTGGGGAGAATTCTGAATACGTCTAGCGTAACAGATCTGACAATAGGCAGTTGCAGATTGAGTACCAGATGTTTGTTGAACCTCGCATCAGGACTGCATGGAAATTCCCAGTCTATGCTTAAGTCTTTAGTGCTACATAACGCGTGGGAGGACACGAGTGCGGTGAAGCAGGTGGCTGACATGATCAACAGTGCTACTCGATTAGAAACTTTGGAAATAGGGGGGTCATGGGACCGCATGTACGACATGGATGAGGAGGCCGCTAGAATCCTGTCGCAGGCTTTAATTCAGAGCTCGTCTGTGAGAAAATTGGTTCTAAATGAGGTGAAGGGCGAGACTTCGGCCTTCTTGCTGAATGCATTGGATGGAGATGATGGCAATCGAGCTATTGAATGTCTTCATCTAATTTCAGTGTCGGGACTCGGAGACTGTCTACGAGAACTTCTGAGTTCCAACCCATTCTTGAAGGAAGTGAAGTTGAGCGCCATCTACATGAGTCCCGATAGATGGCGCCAGCTAGGCCAGGCCATACGCGAAAACGCTACAGCAACAACTATTTGTGTAACTAAATCAATACGTTCCGGGGATAACTTGGAGGGAGTAGAACAGCTTGTGTGTGCTGCTAGCTCAAATGTCAAGGATCCAACAGTGGAGCTTCAAATCACATTTTGCGACTACGATGCACTGATGTCAGCACTCGACTTTGTGGGTAGGGTATTGCGTGGGGAGATCAAATCTCTAAAACATTTCATTCTATTTTTAAAATGCTCTTGCCCTTCTGGCAATTACCAACGTAGAATGGAAAATATCATCCCCATGGATGGATATTCTGGAGAAACTACAGTCCTGAAGAGACTGAAGTTATTTATACAAAGCAAAGAGCTTGTGAAGGGAGTATGGAAGGACTTGCTCTGGTGCTTGCGAGGGAACACAAATCTCACTCACTTGGATTTGTCTCGCTCCGATCTCGACCGAGAGGCGTTCAGGGACTTGATGGGGCTCTTGCAAGTAAATTTGAATCTCGAGGAGATAGATGTCTCAGGAACCTCCTGGGCAAGGGACGGGAAGGCGGCGCAGATTCAAGATACACTCAAGCAAAACCAGAAGCGGGCTGTGTACATGTCCGTCTTCAGAGAAGCCAACTTAACATTCGGACCTGCAAAAGCTGGTCGACTCTTCTCATGCGGCTTTCCTAGAGAGGGTAACACGCACGGTAAACTTTCATTTCATTTTGTGTATGCAAACTAGCCATCTAATGTTCTACTTTTCTATAATTGAGATTGAAATTATAAATTTTAGTTTTTTATCTAGATACATTGATAAATTTCTTAAATTTAAAACATATAAAGAAGAGAGTTAAATCAGAAGCCAATTGTATTTAAGATATAACATTTTTTTAAATCAATTTAAATTTTTTAGTGAAATTAGAAAGTTTCCCGAAACAAATTTATCTTCACATTTTTTCTACAAGAACATAATATCAAAGCATTTGTAAAGATTCCTTAAGCAATGAGTTGTATGTGTTGTGATTCTTTTCATTCAATCAGCCGGCAAGACTACATTACGTCAAAGGGTGACGAGTATAGTTCAACGCAAGAGTTTGCTTCGGGAGAAATGGGAGTCATTTTGGAGGACTGATGACACTGACCTGGACTTCTTGCAAAATATACAAGTCTCACTTTCGGATTTTGCGAGACAAGGAAATTTGCGTACCCCTCCCAATTTCCTCTTACCTCCAACCAACAATTCTTGTGTTTTTCTTTTTGTTTATAGTTCGTTCTGCAAATCAAAATCTTGTTTAAAATATGAGTTGGAGGACTGGTTGTGTTTCATCACATCCAGCACTAAAGTCACAGGACATAATCTTCCACAAGTTCTTGTTGTGATTTCACACAAGGATAAATCTATGTCTAAGTCTTTGACTTGGGCTCACTCCATAGTGGAAGAACTCAGCGAAAGATTCTCAAATTTTGTCGATCTTCACCCTCTTCATGAGTGCTTTTATGATCTTGGGAAGAAAAAACAAGTGATTCATCTCAAAAATCACATTTTTGATATATTCAAAAAATTATTGAGTGAACAATCTCCACATGTTCCCCTATTGTGTTCTCAACTCACCTCCCTTTTGGTTACAAATACCAATAATAACAAAAGTTCCCCTCTTTGGCCATCTAGAAAGTTTTATGATTTTTGTGCTCCTAGCTTGACACAGTTCATTCCATCTTCTTCTGCTCATGCCAGTGATCATTCAAGGATAATGAAAGCAATCATATCCTATTTGAATGATGTCGGATACATTGTTTTTATCCCAAACCTTGATTACATCATAGTCGATCCAAACTGGCTCATCAATACATTATTGGATGAGCTGGTATCTTTGGATCAAGTCTTTCAACCTCAAGAGTTCGAGTCTTCTGAGAATACAGTGTCACGTGACTCATACACAAGCAAGGATGGATTTGTGAGTTACAGTGTTTTTGCTCGATTGATAGAAGAGTTTTTGGGAAAGCATACAACCTTACAAAATGTGGACAGAGAGCTGATTGAAAACATCCTTATCAATTTAGATTTTTGTTTCAAGCTGGAAGATACTTTTCAATATTTCATTCCTTCTTTCATACGTGATCATGCAAGCACAGAAGACCAGAAACATGTGATGTATTGGAAAAACAAGTGTGAGACTTCACAGTATGTCGGCATTCGGATTCAATGCCAAGATGGAAGAACAATGTCATTGACTCCTGCTATTTTTCCACAGTTCCAGGTGAGGTTGAATCATGATACACTGAAAATATTGAATACGGACAGGTTCTAATTTGTAATTTGCGTTAGATAAATAGAACGTTTCCTTTTCATTCATGAAATCAAAATAATTGAAAAGTCCAACTCAATACTTACCATATTTTCTATCATTGTAGATGTTGATGAGACGCAAGTTGATATCCGAGAAGCAAGTTTCCAAGGAGGATGTGATCTACTCTCCACATTATCTTCGACTCTTACTTGATGGACATCAGATTTTTGTGGAGCAAGTGCATAGTGAAAAGTCGCATAGATACGTAGATGTTCTGATGTTATGCTCAAAGCATAAGTCAAAGGAGGTAGCTATCCAATATTTGATGAATCACGTAGTCCATGAGTTGATATCATTTTGCGCATCACCCAGAGGCTGTCCCGGGGTGGCGTTAGTGCTAGGTGTGATCCAGACATTTTGCGTAGAGATGCTGGTTCCAATCCATCTCAGAGGAGTCATTCTGATTGAGGAGCTCAAATCAAAAATCATTAGTAGCATCAATGACAAACTGGAGTATATTCCGTTGGAAAGTTCGCACATGCTGGAGAAGGAAGAGGTGTTCAAATATGAGCACTCTTGGCCCTCGATTAGAGGGTACACAGGGGAAATATCCGAACGAGCTAGGGATTTGTTGTGCGAGAGCGATGTGGAAGCGGTTGTGAATGAGAGCCGACAGAAGCGCATTCAACAATTGGAGACTACTAGCTACCGTAGGTAATTAAGCACGTTTTAAGTACGATGATGGACTTTCCTCAAGTTATGTGAAGTTCCGTGAAGCTCAAAAAGTCGTAAATCACGTCAATCCGCTTCTGGCGCTTCTTTGTAATACAGAAGATTTCACAAGATTCTTTAGGTGGCCAGACTGCTTTCACTTCGATTGCATCACACCATCGCAATCTCTGCTACAACCCTTTTTAACTTTCTCTCTAAGTTGAATCTCTATCTATGCCACCCCATGAAGTTATTACTCTATAATCTTTCTTGATTTGACTTCTTGCATTTGTACACACTTTTACTGCTCCAGTCATAACGCGATTGCGATGAATGGGTTTATCATGTCAGCCTTATCATGTAAAGTCAGTGTAGCACTATCGATGATGAGCTGAAGTACTTCTGTATAGTCATCTTCCTCTTGCCTCCAACAATATAGTACGTTGGATTCAACATGCTTAGCTAGAAGAAGACAAGAATCCGATTGTTCTCTTTCATCACTGGGCGATATGAGATGGCTTCAGGAGGTGGTTTGAGACCTTCAGCATTAGCCTATTATCTTCGGCGGTCGACACCTGAAGAGCCTCCGTTAGCTACTGTACTCCTCTTTGGACGGGATTGTCAAATATCTTCGTCACCTCGACTCCCTCGTGATCGAGAATCACCCTTCGGGACACTAGTCGTGACCTCGCACTTCGACTGACACTCAAAAGGTTCTTTGGTAGGTGCTTCAAATTATGTTAACGACTCAGGTGTCGAAGGAGAGTGTCGTCATTGGCTTTTTTGTGTGCCTCCTGTTCCATCATCTAATACTACTTGCGCTAGTCTGGAACCATACGTTCAGCAGAGGCGCTCACAAGAAAAATTATGTTTTATGCGTCTTAATTTGTATTCTCATCGTTGGATCATTGCGAGCAGAGGCATCTCCTCAATTGATGTTGATTGATTAGTTCAATAACCGCTCCCGACCTTACATTGAGTATACAGGAAGAAATTTAAACATACTTTTATGTGAGTGTCTTCGATCTTCGATCGATGAGAAAATTGAACACATGCTTACGCTGCTACGTGTAAGTATTACTACAGCAACGCACACTTCCTAAAATGATACGATTAAATCAGATCTACAAACTTGCTTTGAAAGGGCGACAAACAGGGTCATCCGATGACATGTATATTGACAATTTTTTTCAACAAATCTTGATTCTGCCACCATTAGAAATAAAACAGGAATGTCATGCGGAATGAAGGATCATATCCTTCCATCACCTTTCTCTAACAAGTGATGTCATGTGCAAATTTTTCTCGCCCGATATTGTTCTAATTGGTTTAAACACAGAGAGTTTCTCATTTATGTTACCACACTATATTTTTATCCGCTGCATAAGCTCATAATTTCAGACGATCGAACTTGGTACTTCCAAACGAAACAAATCCATATCTGACACACCAGTTCTATGATGACTCTACTCGGTAGGTACTACAGTTCTATTGTTTTTGTAAATTTTAAAACTCTTTTGATAACTCAGATTTGTTTGCCTAATGAGAAAGGGAGGGGCTAGTTATCCCTCAGTGTGGGCTAATTATCCCCTACTATACTATACAGAACAGAAAGTATCCCCTACTATACTATACAGAACAGAAAGGGAGGGGCTAGTTATCCCTCAGTGTGGGCTAATTATCCCCTACTATACTATACAGAACAGAGCTCTGTGATTGCAGAGAGTGGAAGGGGAGAAGTAGGGTGAGGGATAATTAGCCCACACTGAGGGATAACTAGCCCCTCTCATGAGAAAATGCTACACTTACTCTGTCATGATCGTAGCCTAGGCATTTTTGGCTTCGACACGCTTTCCTTTCCTACTTCAAGTCCGATTACAGCACTTCAGCTTTGAGGTCAGCCGGGTTATAATTAGTAATATCTCCTTTCCTCTCATGAATATGAAGAAATTCATTTTCTTACTTCTTCGACGGTCAGATCATTGCGACCGTTACAGACTGTTGTGCATGCTGCGGAAACAACAACGATGACAGACGATTGGAACATATTCACCGTTACTTTCTTCCTTTTTATACTCAATGTAATGGCACGAGAATGTACAACCTTTCTGACTGTACTTCTAAACCTTAGATTTACATTTCCTTACTTCATCAAAACGCCCATTTCAATTTTCGTCTCAGTGAGCCTGTACAGATAACGGAACTTGATCCAACTCATTTCGGCTTCTAGCAAAATTAGATCAGGTTGCCAACACAAGACTCTAGCTATGATCATGAGTCAACAATATTGTCTGGCCTTGATTCCATGAGCCATTCTACGATGATGTTCTTCTGCTGGCTATTGTCTTCGAGTTCTTCCTTAATATCACACTCGGGCTGGAAGCTGACGGATCACTCGCATCTTGAATAGGTGAAGGAGTTTGCGGCCTCAGGTTAACCGCAGGCGAGGCAGGCCTTGCAGAACCTGCTGTTTGGTTTCCAGACCCTAAGGAAACCCTGGTGCCTGCTTTACCTCCCGGTGTTACCATGCTGGACTGGCCGCTACTGCGTTTGGATGAAAGTCCAGGTGGCGCAATCTGGCTTGATGGAACTGGAGAACTTGATGACACCTTCCTGACAGTGTCCATAGATCCTGCACGAGAAGACGCTGAACTGATGCTTACTCTTGACCCATTGCTTACGCTTGTTCTAACTGATCCTATGCTCTTAGAAAGGCGACCCGAGTCCTGCGGAGAAGACGACAGTGACTGAATGGTGTTTGCCGAAGCAATACTGCCCTTCTTGCTCGCCGCTTCGAGTTTGAGGCGTTGGAGCATATCATCGATCTTCTTCTTTTCGTCCTTCAGTAAGAGACGACCCCGCATTAAAACCCACGCAAAGTGGCCTTGCATACTCACCTGACAGGTTGTATTTCCAGAACGTAAAAATCTCTCCAGACATGTGTGACTAACTTATGCATGAGCTCATCAGCAAAGAAGCTGCATGCTACCCTCTTTCATGAATTGATCTGGTACCTGCTCCTCTTTGCTCAGAATGTTCCACTCTTCATCCTCACGTTGCTTATCAATCCTCTCAATCTCTTCCTGGAACCACAACACAAACTTTCACAAGCTTACTCTTGCAAGATGAGTGTCACACAGGGGACGGCAAAAATCACGAATCAGATTGCAGAAGTGATTGCTGCATATATTCCTTCCAAAGCCGATGACAGGCGCCGGTGTTGGACTTTCTTGAGTGTCCTCCGAATTGAGATTCCATCAAACTAAGAAAGGATCGAGAGCTCAGCAAAACTCCACATCTTCAGAAGAGCGTTGCTGGAGTTTCTATCTTGCTCTGCAATTTGAGAAATATACAGGACAACTTGAAGTATACCTGGGATATGGCATGATCGCTTGCAACTTCGCGATCATTGTATGCATTGCGCAAACTGTGCTTGAAACCATCAGCAACACGCTGAGCGGCTGCTGAAACCTCTTTCACGTTATCATTCAGTCGTTGCGTTGTAAGGTGATTGATTTTCTCCAGAACGCCCACATCTTCTGGCAGCTTTATGGCATGCTTAAGGTGTGGTAGCAGCAGACATGCTCGCATCCGAACACTTGGCACTGGATCCTGTTATAATCATTCATTAGACAAGGATTCTGATGTGGAATCGAAGGCGTATCTTGGATGATTCCAAATCTAGAAGCTGATTCCCGGGTCACTGAATGTTGTTCAAGCGCGACCCCAGCACTAGACGCAAAAGTAGCAGAAATTAGGGAATGATTAGAGTAATTGCACTAATAAATTTGATTAACTTGGTCTGCATCGTTTAAAATAGCGAGCGTTTGATAAGGACTTTGTCAAAATCGACCTCTGGATCACTTCCACTTGTTCCTCGAGGGTGAGGCTTTTACCATATCTCAAGATACAATGTTTGGGGAATAGGAAACAACAGGACAAATACTGATAAAACTGCGATGTCATCATCTTGCACATCGAATGCTTCGGATTGAAGAGATTCATTCCAATAATACACAATCAGACCTTAAACGCTAACTTACGTAAGTCTTAGTAGCCACAGAATTGCTCGTTTGAAGCATAGGATTCTTGCTGTTGAGAGAAACAAGTTTTATACGGAGTTGCACGTACACCAAGAACAACTCATGATATACATAGACACAAATGGGATTTTCCGACTCCGTTTTCTCTTCAGAAAGGACTGGGTGATAAAGGAATCACCATCCACAGGTCTTATTGTCCTAACCTTCCAATAAAGCTCAAGATCCCCAAGTCTCGTGGTAAAAGCCTTCACTAACCTGGAGAGAGGAGATGGCTGGATCAAGAAAGACGTCTTTGAACATACGAGAACTCGAAACTCTGTACAGCAACAGAGAACGTTGTATGGCATTTGACAGTTAGAAAGAGGGGAGGTTTCGCACGATATGCATGGTCTTCAACAAAGCAATTGAAATACAGAAATTTCAGGTTACTCGTGGGCACACATGTCCGAAGAATTGGGACCTATACGATACTGAAATAGGATTCAGCGATGGACTTTCGGACTATACTTCAGCATATTCTCACAGAACTCGATAAACACCATCCTCGACCAGTAGCTCCGCCCATGAGCATACTCCTTAACGACACGTGTTGATAGCTCATAGCGTTGGGATGCTTTTCGATTGTTCCTGCAGTAATCCCATCCACAGATTAATCATACCGGCAGACTTCACAGGGGAGTTGGGTAGAACTCATTATGTCTACAATAGAGTCATCACTGCACAAAATTAATTTTTTCACTTTATTATACCATGCAAGGATAACCATGTATACAGTAAAGCATCCCACGTAATGTCAAGACATTACCATCGCGCTGCACGCCTCACCTATTCCCCCAGCAGTTGTGAGCAGCGCTTAAGAGAAAGAGAAGTATTAAGAAAACGAGAGATAAACATGCGGCACAACTTCACTCCTCAGAGATCTCTCCGTATGAGTTTCCCCGCCTGCGTGGAGGCAGTATGAACTTTGACCCTCATAACCCCGAAAACTACTCCCAAACACTCCAGATATCTAACACGTTAAACGAAAAGGTGTATAATAAGTGTGCTGTAGACGAGGCTGTGTAGGAACCCAACACTCGCTTAACCCGTGACATTTCAACAGAGGAGAACATATCTCACAGGTGAGCAAATTCCTATTGCGGGTACGTGCGGTATAGACTAATCACATGTAACGGGCCAGGAACTTTCATCACAGATAAGGTCAGTCAGGCACCACATCTACAATCGAATATCCTGTTACATTGAGCAGTAGATCCTCGAGTCTGGCCTTGTGTTTCTTTTATCTGGAGTGAAAATATATAATATAACTTTGGACGAGGTTCCTCACAGGAAACGCAGGCTTCGGCACTAAGGGTTGAATGAGCGACGAGCACTTCAGCTGAGTGCATTAGGTCTTATGCTGGTCAATAAAAGAGTACAACCTGCAGAGAACCAGCTTGCACCGGGTTTTATGGCCAAGAGTAGAAGTGAAAGCAATGCACCGACAAGGCAAATTACCGGATAAAATTCGCAAGTGCCATAGTAGCTGCAGCTTTTACAGGCATCACCCCATCTGTCATGTAGCAAAAGCATATGGGTACAAAATTTTCGAAGATCTGATCACTTGTAAAGTATTCCTGTCGATTTCAAGGAAACACATTTTCAGAGATTCCAATATGACTCACTAAACATCCCGAAATGAATAAGAGTGTTTTGTCATTCTCAGTTGGGGCTCAAAAGAATCAATATTTTTCTTTCTCACACCTCTTGCCAACTGGTGTCATCATGATGAGACATAAGGTGAGTATTAAGCACGTGATTTAGTGGTAGCCTTTAGGTACAGTCATTTTACTCATTCTTGAGAGGCTTGAGTTGTATCCCGTAATACATGTCCTCCATCCTACAGAACACAATCAAAACTTGAACTTGCTTGAAGATGTACATATTTCAGACCGACTCACACCGAATCGGTGGTTAACAAGAAATACAAACTGGCATCTCAGCAAATGCACGGAGGAGACAGAGTTGTAGGCGCCACTGTCTTCCAGTGCTGGCTGACTTCTCCGCTAGCAATAACGAAGGCATCAATCCTCCAAACGTCGCTGCCTTCTGCTGTGGTGTCCCCACTGCAAAATGGCCTGGAGTCAAACCGAGATTAACAGTTTAGGCCTTCGCACTTGATTTGACAATGCCAACCTTCTTGAGGCTTGATGTCCAGTTCTTGCCGTGCCCAAGATGTTAAGGGTAGACTGTGATGAGAGAAGTAGTGAAAAAGCTTCTTTGACACAAAAATTACACTTCAGTGTATCTAAAACATCTACGATAAGGAACAACAGACATTTTCACCATACTAGTAAAATAAAATTTCGTGGTAAATACTTGTGTGATCGTTCATGAAAGTTCACGGAAGAGCTTGGATGGCAACCGTGCCTGATTCCCCCATTATGTACCTTTATGACCTAGCATTTGCTGTAAAGGAATTAGGATTGTTCAAAACCTAAAATAAGGTGGAGGTCTTCCAATATTGATTTCAGCACATCATGTGATGAATCTTCGAGCAGCAACACGAGCGGATCCTTAAGATAAGAAGATGTCCTCTTCTTACCAAGCAACTTTGCAACCTTGTATGAACACGAACAAGACGCAACAAAGTTTCAAGCACATGTACCTGACAGTATTCTTAAAAAGGAATGCTGTTATAGTCATCGAATAACAAACCAGTGCAAGTGGGTCCAGACAACTTCACAGATTTTCACTACAACTTTCACAGGAAGTTGTAGTGAAAATCAGTTACCAATCATAACCAGCAGAGAGAAAACAAACCTCATTAAACGAAGTAGCACATGCAGCGCGAACGGAAGACGATGCATCCTGAACAAGCTGTTGATACAAAACATGCAGGCTCAAAGCATATTTTCGAGCTCCGATAGCCTTCAGCACAGCAGGAAAGTTGGAAGCACACAGCTGAAAAAGGCAACCGATTCTGAGTCAGATTCAAGGGGATTGATCAAGCTGAGCAGCAGATGCGTATAATACATTGGAAAACTGAGTCTTGAAAATTGGTAGACGAAAGTTAAGTTTTCATATCCCCAATTTGTGGTCCAATTGATGCCCTACTAATGACCTCCGTTCGTAAGTACTTAATGAGTAGCAATCTACCCGGAATGACACACCTTGCGCACTTCTTCACTTGAATGACGGGCATATGTTTTGTACGCTTCCATCAAAGGTTGAAACTCATCATCGGTGAGATCGAAGACCATCTGCTTCAGTATCCCAAAATAGGCAATTCCATATCTTTCTTGAGTTACAAACATACCCAAGAATATCCTACTCACTCTCAGATAATGTTGTCTCTTCAGCATTCCTCTACAGATCATCATACCTCCCAGTCTGTGACGATTAGCAACGCTTAGCCAGAACGCAGAGTCTGTTATATTCAAGCTACGACTGGCAGATATCAACGAATACTGCATTACCAGGAATTCTAGAAGAAGGGAGAGCATATATGCTTGCCTTACACATAAGTTCTCCTATGAGACGTGGTAGTGTGATCAACAAGCACGATTCATTTGGAGGACAGAACCTGCACAAACCTCGGCATATCATAAAGTCACAAGTCAAGAAGGCATTCGTTTCTCGAAAACAACTAACCTCGCAGCGTTTTAGTGGGCATTGCTCTCCTCCCTAACAATCAGCCTAAAAAATATGTGGTCATGAAACTAGTTTACTCTCGTAGATGTTGATGGCCTTGAAAAGCTTTGCCAAAAGGATGAAACTGATTCTTTACTTGAGTCTACTCATAATAGAGTACTAGGTCGTAAGGTTTCAGGAATAATATCCGATGGTGTATTCGTCCATATACTTTTGTGACGAGGATGAGCTGCTTAAAGGTGCTGTTGTGGTGAGGGAAAAAATTGTCATCTGGGAGAAGTACACAGTTCAAGGAAATAGCTCTAAATTTTTTGAGTTCGAATGAATTTTAAGCTCTGCTGCTAGAATGAGTTCTGTAAGTTCAGGAGCGCACAAACGGAGAAAAGGCATGATCTTAGTCTGTCGGATCTCAGGGGGCAAGTAGTCGAGCATCTGCACCAGGCTTGCAAAGGCTGCATTTTGTACGGTCAATTCTTCATCTCTGAGCAGCTCATATAACTCCGGTAAGACTTTCTCCTGCAAACATACTGTTTCTGTGACTTTTACCAGTAAATGAGCAGCTACGTCTTGATAATCCGACATTTCCTTGCCCATATCATGTGCTCACTTTGAAATGCTTTGATTTTCTTCCTAGGAAACTAGCACATCCTACAGATGAAAAACGAAATACCTTTACTTGATGTAAGAAGGAAAAAGAAGAGGATAAGATATAGTACCTTCGTTGTGTCAAGCCCAACAGCACGCGCTATGTGGTTCAACTGCTCGCACATACACACTCGAACTTCCAAGTCTGTGTCCTGGAGTTCAAATTGTTGATGAGAAAGGTTTTGAAAAAGACTAAAGTAGAAAGAATGAGCATGAGTAGCTCCTTTGGCTGCTCTGACCTGCCTACCTTGACATATCATGCAAAAACTGCTCAAGAGCCAATCTACATCCTCTACCAAGACTATCTATATGCAAGATTGTCTACAACGAATGAACTGTAAGTAGCTTCAGATATCTCGTCCATGTTTCTGACACGAAGTAATAGAAACAAACCCCATCTCAAATCTCTAGCGTCCTAAAAAATTGAGCGAATTCAAGTTTCAAGAACAACTGTAAAAAGGGAAACAGGTTGCTAAGAAGGAGCTTGTCGATCAGAAGACTCATTTGTTAAATTCGTCTTAATGAGAATACCTTGCTGTTTCAAATGCTAATTTTCTTTTATCTGCACTTACTCCCTTTGATTCCACAGTGAGTAGGATACCTGACAGAGACCCATAGCTTTCTGTAAGAAATATTTCTCAATTTCTTCGCGCTTTAGCAGGGGTGCGATGGACCCAAGAATGGCACAACAGGCGGTGCGCGCCTGTACACTTTGCTGGGATTCTCCTTTAGACAGAGCTATATGCATAAGCTCGTCGAAAACAACCTGTTAGATATAAGCGGAGAAAATAGTAGATAAATTAAATGTAATACCTACTTTGGAAAGCTTTACATCATTACGTTCAAACTTAATAGTAGATTCCATGCTACCGAGGGTTTGCGATTATCGCAGACAAAACATTTTTTGGTATTTGACCCCTCTCCATCTGCTCGTGTCTGTTTATCTTAGAAACAAAAAATATCGACACTCTACCGATCCGTTTACTCTGCTACTCAAGAATATTTGTCGCAGAGATAACTCAGTATCGATTTATCGATGATTCCTCATTGACCGGTCAGAAGCTGGGAGGGAGAAAAATCACAGAAGCTCTTGCGATGATCGCATGGCAAAAGATCATGAAAACAGGCTCTTAAATAATACTAAAGTCTGTGTTGATCGTCCTATATTGCCGTACAGAGCGTGTAGAATTTGCAACCCGACATTTCTCCTACGGTTTGACTAAATGGGAACGTCAATAAGAACTAACAAGAACCAGTGAATTTTCTGCAGAGAACTTGAGTGATAGGAAGCATACAAGTTTCTGAAAAAGTATTAAGGGAGCAGAAGGTTGATTGGTATTCTACAGCGCGTTTGGCTGAAAGTGAAAAATAGTGCAACCGTTGCTTTGGACGAAGAAAACGTTAAACCAACGAGTAAACGCATCGCAGGCAACATAGGAGTATCCTGTGTAAGACAGAGTTTTCAGCAGCATGGACACGGATAGTGTATATCCTTGTTCAAGGAATCACCAGGCTCTACTACAGAAACATACACAAAACGGCATCGTATATGCCTGCATTTTGTACATCCTTGTTCTTGATAAAAGATAATCACTTAATTTAAAACATATGAAAGCTACCTTCCGAGGTAATGTAGGAACAATGCCGCAAAGACACTTCAACCATACTCGTGCAACGTCTTGATTTCGGTTTGTGCTTAGCATAGATAATGTCGTTGGAAGTAGCCACAACCCCACCTGTTAAACGTAGACATTCGATATGAATGAATGAGGCATCCGATCCAAGATCCTAGCTGTCTTGTATTCAAGTACGAAACAATGTGAACTGCTTACGCTGGTGTCTGCAGCAAAATTCGTTTATAACAACAAAGTTCATGTGAAACAGAAATTACTTCAGTTTCAATATCAGGATAAGGTGAAGCAGATATGTAGCCAGTTAAAATCTCAGGGGACAGCATCGCACAAACTCAAAAGAGATGGTACATTCATATAATCTGCTAGCATTGGATAAAAAATTAGACAGGGACATATTTCACAACTAGGTCCTTTAAAAGGAAGCTCTGTATAGAGTTTAGTTTCTCGTCCTTCTGCAGATTGAAGGCGTTGTAGGAAGGATGTCATATCATCGATACAACATTATTAAATACAATGCTTACCATGAAGAATTGAAAATAATACGTAAGACTAACCTCTTTTGGTAAGGACGTGTCTTTCAATATAGCCATGAATGCCTCTCCTGCAGCAACCTGTCATCTTCCGATATAGACACTGCATTTTATGAAGGTCGCAAGCAAATTGTCCATATGTATGCGTTCTTCAAAGTTTCACAGGCATGCTTATACAGGCAAGCAAATAAATAGGATGTTTCAAACTCCCCGATGGGAATAGCAGCACTTGGATGAGAGACCTTTGAACATACGAAGCGAAAACCTCGTAAACTACTGAAAAGATTTCAAAGCCACAAGTTCTTGTCTTACCTGAGACTGGGAATTGTAGCTCTCTATCCAAGTCGTGAACCCAGGGAACAATGCACGATAAGCTGCTTGTTTATACTCTTGAAACACCTTAGGGAGTCTTTCCAAGGCACAGTTCTGTTGCAACTGTAGAAACAACAAAAAGCTGGTTTTGTTTAATCCATGGGTGGGTCTGTAAGGGCCAATGAGCATATCTCTTCTGCAAAATTGCACATACATCTACATTCAAACAGCCATGAGGTTGCAGAGCTCAACTCGTATGCGGTTGTACGTGCCACATTACTGCAGAAGCAAATACAAAGGACCATATTAATCGTTCGTTTTCTAATGCGGAACGACAAAGTCCGAAGTATGATAATTTTAGGGAAGCACTAAGTTCGTTAACAAATACCTGATGAGCACCTGGAGAAAGGAAAAGTTTGGTCCGATCAAGATCACTCAGACTATCATCCACGGTAAGACGCTCGATCTCCTCTCCACTCCTTCCCGCGTCTCTCCGGTGCTAAACGGTGAGAAAATGAACGACCTCAAGTAATTCAGAAACTAAGTAGGAATATAAAAATGTCAACAACAGCTTTCTGCTCATAAAGTGGGAGCTGTAGATATGCTAGACCGTTCATGAGATCATAATATGTACTTCTTATTCAGTGTAATTGACAGTACAGAACATAGTTCACCCCCAGCACACAAGTCACTATCTGATGATTTCTGCTCTTGGACATATAGTAAAACGTCACAAGAAAAATGAACTCTCTAGTTTTCTTTTTGGACTGCGGGTTGGGTCTTTCTTGACTGCTTTGACTTTTGCTTTGTACCACAGTCAAAGTGGCTTCGTCGTGCCTTTTTATCCGAGCGTCTCTCTTCTCGTTAATTCTTCTCGAAACGAAGATTGAAACATGTGAGGTTAAATGCGAAAATAAGGTAAGAAGCTGTTGATGTCTATTACCTCTTTGATAACGTCCTCCAAATCAATGTCACCTCGGTCCATTCTTGCCTCTTCGTTATAGCACGTTGAAATCAGCAATTCTCATCATGTCTTCTACCCGGCACCGGCATCAAAATCACCTCCACAGAAATGTGATTCGCGCGGTGACCAGAGGCTTTGTCGTTTTGAGCAAATCCGTGTCAAAAGCATTGGCACCCTTGCATCCTGAACAACGATACGTTTTATTACTGGCGTACAAGCCTTCTGTGAAAAACTTTTTTCTTCATGTCAGATGCAGCTGCCAAGAGCACACAGCTCTTGGACGTTTCTGTACAGCGCACTTAAAACTATCATTGCAGTTCATTCTCTTCGTCTAGTATGTCTCATTGCTTAGTTCATTGAGCTGAACATTGACCTACATCTCATACGTAAATCTGCGTTGGGTGCGAGATGTGCATCAAAAGATAACCAAAGAGTATTTGTCTGCCTTATTGCAATCAATTTGTCAACCTTGACCCAATTACCCATAGCCTCTTCCTCGTTGGCTCATTGTTCTACTACGAGATACCAATTTAGGGTTTCCAAATAACATCTTTTGGTCGGTGTTGTTGGTACAGAGGTTTCGGTGCCCATATTGCCCCTTGGGAGTTGGTCCAGACCATAAATGGTCAATCTATCAGCTTTGAAAGAGTGGGCAGTTTATACAGATAAAGGAAGGATGGTCGGCAGGTAACGACTAGGCGTATACTGGAAAATCACAAATAAGGAAGGCTCTGATACAATCGGAATGTTACAGCATTTGACAGGTAGAATCCAAACCAACCAGTTTCGACCCGTGAAGAAATCGCCACAATCAAGTAGCACGTGTCTGCTAACGTGCATTATGTGGTTTTGATATCTCCCGCAAAAAGTTTGGACTCAAGGTGCGAAGTAGCAAGTCCTGTGCGACCCTTCAATTTGCTAGGGACACTACGGTCATGCATTAAGGGCCGGGCTAAACGTTTAGCCTCATCGAGACCAAATCGAAACCGAAAAATGTGGAAAGACATCACATGGTCTTGAGGATGTCCTTGAAGGGCATTCAGGGGAAATATTTTTGAATACTTCACGACACAGTTCTGGCAGCTTGTGTTTCTCTGAGAAGCACACTTGGTGCCGGGAGATTCTCCATAGGTTTCAGCGACTTTGTTAAGTCGCTGAAACATCTGGATTGCGTGTAAATTCCAAAGTTCAGAAAACTTGCATGAACATACGGAATCAAATGAATATTTCTCATCATTTGGCCCTTCGGCGCTCATCTGCGATCGAAAGAAAGCCCTAACCACGATTGCTCAAATGGCATTCAAAGCTGCATACAGATCTCTGCCTAGTCCTCTCGTTCGCAATGGACTCAATGCCAGCAAGAGATGTTGTCATTTCACAGGCTAAAATACGCATTTACCGGTCGAGCATGATTCGATCCGATGGAAGGACGGAAACGAAACTCGTGGCGATGACGAACGCAGCCTGCGCTAAGGCAATCATGGGCCCCACTCAATCGCAGCCAGAATTCCACCGCGACAGAGCCCACAATGCCACAGATAGAAGGACCGGGAGAAGATTATCCTCTCGTGCGTAGCCGTATAATCCTGAAGCCTGTTATACACATGTCCCGATGAGCATGACGGTCGGGAAATTGCCAGAGCAGGCCTGAGCCTAGCTGTTCAATCCATACCCTCCAAGATTCTCGAGGTTTTAGGAATCTCCTCAACAGGAATCGCCATACGTCTCACGCATACACTACGTTTCATGTACGTACAAACTTGTTCTATACTGTACACGATGGACATACACTGCCAGCAAGACTCAGGATCGCTGCCGGTTATATCTAGAGTTAACCAGTTTCCGTGGACAAGTCAGTATAGACTCGATTATACTGTACTGGTCACGCGAGCAGTTGTCCATAACTGTATCTCCGACACGCACATTCTTCGGCGTCCATTACCGGCGGTGCAAAGGAGTGTGAGACCATCGGATCCAGAGTGGTCCAATTTGGAAAGTTTCCGATCACAAAACATCGTGGCGGCAATTCTGAGCAGAACAGCGTTCACGTCCTCCCCTGATCCCACCACACTCTTCTGAAACTGTTCTCTGAAAGTACACGATTAGTTACAAGATCTCTGCCCGAAACGATAATCACCATCATCTCTCGTGATTTGTTTTTGCTGTCTATCGTGTTTCTAGTTACATTAAGTTCACATAGTTGGAGTTGAGCTTTCCAGTTGATGCATCGCGCAGATTGACCGAGTTGACTTTTTCATATCAGTTCCAGCTAGAGGATTTTGTTCCGAATTGTCTTCACAATGTCAAAGACATGCAATGAACCTTGTGTTAAGTTCAGTTCTTCCTCTAGAAAGAATTTAGTACTCCTCACAATGCCAGGACAAAACATTGAAAAACATCGACAGATGATATGCAAATGTGATTGACAGATACGTGATTGACAAAATTGTTGAGCTCAGGGCTGTTTACAAGTCGTGCAAGTTGAGTCAGTTGAAATCGTAACTCTTCTTTTGGATCACAAAAACTATTTTCTTTCCTTCATGATGAAACGAGTGTTTTTAAGTTAACCATTGTTAAATATGTTCATCAAGATCGACATTCAAACATATTCTGTACAATGAATTATTGACCTCATGATGTGTAAAGGAATTTCTATTTTTAAAAACTGGTTATAATGATTGGTTATGGACACATTTTGTGCTATGTATTTCTGTAAGTTTTATTGTAAATATATGTCAATTTTCATTTAGAAAAAGTCCCTCTATTGACTGGATTGACTATTTCTTCAATCTTGAATATTATTATTTTACAAAGAACATTGTTTTATTCATAAACTCTCATTTGATGTCAATGTATTTCTTCATTTGATCAAATACAAGATGTAATGTACTTCAAGTATCAGAATGAATATACACAATATTTTAGTATCATCCAATTTGAATGATAATTGTTATAATTAAAAATTATTTCTTTTATTGCTTACATTGATGCTCTATATCCTAAATTTTGATTATTATTAATATTGAACTATGCATATTTTCCTGACTAATATATTGATTCCAACTATTAATACAATTATAAATGTATACCTTTTCTTTGTCCAAATCTATAGTTTTTTTTCATGATCAAAATCATAATAGATTATTACAATATATGCTAATAAAAATTTATAATGTATCTGAGGTGTCTGAAAATACACTTAAAAAAATTTTAATATATATAATATATTCACATGCCTTTGTTCACCTTGATCATAGTTAGAATTGTAGATTGAATATACTTATGTTGTCCATATACTTTCTAAAATTCAAAACAATGTTGTCTAATCATTAATGATCAAATTAAATGGCTTAGATTTCATAGTCTATGAAAATTCAAAAAAATCAATTATATATTATTTTTCAATATAATTTCACAAAAGTCAATGTATATTTGCTCATTTTGCACATATTCAGAGCAATATTAAAGCAGTGTATATTATTACATAGATGAATTTATCTAATCTCATGACACTATGAAAGTGATGACATTTTTGTATTTTCAATAGTTTTGAATAGACATTGAGCTAAAGAAAACTTAAAATGTAATGCTCAAAAAAATCTCGAATTTTTTGTAGTATGCATATATATATTTTTCAAGCACATATTTAATTTAATGTTATGTACTTGACTTTATCATATATTTTTCTTATTTAGAGGTCTTATAAACATCTATACTCAGTATTATCATGTAATTACTATTAGATTTCATCATCAATACACAATACAAAATTTTTGCATTTTTATATGTCAATTTTATATTAAACCAAAATAATTTTATCAACCACATACAATATATATATATATATAACATTTTTATGAAATTTTTTTACAAATATATTTTATATACAAATTTTTACTATAAAACATATACATATCATTTTTTACATTAAAAAAATTTATAAGATATTAATTTTTTCAATGTATTCATCAATTGATCAACTATTAAAATAAGCGCACACAATTTTTGAATTAAAGAAAATTTTATTTAAAATGAAAAATAATGTGTAGTCTATGATATTAAATCTTAGATCTCACTCACACATAAAAATAAACAATCGTTGAAGTTAATAAACGTGACATATTTTTTCTAAGCCTACGTTGAAAATATCATAAATAGTTTAGAAAAATTCCAAAATTTGATGAATTTGATTGTCAAATTCATCATCCCTTATGATGAATTTGACAAGCTTTTTATATCATAATAGGCTATTCCTTTCCAATTATTGGTTTCATAATAAACTTGATTAATGAAATTTAAATTAGTTCCTAGAAATCTTTTATTTTATTTCTTTTATAACATTTCTAAAGTATATAATCATGATAAAAAGTTATTGTGCAAATAATTTTGGATAGATATTTGACATACATTTTTCTTTAAATAATCTAATTGAGTCTTATCCAAAAAATAATAAAATATAAAGAAGGAATAAAATGAAATAATCAAATATATAATTTTCTTATTTAGGTTTTGTAAATTATTTTATTTTCAAAATTACTCTATAATTTATGAGTATTTGAACGTAGACTACATATATGTAAATCACATGATTCGTATAATAGTTTCATTTTATGTCATACAAGTATGTGTGAATTATGCAGAGTTTGCATTCAAAATTTATAATCTATTATTTAGCAATGGTGTATTGACTCAAGTGAGTCATTACATTATCATATCGAGTGTGTTATGATTCAAAGTATGTACTACATTAACTTGTGTTATAAAATTGCATAATATAGATACATCAAAACATCACAAGATGACAAGTATACATAATGATGAACATTATATTTTTGAAAAGTTGAGCAGCGAATATTAATATACTCAATCATTCGTCAATTGATCACGATATATAATTTGCAACAAAATTTTTTTTCAAGAAAATTCAGTCAAAATGTTGAAAATAATGAGTATTCTTCTATGTTAACTTAATTTAGCATATATATTTTGAATCAAATATCTTAAAATCATAGGATAGTAGATCTTATAATGCAATTAATTTTTTGACACTGTTTGAAGTGAATCTTTTAAGAAATATGTATTACATTAGTTCAAAAAGCTTGTATAGTTTATAGTCTAATAGCAAAAAAATCAAAACCTAGTTTAAATTTCATTTAAAAAATGTTGTTTTCTTAGATATCATATCGGTCTAAAGGCCTATAGATCTGATTATCTAGTTATTTGTAAGACAATTATGAATGAAAATATTTTTTAATTATATTTATATATTCAATTTCTGTAAAATTTAGTTGTTTGTATGGATATGATGAGTCTGATCATTGTATTTTTGTATGTGTCAATAACCACGTGATTTTGCAAAAATAAAATAAAAAACATTTATTTTCTATACTATACTATATTTTATTGTTAAATTGCATCATAGATTCAAATATGCTTCTAGTAATATAAATTAAAAAATTTGATGAATTTATAGAATCACAGTAATTTTCGCGGAATGTATATATGTCATATTTAAACATGGAAATAGATGATGACCTAAAATTACATTTTTTATAATTGTTCTAGATGATTTGCTAATTTTGGCAAGAAATTAAACCATAATCAATAAATATAAAGATTATTTGAAATTTAAATTATAGATAAATCATTCAAATAAATATGAAACGATATTAGATTTGAATGTGTGTAGATTTAAATAAAAATACACATTTAAGTAAGGACAATTAGTTTCAATGAGTGCTTGACAAGTTAAATATATCATATTCAATGAAATTCAAATCTACAATCATCATAATTTAAATTATTTGTAATTTAATATCCAATGAATATTTATCAAAGCAAAAAATGCGATTGATCTTTCTAACAAGGTAATAAACAACCTCATGTATGTAATAATATACACTTAATTGAATATTGCACAAAAAATAATTACATTGAATTGATATATATCAACTTTAAGTAATTGAATAAAAAAATATGAAGTAAATTTACATGTATTTCAAGAATACTAGGTATTTTAATATTTTGTTTGATGATTTATAATTTGATGTCAAATCTACACCTACAATTAAAATTTTATTTTAACCTGATGATCTATGAGTAAATTTTGTAAGACTGTCTACTAAAGTGAATTACATAGACCAATTATGTTACAACAATGAAAATGTTAAAAATTTTGATTTCTTTGAATACACTTATCAGTGAGATGAGATTAAAATAATAATTTTCAATCTTTATTGTGATAATTTGAATGCATTGTATCTTGCAATAAATCAAGTTATGGTATAGTAAAACATATTAACATCAGAAATCATTTTATGAAAGATGTATTTTTTGGATAAAAAGATTGATCTAATCAAAATTTACAAAAATAAACGCAACATAAGTTTTGATCAACAAATTTTTTTGGAAAAAATCTAAAAGATTTTCTGCTACTTTGCAGATTTTGCGTAAGAGCACAAGTAAAATGAATTTTCAAACTTCATATATGATTTATTTGTTTTGATTTTGAACTATGGCATATTTTCAATTTCTTATAATTTATAGAAGAATCTATATTTTCTTTTCTTTTATAACTTTTCATAAATTACTTGTATTTATTAAAGAGTTGAGGATCTCAAGATGTGACTCAAAGGAAAAATTCTTAATACTTGACCAAAGAAAATTTAATTTGACTTAGTTTTAGTTTATCAATATGTATGAGAGCTAATTGTAATTTTTGTGAATCAAATTTAAAAAAAATTTGATAAAAGCATTCATGATCATGTAGACTTCATAAACACAACCCACATATTCTAGATGTACAATCTTTGAATATAAATGTATTGATTGCGTGGATTGTGTGTTCACAATAATACATTATAAAATATTCCTCTTAATTAAAAAAATAAAAAATATAACATCTAAGTTAATAATATTTGAACTGATTGCTAGCAATCCACAAATTATATTTTTAAAAAATATCTTGCTTATCAACTTGACTTTCAAACTCATCTTTTTGTCATCTGTTTTGTTACACATCAATTAAATCGATGTTCTCTCAATCAATAGTTGATTATTTTGAAACTTGATTAATTTTTAGTTTGAAACTCATCAAATATTTAAGGATTTTATGCTAATATTTCATGCAAGTTTGATAATATATCTTCTTTCTAATATCAATGCTTTGTTATCAAAATTCTGAATTTTAATATTATATAGTATTAAAAAATCAATATATAGTATTTTTTTTACTATCTAAAATTATTTATCCAAAGTAAAGATCTTCTAGTAGTAATTATAATTGATTTTTATCATTTGATGCATTGTCAAAACTTTTTCAATTTACTAAAATCACAATATAGATTAGTTGAGATGAAAATATATATTACTTAGATAACTTGTGATTCATTATTTAAAATTGTTATGTGATCAGTGTGTTTGATAAGTATTTAAAAATGTATAAGTTGAGAACAACCCGTTAACAAACTTGTTCATTATTGAATTCTGTTAGATCATGGATACACAAGAAGAAAAACAGATGATCATTGTGAGATTCTATATCCTTGTAATTTTTAATTCACAAGTGAAACAAAAAAACAGAAGAATTCATTATAATCACGAACAGAGAAATGTCTCTGTTAAACAAATACGCGCCACTCTCGGACTACCTCCACGGAAACAAAGAGGTCTTTATCAAGCAAATTTGCGAAGTGTTCAATGCAGCTGTGGTTCGTCCTTTTATATATATACAGGGTACCAAAAACATTAGGCATATTCCTAATTAGGGTTAAGCGTAAACCTATCTTTAATTCAAGTTAAATAAACTAGAGTTTAACTCGAGAATTGAATTAATACTAAAGGTCTCTCCCTTAATTCAATTTTATGCCCAAGGGCAATCAGTGAGAGTAAAATGTTCCGTAGAGAGTTTACACATCAGAAAGGGTTCAAATACTTGGCTACATCTAAGCACACAAGTAGCTCCCAACTCTCATTTCTCACTAAACTTCCACAATACAATATATACAGTAGTGACAACTAGCTCTAATTAAAAATTATTTTTAATGATATATAATTAAATATAACCAAGACCTAACAATAATCTCAAAAAATAGTAACTTCTCTTCGAATTTTGTCTGTCATCAATTAAAAAATTTCACTATACTATGAATTCTCAAACAATTTTTTCGTTTAGTTAAGCAATGCACGAGTCATGTAAGACAGCGTGAAGAAGCAACCAATCCGGAGATTATTTTTGACCGACCAAATTTTATTGAATGGCCAAAAGATGTCAAGACAATAGTAGACCAGGCCATGAGGATACTATTCCCAATCAAGTCGAAAGAGAGATCTGTAAATGGATAGAGGAAACAAATATTGAAATCAACCCGTTAAGAGTATAATAAAATTAGTCTTCTTGAGATGGTACAAAATTTGTGCTATCAAGCTATTGAGCTTGCAAAAATAAGATGCAGGAGTAAGTGTAAGTAGTAACAGGGTATATTTGATCTTTTCAGAGGCATAAGCTTCAAAATGCCTTAGAATTCATATACCAAGAAGATAATTGGAGTAGCTTGGAGTAGGAGATATAAACAGTCAATAGCTCCAAGGAAAGATGCTTCTTTCAGAAAAACTGTAGCTCAACATGTTTACTGTCTAGGTACTCATGCCATGAGGCCAGACCGTAAAGCCTGGAGCCACATGGCTCCAGGCTGATCTCCTATCTGCCAACCACATGAATTTGACATGCGATACGCAGATAATGTATCTGTAGTACAGAACAGGCACACTCGTGAGATCAACACTAAGGATTGCTGGTAGGCAAGAGTAACTGCACTGTACCTCTGTCTGAGAGTTCAGCCTCTGAACCGCCCGGCATAGGGTAGAGTATATTCAAGCGTGGAGCACAACCGATATCTGTATCAGCGAATGCATGTCCGTAAGCATGCTGAGAGAATGCATCTGTTCACACGACGTTCCAGTCAGCTGCAGCACTCTCGCTATAGCAACACCTCCACCGTGACAGTCACGTGTCGATCAACAAAAGGTGTATACAGTCGTATAGCAATATAGTGGAGCCCAATCCTTTCGTTTCTGATGGATTGAGGTGTTGATTCAGTCACGGACGGTGAAGTCTCGTCCTCTACAGGAGCATATAATGGCCAATTCTCCGATGAAGAGTCTGAGAGTGGACTGTTCTTGTATCAAGATGACCTCTTTGCTATTTTAGCCTCCACCTCTAGAACGTTTCCGTGGTTTTGTTCAATTCACGCGGGCTTCATTCAAGGTCTTCCTTCACAAGCACTTGGCCTACAATTTGTAGCCGTACCTCCTGGACTGAAAGCAATCAAATCCATGTTCTAGTTTGAAGTGAAAGCCAGCTGCCTGTATCTGTATTCATCTAATCTGATCCGAGAGTTGCTGAAAGCTAGTGTAATAGTCTCGTATTTCGAGATCTTGCAGAAAAGAAAACAGAATCAACAGTGCGATCTTGAATCTGATTGCTGGAACTGTAGTGACTATCCAGGCACCGTTTGGTCCAGGCTTGATTACTTCATCTTGATTCTGGTGACCTCATACTTGATCCCGGGTTATTACATACCTGCAACGCACATCCAGTCACATGGTCAATCACGAGAATGTAAAACTCACATTGCGGTCAATACAGTAGTTTCATGTGAAGATTTGGATGTGGAGTTTGACACTGACTTTTATAAAGATCTCAGCCATGAAGGACGGAGGAGTCTTTTGATACCGAAAACTCGTGTTTGTGGCTTCTGCTGACTACTCAGATCTGACAGCTGCGGTACCGACAACGGTAAGGGAGACCTGTTGCGAACTGTGTCACTTGGGAACAGGAATTATTGACGACTTAAATTCGACGGTCCAACAAAAGAAGCCAAGTACTGTTGGGAATACTGGGAAGCATCCCTGATTGTCTTCGGGACTAGCATAATACATTCAATATCCGAAAAATACTACTGCAGTCCCATCCAGCACGAGGTATAGACAAAACAAGAATTTTCTGCTCACCTTACCTTCATAATATTTGAGCACCAACACCCACAGAGTTTCCAGATGCTCGATGATCCTACGAAGCCTTTCCGTCCATTGAAAATTGCAGACCGCGCCTGGCGTTCAGAGTTCAGCGCCGCATAGAATTCATTTGCATTGCATTGGCGTTTCTGAACAGCGCGAAAGATTGGGTATGTATTCACATTCACAGTAAACAACCCGAGGGATGGACTACATTATCCGCTGAAAGAACATCTTCTGTGGTCCACCAAACCACGTGCAGCGTTTTCAATCCTGAGCTTTAGCTCACGTTTATTGCATATACGGGAGGCCGAACACTGAAGGTACGGCAGAACTAAGAAAATCACGTCATAAAGTACGGTTTCCTTTCAGTTTTGGTGATGGACATGACTTTGAGATTCTCGAACACGCTGTTTACTGCCTGGTTTCCTGACGTGCAAAGTTCAAAGACTGATTCAGGACCACAGTATGCCTCGACTGGTCAGTCTCTGAGATCCGTATCATCCACAGACGGTTTTATTTTCTCGGCGGAGACTAGTTCTCAATTATTGAACACAATTCCCTTGGTGAACTTCTCCACTTGTCGCGAGACCAGTCTGAGTTAAGTGATGAAGGACGGTTGTTAGTTTTCAAGGCATAATATATCCTTCGGGAAAAACTCGATTCGAAGTTACGTATATTTCGTCGGATTAGGCCTTCCTTTTTCCCTGTAGAATGCATTATATTTTCTTCGAAACCCTCATGCGGATCTCTCTGCCTCTCCCCAAAGCAGGCAGTTCCAGCAGACGGATGCAAGCGTGTTTCAACGATGTGGTCCTTGCAACTATTCTGGCCACGTGAAGCCAGCGAGAATGAGGTATCGGTAGAAGCAATGCAATCAAAATCGCAGTCAACAGATTTACGTGTAGTCTTAGATGTATGAAGAGGATGATCGCCCCATCAATGATTCCTCGCCTCCCCAGTGCCTTCTCTGCACTAAGTGTGATAAGAGCATGCCATTATTCACCGGAAAAGCTTTCTCTCTCTGTCGACATTAACATGACTCCGTGCCTTTCAAAAACCCATGGACACAGATCCCATCCGAAAAGGTCAGATTCGCTTCCTGAAAAAAGGAAGCAGCTGTCGCTGAGTTGTCAGACTGTTGTTTCTTTATTCTAACTAAGCCTGTAATTCTGCTCGGTACTACACAAAAATGTGACGGTTTGATAGGACTTGAGATACCCCTGTTGTCAAAAGCCGTCAAAGATTCAGGGCAGGAAGGACTCAGAGACAACACTGTCGTGACATGCCACATCTAAATTGATGGACTATTGATGGACTATTGGTCTACTGGTCATTCCGTCGCTGTGGAGCATCTTCCGAGAAATTTCCAACAAGAAAGAAATTGAAGATCGCCAGTAGTTTTGCGCACAGCACGTCATCTCCAAGAACATGCTTCCACCCTGAGAGCCGAGAGAGAAAACAAGGCGACATGCATAAACGTACACAAGGGCTTTCGATGCGAGGAATCCACTTTGCAGCGCAAGGTCCATTCGGATTAACAGACGGACATGGTCACATGGTCGCCACATTCCTAGAGAAACTTCCGAGGAATTTAACTCACTGTAGCATTCTTGTAAAGCATCTCGCATTGATTATCGGACCATGCAACTCCGGAAGACGAGAGTATCATTATTGCATCCGAGTTCCAATAATTCAGGGTTGTGGGCTTCAATAATGGTGGATGACCGCAGGCCACATGGTCAAAGGTAGGTGAGATCGACCAAAGTGTTCCTACAAATTTCCCATCAAGTTGCTTATAAAGTGATGCTCAGATTCTGGCCCAAGATTCGCAGAAACAGCACACTCAGATGGAGATAACACTCAGAGGTGAGATTGGTTACCGTCCCCGCAGATGCACGTCATGCTGCCCTGGACGATGATCGAGAGCTGCCCGTTCAACAGCCGTCTATCACCGTGAAAAGCTCTCCGGGAATTGTTTGTGCAGTTAATCGAAGTAATAAACTTTATAAGTCTTGGAGCTCTTTGTCTCCATTGCTCTCAATTCTATCCACGTACTTCCTCTCCTCATCGGCATCCATGGTGTTCTGACCATAGACTGAAATGACACTTAGCCAAAGTTCTCCCTGTTCGCCTTCTTCGTCAAAAACCTTCATAGAACAAGCATCTCAGATTTGAGATCTTTCGATAACCCGGTGATTCTTCGTACCCTGAGGCAAGTAGACGTCAAACTTAAGGAAAGCCCACGTCGAAATAGATCTTACACCGGCGAGAGATCGCCATCTCGCGACGATGGAATCAGAACAAACAGAAGTCGGACTGTAGAACAGATTCTTCTCGACAGCTTTTCTGCTGTGCTTGCTCTCGAGATCTCAGCTCGCACTTCGAACGCTGGACTATCTTTGTCACTCACCACCATCTTCCGGTCATTATGACGCGATGAGATTGTTGTTGGACATCATTGGAACAACAGTCTCCCTCGAGGTGTAGAAGACGACGCCCTCTCGAAGTGTTCTGCCTCTTCTGACGCGACCGGTCTTCGCATTACGACTCCTGCTGGTCTGCCTCTTTCCCGGAATAAGGACCCTGGCGTCGAGCCAGCGTCATCTTCATCTCCGGTCCGGCAGTTCCATGCGTCTACTTCCGATTTGCTATTAATTTGAACAGGCTAGGAATTGGAACTTCGATGCTTACGTTGTTGATTGCATACATATGCTTCGAATGAGGTAGACTGTGTATTATAAATACGCTATGTATCTTTCAGTTCTATCACGGTTTATTGGTTCAACGTTTATAGAAATTATCTAAAGCCAGTTCCACTTGTATTAATTTGTGGTTAAGATGACATTTCGATGCTAAAATAATTAGATTGATAACCATATGACGCGTCATCGATTTTTTATGGCTGTATTTAAATAGGCTACATTTGTTTAGAAAAGAACAACTGATTAGGGATCCGTAGTTTTGTTCCTTTCCATTTAAACTGATTATCTTACATGATAATGTTTCTGATGGAAAAGAGGTGGAGTATATCAGTGGTTCCCGCTATCTCTCCTCGTACACACATTACAAGAATCATTGAAAAGACGTTCATTCTAGCTATAAAAATTATGAAATATAGTGAAATTCAAAGAACGGGCAAATTTTCGTACAAGTCTATTTATGGAAGTTGATATGTTATTATTCCTTAGGGAGCAGAAATAATCTGGAAAATTTTATGTTTTTTTATTCTCAATATTGTACCGTGATTATATACGTATGTTAAAAACACACCCGTTGAAACGTGAAAGTGTAAATGTGATTTTTTATTTAGTTTTAAAATACACCCGTCGAAACTTCGTGGCAATGCTGGACAGCATCAGAAGATTGTGAAAAGAAGTCACTTCTTAAACCACATCGTTTCTCTATCAGATATCTTTCACTGCAAATGTGCCTCAAAAGACAAGGGATCGATGCACATATTTCGCAAATTTCTTGAAACGACTCCTTGTCATGCATCATGTCATCTGGGCTGTACGGCATTGACCGTTTTAATGTATGGAACGTTGTGCAACGTAGCTAACGGATCAAGGTAGTCACAGTTGCTTGCGACTCCACTGTAAAGTAGACCGTTTCTTCTGGCCCCGGCAGGGATTCCAAGCCGATTTGGACGAGGGGCACCGGCGGGCCCGACAGAATGTCTGGTCTGCCAGTCGTAGCCCTGCGAGGGGCGGACATGCCCAGCTGGCACCATTCAAGACGCGCTCATGTGTGCAGCTGGTCGTCCTTCCTTATATCCTGGTTGGCTCAGGGGCCCCAGAGGGAGTCCACAGGTTCCTGGCAATCTCAAGCTTGCGTCTGAAGTCTGCGTCTGCATCTCTAACCGAGTCTCGCGAACTCTTCATGATGGAGAGAATCGCTCTGGCCTCTTTCAGTAGATTCTGGCCGAAGCGCCAGCAAACCGGAAATGTACGGGAAAGAGTACTGTACCTTCACGAATTCACCCTTCAAACACGGTCAGGCGATCGTATTTGGCAAATTCCTTCAGCGGAGCAGGAGGCCCTGGCCAGGATTGAATCTCGTCGATCTGGCGGAACTGGACACGCGACATGGCGAGGACATGTTACCGTTGACCCAGGCGCTTGAGATTGCTCCTTGTGGGGATTCCACGGGCATGCCTAACCTCGTTCGGAACTGTTTCGTGTGCCGATGGTGCCCCGACACAGGTGACAATTGAATGTGCGGACATCACAATTTTGTGCTATGTACGAGTCTTTCGCTTCCGTCCAACCGGAAATGGTTTCTAGCTGGATGAGCTCACCCTTAGGTGTGACGTGTCCTGTAACAAACACATTGTACCACTCTGATTGAGTTCTGCGGAGCTAACCCTGGGAGAACTCGAGAGAAGCACCTATGCAGTTTTGTCCACATGACAGTTCAGAGCCTACTCGACGCCCTTTATCGACGACGACACACCCTGCAATGCGGCATTGTAAGCTGTAAAAGCCTGACTGACAGCCACGAGTTCATTGCTTCGAAAACATCGTCAGCTGAGAGATCTAGGTAAAGGTTGGGTTTTGAGGCCACCGTCAGAAGATCGACCCTTCTGTGAACTCGGACAGCTAAAAAGCCTGACTGGGCCAATCGGTGGCCATTTCCGAAAGGATTAGACTCAAGTAGCTCGAGCTCTGCGTTCAGTACACATGGTTCCGAAGCGTCACACCGCTACGTCGAAGTACTGAGTACTCAAAAGGGCATGCATTCAGAACTTTTCTCAATTCGGCTTCGGCAAGGAGACGGGATCAGTTCTGTTTCGTGAACGCTGGTTGGTTGTCATAGTGGACACCTCTGTTTTGGCCAGTGTAAGTGCGACCTGGAAGTTGGTCCACTCTGCCGATAGACACCAGGTCAACAGGATAAATGCGTTTCTGTGGCGGTAGGAGGACATCAAGAATCAGGACTATCCGTCTCAAAGGTCGCTGATCTCTTGGACAAGCACCAACTGGGTCTTGACTTTATTATACGACTCAAACCACTCTTTTTCATATTATGATACATCTGAGTATATGACGTCAAGACCCGTTTGCTTCGGCAAATTGGTCAGTGTCAGCCATGAGAGGTGAAAACCTCGCCAATCAGCTGAACCTCTCTCTCTCACTCACTCACTCACGTCACTGAAAGCAGACCTCCGCTTCTTTAGGTTTGGCTCTGGTTTGCCAAAGCATCATCAATTATATACACCACAGACACTCCGAAATGACAGCAAGAAGTGCCCGGGCATGCCACTAATCTAGACTTACTTCATCTCCAGCTCAAAAAATCAGAAGATGCGCAGAAACGTTCAGTCTCTGCTTCAGATTTTGTAGACTTATCACCATTTGGCCTCGAAGGGTTAAAATCTCCGTAATTGACTGAACCTAGATTTTGATTTATCCATCGTACTCATCTCTATTTCAAATGTCCAAATGGAAGGAGGCGTGATGGCAAACTGTGCCATCGAGCTCTTTTTCCTTTTGAAAAATGAACGGGTGCTTTGCTCAAATTCAACGCACCTCAAAGGTAAACAGCCATGGCTGTGAGGCATCGCATTTACCAGTTGTAAGTTTTCGTCCACCTGGAAGCAAATTTTGCGAGGCCACGATCCCAGTTGATGAAGTTAAGCTGATGAGACGCCTGCTTCGAATGACCGCTTCCATTGGTAACCTTCATGGGGTGCCCTTTCCTTTGACTCCACTGCCCATCTGTCTGGAAGTGCTGAATATAACAGTCAAGTGGCTGCAAGGACAGAGCAGACTCATGCTCTGCGAATCCCTTTTGGCCCAGCATGAGCTCCATGGAGGGATCGTTCATTCACTACCTCACTTCAACTGCAGCGATCTCCTGTCACCATTTTCAATACCAGAAGGCGCTGATGAAGAGCCATATCTTCTTTAGAGAGCGGAACGCGACCAGGAGTAATTTCTACTAACTACCTGTGTCATCAGATTCCTGGTTGGGAGGTAAAGGAAGTGCTACTGGTACAGGAAAGATTTCTCTAGATCCAGGTCTTCTGTGTTGCCTGGAATCCTCCCCAGGTCCTGACGGTGGCATCCTCGGATGTTGCTCAAAAGAATGCTCCTCTCTCAGCGAGCCAGGAAATCCAAATACACTTTCTGATGAGCAGTGTCGCCATCCACCGAATAGGGCCGAGTTCCATGAGCCATATGAGGAATGCCTAGACTTGAGAGGCCCAGAGTGATCGTCTCTGACAACTTTTTGAGGATTTTCGAGTGCCTTGAGTATATGTTTCATATTTGGCCGCCTTGAAGATTTCGGATTGAGGCATGACTTAGCAATAATGGCTGTAGCCCAAACTTCCTCCATAAGATCCTCGTCCACAATGAGTGATGGGTCCATAAGCTTACTTAGAGGCTCCCTATCATGGATGTCAATGAGTGGCAGTGCCCAATCTAGCCAGGCGTCTGCTCCAGGGTCAATAGATCCACTTATTCCCAGCTTCCCGGAAACCAGCTCCAACAATACTTTTCCAAAGCAAAAGACGTCGTACGAACAGGAAGCAATAGGCGAACCTGAAGAACCTGTAGAAGAAAGCACATACTTAGTTCAGGTCCAATGCGTTGTTCGAGTGAAGCCATCTATCACCAAAATTCAATATGAAAGTCAGAAAAAGTGCAGGAGGAGACACCGTAACTTACCAATATCACTCTGCTCTGAGGACCTGCAAATCACAAGGAAAGCCATAGATATAACAGTTATTACTCAGTTCATGTCATTCACACCATTACGAGCTGTAAAACGACAACTAAAGAATTTTTCGGAACTTGACGATCCAGCCAGTATCAGACGAAAAAACAAACATGCGATTTTTTTTCAACTGACACCGTCTTTCATTTCCACAGCTTCAAATATACGTCTGCTATCTCTGTCTACTGTGGGGAGCGCAACTGTCCCACGTATTAGGCCGCAGTTGGTGATATTCATGCGCGTGAAGGGGTCGGAGGAACCTAATATCTAGGAACACAGAACCAACCTCGAGAGACGCAGGAAACGTGAGATGACGCCAGAATGATGTTCCCCTTGTTGTACTCTAGCGTCCGTTAGGCTTCCTAGTCGGACCTCGAATTTGTCGTCGAGGAGAATGCTGCTGGCTTTAACATCCCTGTGACATACAAAGTATTCATATGACACTCGATTATCGTTAGTCCTTGGCACAAATTTCCAGGGCAGCGATGATAAAAAAAAACTCGTGTCCGCACTCTCTGCTTCCCGACGTTCCACTGTTCAAAGAGAGCAAAGTACACAGGCGTGGAGTGCCGATAGACAGGTGAAGGAGCTACCTGTGGACAAGGGGAGGTGAACATTCATGGTGGAGATAGACGAGGCCCTCAGCAGCTCCTATAGCGATTTTCAGCCGTGTAATCCAGTCGAGCGACTGCAGCACCTCTTCCGGGCGACTTGGGCTGTCTTTTCGATGCAATGCGTAAGCTAAGTCTCCATTGGGCATGTACTTGTAAACCAAAAGCTTCTCCTCGTCGCGATCTAAACAATGACCCAAAAGGGGAACCAGCCTGGCGTGAGAAACCCTTCCGAAAAATTCCAGCTCCGAAATGTACATATCCTTCTTGAACCTGCTCACGTCGATTCTCTTGACAACGACATGAACATTGCCATTTATCACGCCCTTGTACAAATCACCGGTGTGTCCGGCCATAATCATGTTAGAGAGATCAAACTGGCCAGTGGATTGCTGCAGCTGCGAGTAGGTAAACGCTTCTCCGAGGCGGGTGACGTTTATAGACCTTCCCCCCAATGGCTTTATTCCATTGATTCCAGACGTAGCTCTCTGCTGCGCTGCGCGTTTTGCTCTCCTGCGGGCTTCGGTTTTGCGCTCGTGTTGTATAATGTAGAAAACCAGGACCGCAACCAGTAAGATAAGCCCGAGGCCCCCAAAGACTCCTCCCAAGATGGCTGCGAGATGACTGTCGTTCGATGAAGTGTTGTTCGGCGGAAACTGCAGCAAATCCTGGAGAATCCTCTGCCTGTTGAAGCCCCTGGCCTTCAGCATGCTGCGGCAATCCGACACTGACCGCTGACCGCTGGAAAGAGGAGGTGAGAAGCAATTATCGCGATAGTGCGCCCGAGCGTTTGGCTGCTCAATCCTCGGCGGAGCTCCGGTCAGGTAATTGGCACTGAGATCCAATAGGGACAGGCTTGAAGGCAGAGCTAGCTGCGGAGGCAGAGGACCGTAGAGTAAGTTGTGAGAGAGAAGCAGGCGCTGAAGGCTGAGGAGACCGCTCAGTTCGACAGGAATGCTGCCTTGCAAACGGTTGAAGGAAAGATTGAGCTCCTGAAGTTCCCGCAAATTTCCTAAGCTCTCGGGGATGCTTCCATGCAGGTCATTGCTCGCAAGATCAAGCACCTTGAGCTTGGCCAAGTTACCGAGAGTTGAGGGAATCGACCCTGTCAAGTTGTTATCTGCCAGACGAAGGATTCTCAAATTGGGAATCTCACCGAAGGAGCTGGGAATGGATCCACTCAATGAAGACGACATGAAGTCCACTACTTCTAACGAAACCATGCCACCTATCCAGACTGGCAAGGAGTCCAGCCGAAAAACTCCGGAGGCGTTCAATGACCGCAAATACGGAAGGTGCTGAATGGCATCGATGGACGCTGGCAACGCAGTGCTTGCGGATGCCCGACTCAACGAAGACAAACTGATCTCCACGACGTGACCATTTTCACACAGTACTCCTACCCAGGCAGAACAAGGATCGGAGGCTCCCGGCCACACTTCGTCCCCCAACTGCAGAGAAATGCGCAGCTCGTGTAGAATTGAAGCTTCACCAGGAAAAGCAGACGTTTGCTGCAAAAATGCACGTCCACCAGCGGAAGCCAAAACGAAGCTCCGTGCTCTGACGTCACTCAGTCCTACTACCGTCAGTACCCAAAGGAACACCGCTGGGTGAAGAGCCCATCGTCGCTCCGCCATTGAGGAGAATTCTAGGTACACCGCGGAGGTCTTACTCGTCTAAGAATCCGTCGGGCCATTTCATGTCGCCTGTTTAGAGCTCCTACTACACATTCTCGCCCGCGCAACAACCTGTCCCATCTATGGAGTTTGATCTGAGTCCGCCGACCGCGGACCGCTCCTACAAACTGTCACCTCGCCATAATCTCGAGATCAACCAATCTTCACCGACGACTACTATCACTTTCGCAAGCTATGGGGCCTGCAGCTGTACACACCCCACGTATTCTGCACGGCGAATACCCGGCTCCACAGAATGCGAAAAGGTCTGCCCTGCGCGTCCAATCCCCGCTTCCCGAGCCCTGCGTCGTCCTCGAGTCCAGAGGGTCGAAGTTCGCTGGCCAAGCCTGCGAACGATCACTCCGAGGACATGACTCTGTCAGAGGGCCGCTCTGGGGGAGCCCGAAGTTGAGCCGCTTGATCCCAAACAGTGTTCCCGCAGAAGTTTATGGAAATTAATGTTCAGACTCCGCTTCTGCTTTGGCGGATCACCCACGAGCCTTCTTCCCAAGGTAGGCATATAAATGTGTTAATAAAACGCTCGACGAGGTACTTGTTCCACTTCCTCATAAATCTCCTGATACAGGGCCAACCGTCCCGTCTACGCGGCACGACCTAGTCGCTGCCTCGTCCACTACATTGACATCATCACTGCCGCCGGAGCTACTTTTGACCCCTCACCCAATCTCGCTCATCTTCGGCTTAGCGACCTCCCGCATTCAAAAATTGCTCAAGAGAAGTCGCAGCTGCTCTTCTCGCTCGGATCATGTCCTCTCCTTCCTTCCTTCCTTCCTTCCTTCCTTCCTTCCTTCTCCTGCTGGCGCTGGGCCGCGAGCGACCCTCTCGTGGAGTTGGGGAAGAAGCGTCTCCTTCTTCCTACATGCGAAGTGGGCACAAACACAGAGAAGAAAAAGAGAGACAGAGACAGAGAATTTCAGATGTCCGAGGGACGACGGGGCGGAGCTGGCAGCAATGGCAGGGGCAGATGAGCGCGAGAACGGAAGACGAACGGAAAGGGGCGCCGGTGGTGTATGAATTGCGTGTGCTCGCGGGGACCCACGACAGTGGAGTGGAGGTGGTGGGGGGGAGACAGGGAATGCTATGGCCAGAGGCACGCTGCAACAAAAGCTCTACGAGAATGGGACCGGAGAACCTCGTCCCTCGCAGCCTCGCTTTCCTTGTTGGTCAAGTGGACAGAGAGGAGGGGGAGAGATCTAATGGACAGAAAGTGACACCTCCTTCAACCACACCGCAAAAAGTACTTCCCCAACAAATTCTTCCCCGGATCCGGGCCCGCACCCTCTCCCCGCTCGCAGTGCCAGATACGACTAACGACAAACTCACTCCCTCCTCTCCTCTCATGGAGATCCCAATCCCAATCCCAATCCCCGCCCCGCCCAAAACCACATTCCCTCCCTCCTCTCCTCCTCCTCCAGCATCAGCAGCAGCCCCCTCCACACCTCAAACATCTACATCCCTGCGCACCAATTCAGTCACTTCATGTCACCGAGCGCCACCCTGTCCTCTTTTCCTCCTGCAGCAATCCGCCCCTCTATCTCACCGGTGCAGTTCGGATGTTCAGGAGTGTAGGTCCGGCTCGACTGGGGCTCTGATTTGCTCGCTTGGGTGCGATCGGACCTCGTCGAGCAGGACGTTCCTCCCGGGGACTCCCTCGCCCTTCGCCACACACCCACAAACGCCCACAGACAGCAGACCCCGAACGAGTACAGTACAGGGGTACCAGGAGCTGCAAGAGGAGGAGTAGGCCCAGGAGAGGCCAGCTAAGGTGGCGGTCAGGGATACGACGGGCGCTCGTTGTCGCCTAGCGATGCCGCAGTTCACGACCAGCCATGCCCGCTTTGTCTGGTGTTCGCTTTCGCTTTCGCTCGCTCGCTCGCTCGCTCGCTATGCTAGGCCCCCGGTTCCGTCCAGAGCCGAGTCCGGAACCGGAGCGACTGCAGTGACTCCGGTGACTCCGGTCCCGCGCCGTCCCGTCCCAACGCCTCTGAGCCTCGCAGGATTACCGATCCGACGCGTGCGATCTGACTTTGCGTGCGGATCAGAGAGCGTCGTTTGGCTGGGCGGATTTTGATGCGAGGCGCTTGCGGATTCCTGATCATGCGGCTCGTGCCGTAGCCGTTCGATCCTTCTCATCGCTTGCACTCGGACGCCCGCACTCGACCGGCATCGGAAGGGTCCCGGGTCCACGGGCACCTGCCCGTGCGCCTTCTCATCCGCCGGGTGCCTCAAGGGGCCCCGGGGGTAAGCGACCTCTCGTTGCCGGGTCGTAGACCATGGAACCGGCGGCCGGATGCTTTCTGGCTCGAGTGGAATCCGTTGGGCTCGAGATGACCTACAATTGTCGGTTCTCGTCCTCGGGCTCGAGATCTTTCCCCGTGCGGAGTCCATCTCTGGATTTCTATATTTGAATTTTTGAAATGATTTCCAGCTTAATCAGCGGCGTCGTCGTCATTCCCTAATCTCTCATCTGGATAAGACATTGGGCTAATCATTACGCGCATCGGTGGAGGGTGGATTAGAGAGGCGGTGAGGGAAGGGTTCATGGAAGGAGGGCAAGTAGGCACCTGGAGGCTGGAGGAAACATTCGGCGAGCCCCAAGGTAATGAAGAACGATCAGCTTTTTGGTGACCTTCTAGACAAGGGGAGAATGTTTCGAGTTCATGTAGATTGAGGCAGCCTCGTCCCCATGAACACGATCTTCACATTGCAAATGCTGTGCTGTACATGCGCTGAGACCTTGATGAACCTGTCAATTTGCCTGACCTGCTATCACGCAGTCCGGAATCTCGTCCCCTCCTTCGTGACACTTATTGCTTATCCGTTGCAGTTCGGCCCTTGACGTCCATGATGAAATATCTCTCTACGACGTGCCATGGAATCACGCCGTCATTCTGCACATTGTAGTTTCCGTCGAGTTCAGCTTCGCGACGAGGTCGGGCTCGAGTCTTCTCTCGTATCCGAAGTAGGACCATTTTCTTCGCACATGCCACCCAATGGCTGTCTTCTTTTCCATTCAAATATCTCACTTCATTTCCTACGTGTGCGATTGGCCCTATCTTCTGCAGACAAGGAAATACTAAAGAGAACACCTCCTTGTCTGGTCTTCGTTGTGAACTCATGTAGTATCACAAGCTCAAATCAAAAGGGTTACATTTTAATCTGCTTGAACTTCGGGGAAGGTCTTTTCTAGTCGAAACGGTACTGGATCTTAGCTTGGTGGTCTAGGATATCAGTGTGAGCCTCGCTTAAGTTCTTGCGCTCGGATGGATTGCCATGGCTGTACTTGGTCAGTCTATACTATTTACATCAAATTATTTGTCTTTCCATTACTATGCACTTGTCACACTCGTAAGTCCCTATTTCATATACTTGTTGTGTTTCCGAAAATATCCGGAGAGAAAAACTATATCCGAATGGACTTAAATCACTTGACTGGTCATTCCATCATAAATTACTGTTAATCTTTCAAGCGTTTCTCTAGTCCTAACCAATGCAACTATATTTGGCCTAAACAAAACGATTATGTAGAAGTTTAGTAGCTTCATCCTTGGAATAAGAATGACGTCTAGTATTGCGTCTAATGTCCCCTCTCATTGATAGCCGACGCTAAATGCTCTAATCCAATCATCGATGATGTGTCTAGATTACACCCAAACATGCATCAAGTGCTATTCAAACTCTTGTAACTCATGCATATTGGAACTGTATTTTTTTATTGACTCTGATGTACTTCATCATCTTCCATTTCTGTTCCTTTCATGGCTCTTCCATAAAATAGGGAGTAACTCGAATCTTTAACATCTGTGGTAAAAATTATTATCGCTCTTTCTTTCTTTTTAGTATATCTTCAAGAAATCATAATATATTTCTTTGAATAATGTTAAATTTCATTCATTTATTCGTATCCAAACCGACAAATATTTTCCAATGTTAACTTACATCATAACATTTTGATATTTTTAAACGATCAAGATACGAATAGAAAATAATCTTGCATGATTGATATGATAGCCCTTCTGAAGGGCTCTGAAAAATATAACTATAAGCTATTTAACTGTGTTGATCTCTCGAGTAAAAAATGCTCAAGTTACTTCACCAAACCATTCACGTGGCTTGGGACTCAATTCCCTCTTAAGTTGAGTTTTAAAAAAAATTGTAAAGTGCATGAGATATATTTTACTTCACAACGTCAGATTTTTTCATAAGTATCATATGATCAATTTACAATAATTTTATGAAAGTTCCTTTTTTTATTAACAAAATTTATTTTTATCCAATATGTATGTTGATAATTATAGGTCTGAATCCTATATGTAATTATACCAAAATATCATAATTTTTTGCACAACTTGTGAGACCGTCAAGTTTTATATTTTCATTTCAGTTCATGTATCAAAGTGTAATGAATGTAAGTCATCACAAGAAATGCCATTAATAAACTACTAAAGTAAATAGAATATTACAAGTTTAAAAAATGTTGTATCAATGAATTTTTAAGATACCCTGTTATTTCCTCTACGATATTTTCTTATTTTCTTAGTGAGGATATCACAGAACTATGTCTCAATCACACCATAAAGATAAAAGAATGCAATAAAAGGTTCTCAATTTATCAGATAAGATATACATAATTTAACATCTACATAAATATTTTTTCCCCAAAAATTGTATCCTATAAAAATATATTTTACGGAAAATTAATTTGAAATAGAAATGAAAATTATGGTTAAAATGAATATTTTATTTGAATATATACGATATATATATTAATTATAATGATGTGTATAATTCTTTGATAAGGGAGATTAATTAGAGATCATAAAATTCAATAATTTATTTGAACTTCATCTGTTTCGAATAACTGGATTTAAATATGTATAGTCATTTGATATTTAATATTTAAAATAAAAGATATGAAATTTCAGAAATAAGAAAAAATTGCAATTAATAAATAAATCTTATCTTTAAAACTATGAATTAAAATTTTGCAACCTTAAAAACTATAAATAACAGGCTGAATCTGTGAAAAAGAAGAAGAAGAAAATTTAAATGAAAAAACTAGAAATCAGAAAAACATTACGTTTATTTAGGTTTTTTTAATTGAATTATTTTTAAAAAATCGAGTATATATATTTGATAGTATTGTAGCACTTCATAAATTTTCCCCTACAGTTTTATTGTTATGGAGCTTTGAATATAGAGTCCAAACACAATAAGTTATAAGATGATATGACTTGACAATGTAAATTTACGATAGGAGTTTCAAAATCAAGAGCATTAGATTTACTCTCGCGCGACATTCAAACGTTTACACCTTCGAAACAATCATGTTAGCTTTTTATATTTGCACATTTCAAGAAAATTACGGGACTAGTTTTTCCACTATATGTGAGCAATCACTCCATTATAACACAATGATGTTGCAGAAGAATTTAGAGGTTTATATACAGTTCTAAATGAGTTCCCTCTTGTCTCATTTCACACGAGAGTATTGAAATCTCGATGAGCAAAGAATGGTTTTCACTATTATACATTAAGGTCAATGGACCTAAGTTAGTTCGTTGCATGTTAGCATATCGCAGGTGTCGTTCAAAATATTGCTGTGTGATGTTAATGGGGCTAGCCCCATCTCACCCAATTTTGTTTATCTCCATGCACCACTAGGTAGCGCGCACAATTTCAATTTGCTATACTACTTGGTTCACCACCTGCCTAGTTCATACATGGGGTTTTCAAATTTGGATCAGATGGTGATAAGTTAAAAGATGAGCTAGAAGTGGTAAACGGGGTCCAAGTGGAAAACAAAACAAGTTAAAGCTAGTTGAGGTGATAGTTTAATCCATCGAACAGTATTTAATGGAATATTCAATGGAATAGTTTGTAGATATATTTTAATCCCATCATCTCGGAGTATTCAGGGTGTTAATGGTCGTACGTATGACTCACAAAGTTTAAAATACAACTTACAGCCACTACAACTTTCCTCGAAAACGTCAACAGACAAATACAGGTCTTGGAAGCCGTAAACCCGCCAGACTGCACAAACTTGATTCCTTCATGTAGATACAAGGCCTCATCCTTTGCCTCGTCGTCATCGGAGAGACACCATAAGCTGAAACAACGTCAGCTTCGTTCTGTCCGACACCTGCGAGACTACGACAAGGTCTGCCATCGCTGGCTCATCCAACCGCAAAGTTTCATAATTATTCCGTACTTCTGTGCACCTTCTGAACTTTCTCCGCTGCACATCACTTGAAAAGTTCGAAGATACTCAATTCATTTGAACTGCAAAACCCTCACCCTTTCGAAAACTCCCAATCCCACATAATTCTCATCTCTCACCCGTGGTTGTGACGATAGCACAGCCCGAAAATACAAGAAATATAGCATATTTCGGGTTTTGAGGTGACATGACTGATCCTACTGGGGTAAATTTGATCTTCTCGCAGGGTCTCTTCCGGCACGAGTTAAAATAGTTGTCCTTAGCCCATCATATCAGTCTGATACATAATGCCGCAGTCATGTGCTTTACTTCAGATTAGCTGTCAAGCATATAGCTGAATATAAGAGAAGCTCAAAAGTCAGTCACAGAGTGCCAACAGTGGTGTAGATTATGGGGATTCACATCTGGACCAACTTCTTTAAAGTGCTTATTATCATAATGTTCACCCTCTCTACGATTAAGTCACACGGTACATCGATCATGGCTCCAGATTTCAAGTTCACAGTAACTCATAGCCTGTATACTAAGTGCGTTTGCCAAAGTCCATCGCCATTGCATGGCACAAGAAAAGTTTCGTACACTTTACTATTTAAGAAAGTTTCAGTTCTTGAAGGAGACGCGGTATTGACCTTGTGCTGTGAGAATAGACCGGAACGCAAGATTGATCATGAATAAAGTCTTCGGTGGAAGTGCATCTTATTGGCTCAAAAAAGATTTTGTCCATCATTCAGTGGTGGCGAAAGAGTGAGACTTTTCTGTTATGAGGTAAATCTTGTTGCTGGCTTTGTAGCGAAGAATGAGAAATTATGACATGTGCATGTTTATACGTAGTTCACAAAACTTACCAACCTTACGGCACTCTAGTAATAAGACTCAAAAGTCTCACCCTTTGGCTGCCCGTTCGAACTTTATGGGAACGAAGATAATGAAGCTCACTTTGAAAAAGGTCGATTTACATCATTTACATTCAAGTCGTTGGAGATGAACCACATGAAGGTAGCTTCGTACAAGGCTTTAGTCAAATCACTAAATGTGATGTTCATCCAAAGGACGTATGTGCAGGTGGAGGAAAACATGAAAAAGACACATCATGACCATATGGAGACATTGTATAAATTCCAAATCATTGGACACCGCGATGTGGGTTTTGTTATTTATGTGCTGTTAAAAGAAAAAGTAAATGTGGATATTTCAGCCATTTTCTATCAATAGACTATAACTCTAACACAAATATCAAATAGGCTGGTAAGGTGAGAAGCAAGCTTGAAAAAATTAGCAAGCATGCTTATATCTCTCGTTAAAGTAAGTCATAAGAATCTAGAATTTCGAGAATGAACCGTCTAGATGAAAGTCCAATGTAGAAGGCGGCTCGTTCTGGTTCTCATGTACTAGCTCCTGGCCAGGAGCAAATATAAGGATTGTAACAAGCTAGAATTCTACTTCCATGTAGCTGTGAGGTGTTGATGAAAGTGAAGGTTTTTTCCTTGGTCGATCGAGAAAGAGTTTGAACCAACAGCATCTGAGTTTTTCGAGTGTAACTTTAGAGCGGACATCCATTCTTTTGTTCAGGAAAGCACAGCGCTCGGTATCAGTAGCAGCGTCAAAGAATGTGGAAACCAACTCCACTCTCATTCGGAAAACGAAACCAAGACCAAACATATCGTCAAAGCCTGTCTATAACTGCAAGCTTTCTATCAATACATATCCTCCCGTAAGACTAGCATCATCCTCTGGAAAATACATGACTTTCTGAAAACATTGACTTCAAATTTCATGCAACTTGGAGGGCAAAGGCAAAAGATGTTGCTGATCCACGTCGAAGGTGGGATCACGAGGTCGGAGCTCAGCTTGAAATGTCTCTCCAATCAGTCCTTTGCAGCAGCATATGTCAACTTCTGAGCAACATCTGCTCCTCACGGGATTCTCAAACGACCTTCGGTCAACTCATAAGTGATTTGCTTTTGGTTCACGATATCTATTATCAAGATGCGGCGCTGCAAAGCTCACATAGAGATGAGTTGCTGCTGCTCAACCAACCGCCCATCTTACACTTCCACACGTCTGTTCTCAAGCCCTTGACCTCCGTGATAAGAGTGCTTCCACATCATCAGATGTTCATCTTGCAGATATAGTGTATATCTGCGCACAGTATTTTCTCCTGCAAGCTCCTTGTTGTTTACTGTCATGCTGATTCCGTCTTGGATGCCGCAATTCCTTCCTTGTTGACTCTCATGTCATCAACCAGGTGCACTCTTGCAGTCAACCTTCAAGCTTTCGGGTCACAGGTAGGGGTTCAGGGTGAATGACATATTGGATACTGAGTGCATTGTTTCACTCATGCTTATAACCTTTTGTTCACTTTCCATATGCTCTCCACGTCCTAAAAATTAAACAAAGCATGTAAAGAGTGATATGATTGATTGAAACGTAGACAACGATGTAGATGTCGATGAAGTACTTTCCTTTGAAGAGCATGGACTTGAAAGCTTAAGTATTTCCTTGGACAAGTTTGTTTATCCACTAGAAAGAAAATATTTTATTGCCACATGTTTCCGCAAATAGGAAAGAGTATTTTAGGATGCCGTATTGTTATCGTACAAGAACTTGCTCCCAACTAAATTCATCTATTCAAAACAGTAAAAGTTGAGGAGAATCAACTAATCCAAGAGAAGATAAGGAAGTGATAGAAAGAAAGTTTTTGTGAAGTTCAATTCATTTTGATCATAGAGGGCAAGGTTTCATCCCAAAAGAGGAATAATTTTGTAATATAAGAGAGTATGCATTCTTATATTGCAAAATTACATCTTTTCGTAAAGATGAAAATCATTTTTTGTGACCTGAGTTGTGTGCATCCATCAATATGAATTTGATCATCTTAATTCTTCTATCCTCACTTATTAAAAAACTTGGTTGACTACAACCTCAATATATAGATAAGGCTGATTCAGATGATGTTCAATGATTGATATTTTCAGCCATGAAGATCTACATAGGAAGAATTCACTCTGATTGAATTTTTGAAGCTGTGCATGGAACTTATGTGCACAGTATGTTGAAAATCTTTTTCTTAAATAAGTCAAAATTGAAAGTAAACTTCAAGAACCAAACGTCTCAACAGGTATGCATGCCCTTACAATACATAACATTTGTAAGTATATTCAAAAGCTAGCCAACTCGATGCAACGTTCTACAATTATAATTGAAATAATCTTCCTTGTTAAAATCATTTATGAAGCAAACACTTTTCATGTGATGGTTTGTATTTGTAAATTGTGAGTTGTGTGTAATTCGTTGCTTTGTACAACTGTTTTCTGTCTCTGAAGATTTCTTAAATAGATATAAAATTAAATTTTAGGCCCAAATTAAATAAACATATGAAACATGCTAATCACATATATTTAAGTGTGAAATCACAATGTTGTATATTTAAGTAGTATTTCGAAGACAGTTAATAATTTTGGTCTTGGATATTTTCTCGTCACATATCTTGTGGGATTACGCATTTGAATTAAGATACAAAAATGTTCCATTACAGTTTAAGAGCAAACCAATGTATCTTACTCCAATCTAGTATTTTTTATCATATTGTTAATTGCTTTCAACATACTCGAACATATTCTTGGAAATAAGGGAGATGAATCAGTAAACTTTCGCCTGATGAAGTTACTGTGAAGACGTGTACTCATAATGAAGTTTGAAGTGCATCCTATGTCCCTTCTCATGCTTCCTAGCCTAGATTGTGTGAACATGCGTTATACCTTAGAGCTCTTTGGAGTTTTAAGAAGATGACAGTCTTGAAACTTTGCTTTTGTGAGTTTAAATTTTTTTATAGACATATCATTCTCATGTTGAATTCAATGTTGCGAAATGATGGACGTTGAAGGAATACTTTCTTATTAAATTGAAAGTTGTCACGAAAAAGAGGGAAACATCGGTAACGTAATATCTTTCACGAAATGTTTCAGGTTGTGCACTGATTTGCAGTTTTGTACGAAGCCTTTGTCTGGAAAATATGTCCATATGGTACCATTACAATATCGTACAGTCGACCGCACCCATTAAGTACACAAGTATTCAATGAACGTACCGTACTTACTACACGCATTAACTAGTAATTTGGCAGTTAATTTGTTAGCAGTGAAGGTCAAGTACCAACGTTTGACCCTCATGACTGGGTATTGCAAGACCTCCTAAGCCGGCACCTCCGTTCCTCCTCGTGCTCTATCTGATGGCCCGTAGGCCACAAGCTCGAAAAGGCGGAAGCCCTAGGGTCGTCTGAAGAAGGTCTTATCTGTGAACTTTTATTGAGGATCGGAAGTGTAGGGCCAACAGTTAGAACTTCGACGTACATTCTGCTGTGTGCTTTGATCTGCTGTCCAACTATGAAAGCATCGGATGACGGTTCTCGCAAAGTTGTAGAGATTCAAAACAGAAATGTTTACACATATTCTCTCATTCGTCCTCGAGATTCAAAACGGATGGCAGTGAGGAGTACTCCCAGCGTAGACGGGTACACACACTTGCAGGTCCCTCGGTTCTGTTACTGGATGGTTTTCTCATGCTGTCTGTGATGCTTGTGTCATGCTCCCTTTCCATGAAAGCTAACGACTTGGCAAAGTAAAAGTGGGGGAGCAAGGAACCAACCTGGAGTCCGAGGGGTCCACTCATAAGTAGCGATCTAAATATACATCCATATTCTTATAATTGAAAGAGAGGCGACAATTGAACGAGAACAGGCTTCATGTGGAAACGATAATGTAATTAAATTGTCCTGCACAGGACATCTAATGCTTCACTGACTGGTTCTTGGAATTCTTCACCCTTATTCAATGCAGTTTTAGGTCCATGGTCCCAAATCCAAATCTGAAAGCGATGAGGAAGTATCTGGAGAAGTGTCGACGATCTTCCGATTGTCCACCTGGGTCCAAACTGGATCGCCTGATTGCTGAAAGATTGTGCTCATGCGCTGAGTTCTGCAACACTTTTGTCTGAAAGTTTTGGGTTCTTGAATGACTTCCCAAACTTCCATCATGGACCTCGGTACCCACTACACGTGTCACTAGCGTATGTTCTGAAGCAACTTTTTCGCTCCTCCTTGCAGGGCGTCGTTGATTATTCAAGCTCATTCTCTGAATCTCGCTTATTTTAGATATATCCGCTCGCATTTGAAGTAGCAGCATAAAAGTGAAAGCGAGCTGCGTATTTCCAACATACTGATATTCTAATCATTCACCAATAGAGCAACACCTAAAACATAAATATCATGTTTCATTTATTATTTTCGGATATTCATTCTCAGAGTAACATATGTATCTGATTTATGTCTGGCCCAGCTCAAATAAAGACTGGTACTATTTTTCAATTCAAGATGTAAGAAATTTTAATGTTCAAAAGTTGAGATTTTTTTTATTTTTTTTTACATATATATGTAAACAATTGAAAATTTTAAATAATTGAACCTGTGAATTATGTTGTGAAATCAATGATCAACTTACATTTTTAGCGAGTTAGTTCAGCTCTTGTTTAATTGATATAATAATTCCTACTTAGACTAGCTAATTACCACTACATAAGAGTGATATCAATAGCTTTGTGCGACACAAATTAGAGGTTTTTGGTAAGTCATTTGTCAACTGTGGAGATTGACTCCGCGGGAAGGTTATCCATATCTCAGGATATTGAATAAATACTGATGGTCGTCGCAAAACTTTGAAGTGTTTTTTCGTTTTGCTTGGGTCTTTCATGTAAAGAACTTGAAGTGACCAAGTTTTCTAGGTGTTGTTACGTCGATGCAAGTGTTGTAAGATATTGTTTTTCCATTCTCATTATGGCCAGAGAAATGGAAAATTGATTTAAGTTCTTCTGAGAAATTTGAAATAATTTTGAATGAAGCAAAAATCTTCTAAAGATTGTTGAATTTCCAGCGATTCGAAATTGAAGCATGTCAATGGTACCTAGGAAAGCTTTAAAAAAATACTTCCCAGTCGCTAAGATCTAAATTGTGCATACTCACAGTATTCACTTGTAAGTGATATAGACTTGAATATTGTGCAGTTTTCAGATATCATTCGGAGAGTTGATATTGATTGCACCAAAACTTTCGGAATCATCAAAGAAGTCAATGGAAGTTCATAGACATTGAATTTGTATGATCAGTAAGTATTAAGTATGGAAGGAGTAGTGAAGTTTCTTGTTCAAAATTACGATACTGGCGAATGATACGAGAAATCCAGTTCCTTGAACCAATAATCACCCGACCAACTACCATGGATTTGCAGGGCAGGAACCGGTTGTGTCAATCTCTCGCTCCATTCGCAGTAACACTTTTCACTAAAGCCACCCCAACCGTATGCCTCCGGGCTGACGGCCGGGCCCTTCATACGTACACCGTTCGTGCGTTACCGTCGAGTGAATCATGTGAAACTTAACTTCGTAACTGTTAGGCTTTGTGGTAAACTGTAGTCGTATCATCAGATTGCCGCTGCCGTAAACATTTCATTCGCTTTCAGGAAGCCCAAACCACTGCCCGAGGTTGTGGCCGTGTCTGGCTGGCGATGTAGTCTCGTCTCGGCTGAGAGTCCTCGATCCACGGAGATCATCGACATTTCGCGCAGCGGCATTGAGTTTCTTGCTTTCGGGGTGTCGAGAAGATGCAGTTGATGAGAATTTACGTCGAGGGTGTAGGCGATTGCGGAAAATCTCTCGACGCGTTCGATTTTTTTCTCTTGGTCCTTCAGATTTTCTTCTGACTTTTCTTCTTCCTCTTCTTCTTGCGGGCCGAGCCCGTCGAGTCGGGAGGTAGGGGAAGTAGAGCTTTGGACGATAACGATGACGAGGGTCTGTTAATTATGCCCATTCCAACCGCAGGAGCAGTTCGTCTTCTTCATTGTCGAGGTTTTTGTTCCGACTTTTCAAAATCGAGGTCGGGGGTTCCGTCGAGAGACTTGGTGCGGGTGATACATGAACCTTTGTCCCTGTCTTTGCTGCGTGTTGAGGTTTGGCACCCCTGTCCCTGGAATCCAACGATTCAAGAACTGACCTGAATACCTCTTGTTCAAATGCATCTAGAATCATAGGGCTGTTAAAGTCGGGCCGAATGTGCACAAGGTCATTTGTCTGAGCCTCTGAGGAAGAACAGCACACGCACAAGGAGGACGATAAGCAATTTGTCCACATTGTGGACTGCACAGTAGACTGCACACTCGAGACGTTGTGGCGTGGAGTTTAGTGGAAGTGGTGCCAGCAGCGGCGAAGGAGAACATGGAGTAGACAGAAGGTAAAGGTAATGGTTACTATAGTTAGTGACGAGTTAGTGACGGTGAGATTTGTCGACGAGCTGTGAAGCAATGATATGACTACAGTTTACCACAAAACCTAACTGTTACGCAGTTGAGTTTCGCTTGAGTCACACGACTGTGACGGTAAGGCACGAACGGTGTACGTATTAAGGGCCCCGGCCGTCAGCCCGGAGGCATACGGTCGAGGTGGCCCTTGACTGCAGTACAGTAAGCTGGTTAGTGGAGGGTTACCACGTTGCCCTTAGCGATACAGGGACTCAACCCTAGATGCTTTACAGAATGTTGCGGTTCTTACGACGTAAGGTGATGAAGGCCTCTGAACCCTAGAGTATTCAGAGGGTTCGCCTGATTGAGGACGGTTTCAGCAATTGCTTTGGTTTTGCTCGAAGACTCGGAAGGGTTTAGGGGATTCAGAATTCGGATTTGGATTCGTCAGCGTTGTAGCAATGGGGAAGAAGAAATTTATCGACAAGAAGAAGTCTGCTACCTTCACGCTCATCTATCGCGAGTCCGAGGCGGATGACACCTCCGAAGCCCCGAGCAGGATTTTTACTCGTGTGGATGGAGGAGACGGATATGTGAAGGGTTTTTCGGATGATGATCCTAGGTACTTTATGCAATCTGAGTGTGGAGACGGACCAGGAGATCGAGATGCTATTGAGGAAGGAAGCGACGGGGAGGAATTCGATTCGGACGGTGAAGAGGAGTCGAGATTTGACGATGCTGATGAGGAAAGCGGGGAGGAGGATGTCGCTCCAGCCCCTAAGAAACGCAGCAGTGCGCCAGCGGCTGCTATTCGGAAAGGGCTCTCAGCGGAGAAGAGACGGGAGTTGATCGAGATGGGGTATCCTGACGATGGGTATGACTACTTGCAGCACATGCGCAAGATCGGGACGTCGGGAGTCGGTTCCTTCGTTCCGGCAACGCGAGTTGAGCTCAATTCCCTGCGTGCAGATGTCAAGGTATGTTCATGGCAGCCATAATTCTGGTGCCTGAAAGAATGTGTGTTTCTCGATCAATTTGGCTCAATAAGATAAGTAATGGAGTTCGCCCTTTTTTCAGGCTTACGATGCCACAAAAGTACAAGTGCAACCTACTGATGAAGACAGTAAGGATGCTGAGCGAAAAGCGATTGAACTGGTGAGCTCAAACACCCGACCGGTGAGGAAGCCACTCCTGAAGGAAGGTGTACTTGACAAAGATATTATCGCTGCCCTTGAGGACAGTGACGGATCACAATTTGATTCCGCTGATGAATTGGAGGATGAGTTTGTCATACTTGCCAACGATGGAGTCGAGGAGCGAGGCAGTACGGCAAATGGAGCGTCTGCCAGTGGTCGTTCTTTAAATGCAGGTCCAAAAGCGAAGCAGAGTCATGTTGAGGAGTCTGATGAGGATTTTGACAGCGATGGAGATTACGATGTTGACGGGGTGGATTTTCCCCGAAAGGAGAGACAAGTACGCGTCCTGGATGAGCAATTCGAGACGGTATGTGTACCAAACACAATTTAGGTTGCCGCCTTTGTGCACTGAGGTTAACTCTTTCTCTGAGAGCGATCCACTATCTTCCAGTCTCATTCTCTTGCGCTCATGTCTTTGAATGAACTTGTATTCGTATCATCCTCAATTCTGTTCGCCGTCACTGAAGTTTTTTTAAAAGATTTCGTTTTTTTTCCTGTCCGAGCCGTTACTATCTGAGGATATGCCTCAACGTCCAGGTGCATAGAGTGTAGTATGTTGACTGGATATGCACCGAACTTTGCAGTTGGCCCTTCGGGAGTATGATATCAATGACTTTGGCGAGCTAGATGAGGACGATCCAACGACAAGAGGTCGTTCTGATATTTCTGAGTTCAGTAGTGTCTTGTCGGAGTTCCTCACGGACAAGCAGTATTGCAAAGAAAGATACGAGACTCCGGCGGAGGAAATCAAGAAAGAAGTGCTCACCATTCCCTCCGCGGCAGATAGAGCGATCGGAAGTAGCTTCGATAAGGATGCCAAGAGTAGTATGATAATACATTCAGGAGTTGATGATGCTGTAATTAGGAAAACATTAGAGTATAGAAGTGATGACGATAAAGAAGTGGTGACGGAAGAGGCAAGTGATGAAGAGAAAGAGCATTGGGACTGTGAAACTATAGTGTCCACCTTATCTAACTTGGACAATCATCCCGGTAAAATTAGCGCACCCGGACCAATGAAACATAGGATTAAGCTTCAGGATTTGGAAAAGTCTGATACGGGAATAATTCGTCTAGGTGGGAAGCAAAAACTTCCTCTAGATTATCTGCCCAAGAGAGCTCTTGCACCGGTCAAGGAGGATGAAAAGCTCGCTGTTAGCGGGAAGTCCGAGTCGTCTTCTGAAGCTAAGAAAACACTATCTCGCGCGGGCGAGACCCCCGAGGAGAAAAAAGCTCGAAAGGTATGCATTTGTTGGCTTGCCGAATGTCCGTACGTGCTGCACTTCACCTTTCGATTTTTCTTCCCACTTTACGTCCTCATCTTCCAAAAAATGCGAGTGGTTCAGCTGTGAACGAAGCCTGGAACACAAAAGCGGAGTTCAGATAATCTAACGTTTACTTTTGTGCAGGCTGCCATAAAGGAAGAGCGCAGGCAGGCTCGAGCAGGAAAGAAGGCTTTGAAGCTGGTGTATAGAGAGGATGCACATCGTGCACAACGTGGTGCTGCCGTGATGGGACCCTCTTCAATACACCTTCCATAAGCATTGTAGAACATATTCTATACAATTTATTCATCGACAACCCCTTTGGTAGGGGTGTCGACCCTTTCCTTCAGTGTCGCTGTAAGGGCTTCAGCTTTGGAATTTATGATGTTGAAAAGCCGATTCTGTTTTGGGTTGCATCCATGACGAATAGTCATAATGGTTTCTTTCAAAAGCCACTATCAGCCGATCAAGGGATCGATGTCCGAAATCTGTAGAGCCCACGAAATCAGAGTTCGCTGATTAAAGACCACTATTCAATCAGGACGTATCGTTTGAATTTTTTATCTCGACAAGCCCTCGATGACGGGCACAGTTACTCAAATATTTAATGTACGACAGAGCTGGATGTTTCGATACCAAGGCATAATCCGCTTTCTTATTCATTGAAAAGTCGAAGGGTCACGTCAGCATGTGCAGATGTTTTAATGGCAAAGCGCCTGTAAGTTTTGCAAATTCCTACCTCGACGGGTAGAAGAGAACTAAAAGACTTCGGAAGAGGAACAGCACACCTTAAGTTCGTGTGGAAACTTTTGACAACGAAGCTTCGGTACCCCCTTCAGCCATAGACACCCTGACCGACAGGATCATCCGAATGAACTTATCGCTGAAAGCACGAAACGAGCCCCAGGGTCATTACTTGGTATGACGAAAAGCAGCAACGTAGTTTCGGCACCACTTTCTGGGAAACGGGAACAATCGATGTGAACGAAGTCTAGGGAATTTCTCGTGCGCGCAAACAAAGATGTAGCAGATCCTCGCAGGTGCACACGGTGAGGCTGGTGGAGCCAGTTCACCACGGCCGATGTCTGATAGCTTTACGAGAGCGAAATCTTCTATGGTTCCAAATCTGGGTGACCACGAAACGAAGGTCACAAGCACATTCCTATCTCACCTTTTGTGAGCCATGATGGCACAATCGTGATTGGATTTCATTCTCTCTCCATTAAACGTTGCGCAATTTTTGAGGCGATGATATCTCCGAGAGCTGACAAAGAAACGGACTACGTCATTCCAATCACGTTCAGCAGGTGCAGTAATTGTACCTTGCAGAGAAGCTAACTTCGTACAGTCAGTGAAACTTGGTCGAGAAGAAGATCTGTGATACCTCAAGCTTCTCCTTCTGCTCTGACTCGATATCACTCCTTTTCTCCGACTTTGACATTCTTATGCCTTCCACAATTGACTCCATACCATTTCCGAGATCTCTCAGCGACATTACACTTTGCAAACTCATCCTTCTCCTCAGTTGTTTTCCGTTGTGTGATCAAGGCGAGTACATTCTGATTTTGACTAGAAAGCATCATTCTACCCACCCTCAAGTTTGGATCTTTGTGGCATACAGTATAGGTTGCATTCAAAGCGAGGCGAAAGAAATACAAGTTCAAGTTCCGCACCCTTACCTTCGGTACTGTTCCTCGTCTGGAAGGGTAGGTTCGGAAGGAATTTTCTGGTTGATTTGATAGCATCTTTTGGAGATGCACCCTAATTGAAGTTTCGAGGGATCGACAGCTCCAAACTGCGATGCATGCTGAAGGTCAGAGGAGGATGGCGATGGAAGGCGTAATGGTTGAGATGCTTGCTGCTCGTGTCTCAGCTTCAGCCTATATATTTTGGATACCACAGTCGGGTCTGCTCAAAGACGATAGAGGCGATGGCGACAGCCAAGGAGTACGGTGATCACGCTGATGATCAGTCAGGCTCGACATTCGCTCTCACTGAAGAAGACCACACTCTCGGCAACTCCCTTCGATACATTCTCAACAAAGAGTGAGCTCATTCATTTCTGTGCACGCAGAACGATAAGCCAACGTTGTTTGCTTACTGATCGGCTGATTTTACGCTCACCTTTCAATACCTGTGTCACGAGGACGAGATGGATTTGCAGCGGTGATACTCAGGGTTAAACATATCCTTTGAGCTGCAAGTACACATGGAGGGAAGATATTTCTCACGCTTGTCTCGAGTCAATTTCAAGAAGGGACTCTGGAAGTCTGAACATCTACCGCAAGTTTTCACTGCTGATTGTCTTCTCACACCGTTCTCTACGTGACAAATTGTCTGGTTGATCGTGCAGTCCTCGAGTCTCATTTGTTGGCTATACGATACCTCATCCATCGGAAGAGCGTGTGCATCTGCGTCTGCAGACCACAGGTGGAAAAGAATCCTGTTCAAAGTCTTGTCTGGATACTTGACAGCAGATGGATCGAGGGTAGATCAGAATGCAGAACCTCGGCCTAGTGTTTGCATCACCATGACTTCTCCAATCAGGTTCATCTTTTCCTTGAACTTATAGCCTGGCCCTCTTGCGTGCAGGCTTGTCTGCCCGGAGTGTTCTCAAGGACGCTCTCAAGGATCTGATGGCCGTAAGTGAGCATGTGCGTGTAACTTTTGAAAAAGCTGTGGAGGAACAGAAGGCGCTGCAAGGAGTGAGGGAGATGAGCGTGGGAGTGAGTGGCAAGTCTGGCATCACCCATCAAACCGCTTCTACAGCTGCCGATGCGACCTAGGACCGTAGTCCTCGAACCGATTGCGGGAACTCATGTCGGTGTAAGACCCTCGGCCCCCCTTGCATCACGCCCGAAGCTTTTGAACTCCGGCATGAGTATTCTGTAATCACCCTCGATCAGATCCTCCGTTTCCGCCCAGAGCTTGAGCGGGCATTGAGCGGAACTGTGAGGCGTCGAATGACTTCATGTACGTGTGTAAGGTGCAAGTGAGTGCGACTGAGGCATAGGGATCCTGAGCCTCGGAATGTTGCGCTCGAAACTTGGTTCTTAACCCGTTGCCTCCAGAGTCGAGTCCGCACGAGATAGTTGACTTGAATGTTGTTGCGCTCGACATCGATTGAGTGAGCCGGGACCCAAAATTATATCGCTTGAAGGTAACACGAAGGGTTGTAGATTGCGACCGGAGATCTTCGAAAAGCGAGATAAGATACTTCTAAATCTAGCATTTAAATGGAACACAAGTTCAACTTCTTAATACATCAGATGTCCCGTGGAATTTCGGATTAATCTTCTCGAGTGAGAATATTAGTAATATTATTAGACGTTGAGAATTGTTATTTGGAAAATATTTGTTCAAAATGATTTTGATAAGATTGTTCAAAAGAACAGTAAGTGCACGGTTAATATTTTCGGTTGGTATTTGAATGTTCTCTAGTGAAACTTTGTCCCCTAAATTAAATATTTTTCTTACAAGAAAATGTATAAAAGATATCTGACAGTAATTTATATTATAAAAATATTTATCTACTGATTGATATGTGTTCATAGAAATAGTATTTACATAATTGATAAAATGATCATGACTATATAATAAATACAACATAAATTTTAAAAATAAAAAAAGATTTATGTTTAACATTCACAATTGAATAATATTTTGTACAATACAAGTTTTTTGTATTTATCTACCTTGTGTATTTTCAAAACCTTTGAATACACAATATGTGATAAAAAAACTGCAATTTTATTTATCTAATTCATATTTTGGAATTAAAAAAATGTGATGCATTTAAAAATAAATAATTTATGTATAAAAGTTATATCAATAACATGTAGTAACATTTAATGTATTTTATATCATTGTATATATAAATAAAAGAAGATTTATAAAAATTTTTAAATCTTCAATTAGTAATTAACAAGTTGTCCTTTTAGGAAAGATTTATGATACAATTACACCATAAAAAAATTTGTTTAAATGAATTATACACATAGAAGAATATTATTACTTAAGTGTAGTTAATCTCAACCACACAAATCAATAAGTAACTGCAAGTAGCATGATATCTTTTAAATATATTTAAATCAATTATGTTCATCAACATCAAAGTTAAAGTCAATTTTTATTAGTTTAACATCTTTCTAAAAAAATCACATTATTCAATAAATCGGTGTTCAATAAAATGTGTTTTGTAGATTTTATATGTTATGCTTTGCTATTCATTATTTGATTTGTCACAAAATGTAATGTAATTTGGTTATCATGATAAGTATTGATATTACTATATTTAAATCACATCTTAATGATAAATATATTTAAATAAAAAAATTTATTTCACCAATCCTACTATCATTATATTTTTCATTTTTGTATTTCAACTGACAACTTATATCTTGAACTGGTGCATATTTTATCATATATAAACACATATCCAGTGAAGATTTGTTTTGTTTGTACATTATCAACATAATCTAACAAGGACATGAGTTTTTTTACTACAATTCAGAAGCATATGTTCATGCATTTGCAACGTCGACACATGATTACGGGATTCATGGTTCATCATTGCCGCAAGAACCTCTACTTACACAAGAATCAAATGATTTAAATGAATGCAAACCAAAAAAGTTTTGGATCTGTATTTTATTATGAACACTAATCTTAATCATAACAAAAAAATAAAATAACTTGAGTTTAGATCAAATCTTAGTTAATTCCAACAATATCCCCCTCAATTCATCTTTTAGTCAATTTCTTCTAGTTCTAGTTCAATGACTAGATTCAGAATAAGAAATCTGGATTATTGAACGAGAAAAATAAAGTCAAGATTTCCTGTAAGTATGAGAGGGGGAGATAAGTCATGAAGATTTTCATGATGAAGCATGAGAAGTTGTTCTAAGAAGTATAGCAAGTTTTTAAAGGTGAGAAGTATAAGAACGTTGGGAGAGTGGTGAATTTTGACATGCTAGGACATGAAGATCGAGCAAAGTAATGGTTCTTAACAATTTAATGAACGGTCTCAATCCACGTTACTAGTTGATGATGATGATATGGCTTTCATTTTTTACAAGATGCATTTATACTTAAATTTGGCATGAATTTAAATACATACTGATATATTTCTCTGTTTGAAGTAATAGTTTATATTTCCCTGATTTAATCTACTTGCAGTCATTTTTCATTATGTGGTCATGAACATTTATATCTTTATTATATAATCATTTAACATAAATATAAAAAATATCAGATTTTTTTTAAATGAATTAAAGGAGAATAGAGCTAAAATGAGAAACCAAAATTTGACATTGGATATATTCGCCAAGCCGGAGGGATGAGGACGGAGTGAAAGTCCTAAAACCGAGGAGCGGATGTGCCGAAAAATGGTGCTCGATGCGCGAAGGCGTAGAAAGTCCGCTCAGACCAACCTGAAATCCCCGAAGACACCTGGTGATGTGGAACTGGAAAAACTTATGGCCCACCAATTCGACCGCCGTATGGCTTCCTTCTCATGAATCCAGGACAAGAAATCCCAAGACCAAGAACCAGCCGACTGACGTTTTCCAGCTGGCGTGCGAGCGTTACACACAGCAAATGCGCTCGCGTTCCATGACCGGTGCGCCGCGCGCTTTCCGGCAGCCGTCGGCGAGCGGCATAAACTCGGGCGCCAGGAAACCGGAAGAATGAGCCGCGAGGAGCGACGACGCTGCTCGTGCGTGGGAAGGACTCCCAGTATCACACGAATGGACCAGAGCGTGGCAATGCTGAGAACCTGCTCTGGCTTGTATTCTCCCGATGCAAGGTTTCAGCTCCGACAATGGACCGAGCTGCAGCAAGGATGACACATGACGCGGAATGTCCCACTGACATGAAATTGACTCGAAGAATTTGGAACACGAGGTGCAGGAATTCGGTTTTTAATGTTCTCGATCCCCGTGGACTTGATTTACATTTATTCAGAACTTGTGTTCCATCCTACAGTGGACAACATTGAGTTGAGCGTCCTGACCTTGGCTTCAAATGCATTCTATTGGGCAGAGAGACGAAGATTGGAGTTTACGAGGAAAGAAGTGCGCGGTCGTGATGCATATAGCGACAGCGTGAGACGAGATCAGAAGAAGGGGAGAGCTTTTGCTTTCCGGGTGCTGGAAGTTAGTTCGGCGTTGAGTCACAGCCAGCCGCCAATTCAAGAAACTTTTGGTACAGGTAAAATGTTCGTCGCGTCACAACTTTCAGATTAATTCACAAGATTGAATGGCTCCAGAGTCGACTGGATTGATTTCCCATAACCTCGGCACCAGTTTCTTCGGCTCATGAGGAGTTATCACGTATCTACAAAGACTTGCTGTCCTCTGGGTAAAACCTTTGCTCATCTGTACTACTCTTCAGCTTCAGCACATGTTTATAAGCCCGACGCACGCACAACGAGAGCTGGTCAGTCGAATGGCGTGATGTACGAGACCACAACATTCTTTCCGTCGTCAATTCTAATCCTCCTGTCGGTTCCGCACTGCACAGTTCACACCACGTTGTCCACTGCAGTTTGTTAACTGGATGTTTAGCGAACCAAGGGCAGTAAATAAGGGAGAGCGGAACGGTCTCCTTCAGGGGTGAGTGATCAGGGACAGGCTTTGCTCAGTCCGTTGAGGATCATCTTGGTCGTTGCTTTGCGCCACCGGCGGTTCTAACCTGACGCCAAGTTTTGGTTAGGGGGTAAACTGAACCTCCGGCTTCGAACGGTTCTTGGAAATGCACCAAGAATGAAAGGGTACATACGTACGTGCATGCCTGTGTTTCGTGCTGGTTGGAGAATCACAGGTCGAGGAGAATTGGTAGATCGGGAGGTTGGGTTACAATGTGCGTGTAAGGGGGAGGCGTTGAAGCTCCACATCCAGTCTGTTCGGAGTGAGCAAGTCAGGCACTTTCTTGTTGAAGCGCCACAGACAACCCTTGGGATGAGGAAATGTGCGAGTTGAGGAATGACTCTGCATACCAAACTTTGAGTTTTATTCGCTCGACAATTTTATGAAGTTCTCACCCATCACCTCCCCAGGCGTCACATCCTGGTGTTCGTAGAGACTTATGTCTTCTCCTTCACCGCTGTGTTTCATTCCGAAACCAGCGCTATCTTGACGTCGACCAAGAGGCTATTGCATCTGTGGATCCTTTACGGAGGAAGAAAATTGGTTAGAACAATATACGCGTTTCCGCCTTCCCATGTACAACCCGTCAACGCACGTATGTACCTGCAGGTAGATTTACATCCTGGACGATAAGTCGCCGCTAAACCTTCGTGAATGTTGCGATCACGTTGAACTCACCGATCAGCCGTATTGCCCTTTCAGCCATTGGCTCTAGCCTCGGAACACTGGACAATCATGTGTCGAAGGGCTCAGAGCACTGATTGTCCTCATGAGGTGCGGGAAGAATCTTACGCGCCGGATAAAATGCAGCGGGCCATTCTCCCCGGACCTTGAGGAATGCTTCGTCTGGGGTTTGTCAATGGTCGCAGCCGTTCAATCTCGAGGAAGCCCTGAATAGTGTCTCACAAATCAGTGAACAACACCATGTCTCCTTATCTGGGATTCTAAGACTCCAGAGAATCCTATCGACAGCGTCTTGCGCTCAGAAGTTCATGATAATACATTTGTCTTGTTCGTAGGGTTTAAACACTGGACAAGATCCATGGGTCGGCCGAACTTATGTTCAAAACACTCTGCTCCGAGCTGGGCCCTGGGTATGTTCGATCCTTCCGTGTGAGGGGTGCAGGACAAACCTATGATGTAGCTGGAACAAGATTAGCTCTGATCCTAGTCAGTTTCACCCACGGATTTCAGAATTTTGAAGTACATGAAAATTGACAACGTTTGGTGAAGCCACAGCGGTGTGATTGATCATCCGGTCAGCTGAAAGTAGATTGACATCTCGGCCAACTTTGTGACCCAACAAGTTGGCGGATTAGCAACTGTTGTGCTCGAGAGTGCTTCTCTGATGATGGGGAGAACAGAAGAGAAGAGCCCAAATCTTCCCGCATGTGTTAAAGGGACGTCACTCCCGGCAAATCTCCTTCCGTGGAATACGACTGGCTTACTCGCCTGGCATCAAGTCATCCCTATCGGCAATTTTTTCCTGTAAAACTCGGATATGCTCGGGAAAGTACCAGAAATTAGAGAGGTGTATCGTGCTACGATACGCACAGACGGATTAGCTGTCAGACCCGCATGACCTGTCTCGGTGTACATCCATTGTGAGGTACATTTCTGACAGAACTCTGTCCCCAAGTCGCGCACACGGCACAAGTGGCTGCCTTGCAGCGTTCTCACAAATGCGCCCTTCGCCTCTGCTCAACACCAACTGGGCTTGGTAAGATACATATTACCGGGGCCCACTGCAAACCCGATGGCTGTTTTGCGAAACCTGGCGTACGAAGTTGTGTATCACCTGGAGGCTAAGAGGATGTTCGATGGGTCCTGCTGTCAACACCATATTCTTTTCGAAATTCCAGAAATTTCGAAACCGGGGTTTACATCAACATACAACAACAGGAATAGTTTTCGGGGTGTGAAGGGACAGTTCACAACCTTTCTTACCTTTCTAAATCCTGGATGGCGAGAGCATCAGCACAGCTCTCCACTTCATCCAAAAGTTTCTGTTCTCTTGGTGGATTTCTTTATCTACACCTACGATTCGTCCCTACTGCCTAAGTGGAAGGGCTTTCGGAGAACATGCCCACCAATCAATGTGCTATTATATGTCCCGTACATTTTCTACTGCAGCAGAAGCTCGTGTAGCAGCAAAATTTGATCAAAGCCACGGGCTTTGTTCTCCTCTCAGACAGACCAGTCGAGATAGAGGTACATGCCCGTTATGATTTAGGTACATGCCTGTTGGAGTCTACGAGGGAGTTCTTACACTCGAGTCTCGACGCTGGTTACGATCAGCAAATGCGACCGTCAAGACTTGTATGTGGCGATTGTGTGTGCTTCACTGGACCTGCAGGAAGCGACACATAGTCTGTCGCTTTTAACCACTCGGCCACTCTCCCTGACTCAGATCCGATATCGTGTTTAATTGAGGACGGAAGGATTTAATCACGAGAAATAGTACAGTGATGATGTCGGACACGAGCACACTAGGGACAAGGGAAAATGAACCTTTCGCGAGTAGCAGACCGTCATTGTTCAAGCAGTAGATAATTCAGATGGCTTCACAAGCTGACATGATGACTTCTGACGACTCCTCGGAACCGCTGCTGGATACTGAAGTCCAGGAAAGGTCTGACAAAGGCCGGAGAAAATCATGGGTAAGATCCTTTGGAAGCATCTTCAGACGAAAAAGCGCCAAAAGTTCAGAAAATGCTGTGGAAGAAGTTCCCACTTCGATGAAACTAAGCAGTGAACAAGAGCCAGAACCTCCTTTAGAACAACCAGACCCAAGGGAGACACAGGACAGAGAAGAGGTATGTAGAATGGAAAGTATAGGAACGCCTCGTAAGAAGCGACCGTATATAAACGTGAGCAACGAAACCTGGTCTTTCTCCAGAGATGCTTCTGTGGGACGCAATTACCATCCGGATCTGAGTGAGCCTAGATCAGCAAGCAAGCTACTTGAAGATGAGATGGGTGAGCAAACGATATCTGGGCCGATAAGTGGATCGAGCTTTACAAGAGCTGCCAGCAATACTCCGCATTTTAGAAACAGCCATCTGGGGAGGAAGCCCAGTAATGCACACACTCTATTCTTCCTGCATGAATCTTCTCCTGGCAACGAAGAAGTAGCCAACCATTTCGAAGGGAAAGCCACTGGCCACCCGTCAAATACTGGTTGTATTCCTTTTATTAAGACTTTCAGCGAGAAAGGACCCGAGAAAGTTCCCGGAGGACAGTTAACATACGGCAAAGCTGGTGGGCCGGACGAAGACAAAGTAAGTTTTGAGATTTCCTTAGATGCCAGTCTCATGAATCAAGTGCTCTACTCTATGCAAGAAGGGAACACTCATGCCGACCTATCAAACAAAGGACGACGAGATGAATCGACGATTGATCTTAAAGGGAAGTGTAGCACCAACGTCGGAGCAGACGACAATAGCCAAGCTTTTATTGTAGAAATTGAACGATGTGGTCCCCCAGAAGGTGAAGGTGGGAACATGATTAGGAATACTCATCCTGGTGGTAACGACATCGAAGAGAGCAGTGATGACAGCTCCTTTCCAGGGCCTACTCGATCATTCAGTGCAGCACAAATGGCAGAGAATCAAGTCCAGGAGAAGAAAGTCCGAAATTCTAGGAAGAGCGACATACCGGAAGACGGAAGACTCACGAAAACTTACACTAAACCGAATTCAGCAAAAAGGTCTAACACAAGCAGCGACACAAGCAGCGACAGCCCTACTGGTTCCTACAGCAGTTGCTCAAATTACGTTATGAAGGAAGGATTTGATAAAGGTCGAGGACTGATTAAAGGAGGGTCCAAGTCCACGGACGGTAGTCGTTCCGTTGGACGGCAGTCAAAAAGGACTTCCGATTCATCAAGTTTGGATAACGTAGGGCCCGAGGAAGATAGTGAGAGCGAAGACGAACATGACCGAGGGGTAACTACCGTTCCGAAAAATGTGGGACTGGCCCAGAGCAAACGTCGTGCGAAGAAATGCCGCAAGGATAATCATGAATCACGCACTGACAGGTCGATAGAGAAGGAAACTGCCCAAACTCAGACTCAGTTCCAGGTTTGCAGCTTTGATGAAACTCTCGACCGAGACATAACTGGCCGGAAAATAAGAAAAAGATGTCTCTCTTCCAATCCATCGATGGAGAATCGATGGAGGAGGAGGATCAAAAGACTGCGAGACAAAGCAGGGTTAGAGATAGAAGGGCGACAGAAAGGACGAGTCAAGCCTTCAACCAAAAAGGGAAGATCCGCATGCTGTTCCTGTATGGGCTCTAGCAATACGAAGAGCACAAGTAGTGCAGGAAGTGGATCATTGTCGGCCACGTCTGGAAGGGATTCCGGAGTGGATGCATGTAGGGTGGGTGATGATGGTAGACACCCGTGGAAAGATTCTCACAATAATGACGATAATCTGGGCGCTTATAAAAATCCTAGTGATGAAGGTTGCTCATGGAAGAGCTTTTCTGCTGTGATGGGCGACCAGAATGTGTGGACTACGAGTGATGGTTGTGATCAATCGTGCAACACCAGGAGCGGAAAAATTATGTCTTACATGAAGTCTGGTCTGAGGGCGGCTAAACGTGCGGGATGGAATTTTGACAAAGCTACATCTGAATGCCAACTTCTGGAAGTCAACGAAGAAAAGATGGCTGCTGAAATCAGAAAGTATCAATCTTCTTACCGCAACATTGATCCTAGTGACGAAAGCACAACGCACTCTTTTAGTGAATCCAAAGCCTCAATCGAAGATACGTTTCTAAGTAATGTAAATGTGTTCGAACTACCGGATTACTTGAGTGCGGAGGATCGTGGAGTTGAAGATGGAAAGAATTGCGTTTATGGTGACCCTGGCAATCCTCCAGCCGGGACACAAGTGCATATACTAGTGGACAATCGAGGATATAAATCGAGAATGGACTGGGAATATACTGGCGGTACTCCAGAGCAGATTCCCAATTTGGGAGGCTGTGATAGTAGGGAGTTATCGTCCGAGCCTGTACAAGGCTGGACTGCTTCTCCCAAAGTCACTTGCGATGAAGAGTATTATATCCAGGATCGGGATGGGGAAAAAATAGAGGAAGAGTTTCAGTCTGATCCAGGTCGCAAAAACAAGTGGCTTCAACGAATCGGGAAGCTATCGGTAGCTAGAGAATCAGATGCTGGTGATGCTCACGATCGTAATACGTTCATCCAGCATGAGACTGAGGCATTCCTTCCACAAAGTCCTCTTGACTGTAAGTTGCGAACTGACTGTACATGTGGGTGGAATGAGGTGCAGCCCGCTATCCCAAAGTGCAGCGTTAGCCATAGTAGGCAAGATTACAAGAAAATATTGACTTCAGATCAGCACATCCAGACCCGCTCTGAGAGTTACATGGAAGAGGAACTGCAGAAGCACCAGGGTAAGGAACCTGGAACACCCAAGTGGAATTGTTTCTTTCCGCAGGGCGAAGCTGCTTGTCTAGAAGATGAATGGAGTGAACGCCATTCAGCTAGGAAAAAGGATTCGAAGAATCTCGAGACTCAAGACTGGCTAGGTTCCTCCACAGATCAGCACATGGGAAACAGAGAGTCTGTAGCTGAAGCCCTAGAAGCGTCTCACTCGCTTTTGCAGGGGAACGTTCCCATGAAACAGCAGTGCGATTTTGGTGGCTGCTGTCATGTTCAAAGTAGAAATTTTACGGAGAACTCTCTCCGGTCGATTGCGAGAGATGTGAAACTGCGAGAAAATGCAATTGCTGCAAAAAAAGGCACGCATGTACAATCGTCAAAGGATATGGGTGAAAACAGTGGACATACGAGCGCTCTCGAAAACGAATATCCCAAAGACACAGAGACTTCTTGTGGTCGAGGGTTGCTGTCACATTTTTCTCAAAGACTATGCAACAAGCCAGTTAATGATGGTCCTTCTCTCCCGAATGTTCCCACGGCAGTTCCTTGTGCAGAGCTACGTATGAAGGCCGAATACATAGCCGGAGCAATCAAGGGTGGCAATAGAGAAAGGTATCAAGATTATGCTCTCGAGGAGTCTTGCAATCACGAATACATCGACGCAGAGGATGAAGACGAGCTCACGTGTTCAGGTGAATTCAAAAGGAGGAAGAGGGATATATCGTCATCTGCCACTTATGAGGGGGATCTAAACAGCTTGCAAAATGTATCTAAGGTCTTACATGAGTTGCCCTTAAATGATATCGATGACTTGAAACAGAGGGAAGTGAGTTGGAAGCAATATCAGAACAGATATGAAGCAATGCTAAGGAAGATCGAGCAAATGTCTGCTCAAGCCCATTCCTCTCTAGTCAAAACCTCACAGTTAACAGCAGGTAGCAACCAGCTGAATGAAACATTTCAGAACAGTTTGACAGACTCAAATGTCCCTGCCAAGAGCTGTACCCAATCAACTACCCAGTTCCAAAATCTCGCAAGCTGTTCTTGCAAACGATCCCAGCAAGAAGGAAAACATTCACCAGGTACCTCTGGCAACTGATTATAGACACTCCTACTGATCGGGCAAAAGGAGTTCTGCTCTATTCTATAGAATCCACAGGAGACACTTGTAATACCTCATTTGAACCAGGGCCAGATTTTAGTATGACAAACCAAGTGCTTACACCGGCCACGACTTGTGCACTCCAACCTGTGTCCATAACCACGTGGTCGTAACATTTGAAAATGGTCATCCCTTGCAGGAAACATAAACCCTAGGGGAAGATCCTTAAGTGCTCGCACTGGAAGAAAGTATGTCTTCGCCAAGAATACTGTAAAGCGTATCTTCAAAACAAATGAATCTGAGGATTCATCGTCAGGTCTGAGATACCCTCCAGCTATCCATCCCTGCGAGCTACAAGGTCACATAGCGCTGATGCTTAGAATCTTCAGCCGTCCAGCTGATCAGATCATGAAAAGCCAGAGACAACCTCGTTTATACTGGGTGCGGGGGTTATCAACAATTGACCCAACCTTACTCCTTGTCCCAGTAGTTGACTCCTCGGGGTAACTATGTGCAACATCTGAGTTCACCCTTCTCAGGCATTCTACTCAGCAAGGACACACTGCTGCTTTTCCGCCAGACTGTGAGATGCTTCTAACCCGCATCCAAATGGCACGGCTTAGTTAAAGAAGAGACAGAAGACTCGGAAACTAACGTCAACCACTTCATTTTATTCCCTCCTGCAGTTTGAGATTACTAAGACGACACTGAGTCTCGTTCGAATTGCATGTACCAAACCGTCCGTAGATTGTCGAAGGACCTTTAACAGAAGCAGTTCGAACATTTGAAAGCGTGACAGAGATCCGGGATAAGGATCCAGTTGTCTCGATATTTCGAACATGATCTATCTTCGTCAAGTGGGTTGACAGATTACATGATCTTCTGCTTTTCACCCCATATTCTGCATGTTCCGTTGCAGATGATGATATTGATGATCAAGCTTCGAGAAAGTTCCGTGATGAGCTCTTCAAGAGAACCCCAGGGAAGAACTTCCGTTACCTGAATAGTTCTTCACAAGTACTTACGGTGAGTTGCGGGGACTGCGCTCGTACAGAGACGAGGAAAAAGGTGGGAGAGGTTCAAAAACACTTGCAGGCTCTAAGTGATACTGATGCCTTCCGTTTTTCTTCAGTCAACGAGGAATTGCTCCGAGTGGAACAAGAAATGAAAGCAATAGCTAGGGCTTTTGCAAGCTGTGCACATCCTCAACAATCCGACTACCTCGGGCTTCAATACTTGAACGACCCACGACAGTGCCGGAAGCCAAGGAAGTACACAGAAAGTGAATCTGAGTGCCTAGGTGGTGGGTCAGAGCTTGTGGATTGGTCTTCACCAGATGCTCAGCCAAGATCCTCTGATTTGATGTACGAGAACCCCCTGTGGTCAAAGGGGATACTGTCCAAATCTAAGAGTTGCGGAGATCCACTATCAGTTCAAATGGCCGCCCGATTGATAGAAGCTGAAGTACCCATCGACTATGAGAATGGTTACAAGGTTCAGTACATTCCTGTTGATAAACGCGGGCGAATAGGGATGCGAGATAAACCCCCAGAATGGTATGAACGAAGCAGGTTGTATAACTTGTCATCTATACAACATGAAAGATCCGAACCTTTAAAGAATCCAAAGCCCTCTGCCTGTTCTTCTTCTTGCTGTTCTTCATCTTCTTCTTGCAAAGAGCAAGATGACGAGACTAGCAAGTTTCCCGGAGATCTAGAGAAGCAAAAACAACGAGCTCTTACTTATAATAAAAACTATGAATCATCCTCAAGCAATTCGGGTTCAGAATTTTTACATCGCCGACATCAAAGAAGAGTCAGTAAGGAAGCCAGACGTATTCGAAAGAAAACTTTCGAATCGGAAGACAGCGATACCACAGACAGTACTTTGTTGTCAGATGATCCTAATTCGAATCTGGATCTCTTCGTTGGAGAAGCTGAAGAACAGCTTGCGAGGTTGAAGCTTGCCAAGGTTCAATTAGGAAACTTGTCCCAGGAGTGCCTCGCTGAAGTGAGAAAATTCTACAAGGAACCTCTTTCGAAAAAAAGCGAGAGAACTGGATCAGGTCCTTCTAAAATCCAGAGTTGGACTGCTGAATCGTTTTATGGCGAATCCGATTACACATTGGGTAGACCTGAGAAACGAGAAATACGCAAGAGGTGCAAATCGATTCCCAAAGCAGTACCACTGAAAAAGTTGACAGCCCGCGAGATTAAAGGTATGATCCCTGTATACCCAGGTCACAGTTGTAGTATAAAGGCATCACATCGGGCAGGATTTCCAGTAGATCTGAATCAAGCGCGATAACTGCAGTATCCAAACGTAATGCATAATGGAATCTTCGAACGAAGACTGCTCTGACATCCAAAGGCGGTGATAGTATGGACATATCTCGCATCCAGTGTTGCATATGCAACGAAGCGATCCAGTTTTGGAGATGTGTGTCTGGACAAGTCTTTTCCTCAGTTATAATTCATAATAAGCATGTCATGTGGCAGAATTTCATTTGCTGGAGAGAAGAGTTCAAAGAGAACTTGGAGCAGCAGGACGGAACACGAAACCTGCGAAGAAGTGTCTCAAACAGGCAATAACTTTCTCTAAGTCACCTTCCACTGTAATCTTTGGTGTAGCTAAAAAGTTAGCGGATGATAAATCTACAATAGAGGATGACCTGATATCTGCATGAGATACGGCTGACTTCCCACAAGTTAGCTTTCAACGAATAACCCAAAGTTCCTCAATTCAAAAAGTTCATAAAGAATATGGAATTCTAATGAACAGACAGAGCTCAAATAGGCTAACAGAGTATTCCTCAGAAATCAGTCTCCCTAGTCCGATAAAATCGCTTTTCTACATACGCCAAGATCAATTAGTTCCAGACCCAAAATGTGCTACGTTAGCCGAAAGACTCATAATATCCTCATGCCCTAGCACCAATATTACAGACGACAGTTGTTGAGTAACTATGTATCTCCCTTTTTCTATTCAGGGAGGAGATCGAAGAAAATTCACCTTGTGATTCATAGTCGACAATTACAGTGATTCCGTTGTATTGGAATTACATAGTTGGTACCACAACTGAGATGTATTTCGATCCTCAAGGACACCGGAACATTCGAAGAAGCTAATCAGTCATCGACCAACCACATGAAACTTTGCAAACATGAACTGAGGCAGTACCTTGATCATCTGTGCTACTGATGGCCATCTTTGATACCTTGTCGATATCACGAGACTTGTACCAGGTTGGTCTCACAAAAACTTACCTCCATACTTTCAAAAGAACCACTTAGAGAGCACAAAAAATACAACCCGCTCGAACATGGGACTAATCTGGTCGACAATCTTCGCTTTGCAATGTACCAAAATTGGTTGCTTTGGAAGCTAAAGTTTCTGGAATGCTACAGCAGCAGCCCAGAAGACAGAGGAATGAGGTGTTTTAACTTAAACCTTTGAAGAACCTGATCATATAGATTTGCGTTTGAGAGCCCCACCCCCACATTTGAACTCTCTCTTTATTAAAATTTCTTCACCATTCTCATTCACTCAGTCATGCAGCCAGTAGACAGATAATTTGATCAGGATTTAAATCTACAAGGTTCCTACTTTCTAATTATCTAGAATATCAAGTATTAAGTCATGAAAGAGACTAGCCTTAAACACGTAGATAAACGGAGGAACTGATGGACAACAATACTCAATTCTACTCAACTTATCAGAAGAGTGGGAATCATTTAAGTTGTAAAATGTAGAACATTCTGCAATTTCTCAGTTGTCACCAGTATATTCACAATATTGTCTAATCATTCCCAATCTATCCACTCAGTTGACAGAGCTTTCAGTTCGCAAAAATTACTGTTTGATCTCAATTCGCCCTCTCTTGCCCTTCCTTCTTAGTCGGATCTCATCGTTTTGGAGAAACCTGCTTACATAATCTACTAATCTAATATGGTCTCTACAGGTTGTACTTTTGTTGGTAGGTTTCATACATTTGTCGCTCACATATGAGTTGCGTTGGTAAATATCTTAGTTTGTACAGATAAGATGATTCTTCAAAATATTGCACGTAATGACTAATATAATGGTAACGGCTTCTGGCATGTGTTACAGGAGGAAGGCGTGTTCGAATGCTTGAAGGATGTCGATGACAACGTGCCATGTGGTCAAGTTGGCAGCCATGATGACTACCACAAGATTGGTCATCATACACCCTCGAGGGTAGATCTGAAAGCATTTCCAGGAAAAGAATTGAGAGATGGGAAGTCCTACCAAGGCGAACAACCGACCGGCCCAATTTCATCGGTGGTGAGATTGTTCTTTGGGACCCAGAGCGAAGAGCCCCGTGCAGATGAAGAAAGAACTGCGAACAATCTTCAAGACGTCTATCCAATTATTCGGAAGAAAGTGGAACACTTGGAAGCCGAAATAGTGAATTTCACGAAAGGGAACAGAAAGATCAAGACCTTGCTGAAGGTAACATTTCTACTTCCAAGTAAGGAACCTACTCACATCGAGGCAATAAGTCGACAGCTTGACGGAAACCCAAGGTGCTCCTAGAATGTGAGATTTGTTGACTTGCTCAGAACTCGGTTGTTCTTAATCAGGAACAAGAAGATAATGCAGCTCAACTCAAGCAGGAGAAGGCAGCCTGGGAGCAGCAAAAGGCTTCAGACATGGAAGCTTTTCAGAAGTTTAAGGAGGCACAAGTAAGAGAAGCACAGCAAGATGTCCGTGTCCCTGCATTGTATTTGTCTCTTGACTACGTTGCTATTCATACATGCTTCACTGACATGTAGCAACTTTTAGCCACAGCGCGACAGTCAGGGCGTGACATGAACATATTATTTGTACAGTTTCCTGCCATTCTCCCTAATGTATGCATCCACCGCCTTTGCAGCTGAATATGCTACAAAAGGAACGGAGTAAACTGGAGCACCAGGCACGTGCCACATCATCGAAAACTGCGAAGAAGGACGATCGAAGAGCACTTGATGAACTGAGAGCTACACTGGCCCAGGAGCAAAATGCTCACTTCAAAAAAGAACAGCAGTGGCGTCTAACGGTACGATAGATTAAATTTGTAAGACGCGCTGAAAATAAGCACAAAAGTTCTTCTCCCTCGATAACTACCAAAAAAACCTGTAAGTGGACGATGAAGCCTGACAAAATGAAAGCAGGCAAGAAAAGCTAATTACAAACTGCTTGTTCTGTTCCTTGATTGCAGAGCAATCGCCTTCGGAATGCCAACAAAGACCTCCTCGAGCAGATCCAGGAGCTTCGGAAAGAGGTCACACCCTCCTACTTAACCCACTAAATTTAGGTTGCTGTTTTTTCTAATACCATTTGTTGAATACTTCAAGCGTAAATCTTGACGAACATTCCGAACTTACATCGAATGACTTAAGAGCACTATCTTTCTCTCGTATGTCTACGAACTGCAAGTCTTCTTAGAAACTAGGAAACTTCCTGGCTGCTTACATACTTTGTGTCACAAATCAGATAGGGCGACATGAGGCGCAAATCTTGTTACAGTTAGATGCACGTGAAAGTGGAAGTGATACCAGCGCCCAAAGTTCCCAAACAAAGGCTAGAGGAATGAAACAAAGGGACACCATCAAATCAAGATTCACTCAAGGCCTTCCGACAGCTGGATCACAACTGGGAACTTCCACAGTCATCGGTGATGATTCCATGATTTCAAGAGATGCCAGAAATATAAAGCAGGTGAAATCTCACATTGCTAGTACATGTGATGAGGCAACTATGATGCTCGCCCAAAAAATGAAGGATCTAGAGGAAGACGTTGAATCATGGACCTATTTTCACCCCGACTGACTAAATTCTGGCTGGAATCCCAAACTGATTTGTCACGGATGACCGTACTTACAATTCACGAATAACTGTATCTCAATAGATCCACACTACTTGCATCTATATAGCCTGACCCTCAACAGGCGAGAGTTGCCAAATTTACCACACGAAGGTTCCCGCTCCCTATGATCAGAATGGTAATGCACTATACATGTACTAAGCACATGTCGCTATCAGCAGAGGTTATGGACATGTCCCGCAAATTAGAAACTTGGACAGAGCATATCGTCACAAGTGAACAAAGGAAGTGGTTGTTTTAATGATCTGAGTTGTAGGTCGTACCTCTAGGGAAGAGTTGCGACTTTGCAAATGTACGTAATGCTTGAGCTCTTGTTACCCTCCTTTTTCCCGGAGTCATGGCATTCGCGTCCCCCAGTTTTGAGCTCTTTCAATTCAATCTCAGGTTCAGTGAACGACCTCTTCAAAGTAGCAGAACAGTCAAGAACCACAAGGAGCCGAAGAAGCAGTTTCAGAGAAGCTTAGAAACAGAAAGGTCTTTATTCACCAGCTGAGCTTTTGTACATTGCGTACTGAATTGATCGACCCTGGTTGATGGAATGAAAGTCTCCAGCCAGAGGTGCTGGTTAACCCTTTCAGAAAGGAAATACAAAAGCTGGTGAAGTGCATCTAATTACTCCTAAGACCATTAACCTCTGCCAAACCCTCGGGATTATTACACAGGAACTGCTCGAATGGACATAGCCAGTGACCGCAGCACAATGTACATCTTCTACGCGAACTACGAGTAAAGAATGGATCTCACTGTTCTCTAAAAGGTGACTAATTGAATGCTCACGCACAAGGCAGGTGCAAATCCATGGTGCACCTGTCCAGGGACGCACACTGGAAAAGGTCGACTTTTCCAAGGATCAAATACCTCATGGAAACACCAAGACTTCATCAGCGTCAGTCATGGTGTCCGAGTGGCTGAGCCAGAACACCTCGTAGAGAGCTTCTGCAATAAGGAAGCGTAACCAGGGCAAAGTGTTGGAAAGCTATATTCCCTACTTCCCATTCCTCCCTCTCCCCTCGTTATCGTCCACAGAGAACAGAAAGATCTGAGCAGAAACAGGAAAGAGAAAGAAAACTGAATGCTGCAGAGATGGTGCAGCACATTTCCCAATGAACAGACTCCTTCCGAGTGACTTACCAATCTACGTTTCTTTGAATAGCTCACGTCCGATGATGATTCGTCGAATTTCGCTCGTGCCAGCACCAATTTCATACAATTTGGCATCACGCAGAAGCCTCCCAGTTGAATACTCATTTATGTAACCGTTGCCTCCTAGACATTGAATAGACTGACACACCAGAATCGACGATCACTGGTAGCGTTAGGGGAAGACGTACGGCATAGGATGGTGAAGCGACTGATGTGCTGAAGACTTGAGTTAAGTTTGATTTAGCGATCTTCAAGAGAGTGATATGTTTCTATTACCTGCAAGGCCATTTGGGTTGCATTCTCGGCAGCAAAAAGTATTACTGCTGCACAGTCCTGCAATATAATAACAGAATTCAGGATTGTGAAAGCGGACTTCATCTCACTCCAAAAGAAGCGAAGAGTGTAAACAAAGAAAAGCACACCGAAATGCTTGATGCTATGATCAATCTCTCAATGCATTCTCCCAGTTTCCTTGATCAGATCTTGGTCAATCTAGAAATCATATCCTTGAGGTTTAGCTGAAGGGAATGACTGCATAGCAAGAGGAGACGGCAAAGTGAACTACGAAAGTGGAAGTTTTTCGAGTAACGCACCTTCCTATCAACTTGGCCCTCGTCACAACTGCGTGCCACGGAGTAGACAAATGACCTGCCCATATACCTCTTTGGTGAGCTTCAGCAAGTCCACGAGAACGGGGCCACCGAATGGAGGCTTTCAAGCAAACGGTAATTACTGGAAATTGCTGACTCTTGCTTAACCAGACCATACGTTTTGACCATCACCTTTCGCGCAGAATCTAACAATACAAGTGTAGTTGGGTTCTTACAAGGAGAACTCTGGAGTTTGCACTACACTTCCTGTCTACTTGGAGTGTAATTGACCAACACTATCCGCGGTGATTAAATCTACAGCTGGGCACTTTGCAAGAGAAAACGCGAAATCACCGACCAGCCCAAAGATCTGCGTTAAGAAAATTCTTTGGCGGCTGTGTAATCGGGTTTTAGAAGTGTACCTTGACGCTTGAATTTTAGTGTACATGTCTGCAAGCTTTCCCTGCAACGAGTAAGAAACGAAACACCATGGTCATCAGTGTACACAAGCTGACAAGTAGAGGACAAAGGAAAATGGTGCTTATGGCGCAGAATGCAATACCATGTGACGAAGATTGGACAGTTTTCCAGCCCTGACATCCCTCGAAGTAATGAATGACAAGAGCTCCAGTGCAGTATTTCATGGTTATGCACAAAGAGCCTTTACCTGAATAAGTTGAAACTCTCCGATCGGTTTACCAAACTGTTCTCTCTCGTGTACATACGGCAATACAACGTCCAGGCAGGCTTGCATCAGTCCTAACGGACCAGCCGCTAGAACAAGTCTCTCGAGGTCTAGGCCAGACATCATCACGTAAACTCCTGCATGTGCCAGAATTACGAAACCTTATAAGCATTTCTTCAATAAATATGTTCTCTTAGAGAAGCAACCAGTGGCAATATTTGGATTTCAGATTTTCCAACCCAGCTTGCTTTCAAAAAGTCGCCAAATCTTGGTTAGTTCAATCCAAACTAGTTTTCTCGGTCCACCGTAAGGACGACAATGGCAGGGACAGATTAGACGTACAGCTCAACATCAAGCGTTAGACAGATCCATCTCAATGGTGTAAAGTCCCACCATGTTTTTCAACAACGTTGTCTGGTTTAATCTGGACACCACGTATTGTACCATGGTGTTCGATAGAAGTGGAAGAGACAGTCCCCAATCTTCCCACCTCCAGCATGAACATCCAAAAGCAAACCAAAATCCTTTGGGACGTTATTTAAAACACGGTCCTACGTGTCTGTGGGGGTCTCCGTGGACGTTGGAACAAAATTTTGATTACAAATAGACACTCTCCAGCCTACCTACATAAAGAGAAGCGACTGAACTCAGGAGGCCGAACACACAGGAACATGCGAGCGGAAGCGAACACTGCTGGTTACCGCTCGAACTCATGGTTTTTAAGGTACACGCCTTTATATCTATTTCAAAGGAGCGTCAATCTTTACCTCGAATGTGCAGCATCGAACTCCTGTCATTCTATCAGTCCTCGTTTTTTCATTCCAATTAGCTCACTACCAAATGCTAAATGCTCACAGAAACCAAGACGAAGTACAGTAAACCCTGATGGCAGAGCTCTTTCTCATCATCTGACTCACAGGACTAACAAACCTTTGCACTCACGCTTACTTCTTCATTGCAAAGATCATCCCGTCTGACTACTAATACTGTAATCGTGACTCATACCATTATCGAGCGTAGCGTACGAACCGGTACGCTAAATGAACAAAGATTCAAATATGGTGAGAGCTGCAGACTTGAGGACGTTCGTTGGAAATCAGATGCCATCATGTACCTTTGCCTTCTTGTCCTAGAACATTCTCCTGAGGAACGAAGCAATTTTCGAATACCAGCTCGCACCTGGACGAGACGTCATAACAAATAAACGGAATTTAAATTGCAGCAATATTAACTGGACAGAGTATCTAAATCAGTACGGCGTATAGAGCTGTTTGCACAAACGATAGCATTTGTCTGACATACTTGGAGCCAGTTTCAGACCCTGTATTTAATGTTATAATGAAACAGCAATCAAGTCATGGCTCCGAATAAGGTGTGACTACCAGTCACAAAAGCTCACTGTGAGCTAAAGCCAAGGGTAACAATATTGCGATGAAATGCCTAAAAAGCTGGAAGGTGCTAATAGTTTGTTGGCAATGCACTTACGTGTCGCTTCCTCGCATTCCCAACTTGTCCAGCTTTTGAGCAGTGCTGAACCTGCATCCAGAAGTTTCTTTCCATCTGAGCTTAAAATTCACCAACTCAAGAGGGCAGGCAAACAGACAGCCCGAAAAGGGATGCTAGGCTTGAGAGGGACTTTGCTAAAGAAATATTACTACTGTGTGGAGACCTGCTGCATATTTATAAAATTGCCAAGTAGAGTAATTCTCATAAGAACTTATAACTATCGACAAAGCCAGTACAGAAATGGCTTCGTTATACACAGCCCCTTGACAAAAAGGCCAGAACGTTTCCAGTACCCACTCATGGTTTTCTCTATAATGAACGCTGTGATTCCATGCGCTCCAGCTTGTAAGTCAGATTTGGCGTATACTATCTGTAAAGAGGTACGTCAAACGGTCAAATAAAATTGCAACTGCGTGACCCATTTGATGCCACTGGTATTGTTATAATGCAAGGAAGGCAAATTAAACTGACGACGGAGGAATTGACAAAGTTCTCATACCAGAGTCTCTGCCACTGGTCCGTTTGTACACCACATCTTGTTACCGTTTAGTACGTATCCATCCGTAACCCGCTCAGCCTTGCACCTCATGCTTACAACATCGGAACCGGCTGTGGACAGGCGTAAATCGTAATGAGAGTGACTTTCGAGCAGAGTTGAGAAGCTTCAGCAAGATTGAGAAACCATATCTCGAATAAGAACATCTTGTCAGCATAATATTTCGTGTTGGCAGAAGATTTCATGAAAGAGTGAAATATTAAGTCCAGCAAAAATTCCATGGTGTTTGGGTCTGGATGATATAGTGAAGAACCCTCGATAAGTAGCCTTGATTCTTAACCTCCCGAGGAAAACAATAAAAGTATGAATGTAAGGCATGGAGCATACAGAATCACTTACAGTTCGGTTCACTCATTGCCAGGGCTCCAATGTGATCTCCACTGATCAACTTCAGCAGGGGCAAGACAGAAACACATTACAGGTTCAGCTTAGAACTTCACAGTTCATTAACCTTACTCATACATAGTAACTATACTTTGCAGCGAAGGCTATCACACTGAGAACATTCCTGACTCCATTTCTGATGAAGACCCTGAAAGTCAGCGCGGCTCTAAAGTGAAACGTAAAGAGCATAAATACTGGAGAAAAGCTTCCCACCAACCATTTGCAAATGGCCAGAAGCTCTAACCCTCAGCAGATTAACCCAACATTATACTTGAGGTACGGCGACGACTGGTACGGATCAAAAGAAACTACGAGAGAAATTCTTCCATATTAGAATTTGTGGACGTACCTTGGGTAGATATTTCTCCTTTTGTGCTTCTGTGCCATTCCGAACCTGCAAGTTTATATTGTTCAAAATTTTTCAGTTTCTGTGACTCCTAAGGCATCAACCACAGATCATCTACATGTGCATGACAAGAAAGTGACAAAAGTTTCTTGGCTCCAGCCAAGATGTGTCATTCTGTCCGCTAGTGATCATAAGCAGCAAATCGAAGCTCTACGTACACTTTGGAAAAGAATTATATCATATTTAAGATTTTAGTGATATGGTTGATCAAGGTTGAATTGAACTCCAAATAATCAAACAAGACAATCAATAGCTATGCATTCACAGCGAAAGTTTTGATATCGGATTCTAAGATTTAGTACATACAAGCTGATTGATGCAAAGGTTGGAGTGAGCTCCATATGAAAGGGCGATAGATCCAGACGCACGGCTGATTTCTTCCATGGCAAGGCAGTGATACAAGTAGCCCAAACCAAGCCCTCCATATTTCTCTGTATTTGCCATTTAGTTCATTAATCACCAGAATTGTCTTCATCGCAATAGCAGAAAAACCAAGCAAATAGATAATTCTACCGAAGACGGTTCAAGATCGTTCAAGTTGATGAAGCCACCTTACTCCTGCTATCTTACCTGGAACTGTAATTCCATGCAGATTGAAATCTCCCATGAGTTTCCAGACATTCACATCCTGAAAGCTCAGAGTCAAAACAATATAAAGTCTCAGAATCCTTATAAATAAAGCAAGAATAACTGCAATCCGCAATATAACAATCGACTTGAAACCCTACGAAACATATGCCACCTGTTTTCGTATGGTCAGGTGCAGACCTTTGGGAACGAGTTGGTCAAGTCCGTTTTCGCTGCGTGGGGTGCAATATTCTCCTGCGCGAATTGCCTGACACTGTCTTTGAACTGGAAGAGAAAAACGAGACATTAGAACAACTCCGGGATGATAACAACGCTTGAATCTAAAGGTTAACAAAACGCTTTCGGGCAGCGCTGCCATTATTTTCGGAGCACAAAGCCTTATTTTGGACACAAAAGCACTCAAGTGATCTCCAGTACCAAAGCATGGAGGAGCTAACCTGCTCCGCCGTTTCATCTAGCAGAAGATTCCCGAACATGCGATGACTGCCCCCATTCTGCTCAGCACAAGTCCCCACAAGGTCAACTGGAATTTCTCTTTCAAAAATGAGTGGCACAAGTTCATCATTCCACGGTTCTCTGTACGAGGAGCTGATGAGTTGAACCTCCATGACTTCACAGCCATGGAGGTTCAATTCTTCTGAGACTGAGAACGCGATCAGATGCTACCTCTAGAAGCTACGAATTATACACTAGTGAGAAACAACTCTCGTGGATATATATTAAATATTTTCAAATTTGGATTTAATGTAATCATTAAAATGATTTAATTAAAGGCGGCAGATGAGGACGAGTTAAACATGATACAGAGTTCACGTATCAGACTACAAACACAAAGGCCCAAGGGAAGAGAAATTTGACCATGTTGTTAGTTAACATGTTGTTCACTGAAATTGCAAAACAGTTTCATGTGGCCCCAGAAACTCGGAAGGAGGATCGTGCCAGTTGACTAAACAGCTTCTATCATGCGGATAAAAGTTGCAGCCTTACAAGAGGAAAAATCAGCCTCAAGCTAGTAACAAGACAGTAAAACTCACAAAGCAGGGATTGGTCAGGCAAATTGCGCCTCTGAGCCGTGACGAGCTCGTCCACAATGTTCGGAGCAACTGCGCCGAGTGCCTCATGGCGCCTCCAGGTCAAACCCGAGCTGAAAATTCCTCAATAAACAAACTCCTCGTGAACACAATTTCCCCAACAGTGGCCCTTGATATATCTCGCCGTGCCCTGCTACACGATTCTCCAACCACTTTCCTGCCTATCACCGAACTGGAACAGGAAATTCTTCTAAATCAATCAAAATTCAATCTCTCGCGTTGAACCTCAAAGACGAGCATATAATCGTCGGCGCTCCTACAGCTCTCAGAAAGCCCGCTCCTCCAGTCACGAAACTAGCAGCAATTGGCAGTCACCACCGTGTCCCACACCCAAAGAGGAAAAATTGACACATTCAATATGAACTGAGCTAAGTGCAAACTGATTTCGCGAAGGAGCCGATCAATTCTGGAGACGGATTCCAACGCACTCCACCGAAACAAAAAGGAATTCGTCGGCGACTGCGGGCCTTACAGGTCCGCGACTGTGCAATGAGTAACTACAATCAGCTCAATTCACCAGAGCCCTGCTGCGCGAAATCTATCGAGAGTGCTTCGCATGAGCTGCACAAATTGTTCCCGATTCTTCCCGTCCGAGAATTGCGACTGCTGGACCTCGATCAGACTTTGACGCAAGGAGATCGATCAATAAATCGATCGACGATGACGACGACGAACTGCTGCTGCTGCTGCTGCTGCTCTGTCCCTGGTAACGTGTCCCGGTCCACTCGACGACGAGGAGCAGCTCTAGATTGGAACAGAGTCGCGACGTATTAATACGGACAGAGCAGCGGGGCTACGGAGCGCAGCCGTCTTCCGGCGGGCGGCCGGGCGGGTGGGCGAGCAGAGGGACGCGTAGGCAACGGGAGGCCGGATTCAAGTGCCTGAAAGATGCGTCCGGCTGCCATGTGACGCTCCGGGCGCTATTGGAAGCATCCACTGACGCTCTGCATGGGACCTGACGGGGCGCCCAGTCGGCAAAAGCTTATCTGCCGCCCTTCTCGCCCCGATGCCTTCGTAACATGGTGACATGGCGCAGCACGCATGGAACGCACGCCCCTCCTCTTTCCTCCCTTCGGCTCTTTGTCCACGCTGTGGGCCCGCCCCGTGGCTCTTGGGTCCGACCGCGCTGACCTCGTACCTAACCACGGTCCACGGGTCCACGCAGCTCCGTTTGAGTTGGTGCTCGTTTATTCTTCCCACAATACGGCGTTCAACGACCTGCGGATGTGAACAGATACGGAGCCATTCGGAGGAACCCCTTTTTAATTGATTGAAGATGGTGTTGGTCACCACGCTTGCCTTTATAGCTTCGGATTTGATTTAGGGCTCAACGAAGTTGGTGATATTTTTCTAACTATCGCTCATGATATTTTTTTATATCAAAATCGAGGTGCTACACATTCTGGATATGTTCTTAGATTAGTATCGGTGAGGAGAAATGAAGTCTAGAATAGAAAAGAGATGGTAGAAAGTAATAAATGGATAGACGCTGAAGCATCTCAAGCGCCCACCTTTGAGAATTTGTTCTACTGGAGTAATAACGAGTCGAAGAGGAATTATTTACAATTTATCCAAGGAACACTTACATCTCAACTGGATGATGCATCACTACGTGATGCTATCTCACCACTTACACAATGAGAATTGTCGATAATTGTCACACAACATAATAATACTATAATGCATTTCACAATATGTTCGACATGTAGATTTTCTACCAAATTTTTGTGACATGAACAAAGTAAAATAACAAAAAATATAAAAAGTGTCCACCTAGGTGTAGATGGATGAAAGCAAATGAACAGCATTAGCTAGTTTCCGCAAACATCAGAGTGAAAATTATGTTCTACATTTCCAAGATATATGAACTACCAAATGAATGACCTACAATATGAGCATCCAAATATTTAATCATCTAATGTGATCGGTCTTGAAATTCAAGAGAGTTACATTTCTGAAATCTAGTAAGATATGCTCTCATGTATTTACACAAACCTGTCCAAATTCATTTCCATAGTTTTATAAAACCTCAAAGCTATGTGTACAAAGAGATAATGTCTTTGCATATTCATATATTTGAAGACCTTGGAGGTTGCCGTTCTACTTGCTAATCTGCGAGGTATCTATTTATCACCATCATCTACTCCAAAATGTGGCATGTCTAGGATTTGTATTTAAAAGTACAACTATATACTCTCAAATTAGTAAACTCTGGCCTAATACAAATCAAGTGCAAGTCATATCAATGGTTTTTTAATCCTCTTACCTGATAAAATAACATTTCTTATATAATTCTGTGATGGATAGTTCAAATCCATATCGTCCATATAATATTTAAGATTTGAAATAATAACTGTCTATTCTCCTTAGGTGATTGTGTTCTCGGTCACCTTTGAGTGTTGAAAATAAAACTTCATATGTATGTATTTAAGGTAGCGAAAACCTCCTGAGTTTTAAACGTGCAGATGATGCAAGTCTCAAAGTCAAGATCAAGAAAAAATTTAAGACCATAGAGAGGATACTTAAAGATGAAAGTAGATTTATTGTAATTACTTATCACATAAATCTAGCTCAGCGAATAAATTAAAGAAAATTTCAAGTTAAAGATTATTATCTGATTAAGATTAGATCTTGAAAGAATTGAATGATATTTATGAATTGAAATAAAATATCATACATGATTCTTTTTTAGAAATTTATGTTTCTTTAGATTTCATTCTGATCAATAACTGGATCAGATTATGAATAAATTCTGAAGGTTGCATGTTCTATGTGTATTTATTATAGAAGAATAATGTAGCTCTCTAGATTTTTTTCATATTTGAAATTTATGTGTTAAAATACTTTTAAAAAAATTTATGAAAAAATTATTAAATAGAGGACATTTTAATATTTAAAATTTTAGTAAAATTTTTTTCTATATATTTTGAAAGAAAAAAATATGCAGTTGCAATTTAAAAAAATTTGAAATTTTTAGAATATAGTTTTCAATTCAATATATACACATTACAGATGCTAAACTGTTGAGATATATATTCTCATTGAATATAGAAAAAAAATATAAATTTTCATCAGGTATACCTGGTTAAAGAAAGAAGAAAAAAGACTGCTAAACTATTACAAATAGAATACATAAATTCCATAATACTATTATGATCTTAATCTTCTTGTAAAACGTAGAAAGATTGTGGAATAATTTGGTTAGTTTTTCAATGTGGACTATTTTGATTAGTTTTTCAATGTATACCATTGTGCATCGATTTATTTCAAGAGAAAATGATATATATATATATATATATATATATATATATAAAAGTATATACTTTATGATATTTAAAAAATAACTATATCACAATCCATAATATAATAATCTATCATGCATTTTTTTCTGAAAGTCTTGATGTATATGAGAATAGCTATATGTAATCCAAATGATTAGTAAAGAATAATTAACAGATCTTTATTTCCTAAACTTGAAGATTTTGCTCGATCCGCTTTCACTTATGAACTCAAAGCTATCAGGACTTAAGAAAACTTGTAAATTTGTAAATATTTCAGTTGTGTGATAATAACCCTACACTCTCAAACCAACTATTATCATGCTTGTTCGGAGTACACTGCAAGGTATAATCATGCTACTTTCAATTTGAGATGTATAGATTCTTCTTAATACTAAATAGCGAGTCGCTAATCTAATCATAGCTATTATTTTTCACACCAATGGTAAACTATTTATTATGCACTCGTATGTATATACGCTAGTATGAGAATGAGGTACATAATTAAGAAGCATATTGGTGCACCCAAGCGAACGTATCATATACGTGATCGTGAAAATTGCATGGGGAGAACGAGGAATTATGGGCATTAGTACGAGGACATTATGGGCATTAGTACATAAACTGCCAATGATCTGATTAAATAATTGACGTGCGTCGACGTAAATGCTAATAATCGCATGAACGCTAAACATTCCCTCTGATTCACCTTAAACCCAAACCCAAGGGAGAGCTGCGAGCTGTCCGAAAGTCGGTGCAGATTTCAATTTTAAGAGATTCCCGTATTCGTCGCCAACTCCTGCGCAGTCCTGCCTGCAGGCGCAATTTGCAACATTTTCAGCAATTCTGTTGCAACTTTCTTGCGATTTTCTCTTGAGACTTGATTCGGGAGTGATCATTTTCGTTGCCGAATGCACACAATCGATCTTGGGTCGTGAGAACCGAGAGTGAAAATGGTGGAGGATCAATCGCCGCCGCATTCTGCGGCCGGCAAGAAGAAGCCCGCCGAGAAGTAAATCTCTGCAGCTGGGTTGTTATGCTTGGTTCATGCGTAGTTTTAATCGATCGATTTCAGACAATCTTTTTGATGTATATATTTTCTCGGCAATGGGACTGCTGAACTTCAGTCTTGCGGTTTGACATTCTGTCAAATAATGAGAGGGAAATTGTGATGTCAGGAAGACTTGTAGACTTCAATTTCGTAAAACGCCAGAGATCTGGTTCTGCATCAAGAGTATGTCTTAATGCACGCTCCGTGGTCTCGCAGGAAGAAGAGAGTTCTGGAGGAGGGCGACTGCCTGAAGGCAATTTTGGTTTCCGGAAGAGATGACGAAGGAAGGCCCAAGGAGGGCGACTTGGTTGTATTTCAGTACACCACATATACCGAGGAGGGATCGGTGGTTGAATCGACTCAGATAAAAGACGGAGGGAAGGGAGTCCCCTTCAAGTTGGTTCTGGGACGGAGCAAGATGATTGCAGGCTGGGAAGAGGGCCTTCCCACCATGTCAAGAGGCGAAGTATCCAGGGTATGTGGGCTTTGCCTAGCCACTGTCATGATTGCTGGTTTTTTGACGTCTTTGCTCAGTAAGAAATGCACGTGTTTTCGCAGTTCAAGTTGAAGGAGAAGCTGCACTTCGGGGATCCTGAGTGCCCTGTGCCTGTTCCAGAACACTTTCCCACAACGGGAACTCTAGAATTCGAGATTCATATGGAAGACTTTTTTAAAGTGGAGGTGAAGAACTGCACCTCATTCGTTTCATCTATATATCATATTACATATGTTTGCATGCGTAGCTTTCATTGAAATATTTGACCTCGACTTTTCTTGGAGTCATGTTGTTATTCGATATCTCGCTTGAAAAGTCAAGACTCGGGAGGACCATTTTTTTGGCAACCACATGCCGTCACGCTGCCTGATTTTACTCACTGTTTTCTTCGTCGTTTTAATGCATCGTCTATATTAATGTGATCTCCCAGCAAGTGGAAATGCATGCATCACACAGTACTTTTCTGGATTAATTAGTTGGATAAGAGTGAAGATGCCTAGCATCTGTTTTAAAATGCCGACCCCTTGGATACCGACCTATTTCTAACCATGGGTATGCAAGGAGCTGATACAATCAAGGATGATCAAAGCCAAAGAAGATATACTATACAGATAGCTGGTACAACGATCGGGGTTGTTTTACTTTTCCTCACCTATGGATAATCCCGCTTGCCTCAGTCAACTGAAGGCAATTTTAGGTCACCTCCAACTCTCTTCTTGCAGAGATCTTGACTTCTATTCTGTTTTACAGGTGGTTACGGAGGACTTGGGCGTATTAAAACAGGTACGTACAACTCAAACCTTAATATTGGAATTATACTGTTGGTTCCCAACACCCTTTTCATCCTAAGTTTTTTGAGGATGATGCTTTTTGACCTTATCGAGGCGGATCCTATGTTCCGTTTTAATGTCTCTCTTTATCTTACTATCGATCAGAACTCAAAACGCCTAAACACCTCGCGGTCAGAAAAGTCAAGTAATGAATGATACTAAAGTTAAGAAAGTATTACGCCAAATTACGAACCAAGTACCTTGATTAATAAACTCTTTATTCTCCATCAGGTTTTGAATGTTGGGGACGGTTGGGAGACCCCTAGGGAGCCTTATGAAGTCAGAATCAGGTTCGTTTAGTTACATCGATTATTAGCAAGATGTTTCAGGTTCACAACTCTGTTGCCTACCTAGGCTAACTTCGATTTAGAGGGTTCAGGGGTTTTCATGCAGCTACATCTTTCTCCTTCATGCATCTGAAACATCCAGTAATGTTTGAGTTTGAATATATTACAGAAAGAAATGAATATGCTTGACAACGTTGATAAGTTCATTATTTACATGTATGATTATAATTTGGCAGAGTCACTGGAAGGACACGTGGGGGAGCAAAGTTTATTGTCCGTGAGGAAGATCCTCTTCACTTTACATTTGGAAAGCGCGAGGTAAGATTATATATGGTTTAAACTGGTAAGTTGATGGTTGGATTCACTCCATGAATCAGTTTCTCTGCGCAGTAGCAATCCCATCACAGGCCTTGGTCTGAGCTGTAGATATTCTTTACACTTTACATTACAATGCTCTCACCTGAAGAAAGGCCAGCTGTTTGTGACTTTATGACCAATTCATAAGTCCTGGTGGAAAGTTTACCGAGCGATATAATGATTTATAATAATGATTATATCAAGTGAGGAAAACATTAGAGCGAACTCGTGGGAAAAGCTTTGGCTGAGAATGAAGATTTTGCTTCATTTCCAGGTACCAGATGGTCTTGAAAAGGGAGTGGGGACGATGAACAAAAATGAGAAGGCTATCATTCATATCTTGAATCCATCGTATATAACAGAAGCATCAGCTGTTCCTGAGTTGCCCACTCAAGCAGAGGAGCTTCAGTTTGAAGTGCAGTTGGTTCAAATAATTCAGGTGATTCATACTTCTTTGGGCCTTCATTCTCTGCTCTGATACGTAAAGTTGACTGTCAACCTTACTTTGTTTTCCACAATAGCTTTACATCTTTCACCGGTCAGCTCGCATACTGGTACAGATTTGCGGCGTCATGATGATCACATATCGTGGTGGCTACACATGTGTATACAACAGGTGCGGGATATGCTCGGCAACGGTGCTGTCATAAAGCGCCGTGTGAAGGATGGGAAAGGTAGCTAAGCCTCCCAATCTTTTCGCCTTGAGTAATTGCGTGAAATATCAATATCAGCATACTTGGAATTACCCAGAAACTTAATTCTGTAAAGAGAATCAGTAGCATAGATCCGAGATCATCATCTCTACATGTGATTACCTTGCACAAAACGAGATAGTATGTTGATTGCCTGAATCCAGAACTACAGAACTACGAGTATTGTTTTCGCGGCATATATTCAGACCTTCACTGGGTGAGGAATATGAATCGCCTCTTATTTCAATCACCTGGAAAACTGTTTTAGGCGAGTTCCCCGTAGATTGCCCTCTTCAAGACAGCATATTGCGTATACATTGGAGGGGTAAACTTCCACGCGAAGGTGGAAGAGTCTTCTACGATACAAGAGCAGAAGGAAGACCTTTTGAGTTCCGATCTGGTGAAGGCATGGTAAGTTCACCCTATATGAAGGTCGTATGCACGGTCTGATGTGAATCGCCCTGGTCGAGAGGATCCAAAGCTCGAAAGCTTGACGTTAAGCTTTGTGAACACTTTTCTGCCATTTTCCAATCAGCTGTTGGTGATCTGAAATGTGGCCTTTGAAATCTTGGCTTGAAGCTGCCAGAAGGACTCGAAATGAGTGTCAGGCTTATGCTCCCAGAAGAAATTTCTGTCGTCACCAGCACCTCGAAATATGCATACGACAATTTTACGAGGTAAGACATAATTATGCGAACCAGTTAATGAACATCAAGTCAGGGTTTACCATGTTTCACAGCAGAATCATGATGGCTGTCTAAAAATGACATGAGCTCAATCTACCACTGTATAAACTTTGACGACTGCACGTATCCTGCCGATATTGCAGGCCTGCTTCTGTTCCAGAGGGAGCTCTTGTGCAGTGGGAGGTGGAACTTCTAAGTTTTGAGAAAATGAAGGTCTTCATTCTACTCTTCTTTCCATTTTGTGTTTTTATGATATTACAGGCTTAAGGATTTTCAGCGCTCCTAGACCTTAACACTGGTTTATGTGGTTACTACCAGTGAGCGTCTCAATTTGGACTTCTTTATATGTGTCTTACAGGACTGGACTGGTATGAACTTCCGAGAGATTATTGATGATGCCGAAAAGCAAAAATCCACGGTATACTTCTAATTTGTCGTATCACCTACCGAACCTTTTTCTGTTTCTATTATGCACATCAGGATGTCCGGAAAAAAATTGGTCGTTTCCAGTACTCATCATACTACGATGAACAGTAAAGATGTGACAAAATCGTATCTGCTCAGGGCAACAGACTATTCAAGGAGGGGAAGTTTGAGCTTGCCAAAAACAAATATGAATTTGTAAGTATCAAGATTCACCATTCTGAACATCTTCATTTTTCTACATCTCTCCAGATCAACAGAATATGTTCAAGTACATTGGCTAACATGAAACCCATTCTCTCCTCTTGAAGTTATTACGGGAGTTCAAGCATGTGAATCCGGATGGCGAGGAAGAAGTCAAAGAATTGAGCAACGCGCAAGTATGTACTCTTCAGCATTGCCTGCTTGGCCAGTCAAAGTGCGAATATGCTGTGTTTGAACTTCTGGCAACCTTCAATAAATCTTTGAAGGATGGGTTTTGTAAAGTGGATTCATATGTTTGGGTAAACTAGTAGTTTGCAGGGTCTCCCTTTGTGCCTTGATTTACTCATGGATGGGATAGTTAGGGATGGTGAGTGTTAAATAGTATGTTCACTTGATTATGTTGATGAGTATGAAGTCAGAAATCGGTCCAGGTCCCATGATAGAGAGAGTCCAAGGGAATCATAGACCACCACGACTATATCATGACTTTGTCGAACTGCACTTCTCAGTTTGTGTATTAGCCTGAAGTTTTCAGGCCCTTCTTATGGGTTCGAAGAGCTCTATAGTCAGTTAAAAGTAGACAAGGAATTTGATCCACCCAAGTACATAAAACATGAGCCTAGTCAAAGTAGGTTCGCTGTTATGAGGGATATCAGAAATGGCTTGTAAGCCGCGATTCTATCACCGAAACGTAAAGAATGCGGCATACATGCAACATCTGCGTTGTGGCGAGTGTCTTTCTCCCCTATTAGAAGGGAATCACATAAGTATGACTTCCACCGCAAACATTTGCTTATAAGATTTATGAGTCTGGATGTAAAATGGTCTGATGAGGGTGTAGACGATGTAAAGTTTGTAACAATGATTACCAAGATGATTCGAATGAGGACAGCCTATGGTCGCCAAATATTCATCTTGAGATTTGGTTTCGTGTTTCTGCTGTGCTTCCTTATCGCCCTTTTTATACCATGAACCATGACGAAGAGCATATTATTTTCAGCTTTAAATGCTAAATATGTAATGCTAAACCTGTCTCTGTATTTTGGTCCAGTCAGTAAAAGTAAATCATGCCGAAAATATAACTTTCTCTGCGGTCAGCATGCGGACAGCTTCATGTATGTTGAACGAACGAAAATCATTTAGCGGGAGACTTGAAGTGTGGAGTGCATCTCGACATGCCGTAATTGAAATAGACTTGAAAGCTGAAATGAAACTTATGTGCGTGCAGATCTCGCTACAGCTGAACGTAGCTGCTTGCTGGCAAAAGCTGAAGGATCACGTGAAGGCCATTGAGATGTGCAATAAGGTGAGATTTTATGGTAGCTAACTGGCAGAGTTTCCTGAGTGTTCTCAATCATTGTCAAGGTGGGAGTTTTTTTGCTAGGATTGCTATTATCTACACGTGACTTTAAATTTGACCCGTACATGCTTCCTGGCGATGAAGGTGCTTGAGGGAAATCCTCACCACGTGAAGGCTCTATTTCGTCGTGGTACGTCATACACTGCCTCCAGCGATTTTGAGGATGCGCGAAAGGACTTCAACCAGGTGAACATTGATGACGTCGAGAAGTTTTCCTTCAGTACATCTTTTCTTCTTTTCAAAAACTTTTGGAAGTCGCCAAGTTTTATATGTCTTGGTTCTTACATGTCATTATTCTCTTGTACGCTGTCAAGGATATCTTTGTGGAACAAAACTTGTTCTGGTTCAAAAGACTCTTCAGAGCAAGCCAGTCTCGATTGGTGACGACCTCGATATATATGCTTTTTGCATTTAACATTCGTTAGCTTCTGAGTATGTTTTCAGAGCTGACTAGATGTCGTTCTATACGTATTATTCAGATGATGAAGATTGATAAGTCTTCAGAACCAGACGCTTTGTCGGCTTTGTCAAAGCTGAGAAAAGCAGAGCAGGTTGGTTCTAATGAAGCTTCTATTGTACAGCATAGTTGAATCTACCAGATCCTTTATCCATTTCAATTCTACTTGTATCTGCTGAAGCGAAGTTAGTCTTTGAGTAAGATGGAGAGTACTAGATAGGCACAGAACATCCATTGCATTGTAATATACTAACAGGTACGCTTTACAGGAAGCGGTAGAGAAGGCACGAAAGCAGTTCAAAGGTTTATTTGACAAGAAGCCTGGAGCTCTATCCGAGCAGGATGAGATGGAGAAGGAAGCGCCAACAGATGTGGACAAGGACAAAGATGAAAACGAAGAGGATATCAAAATTGAATCTAGCTTGGGAAGCCAGAGTTCTGAGAGCGTAGAGACACAGAAGGAACACAATCCGTTCAACTTCCGAACAGCTGGAATAAACTTTATCAGAAAACTTACTGGTGGGAGATGCTCAATTCTATGATTTGCAAACCATATTTCAGCTGACTTTAAATCATCTAATTTCTCATGTCCCACTCCCTTTTCTTCAAGAAACGCCGCCATCGCATTGAGGCACAGCAGATAGCTACTGTATAATCACCCGAGTTTTTTGAAGTTGGGATAAAAGTTCATAGATAGTCAGAAGCCATGGATACAAGTTTATATGGAGTAGGAAGGAAATGCAATAAATATACGTCGGGAGTATTTTGTTGCGCTACTTTTTACTTGTCCCATCATTCAATCAGGTTGTGTAATGCTCCCGCCTGCAAACAAAGTGGATGGAAGAAAGGCTAAAGTCTCCCGCGTGTACGCTGACTGACCATACACACCCAACCGTAACTGCTCAGTGAGGGAAACTATGGATTTGCATAACTTGTAGATCGGCAGTTTAGGAACAAGAGGTAAGATTGCAATGGAAGTAAACTATGCGAAAATTCCAATTTTGAAAGAAACATCAAACCAAACTTCCAAAATAATTATGGAGTTTTAAAAAATTCGAGCAATCGGGACTATTCAACAGCTTTTGGATCTTCGCAAGCAAATCCAAAACGTTTTGCTAGTTCCAAATTACGAATCAGCATTGTGAAGGCTGTCAGCTCTACTGCAGAACAAGGCTCTCGGTCAACTGTTTCACCACAGCTAAAATTTTCTGCAACTGTGACTCTGTAGAGAATCAAATAATAAATTGCTGGAATCGGCTCACGAGAAATATCAGTTACATTGTCGAGGTGTTTCGTGCACTCGTACCCACTCCAACCCATTTGGGGTTCCCATCTACAAAATAACACGAGAACGTTATGTGTCCATATTCATTGTTGTCCCAATGTAAAAGTTGCTCTATCTCCATTCAGATATTTGAGACACATGTGTTGGCGCATTGTCCTACGTCCACAGGCAGGTCTAGCATGTTATACCTTGGTTCTTAGTATAGCAGTGGCAAAGTTACCCTTCCGGTTCTCTCCACCTGTTCCAGCCAAAAACAGATGCACCGTTATATATTTTGCAAACGAGGTTTATAACTTTTCACTACTCACTTCGAGAAGAACAAAACTTGTAAAATGTTCCTCGATAACAACAGATTGGGCAACTAAAGGTTGGTCTTCTGAAATGTGGTCCTTTTCACACAGAATATCTAGAAACTTTCACCCTACGTATATCGCCTTCTTTCGGATGGATATGTTCACATACGCAAAATTGAAGGATATGGTATACAAATAACTTACTGGTCGATTGTTGCCAAGATTGCCAGGAGACAAGAATGATGTTGTCGGCTAGTTTTTGCTCCTTAATACAGTCCATCCAAACTTGAACTTTGGAGTCTTTCTTCAAACCGTGTTTGCTTTTGTAAGACACCACAGACTTTCTTAAAAGCCTCTCTTCTCCCCAGGGATACACCATTGTCCCATCCTCTGCCTGAAATAGATCCCAAAAAGGCCTTGATTTTAAGCAAATACACCTCACACAAGATCATTTTTGAAAATTTGAAAAACGCAATATCTAATCTCACTATCTGAAAAGACGCGTGGTTAAGATCAAGCCGTAGATGAACTTTACGTAAACTATCCAAAAAACATTTTGGGGCAGATGTAAAGAACAATGGGAGGGAATTGACTCTCACTCCCTGTGCAGAATCGAATCAAAACTTGAATATACTGAAGGTCTTTTGTGATATAAATGTTTATCGCAAAGTCAGTTCTTCTCTGTATTTCGCAAAAATATATTCAAATTGTAAAAAGTAAAGATTCAATATCTTCTTTTGCCATAAGTAGGTACTAAATAACTCTAGAGCTTAAGTAGGATTCACCAAGCATTAACCACCTTAAAACTATGTTTTTGAGTTAGGACCTCATGATCAGGTTTGAGTTTGAACTCTTTATAAATTGCTAGTCTGACATTTGTGAGCACATACTTTGAGTACGCACCTTCCCAGTGGTTATTCCTTTGAGCATTGATAAAACTTTAAAGTGTTGGATCTCTAAAAAGTTGAGATGGAGTTCGTGAAGGTGAACTTTGAGTTTGTCTCTCAAGAGAACACACTCAGATTTGAGTCTGTATAGGAGAGCTGGCATACTTCACATTGCATTAAATGTACATGATCTACTACTGATGAAGAAGGGAGTCAAGGTAGTAAGAGATGTGATACATTAACTCTGCTTTGAAGATGATAGTAATAGGTTCTGCTAAGTTCCTACTAGGATCAACATTGACAGGGACAAGAAGGAAGAGTGGATTAGATCAACTAGACCAAGTACGTTGAGAGTGTTCTACAAACGTATAAGATGAAGGATGTAAAATCTGTTGCAAAATCCTTGGATCCTGGGTACAATTAGCAACCAGACAATTGAGGATCTACACTCTCTCTACCAAAGTGCTGCAAGTTCACTTATGTCTGCTAGGGATTTTAGTTGACCACGTATAGCTCATTCAGTGGTAGCTTTGGCCAGATACACTAATTCTCCAACTCCAGCTCATTGGGGGTGTGTCAAAAGGGTGCTAAGATATCTTAAAGACAATCAAGGCGTTCATTTGAAATAAAAGAAATTAAGATCTGAGCCCACTCTCCTCCAAGGATTTTGTGATGATAGCTGAGTTAATTATGGTAACAATAAGTACAAATGTGACTATTTGTTTATTTTAATTTTCGAACTAACAATTGAGGGAGCAGAAAACAGAAGTCAGTAGCTTTATCTGCAACACAAGATGAGATCATGGTATTTTCATTGGCTATCTAAGATTTAATTTGATTCAAGAAGATGTTGGGTGAGCTTGGATTTACTCAACAAGCTCCAAATACGTCGATGAGCTATATCGTTGGAGGTATTGAACTCACTAAAATCACTGTTCAACATCCTATGCGTTGAAGGTATGTTGAGGAGAAAGCATAAGAAGGAATAGTTAGATTAGTGCGCTTTCCAATTGAGAACATGGCTGCTGATGAGCTTACTAGTGCACTTCCAAAAGAATCATAGGACCTACATAGTAATATGGCACTGAATTGCCTTCTCCATAATTGAGATTGATGTGATTGTTAATCTCAAAGTCAGTTCCTTTTCGTATTTTGCAGTAGATTAAAAATCGTGAAGAGTAAATATATTTACTAACTTCTACCATATATAGCAACTTAGTTACTTCAAAGCTTGAGTAGGGTTTAACATTAATCAGCAACCTTAAAATTCAGTTTTGAGTTGGATTTTCATGCTCAAGTTTGAGCCATAAACTCTATACATATTTCTAGTAGACTGTAAGAACACAAAGTTAGAGTACACACCATGAAGGTGGCTATTTCCTTAGTAACTGATCAAATTTTTGGATTGCTGAAGAATGGACGGTGGAGTGAATACTCTGGTTGGTCATAATTTGAAGTAAGGAGTGTTATCTAGAGCTATGGCTACACCAAGAGAGTCATCAGGCACCGATGATACATCTACGATAAATACTAGTCAAATGCTGCGACAAAATTCAGAGTACGAAAGTTCTGTGCACTTCAGAGGAGCCACCATTAAATGTTACAATTCCTAGAAACCAACTGAGGATATCCTTGCATGCTTCAAGAATACATACCATGACACCAAGAATGCGGTTGTGGGCAGCATCTGTGTTTGGAATGTCACCATTAACCCACATGACTAGAGCAGTATTGACATCCACAATTTCCCTTGTAGCAGAACCACTTGCAGGCTTTCTATCTGAGCTTTCTGGGTCAAATGTTGTACTGGAGTTCTTTATCCTGTCCGCCGGTACCTCATAAGAACCAAGGGCGAAGTGCTCAATAGCCTGTATAATTCCACCTGCACACCTCTGAGTGGCTTTAAAAATGTGGTCTTTCGATTGGAGAGCATCATACCAGTGAAGAAGCTCCTCCATTGCGTTGCCTACCTGCACCATGCAAATTTAGTTGATTCTTTAAAAAGCCTTGAGCTAAACTCGGAAAAATATAATCTGAGAAATCACGTCCGAATGACAAGAAGTTTCATTAAGACTCTTATAAATTTCTTACTCACAATTACTCCCTTTACACCTTCGACTGTGTAGAGCTCAGCATCATTTCCCGAGTCTCCACAAACCAGTGTCTCTTTCGGAATCTTGTTTTTCTCCTTCAGCTGCTTGAGTAAATAAGCGAGTGCTTCACCTTTCCCTGCTCCTTGGGGTAGCACATCCAATGCATAGCCTCCACTGTATATCAACTTCACCTTCAGCTGCTTCCCCCACACATATCTATCGCTTAGAATGATGTGGAAGTATCAGACCCAGATCGTTTTCTGCAAACACATCGGTGTCTAGGAATTGATGCTTCTGATAGACATGGCTCGGAAGAGGCATCATTGCTGTTATGCTCTATTGACTATCAAGTTCCAGAATACAGCACTGACAACCTACATCTTCTTAAAGCTGCTACACTGATCAACAACAAAATTCTTTGAGCCAGACATTTCTGATTTGCGACTAAGGAGATTGTGTGCACACCCCACAGTCCTTCAGCCTCTGAGTAAGGTCTCGCACTATATCCTTTGCTAGATCCTTTTCCACGAAGAAGCTGACTTTGTGAGGACGCTGTTCAGAATCTTCCTGCAGTGGGTTACGAACAAAGTTTTCGTAAGAAACATGGTGTATTAGCTTTGGAAAATATCTTCTCGGATTAAGTTATAAGTGAATTCAGCCAGTCAGTTTTCTCGTTCCACGCTTCCAAGAACATGTGAGAGCAGGTTGGTTCAAAGAGAGAAGCAAGAACGTCAAGAAGTGTAGAGGAAAAGACCTGAAATCTGAGTGCTGGAAACTTCTGGGCCTCTTCGAGAACCAGATCACGATTCCAACCTTCATTCAAATAGTTCTCCCATCCCACGTCGGGATCCAACGATGACCCGTAAAGTATCTCGGTCCCCACGGAGAAAATTCCCACGTCGGGAGTCAGAAGCGGTACTTCTCTTCGAAGCTGTTGGTATTTCTCGGGAGATCGTCCGGATGAGAAAACCAACAGAGAATTGTGGGCATAGTCTGCAGCCCATAACATATTGAACCGTAGCAAATCCGTGCTCTCGGAGTCGTTGTGATCAACCTGAGCAAACATAAACAGTAGAACCCGTCACACCCTTGAAACGAGGAAAATCCCAACAGCTTACAAACCTTCAGAAAAAACAGCCGCGTTCTCACAGAACATTATAAAATTACCACAAACATTTGCTGTTTCAAGCAGCTGAGCAGCTCGCTGTTCCAGCTGCAACTAGAGCTGGATTTGCTCACGGAACCTCAAAACCTCACTGAACTCTCAGTGCTGCCCATCGGCAGCCCCACCCAAAACTGCATCGTCTAATTCAACTAACAACGACGCGGTGGGAGCGCGAACATTACCATGGTGAAGTCCAAGTCGGAGACAACCATGAGGTGAATGGGCTCATTTGTGGTGATCGCGAGGTCCACCGAGCCACCTCCTGCTCGCGGTGTCGTAAGAGGCGCATCCCGCTTCAAACCGCGAGTTTCAACAAAACCGAAACCACCAACTTCGAAGCTGTCATTCCGCAGAGACGCCGGCATTGGGGAAAGTGCGCAATTGGGCCGTCCCACGAGAGGAAAACAAAGCATTCTCCTCCTCGTCCTCGGCGACGTCGACGTCACGAGCGCCGCAGGGCAATCGGAGGACGCGCATCCTGCAGAGCGCGAGAGGCTTTGGATGGATGAGACTCCACTGACGAAATGCCGGCTCGAAAGCATCGTCCTCCGCCCGAGCTCCTAAGTCTGCCACAGCGGCCAATTCCACGATCCCTGCGCCAAGATTTCCGATTTCTTGCCCTCCACAATCGTCGTCCTCGAGGATCCTCGACGTCGTTCGGTTGCGCTTGCCTGAGCTTCCTTCCTCGGGCGCAATCCGACTTGGCACTCGTCCCCTCGGTCTGGTGCGCCGTGTGGACACGTGTACTACCTCCCGCCCTTGCAAGTCGTGATCACATCTGTTGGCGTCACTGCTGGCCCGTCCACATGGACCCGGTCGGCTCCCGTCGGGAACTACTGCCCGACCACGCGCGACGGAGTCGATCGGTGAGGACGACGGCGCCTTCGACAGGTTGCACCCGGTTACAGGAGTTTAAAATCGCCCCAACCTCCAGTTCGTTAAACTTAAAGTTTCCTATATTAATGAATTAATTATATGTTCTCGGATTGGCTTCGGGTCTCACGGACCAATAGTCGGGTCCCGGCTCGGTACATTACAAGGGCAAGACCGTCGTGCGTTGCCTCCACCGTACGTTGGCAATGTTCGAAGCTCCATGTCCTAGCATTGCTGCATTCTCTACCGCGAAAATAATTCCTATAATCCATCAAGTCCTTGATGGGACAGTTTGCGCAGGAAACCATTTTTCCAGCGATTGAACCTTAATATTTCTCGATTTTTGCGTGTCATCTTCTCTGTATCGTTCCAATTTTATCGGATGTCCCCGAAGGGACAGTGATCCGGGTCTGGACTGTACGAATCTGCACTTTACGCAGTTTGTGGTGAACGTGGCATCAACCGTGTAAAATGCAGAACGGTGGAGCAATCGGACCAGAGGCGAACGGAGAGCTGTTGCCTGTACCAGAGTGGGACGAGTTTGGACCCCTGTGCCGTGTAGGAAAGAGGGCGACGAGTGCGGTACAGTACTAAATCGGGAAGCTCTCTCGTTGGTCTTTGACAGGGGCCTGTGTTCCATTTTCCTTCACGTCACGGCCCCATCAACTCAAAATAAGCTCAGTTATATTTTGGTTCCCCAATAGTTTGCATGGGTATAAAATGATTTTGGATAAACCGACACAATCGAGTCTATCTCACATCCCATGTTACACCCTCGTTCACGTGTCATTAAGGAGAGATACTTTACGTCGTCTGAAAATTACTGGGCGTTGCGTGGATCAGAACAAAGGCGGCTTGCAATGCGATCAAGAATGTGTAGAAAATTAGTTGCAAACCATACATTCGCTAAATTACTCCTTGGGTTTTTGTTTTAATTTCCAAGTGTATAAGTATAGATGGGCTATCTTGCCAGCACCTAATGAGCACCAAAAGTAATCCATTTATAAAACCCGAAACCCTTATGCCATTCCACCCATCGTGGTATGTCAAAATGTGTCTGTGGAGTAGATTATTATTGGCAAAGACCTTCACAAAAGGTCATGATGTGTAGAATAAGGACTGTGGGCACATACAGGAACATGAAGGACAAAAGGCACTGTTGTTGTTTCCATCCATGATATCTTGTACGGATAAAGCCCAGATGCCTGGATCATATAAATCCACACATTAAATATAAATATTTTTGAGGTCTCGAGGGATAGGATGACATGCTGGTGTTTCACTTCAGAGGATTCTGCCCTGCTAAAAGTGGAGTCACCGTCGAAATCAAAATGGGCAAAAGCATATGAAAACCCGTAAACAAGGATGAAGAGCAGCACACGTGGATCGCCACGTGTGCTGCTGCCGATCTGGACTCCGGGAGCATGATATCCATCGTCGACGCAGACTCGTTCTCTGATTCTGCTGAAGACAAGACAACGACTTATAATGCGGCACGTCAGCGCGGACCATTCAGCTCGTAATTGGCTTCGTCTGTGACCTGCTGCGACACGGTTGGCTACCGGCGCCGGAGCCGGAGCAGGACGAAGACAACTCGCGAGGAGTTCTCAGCGAAGATGCGCCGGCGGCGTGCGAATGATCTGGTGGTCCGACATTTTCTGGATCTGTGCTCGCGTGCAGCGATGCTCTCGCTGTTCCGATCGCTCAGCTAGGCCAGCACAGAGCGCTGTCTGATTGTTCGTCCCGAGGTGAGTTCGGATTTAGGTCTTGTCCGCTGCGGTTCGATTTCCTCTGGTTCCAGGGCTCGGGTTGGTGCGAATCGTGTTTCTCGTTTAATTCGAAGTTTCCATGTCGTCAGGGCTGCCGCGCGGCCTTATATCTCAAGCTCTGATCGAATTGACTGCCTTGTCGGAAGATCTTGCTATGGTCGAGCCTTTTCTGGTTTTCATGTGGAGTAGTTTTATCGTCATGACGATAAATTAAAACCGGAAAGGGGTCGGATTTGCAACTCGGATTCGTCCTGATCAATGACGTTCTTGTGGTGCCCCGCAGGATTTCTTCTCGTGGAAAGTATCTCATTGCATTCGTTTCCGTCTCGCGTGCCAAATTTGAGAGTCAGAATTTGTTCGCTCGCCTCTAAACTTCGACCTGGGGAGTGGAAAGAGTTCAAAAGGTTCGAGCGTTTGGGAGACAGAGTGCGCCAAGCACTTTGACAGTCAGTGTCTCGACATCGAGAGAGACGAGTGCACATGTGTTTGTGACAGGTACAGATTGGGCCCCTAATCGCCGCTGATAATTAAAAGGAATGAGCGATCGAGGGCATTTGCAGTCACCGAGGAATTTCGAGCGCGATGTGGACCCTGCCAGTGGTCCTGAGGGTCGAAGTGGTTTGGAGCGCATCCGCAGCATGGAGCGGAGACGGAACATGGAGCGGAGGCTGGAGCAATTGCGTCGGGAGCAAGGGCTACGAGAACGACAGAAATTACCTTTGAGCATCGGGGCGAGGGTGAAGACTGAAATGAAGAAATTGTTGACCAGGACGACCGAAGACGTGTCCGAGGACGAGGACGATACGGGATCCGAGGTCGACGATGGTGTAAGACGAGAAAATCCAGGCGTAGGCATACTGTGGAGAATGTCGTTCTGGGCCACGATGTCTTTGTTCGCATATGTATTTCTGAATGGTCCTCGCATGCAGGCCAATTTTGTCCCTGACATCGTCGAGAGGGATCCTATTTCAAGAATCACCCGGCCTAGGAACAGGCGGCCTCGAAGTGGTCATTGATCTTTCCGGATGTTTTCCTACTCCGTTTGCCGAGCAAAACCCCCGTGATTGCCACTTGGCAAAGGGGCATCTCTACGAGTTTTTGGATCGAGAGCGGCAGATAGGTCGGCCAATCTAGTCGGGCCGAGGAGGGGGTTTCGTAATTGATGAGTCAAAAGGGTAGCCAATTTTCGCTACCATAGATGCGGCATTTGTTCAGTTTTGATACATAGTGGAAGGAGGGCATCCTCCGCATTCTCTCTCATTAGAAGAGCTTTTTAGTGTTCGTTCACGTGCATTGGCGAGACTCAAGATCAACGGCGTGTTGGATACAGACGATTCCAGCCGAGCTGCACCGCTTCTCATTGACTGAAGCGTTCAATCGCTCGAATGCCATTTGTCTAATACATTCGGTGGGCATGAGAAGATCATTCGCATTCCAGCTTTTCAACTCCAATGCTTCATCTTTGTCTATCGGCGTATGTTTGCCGTTACTATCGTGTTCGAAAACTGTGTCGTATAAAACACTGACTTTCTGTATAATGTGAGCATTTTTGAAAACTGCCCCAATTCCGCTTTTCAGATTGCATCTGCACACGGTGGCGTCATCATAGTTTGAAGGTCGAAATGCGAAGCACGGGGACATTTCAGAAGTAACCAGTTGTGACATATAATTCTACTGCATCTGGTTTATGAGACGCTCTTTCATGGTTTGCAAACCTTCCATTACAATTTCGGTAGGGCATCACCTTCAGTAGCTTCAGCAACGTAATGAAAACTGGAAGGCGAGGAAGATCCAAGCACTCAGATGTTGTCGACCTAATTATACCGTGATTCCCCGAAAAGGTGTCTCTGAGCGGACTTTGTCATGGTGTAAGGGCGAGAATCATATCGACCAACATCTGGGAGGACTTTTTTTATGACGACTGTGAAGATGGTTGTAAGGCTTAGACAAGGTTTTGCCCGTAATTCCAACTATGACAAATTTCAGTAAAATTTTGTAGAATCTGATGAATTTGCGTGAAATGTTACTTGTGATTTCCTTGAAGGTGTTCTGCTTGTCGTGCTATCTGTTGAGTCTTCAAATTAAAGTGGCAAAGATCTGAATGTGTGGAATCATCTCAGTTTGCTGGTAAATTCTAGGATGTGGTTTTTTAATTTATGTATTAATTGGTTTGTTAGGTTTTTTTATTTAAATAACTAGATGTGTACGTTATCTGAAATGCTTCTCTAATGCCTTGCAGGTAATGAATGCTTTTGTTTCTGCAAAGAGAATCGTGAAGAAAGACACAAGAACAAGTCAATGAACAATATTGCAGATTTTATTTCTCTTATGACTTAAGCAACTTATATAATTGTTCAAGTACAAGAGATTCTTGTTTTTAAATTTTTGACAAAAATGAAACTTCGCTGTTCAATTCTTAACATAACAATGAGTGGGCAATGCAGAGATGATAATCATGGTGCGCTTTATGTTAAAGAACTTATTAATCCACAATGTGCATGTTATACATTATTTGTCCATTTTATCTCATTTACATCTTTGATCTAATATGAAGAGGAGAAATATGGTAATATGGAATTCAGAAAATTAATGTTGAAAGTTTGAATGGATGAATGAAAAGTTGTAGATAGTGACAATAATCAATCACATCATGGTATGATTTTGAGTTATTTATTTTACGAGACTCCATATGAACCTAAATTACTCAATGATAAGTTTTAAGTTTTGTTTACACTGATATCACATGCTTATTTTGGCACCACAAGGTTTAAATCGCGTTTCGAGCAACACAATTTTTGCATGATATTGTTTGGTGGTTTGGACAAAATTCATATACGAGTGAAAAATAGAACAGTTAAATCGAGGGTTCACAGCTCTACGACCAAAAGAAAGGTTTTATCGCTAAAGGTGTCGGATCTAACACCAATACTTTCAAAAAATTTCATCATTAATTGAAAAATTTGACTTCATTCGAAGAGAGATCTGATTTCAAAGGGACAACAGGCAGATTACGAACCAAAAGCGAGGTTAGACAGCATCGAAATGTGTTAATTGCTTTGACAGATCAAGTGAAATTTGTGTCAAATTTCACTTGATCAATCATATTGTCAAATCAATTGAACAGTAAATTCAACAGACAGCAAGCGATCACGAGTTACGCAAGCAAAGTTGACACCTCAAAATTTACATCCAACGGCAGATTTCAATCGAAAATTTTGACAAAATTCTGTTGAATTTGCGATAGTAGCAATTTGAAATTTCACAATTCCACTAAAGTTTTCATTATATGTGTACATGAACATATTTTAAAACTTCGCGACATTGGTGGGGTAAAATGAAATTTGATGAATCTCATCAAGCAATTGAGTTTTGATGATTCCCATCAAATAAAATTCTATGATTATACAATGAGCTAGGTATAAAAAACTTAACTAGTAATATACAAGTGTGTATATTAGATGTTTTTGTAACATCCAATCCAAACATGCAGATGATATGTTTGCTTTTGAGTAAATATTTGAAAAAAATATTCATTATCAATCTTTGAACTGTAACATTAAGTTAAAATATATTTTTTAAAATTTCACAAGTAGAATAAACTATGAGTTTATTCTTAACAAACTTAGATAAAATTTTCAAATAGATGTTCTAAATTAAAATCTGCAAAATGTTGCACGGTTATTCTTACTATTTATGAGTTTAAAAATTCAAGTAAATTTTTTGAATTAAAAATACCTTTTTCTTATCAAAGAGTTGAATTTCTTTAAATTACCAACAATTCAAAATCTTAGAAATAAGTATAAATTTTTTAGATTAAACTTTCTGTCTTGTTGTAAAAAATATTTCAACCTTCACAAGTTTATGATCTTATAGTGAAATATGTGAACTTTATGAAGTCAAAAAATCTTCATAATCAATAAAAAATAATAATCTAATATACATGCTTAAAAAAATGACTTTTGTGATGTCTAAAGAATCTCAAAATAATATTTTTTTATGTTTCCAAAATTTTAATATATAATTAATTTTTCAAACTTACATCATATATTGATTAAAAAAATTTATTTCATTTCGTATCAACATGTTATTATCTATATAAATTATTTTGTATTTTTTTCTGTGAATATCTAATATCATTTGGATTGCTTTCTACTTTTGTAACATTAGAGTTTAAACAAATTCATTCGAATTAAAACATAAATTGTAAAACTAACCAACAATGAATTCATCTATTTTTATTCAGATCTTACCAACAAATACAAAAATATAATATCTCATCTGCACTATCAATTCTATTCCTAATGAATATGATATGACGGATGACCCTAACAAATAAACATATTGTTGAATGACTATCATTGATGTGACAATAATGATTAATATAATAATTATAATTTAATTTTGATTAATCTTTATTTTAATAGTAACTAAGTCAAAATGAGTAGATAAGCATCTGCATGATGTTTTTGTATATTTTAAGCAATCACCAACTTCTACTTTATTTGATGTAGTACTTTGTGTTCATGCTCCACAAACCTGTTGATCGCGACTTCTTTGTTGAGAAATAATGTACTTTCAAAAGTTTTATCAAACTTGATGAAAAAATGATATGAACACCAAACATGAAATAGATTGTATACATCTTTGAGTATGCATTTATAGAATTTTTTAGTGAAAATTTCACAAAGTATAATAGAATATCTCACTATTTTTGCATACTTAAATTGAATGATTGTAACATATAGTCTATAATTCTATTATCTTTCTATGTTTGATCATAAGTGAATGATTAAAACTTTGCTTGATCTATCAATCACAAAAATTACATTTAAATACAATTGAGCAAGTTGTGGAACCTCATTATTATTTTTATTAACATATGTGAATCATCTTGTTCAATTTATTCATAAAAATCAACATTGAATAATTTTTTTAAAACTTCTTTTGTATGTCACATATAAGATTCATGGAAACATGTCAACATCTTTGTTTAAGAATAGCTAGAGGTTGTAATAAGCTAGTTGGTTTTTGATTATTTGCATTATTTTGTTCACAAGCAAGACAATTTCAAACCCAAGCTTCAACATCCTGTTGGAGTTTAGATCATAAGTAAATTCATTGAATGTTTTTCAAGAAATTTTGCATTTCCACATGATCTGTAATGTTTATATCATGATTTTTGAATAAAATCATTGAGCATAATTCTTGGTCTTGCAAAAATCATATACGCAGTTTGTATAACATCAAACCTTTAGACTTTTCTGCCATTCTAACTTGTAGTGTACTCATGATATCTTCATCATCTTTTGTGATATGTGTCATCTTGCTCCATCAATTGGTTTGAATCTTCAATTTTGTAACATGCCTGTAACACTAAGATTTATAGAAAAGATGAAACATAAACTTTGAAGATATATTTTTGAATGATTCTTCTCTTCCTTATATAGATAGTTCAAACACATACACAAATATAAGATCTTTTCTCGATCATCCAATCTCTTTATAGTATATTGATGACATGACAAATGTAACTAATGAGCACACAGATTGTTGACGTGTTGTTCTTAACTAGCACATTCAATCCTTACTGTACTTAACAAGCACACGGATTGATGACATGTCATTCCAAACTAACACACTTATTAACATAGGGATTGTTCATGTAACATTGTAAATATTCCACTATCATCAAGTCTACTCAATCTTGAATAATTTCCATTTTAGTTTTAATTTACTAAAGATGGTTAGAATCATTCATAAAAATCATTGGTGTGAGAGGATTCGCTAGTTGTTTCTTGCCCTCCACATACACAATCTTCATGTTGAAGCGTTGACGTCAATTTGAACATCAAATTTGTTGTTTATACACCACAAGCTCTTTATCATCTAGGTATTGCTTCTAGTGTTTCGTAATCAACATAATGGCTAATTTTTTTCATTCTGTTATTAGATAATTTTGTTCCATTGCCACCAACTTTTGAGAATAGAAAAGAATTGTAATGCACTTACACTCTCATTCTTGTTGAAGTTTGTCACACACTGTTATATTTGATACATGCGTAATCAACTTGATAGAGCAATTAAAATCATATCATTTGAATATAATTGTATGTAACAAAACATCTTTTAATGTTTCAAAATATAATTCTGGAGTAGATATTCATCTATGTTTTTTACCATTCCCTAGCATGTAAGTAAAACGTGAACTAAACGAGAAAAATCTTTCACAAATTTACGATAAAATCCAATAAGCTTTAGAAACCTCTTCAATTGAGGTTGATATTCAAATGATATCCATTTTTGAATGTCTTTTATCTTCTCACTTATTACTTGGATTCTTACAAATGTAACTCTATGATCCAAGTAATATATTATTGATTTGCCAAATTTACATTTTGAAACTTTGATATACAATTCAATTTTTTCTCAAAATTTAAAATACTTTTTGTAAATAAAATATGTAATCACTCAAATTTTTTCTATATAACAACATATCATCTAAAAAAATAATAACATATTTATCTTCATCAATCCCATGAATGTAATTAATGCATTAGTGATATCAAGAGCCATCATTGTGATTATCAAAGTAATCATATCTAGTACAAAAGGTATTTAGCAATAATGTGAATATCTTCATTATCATTTGAATTTGATTGCATTTATTTTTCAAATCTAGCTTGATTAAATATATTTTTATTTGAAATGTATAAAATAAATCATTCATACAAGATAATGGATATTTATTTTTCACCGTTTTTTCGTTCAATCCACGATAATCAATGCATAATCTCATGAATCCATATTTCTTCTTCATAAATAGCACTAAAGTTACATTACGATAGATCAATGTTGAAAGCATCCTTGCTCAACATCTTTTTCATTTAAACTTAGTATTTTTTCAATTCGTTTGGAACCAAATGATATGGAACTTTTCAAGTTGATGTAATTTTAAATGTCATCTCAATCTTATAATCTATTCAATAGATCATATGGAAAAATATCTTTGTACTACATAAAAATATCGTCCAAAAATTCCGATATATATAATATATTCATGTACCCAATGTTTGTCATAAATTCAAGAAAATATTCATCATCTTTAGAACCGGATGTTTTAACTATTACAAAGGTACATGAATATTGAGAATTTCATCCATACCAAAAGATATACTTATGTTTTTTCACACTCACTTCAATACAAGATAAGTATAATAATTATCTGAGATCTCAATACAATATTCAAAAAGTTGTACGAGATTGTATAACAATCTTATAATATTTTTTCCATATTTATTTATAAGAAAATATCTTTGCAATCTCTTTTGTCAATATATTTTTTTAATCTATTCATAGCTTTTGAATCAAATTGAGATAGATGATGCATGATTCAAATCCATCAAAATTTGAATTTAGATTATATATAATACAATTTGATATCTTTTCATAATTAACTATTGGAAATATCAATGTCACTTTGTATTTCATCACTCTAATCATACAATTTGCAACCTAAGAAATCATAAGATATTTATTGAAATGATGTTTCTCCATGCGACAAAGATAGATATGAATAGCTTAGAGATTGACCAATGTGTATCGGATTTTTGTCAAACATCTCTATATGTACAAAACCACAATTTTTCTCTATACTCTTCTTTTTAAGTGCAAATCAATGAATCTTTCACTCACTTGTTATTATATAAGAAATAGTCAATACTCAAGGAAAGAACAAAGTTGTTCAAATAACATTACAATCTTAGTATTTAGAGATAATTCACTTAAAGAATTAAACATAAACTCTAAAGATGAAAAATATGAATGATGTGTGTAGTATCTATTATGTAAATTTTACTAACAATTACAAAGAAAAAAGATCTTATTGATATCATACATCCAACTTGTAATGGATGGGTGACATAACGAGTAATTCTAACAAGCATATGGATTTTTGAAATGACACTTTCAACCAACACACACAATCTTTATCACTAAAACACAGAAAATGTTCACGGTAACTATGACTAATGCATTCTAAAGTAACTATGATTTTATCTTTAAGAAACTCTATTTTAGTTCTAATTAACTAAAAATGATTACACATTTTGGTATATTTAACTTTGTAATTTTTAGATTATAAAACATTTAACTAAATAATAAATCACTCTAGCTTGATGTAGTGCGTATGCAACTGTCATTGTGTTTTACTAGTTACTGTGGTTTATATGATTGCAATATGTTTGTTATTGTATTTATACAATTTAATTTTAATCTAAGAATCTCGGAAAGAAATTACTCAAGGATAATTATAAGTTATTATGAAATGTTATACCTATGCAAAGATGTTGAACATTTCCAAGCATATCATGAACAATGAAAATGTTCTTTATATGACTTGTTGTAATAATTATTTGATACTAAATTTTGGATATCCAGGAAACAATGATACTTGCAAATTAAAATAAAAAAATTCAAAATAATAGAAACATAAATAATTTTATCTTGTCTTTCAATGGAATTGTAAATTTGTTGAGTATCTTGAGATTTTTTTCATATTATTTTATATATGTATTTTAAAATTTATAATTATAAAAATGATGAAATAATTATTTTTGGTTATATAATATAAATAATTTTTTTAATGTTTATAATTTATTTTGATCTCAAAATAATAGAAATTTATGTCAAGTATTTTTTTACATTAAAAATATTTTGTATAAATTTTTATTATTTCGAAACCTATATAAATTGTTAAATGATATTATAAAATAATCTTTTATGAAATAATTAGTAAAAATTTTAATTAATAATAATTTATTAAATAAAAAATACATTAAAAAAATATTTCAATCAAACGATATGATCATAATCAATTTAGATATACATTACAAAAGCAATATACAAAAACCATTGGTATATGCAAAATCGAAGCATTCGATGATTTACAACATCGGATGTCGTCTAATGCCTGGAACCGCATGAGGATGGTCGTGATCTTAGAAACATCAATGCATATGCAAGACACACATCATTTTCTCACAATGCGCTAGCCAGCAAGTGGTAAATTGCAGTCTGATTCTGAGTCTTCGGCGACAGGGAATGCCATAGGCCTGTTCCTGACCGGGAATGCCACAAATATCAGAAAGAGGACGGCAGAGCCTTGCAATTGCAGCGGTTGTAAATTTGGCGGAGAGTCCGTGCTTTTCTGACAGTGCCTGACCTGTCGGAGAGTCACACCCTCCGGCCCTTTCTTATCGGATTTTGAAGACACAAAGGCAACTGCTCCGATTGATATTTTCCAACTCCTGCATCGAAGTGGAAAATGAGGGATGCATCTCGGCGAGTGTTAGCTGCTGGTTCCTGTTCTTGACGAGTTGTACATCTGCCTGCTGAGCGTCACTAGGAAAGCTCCAACTCCACGTGACTCACATCCCCTCCCTACCTTTCCTTCCCCATCCCCCGGCTCCCGATTTCTCGAACCATGCCAGGCATGAACTCGTGAGCAGCCCAGCCGGTGAGCCCCCGAAGCGATTGAGGGTCGAGGGGAGGTGGTCTGACGACTCAGATTGCAAGAGAGGGAGGGAACACTCAACTTCTCGGCCGAGGGGCGATGAAGCAAAAGGCATGGGAGAAAGGATAAAAGCAGGCAAGGGGTTTACTCGTTGGAGTTGAGCTGTTGGGCGAGCAACAGCAGAGAAGATACGCTACGAATCCAGGGGCAGTTGGTAAAGTGCAGGAAAGGCCGGAAAGGTGGGTGGGAGGGAGGGAGGGAGGGGAGCTTGGGCATGTGCAATGGTTGAAACAGTCAAAATCAGACTTTGCTGCTGCGACCGCCGATCCAATGGCGGGGTTCAACGTGGTGTGTTTCTAGAAGCGGATCGTCCGTCGAGGAGCTTTGCAGCATCCTCTTGGACCAACCCTCCCTTGCTTCGGCTCTCGGCCACTGGAACAACCTCGTCTCGAGCGAAGCATGAGTGCGGAAGCTTACCTCTGTCTCTCCCCTCACGGTGCTTTCGAAGACGAATGACGCACTTCATCATAACTCCGTTTCGCAATTGACATCCTGGCTCCTCCTGCTACGCCTGCTGCCCCTCCTCGTCCTCGTCTCCCACCAAATGAACGACAAAGCTTTGGGGAGTGTGGTGAATGGATGATGAGTAGTACAACCACAAAGGGCAGTCGGCCTTGGCGATACACACGTCATCCATGATGCAGCCCATGATGTCTTGTCCATGTCTGAACTGTATGATTCCCCTCCGAGATCAGTAGAGGCCTAAAGTACACTGAGCTCTGCGTTGCGTCGGTGGTCCTCAACCTCGTTAGTAATTTCTTCTCGAGAAAACCTCCAGGTCCAACCTCGTTTCGGGCCGTGGTTTGGGCGGACATGGAATCAATCAATCCCTTATTGCTTGCCAGGCAACCTCGGGATAGGAATAGGAAGTCAACATCGTGGGATTTGGATACGACAGACCATGCAGAGCTATTATGGCATTTCTACATGCCCTTGGACTGAACGAGTGCCGAACGTCAATGAATTCCAGGGATCCACTCCGTATACTCGAATAGCGCACACTTACACACGGGCGAATCTCGCCAGTCACATGGTATGGGCCAAACATGACGTAAAAGATACAAGAATGCACAGATGTGAAATAAAAAACGTTTTCAGATAGCTCAAATAAGTTTCCTCATCTCGTTCTTGATCACATGTTCACAAAGCTTTAAAAAGAACTACGCTATCTAGGAAATCTGTGTTCAAAAAGCAAGAGCCCCTCTTAAAAGTTCTTAGACCTCCAACAATTTGTATGGGTGTTTTATACTGTATACAAATTACGCGTGGAACAACTGATACTCATCACGAAAACATGTCATTGTTCTTCACTGCACTTGCTATCAGGAAATGCAGTACTTGGGACACAGAAGACACCTGCAAACTGAGGACCGTTCCTTTGAATGTGGCTCTATAATCTCAATAAATTTGACCACTTAGGTTACTACCGCTGGAAGATGCTGCAACTGTGCCAGGGGAAAACCTTCGTGGTGAGGTGAACTTGGTATTGACTTGCCTCTTGTATGGTGTAAGTTGTCAGGCAAGCGTACCATTGAAAACATGCGCATCTGTACAACACAGTGAAGAGGGCCGTTCATTTGTGAGGTCACACGCATGGGAGTGCTTCGCTTCAGGAAGGTGACTGCCATGAGTGTACAAATGGGCTAACCTCGTGAACAAGTTGACCTCGAGTAGGGTCGAAGTTACGTTTATATTGAGTTATTGTTGTGGTACGGTTCGTTGGATACGATGCAAACCTTTCACGATATCTTGAATATACTTACAGGGGCAGAAAAGGAGCCTTGTGTGACAAGTGCGTGCGCCCTCTTTCTTCATACCGTACCTATACTTTGGGGTAGTTGGGACTCCCAAAATGTATAAGCACTTGCTTTCCTCTAGGGTCACCACCACCTTCCTTGGGGTCTTGAACTCAGGGTGCGCAAATTGAGATCCACTGAGGTGCAGCAAGCACACGTCTGTCCGATCTGCTGCTGAAATCAGCCGTCGCGAAAGAAAGCGAAGTCTTGCCTGAGGGTCAGGGCTTTCACTGTTCTTCAGGGATACAAATAGAATCGCCGGTATACAACATTGGCAGCTCTCAACTTTCAGGTACTGTCCTAACTCAGAGGTGCATACCATACAGGCATGGCTAACAAACTAGTACCAACCATGTCGATGAAAAGTACGCATGCCCATGGATCCCGAAAGTCTGCTTCAACACGTCAACGTCCTCTTTCAAGGCCAAATCGACGTTTCTATTTCTGTGGTTCAACACAGACGTGATAGACAACAAGATTGATAACCTTTGTTATCTCATAGAAAGAATTTTGGACAAACAATTTACCATTTTTACTAACACCACATCTATGTGTAGTGGAACCAGTGGAAACCACTTCTTAGGAGGCCAAACGGCCAGCCTGCGAGGCTATGGATCTATCTCTGGGGGCAAACCTCTGGCTACTAGAGGTCTAACCCATATGAGGCTATCAATACTAAACTACAATTTTGACATGGTAACATTCCCGTCAGAACTATCTCTTGAATACAAACATCTCGTTTCAAAGAGGAGGCCAAACACATGGCCTCCACCGTTAAGTTACTAGTGTACACCATCAAGCCACAAACACGATTGGATGTGTTTTGGTCCTCAGGAAACCTACGCCAAAGCACAAAGGGAAGTGCCGATCGCCAGACAGCCCGTGTGTATGTGGGAATGAATTTGACCTGCGCCATAATACAATCTGGCGTTAGGAAACGCTAGTGAAACAGGGGATATTCAGCGAGAAATAGGAGCGAATACTTCAGATGGGACTTGCAATGGCATACAAGTATATGCAAATAATGCTCGTTTTTTCCATATCAACATTACTCTTATTATCTATAAGCAAGATCTATACTAACCTTAGAGACAAGAAAATTCACTGGTACTACGTGACTATCATAAGAAGAATTGTACAAACTAAGCTCGTCTGTTCTAAAAATTCTTAATATCGGCTGAGACGACCTATGGAGACCGTTACGTACCGGAGACTGCCAACATAAGTCCTTATTTGAAGCAGAGCATTCAGTGCTGAAGGCAGTAAGCAGAAATCATCTAGCTTTCTTTATCACGTAATATATATCACTCTCCCTTCGCAGCTCTGGGAAAGAGGCCATTGTGCGGCTGCGCAAGTGTTGCCTTCTGAAAATTCTTCAGCGACAGCATAATGTCTGCAAAGGATGGTCGCAGCCATGGCTCACTGCAATCGAAAATCCGAGTTTTAGAGACTTTTCATGACGAGAAGAAAAAACCGTCAGGTATCTTTTCTGTGCCCTTATGGAGGTTTCACGGAAACCGGAGAAACTCTTGAACTGAAGAACTCACTGGGAATACTGTAAATAGTAAGAATTTCAGCTAAGCTTACTTCGTCCAGCATGCCTCGATAAGTGCCGCGATATCAGGATGAACCTCTTTAGGAATTTGCAACCGCCGGTTTTGAAAGCCTACAGCACCCACTACCTGCAAAGAAGAGGATACTGTGTAAGTGATTAAATTTGATCATTTAAAAGGTGTCCAAGCTGTAATTTGCACTCTGCACTCCATCCTCTTCGATCTTATTGCAACTTACGTGACTTCCCACACCCTGCTTTCCTATCCTATCCAGATTCTAGCTCGACGTGAAGAGGGACACATTTTACTTGTTAGGCCAAAAGAAAGAAGATACCTGGGCTGGGCTCATGCCATTCCAAGGTTGCTGCAAGGTTACAAGCTCCCAGAGAACGACACCATAACTATAAACATCCGACTTTTCATTTGACGGTTCGTCCCGCAAAACTTCAGGCGCCATCCATTCCGGCTGCAAGTAGTTAAAAATAGAATTAGTACCAAGTTCCACGATCGCGACATACTTTTCAGCCAGGACCTAAAATATTTAATTTAGTGCTATGGAAAGTACAATCACTCTTTTATTCAGCAGTCACTACTTATGATGATAATCAAACTGTAGACATCTTACCGTTCCAGCTCCAGATCGAGAAGACAAGAAAGTATTCCCCTTAAACCTTGAGAGTCCAAAATCACAAACCTGCGGGATTGAATGTTGACAAGCTTAGTTCCTTCCTATATAACAAAAGCCAGTGCCGCGCCAGATGAATCTATTAAAAGTAAATTCCACAAGTGAAACAGCCCTCGACGAAGTTTATTGTTGAGGATTACGATAAAAATTGAGAAGATAACCAATCCACCAATTACCTACCTTGACTGTCCAAGTCTTATCAACCAAAAGGTTAGGTGATTTAAGATCACGGTGCACGATTGGAGGATTACTCCGATGGAGATAATTCATTCCCTTCGCCTGCAAAGATCAGCGAACATCCGTTAATTACGTCAAGTAGGTACAGGTAAACTCGTCTTTTCGCGTTTCAGCAAAATCAAGGTAGCTCAAGGTCCATGCAAGTTAAAATTGATAATTGAGCAGGACCAGTGTTCATCACATCAGAAAGTAGGTTGAGATATGGTGGTAAGACATACCACGTCGAAGGCCATACGCAGACGACGCCTCTCGTCCAGTGACTCTCTGGCTCCAGACTTGTGTAGCAGTTTAAACAAGCTACCTCTGGGCAGGTACTCGGTGACAATAGACAAATTTGGACGTTTTGATACAGCACCCATGAACAGGACAACGTTGGGATGTCTTAACCTTTTCATTATTGCGACCTACATCACGAAAAGATGGAAACAGCTCAGAACATGTTGATATGGCATGCCTAAACAAAACCTTGTAAGTGTCGATATAAAACAACCTAGACTTGTCATTGCACTTTACTTCGAAAGATCGAAGACTGTTGATCCCTTGGTGTACAATACTTGGACAAGAGAAGTCTAGAATCTGCAATTCAAAACTGTAATTAAAACAATAATGCCAGGCGTTGTCGATGCTTTACAACTCACCTCTCTGAGAAACTCATTCAACCGCTCCTCGTGAACATCTTGCTCAATGAGAATTTTGACTGCCACATCCTGAAGAGAAGAAAGAGAAAGATAAGCCAGTGTTTCCGTTGACCAGCATTTGAGAAAAGTAAACTTCAAGTACGTCGGAAGAGATCGGCAACGAGGTTCCGCAGACTAAATTTTGTAGAAAATTTGACTGTTGATGCTGCCTTCGTGTACATTGAGATACAGAAAAGATGCTTGTTACTCACCGAGCCATGCCAGTCCGCCCGATGTACTGTCCCGAACGAACCTGCCAATTTCAGAAAGAAATGATAAGATTAACTGAGTTCGAAGTATGTAGCCTAAAATTCTCACTTCCAGTAGATCAGATTAGATGCTTTCAATTCAACATTTCGACCTTCAGGAACAAACCATGGCAGGATGGGAAATTCTATTCGCCAGCATGGAAAGTGGTGATATGAAGTATTACCTCCACCAATCCGCTCTCTCAACGATATATCTTCCCATCGTATTTCCCAGTCATCTGTTTGAGATACCGGCTCTGGCCTTTTGGGTATGCCGCACATTTCCACCCCGACACACGAGTTTACAAAACCAAGATGGTTCTTAGACTCCAAACAGCGTCCTGCTATAGATTCTTGAATAGCTGGTTCTGATAGCTTTCCGTAGCCTTTTGGAGGCGAACTCTCCTTGTGGAATGTGAGACCACAAGCGTCATCAGGTGCACTCCTTGGCAGCGGCGGATTTAGCAGGTCATTTGTTACCTCAGCAACGAATGACATATTTCCAGATGAAAGGGTCTTCGCCACTCCTCTCCCTGTAACTTTCCTGTTGTCCAGTTGATCCTTGAATACTGTGTAGGCACGTTCTTGCGAAACTTTCATCACTGCCCACACTTCGGCACCGGGTGTATCATCGGATAAAGTCATCTGGGTCGATCCCGAAGGCAACCATTGGCCTGGATCTCCGCCACCTTTCCTCCTGCCACCCACAGCTGCATAAACAAACGCGAAACGCTGGATTGAGTAAAGAGCTCGCACCCCAAGAGCAACTCCGCAGCTGGAGAAAAAATGTTCCTCTCATTAACAATAACTGACGTGTTCGTTATCTGGTCCACGCGGAGCACGTCCCTCAACACCCCAACTTATGCTACTGCCGTTAGAACATGTGTAAATAATTAGAAAACTAATGTCGAAGCCACACTAATATAGAAAAAGATTTTATTCCGTGACAAGGAGAAACAATTCATCTCCCTTCGGGAATTTGACAATCAAGTGCAGTATATTAGCCCACAGTAGTCTGTTACCGTTTGTTACAATCAAGTGTCATATGACTGTAGAGATAAGACATGAGTACCACCGAAGTGATCCCTACACATAATATACATATGATCTCTACGCTAGGTTGGTCTAACAAAGCTTGAAAACCAAGCTCTTCTTAGGCACTGGAACCATTATAGACTCAATCACATTCCAAAGCATTACTCACGTTCTTCTTGCCGGGAATCAGTTGAAGAACGTCCTCCGGAGGAACTACCCTCCGCTTGAAAGCTCCTGCTCCAAGATCTGACTTCGTCAGAAAAGCAGTTACTGGAATCTGCAAATCTCAAAGGGGATCGCAAAGACATGGAAGAATTGGACCATAAAGAATCCGGGGACGAGAGGAATCCAGGGTTTCCTATTAGATCCACGTAGAACTCCCTGAGGAACACAAAAGCAAAGAAAATCGCGTTAAAATCATGACTTGGAAATCCCGACGAGAACCCTGCTATGATCGCAGCACAATTCAAGACCGATAGTGAAGCGACATGTGAAAATCGTGACCTAACCGACAATGCAGTAAAGTACTAAGAGCACTCAGTAAACGTACTTGTCTGGTTCACACAAAACAAGGCACGATGCACCCTCGTCTGACCCACAGTATTTGCATCCACGGGCGATCCGGCATGGCAGCTTGATACTATCGGCCAGCGTCTGCAATAAGCATTTGGCCGTTAGGTGCAAGCACCATGAGTTTGATGTAAGCTATGTTAAGTACCCAATTCACCTCCAGAATACGGTCAGGTCAAAATAGTGAATAATCAGGAGATGCATAAACCTTACGTACCTTGAAGAGTAAAGCTCTGTGTCTACATAGGCCAACCGAAAGATTTCCAAGAGGTAGGACAATGCTGCCGAGACACTCTTTGAGCTGCTCGCTACTTGATCGCCAGCGCGACATCAAGTCCCCATGTTCAGAAGGAAACACACCTCTTCAAAAGGGAAGACGAAGTTGAGGTCAGTCCAGGAGATGGTGACGTGAGACAAGACTAAAACTTGTGAAGTGTGCCAAAAAACAAGCACTCCATTGTGTAGAAAAACTTACCCAAACAGATTACAAACACGCTGACCGAGGAGTTCGGCAAGCTTCCGAGAGTTAGAGGCTTCTTGAGCTATGGCAATGGCCTTGCTCTCCAAACCTCGGAGCATGGAATCTCCGTTCTTGTCTACAAGGATCACCTCCAAGGAAGATTCAGCAGGGTTTACCGATCTGAGGGACTCCAGGGATGGCATCTTATTCCCTTCAGTAGGGAAATTGCACATGGTCCACACCTGCGGATTCATGCCCCATATCATGTAGAATCCATCTTGAATGACATCGCTGTATCCAAGACTTCCGTTCACCTGCGTTGGTCAGGAGCGATCAAAGCTTGAGTCATAAATGAGTCACTTGATCCCTGCTCTTTTACTTGTTACATTGAAGACGCAGGGACAATTCGATCACATAACAGAAGTTCATAACCATCTCAGGCTCCACCGCAATGAAATGCCGAGTCAGATTCAATTGCCGAGAACTTTTCGGAACAAATTGCCTACGAGCCACATCCACAAACTGAACTCCACAAACAAGAAACGAGGGGGTCTGCAGCGACAGAGGACATGCAAGGCAGGAGAACGCACCCAGAAGCGGTGTGCAGTCGCCTCGACAGATCTACGTGCGGCCGAGCAAGAATTGTCCTTGAAGTGATACCCAATCAACCTGGTCTCGGCAGTAAGTTCGGCTTCTGCCATGAGCCGGAGGGCCAGTGCCAACTGCATGTTATAGCTTTGCTCTGCATGTTGGGCCCAACTCTTTGGAGGCTCTTCCACCTCCTCATCGTCACCCCGTAGTTGCTTGGTGGCCTCATAGAGGGAATTGAGGAACGTCGAATTGCTCGGATTGAGTGAAAGGTTGGGGGAGGTGGGAAGAGTGACATCGCTAGATAAGATACTATCTGTAAAGCTCTCTCCGCTGGTCTGTCTGTTCAATGACGAGGTCGACGCAAGGGCCCCTTTGCGCCCGTTTCCATTATCAGTCAGAAACGACGTTGAGGATGAGGCCGCATTGCGCCCGATTCCATTCTCTGACAGAAACGATCTGTCCAAATAGCGTGCTCCCAGCTTGGAGTTTTGTTCAGTCTGGTTAGCTGTTTTCTTGTCGAAAGGGACAGAATTTCTCTCCCAGAGTGAATGCGAGATCAAGCAGGGATTTGGCTCTCGAGGAGGAGAGAATCGCCCAACACTTTCAATCTTATCGGAATTCCCGAAAAGGTTCTTCTCCAACGAAGAGTAGTTTCCCTCCGATGAAACATGCGAGCATTTGTCGGAGATGCCAGACGATGTTCTGTCTACGCGGGGGGGCGGAATCCCCTGTATGCCGCCAGAGTGGACCCTTTCGATGGGCCCATTTTGGGCCTTCTCCGGAGGCCTATACAATGTATCCAACGCCCCATAATTAGACTGGGCGCATGGGCCTTTGCCGAACGAAGTCTGTATTCCTTTGGCTGGCCCCTGGTAAGTTTGTCTGAAGAAGTCAAAAGTAAACTGTTCTCCTAGGCGATACGATGGCTCCGGTAGCTCTGAAATTGGGAAGTACGAAGCTTCAGTTTGATCCAGCAGAACGTAATCAGATCTGCGAGCAGGCATGTTCATATATCCTGTCTGACCCTGCAAGGGCTTCACCTAAGCGCTGACGCATCCTGTGAACCAGCCCCTTCGAAAAACTCTAATTCATGCACACCTTGACAATAAGTTCTGTACGGGCAGAAGCATGCAATCCGTTCGCACATTTACGAGTAGTTCCCAAGGGCTCCTCCCGATTGCACTCGGCCAAGGCTTCTGGTATCGAAGATGTCTTCACACACAATCCGCCGGACAGAAGCTAGCCCGAATTGAGCTTTGTCGTAAGGCCGCGTACTCAAGGTATCGCCCAATGCGGACTCTTCGAGTTATAGCAGGAGTCGGATTGGTGGTCCACCAAAACGACACCAGCCGTCGACGTATCCAAACCGCTTATTATCTGCTGCTGAGAATGTTGACCTCCTCGAATGGTGGAACATTGGCTGAGTTGACACCGAGGCGGCTATTCCACTTCACAAAAAAGTGGTCCTCTCGGAGCTATGGAGTTACCAGGAACCTGGCAGGACAACAACAGAGAGTTAGCAACCTTCACATCTTGTCATCGTCGAGATCACAGCATCAAGAGCTTCAGGTGTATTGAACCGAATGCAGTCAATCAGTCATCCACCTCTGCAGATTTGCCAAATTCAATCAGATAGAACGATCAAATCCTAATTCCTTCTACCCCATGACTCTTTTCTCCTCTGCATGTGAAGAAACTAATGCCGACGGCGCCGCGTGCAAAGTCCACGGCCTGGCAGGGCACCTAGCTACGATTGCTCTCGACCTGACGACGGGTAATTCGGCGAAGGTTGGGAGAGCGAGGGACATATTCTGCAATGCTGCAGGGCGCTCGAAGTTCGGAACCGAGATTCGCGAGAGAGAACTCCAAAACCTCAAACCAACGAGTTAGCGACTCAGAGGGCGCCAGATTCTCTACCCGACATCTCACAGGCAGACTCGGGTTCCCTACTTCCGACTGCGACAAGTGTCATGGTTCCGGTCGGCGTACCAAGCACAGGTACTGATCTCAAGACTCGACAGAGCTGCCAAACTCCCGACCTTCACCTGGACCAGCACCAGGACCGTCGTGACCATCATCGACAGCATGAAAGCTATGATCCCGAGAGGGAGGCGTCCACGACCTCAAAATCAGATCGACGACCGCAGCAGCCCTGGAAGTCTGGCGCGACGAGGCTGCCCATTATTCTCATGCACCACTCCACTCCCTAAGGCCCGACCCAATTTAGCTCACAAGTCGCTCGTGGGAAAAAATGCAACCGGCGAACCAGACCTGGAGAGCGACGCAGCGGACGTGCCCGCTTAAGCCAAGAAACCAAGATCGTCGAAAATCGCCAATCTCGCTAGAGCCCGAGCGCTGCAGCAACCACCTCGTCGGCCCGTGTCGCTCCAACAACGCCTGCTGCCATGTCCTCAAGTCATCATCGGCCCTCCCATCAACCGAAGTCCGCGAACGAGAACTCGGGACACACTAGAGACGTCGAGCCTCTGTTCCACTCCAGAAGCATAGCAGATCTCCGAGATTTCCCCCGCTCCGTCGGCACGCCAGACGCCACCAACCTCGACCCTCTCTCTCTCCCGTGACTCTGCAATCTCCTCTCCGCGCTCCCTTCTCGACCGACCTTCTCTCCAATCCTCTCCTCTCTTCTCTCCTCCGCTCCTCTCCTCGTGCAGCGAGCTGCTCCTCCTGCGCCTCTCTTCACTCTTCTCTCTTTCTCTCTCTCTCTCTCTTCTCGCTCTCGCGAGCTGCTCTTTCTTCTCCTTCGTCTGCTTCTTCTTCTTCTTCTTGTGCAATCTCGATCGAGATGTGCGCGTCGGGGCCTCGTGATCCTCCTCCTCTTGTGCGCGCGAGGGACAGAGCGAGCTATCGTGAAAGCGGGCGCTGGAGCTCGGGCTCAGGCGCTCCACTACATAGGACTCGGTTAGAATTCCTCTGCACTCCAGATGCCATCGGCCCTCGCGGCTCCCCCTGAAAACCTGCCCTGGCTGCGTTAGATCTTTCTCCACCAGCGCAAGTGGCAAGCATCGTGTACGGGAAATAAAGTCATGCGGTAAAGGCATGGCCGCGCCCGCGGTAAAACCTCCCTGCCTGCCTGCCTCCCGACTCCCGAGACCTTGTCTGGTTTCACCTCTCGCTCCCCGCCCGCCCTCCATCGCCTGCTTCATATGTCCGTCGTAGATCCACCTACCGACATCTGCGCGGCATCCATCCGTCCTCGCGGACCGCAGCCCTCGCCCAATCCCCTTCCGCTCCTCGGCAGGCCTGCGAGCCTGGGCGACTCTCGCGCAAGACCGCCGCTCGGTCCTCTCGGTCCGTCCGGTCCGTCTGTCGGTCGGCCGTCCCAGCGTCTGGGTCCCGGTAGCCGAAGGTGGTCGTCGTCGTTCCAGATGGGGCGGCCGTCGTTACGCAGGGAACGGGGGTTTCAACTTCGCGGTCGCGTTCGGGTCGCGTTCGGGTCGCGCTGCGCGGCCCGTGAATGGCGGTTCCGGGCGATGCTGCTGTGGCCTAGAAGCCCACGTGATAGCCTCTCGGGCCCTGCCACTTGGCCCCCCGACTCTTCTGATTGGAGCGCGACTCAAAAGCGCACGCAAATCCCGGTTGCTCCTAAGCACGCGTTGTTAAATCTGGAAATGTGCGATTAGTCTCGCGGGCTTGGATCCTAATTGGGACGTCTTAAATCTGTCCATGCGCTTCCTCGCTCAGTGAGGGCCACAGCGATTTCCGTTGTGTCGATGTGTTCGTCCGACGTGTCCTCGTCTCATGCAGGATGCGCGTCATTCGTCCACGTTTTGCCTACTCGATCTGCTTTTTAGGCTTGCATTGTAGCATCCCATTGCAAAATGCTTGTGTCCTTTACTTTCCTCTTCCAGCCTATCGACGCAGTCATGTTGTCATTCCGGCAGCGCGATCTCGAAAGTGAATGAAATTTTGATTTTGATGTGCGAAAAGTCTCTGTCGGACTTTTCACATATTTGGAGATTCAAATTGGAAGTAAATCATTTCGGCTGCAACTCGGTTTTCGCCTTTTTCTTTCATTGTTCTACAAATCAATTCTCTGGCTAGAAGAATGTCGATATGTTTGGGAGACTGACCCAAAGAAAAAGCACATAAATCTCACGGAATCGAATGAGAAAAAAAAGGTGGAAAAAATTCACATCAATACCATGCAGACAAGCAATTTGAAGGCCACAAGTCAATGAACTCAATTGCATTTCTAGAGCAAATGTTAGTTTATTTCAAGCTGTCAATGTTATTCTTACAATACTTTACCTTGATGATTCTACCCATAATGCATTCTACTGTAACACCTACAAATATTACAACATCAAAGCTTAAGAAAGTCCAAAAAGCTAGGTCCTCGTAAGAGCAAATTTCATTAACATCACACAACATCATCATTTCACCATTACTTATCCATAGTTCGGGGTGTAGAAATGAACTGCATATGACTAATTCAACTTCTCTACAGCGAGTCTATCCTATCTTACTGTGACTGGCAAGTTGATGGAATGATATCATGCCAGAACGTCGCAATCACTCTTTGAATCATTCAAATTCCAAACGTTTCTTAAACTTTTACTGAGATTCAAGTTGTGCTAACAATGCAATCAATATTACATAAACAAACCAAAAATCAACAACAATATTGAATATTGAGAAGTTACAACATAGAAAATTCATAGCTACATATCAAAACGTTTGAGAGTTCAAAAAAGTGAATTCTTTCAAGATATATAGATGCATGTAACAATCAATACATTGAAATCAAGAAAACATCTACATTATGGTATCAGTGATAGTATAAAACCAATGTTGTTTATAGTCATTATGAGATTATGATGACTTGATTTTTAATTGAATGAAACATGACATGATGCAAAGAAGAAGAAAACTTAGTGTTATGTTAACAATTTTATTTTTAAAAAATAATGATCCAAAGTATGCCAACAAAGAAAAGGCTGCCATACGATCACGCATGAATAATTTGTTCAATACTAAAATCAAATATTTTTAATTGCAATCATTTGTGAATTATAAAATTTTATGAACCAATAGATTATGATGATTGAGTTTTAGCTCAGATTAGAATTTTCATGTAGGTTTCTGATAAACTGTAAGTAATCATAAATGTTAACAGATATCTGAAATTTGAAATATGAAAATAATTTTACGTCATAAATATTTAAAAATATAATGAATTGGAAATTTTGAATAAAATAAAATAATTAAAATTACCAGACATAAAAATTTTTTATGTGTATAACAATACATTCAATTTTGGAATGTTGTAATAATTTATTTATTCTAACTTATTTTATAACATTTCAATCTAAAATAATAAAATTACATGGAATTAGAGTTATTTACAATTCAAACTATTAAAAATTTACTTGAGTAAACAATATACATGCAATGTCACAATGAAGATAGTTGTTTTAACCATTGATTTTCTTAATCGATTGTATACATGTGTTGACTTTGTTATGCTTATACTGTTAGAATGTTGTTTTTCTTAAATGTGAAATTGAAAAACCTTCATATATAAGAGATTCTAGATTAGAAATAACGATTTTATATTATTTTTTTAAAAAATTAAAAGAGTAAAATTTCTAATTTTATTCAAAATGTTGACATAAAAATAAATAAATATAGCATAATGAAACCCACATTAAAAGAAAACTCATATGAGCTTTCAAAGGTTCATGTTGTAGAACCAACAATGTGTTTTTTATTCATTATTTTTGAATTGAATTTTTTAAATAATGAAATATAAGTGACTTTAAATTTATAACTTGAGGTAGAAAACTTTGCATTTTGAATCTATTTGGTTGATAGATATCACTCTTATTAAACTAGCAAATCAATTTTTCCAACTAAATATCAATTTGGATAAAAAGTGGCATGTACAATTAACAAATGTATTTAAAACTGTCTTATAGAAATATTCTGGGCATTTTTTAGAGATGTAAAACGTTCTAACAAACAATTCAAAGCTGAGAGCTGTAAAGTCACCAGAAGTCTGAAACTTCAACCTTATTGACTATTGTATAATGATTCCTCTACAGCCAATAATAACTTTGAAAAAAATTGTGATTAGAATGTTGTATTTTAACTAAATAATGTAACTAGATTTGCAGAAAAATGATGCTTACAACAGGTTGATTGAATTTATATTATTACCAATGAATCAAGTTTAAATCGGATACTTATCTGATTTCTTGCATGCAATGTGACAGTTTTTTTCTAACAATTTAAAATATTTGTGGTTCATCATATGTAGAATGTAAATCACATTCTATACTTGTACATACTATGTTTGAAGAAATGATTATTTCACTGATCAAGCTCTTGATTGAGTTTCATGCTAACATAGCTCACAATTATAAGAATAGGATACAAAAAATAGGCAAAAAGGAGTGTGGGTCAGAATGAATGTGAGTATGTCGATCGTTATAGTAGATAGATATTCTGTCATTAATTTCAATAATCTCAAGAAGTGGTAAAAAGTGAAAACATAACGACAGCATACTTCTCATACTACTTTTATCACCTCGCCTCGCCAACTCAACGATTCCGGTGGGTCTCAGTTGTCACTTACTAATCCACACGGTCTTCAAGTTACTCAATCTAGGCGCTTTTGCTTTAAAAAAGAACGCTATACTAGTAGCCTTTTTGGTCAAGAAACCCCATATATGCAAATCGTATCTTCCAATTAGACTTCTTTGTAATTGTACCTATGTGACCTAAGGTTTAGGTCACATAGGTCGTTATCACTGGATGACAACCATCCACAGCTACAACCAACAACAACATACGACTGTTGTCCAAGTCTTGTATTCTTTTATCCGTCCCATACAAACTTGATCATTGCCAGGATTTTATTTTCCCGAATCTTCTCCACCCACTTTCTTTGACTGTATGTAACAGTTTTCCTTGTCTCTGATATATCGGTCACTCAGATATGGCACTATGCTTGCCCGCAAACAATGGAGAGAATAAATTCGATAAAAAGGAGTTGAAATGACCGATACTTATCGGCCATTTTAACTTATTTTAAACCACAACCTGTGTCACCTCCAAGGGTTGTGGAATGAAAAATTATTCTTGTACTTTTAAATCCTTCTATTTTTACGTTTGGGTGACTTCCTTACAGTCGATGATGAGATTCTAGGTGCATACTCCATCGCTGAAATCAAGACGTTATTAACATCGATTGAAATAGAGAAAAAAACTCAGTGAATTGATTCTTCATATGTTCATATATTTGAAATTTTCGAAACCTTCTGATTTACATATTTCAAGCCTCCAATTCATGCAGTTTTGTAACTAGGTCAATTACGAATTTTGAAATTTTGAAAAATTATAGGAAAATTTAGCACATTTACTGATAATTTTTTGAATAAGCCATAAATCATCATGACATGGCCATATATGTGTAAAATTAATTTTCAAAATATCACTATCAAGTGCACACAATATATTACCAGTTGTAGGATATTGAAACTCACGATGATATATTTAAATGAGAAATATTGTTAACAATACACTTATACCTATATATATATATATATATATATCTCCAGATTGCAGAACATGGTGAAATGTTATTTCTATCACATATAAAACACCTATGTAGAAGAAGTATTATTGTTCTTATTTTTCAATGATAATACGACCATAATGATCTGCAATTATACTGTATTTATTTCTGCCGTTTCTAGCTGAATCTAGTGAAAAGATGTTAGAGTTTTCTGTTATTTTAGTAAGAAAAATGTGGAAGGATGTAGTGCTGCTTTTTTGTAATCTTTGCACCACTCTTACATATTTCGTTTAAAAGATCCTTGCAATTGTTGTGAACATGATTGATCATGTAAGATATTTGACTCTCCAGAATCAACGTAGCTGGCTGTCTGCAGCGCAACTGCTTATGGTCATATAGGACTTGAGCCCAAGTTGGTGGTGAAAAGCTCGCTTCTCAAGAAAGATCATAGAATCCCACCAATTTGGGGGGTATATCAAGGCCAAAGTCCAGTACAGAAAGGTCGTGTGATTAACCATAATATCTCCCTGCTGACTCACTTGAATGCGAAACTGTCTTCTTCAATCCCCCTTGATATCAAACCCACACAATAATGTACGACCCTTGTAAGGTTCTGCTTTGTAGAAGCAAACTTCTTCTCAATTTGTACCAAATATTAGAGTATAATATATTTCCCTTCAGATGTCCTTAGTGAGAAAATGTTACTGCAAAGATTAGTATTCCATAGATAAGAATCATATGTCTTCACTGTTTTCTTTTCCAGATCCAATAAGTCTTTCCGCCATTCATCACAATACATTTCCCGGTATCGCAGTGTTGAATAAGTTCTGCATCCATCTATTGTAGTTGTGTTTTTGCATATTAAAGTGATGAGTACATTACTTTTAATTCCTTCTTTCTACACTTATCTGTAAGAGAATAGAGAATCCTTATGAAGATATCAATTATGTTGAATTGGAGGGTCCTCGCTTAGTGTACCAAAATCTAGGTTTAAGTTGGACACGACCTCTCGATTGATTGATTTGCTAAATCACTGGATTACAAGGTTTGTCAATTCCACCACAAGTCAACACGAAGTTTGTCTAACGGATTGATGGCGCTTAAACCTTTCCACCCTTCTCTATCTCCTTGCCCGCGTATGTATGTGTACATATTTCTTTATTCTCATGTACACGCACAAATCAATATGCATAGTCTCCAAGATTTGGACTGGAGTTTTATGACAGTTGCCTAGAAGTCCTATTGCTTCAAACGTCTAGAGTTCCTTCAATTATATAGATGGAATAATACGATGGGACGACAAATCGTGCTTGAGAGTGTCGTATTGTTCCGTACTTCATACACATTTATAATCACCTAGATGACTGGAATGCAAGGAAACATATAATTATTTACTTACTTCCATACAAAATTGGAGGCATCTGTACTTTTGCAGCTTTTTACAAACGGCAACTGCCACAGGAATGTAAAGCACATTCTTGTGAGTATCATGTGAGAGAATCCAAAGTGAAGGTTTGTAGACTGATGGGCTCACCAGATGCCACTTGCAATTCATATTTTCGACATTATTAGGGGCCTTCGGCTGTCGTCCATACAGCCACTACATCCCGCTGAATAAATTGCTTTGGCTCAGTCAGCCGTGTCTCGAGTCCATTACCGCATTCACCGTAGTGACCTCAGAAGTGTGCCCACATGACCTAACTACAAGAAACTGTGCGTCAAGCGAGCAGGGATCTCTTGGAGCTGCTTGCAGTAAAGGGCACTTGCAAGTCGGACAACTTGTTTATTGGTAACAGTCACCTCCCTCGTCTGCGGTTGGATCTCCCAAAAGACCCCAACCAGATGGAAGAGAGCAAATATCGGTGGAAAAAATCCCCTCAAGTCTATGACTATTTAATCCAGAACACACCAAGTTCCTACGTTCATGCACATGCAAGTTTGTTAGGGACGGCATTACTCGAGAACAAGGACATCTGCATTGGACATGTGCGGTAACAAGGAGACTTCGGAGCAACGGCCACCTACAAATCTGTATATACACTCACACGTACCGAAGGTGGTAGTAGTACAGGGATCAATAACTTACCACAGACTTCTAAACTTCGTCATATTCCGCATGATTTTTAAAAGAGAGAAAACAGAAGAAGCGAAGGACATTTTATCGGCTCTCTTGTACCCCTTGTCCAGGGGAACGTAGCTGGGGTAAACTTGTAGATGCTAAACGTAAAAACCCTCGATCCATGGAAGCTCATCAGCAGCAACTAAAAGACATGCGCATGTATTTTCAGATATTCCATATTTTGTTCAGTGAAATATATCTCGAACCCTAGTAGCTACAAATACAATTATATGTGCGTTCCTTTGTTCGGCAATATGGGATTTTACAAATCTGACATGAATGATAATCGAACTGAGGATAACACCATTCAATCTAAGATAGGATTAATTTTTAGGAATTTACGATGTTGGATAAGTACAAGAGTAGTTTTTCACTCTTCACATGATAAATCCGCATGTGCTGTTGCGTGATTTTACACGGCCAGAGGTTTGAGGTTGGAATACTGGAAGAACCTACCTAAACGCTTTTACTAAAATAATTCAGCCGGAGTCGTCTTCAGTGAGATTATTTATCCAAATGTTGGAATGCATTTATAGGAAAAACATATAGTGGTAATGAAGTCATACATATCTTTCAGCTTGATGTAATATCCTACAACCTCACAATTTAGTCAAATCACAATTACCACATGATTCAGTATGGTTCTAAATATTTATATCAAGTATAGATTTAGTTGCTTAATTAGATATCAATCTCTTTAATGGTAGTGTCTATGACCATTATATTATGAGAAGTATATGATGCAGTAGATAGTTTTAAGCTATTGAAATGACATAACTATTTGTCCAGATAAATAAATGCTGATTGCAAGGAAGTTAATAATACCTCATAATTTAAGATTTAAGACTATACTGTCAGATATTATCTTAAATTATACAGTTGATACAATATCTCAATATATAAAATCATTAAAAAATTAAAAATAATATTCTTTTGGAATCATTATAACATTGAAGTGGATCAAAAAAGTTTATGTAGCCTAATCAAAACTAACTTCATACATTTACGCGACATTGTGTACATTAAAATTGAAAATGATTTTCCATTTGTGATGCAGTAAAATCAATTCATTATTGAAATCATATGTATCCATAATAAAAAAGCTTTAATTTTATTAAATATATTCACAATCCTAAAATTTCAACGTTAATCAAATTTTTCTAAAATTTCTGTAGAATTAAATTTTATAATATATCTTTTGAAAATAGTAATTGTATTTGCATGTTTTGATAAGTTTCAACATGTTAATTATGTTTCATTGCTAATATTCTACAATTTTTTTCCATTAAAAATTTATTTTTGATAAAAATTGCAAGAGCTAATAATCACAAATGTTAAATTTCAAAATTCCTACATCTCAAAATAGATGTTCAGCTCTTTATATACATATTTCATATTTAATTTTTTGTATATGTTATTTTTTATCCAATTCCTGATTGCTAAGGTTTCTACTTGCACAGTTTACAATAAAGTGAATTGCCTACAATTCAAAATCAAATCAAATTATTAATCTTTATATTTTAACCAATATAAAATATGAATAAAAATTTCTGTTTATTAACTATTTACGCAAGTTTTCAAGTTGCATGGATAGTAAATAAGAAGGATTAGGGGTTTAAGAAGCACCCGTAAGCCAATAAAGTGAATAAAATATATGAGTGAACATAATAACTGAAATAATACTTTGAAGTGGCCTCTTTATATGATGTTTTTTAGTTGCAAGACAGAATTTTTTTTTTGGATAGAAATAATTTTTTTTGAAATATCTATATCTTTTTTATTATCTTATGGTAAGTGATATTACAACTGAAAATTTTGTTACAGTAAAATTGTGAATATTTCATACATTTTTGAAGGAATAATGATACATTTAAATTTCCGAAATATTTAAATTCATATTAAAGTGATTTTAATTTAAATAATTAAATATTATAGAAAATAAAAAAAACAGAAAAATAATACATAGTAATCTGGTGAATCATCACATCAGAATAAAGTTGCAACAGTCTTCTACAAGATGATTTATTCCAACTTTAACTCATATACCCTTGATTTTCTTCCTTCAATTTTATATTTTTAATATATCTTATTCTCTTATCGAAACTCAAACAATGTAGGATAAACATTTTATACTTCCATCGAAATAAATTAAATATCATCGCCATCTAAAAGATGTTTGCGATATTAAAGTCTTAAAGATGATTCATGGTAGCCATATAACAAGAGAACCTCGCCTGATTGAAAAGAAGGATAATAACTTTGAAATCTTCAACTTATCTCTTGCAAATTCACCACCCATTGACAGCCATATCTGAAAATGCCAATCACCGAAACTCAAAAGTTGTTTTTGAGAGTTTAGAATCAGTACACTGTATTCAATTTACAGGCGGAAACAGATGTTGCAACGTGAGTCATCGAAGAAATTGTGCGTGGCAGAGGGTGATCAGGTAGCAGTATTCCCGAAAGAGACAAGTGTATGGCAAGCAAAGTGATGAGAGTAACTTGGAGCTGGGTACAGTGCACAGCTGCCATGCCATGGTTACTTGCAATGTGGTTAGAAGTGGGACTTCCACTTCAAGGCCCTACGCGCATACAGGATTGGCAGCTCCTTGCGGATCCCATATCCTAATGTGGAAACAATGAATCTATAAATGACAGGTCGTTTGATCCATGTGGGCATAGAGCTAGTGGGCATTTCCCGCCACGCCAGCATGTACCACCCTACACGATATCGCGAAACCCTCCAGCTGACACCGCAAGCGACAAAACTCGGCCAAGCCTCATGACAGCGCGGCCTCAGTCGCAGCAGCGTATGGACTGGGGCTCGGTGGACCTCTAATTAAGGCCCTTTCCAAACTGGCGGGCCTGAGCTCCTACTGGCGGGGAAGGTCCGTCCTCGGGTGTAAGTGGAGAGGAACTCGAGCGCATGGAGCTTCGTTCGCTTCGGGGAGATGAGCGCCGGCCTATCGCCGGGCATATAAACATTTTCGCGCATGGAGGTCGGGCAAAGGGGGCCTGCCTGAATTTTACCGGCAAATGGACTCTCGGTTGCACTCCGACGGCCACGTGAACGTGGGACCCAAAGCAGCACAATGTACGATAATGTGAATACGGGCGTGACCTTTTGAGTGGCTGAAAAGGACATGACGAAGGGAGGCTGATGGGATGGGACGAGACGAGAGGGCCATACGCACGAGACATGCAACAAGTTGGGCGAACACAGTTCGAAGGTCGTGTGCGGGTGACTGCGATGCCCGGACCCAATTGCCATCCTGTTCAATTATCCGAGCGCGCGGGACGACGCGAGTACCGAACTTGTGATCCAGCGGGCCGTGAATAGCCTCTGCGCAGGTTAGGTTTCTCCGTCCGATCCAGTGGCTGAGGACCGGACGTATTCCAGGCCTCGGAGTCCGAGGCCGAGTCTTCTTCCTTGGTAATAATTGTTCGGAGGATAAGGGGTTCATGCATCCAGGTCCGCTCTCTTCAACGGCATACCACGGAAAGAGATTTGATATGCCACTCGCTAATATACGTGTATCCTAGGTAATCCCAGCACACTTTTTATGTTACTTTTTCATTTCAGAATAGTGTTGCGGTGATTCATTATCGAAGATGATAGCATATTTCCGTTTTATATGCATATGCAGACATATTCTCATGACGTATTCGTACATCAGGACAGAGTAGACAGGTTTTTATAAATTTTTTTTGTTAAAATTTATTAAAATATTAATGTAAATAATAATTGAGTAAAATACGCATGAGCATTTAATTCCCTTATTCTCTTCTTTTCGAAAAAAATGAATTTAATTCTGAGTATTATTATACAGTTGGTGATACAATTGATATATTTTCCTGATTCACATGAAAGCGTTATTGACATAGCAAACATACCAGAGCTACTCTCAGAGCGTAGTGTTACCATTAGATAGAAGGAAGCAAGTGAAAAGATTTTGGGGTTCGTAAGGGAATATATATACAGGTCTCCTAGCATGAATTCCCTCAAAGAAGATTCTTTCATCGTCTCATAGAAGTGAAGGGAATACGATTTCCAGGATTTCAGTCGAAGAAGCCTACGACGAATATTAAAGGAGAGTTCACACATTTAGCCATGAGCTTCTCCCATGCGAGGGCTTTTGGGATCGACGGGGGCAATCAATCATGTACGACAAGTTGCGAAGCGGAATTCACTTCGACACATGATACAACCCAAGTATCCAAGTCGGGACTCGGACCGAGTTTTTTACTGCTTCTCTTCCCAGATGCAATCATGGATGATGGACCGACCGACCGACTGTTCAAAGGTCTCCCCAAGCGTCCAACATAAATACTACTCGATCATTCAAACGCAATATGCTTTTCGGAATGCCTACCTTCTACCTTCGTCGCCTCTCAGGAATCAAGGACCCATTTACCTATTTAGTAATAAACGTCGTTATCAGATTAGTTCCCAATGCTCTGCATGTTGTCCTTTCGGAAGTTTTACACATTATTCAAAAAGGTGGAAGTAAAAGAAATGGAACTCTGGGTGCTTCATGAGATCATCAGGACATGTGGCAACTCTTGCGCCAGCGTCGACGAGGCAATAAAAGACTATATACATGAGACTGCAACTTGCGAGGTGCATGCGAGCAAGGTAAGGCTCACCAACAAGATTTATAACCCAATAGCATTTGCATGTGGTTCAGAGCGAGGGACATCTGGCCGACCTACTCCTAGTGCTTCTTCCATCCCCTACTTAAGCCATGCAAAATCACGACAGAGTAGTAAGGCAGGTACTGTTGACAGGAACTTCCCCAACTTGCATTCGGCCTCTTTTTTTCCCGCTTTAATCCTCCCATATCTGCAGGAATTCGGGATCAACCTGACTTATCCTCGTTCGTACCCTACGGAGGCAGCTTGGATGCAGTTTATTTTATATTTTACGTTGCATTTGTACCTCTCTGCACGCTAGAACTAATGTAGTCATGCATCCTGCAGAGATGTTGTGCGGAAATATTCAGCCGGGTGGAAAATGTCGTTTATTTTACTAGGAAGTAAGTACTTGAGACAAAGGATTGAGCTCTTCAGAAGAGTACAAAAATCAGAATTGTCCATTTTGCCAGTTGAACATGATGCTGTTGGCATGCCATATAGTGTAAAGATGGGAATCTCGCAACTTGTACGTTGATTTTAGTCATGTGCCATGATTTCTTATCACGTTCACTCAGCTTCCAAGGTCCACATACAACGCGGGAATATCCATAAAAACCGGGGAAAACATTGTGACTGGACTTCGCTAGTTCAGTGGATATGGTGTAATACATCTGCAAAATGAATTCTTACTAGGGAATCATAAATGATACATTCCTCTATCTGATTTATTTTGCAAAGGGCAAATGATTGTAGAAATCTCTTGAACATTTATTTTGTCCAGCCGAATGATAGATCACGCTGCAGTTAATGTCAATGAGTAGAGTCCCTTTTATCAGACATGCTTCAAGAAAACCTCTGATTCACGAAAATTTCATGGCATATAATATTGACTTAAAAATATTATATTTGGTCTTTTCTCCATTTTTTTAGAGGAAAAGGACAAATAGAAAGAGAGAAAGCATATCCACGTGTAAATCAGGACATGCATTTGTAGATATAATTAAATTTCATCTCTTTCTTCTATGCTAACTCATCAGAATTTTGAATGATTTAAGCAATCGGAGTTTAGGGGTATTTAGGTTGGGACTCCGGCTATAATGTGATTTTTTAGTGTGACTGGTTAGTCTCTGTTAGTCTCTCTGAGACTAAAGCTCACTTATGTCTCTGTGTTTTATTGATTTACAAGTGGAGAAATTTCGGTCAAATGTTTGCATTAGGGAGTTGTTTTACATATTTGCAAGCAATCTCTCCAACGTATGGATAACTTGAGAATCAATTACGGAATCAATTAAAAAGGAACCGACTAATATTTATGGTTTACATACCGGAAATTTTTGTCATTTTTAATTTTAATTCTGTAAAATAAATGTTTTCTCGTTTTTTGTTGTGTTATATCATCTTGGCATTTCATGGAAATATCGACACAGATTTTATTGGAACGGAGAGTGGATTTAATGGGTATTGCAAAATCCCATTATCGTCCATAATATTGTGGGTGTATCTTGAAATACAATCCCCGATTACTTTTTGCTTGTTTAAATCGGAGAGAGACGCTGCCCATGCAGAGAATTACATACTTGATAAGCCTTTTAACCATCCATATGTTAGAAGAAGTGTCCTTAGTAATATCAGACCCACGTGTGCCGCTCCTACCCTCCAGGAGGACGAATAGTGATCACTTTTTCGGTCCTAAAATACAAGTCAGTTGATGCCCGATTCGGTGATCGCCAGATCAAGCTTTCCCAATTTATCTAAGCATCAAGTTTGCCTACATCACACACAAGTTGACAGTCGTCATCAAGCTGATTTAGCAAATTCTCATTCATATATTCCAGCTAAAATGAACGGGTTACTTTTGAATTCCAAACACTGCAAGCTAAATCTATGTCATGTTCTGCTAGAGCAACACGAGATGTAAGATTCCATAGCTCATCGGTGATGGATAAGATGTGATATACGGAGATTGGATATCCTTATGTGGATATGCATAAGCACAAAGACGTGTCTGAGCAGGGCCTGCAATAGGTGAGTATTCCCCACACTAAACTTAAGCGTGGTCACGTGAAATAAGCGTTGTGAATTTATCACACGGCGTAGCACTCACGGAACCCATGACGTAAATTGTGGTTTCTGGGTTCTTGTTCTTTCTCGTTTTCATTCTATATGATTACTCACACATGTTCTCCATAGTTTAGAGTATTCTGCTTCTTTGATACTTCAATCCTCTAGAAGACTCCAATACGCTTTTTCTCTAACGTAGCCTCAATAAGCCTCTTGTCCGAACATGTTCTATTCTTGAACTCTCCGGATATATATTCAGAAATAAAAGGTTTCGGTAATCCTTATTTCAAGTCCATCTGAGTAAACTTAGATATTTTATACTTTCTACATACTTCCAAACCAAACAAAACATTGACACATTGTGTCATTGTTTTATCCTAAGTGCTTGAGGTGGTTTATAGAAAAGAAGTGTTTAGATTGTGGTCACAAAGGGATGATATTTACAAGCATGCGAATATCTCATGTACACATCGTACAATCCTCAATGGTCGAATCCAAATGGAAGGCGTGGACTCCATCGTCCAATATCTACAAATATTCTCTTGTACCTGTAGGTTCCAACAAATCCTACTATCCGGGAAATCTAAAGATGATTGACGAGTACTGTCTCACCTCGATTGTAATATATATCAGATACATCGACGACGCAACCATTAAAAAAGGAAATGACGCTGTCGGTGTCCCCCTCAGGTTTACACAAGTAGCAACGTTTGCAAGGGTGCCCAAGTAATTAAGTGAAGCAATAGAAAAACCTTTTAATTAAGTAATTAAGTTCAAAACGAGTCTATTGTCCGAGAGCATCGAAGTGTGAAATATCTAGTATTTAATGTAAGGAAACCAATTTATTATTGCTAAACGTTTCACTCAATTATCACCTTATCAAAAGATCATTTCATCACTTTAGTATGTTTTGCATCATGCAGAATTCTCTAAAGGTCAATAAATGATAAAATAGCTTTATCAATATTATAAAGAGAATAATATCGTGTTGCATAGTAGGGAAGATTTTCACACACTTTTTGAAAACCTTCAAGAATACAAATATTTGCAACTCTATAAATCCAGAACTCCAAAGTCATGATAATATCACGTATTTGCGTACCGATGTGTTCAAAGATCTTGTCATTTGACAGTTTATTTTTCAGAAGCATTACTTCTCTTGGGTAAATACGGAAATCATAATTTTTAGATTGTGTTTTATCTCTATGATATTCAATGCAATTATAATTTTAAAATATATATTCACCACAATGAAGAATTAACCTTGAAGTATCCAATAACATTTTACTATTTAATTTTGGCATATATTGAAGTTGGTCAGGCTTAGGATAATCTGAAAATGATTTGAGAGTATCGAGTTGCTAGGGCATATCCAATAGCATGATATCAATATAAGCATCAATATATATATATATATATATATATGTATATGACTTAATTTTTATCATAACCCTTGTATTGGATGTTATTATAGAGACTTCATATTTGAAATAATATTATTTTATTTTCTCCAACTTCAACATGTTTGTGAGAGAATGAATTTTTTGTTGGAATATAAGAGCATGGGCGTGTAACTTGTTGTGTTTTTAACACGATATTTTGTTACCATATTTAGAATGCTTTACAGATATGAATAGTTTACATTATACGTAGTAATGAAGCAATGACCTCAACCTGCTGATGGATAATCTAATAATGTGGCCCCAATCGTCATGGGATACGAAGTGCATTAGTACATGAGTGGATGATGACTTGACTGAAATCTCATAGCGATGCTATTGCGGACTAGCCTCGTGTTACTCGTTCCACTTCATTCGTGATCCTGCTTCGGGGGTCTTGCCACCCTCGTTGCTAATTTACTTCGCAGTTTACCCGTTCGTCGAATCACAAGCATGAGAAGCGAAATCGAGGCAGCCAGTAGCCGGTGCGTGAGACGGTGATCTGGCATGTGTGAAAAATGCGACAGCCCGGGGTGCCGAGGTCGCAGTCCTTTTCAGGCCACAAGCGGTGGGCATGGGACAGTCCGAGGAGTGTGTCGTGTATCGCATCACAGTTGGATTGGACAGTTACCACATCCACGGTGCCGATGATTAGCGGGGCCGCTCATGATTACTGACCTTCGGACCTTTCCTGCAGTGGAAAGAATGTGGCTGTGTAGGTAGGCTGTACGAAGGTGGAAAGTGTCGGTATCTCTCTCGGTCCGATGCTGACGTCGCCGCTGTCGTCACCCGATGACGCGTCGCTGACGTCAGCGACTCTCTCCTCCCTCTGAGTTCCGGCAACTTGCACTGAGCGAGCTTTTCATTGAGCTCCAAAGGTGCCGAGGCGGGGCTTTTCCATTGTGAGGACTGCGTCTGTTCCACATGCGATCCATTCTCGGAGGTTGTTGATTTGGCTTTAATTCCTGTCTATAAGTGGATCGAGGGTTACACGGAGAAATCTATTCCTGCAAAAGTCTCACAGCTCAGGCCCTTTTCGCTTTCGTCAACAGCGATGCACATACCTCCTTCCTATTTTTCCTGCTCCAATATCATGATCACCCCAAAATCCTTAATCCCTTTATTTAATTGTTTTTTCACAATATTTTCTCGCTGAAATCAGATGATATTTCCATTATTTTGCCTTTTTTGCTTATTATTTTTCCTTTTCACAAAAATTTCCGGCATACCCATCGGAGAACTAGAAAATCCCAGTGTTATTTTGTTACGTCTATGGAACCATGGATAGAAAATTTTTAAAAAATTTAAAATTTTTGGTACTCAAGCAGTCATCTCATAGAGAATCACGAGGCCGAGCTTATTGCTGGAAAACGCGTCGGGCGCCAGAGAATGCGAATCGTGCAATGTTTGCATGAAGTGAGGGATTTGATTAGATTCCACCGTTCCTCGAAGCCAAGCGAGGATCAACTCCTACGCTAGTTGATATGATCATCGAAGGTTGTGGCAAGTGGAGTTTGGGAATTCTTGAGATTACAATGCTCCCGTCGCCAGGGATTTGATTTGAGTAACAATGCTCGTCATGGATACTGAAGCTTGTCTCCTTCAATGGAGATGAGTCGGAGAGAATAAGTTGACTGCGGTTCGTTCCTGTAACGGCGTCCAAGTGAAAATCGAGGGATTTAATGCGGAATCTGCTTTGAATGGACGGAGGCTTGAAATGAGACTCGGCAGGAACATAGCCACAGCACTTGAGGCCCATTGTCGTTTCCATGGCGGTCTCCACAGATCGGATTTGCGAGAATAAAATGACTGATGTCAATGAATCAGTGAGAGTTGCTTGACGGATGAGAAGGAAGCAGCGATTGACTGTCGAGGATCGAATGCATGTTCGAATTTCAAGGGAGGAGGAGGAGGAGCAGGAAGAGTGCGACGCAAGGATAGCGTGGGAACACATTTTTCTCCCGACTTGGAATGTGTACAGCCCTTGCATGCGCGAGTGGGGTCTGCTCTGCGGCCGAAGGCAAGATTGGGTTTTGTCCGCAGACGGACGGATTGGAGGCCTCGGAGCAGTCTCGCCGGGCGTCATCCTCGAGACGACTTTTGTCATTCAAGGAAGCTTGTAAAGCTCGCCATCTGATCATCCAAAAGACTGTATTGCAGAGCACGAAGCCGGATGAACCAGTGAGGCCCTCGCAGCGACAAGAGAGGGCCAGGCGAGTCCAGGTGGGGTGGTCCTCAAAGCGGCGGACAACTCCCGCCAGTGGTGCAGAGCAATTTTCCGCAGGCAGGCAGGCAATCAGGCCCATGTTCAATCCCTCTCTCCAGACTCTCCACCCATCCATCAGTTGCTCAGAGCTTCAGGGCCTGTCATTCAGCAGGTTAGACTCCTTCCTCTCCTCCACCCCGAACCTGTCTCACCTTAGAACCCCATAGACTCGCAACTCCCACCTCGCGAGCCAATCTATCTCGGTAACAGAGAGGGAATTGGTTGGACCTGCTACGGCCAAGGTAGAGCTCTGCGTCGGAGGAGGAGGAGGACGAGGCTCACGGCAATGGTCTCCACTCCATCAGCGAGACGAAATCTGAATCCGTCTAGAGTAGCTGAGAACCGCAGCTCCCTCCGGATAGAGTCCAGCTCCGGCTGCCTCCCCGCAGCAACGGTGGTCCATGGCCCATGGTGGTCACTGTCACTGGCTCCGTGTTCAAATGCTTTTGTCCTCGGACAATCCCCTGCTTCCATCACCCTGGAGTCCACAGTGGACGAGGTCGGTTCTCGTTGGTATTCTACATTAAAGCTGGATCCCTCGGCCCCACCTGCCCTCTTTTGAAATTTACTGCACACAATCTAGGGATGTCACTCTCGGTCGACCTGACCTCGCATGGCTCCCCGGGCCATGCTCGCCCAGTTTCTACTCCCTCTGGACTTTTGTGTAGGAGGTCTATTCTGCTCGACATTGTCCCACATCGTTCGTTCCTCCACGTTGGTTCCCTTTGGCGGGAGCTGCTGGCGAGATGAGTAAAGTGCATGATTCAGAGAGTACTGTGAGGCAGCATGTTGAAAATTGGATGTTTAAGGTCCCGTCCCTGCGTTCGGAAGTTTGACACGCACTAAGATATTTTCATGACGTTTATATATACTTTGCGTTGGAAATATCTCTACGGCGTATCTTGTAAATACCCAGACTCACTCATATGCATCTCATGATTATGGAGGGAGGGTGTGAGCGCGCACACCTCCAAAAGCGTTTTGTTCACTTGAATCCAACCTTCAGATTTATAAGAAAGAGCTTTGCTACATGCATAGGAGGGTATTGAATCACCGAAGTACTTTAAATTGTCGAGCTTGCATTCTACTGAAGGACTAGCCTTTCCACGTATCTCTTACAAAGACAGGTGAAAGTTTGAGATCTGATTTGAGAACCAAAAGGAATCAAGGCGATAAATTTCATTTGGTACAATAATGGGAGATCTAACTATGCCCCGAGAACACTGACAGACTCTGCTTCTGTTCCACCCCACGCCGAGGCTGTCAACCGAGAATACGTACCGAGTGATTGACAGATGTATAGTTTTGAATACTTCCCCCCATCTCGATCTGTTCAGAGGAGAATAAATATGCTCGAACTTATATTCTTATTACAATGAAACTGGGAGGTTTGATCTCGCATTGTCAGGATTTATCAGATCCGCCCACTTGCTGAACGTGCCAAGTCACTTGGCACACGCCAAAAAATTACATTTCGAATTTACATTGTCCAACTTTAGTACCTACTTGAAGTTGTGGGATTGCAAAAAATGGTCGGACAGATACACGATTAGAATTCGATGATACTTGTCTGGTCAAGTCTATTCATCAACCTTGTCACTGAAGTTATAAAAGTCCATGAAATTCAGATACTGTACACCTCCCATGCACAAGTGCAGTTTCCGGATGGAAAAAAACATGCTACAATCGTAGAGAGCTACAAATCGGATTTTCAAGGAAGCGGCAATCTCATAAGTACTGATGCCTTGCAAAGAGCAAGAGAAGAAGGGGACGTAGGACAACATCGGCGGTTGAGTACGTGGACGCTGGCATTCGACCACGTAGTTGGACGAACCTGAAGCGAAGAGAGCTGACTGACAACCGGATGACCGTTCCATACCCATGCATGGCTGAACATCCCAACGCCCCCCCTCCTTCTCCCTGACTTTCGTACGATGACAACTGACCGACCGACCCGCGTCTGTAGCATGTACAGTAGAATTTCTCTTTAAAGCTGCCCTCTTGGCTCTCATATGGCTCGGTGGATGTGCAAGGCATACTCCCCCCACTTGCGCATGTACATTAACTGGTAAGTAAGGGTGTCGACATAGGCCAGACATCTTCCGTCTCTCTCATGTCTTCTCTTTCATTTATGCCAGACCGATAAGACCACCTGTAGCAGTGCAACTTGGTACTGCGAAGGAGGCTACAAATCCGATACAGTATGAGAGTTGGTGAATGTCCTAAAGTACTGCTTAGAACCTTTCTGACGGGCTGGTTTACTTTCCTCCTCGGATTGACCCAGCCTGGCAATCTCGAACCCCATTCACAAGTACAGCAGCGGTCTGAAGTGTCCATCACGATATCCTCTGTTGTGGAGTCTGCGAGGTATCATGATACTGTACTACATTATACATGTGATATAGCGGTCTCGGCCAACGTTGTTCTATATATATTGGGGTATTAGTAGGTGTCATGCATACTTTTTATGATTTGACATGTTCTCATGACATAACTGGAGTGCCATACGGTTTTTAACTTTATCATAGACTATATTTCAGAAATTATGTTCTCCATTGATGTATAGATTTCATACAACTTATAAGGTAGAAATCACATCATTGGATTTATCTTCATATTTTTTAATAATGTATAAACCATCTCACTTTTATAATTTGGGAGAAATTACTTGATGGACCCCGAGTAAACTTAAAACACTTGATGGGACCCAATGGACCGCCCTGCAGCCTCACCTTCAGTGATGTTCCAATACTATCTAGTGTTATTTCGAGTCGAACATGAAGTCACGGCAATTCAGACTCATAGTGCCCGTCGTTTTCTTAGACATGGCTGCGGACTAGTCGCCAAATTACTCTGGCCCGACAGTGGCGGACACTCCCCACAGTTCATTGTGATCATCTTTCCAGGGATTTTCAACTTTTCATATATGTGTTACTTGATGGGCCTATATAATAGGCCCATCAAGTATATATTATATCTATGATTTTAAATTATTTAGATCAACCCAACCCTTATCATTATCGACTTACTCACAAATCATCATCCTCGTTTAGGTGGTCGTTTACATGGTAGAGCACGAGTATCTGATGGCAATAAGAAGTTGGTGTGGTTGGAAAAACTGCCCATGTGCTTCATGTAACCTTCGTTGGGAATTTTTTTCGCCCGAAATGGTTTATATCACTGACGGTTTCTGAAGAAAACCTCTCATGTACGGGTAGAACATAAGTCATACATTCACGCAATGAGTGATCTACCTTCTCTTCCCGTTGTCAGTGCACAAACCGACCATAGGGCAACCTAACTTCAATTAAACTCCATTGGAACTACATACTCCCCGACGAGATGCCTACAAATTATTGTGTGACTAGATATCCAAACGTACAGACATATTACGGCTGATTCTGCCAAAGCTTTTCTGTTGGGTATCTCAACTGGCCTGACTAGGTCAACCTCAAACCGGAATACGCAGCAGATGATGTTCAATATATTATGCAATTATGTAATGTGCCTAATTTCTGACAGCCAGCAAACAGAATCTGATTTGGCATCCCTTGAAGTGAGGGATTGAGGTCTGACCAGGGATCTGATTCGACCACGTGGTTTGTGCTATTTGATTTCTTCTACTGAGACTGTGTTCTCAACAACGGGTGGAAATTCGATCCGTTGTAGACGTTGTGTGCATGTAGGGATTCCCCACTGGACCATTCCCTATCTTTCGTGTCCACCACCTCTGCAGCGCAAGTGGATCCCCCTCAGTCTTCCCCCAGATTAAGCTCTGACATTCGGTTGCCAATTTCGTTCACGGACCCACGTTGGCGCTTACTGTGTGAGTATAGAAACCAGAATGAATGTGGCAAAGAGTGCGTCTAATTCTAAGTCATCAGAGCATGTTTAGAGCCTACGCTGTGAGTATATTGTGCAATGCAGTTCTTGATGTGGCAGGTGCACTAGGCACCTACCGATCTCGAATAAAAGCCAACACTTTTATGTATACTAAAATATGCTTAAAATGATGGATATTCATGATGAAAAATTGTAAATTTTGCTATCAAATATAAATAACATTAAAAGGTATTGTCAATGTTTTTGCTCATAATGGTCAGAAACTAGAGTACAAATATTAATGCAAATCAATTAATATCACTAGATCAACTGTAAACCAATCCATCTCTTAAAAAATCTTAAAAAATAAGCACGACCATCACTACTTTCCTAAAAACATATTGAGATGACAATTTTCATAATCTTATTTTTTTTATTTTAAGAAAAAAATATATTCATCAATTCAAAAAATATATAAAGCTTTTTAAATTAAATTCAGTTTCTTTAACATTATATTGCACAACTTTTTAGGTTTGAGTAATTTTTCTTCTCAAAAATTTTAACTAGAATTTATATGAATAAATTTTTTATCCGAACAGAATAAATTTTTTTTCAATTCATATTAAGAATGTAATAAATTGAAATAAATGGTACAAAAGTTATACTAAAAGGATGAAAAGATGATGATTATTATTGTATACGATATTATTCAAATTCATTGAATTAATTTTCAATCCATTGAAGCCAATTTTATGCATAGAACGTTATAAATCTGAAAGATTTAAGAAATAAAAATCTTGAGAAATATAAATAAATGAAAAAAATAATTAAATAAAATTTTCATTAAAAAATATATGATTAGATTCAAACTGTTTCAACCTTCGAAGAATAAAATATGCAGATTAAAAATTTTAAATCAAATTCAGTAGAATTAGATTCATTGAAATATAACAATTTCATGTTCATTTTGGATCAAATACATAATTCAACATAAAATAACATAATATAACATAAAATTTTTGACCTAATTTTGACATATTTTCCATCCATTCATAATTTATAATAATGATTGAAGAATCGATATCATCTTGACATTGCTTTTTTGTTAAAATATATATATATATATATATATATATATAAGTTCATTTATTTATTTTATCCATAAGATTTATTTATGTTTTTTCTAAATAATTAAATAATATTTTATTTTCATATTATTTTTAGAGGATAAAGAAAATCACAAATAAAAAATTTTGAACCAAATTGAAGTTACATTGTACATCAAAATAGAACTAGTTCAAAATAAGTAGTGAAAAAAATAAGGAGTTTTAAATATAAACTTAACAAAAGTAAGCACTTTTTTTGCAATCTAGTTATTTTATATTCACTTATGTTATTATTGTCAAGGTTTTTGTATTATTTTCACATATCAAACAGGTAGAAAATAACATGAGCACTTTATAGATATTGTTGTTTGCATTTCAGATGTAGCAATTGTGTATGGATATTGATTTTAAATAATCATGATTTAATATTTAATATTCATTAATATTCACAAGTATGTGTAAATTTCAAAATATCTTTATATTTTGAAATTTACACATACTTGTATTCTCCCAAAAAAAATATATTTGATGATATTATTTTAGAAAACTTAAGTTTATATTCACTATTGGAAATGAGAAATTTTTATTTTGCTTTATTGGAGGAGGTTTTGGAATAACTTTATTCAAAAGTGCATCAACATTCCTTTCTCTATCAGATGATATACTTCACAAAATATGTGAAAGAATAAAAGATGAGGTTTTTAATTGAAATTTTGAACATATTCACTTCTAACAACTACATGCTTTATGTAATTCTACATTAAAAAGTAAAAAATTGAATGAAGATTTATCTCTTGTTACTGATCATGGATGAAATTTACGTTTTTCTATTTCTATGGAGTTGTAGTTATTACTTTCAATATTCACATTTTCTTATAACATGAAAGTTATAAGAAAATCCTCTGTTTTCAATACACATCTCTTGCCTCTAACTAAATTATGTAGTATCATATGGTTTTACAGTCAGAACTTGATATAATGATACGATGAGACCGTGAGATTATAAGGATATGTCGAAGTATCCTTATATGAAGGATGGAGAGCGGCTAATTTTCTCTCACCCTAGTGTAATAGGGTGAGGTGTAATTAGCCGAGTCAACCAAGTGGTTGGACAAGTTATCGATCGGACCCTTGCCCAGTGACAAAAGCAAGAACGAAGAATCCGAACATGGAGAACATCGCTAGACTTCCGTTCTTTGGCTCTTTCACCTTCAGCTCAGCGAAGGTGTCCGGGTCGTTAACCTAGTTCAGGAAATCGAATTGACCTTGGAATGGATCGGATCGCTCACTTCTCCCATGGGTACTCCGCCACTCCGTATCACTCGATGGCTTCCATGAACACGACCTGGCAGGCCCACATGACCAGAATGCTCTGTTCATGGACGAGGCCAGAGTTGCCGAGGTAGTCCACACCTCCCTCGGAGAAGATCTGCGATCCGGCCTTGAACCAGACTGACTCGCCGAACTTCACTCCTAAGATGGGGTGCCACCGGAGAACGGACTTAATTACTTGGGCCGGTCCTCACCGTACCTGAATCACAAACAAGCTTGCACAATTAGCCACGGATTGAAACTGACATGGATCAGCTGGAGGTTAGCGTAAGGGTAGAGTGAGTGATAATTAGACTAAACTGAGTGCCTATTTAGATGTGAAAAAGATGTAGAAGTCTTGTAACAATCCATCTCGAACTCGATCTCATCTAATGCACGTATATTGCGAATGTTCCCCTTCCCCAAAGCTTGACAGTCTTCATACACCTTAATGTTTCCACCGAAGTTATAACTTAGACATCCTCCTCTTCCTCTTCGTCACTGGAAATTTCTTCATCGTCGAGGTAAAAATAGGTGAGGTCAAGAAATTGGGACCGTGAATCGCTAAGGATATACTTACGGCCGAGGTATCCTTATTATGCCGCCTAAATTCTACGGGAGCGCAAAAAATATTTTTATCTAAGATATTATTCTTATAAGGAGTATACTTATATCGAGTTGTGACTGTAACACTGAAGTTGCTATGTGCATCTATGTATAAGAGAGAAGAGTTATGGCAATTAAGCATCCATGAAACTATGGCGCGGGGGTTACCGCCTAAACTTTATCATTTGCAAAGTTTTCATCAGATGGAACACAGTCGTTAATGTGTGAGAGTTCAGAGAGTTACAGAAAGTTTTGTGATTGCATCGAAAAAAGGATCCAGTATTTCCAACATAAATGAGAGAATTTTCATTTGAATGATAGTGAAGAATGGCCGTGGTACCCCACGAGCGCTGCACGGGTGCGAAGGAAAGTTGGGACGAGAAATCTGTGCGCGATGAGAGTAACGGAGTGTTTTAGTGAATCACGGGATAGATTCCAAAAAATATCCAACATCTCCTTCCCAGTAACCCTAAAATTACGGTACGATAAAGTTAAGGGCGGGGCTGTTTCTGATGTGCTCAGATAAAATTACGGCGACAAAACGAAGCCCTCTAGTGTACCAACAAACGAACAGTTTACTATTATCGAAAAAGTTGGGACAAGACGACAAGCCCGTCGGAGCCACGTACTTTGCAGCCGTCAAACCAATGGCATCGAGAACACGATGAAGCCGCCCACCTGCAAAAAGAGGAGGACAGATTGGGCATATCCCGAATTCGCATTCACCTGTTCCTTGAACTTGATGCTGTTTGTCGAACTGAGTTTATTGATGCAGGAGATTGGTTTTCTGATCCCCAGAGGGAGGTTTCTGTGTATGACAACAATGCGGAGGCACTGATTTGTGGAAGGAACCTGCTTTGGGCGTTTCATCGGGCCACCAAGGGCCGGCTTCATGTGCTTGTCTCCATCTATCGTGGACTGTGTTTTTGTGTGTGCGAGATGTCTGATTTGATTTATTTCTTTCTCAACGTCGCCAACTGAAGCTAGTTAGGGACGTTTGTCTCGTAGGGATATTTGGAGATGCCTGATTTTTTAATTTTATGTTTTAATATAATCCCTATTTCCGACTGATGGTAGTTACAGTGATTTGTGTGAGCCAACCTCATTATGCTCCACTATTAGATCGTGATCTGCGTTGCAGGTTATGTCCCGCAGTTTTTCTCGTGTATATTGCTGAAGAATCTCGTTTATTCCAAGATACACGACTCATGAGGTTCCGTCACATGGATTGTGAAGTAACCCTTCGAGCTATCTTATAATGATTGTGACAAAAATTACAAAAATCATAGTTTGATATGGGGATCTTTGATTCCGCCTTGTCACCTTACTTGGGAATGAAAGATACTCTACTGTAATCTCCAAGTAACGAATGATGAGGTAAAGTCGCATCTCATGATACAATGCTCATGATCGTTAAGAAGTTGGGGTCCGTGTCTTAATGTGATTCAAATTGTAGTGTAACAAACACCTCTTCGTACCCCTATGATAGACGCCCTTAATTGCTCCTCACCATTCCAACTTGTGAATTATATACAATCACAACATCCTCAAGTTGTGAAATAAATAAATAATATGTAGATATCTATATAATTAAATATATATTATATAGATATGCAGCTGTAAACTCATATTCTCTATGAAATATTGTTAATGCACGAACTAGAGTAGACAACGTGAGGTATACACATTCTTTTGCTATGGCAAGTGGGTGTGTATCCACATGATCTGATTATTAAGCCATAGAATAAGACTATCATACCTCTCACAAATTTGAGAAGGAAGCCACATGTAAGATGCAAAGCTGCTATCACTTCGAGTGCAGAGAGAGGTGTACTTTCAGCCTGTCCTCGAGCGAAGAGGTGCAATGCAGCAACAGCACATCGTGGTCGAAGTGTTTGTTACCTACGGGTGGATGTCATGATGAACTGCAAGTTTCGTTGCTTCCTCCATTCATACTTTATCGTACTTTCATCAGTACACTGAACTGATAGACAGCAATGAAAAAGCGCAGGCGACTTTGTCTTATCTGTCCTTCAGGTCCGTTCACCATATTGTTATCCGAAAGCAGTCCAGAATTTTGAGATGCAGGAGGACAATTGGATGACAAGTTGTGATAAAAGCATTCTGTTTTCTGGACATACTCCGACAGAGGGATGCAGGAGGTCCAGCAGAGGAGCAAGCAGATTTGTTGTTGACGGAGTCATTACTGAAAAGACCACCCTTAAGAATAAAGCACAGCGAGGGCATGCATATGCCTGTGCTTTTTACTCTTATTTTATTCCAGTTTATGTGAAACCTGCAGAATTGAGATCGTCAGCAAGGGACCTGCTCGTATTCCTCTTTTCCAATTCATCTCCATGTTGGCCTTCCAATCTACTCGCTTTGGATCTGTGAATTTGAGTAGTTCAACGGGAATAAGGTGCCACACGTACAGAAGTCAGCAGCTTCAGAGTACTCGACTCCTGCTTATCATCCGTTTGGTCAATTTTGTGTTGGAAGACAATCGTGATGTTGTTATGCCAAAAGTGATGGGTAGTCAACGAGGGACTTTTTCCACATGAGGAAAAACTGACGACAGTGACAGGATTTTATGAACATGAGTTTCATAGACGTAGAAACATCTTCTAATATAAATTTGTGACATAGCTGGGAAACTACAATTTGTGCTGGGCAGCCTTATCAAGTATGCCTAGCAAGCCATGTGCTCTTATCAGTTGCTATCATGGTATACGCCATTTGAGTATATTATTTTCATCTGTACTGCTTTTGCGATGACATCAGAGAAGAGATTGTTTTCCGCATTGCGTTTAGAGCCGAACAAAAACTCGCACGAGATGTTCCAGTTTTTCCTTCCCTTATTGCGAACTAATGCTTTGATGGAAACGAGACTGTTACCTTTGCTTTTATCTAGCTTATGTCATTCGAATATCTTTTATGATCCGTATGTATTCCATATTCCAAACCCTTCAATGATTTAAATTGTAAAAAGTCTTCACGTTTGAGAATCAAAATGACACTTTTTTATTTGGATTGAGTTTTAATGGTCACAGGGGCCATGCCTTCGATGATAAGTGTGACGTAGACACCAGTGATCGACCACAATGGAAAGAATTGTGTTCTTATATACAAGCAGGAGGATGATGAGGTGGACGCGATCTTCATAATGTGACCTCTACAACGTTCGATAGTGAGTGAGCAAGAGACAGACTTACAAAAAGAAATGTCAATGGTGTTTGACACTTTCCACATAAAGGCTGACAAGAATGTACAATTTAGCAGTCCAACTGTTAGTCAAAACCTTGACCTAAAAGGGATGTTAAAAGGATGCTGGGCAGCTGAAGTCGGTAAAAAGGCAAGGAGGCAAAGTGGATTGCATGAGCAGTTATATACCGGTAACGAAGTGGTGTAGCAGCCGGCTTGGCACCACATTGATGGTGCACGGGGTCTGGATAGGCTCGGAGAAGCACCAAATATAGCACTGTATGAACTCCCAACTGTTAATGACAACGATTCGCAGCTCCGAAATTGGATGTGAGAGCAGCTGATGCCACTGTCCGTCTCCTCGAGGAAGAGTTCCGAAGGACGAAGGGAAAGATCTCCCCCCAGCTCGGGTGAAGTAGCCAGCCCAGCCCAGCCCAGCCCAGCTCGGGTCGGTGCGGCTCGACGTTACCATCCCAAGTTGGTGACAGATCGGACCGGATCGCTCCGCTGCATCGTCGCAGAGAAAGGAGGGGCTATATGATCGAGCTCTTTGCGGAGTGCGGTGGGACTCGAAGGCCTGCACGGAACAGAGCAGAACTGGCGAGCTCGCCGACTTACAGCACGAAAGGTGTTAGCTCCTGAAGTCAATCGACGAGGTTGTATGTTCATGCCCTCCAGTTCAGGAATCAGCACTGGATTTCCTCCTGGCTTGCTCGGGTCCGTCTGTCGTATGCGCACCGAGGGACCCGACGAAGCTTCGAAAGCCATGTGGAGAGGCCAGGCGAAGGAGCGAGGCCAGAGCTGCCTTCAACTTCGTGCAACCATAGCTCAGCAGACGACCGACGAGTTCCTCGGAAAGTTTAAATTACATCCAGCAGCGCATTCAATGTCCCGAGGAAAAGCTGATCCGCAGCGAAAGGGATTTCGTCCCAGAAAAGAAGATTGTATTTCCGTATCTTCCGAATCGGATCCTCTGAACTCGCTGCTCGCCCGGCGACCACATCGGCCGGCGCCTGCGCTCATCGTCGAAGAACAGAAGATCTCATCGGAGGGGTCCGAGCCGCCGGCTGCGGGCGGGCTCGACACAGGTCTTCTGAGAGAAGCGCTAGTCCCGGCGACCCAGGCGAACTGGCCGGTCAAGACGCGCAGAATTTACCACGATCTGACCGGCGCCAGCCAGTGGCGGGCGAGCAAAGGCGTCGGGGAAAGGGCGCCGGGATGAGGCGAGGGGGAAAGACTGCGTGTCCGTTGTGGCTGCTTATACACCAAGCGGCGGTCGCGCAAGTGGCACACGTGGAGCACCAGTGGCTCGCACCCCGCCGGAATGCTGGAATATCCGCGTCCCGACTGCCACATCCGCTGCAGTCGTGGCGCTTTTCGCTTGCCACGCAGACTCACTGTCACCAAGTCGCGAGTCCAGCGCGTTCGAACTCCCTCCCGCCCAGCGCTCGCTTTTCTCATGCGCGCACAGACAGAGGGACAACCGGAGTTAATTTTTGACCGCCCTCTGTGGCAGTGTCCTTTACAGCTCTGGCCCGGAGCCGGGCATGTGTTCTCCCGCTGCTCCCAGGGTTCGAGCGAGAGGAGCATCAGGCTCTTTGTCGCCTAGCGGAGCCGACATCCGCCAATCGGACCTCGGTCACAGCGGCCGCTTTGAATCTCCTCTGCGTGACAGTCCCTCGACGTAGCCCGTGGCCGTTGCTGAAGATTCGAGCCGTTCCCGGGAACTCGGTTCAGGTCAAAGATTCAAAGACTCGTAAGGATTTTCCTCCGCGTCGGTAGTGAAGGCCGGAACGAAGGAAGGAAGGCGAGCTCGCAGTAGGAAGGGCAGAAGGAGGAGGCCAGATCCCAAGTCTCTGGCCAGGTCAAAGATTCAAAGTTTCGGTAGGATTTTCCTCAGCGTCCGCAAGCAAGGTACGGCCACTACGGTAAGGTCGGGTCCCCACGTCGTGCCAACGGCAGCCTCCACCTTATCGGCAGTCCGTGACGCAGTCGCTTCTCCCTGAAGCTTTCACGTCCACCGGTTTTCGAAGTTTGAGTGAACTGCGGTCGTAGGCTTGTTCCTTGTGCTCCAAGCAACAGCAGTCAATCAGACTTCGCTTACTGAGTAGGCGCACAGTAAGCGTGCAACTGTCCTGCCATTCTCTTTGACGGCGAGTTTCATATATTTACTAATTCCGGTACAGCGTTCCGCCCTTTCCTCCTGATTATATATCCAGTTCTGTTCACATAAGTAATGTGGAAGGAACATGAAGTAAAAAACATACAATCATTATTTTATAATGAAAAATTATAATGTTTTTCAGCACAAATCAATCATTTAATAATCAAGTGACCGGAGAAACCACTCCTTAAACGAGTATGTATACTCTCATCTTCATTTCAATGATAACATTTCCATGTTATGAAGATATATATATATATATATATATATTAGTTAGTTGAATTTCTTTTTCAGAACCTAACGCAATGAATGAGTCAAGCTCATAGCCGGAACTGAAGGGTCATTTGAGGAGAAATGGCCTACGGGGCATGGATTGTTCAAACCCATGCAGCTTCTTACTTCAAGTCTACCCACTACGACCTTATCGTGCTCCTTGGAGAATTGGCATGCGAATTACATCTTGCATGCCCATCCTTTATCAGACCGTTGACTTGGTGTATCATGTTAGAATCTTATACAAGTTGAGCCACTTGAGGTAGGTCGAGTTGACTTTGCCGAGTTGAAGATTTGATTCTGACTCTCATTTTCTCATATTCGAACTAATCATGTGTTTCTGCCATGAGTTGCCTAGATGTTGGAAGGGGTTTGGTTGACTAGCAGTAGTGACATTCCAAATTTAACTCGAAGTATTCCCCACAACAGCCGATTTTTTTCATGGCTCTTGATGATCAGGATGTAAAACTTGTAACTTTTCTTTCGTTCTCATATGTTGACGACCTGGTTTTTTCTTTCTTCTCTCTCCCTAAGTTCTGTTTTTCCTTCGATGACTGACAAATATAACAAGGTGAATCTTGGGAAGTAGGGGTCTGCTGCACTCATGATGGATTGACTTTCGCGCTTCTTAGAAACACAAGGAAGAAAATAGTTACGGCCAACGCACCGATCGCTATAAGATTATGGCAATCATGCGCACTGTGGATAACAACAACTCATATGAAGGTATTGACTTTCTCTTTAGAGATGAAACTTTCAAACGCCCGTTTTGGGACGAGCATCTTTGAGCTTACCAGTACACAGGAACTTAATGTCAAACATTCCAATCCAACTGATTATCAACTTAACTCTGAATGGTAGATATTGATCGCAAACAAAGACAAGATTGCTCTTAAAAGTAGATTAAATTTCATAATATTCAGAGCACATTAACATGTGGAAAATAAGTGGATCAATGAACAAATTTAAAACGTGGGTTGAGATTGCGAGTTTCCGTATCTGTAGGACAGAGAGTCCATGTGACATGCAGAGGACGCATTTTACAACAGCTTGAGCAAGGAATCTAAAACGTCTCCAGGTATGCTCAGAATGGAACTGTTCGTATGAACTGTAGTGCGTTAAGAAAGTCCTCCCACCATTGATAGAGGTGTAGTCAGGCAGCCAAGTAAACAGGATCGTAAATATCTAACACAAGCCATGAGACTTTCTCCACTGGCGGAGAACTTAAAAGCAGTTGAAGATGTAATGTAGGCTTGTAATGTAAGCCCAGATTTGCCAACCTACACTTGTAGAGAGATTTTGAGAGGAAGTCAGAGTCAGCATACCTTCGCACGAAGCTACGACATGTCAGCCCAGGAAGTCATATATTACAACAGAGCAAGTGGAACCAGGACATGTCAAGCTGGGATTCACTGCTAACATGGGAGAACTTGATGCTGGAGGTGAAGCAAGTGGGCTAGCCACTAGACGGCTTAATTCTCTTGTCACGTGGACTCCCAGATTTGAAGATCTTTGTGGGAGGAATAGCCTATTGGGCACTGAACAGTTCGTTTGACAAGCAGGTGATTAGGTGCGGTCTAGATTCTGATCGGAAGCTCTGAATGGGTATCAAGTGGTGGAGTAGAAACATTATGTCACTCAGCTCGTGGATTTCGATTTGGCAGTTGGGATAACCCTCGAATTGAAGATCATTCGACTGGACGTTGAAATTGAGAATCTTTTGCTTACAGGTTCAAGGCTTATGCCTTCTGGACACGACAGAGTAACGCACCAAAGAGAGCTTGGATGGAGTGTAAGAACCTTAAACTTGACATGTGCAGACGTTTCCTCCAGAATCAAGTAAAGCTGTTTAAAATTCAGAAATGAACAATTCCAGAACCATCTTGCACGGACAGTGGAGGATGTCAGTATAAATATCTCCAGATACTTTGAGGCAGCAAGTAAGATATATTTTGGAATGGAAGGGGGCCAAGAATATATCTTGGAATAAGGTTGTCATTTCCAAATGAAGCTATCTTTAGGTGAACGAAGACGGTTGTTAGTATGATATTTATTTGGAATATAGCTTAAAGTGAACTATTGATCAACCAGTAGCTGGGATGTTCCACCTTTGGCTTGGATGAACTAAAATACTAGAATCATAGATCTCTCTTAAGCGTGCACTGCCCACCTCGGTTTGGAGAAAATCCTTTTCGTGCAGACTGGAGTAGTTCGATGGACATCATATGTCGGTTTTTTCTAGTTTATGTGCGTGAGCTCCCAAGTGGCCTGATTCGGAGCTTTAAATACTGTAGACATACAGACATGTGCCTATACTCTGTGCTTAACTGCCATACGCATGTGCTGATTTGCTGTATGGCTGTTCCATAGTTTACTGAACGTCAGTAAGTCCAGTCCACTTGGATGGTTGGAAGAATATTTGAAACAACGCGCTGGCAGGACATCCGTACTTCTGCCACGGCTTCTTATAGTGTACCAATCGACATAACGCAGGTCATGATGTTATACACTCAGGATATCCCCGTATACCAGCCAACTCACTTGCTTCAGAAACATTCAATACGTCTACCTTGTAGTAACTTGGGATCTTAGGGAAATTCAGTTGAGAGATTTCAAATTCATCTCAGGACGTGAATTTTGAAGCTTCATGGAAATCCTGTAGAGGAGCTGTCTGGGTGAACTCCGGAGCTGCATCAATGATCAGATTGGATGTATGGCAAAAAGTGAACTGGGTCCATTGCTTTGCATCCATATACTGAACCCATACTGTACTAAACTTGTGCTTTCGAACATTCCTTCAATGAGATGCTATAAGAATCTGGAATTTGATTTTGACCTCACGATTTCAAATTTTCCAACCCACTTCCAGATCTCTTCTTTCTGTTATGAATCCCTGAAACGATCAGATAACCGCGCGATCGAGATCCAATCCTTTTATTTAGCAAATCACAAACATTCCAATATTTCAGTGTGCGACAGCGACTGAAATATTGGAACAGCACCCGATGACGAGGATGATAACCAGCATCAAAATTATCCATGATTTATGTCGTAAGATATTACGTCACATATTTACATCTGAAGTTTACGATCGTTCCTTATCAGTAACATTTCCCTAATTTTAATTCTCTTCACATTATCAAGAAGTATTTATCGAGAGGACTTGGATACCGACTTTACAAGACAGATGTCATTTGCAGATTTGTAATGTAGAGGCTCAAATGTCCAAACATAACTTTTCTAGTTTTAGATACTGGTGGGTGAAAACGGAGGAATACATTAGCAATGTTGTCAACCAGTCGGACAGAAACCAGTGAAATTTTCTCTGAAACAGAAAATTATGGACATTTAGAGCTATGACTACCAAGACAATGGCTGCTATCTTACTGCTTCATCTTTACAATCTAGTTCTCGTACTTACAGCTGGATGAAGTTAGACTTAAAACAGAAAAAAAAAACAGGTCAGATTAATCTCAAACCAATGAATGAAATTTTGAACCAGAAATTGAAATGACAGGTTTGAGCTGAAATACACGGTTCGAGTAAGATCGCATTGTTATGCCACAGCTCTGGACAATCTAATGACTTCTGAACTGTTATGAAGCTGGTCCGTGGATTATATATGAGAAGAAAGAGTGCCCGAATGCTGACTTATCGGTCGAGATGAAGTCCACTATGATCTCAAGTTAGATGCAAAAACTACAACCTGACGTGTATATTTAGGAAGAATTTCTGAGAAGCGTTATCAGTATTCTTTGATGTGCATTTGAGGTATTTAGAGTTGAGTTTTCTGTTAGAATGTACCTAACTCTTTCGAATAAGCTTATGCTTGCTTATTCATGCAGAAAGTGATGAATCAAACCAATAGTTTAGGTTACTAGCCTCGATTACTGCATTTCATCTGTAATTTTGTATGCTTGGAATCTGAACTGTCACAGCATTCATATTGAACTTGCCTTTTATAGAATTGTATAATTCCCTTCATCACATACAAGCTACAATCAGTACGTACCACAGTTTCAGTGAATGTACTAGCCTTCCAGCTAAAAGGATAAAAAACACTTGACGATATGTATAGAAGCGTTATCCTAAACTGGACTAGCATTCAATTTCATAGGCAAAATTTACCATCTTAATTTATGATTTTCAACAGGTCTGATGACTATGTCACTGAACGATGATATATGCCCGTTTTAATCGCTTACAGGAACTCCAACTTTACCGAGGGTCCTCCACATATCCCTGTTGTTGAGTAAACAATGACACAATCGACAACCTCGTGATTTGGTGTCAAACTAATCTGATTCAAACTGTAATTGCAGCTTTCCACTATGATAATCGAGTAATAATTACCTCCAGAGTATTATGAATTTAGAAAGCGTAATTGAGGTTCACGTCACGCACTTTGTACAGTTCACTGCCGAAGAATTTTGGACTCGTGTTCGGTTCAGACGCATTTGATCTCAGAACGAAGAGTATTTCACCTAGCCAGGTGTTGTGGAACATAAAGCTCACTCCTGCATTAGTCTAGCAGGTTATGGGGACTAACAGAAAATCAAAACCCTGATGTGAAAATGACTGTCATACAAATGGGTCCCCGAGTGTCGGTTGTCCAAATTAGAGTTGATGCTCCATGTCTAATCAAATCACCTACTCAGTACTGTAGATATAGAAAACGAGGATCTTATTGATGGAATTGTGAGATGACAGTGGGCATATGGGCATATGGGCACAAAACATGGCCAATTACACCATAGCTGATGGATTGTGAACAGTTCTGATCATACTAACTCAAGATATTTATATCCTAGATAGGCCAAGATAAACACCGAAACATTCAAGCCTCCCGTCTATCTAGGAGTAGCTCTATGTATGCTGTTTAAACCATTATCTTTCCTTCATACATGGCTCATTCTACAATTCTCTCCATATATATATATATATATATATGTTTGGTTCGGGGATCATGGTCTTTTTGTGGTTCGGACCTTATAAGAGGAAAATGATATTGTTGTGCTTATTGTAAGAATGTTAAGAAACTCATTTCTTTATAGAGAATGTTACAAGGATGTAAACTTAGGTCAACCTTTAAAAAAGATGACCAATATCTCACATACTGGAACGTCTGAAAATATTTTAAGTTCCCAAAGTATCGTAAGTCTGAAAGTTCCCAAAATATTGTAGCTAAGAATACCTGAAGACCTATTGCGGTCACTTCTATTTCCAATCTGGATGATCCAGGCTAAAAAGCAGCGAAGAAAGGTGTATGCCGCGATCAAAATAAACTAGATCAAATATGAAATGTGCTCAAAAGACAAAGAAACAAACTTTTAGAATAGCTTGTTATCTTTTAAATTTATTGTACTCTCAAATTTTTGCTGCGATTATTTAAAATTTCATATGTATCTATCAACAATTTGTAAACTACATCTTTTATTTTCATAATAAAAATACTTTTAAACAGAGATATATAGCAAATGATGAAATTTTAATATAATATTTTTTAAGATTTTGTTTCAAAGAATTTCAAAATATTTTTATTATTTCTGTGAACGTAAGCATATATCTACTTTAAAAAAAGTTGATCAACAACAGATCTTTAATTTTTTTTATAACGTTTTGTAACAATTTCAAAACTCTAACCTAATGATAAAAATTTTAAAAATAAATAATTATAATACTCTTGTTTATAGTGATACAAGAGTTGTTCTGTTGAAAATTATTGAACTACTAAATATGATGAGGTTGCAAAATCTTAGTTTCTAGACCATTGTTTGCTAAAATAAAACTTATCTGATGAAGTTTATGGAAGAGATATTAGATGTAATTTCTTAATACAAGTAATTATGTACATCCAATCATAATTTCAATTGTATCATTGAATACAATTCTTAGCTTAGAATTGTATATTTGGAATCTATGCGGTTAAAAGTATATTTTGCATTTCAGTCTCAGTACATAAACAAAATATTTCAAACACAATGTGTGGAGTTTTTATTAGTATGATCTCAATTGAAAAATGAAATTTACAGATGATAAATCCGTCAATTTATTTCTCAGTAATGTTTATATTTCACCAGTTTGATATTAATTTTTTTTATAATATATGATAATTTTTAATGGCAATTTGCTATTCATACAAAAGTTGACTTCAAGTTGAGATTACCATAAAGGTTGAAGAATTTTTTTTATTAATTATTGCAAAAAATTAAATAAATAAAGAAATAAAACATATGTCTTTATCATAGAGGAATTTTTTATATTAAATGAAAACAAAATTACTGAAAGATTTAAATGAAATTTTTTATTTTGCGATACTTTTTAAATTTTGAATTTACTTTTATACAATAATCATGAAATATTTAAATTTATTATCTGATTTAAATATATTTTTTAATTAAAAATTACAAAATTTACTTCTGAATTAATTCGAATCTCAATTTTGAGTCAGAATGAGAAAATGAAAGTAATTTATATAGCCAAAGTTGATTTTTAATTCAATGATAAGAAAATATTAAAAATACATATTTCTAAAATTAACATTAAAAATAGTTTAATTATTATTTTGAAAGAAATTTAGAAATTTTTTAGATTAAATAAAAAATTTGAAAGAGAAATTAAAAAATTCGTATAGAATGGAATAAATGTAAGGTATTGTGTTTTCTAATCACAAATTTTAAAAATATTGAAAGTATTTTAAAAATACTTAAAATTATAAAGAAATTAATTTTACAATTTGAATAATTCTGAAATTTTTTCGGTAAATTTTAATTTGTTTTTTATGCAGCAGTTATAGATGTTATTTTGCCAAATCAGGAGTAGCAAAACAACTGGAGGAAAGTCATAGAACATACTTCATATCCGTTATAAAATTGATGATTATGTTGTTCAATTTTTGTAAAATCATTTCAGCTCATAAATTTAATTTAACTAGAAAAATTATAAATAATCAAATTTTACAAAGTTTTACTTGACAGATGATCTTAATAAAAAAAGAAATATAACATCTTTACAATATCTCAATAAAAGTTAAAAGCAAATAAAAATATAGTGTTGAATAATTATAATACTTATAAATTGAAAAATAAATTTTTTAATTGTGACATATACAACCAACTTTAGAGTTCTAGTAGGGGCGACCGAGCCTTGACAAACAGTACAACTCTTTCCAACTTTGGAATACTAATAGCGGTGGCGATGCTCTTAAGACGAAACCAACTCTTTTGGACGACTTATAATACCACTAACAATGGTAGTGCATTGGGCATGCTTCAAATATATAAAGAGTCTAGGTACATTTTCACTCACTCTGGTTAACACCAAGTGTATCTTGCTCTTGCTTTCATCAATCAATCTTCTTTTTGGACTTCTTAATCTACTTCGACTTTGTCACGTTTCGGTTTGAAGTATCTTTTCAATTCTGATTTGTGTTCTTTCGGAGAGTTGCAACACTAATGTACATTTTTCTAAAATAAAACATTAGATAAAAAATAAACCAATTTGATTGTATAAAGTATCCGATTTTTTATATTGATCATATAATCTAATTAATGCATGAACTTAAGCTTTGAGCAGTTTTAATTTTTAATTTTATGCTTTAAAATTCTATGAATGTGATTATTTCTTACAATTAAATATAATATAATTTGAAATGATTTAAATTTGAGAGTAAAATTTTTACTGTAGTTATATACTTGATTATAAAAAAAGTTTGATTTTTGAATGTACTAGTGTATTATTGCAACTAGAAATGAACTTGCAAAAAATACCTGTGTTCCTACTATTAATATCCAAAATTTAGAGTAAATATTTTTTAATCTTTTTTTTTAGAAAAAATTGGTTGTACAAAATAAAATTGATGAATTTTTTTTTTGATTCATACGATATTATATTTGGATTTGTATTACACATTGAGATATATCATATGATTAGATTGATATTTCAAAATTATGAAAATAAAATATGAAAAAATTACATAACATTATAACAGAAATGCTAATCAGTAATATGTAAAAATCGTGCAAAAATTTTATCTTCAATTTTGAAGAATCGTAATATTTGAATGTAAACATTTTGGTTCAGTTAAAAAAAATTAAAATTTGAATATGGATCTACCAAGTTTACAATAAACACAGATTACATATAGAGAAAGTTATACTTATGAATTAAAACAATGCAGCACTGATTATTCATCTTCAAATAAGAATGAATTTGTAAATGATCATACATGTTTCAAAACAATTTTCTGATAAATTGTGTTAACATGATGATCATAAACATGAAAAAATTTGAAATTTGAAATTTTTTTCCAATAGAAATAAATTTGAATTATAATAATTCAAAATTGAAGAATATGAAATAATATCTTGATTTGAGTTAGATGTCATTTCAGAAGTTTATAAACTGTCACGAAATGATATATTTATAAAGTATAAGTTAAATATTATTATAAATTATACATTAGCTCTTGACTTTTTTCACAAATGTGTTGGTCATTACATTCCACATACAGTTTAATGAGCAAAAGAAATATTTGGTTTTACTATGTGCAGTACATTGTTTTGGAATTTTGTTACATAGATTTGTATAACATATTTTTTTGTTTGATTTAAAACTTAGAATTCTTTTTTATGTATTTTGATTATTCTCCAACTAAATATTAAAAATAATAATATTTTAAACAGTGATTTTTTATATGATACAATCTCAAAATAAAAAAAAGATATTATTAGCAATTTCTTTATAATATAAAATTTACTTATAAATGGTGACATATTTGAGATATATTTGCATGTGTGGATACAAGTAGCTGACTCGAATTGAATACCTCGAACAGACACGCCAGAATGGTGCTTGCCTCGCAGAACTCATAAGCGAAATCTCTGCTCTGCGTTCGGATATCATTGTAGATCATGAGAAATTGTGGTTTCGAGCCAAGACACAAAAGCTTCTGCAAGGTTCATTCCGAATGAGAAGAACTAAAGGTGCTCAATTACTGGGCTGGAGTAGCGTCAGCCAAAAGATTACAATGCTCATGAGATGCCTCAAGAATCGGTTGATCACGAACATAAACATTTCGGCCTATACTTTCAGATCCGATCTTCCTTTGGCCCGATAACAGTGCATGATTCGACGAGACAAAGAAAGAAGCAAGAGAAGTGAAAACAAAACCAATGGCAGCAAGATGTACCAGGAGATGTAGGGCGACATATCCAAGATGAAGATCAGTATCCAGATTGGAACGGAGATGAAGAAGAAAGTGACAAAGAATAATGCAGCGTTGGAAGCGAAAAAGAAGACGGCAGCGATTGCGGAAAACAGGAGATGAAGTGCAACAGAGGCAATGAAACTTGGAACAGGAGGAAACCGCTTCGCGACGTCAAAACACCAGATGATGACATTTGATCGTGGATCCTTCTTCGTGACGCAGTCATCGAGGTATCTGAGTACGAAGAAAAGGAGTACAGTGCTCAGTGCAAAAATGGCTTGGCGGCCGAGACGATCGTTGTGAGAGTAGAACAAAGAGAAGAAGACATCGATTCCAGTTTGATGCTTGGGGATGGGTGGACAAAGATGAAGGGCTAGAAACCATAGTACCGCAACACCTGGAGTCAGAGCCACCAAAACGATCAAAACCAGGGCCAGCGTTTCTAGCCCCACCGCGCACCAGTAAACTGCGTCCAAAATTGCTAAAAGAGGAACGAGAAGAAGGTTTGACTGGAATTTCTCGGAGGCAGAATACCCCCGTGACCGAATTCTCCTGCTCAGCCACCACCAGGTCCATCCAGTCTTCTCTTGGGACTGAGTATCTTTGACATGCTCCTTCTCTGCCTCGAGAGCTTCCATTCTCCCCGCGAAATCTCCAGAGCCGTTTTAACCTCGTGCGTCCGTACCTCAATCTGTCACTCAGCTGTCCTCCTCGTTCATCACATCAGCTTCTATCTGAGCTAAGCCCGAACCATTCCACCAAATTGGAAGAGGGAGAGCTCATCTTTTGGTTGGTCGGTCTGTTGGGTACAAGTTGCCGATCAGATCAGGATTTGTAAACCCCGTTAGCTCTTCGAGTCCGCTGTGACTCTTGTGCTCACCTCTTCAATCCTGCACAGAATTGACTTGTTTCCGGCAGATTTCAGACACTGGAGTTGCCTTCCGCCCATCGGAGCTCTTATACCCGAAATCTTCACTGTGTCGTGGGACTGAATCAGATCCATCACGATTAAAATCGACGTCAGCCGACGTTAGTCGTCAACTAGCAGCAGGCAACAATCATATTCAAAAACTTGTGACATCAATCCGCAACAGCGAACGAGTGAGTCAACTGCAAAGAGGGCGAAGTGATCCTGAACTTCAGCAGACGGCCGGTGCGAGGCGAGGTCATGGCTCGAAAGCGGTCGAGACTCCAAATCTCGAGCATGGCGAAGGTCGTTCGCTTTCGAGCCGCGACGTTGCGACGACAGAAGTACACTGTCGGCCTTTCGATCTGAGGGTCATCCCTCCGAGCGGCCCTCCTGGACTCAGCCACTGGACGGGGTCGTTAACTGGAGGCCCTCCAGTGGAGGGAATCAGAGAAGCACCACGAGGAGGGACTCGGAAAGTGAGCGACTTATCTTCTCCCCGGGTACTCGCTGCCAGGTCCACGCGTGCCAGGCGAGCCCGAGCTCTCCACTCAATGGAGAAAGTGAAGAGTGAACAAGTAGAATCACAAATTGGATGGGATTTATACCATCCAGCCTAAAACGGTGAAATATCGATGTAAATATAACTAGTCCTAGTCCTAGTCCCAACAGGTTCACACCAACATGGGGAGTAACCCATACTCTCTCTCTCTCTCTATGCAACAACTGAGAATAAAGTACATGAATTATCATTTTAATGTTTGTATGACAATCACAGCTTAAGGTTAGTAAGATTAAATGATTTTGTCAGATCTATAGGCTGAGTGCGATGATTTGGCTTCAAGAATTGTGTTCGATATGCATAAGAGTAAATAGATATCTGGAATATTGATTTTTTGATTGAGTAAGTTGAGGTTAGTAAGACTAAATGATTTTTGCAGATCTATAGGCTGAGTGCGATGATTTGGCTTCAAGAATTGTGTTCGATATGCATAAGAGTAAATAGATATCTGGAATATTATTTGTTGATTGAGTTAGTTAGTCGGTCTTAAGGTACATATGCTGAACCCATTTGGTTTAATAAATTTACCCAAAATAAGGTCGATTACACGTAAGGTAAAAATAAAGGTTTTTATTCTAAAGTCCTGGAATTTGAGCCAATAGTTGCACGGTACTCATAAATCAATTTTTTCCAAGAGAAGATTAGGAACTGATGTCGTGATTTAGGAGGTACAATCTTGTGAGAAGAAAATTAGATGAATAACATGCATCACAAAAATAACCTAGATAATCTAGGCAAATTTATGTTCAAGCAACAAGTAATTCTCTCAACTCTAAATCATTTTTTTTCAAATAGAGATTTCATCAACATAATACTTGATAGTTTTACTGAGCATAGTGAATTGTTGAAAATTTTAATTGAACTTCAATTGTCAGTCAGATTTAAAATCTATGAAAAAAAATCAAACGAAAAACATGCCATGCAATTTTTTCAAAGTTTTTAATGAAGATATTTCAACAAAAATAGCTCATACAACTAAAAATAAAAGAAAAGTAATCACAAACAATCTTGTGCTATTGTATACCAGAGCCCAACATTTTATTTCAAATTTGACCGGACCATAATCATCAGTAGCGATCTAATTCCATCCATACCCACCCATGCTATTCAAATTACTCCCATGTATTCAAAAATTGTGTAATGTGCATTACCCGTCTACTCAAAGTCTTGGTTGGATTTATCAAACAAAATGTCGTTCACTGTTGCTGGTTTCAGTCCAGAGCTAAAACAAAATGCTTCAATATTGTAGAATGCCATAGATAACTTACGGCTTTGTTTGATTCTCAGAACCTCAGCTAGCTCTGCACGTGAAGTCCAGAACAATCCTACTTTTAGCTCCAATCAATTTACACATTCATCGCTCGAAGCTGTTCACACCGGGAGTCAAGTGCTGAAACTTCTAGCATTTGTTGGAATAACGATAGTTTTTCTTCATTCAAAAGCAGATCCGTATGTAGCTCAATTTTAACGTTCACGTCATGGTTTCGCTTGTAGTAATCCAACTCTCACGGTGTAGTGTACGTCTGATGTGGGCAGATGGGCATGGTTTCGCTTGTAGTAATCCAACTCTCACGGTGTAGTGTTCGTCTGATGTGGGCAGATGGGCATGGATTTGTACGTGGAGTGGCATGGATTCTGACCCATTTGGAACCTATGGCCATCCAAATACACCAGGAAATTATAACCGCTATGCTATGTCATCCAAAACCCACCCAAAACCCATGGGCATGGATGAGTTTGGGCATCCACTGTGGGGCTCTGTGGTATATCCTTTTTCATCACATGAAAGGAATCTCAAAGCCTAATCGTCCCATAATATTAGAAAAGGGTCACATATGTAGATGTGACAATATGTCCCTCTAGTTAAAGGGTTAAAGTCGTAGATTTAGGACAAAAAGAGACGCTTCGAACAAAAGTCGCCATGAAACACTATAGCCTTATGTTTAGGACTCTTCAGCCTCAAAACCACATGATAGACTGAAGTTCAGGACTCGTTGATCCTTTGGATCGGTTTGACTCCATCCATGAAATATCTTGCAGATACAAAATTCAACAAGAAAGAGTACTTGTCGAAACACACCGACTCCATGATGTACTCCAGAGTAACTGCAAACCATGCTTGGACGGCAAGGGTGACAGTATGGAGGTTTGTTGACGTGAACCATGCAGGTGCATGTGATACCGGAACCTGTTTCCATATTCTTGTGACAAAATTAGAAGAACCTGCATAAATGTCCAATCTATCCTCCAAAACCCTAAATGAAAAACTCGCTGGCAATCTTTTGGACACAGCCAATTGCCAGCAATAGTTCAATATGTGACGAGAGTATCTGCCGGAGATTTATGAAAGTATTAACCGAAAACTGGGGCAGTAACAAGTCGTTAACGAAGACGGATCTCTTCGATTTTTTTGGTTGGGGTTGCGGAAGTGTTGTGAGCTCAGAGTTATCTATCTACTCTACCTCTACAGTAGACATTCGCTTAAGTCCGCACTTCACAAAACAAAATTCTTGGATCAATTCTCAAGAGTGTATTCTACAAAAAATCTCCTTGAGCAAAATAGAAGTTGCTGTTTCACTTGCCTGCGATGCAAATGCTCCAAATGTCTTTGAGCAAAATAGATGCAAATGCTCCAAATCTCCTTGAGCAAAATAGAAGCTGCTGTCGACGGTCGTCACCCAGAAAACCACCTGCTTATCGTCGAAGCAAGTGCAGAGCATTATGAAGGCAGTGAGTGAGTGTGCTCGCGCCCGTCTACCTCCTCACTGGGAGACGATCTCAAACCCTGCTCGCAGCAGAGCGGAGGCCACGCCAGGAGGAAGAGGGAGAAAGGGACGATAAACGAGGAGCCGCGAACCCAGAACAAGCGAGGTTGATTAGGCTTGTTCAACTCCGGCTTGAGCTTCCTGCGTCGGAGATGGAAACCGAAGGCAGATGGGAGGAAGAGAGAAACAAACTGACGCACGGAGGTTGAGAGTAGTTAAGTCTGCACCAGACCTCCCGGATCAAGTTGCGGACTTAACCGAATGTTTACTGCACTCGGGCATTCCTTGAGCATTCTGTCGAGGCAGAACTAAGGATCAAATTCTCCGAGTTTGTCCTCTTCCTCATGACGCATTCGGTCCCGACTTGGAGAGTGATGAAAAGAGAGGCAGGTATAATACCTGCTTCTAAACCATACCTGAGGTTTGGTTTAGATACGATGGCACGAGGCAGGTCATCGCGATGAAGTAGTCTGGAGATCGAAGTTCATCATTGATTAGGCTGACGGCACCTCCTCACTCAACTGTGATCCTCGTCAACCTTGGAAGGTCCATTGGGATCTACAAGCCTTTCTAATCTTATCGCTTTTTGACCAGTGATAAGTTTACACTTTTATTATGCTTGACAACTTTTGGTTAGAATATCGTGATGATATTTAATCATACCATTGAATCGATATGTGAAAGTAGATGTGACATAGAATTGAAACTTTTTTTTTTTTGTTTATTAATGCCTAGATTTTAAATTGATCAACAAAACATGAAATTTGAAAGTTTTGAGCTATATAGACATTATATGCAATTGTATAATATCTGTATGAATCATTGCATACAAAGGATTTTTTAGTAAAAGCGAGCTTATGAATAGATGATCAGATTTTTACAAAATGCAGTCGCTTCTTCATCATATATATGAGAAGATAACCATTTTTTTCCTATTAATTTGAAAATCAATGGAGAAGTAAATTATGTTCTATTTGCTCTCTGAGTCTTCCTGGTAGGAACTATTTTCTGAGGCCATGCGCGTAGTCCGAGGGATTCAGATTAATCTTTTTTAATGGGGAGTTATCGAAACAAAATTAATCCAAGACGAATATATTGTAATCATGTCAACTCTTTAACCCAATATACTTCAAATTGTGTAAATTCATGGATGTAAATTTTGATAGCCATGAAAAGTCATGTTATTTAAGAACATGTTGTACAAAATTTTGCTATCCTATATTGAAAGTTTTCATATCTTTAGCAGCGAGTAGAAAACTCATCACATTATATTATTCTTATTGGTAAACACACTTTATTTATTATTTTGCATCCCGTAGAATTACACAATTTGGGTTTGTCAGTTACATTAGCAAAAATCTTTTACAATACGGTGCTATGGATATTAGCCCCGTGTTACTTGTTTGATTTCATGCATATGAGGGTTGATGGGACCTTCCCATCAATTTTGCTAAACTATATAGTCCTCAGTTTAATCTTCTCATATTAGCAATGGTCGAGTGTCTTCGAGCAACATTTAGGGTCAATGCAACAACAGAAGGAGTACAGTACTGCCAGAGTATCATCCCATAATCAGTAGAGGAACAAACAGACGTGGCAAACACAGTAAAGTAGATTTTCGTACATATCCACTGAGGAGATTGCCAAAAAGTCAACCTCTGACAGTCATTATCCTCTTCCTCCTCGGCATCCGCTTCTGGACGAGACCAATTCTTTATTAACTGGCTTTGACTATCACCACGGACTCTGAGACTCTAGAAGCCTGCCACTAGGGGGAGCCCTGTGGCAGGCTTGGCCACTGTCCGGTCCCGTTTAACCGGTTCCAATTTTCTCTGGGACCGGTTAACCGGTTCCAGAGAAAATTCGTCCCCCTAATGTAATGTAGCTCATAACCTTGGCCACGATCGGTCCGGACCGCCGGTTAACCGTCGTGCCCGTCTACCTGGTCCAATTTTCTCTGGAACCAGTTAGCCGGTCCACCTTTTTTTCTGAACCGGTTAACCGTTAACGGGACCGTGTCCAAGCCTGCCCTGTGGACGGTCGTTTTCACCAAAGTCAACCATTCATCATCTCGACACCAGCGAGAGGTGACCACGAAGAACAACGTTGACCGCTTTTCTGGAATCTCATTGAACGTGGTGTACCAGTAAGTGCTCCAGTCCTTGAGCTGAGGAATTTCGTGCCTGGTGACGTACAAGAGCGCTTTGAAATATAAGAAGTACTCTAAACGAAATCTCGATCGATTGCGTGTCTGATCCTCGCCCGACGACTCGCCCCACCAGGAAGGAAGGGGCAAGGAAACCCATCGGGTGCACATGCGATTGTGAAGCCTCGAAACTTTTGCACTGGGCTCTCGTTGCAGCTCGTGTTCTTGTTCTGCTCATCGACTGGCCGACAGTTTTGAATAATTGACACGAAGGAAAGGACCCCCAGCGTTGCATTTCATGGCAGCGTACCATTTCCATGTGAGGGTGAGCTCGAGCCCACATGCAGCCAACTTGATTTCTGCTGGATTGCACTTGGACAAGCCCGATCCCGATCGAGGACTCTTTAAATGATCGCGTTCGCAGAGAGAATCGTACTCCAAAAGCAACTCCAACCTTCAAGAAAACGAAAAGCTATGACGACGTCGGACAGCTAGCCAAGGGCTCCCCGACCACGAGGGATCAGGAGACTAGAACTCACACCCGGTCATCATCGCTGACCCTGCGCTTGAATCTGCCAAATCCACAAACGATCGCCATCGTTTCATACCGGACATGACGAGGACAAACGGACGATCTCAGCAGAGAAACTCAATCTTCGGCGGAGCGCAATGGAGAGAGAATCACAGTCCGGGATCCAGAGTCAAAATCGAGGGACCTCGTCGGAGTTCTGGCAGACGATTAATCTGAGAGCTGCATCTTGGTGGGCATGGGCCCGCAACAATCTTCATCCGTCTCTGCTGCTGGTGTTCAAAGCTGTGTTCTGGAGCGGGGTAATTTCCCGGTTCCTCGTGCGCTGCTTGGCTTCAGCTTCCCTCTTTGCTGTCATCCAGGGGATCTTCGCGGCTCCTTGCGTGTTCGTTTTAATCTGGCTCATCGATGCGGTGCCCCTTGTGCATACCACCCAACCTGAACCTGAACAACCAACTTTCCAAGCTGAAATGGTACTAATTCTCATCGTGCTGGCCAATGTCGTCCTTTACTACATTCTGTACACGCTCCTCAGTCTCGCTCAGAAACGCTTTCCTGAAAGATTCTCACTGGAATACATATTCGAGCTCCCTCTACCCCTCAAAATTGTCAGCGGGTTCGCATTGTACATCGTGTGCAGTGTACTAATGGCTGTTTTCATCGTTGCCCTCATGGCTGTCGGAATGTTTGTCGTGTACCTTCCGTACAATGCAAGGTTGATTTGTGACAGCCTCGGCCGCTATGGTCCCTGGTATGTGGGTGCGTTCTGGGTGCGTTCGTCACTGTCGTCCTTTCGATCGTAGCGGTGGTTGGGTATTGTTGAGACCAGAGAAGTGTCTCGGTCGGCGGTCCTAGGCCTGCCAGAACTGTCGACGGCGATGAGTTAGTTCAGATGGAAGATGTTTGACGCGCTTCTCAACTGTTCGAAATTTCATTCCATGTCGTGTATAGTTCTCCTCAAACTGACTTCTGGCGACGGCACACTTTAACTCTTTGCGTGTCATGATCCACATTCGCATTCTTGTTATCTGGCATGAGATAATTTTCGCTTTCGAACATTTGTGCTATGATTTATTTATTTTGTTTGATTTGGATGGGGTGAAATTACAGCATTGTCATCATTGGTAATACACCATTTATTGGGGTGTGCTTTGGGAGCTGCATGGGCTGCAAGATTGCGAAATCCGTTGAAACAGCTCATTCTCGTAGAATTGTCTTCAGCACGCTTGGGATGAAAGGATACCGAATTCGAAGCGCAAAATAGAGAAGTTTTTTGAATTCTTGAGCTTTTCTTTATCTTAAAATAATAAACCGTGTTTTGGCTAGCACCGTGGTACCTAAACAGTTTTTTTTTCCTTTCCTATATCAGTGATATGAATCTTTTTGAGTAGAGATACATGCAACATTTTGCAAAACTATTCTGCAACGTTTTAGAAAATAGTTGATAATAGATAATGAAGTCTTCAAGTATTACGAGGATACAGTCGGAGCAAAAACAAGTCTCAATTTCTTCAACTGTATTGTACTCCTGACAAGATTCAGTCGTGTTGACAAGTTCATCGAGATATATCAGGTTTTTTCAATTTTTGACTACATAGTTTTGTAGTTGATTTTTTAAACTGAAACTTATTAGGGAGTTTAATCACAATTTTAATTTTGCTTTTACGTTGAAAGAAAACAAAACCTGATTAATGGAAGATATATAATCATTTTCATTATAAAGATTTGACATCCCTAAATACTAATTAGAGGTCAATATTTTAGTCAAAATATAAGATTTTGTAAAGTTAAGAACGTATGAAATAGATAAAAGATCTCAGCACTTTTTTTTTTCATTTATCCTACTTTTAAAATCAAACATCTCATCTCTTAATCTAACAACTTTTACACTCGACTCTTCTTATGCAACTCTCTTCCGACAGGTAAGGCTCTGTAAGTTCACATTTTTTTTTCAATGTATGAAAACAAGCAACCTAAGGTGGTATTTCTTAAAATTCAAAGGATAGTAAAAAAGTTGATCATTTTTATTTAGAATTTTTTGCAATTTTGTTAAAAAAAAATAAAAAAATAAAATTCATATGTCAGATTATATATAGGATTTATTGAATGACTTTGAAAATTAATGTGGTGTGAAATCAGGAATTTTTTCCAATTCTATTTATTAACACAATATGATTAAACAATATGTTATAAAGCATTCTGTAAAAAAAAATATGTAGCAAATTGTATTTGTTATGAATCTCTTCATTTCGTTGTGCAAGAAAAAATTCCATCAAATTTTGATGAGGATAATTCAATTCAAAAACTGGCTTGAAAAAAATTGGAAAAAATGTGGAAAATTAATGGCATTGAAATGAAATTCTTGCAAAACAATGACAGAAACTAGATCTCAATTTAAGATGTTGGGGATAAAATTTTTCCTTTACCCTTCAAAATGTGCAATTCCCTGGAACCAGCAATCTTTAAACGAATCAGAAATTTTTTTTCAAACTGAAATGGAAAAACGTTTGAGTTTCATCACATCCTGCATTAGAATCACAGGGTTATGATATCCCCAACTTGTTGTGATTTCAGATAAGTGTAAAGCCAGATCCAGCTCTTTGACTTGGGCTCACTCTATAGTGAATAAACCAATGAAAAATTTTTCAAAATTTATGGATTTCCATCCTATTCAAGAGTGTTTTCATGTGGATGCTCGGAAGAAGAAGCAAGTGATTCATCACAGAATCACATTTTTGAAATCTTGGAGAAGTTGTTGAGTGAAAAATTGCCATGGGTTTGTCAATTGTGTTTTCCACTCTTCTTTTTGTGTTACAAACACCAATGACAACAGAAGTTTATTTTTTTGGCCATAAAAAACTTTTCATGATTTTTGTGCTTTCAGCTTGACGCAATTCATTCCACCATCTTTAGCTCACGTTGTTGATTATTCAACAATAATGATCTCAATCATATCATATTTAAATGCCGTTGGATGCATTATTTATAATCTCTACTTTGATGATATCACTGTTGATCTGAACTGGCTCATTAATACATCAGTGGATAAGCCGTTAGCTCTAGATGAAGACTTTCGAGTTCAAAAGTCTTGGTGTGCTGAATAAACAACGTCACGTTACTCATATGCAAGCAAGGACAGATTTGTGGGTGAGAGTGTCTTTGCTCCGTTGATAGAGGAGTTTATGGGAAATCAACCACATGGACAGAGAGTTGCTTGAACACATCATTAGCCATTTAGATATGTGTTTCAAGCGCCTAGATAGTTTTTAGTATTTCATTCCCACCTTCATACCTGAGCATACAAGCAAGGAAGAACAGAAGGATCAAGAAAAAACGCACATGAAGTCGATGGCTTGGGAAACTGGGGTTGAGTCCTAAAAGTCCCGATCGGTGCCAAGATGGAAGATCAATCTCACTGACCTAAACTTGATTATCATATGAGATTGAAATTTTAGTATAGCTCTAATTTACTATATTCAACTTGGTTATTGATTTTAAACTTGAAGATTTTATGTTGGTGATAACATTTATTTTGTAGTTAATGAGTATTGTGTTAATGAGTTGCATTAGATAGCCTAAGACATTTCTTGGCAGGGTATTTGTCGATGTATTCTTGCAAGACGGCAAGCTAGTTCTGAATAAGATTGTAGATTGGTCCGAAAGGTGGTTGAATTCCTCTTTTGAGGTCAATTTCACAGCAGTACGCGGATGTTGAGGGAGTATATCTGAATTCTTCTTTTTAAATACATCTCTACATCCCTTGTATCAGACCGAAAGCTGGCTCGGAGCTCAAGTTGACTTATATGTCGGAGTTGCATAGATAACAAACGTAAACATAGTCTTTAAAACTTCTCTTTACAGCTTTCATGAATGCTCTAGCACCGACGAATATGAGAGTTTGAGATTGATGTTCTATTCATGTATTGATGTCTTTGTTGTTACCCACCTTTCTCTGTTAGTTTCGCCAAAACTATTAGTGAACTCTTCAAGAAAGTCATCAGAATCTTGGAGAAATAGAGATTTGACTCTAGAGTGGCAAAAACCACGATGGAGCAATTCCAGATAGCAGCGTTGCTACAAATCCAACTCGAGTCTCTTTGAGTAGGACATTACAGCAGCTGCATACAAATGATCAGTCGGATTTGATGCACAAACTCGTGAAACTTTGATACAGGGCCGTTGAATTCGTCCAGTAGTCGAAAGTCGAAGATATGTCCGGCAGATCCTGGGGATCTTGAAATCGACACTTGAAGCTGCTCAAATGCAGGTCTCAAGTTATTTTTCTCTTCTTGAATTTGTTTTGCAGCGCGACCTACATGTTATCGGAAACGCCTTGATCCAAAACTTGCGTCTCCCTTCTCGAATAGAAGCGATTTTCTACATAAATATAGAACCAAAGCTTTCTTCAAAATATATTTGTCACGATCACGGATGAAAAGACCTCAAAAAAACTTTCACACTCAAAAGTCAAGAATCTTGTCATGTTGGACAAAGTCAAAAGGTTGGAAAGGTCAAGAATCCTCATGTTCACTATCATTTCAGGCTATATTTAGTACATGGGATGGCTTAAGGAGATGCTTTGTGACCTTCATCTTAAGCCTTGTATTCTTCGGCGGTTTAAAAGCCTGAAGAGCCTTCGTTAGCTCCTGTTCTCCTCTCTGGAAGGGATTCTCTAAAATCTTCGTCACGTGGACTCCCTACATATCGAGAATCAGCTTTGGGACACTAGTGGTGACGTTCTCAACTCCCACCTCGAACTGACGCTCAACAGTCTCTTTGATAGATGCTTCATATGGTGTTTATTCCTCAGGTGTCTTATGTGAGTGTTGTCATTATCTACTTATTTGCCAGCTGTTCTATTACCTAATACTTCTTGCTAGTCTGGAATAATATGTTCCATCACTAGAATTCCATGTTTAATCAGAGCGTACATGTTGACAAGTAGGCAAGAGTTCTCACTTCTCCATGTCTGAAATGTTACTCTCATCGCTCTTCAAATTACCCTCCTCAATTGACCTTCATTTATAAGTTTATTTCTGAGTTCACTAACCGCTGGACCTTGAGCTTACAAACGATAGTCGTTTGGTGAAGTAGACCTAGTTGACTAGTGATGAGCACAACTTTCAGTAGGAAAATGCCTCGAAGTTATTCGACCTTGCTCTTTTTCCAACTGTTTCAAATCAACGGACTGTCTTCACTTCCTTGGCTGATAACAAAATTTGTGTATAAATGATTATTAACGTTCATAAGTGTATAAGGAAGAATTTCAAACGCACTTTGAATTGAGCTCCTTCAATCTAAGACTTGATGAGAGAAAACCTGAACACATCAGCTACTGCTGCTAATTGCAAGCATTACTACAGCCACGCACACTTCCTAAGATGATGCCATGTTATCAGATCTACAAACTTCCTCTGCAGGCTTGACAAACATGTCCATCGAGTGTACTGATGAATATATTTGTAATAACCCACTAAAGGCTAAAACTGCAATATAGTGGTAGAAAGGTCGAACCCACAGGGACAGAGGAACACACAGGGTACAAAGTGTCACGTTTTAACAGACTATTGAGGAGTTTGAATTCTCAGGCAACTGTCACTCCCAGAAATACTGCAAGTGTCCACTCGGAGCGCACTCGGAGGTCGCACAGTGCAGCGTAACACACACACACACACCTGAAACTACAGAAACACAACCCAGAGATCCGTTAGGACCTCTACTTCAAGATTTCAGGGGGAAAGTCTCTCACGAGCACACTCGGCAAAGCTGCGGGCAGTGACTTCCAACTCCGGCTTTTACAACGCTTCCACTAGCTTGCTGCTAGTGTAGGAAACCCGGTTTGGACTACCTACTTCGGATCGAAGTCACTCAGACGCGGTGAACAACACTCTCAACTCACAAAACGCGCAGAGAACACAGGTCCGCACTGAAGGACTCACTGTGAAACATTCCAGTAACACAACAACAGTCTATTGAAGAGTTTGAATTCTCAGGCACTTGTCATTCCCAGAAATACTACAGGGGTTACCCTCAAGGCACCTGCTGCAGCGTAACCTGAATTTACAACCAAGGCTTACACGAAGTAACAAAACTTCACTTTGGTATTCAGGGGAAAAATCCCAAGGAGTACAATCAGAAAGAAACACTCGAAGGTGTAGGGGCGAAACTGTTCAAGTATCTAACTAGTCACTGGCTCTGAGCATCGGCAGTCACCCGCAGGTGCAGATCCGAACTACTCAAGTCTCTAACCAATGTACTAGCTCTGAACATTCGGCCGAAGGCCTTCAGCTACAAAATGCGGAACGCTAAGTTGTAACTCCTCGTGCGTGGTGACAGAACTCAAGGACACAAACACGCAAAGGAAATGGGTTCCTGATCTGCACTTCTGATGGGAAAGAACCCCAGGCAAAACGCCTGGAACTATTTTATACCTTCTAAGTCCTAACTAGCACTACACTGCACCACGCCAAGGTGCGAGCCGCAACAGATCCCACACCTGAGGAGTCGGCGGCTGCCTTCCCCTCTAACTTACAACCTAAATCTAACCCTAACCCTAAATCTGAATCCTAAGCCTACTGTGTACAGAGCCGCCAGCGCCTTACCATCCAAGATCTGAGGCTGAAAATTTGCAGGCATGCGTGGCCGGCCGAGATCAACGGCCCCACAAAATTTCAGATCCATCCGACCGTCCATCGCAAAGATATGGGCCCCGCAAGATCTCTGAACCTAGGCCAAAATTCCTTCTCCAAAATCCGAGGACTGTGGGTTCCACGCGTCCTACACGCAAGCCGCCTACTCGCAGGCCGCCACTGCCACACCTGAACATTCTACATTCATGACCACCCGATCCTCGCCGGAGGAAATCTCCTTCCGCGCACCGCCGAATGCGTCCAACCGCCAAAGACGCACTTCCACACCTTGTCAATCTCTAACAGTCACCCCGACGCCCATAACTCACGGATCCCTGCTTCGTTTGCAACGTTCTTGGGCTCGTTGGAACAAGCGTGTTGTGCTCTTTCCAACGAGCCCCTAACCAAGTCAAACGGATAAGAATTGAGAAAGTTATCACTGTTTTACTCTTCCGCCGAAGGCCTGCAACCGTCGAAGGCGTCCGTCCGCGCATCGGACAAAAGTCGATCTCCCTACCTCCGAAGGCGGAATTCCCGGAAGCGTAACCCCGAAGGCGAACATCTAGGGCCGAAGGAGAACGTCTACGTATCTTCCGATAGTCCTAACTCCCTAAATTCCCATCCGTCCCAGGCGTTCTTGGGCTCGTTGGAACGAGCGTCGCGAGCTCTTTCCAACGAGACTCTAACCACCGCAAACCATTAAGAATTGAAAACACTATGTCAATTTTACCCTTCCGCCAAAGGCCTGCCTGTGCACAGGCCGCCTACTTGCAACCCGCCTGTGCACAGGCCGTCCGCCTGTGCACAGGCGTCCGCGTCCGTCCGCGGCGTAAGCCGCCTCTCTAAGTGTTAACGCCGAAGGCCTCTCTAAATGTTAGCACCGAAGGCCCTCCATATCAGAAACTTCCGCCGCTTCTAACTCGGTGATGCCTCATCCGTTTCAAGAGATCTTGGTCTCGTTGGAATCAGTGCGTCGAGCTCTTTCCAACGGGACCCTAACTTGGTCAAGGCGCCCGAGGGTTGAACTAATTATGGAGAGTTTCCCTACAGCCGCGGACGCAACCTCCGGAGGCGGGTTTTGCGCCTTGCGTCGTAAGGTTCCTAACTGCAGAGCTCGCAGGGAGGGTGGTGCCTGTCCTTACTGCTGCACCCCAAATCCCAGATTCTACAAGATCCCTCGAGAATCCCCGCGATCTTCCGGATTCACTCTGTTTTGATGTACCGAAGGCTATTTACAATGCTGCCAGGGTACAGTTTTCCAAAAATGTTTTAATTTACTCAAAATTGCCAAAAGTGGGGTACCACAATATTCAACAAATCACGATTTCGCCACCATCGGAAGTACACAAGGGATGTAATGCGGAAAGATGGATACTTTATTGCTGTCAATAAGGTGCTAATGACAGCAGAGCCTTCCATGACCCTTCTCGCACAAGTGATCTGATATGCAAATTCATCCACCGCCCGATATTGCTATCGAGGTGCCGAATTACTGTAGTTTCCATTCTTAGATGAATGATAATACATACTAGTGAAATCTATACTCGCTCCGAAGTGCAGTGGCGAAATGGAGCGTAAAGTATCTATCAATGAAGTCTTGAAGAGAGTTGCGTAAATACACTCACGGGAATCCCTGAGACTGGATCAGCAGTTTTTGATTCAGGTCATATACTATTGACTCAAGTGGTGATGCTAATCCAGTAAAGAAGGGCCAGTGGTAAAAATGTTGATGTGTTATCGTATATTCGTTTCCTAATGTCTCTTCCCTTGTCTCGATGCTTCCCATCTCTATCTTTCTACTTGAAGGTATTCGAATAGTATTCATCGATGGCCTCTTTTAACCTGTTGAACATGCAGAAAGATTCATTTGCATCCCAGCATCTCAGTTCTAGTAAGCCATGTATCAAGCCATGGTTGACTAGCTGATGTCTCTCTGTGGAAGACTCTGATAACATGCTTGTGCTGGCCGTGATCTCAGCAGAATGGTAATCGCCAGCACGCTCAGAACTGTGACATATATAATTGTGGTAGGTTCGTAGCACGAATGCTTTTGCAGTTGGCCTGCGTGGGGACGTTCAGTTACAGACGCTCTTGCAGCAATTTGACTTTAACATCGAGAAGTGTTTTTCAAAAGATGGACAACCTCGTTTGCTGAATTTCAAAATGAAAGTATTTTCGTTCAAGATGCTTGACTTGGATATTGAGTCGAAGTCAACCACGCATTATACCACTATATCCAACCATGCGTTAATAACTTATTGCATGGTTGGATTAGAGCAGTCATGACAGTTCAGTACAGGATGTTATCCTTTGGAATGGAGATGATAACCAAGAAATGGACCATCCAACCAAATCTTCGTACCAACAGCAGAAGATCGTGTCACCGCACGTCAGCAGTGGTACGAGCAGACATGGATGCAATGTCCTGGTAGCCGAGTCTCGCCACAGAGCCAGGATTGATCTTTGGCAGTCCACTTGCACCGAACATCGTTCATGAGAATCCTGTCAGCTGCTGTTCTTGTCCTCCCATGAACATTCTCGTTGAGCAGCATCAGGATGTAAAATATTGTCCATCACATGGGTCCAGGTGAGGAGGAGGAGGAGGAGAGCTGGATTTCTGACTCTCAAACTCCCGTAAGTTGACCGATCATCCCTCTTCTCTTCCGTGCTCCTTAGATTCTCTAGTGCTCCGAACAAGCACCAGAAAAGATTCCTTTGAATTGGTTGCCGAGCCCGAAGAATTGTCCTCGGTCGGTAATCAGTCAGTCTCATTGGCGGGGCCACATGCTTAAAAGCTAGATGTTCAACTCTTTAAATAAATGTAAACATTTCGTTCGACTAAACGCTCAAATCTTTCAATCTGTTCACTTTACCGCGAGGAATTCATCGAAAAGATTACTTTAGATTCCGTTTCTCACATCTGGTCTACGAGTCTTAAAAAAAGCCTTCATGTCGGCAGCTTTGCAACGGAGAGACACTCAACTGGATGGAAGACAGTCCAGAAGAAACTTTAATCTCTCCTCTGGCAGCCTATCTTATCCCTGTGAGTTTTTGAGTAGACGGCTCGATGGGATCTCCAACATCTTTGTTGCTTCAAATTTCTACTCTGATTTCCTGTGAAGCAGCGGTACTCTACTGCTTACAAGGAAGATGCTGTGAGCACTTGACGTGTGGTAGATTTATATGACTGTACAGTAACCCTGCCTACTGCATAATAGGTACTTCTGCATTTAGGGGAAAAGTATGGAATACATACCCATCAAGTAGCGTGGGGATGAAACCAAATGGGTGTCTTCCTAAAAAGATATTGTGTAAATGTTCTCGGTCGAACACCGAGTAATCTAATAAACAGAATGGAAGTCAACATCAGTTGGAACGTTTTCAGTTTCACGATGGAAAAAATGTCCTATTATAGGAACAGCTGGGGCAAAATAAATGTATTCAACTTGTTGCCTGAAAATGGTAAGAAATATTCATTATGGTAGTGGATTGTCGGGTTCAGCACTCAAGATGACTCTGGTGGAAGGAGATTTACTTCGATCGGAAGCAGAAAAACCAATCCTCGTACCAAGTACCTCACCTTCTAAATCTCGTCTAAATTCCCTTCGCCATCCGATCATAGTTGTGTTTAAAACACAGCTATGATCGGATGGTCGACGGGTTAGCAATCTCCTGTCCCGAGGGGAGACAGGTGCAGACAGTTAGTAATAACCCAATGGCTTCGAAATATCTGATTAATATCCACAACGATGAAAGCGGGGCTCAGAAAAATTCATAATATATTTAGATCTGATGGCTAGAGATCAAAATTCAACCGGTGAAGATGTTATTTATTACCTCTGAATTTCATCAATCGTTAGGAAATATGAAAGTAAGATCCATGAGTGACGCGCTTTTGTGGACTCTGCTTGACTCAGTTAGACATTACATCTCTGTCTAACAGACTGGACCTCTAGAAATTTCCAGTTATTACTCTGACCCTTCAGCAGCCGTCAGAAGCTCAGGGGATCTGAACACACATGTCGGTTCAAAAAAGACAGCACGGACAATTCGCTTTTCATAAGCTGACTATTGAAGTGGGCTCCACTCCCACTGAGATGGCCACGAAGAACAACGTGGACCACTTTTCTGGAATCTCATTGAACGTGGTGTACCAGTAAGTGCTCCAGTTCTTGAGCTGGGAAATTTTGTGCCTGGTGACGTACAATGGCGCATTGGACTATAAGTACTCGGAATGAAATCCCGATCGATGGCGTGTCTGATCCTCGCCCGACGACTCACCCAGCCAGGAACGAAGGGGCGAGGAAACCCATCGTGTGCATGTGCGATTGTGAAGCATCGAAAATTTAGCCCAGGGCTCTCGTTGCAGCTCGTGCTTTTGTTCTGCTCAGTGATATTCGACAGATCTAGAGCAGTGACACGAAGGAAAGCGCCTCCAACGTTTCCTTTTACGGCCGCGCACCAATGCCATGTGAGGGTGAGCTCGAGCCCGATCGGAGTTAAAGTTTATCGATTATTCGAGTTTCCATGTAAGTTTGTCTTTTACTTTGAACTTTGACCGAGATCTTCATTTGAAGTCATGAATCACTGTTATCTAACCTTTAGCATATGAATCATTTTCCAAGTCATTTGTACACCACAGTTTTTCTTCACTTGCAAGCAAGTTCTTGAGAGGATTGACATTGATCTTCGCAAGTATCATGCTGGTTCTATCGTTTTTTATATGGAGTGCTCTTAGCACGGACAAAATCAGATTTCATTTTAATGGTTGAGGTCTAAACACCTCCAGACATTGGTAGTAGGACTGTGCATGCCCTCAAATGCTTGACAGTTGAGGTAGAAGAACAATCATACCAGCAGTTCAAAACCTCGAGTCCTCGTGAACTCTCTACCCATTTTTTCGACAATATGACTAGAAAACTCCCACAAAGTTGATAATTTTGTTCTGAACCTACGAGATATGCAGGGTAATGAAGACCACTGGACCGATCTTCAAAGCAAGAAAGAGCACAACAGGATTTTTCCACTAAGGTAACCATTTATGTGCCTCAGAATACATCCATTTGCTTGAATAGATGAGAGATTTCACGAAAATGTATTCAATGAAGATGATGTTTGAAATCTCTGTTGTAACGACATCAAGTTCATCAGCACACTGATGCACTCATTTAGTTATCCCGTTCGCTTGCACAACAAAGTCAAGATTTGCTCTGAACTTCTAAGAACATTTTCCAATCACATAGAGTATAGAGGAACACGCTTGTTGTGTTCATATGTTGTCGTTACCTTGATCGCTCACACGATTCAATCAGAAGATCTTATTGAATACAATGCATTCAATTTCCACGCCCATCATAAAGTCTGTCTTCCAGTGAGTCGCATTCTCCCATTCCAGATGTACATCCAGTTTTACACAACGTAGTTTAGTTTACATCTGAGATATCTGCGTTTCCATACATTCCATGACCTTCTTCGTACACATAGCAGCATTTTTGCTACAAACCAGTCTTTTATATTTCAGATTCACCTGCAGAGCCATCATCAATTCCACTCAGTTCGAGTTCCTTCACCTCTGCAGATCAAACAAGAAACGCTAATCTTGCTTTGCACACGCTCTATGATTGGCTTGGAACCAGTATCCTGATCTGTGAGTTCATTTTGATTCACATCGCCTTTCATGCTCTGCATTGAAATCTAACCTCCTACTTCCACTTTGCACAATCTTCTTGCGTTTGTAGCGAATTGCTATTGACTCAATTTTGTGCAGAGCTTAGAGTAATCTTTGTGTCGCTACTCATGCAGAGAGCAAGAAGTCTCATGCCCACCATGCACTTGCACACGAGCTGTGACACTACGACGGAAAGTTCAGATTTATTCGGGTGAGCCGTGCCTGCAGATCGAGGAGGGGGCTTCCTGTAGGCCCGGATATATTTCGCTCGCGCATGCCACGCAGCACACGTTTCTTTGTCTGTGAGAGAGGAAGAGACTGGAAGGTGCAGGTGTGCACATTGCCATTCTCAGTCACGGTGCCGAGACACGGGGAATGGACTCCACACACGAGGAACCAGAGAGTCGCGCTGCCGAGACACTGGGGATGGACTCCATAGACGAGGAACCAGAGAGTTTTGACGTGAGCGAGACAGACGAGCAACCGAAGCTTCCGTCCGCTGTCCAGTACCTTATACGGCTTCTGGAAGGCAAAGGCCAGCCTTTACGGAACCTTTACCAACGTCTTTTCAACCCAGAAATCCGAGAGTTCTTTCCGGATAGTGCAGCGCTGTCGACGATCACAGGGTGGCGAAGCCAAGTGCGCCTTCGAGTGCTGGAGGCAATCGGCAACTGCAACACCTTTGAGGATCTCACCGTGCCATTCATTTATTACGGAGCTAAATATGACGAAGCTAAATATGGGGAGATAGTTCGAGATTGGGGAGATATATCGAGGTTGACGGCAAGCGAGTGGGAGATAGTTTGCAGAGGATTCATGTCTAGCACCGTCCTAAAAGAGATCAGCCTTTCCCAATTGAGATGGGGTTCAGATGAGGAAGTGGAGAGCTTCTGTTTACAGCTGGGGGGAATTCTGAATTCCTCTAGCGTGACACACTTGACAATAAGGGGTTGCGAATTGAATGCCAGATGTTGGTTGAATCTCGCCTCAGGACTGCGAGGACATTCCGATTCTAAACTCCAGACGTTAGATTTAAAAGACGCGTGGGAGGACTCGAGTGCGGTGAAGCATGTGGCTGAAATGATCAACAGTGCTCCACTATTACAAACGTTGATATTACGCGAGAGTCCGAAAACGGATGATGAGGCCGTTGGAATGCTGTCCCAGGCTTTAATCCAGAGCTCGTCTTTGCAAAAATTGTCGTTATGGGAGGTGGAGTGGGGAGCGGCCTTGTTGCTGAAAGCTTTGGCCGGAGACGATGGCAACCGATCCATTGAACGTCTTATCCTGGATGGAATGGATGGACTCGGAGACTGTTTGAGGCAAGTTCTTTCTTCCAACCCATCATTGAAGGAAGTGTGTTTGGACTCCTTGCGGATGAGTCCTGAGGAATGGCAGCAGCTCGGCGAAGTCATACGTGACAAGGCTACAGCAACAACTATTAACGTACGATTTTTCTTAAGCCAAAACGTTGAACATGAGTGGAAGTCAATAGAAGCTGTTGCGTGTGCTGCTAGCTCCGATGTCAAGGACCCCACAATGGAGCTTGACATCTACTCTAAGTGGCTGTGTAACGATGATGTGATGTTTTCAATGAACCTATTAGGTAGGGTCCTGGGCGGAGAAATCAAATCTATAAAAGATTTCTCCATATCCGGGTTTGTTTCTTCAGGTAGCAACGAAGATAGACTCGAAAGTATCCTGTCGATGAATGGAAACACTGGAGAGACTTCAGTCCTGAAGAAACTGAGATTGAATGTTGTCCACAAAGATGTTTGGAAAGTCCTGCTTCGGGGCTTGCGAGGGAACACAAGTCTCACTCACTTATATTTGTCTCCCTCCAAAATGGAAGAAGAGGTGTTCATGGACGCGATGGGGATCCTGCGAGAGAACACAACTCTCACTCACTTGGCTTTGACTGGCTCCGAACTCCACGAGGAGGCGTTCAGGGACGTGATGGGGATCCTGCGAGAGAACACAACTATCACTCACTTGGCTTTGACTGGCTTAAAACTCCACGAGGTGGCGTTCAGGGACCTGATGGGGCTCCTGCAAATCAACTTGACTCTCCAGGATATAGATGTCAACTACACCTCATGGACAATGGATGGGAAGGAGGCGTTGATTAAAGAGGCGCTCAAGCAGAACCAGAAGCGGGCCGGGTACATGTCCGTCTTCTGCGAAGCCAAATTAGCATTTGGAGATGCAAAAGCTGGTCGACTCTTCTTATGCGGCTCTCCTCTAGCAGGTAACGTGCTCTGTGCATTCTCAGTTTTTTTCTCAATGCATGCAAATTAGCAATCTAGGGTTTGACTTTTCAAAATTGAATATTAAAGTCGAAAGATTAAATTTCTTATCTATAAGTATTTGGAATTGTGTAAATATTTGAGAAAACTAGATTGAAAAGAAAACTAATATTCCAAAGTTTTAGATTATAAATAAGACTTATTTTATGATTTTAGATTTTGATGTGAAATTTGGATTTTTTCCAATTCTGTTTATCTATAAATATGATTAAATAATATGGTAGCAAATAATTTGTAAAAATATCTCTAGTAACAATTTATATTTCTTTTGATTCTCTTGATTCTCATTTCATCTGCAGGCAAGACTCAAGTGCGTCAAACCCTGATGAGGATAGTTAAAGGGCAAAGTTGGATTGGCAACAAAGTGAAGAAGTTGAGGAGAACGAAGGGAATTGAAGTGGAATACTTGCAAAACAATGATAGAAGTCAAATCTCAATATGGGATCTTGCAGGACAAGGCATTTTCCGTACCCTTCAAAACGTGATCTTCCCTCAATCCAACAATTTTTGTATTTTCCTATTTGTTTATAGTCCCTTCCGTGAAGAAGATTCTTCATGGAATGGGACTGTTTTTTCTGCAGAGAAAGAAGAGGATTGTTTTGAGACTGAGTTGGAGGAATGGTTATGTTTTATCACTTCCAGCACTAGGATCACGGGACATAGTCTTCCACAAGTTCTTGTTGTGATTACACACAAGGATAAAGTTCCATACAGCTCTTTAAAGTGGGCTGAGAACATAATAGGCACACTAACCAAAAGATTCGCAAATTTTGTGGATCTCCACCAAGAGGTTTTTCATTTGGATGCACGGAAGAAGAAGGAAGTTATTCCTCTCCAAAATCACATTTTTGAGAATTTCAAAAATTTGTTGTGTGAAAAGTCCCCGCGGGTTCCCCAATTGTGTTCACACCTCTACTGCCTCTTGGTTTCAAACACCAAGAAGAATAGAAGTTGCCCTCTCTTGCCATCCAAAGACTTCAATGAAATCTGTGCTCCTAGTTTGACAGAATTTGTTCCATCATCTTCAACTCATTCAGTTGGTCATGAGAGGATAATGAGCGCAATAATATCATATTTGAATGACGTTGGATCCATCATTTCTATCCCCAACCTTGATTACATCATTGTAGATCCTAACTGGCTTACTTATACATTATTGGGTAAGCTGGTAGCTCTAGGTCAAAACTTTCAACCTATAAAGTCCAGGTCCTTTGAAAGAAGCGCATACGCAAGCAAGGACGGATTTGTCAGCGAGATCGTCTTTGTTCGCTTGATGGAGGAGTTTCTGCGAAAGCAACCACATGGACAGGGAGGTGTGACCACTCAGGTGCTTGAAGACATACTCATTAATTTAGATTTGTGTTTCAAGGTGGAAGATACTTCTCAGTATTTCATTCCTTCCTTCATACCTGAGCATGCAAACACGGAAGACCAGAAGCCTCAAGAATTGGCTTGGGAAACAAGGGATAAGAATTCACAGTTTGTCGGCATCCGAATTCAATGCCAAGATGCAAGAACAATGGCACTAACGGCTGCTTTTTTCCCATGCTTTCAGGTGATTTCATATATACTGTGAGAAGATTGAATGCGTCAACTTCTGATTGTAGCCTATGTGTGATGGAGTGTTCTTTTCTCATAGGATGAATTCAATTTATGAAATGCGCAGCTCAATTTTTGTTAAATTTTGTATCATTGCAGATGTTCATGAGACGCAAGTTGATATCGGAGTTGAATGTTTCCAAGAAGAATGTGACCTGCTCTCGACACTATCTGCAACTTTTCCTTGATGGGCATGAGATCTACATCGAGCAAGGAACGTCCCACAAATACGTGGATGTACTGATGTTACGCTCGAAGCATAAATCAAGGTCGGAGGCTCTGCAATACGTGATGAAGCATATCGTAGAGGAGTTGAAATCATTCTGCGCATCACCCAAAGGCTGTCCCGGGGTGGCGTTAGTGTTGGGTGTGATCCAAACACTTTGCGTGGAGAAGCTGATTCCGAGTCATCTCAGAGGAGCAATTCTGATAGAGGAGCTCAAATCAAACTTCATTCGTAGCATCAATGAGAAACTTGAGGAAATTCTGTCGAATAGATTGCACTTGGTGAAGGATGAAGATTTGCTCAACTATGAGCAGTCTTGGCCCTCGATTGAAGGGCACACACTGAAAATAGGCGAAAGAGCTAGATATTTGCTGCGAGAGAGCGATGTGAAAGCGGTTGTGAATGAGATCCGACAAAGGTGCGTTCAACAATTGAGCAATGATTTGGATCAACCTTACAGTGAAAGTGATAACAGGGTTGGCAATTCAAGTTCTTCATACCGTTTTGAGAGGTTGAGATCAATAGAGAGCAAGTTGGGACACATACTTACTTCCCAACAAGAACTACAGCCAACTAGAGTCAACAAGAACTACAGTTTATTCAGGTCTGAAGTGGACAGGTTGATTCAGTATTTTCATTCGCTTCAGCAGGCGAAAACTCCGAAGATACCATACGTTGCCAACGATGTTGGCATTTTCTATAGCATGAGTGCAAAATTGCATTTAGGTAAAACCGTTCGTTTACACTTGATGTGTGAATCTGTCGATGGGTTTCACATGGTCAAAGATCAAGAAGGTGTGATGATACGCTTGGATCGGGAGAATTGTGCATGGATTCAGAAAACTGTTGAAATTACATGCAAAGTCATGTATTATGCTGTGAAGGCTGGACTGGATAAGACCCTCAATCTGGGCCAAGCGATTCCGAACTGGGAAGATTTACAATCCGATATTTTTAAACTAGAAGGCATTAGCGATCGTGATCGTAGGGCAGTTAGAAAAGGTGGGAAAAGCATGGAGCTCAACGAAGCATGGCTGAGGATTCAGCAAACTCTTGAGCCTCAGCTTCGAGATAGCTATTCAGCGAGATTCAAGTTGTATCAGGTGAAATACGTGAGTCAAGAATTAGATGAGCATGGATTATATGAGCATGCATGGGTGTGCGAGGAGTGCATGCATAAAGGTCTTAATAGCAGAGTTTTGATAGTTTAGGATTCGAAGGAGGTAGGAATGTCATTATGCAATTGACAAGGATATGTTTAGAGCCTCATGCAATATGAATGTCTGCAAAATCTTCCTTAGAGTTTTTACTCGTAAAAGTCTTTCAAAATCTTTGCAATCATGTCAATCGCGCAGTGATGTTTCTGAGTAATATTTGTCTTTGACTAATCTATCAAAATTACATTTTGAGGACAAAGTTTCACTTGCGGCTTGTTGCAAGTCTCACCATGATGAAATCCCTTCACTCAAACGTTTGGTAGTCAGCATTGAATTTTGATGCATATTCCAGAATGATAGTTCTGTTATTGTTATGAATGATCAGGGTAGAATGGACAGGAATAAAGATCAGATTATCTTATTGTTATACAGTTGGTAACCTTGTTTATACACGAGTGCAATTTTGAGCACTGCATGTTCCGACCACATGCAGTGTTCTAGATGTGCTGGCGTCGGCTTTCCTCACCTGCACTCTTCGAGCGGCAGGCTCTTCAGGAGACGAACACTGCTGTGCAAAACTCGTGGGTCAAATGATTGGAATGTGATTAGAGAGACACCATAGTTTTACGATAAGGATGTTGCGGAGTCTGTGAAAAAGAGGGTCAAGATGTAAGAATCCGAGTGACTTTTTAGATAAGTGATTGCACCTAGGTAGCTTTGTCGCGCTCCATCTGTAATCTATGATGAATTTTATTCTGAAATGGATGGTAAGAATAAATCATGACACAATCAAAACAATTTATTTGCTTTTCTTTCAACTGTTGTCAGGACTAATTTAATGGCAGCTTGGTTGTCTTCTGCAAATTCTATGAGCAAGGCCGTTCATTGAGAAGGGATTGATCTCGAGGCTGTGGTAGAAGAAATCCATAAAATCTTAGATGTGCTAACGATGAGATCAGGGCCGGGAAATTCTACCATCAAACGCATTATGGGACATTTTGGAACATTTTGCTCGCTGATCATGATTATGGAAATACTTTGCAATGGGCGTGCCTTGCAACGTGGTGCAGATCTTCTTAAACGGGAGCAGGCCTGTTTCTAGCAGGGCTGGAAACATTAATTGTTTTGCAATCAGGTTTAAAATTTTATTTTAATTTTAATCCGTAATGTACTATTGGCATAAAATCTGGGTTTAGATTTTTTTTTACTCATTTGCCTGCTAATGAGGCGAAAGAGTTAAAAAATTCTTGACTAAATATGTATTAATATCGAACATCTACGTGACAAAGTGCGTAGTTGAGTCCTACATGGATTCTAGGTTTGTAGAGATAGCAGAAATAGCAAAGAAGACAATCTGATCTAAATAGGTGTGTCATGGAGGTAAGATAAATTCGTGACTAAGACCAACTATCCGACGTTCTCAGAGAGTATGAGAGAATTGTTCGATGTTGACGACGAGTCTGGTTGTGACAGCGCGGATGGATCCGATGATGATTATGAAAGCCTAGATGCATGAGCTAGTTGTTAGTACACTAACCACACTCTTCTGTACTCATTCGGTACTAAAAGTCTAATACAATTGATTAAAATCATTATTGAAATCAAGTATTTTAAGGAAATTTTAGTAACCTGAAATTATTTTAATACAAATTAGGTTTTTCCCACCCCTGGTTTCTAGAGGCAAGATTGATGATTTGGTGAGGAATCATCAATCTTGCTAACCCTAAACATGATCATCCTGAGGGATTCTTTTGAAAAATATATTGTGTAAATATTCCATGTCAAACACCTACTAATATAATAAAAAGGCTTGGAACCAAACATCAAATGGCACACAATGGAGCGGTGATAACGTGTTCAGTTTTAATATGGAAAACATGTACTATTATATGAACAGCTGGCTCAAAATAACTGCATCAACTTGTTACTCCAACATGGTAAAAAAGTTTCATTATTGATGTGGATTATCAGGTTCAGCACTCTAGACGCCAAGACTTCGTCATGAGTTAAACTTGAGGTAGTCTCTAGTGAACTGAGATCTACTCCAACCTGAGACAAAAAAACAACCAATACTCTATCCAAGCTAGTGATGAGACTTCTAAATCTCGTAATTCCTTAGCAATAGGATCCTAGCGGTGTCTTTCCGGTGGTTGACGCGTTGGTAATCTCCCCTCCAGAGGGCAAACAGCTGCCATTAGTTGATAATACCCCTTAGGCTTGGAAAAAGCTGAATAATTTCCATAATGATGAGCCCCCGCTCAGAAAAAAATCGTCATAAAATTATATCTGATGGTTAGAGATCAAAATTCGGCCGGTGAAGATATTACTTACTACCTCTGAATCACATTACTTTCTCTCAGGCCTATATCCGATGTTCCGGATGCGGGGGTCTCTTATATATAAGAGTTCAAACGTTAGGAAATAGGAAAGTAAGATCCACGAGCACGCGCTTTTGTGGACTCTGCTTAATCTCAGTTAGACAATATTTTCTCTGTCTAACAGACTTGGCGTCTAGAGAATTTTCCAGTTATTACTTTGACCCTTCAGCAGCCGACAGAAGCTCAGTGGATCTGAGCACACATGCCGGTTCACAAACGAAAGCACGGACGATTTGCTTTTGATAAGCTGACTATTGAACTGGGCTCCACTCCTACTGAGATGGCCACGAAGAACAATGCGACCGCTTTTCCGGACTCTCATTGAACCTGGTTTACCAGTATGTGCTCGAGTCCTTGAGCTGAGTAGTTTCGTGCCTGGTGACGTACTACAGCGCGTTGAAATCTATCAAGTACTCAAAACGAAATCTCGATCGATTGCGTGTCTGATCCTCGCCCGACGACTCGCCCCACCAGGAAGGAAGGGGCAAGGAAACCCATCGGGTGCACATGCGATTGTGAAGCCTCGAAAGTTTTGCACTGGGCTCTCGTTGCAGCTCGTGTTCTTGTTCTGCTTATTGACTGGTCGACAGTTTTGAAGAAGTGGGCCCCCAGCGTTGCCTTTCATGGCAGCGTACCATATCCATGTGAGGGTGAGCTCGAGCCTGATCGGAGTTTTCTTCCACATGCAGCCGACTTGATTTCTGCTGAATTGAACTAGGATTGGCCCGATCCCGATCGAGGACTCTTTAAATGATCGCGTTCGCAGAGAGAATCGTACTCCAAACGCAACTCCAACCTTCAAGAAAACGAAAAGCTATGACGACGTCGGACAGCTAGCCAAGGGCTCCCCGACCACGAGGGATCAGGAGACTAGAACTCACACCCGGTCATCATCGCTCACCCTGCGCTTGAATCTGCCAAATCCACAGACGATCGCCATCGTTTCAGTCCAGACACGACGAGGACAAACGGACGATCTCAGCAGAGAAACGCAATCGTCGGCGGAGCGCAATGGAGAGAGAATCACAGTCCGGGATCCAGAGTCAAAATCGAGGGACCTCGTCGGAGATCTGGCAGACGATTACTCTGAGAGCTGCATCTTGGTGGGCATGGGCCTGCAACAACCTTCATCCGTCTCTGCTGCTGGTGATCAAAGCTGTGTTCTGGATCGTGGTATTTTCGGGGTTACTCGTGTGCGTCTTGGTTTCAGGTTCCCTCTTTGTTGTCATCTACGGGATCTTCATGGCTCCTTACATGTTCGTTCTTTTCTGGCTCGTCGATGCAGTGCCCCTTAGGCATTCCACCCAACCTGAACCAGAACAACCAACTTTCTACGTTGAAATGGTACAAATTCTCTTCGTGCTAGCCAGTGTCCTCCTTTACTACATTCTGTACACGCTCCTCAGTCTCGCTCAGAAACTCTTTCCTGAACAAATTGAGAAACTCTCACCGGAAAACATGAACGAGCTGCCACTTCTCCTCAGAATTGTCAGCGGGTTCGCATTCTACATCGTATTCAGTGTACTAGGGGCTGTTTTCACCGTTTCCCTCATTGCCGTCGTTATTTTTGTTGCGTACCTTCCGTACAATGCATTCTTGATTTGTGACAGCCTCGGCCGCCATGTTCCCTGGTATGTGATTCTGGGTGCCTTCGTCACTGTCTTCCTTTCAATTGTAGCGGTGGCTGGGTATTGTTCAGACCAGAGAAGTGTCTCGGTCGTCGGTCCTAGGCCTGCCAGAACTGTCGACGGCGATGAGTTAGTTCAGATGGTAGACGTTTGACGCTGTTCTCAACTGTTCGATATTTCTTCCATGTCGAGTATAGTTCTCCTCAAACTGACTTCTGGCGACGGCACGCTTTAACTCTTTGTGTGTCATGATCTACACTTCGCATTCATGTAATCTAGCATGAGAAAATTTCCGTTTTCGAACTTTTGTGCTCTAACTTGAATTTTTTGTTTGATTTGGATGGGTGAACTTGTAACATTGTTCACGGGTCGGCTAACGGCTAGCCGGCTAATTTTTTTGTTAGCCGGTCAGTCAACTCAGCCGGAACGCTATCCAAGGACGAAAACGATCCGAAAACCTGGATCGACTCTGAGTTTTCGACCGATTATTTCGGCTGATTCAGCCGAAATTTATCCCAAATCCTTATTTCGACCGAATATTTAGCCGAAATACGTTTTCGGCCGATAGCCGTGAACTAATCGGCTAATTGGCCGGCTATCCGGCTAAATTTGAGTCCTTAGTCGGCTACGTGACCATGTCTAGGCGTGCTATGGGAGCTGCATGGGTTGCAAGATGGCGAATTCCGTTGAAGCAGCTCATTCTCGTAGAATTATCTTCAGTAGGCTTGGCATGAAGAATACCGAATTCGAAGCACAAAATAGGGATGTTATTAGAATTCATGAGCTTTTCTTAATCTTAATACAAACCGTGTTTTGGCTAGCACCGTGGTAACAAAATTATTATTTTTCTTTCCTATATCAGTGATATGGTTTTTTTTAGTAGAGATACATGTAACATTTACCAAACCTATTCTGCAACATCTTAGAAAATAGTTGATGATAGATAATCAAATTGTCAAGTTTTATGAGGATACATTTAGGAGTAAAAACAAGGCTCAGTTTCTTGTATTGAATTCTACTCCTGACAAGAATTAGTCGTGTTGACAAGTTACTCGAGATTTGTCAGGTTTTTTCAATTGTTGACTACATAGCGGAAGCCAACAGATTACTTTAAATTTATACCCAGGCCAGACGATAATCATAGCAGCCAACTTTGCCCACCAATGCCATTCAAATTGTGACCATGTATATTGCTTGTAGTATTCCAACTCTCAAGGTTCCATTACCGTGAGAGTAATGGAACCGAGATGGTTGAGATTTGTTGCGTCTATTCTCTACTTGGCACTTGTTATTTATCTTTCCCTTGAATATTTAACAGTACACACAGGTTAGTGATAGCTGGTTAACGTGTGTGTACTCTTCCAGCGCTCCATGACTTTAACGTGTCATGTTAATACAACGGTATTTTACATGACAAACAATATTGATGAGCATAACTTCCGTACACATTTGGAAACTCTGCCCCCCCATGTACAATAATGTCACCCAAAACCCATGGACATGGAGGAGTTTGGACATGGGCATAGTGCTACATAGTTGTGTAGTTGGCAATTTGTACCTGTAACTTAGTAGCAAATTTTTTTTAAATTTTTTTTTGTTCAATCACTATGTCAATAGACTTTCACTGAAAAAGAAAAGAAAACCTGATGATAATAGATTTTATTCAATTTTATTATAAAGATTTGCAAACCTTAAATATCAATAAGAAGTCCATATTTTAGTCAAATTATAGGATTTTTCAGGTAAAAACGTATGAAATTGATAAAAGCTGTTTGCACTCTTTGTTTTTGTTTATACTACTTTCAAATTCAAGCCTCTAATTTCTCAAATTAACAACCTCTAGTGTGAGCCAAACCTTCCCACCCTTCAGCGTTTGTAGTCCGGGTGGGGGTTCGAACTCCCATAATCTAACTTCTCTGATCGCAAGCCATGTGCTCAAAGTGTATCCAAGACAACAAGATCATAAACACTTGCTCGTTCCAAAACGGAAAATGATAACTTGCTGTCTGCTATCTCCACAAGGGCAGCAGACAAACTCTTTGTTACATAAAGATCTAACTCAACTCTGGGTGACTTTTTCAACACCACAGCCGCTGTGGTCTATCCTAGATCCCAGTCCCACTCCCAATTCCTACTCAGACCTCAGTGTCGATTTCTCAGCTTCCACCTTCAGACCCCACCAGATTCCTCTCTCAGATTCAACTTTGCCTTTTCAGTGTCAAATTCAAATTCCGACTGTCAGATCTCAGTCTCAGATTTCACTTCACTCTCAGCTCCCATTCTCAGATCTTCCACTCTGATCTCAGATCCCACTCACAGATGTTACACTTCAATCTCAGATCCCACTCAAATTTCACTCTCTGATACGACTCTCCACCCACGAGAGTTTGCTTCCTCCTACTTCGAACTCTCCACACTCCCCTCCTAATTCTCACCACTTCCGTCTCCACACACGCACACCACCAGCTCTCCGTTCCCAGGCCTAACTCCCCACTTTGAAGTTCAAGGCCGAGACACACACAGCCCACCTGAAATGCAACACTCGCAATGATGGGTAGCTGCCTACTCCCCTTGCGCGACTACATGCACCGTCGTCTTGCCTTCCCCACTTGACTTCACGCCGCCGCCGCTGCCACACCTGCACGTTCTACATTCCTGACCACCCGATCTCCGCCGGAGGGAATCCTCTTCCGCGCACCGCCGAAGGCATCCACCCGCCGAAGACGCACGACCACACCTTTGCTTATCCATAAGAGTCACTCCCGACACCCATAACTCACAGATCCTAGCTCCGGTTCACAAGTTTGTGGGCTCGTTGGAACAACCAGGTCGAGCTCTTTCCAACGAGACCCTAACTGGGTCAAACCGTTATGAATTGAGAAAGTTATGCCTGTTTTACCCTTCGCCGAAGGCCTGTTACCTGTTATCACCGAAGGCGCCGGCACGATGTTCGCCGGTTCGAGTCTTCCGGTTTGATGTCTTCCGGTTTGATGTCTTCCGGTTCGATGTTGTCCTACCCTATCCGCCGCTTTCGACGCTCATAACTCAGTGACGCCTTATCCGTTTTAAGAGTTCTTGGTCTCGTTGGAACGAGCGTCGCGAGCTCTTTCCAACAGGACCCTAATCAAATCAAACCGTTAACAAATGAAAAAGATATGCCGAGTTTACTGTTTCGCCGATGGCCCTTGCACGATGTTCACCGGCTCAGAGTTCGCCGACCCCGAGTTCGCCGAAGGCCTGCTCGCAGTTGTCGCGAAGTCGTCCGAAGCCGGAGATGTTCGCAGCCGGAGACGTCCGGAGCCGGAGACGTTCGCAGCCGGAGACGTTCGCAGCCGGAGACGTCCGGAGCCGAAGACGTTCGCAGCCGGAGACGTTCGCAGCCGGAGACGTCCGGAGCTGAAGACGTTCGCAGCCGGAGACGTCCGGAGCCGAAGACGTTCGCAGCCGGAGACGTCCGGAGCCGAAGACGTTCGCAGCCGGAGACGTTCGCAGCCGGACTTGCCTCAACCCTTCCCATCAGTAACTTCCGACACTCACAACTCAGTGATTCCTCATCCGTTTGAAGAGTTCTTGGTCTCGTTGGAACGAGCGTTGCAAGCTCTTTCCAAGGAGACACTAACTGAGTCAAGGCGTCACACATTGAAAACGTTATGAGGGTTTCACTGTTTCGCCGAAGGCCTTTCCCCGAAGGAACTTCACCGAAGGCTCTTCGCCGGAGACCCTGCCCTGAAAGCCCCGTTCCGGACTTTTGCCTACTAGCTATTACACCAACTCCTAATCTTACCAAAACTTCCAGAAAACTCCGAGCATAATTTTGCAAGAGCTTAAATCTAAAACTTTAACTCTCACAAGGTTAAAAAGACATGTGAGCACAGTTTTGTGCTCACATCTAGACTTTCAAAAAAGCAAATGTTTGAAAATGATGATATTATCATTTGTTCTTTTGGATTTTTTCTAAAATGATTAACATGGAAGTATTTTTGGAGAGTTGAAAAACTTGATGTTATCAAAATATCAAAAGAAGAAAAAAAGTAGGCTCAAATTTGCTCTGAATTGTTGAAAATCTTTATAAGATGAATGTAGTGTAAAAATTACTTTTACATTTAATCGTCTTTCAACAATATTACAATCTATAAAATTAAAGGTCAATAAAAATATTTTGAAAAAAATTTTTGATATTATTATTACTAATTTTTATATGTCATAAAAAATCAAAAATTTTAGTTATGAATTTTATTTGAATAAATGAAAAAAATAATTAAAAAAAGGTAAAATGAAACGTAGATCATTTGAAATTAATTTGTGAAAATTTTTGTTATTACAAAGAGATAAGTCTATAAAGTTAGAAATTTGTGGACTTGAAAAATTTTCATATTTCATAGCAAATTATAAGCAATGATCATTTTATGTTAAAGTGAAATTATATATAAATACATATACATAATTCGGCCATCTTGAAGTTGTATCTGGTGAAATATGTGAGACTAGAATTAGGAGGGCATGCATGGTAGTGCCAGGATTTCATGGATAAAGGTCGTTGTTCTTGCATTTTGACATATTAGTAATTTGAAGAGGTTAGAATGTCATAATGCAATTGGCAAGTATACGATTAGACCCCAATGCAATATAAAACTCTGCGATATATATTTTGTTTAACGTTAGTAAAAATTTTAAGATGGTCATTTAACCTAACAATCAATTTAATGAGAAACTCAGAAATTTCTTTGAAAAAATTCAATTATCAAGACATGAGAAGAAAAAGTAAGAACAATTTGGATTGAAACTAACGAATTATTGGTGTCAGGGTCTTTATGGTCGAAAAGAATATGCGAGTAGAGGTACAGTAATAACTAACTAGTTGTAAGATACAAGACAAAATTTTAATGAACAACAAAATGTAACTTTTGTACATATTATTTTTCTGAGATAATCTGAAAATTATTTTATTAAAATTTTACGTGAGCAGTCTTGAATTTTTTATCAACTAATGTCAAGTATTGATCTCTAGATTATATTAATCTTTAGCTGAATACTTATACTTGATTAAGCTAAGTTTAATTATTTGATTCGTTGGACTAATTTTTTTTTTTGATTTTGATACATTATAATACTGTAGATTACAACATACCCAATCTCATAAAGGTATTTGAACATGTGAACAAATTTTATGATGTGAAATTTTTTTGCAAATGAAAATGTGAAAGAGACATAATAGGTCCATGAAAATTCTTAATGTATGAAGTATATTGAAGATGATGATACATATCAAAGTAAACGTAAGTTCCAGCAAGTTAAATAGTAATTATCGTTAGTTACTATAGAAGATTATTGAATATAAATAAACATATAGTTACAAAATAACTATCAATCAAAATGAAAAACATTTCTATAGTGAAGAACTGTTTCAAAAAAGAAAACTTCTGTTTTGCAAAACATTTCGAATCTTCATGAATGTTGGAATGAAATGATGAGTGAAGAGGTTTTTTAGATTTGGAAATTATACACTCAGAAAACATCGCATTTTTTTCTTCATCATAAATTCTCAAAAAAACATCAGAGTTGCCTTTTAAAAATATTTCATGGGAGGTTACAGTTAAAGAAATATTTAATAGCTTCAACACCACTATTATATTCTCTTACGTTTATGAAACTTGATTATCATATGAGATTGGAATTTAGTATAGCTCTAAATTACTATATTCAACTTGGTTTCTGATTTTAAACTTGAAGATTTTATGTTGGTGATAACATTTATTTTAAAGTTTTCAGTTTTGTATTAATGAGTTGCATTAGATAGCCTGAGACATTTCTTGGCAAGGTATTTGTAGATGTATTCTTGCAAGACGGCAAGCTAGTTCTGAATAAGATTGTAGATTGGTCCGCAAGGTGGTTGAATTCCTCTTTTGAGGTTAATTTCACAGCGGTACGCGGATGTTGAGGGAGCATATCTGAATTCTTCTTTTTAAGTACATCTCTATATCCCTTGTATCAGACCGAAAGCTGGCTCGGAGCTCAAGTTGACTTATATGTCGGAGTTGCATAGATAACAAACGTAAACATAGTCTTTAAAACTTGTCTTTACAGCTTTCATGAATGCTCTAGCACCGACGAATATGAGAGTTTGAGATTGATGTTCTATTCATATATTGATATCTTTGTTGTTACCCACCTTTCTCTGTTAGTTTCGCCAAAACTATAAGTGAAGTCTTCAAGAAAGTCATCAAAATCTTGGAGAAATAGAGATTTGACTCCAGAGTGGCAAAAACCACGATGGAGCCATTCCAGATAGCAGCGTTGCAACAAATCCAACTCGAGTCTCTTTGAGTAGGACATTGCAGCGGCTACATACAAATGATCAGTCGGATTTGATGCACAAACTGGTGAAACTTTGATACAGGGCCGTTGAAATCGTCCAGTAGTCGAAAATCGAAGATATGTCCGGTATGTAGTGTAGATCCTGAGGATCTTGAAATCGACACTTGAAGCTGCTCAAATGCAGGTCTCAAGTTATTTTTCTCTTCTTGAATTTGTTTGCAGCGCGACCTACATGTTATCGGAAACGCCTTGATCCAAAACTTGCGTCTCCCGTCTTGAATTGAAGCGATTTTCTACATAAGTATAGAACCAAAGCTTTCCTCAAAATGTGTTTGTCACGATCACGGATGAGAAGACCTCATAAAAACTTTGATGCTCAAAAGTCAAGAATCTTGTCATGTTGGACAAAGTCAAAAGGTTGGAAAGGTCAAGAATCTTCATGTTCACTATCATTTCAGGCTATATTTAGTACATGGGATGGCTTAAGGAGATGCTTTGTGACCTTCATCTTAAGCCTTGTATTCTTCGGCGGTTTAAAAGCCTGAAGAGCCTTCGTTAGCTCCTGTTCTCCTCTCTGGAAGGGATTCTCTAAAATCTTCGTCACGTGGACTCCCTACATATCGAGAATCAGCTTTGGGACACTAGTGGTGACGTTCTCAACTCCCACCTCGAACTGACGCTCAACAGTCTCTTTAATAGATGCTTCATATGGTGTTTATTCCTCAGGTGTCTTATGTGAGTGTTGTCATTATCTACTTATTTGCCAGCTGTTCTATTACCTAATACTTCTTGCTTGTCTGGAATAATATGTTCCATTACCTAGAATTCCATGTTTTTTCAGAGCGTACATGTTGACAAGTAGGCAAGAGTTGTAACTTCTCCATGTCTGAAATGTTACTCTCATCGCTCTTCAAATTACTCTCCTGAATTGACCTTCATTTATAAGTTTATTTCTGAGTTCACTAACCGCTCGACCTTGTGCTAACTAACGATATTCGTTTGGTGAAGTAGACCTAGTTCATTAATGATGATCACAACTTTCAGTAGGAAAATGCCTCGAAGTTATTCGAACTTGCTCTTTTTCCAACTGTTTCAAATCAACGGACTGTCTTCACTTCCTTGGCTGATAACAAAATTTGTGTATAAATAATTATTCACCTTCATAAGTGTATAAGGAAGAATTTCAAACGCACTTTGATATGAACTCCTTCAATCTAAGACTTGATGAGAGAAAACCTGAACAAATCAGCTACTGCTGCTAATTGCAAGCATTGCTACAGCTACGCACACTTCCTAAGATAATGCCATGTTATCAGATCTACAAACTTCCTCTGAAGGCTTGACAAACAGGTCCATCGAGTGTACTGATTAATGTTTTCAACAAATCACGATTTCGCCACCATCGGAAGTACACAAGGGATGTAATGCGGAAAGATGGATACTGTCACCTTATTGCTGTCAATAAGGTGCTAATGACAGCAGAACCTTCCATGACCCTTCTCGCACAAGTGATCTGATATGCAAATTCATCCACCGCCCGATATTGCTATCGAGATGCCGAGTTCCTGTAGTTTCCATTCTTAGATGAATGATAATACATACTAGTGAAATCTATACTCGCTCCGAAGTGCAGGGGCGAAATGGAGCGTAAAGTATCTATTAATGGAGGCTTGAAGAGAGTTGCGTAAATACACTCACGGGAATCCCTGAGACTGGATCAGCAGTTTTTGATTCAGGTCATATACTATTGACTCAAGTGGTGATGCTAATCCAGTAAAGAAGAGCCAGTGGTAAAAATGTTGATGTGTTATCGTATATTCGTTTCCTAATGTCTCTTCCCTTGTCTCGATGCTTCCCATCTCTATCATTATACTTGAAGGTATTCGAGTAGAATTCACCGCTGCCCTCTTTTAACCTGTTGAACATGCAGAAAGATTCATTTGCATCCCAGCATATCAGTTCTAGTAAGCCATGTATCAAGCCATGGTTGACTAGCTGATGTCTCTCTGTGGAAGACTCTGATAACATGCTTGTGCTGGCCGTGATCTCAGCGGAATGGTAAGCGCCAGCACGCTCAGAACTGTGACATATATAATTGTGGTAGGTTCGTAGCCCGAATGCTTTTGCAGTTGGACTGCGTGGGGACGTTCAGTTACAGACGCTCTTGCAGCAATTTGAATTTAACATCGAGAAGTGTTTTTCAAAAGACGGACAACCTCGTTTGCTGAATTTCAAAATGAAAGTATTTTCGTTCAAGATGCTTGACTTGGATATTGAGTCGAAGTTAACCACGCATTATACTATTATATCCAACCATGCGTTAATAATTTATTGCATGGGTGGATTAGAGCAATCATGACACTTCAGTACAGGATGTTATCGTCTGGACAGGAGATGATCACCTAGAAATGTAGTCTAAGATTTTGTAAATAGACTTTCCAGCTTAGACACAAGAACCATCATGGTCAACGGATAAGGAATTCTATACTCGAGATTATACATCTACCAATATAGTCCAGAAAGCTGTATTCCAGTTACTACATCTCTACCTCGATCGCGTTGAGTGTCAGGGTTCGCATGAGGTGATTCCTTGCCTCATAATATTGAGACACGTAGAACTCTAGGTTCTCATGGCGAGATAATATATTTTCCATTGAACCCAATGGGCTTGAGATGAGAATGTAAAGATCGCTGCAATTAAGGATACTGTCGAGATTGTAAGAAGAGAACAAAGGCTCTGTCATAAGAGTCTCCATCATAAGATTTGAAGCGACCCAGCCGAATGCCAGGGACAATGAATTGGAGCATGGACGGAGCTGACAACACACAAGACATGGAAACATCCGCAGCAAAGAAGTCACAGAGGAAGACCATCCAACCAAATCCTCATACCAACACCAGAAGATCGTGTCACTGCGCGTCAGCAGTGGTATGAGCAAACATGGATGCAATGTCCTGGTAGCCGAGTCTCGCCAGTGAGCGAGGATTGATCTTTGGCAGTCCACTTGCACCTAACATCGTTCATGAGATTCCTGTCAGCTGCTGTTCTTGTCTTCCCATGAACATTCTCCATCCATCCTCAGGATGTGAAATATTCTCCATCACATAGGTCCAGGTGAGGAGGAGGAGAGCTGGATTTCTGACTCTCAAACTCCCATAAGTTGACCGATCATCCCTCTTCTCTTCCGTGCTCCTTAGAATCTCTACTGCTCCTGTAATAACCCACCAAAGGCTAAAACTGCAGTATGGTGGTAAAAAGATCGAACCCACAGGGACAGAGGCAACACACAGAGTAAAAGTGTCACGTTTAACAGACTTTTGTAGAGTTTGAATTCTAGGCGACTGTCACTCCCAGAAATACTGCAGTGCTCGACTCGGAGGCTCGACTCGGAGGAGGATCTCGACTCGGAGGATGCTCGGAGGATGCACGGTACAGCGTGGTCACTCAACACACACACACACACACCTGAAACTGGAAAAAAGCACAACTCGGAGGTCGGTCAGGACCTCCGCTTCGGATTTCAGGAGGAAAGTGTCTCACAAGTTCACTCAGAGGTTCTGCAGGTAGTGCCTCCCACTCCGGCTTTTACTGCCCTTCCGCCAGGAACTAGCGGGGGTACCCGGACTGGACTTCCCACTTCGGAACGAAGCCTCTACATACGCCGTGGACGTCACCCTCGACTATCACACCGAACGCAGGGAGTGCAGACCCAACTGAGAACTTACTGAAAACACGATCCAGTAACACACACACAACCTGAATTACAAACCAAGGTTTACACGAAGTAATGAAACTTCACATTGGCATTCAGGGGAAACTTCCCGTAGGAGTACAATCAGGATATGTCACTCGAAGGAGTAAGGGGGAACTGTTCAAGTATCTAACTCGCAGCCGGCTCTGAGCATCAGAAATCACCCGCATGTGCAGATCCGCACTACTCAAGTCTCTAACCGGGTACTAGCTCTGAACATTCAGCCGAAGGCCTTCAACTACAACATACGGTAACTTCGCTATGCTGCAGCTTCTCTACGTGGTGCCAGGACCAAAATGCACAAACACGCCAAGAAAGTGAGTTCCTGATCTGCACTTCCGAAACTGGAAGAGTCCCAAGGCAAAACGCCTTGATCTACTTTATACCCTCAAAAGATCCTAACTAGCACTACGCTATCCTATCTACTACTCGCAGCATCTGCGCGAAACCAAACTACTCTACTGCACTCGGCTGATCCGGTGCTGCGCCTCCTGCGCGCCGGACTGCTCCGCTTACTGTCTCTACCTTGCCAGTCTTCCGACCGGCTGCGTAATTCCAGGCGTCGGAGCGCTGTGGTGACTTCCGATTGTAAGTGCGCCATAGTGTCGCGCGCACCCGACAAGAAGGTTTCTAATTTTCTCGCCACTCGCCGCCGACTCCGACTGTCACCCTCCGTCAATGCCGACGCCCGAAGCTCGAACTCCCTGAGTGTGATCCTCTCTTGAGCTGCCACCTCCCAATGGGCGTATCCTTTTAGACAACGAGTCACCTGTGTCGCCAACTCTCCTCGCGCCCTGCAGCTGCTCTCCACCTCTGCCAGCTGCATTTCTGCTTCCGCACGTTGTGCCCTCAAATCCGAGCACTCGGATTGCAAGTTGCGCAACAACTCCTCATCCTCCTTGCGGGCTCTTTGACTTTCTTCTAAGGCGCGCGTCTGGCGCGTAAGCTCGGCTGCTAGGACTTGGTTTTGTCTCCGCTCCTCCTGCAATTCCGACTTGATCTTTGCCCGTATTAGCTCGGCATCCGCCTGACTTTTCGTCGCCGCATCCTCCCTCTGCTGCTGCAAGTCTTGGTATAGCTTCTGTGTGACCGCCAGGTGTTGTCGGAGGGCGGTGTTCCTATCCACATATACTCCGCACCTAGAGGCCCACTTTGCCACCTTGCTCCTCGTCCTTTGCCTGATAGTCTCCACATAAGACTGCGGTTTTAAAGCACTTGCGTATTTGGATGTCTTGCGATCCAGATATCGCAGGAGTGGAACTATCTGTTCGCACAGCACCCCTGTTGGCGTTTTCTGTACCGAATCCGCTTCCTGCTCTTCCGAGCTCGTCTCATTCTCAGTCTCGAGGATTTCAGTCGCCACCGAATCCCTTGGCGACTCCCTGGAACTGTGGTGTGCAGCAGCTTCCGCTGCGACTGCTGCTCCACTGCCTGCTAAAATATCCAGGGCAGTGGGAGATCCCACTGCTTGAGCCCCTGTTCCGGCTCGATCTTCGGTTTCCGAAGGGGTCGACGCCGCAGTGACTCTTGTCACTCTTGCACCGCCCGCTTCTGCTGCCTGTCCTTCCGGCGCAATCTGCGCGGAAGGTGTCCTTGCTGAAGGTGCGTCCGCCGAAGGCGTCCGCACACTGGTCGTTGGCCCCATCCGTCTCGCAGTCGGCGAATCCGGCCGACTCTCTGTTGTCCGACTCGCAGTCGGCCGACCAGTAGTTGTCCGACTGGGAGTCGGATACACCCTGCGCGTCTTGACTCCACTTGGCCTGCTTGCTGGTGGCGTTTTCCCAGAAGTGCCTTCCGCCGAAGACGACCCTCTGAGGATTGTTGGCTCGTCAGCCAAACTCTCTTCTGCTTCCGGCCTGCTGTCCGGTTCAACGCGCCGTTCAGTTGGCCTTCCTTCCGCTTGTCGGCCTTCAGTCATCCGACTCGCAGCCGGCCGACTGTCAGTCCGTCCATCTCCTCCCGAAGGCCGTGGTGCCTTCTGTGCAGAGGTATCTGCCGTCTTCCCTAGAATCTGAGCGATTATCTCCTCCTGTGTGAGATTCCGCCGGGTCGGAGTTCGCCCGTCTCCTCAGTACCAGTTGGCATTTTGCGTGCCCTCTGTTTTGGTCGACTGTGAGGCTCGAGGGTGGGCCGACCACGAGTCGGCGCAGCTGGCACTTCCGGCTGCCTGTCCTCAGGTCTCTCATCCCACTTTCGCTTTCGCGGAATGCGCTCACTTCGACGTTCTTCTGCTGCTCTTGCTGGAGCCGGAGCCGGAGGCGTACTGGCAGGTTCCTCGTCCAGATCCGTGTCTACTTCGGCCTCCCTCGAATATCTACCTGGATAGTTCCGGGTCAGCTGCGGAAACCGTGTTTTCTCAGCATTTGTCAAACATCCCATCGCCCGATAAAACACGATCAAGTAAGGCGAGAGGTGATTGAGGGTTCCTCCTTTCTCTTCTTGCGCATGTTGGCGCGTCACCTTCCACAGGAGCCGTGCCCAATGCACTAGAGCTCCTGACAACACTAGCTCCACAAATTCTACCTGCCAACCATGCATGTAAGCGGTCTTGGTCGGCTGCAATATCTGCAGCAATGCAGTCGCGACATTTCTCCGCAATCGATCTTTGTAATCCCGTGTCTGGAAACCGTTCTTGGGATGCCTGGCAACTTTGAAGAGCTCATTGTAGGAGACTTCTTCCTCCTGGGACACCTTCACGCTATCGGCCTCGAAGAGGAGATCCCCTTCCTCGCCGGCACACCTGCCCAACACCTGCGCCCAGTTGCAAATGTCCCATCTCTCTGGGTGTGGGAGGAATCCGCGAGAGGGCTTGTGTCTCTCCTGCAGATACTCGCGCACCATCTCCGGACATGTCCAGTTCCACCCCCATAGGAGAAAATCAAGCTTCAGCCTCAGCAGCACATCTTGAAATGCGCGTAGACCGATCTGCGGCACCCTGAGTGGAGACACTCGCAGCTGGGGAACCTTCGACATTGCGTTGCCTGCACACACAAACGTTCTCCCTTTCGCTCGCTCTCTCACAATCGCCACTGCGCGTCGGCCGCTCAAGCACTGACTGCTCACTCTCTCTGCGCTCAAGCTCAAGATCGCTACTCGCAATTCTCTCCAAGGTCTGCCAAGATCCTTGCGCAACTCGTCTCCGCACTCTCTGCTCTCACTGCAGGTCGCTCCGCTCTTGCGCGTAATCTTGGAAACTGGAAATCGCAAAATCAAGAATGAGAGAATGAGAGTGGAGCGCAGTCTTTTCTTCTCCGATTTCAAGAACGTCCAACGTTCTTACTGGTTACAACGTACGCAGCCGGCTATACAGCTTAACGGTTCGCCCTTTGCATGCGCGAATTCACGTCTCCGCACTGCGCGCATTCGCATGCGTAAATGTTGAATTCTCCCGCCGCCGCCACCTTTCGGACTCGAGTCCGCTGCAGGGTATACGTCGGCCCTGTTGTCTTTTCCTAACCCGTCCCTCACCGGAGGCGTGTCGCCGCTGGTGCGTTCATTATCCGTCGGCGCCTTGCTGGAGGCGCACATCTAGTCGGAGCGAATTACGCCGGCGCGTAGTCGTGCCGCTTATTTTGTCCTTTATGCCTCGTCCGTTGCTGCCGGCGCATATCCGCCAGCGCAACTCATGCCAGCGCATCCGGCCGTCAGCGCCACGTCGGAGGCGTACATCCGACCGGCGCTTTCCTTCCATGAACAGCCGCCAAAGGCGCTTCCAACTCTGAGTTGGTTTCCTCCTATGAGCGCGTGATTCCGCCGAAGGCGCATGTAATAACCCACCAAAGGCTAAAACTGCAGTATGGTGGTAAAAAGATCGAACCCACAGGGACAGAGGCAACACACAGAGTAAAAGTGTCACATTTAACAGACTTTTGGTAGAGTTTGAATTCTAGGCGACTGTCACTCCCAGAAATACTGCAGTGCTCGACTCGGAGGCTCGACTCGGAGGAGGATCTCAACTCGGAGGATGCTCGGAGGATGCACGGTACAGCTTGGTCACTCAACACACACACACACACCTGAAACTGGCAAAAAGCACAACTCGGAGGTCGGTCAGGACCTCCGCTTCGGATTTCAGGAGGAAAGTGTCTCGCAAGTTCACTCAGAGGTTCTGCAGGAAGTGCCTCCCACTCCGGCTTTTACTGCCCTTCCGCCAGGAACTAGCGGGGGTACCCGGACTGGACTTCTCACTTCGGAACGAAGCCTCTACGTACGCCGTGGACGTCACCCTCGACTATCACACAAAACGCAGGGAGTGCAGACCCGACTGAGAACTTACTGAAAACACGATCCAGTAACACACACACAACCTGAATTACAAACCAAGGTTTACACGAAGTAATGAAACTTCACATTGGCATTCAGGGGAAACTTCCCGTAGGAGTACAATCAGGATATGTCACTCGAAGGAGTAAGGGGGAACTGTTCAAGTATCTAACTCGCAGCCGGCTCTGAGTATCAGAAATCACCCGCAGGTGCAGATCCGCACTACTCAAGTCTCTAACCGGGTACTAGCTCTGAACATTCAGCCGAAGGCCTTCAACTACAACATACGGTAACTTCGCTATGCTGCAGCTTCTCTACGTGGTGCCAGGACCAAAATGCACAAACACGCCAAGAAAGTGAGTTCCTGATCTGCACTTCCGAAACTGGAAGAGTCCCAAGGCAAAACGCCTTGATCTACTTTATACTCTCAAAAGATCCTAACTAGCACTACGCTATCCTATCTACCACTCGCAGCATCTGCGCGAAACCAAACTACTCTACTGCACTCAGCAGATCCGGTGCTGCGCCTCCTGCGCGCCGGACTGCTCCGCTTACTGTCTCTACCTTGCCAGTCTTCCGACCGGCTGCGTAACCCCAGGCGTCGGAGCGCTGTGGTGACTTCCGACTGCAAGTGCGCCATAGTGTCGCGCGCACCCGACAAGAAGGTTTCTAATTTTCTTGCCACTCGCCGCCGATTCCGACTATCACCCTCCGTCAATGCCGCCGCCCGAAGCTCGAACTCCCGGAGTGTAACCCTCTCTTGGGCTGCCACCTCCCAATGGGTGTATCCGTTTAGACAACGAGTCACCCGTGCCGCCAACTCTCCTCGTACCCTGCAGCTGCTCTCCACCTCTGCCAGCTGCATTTCTAAATCCGCACGTTGTGCCCTCAAATCCGAGCACTCGGTTTGCAAGTTGCACAACAACTCCTCATCCTCCTTGCGGGCTCGTTGACTTTCCTCTAAGGCGCGCGTCTGGCGCGCAAGCTCGGCTGCTAGGACTTTGTTCTGTCTCCGCTCCTCCTGCAGTTCCGACTCGATCTTTGCCCGTATTAGTTCGGCCTCCGCCTGACTCTTCGTCGCCGCATCCTCCTTCTGCTGCTGCAAGGCTTGGTACAGCTTCTGGGTGACCGCCAGGTGTTGTCGGAGGGCGGTGTTCCTATCCACATATACTCCGCATCTAGAGACCCACCTTGCCACCTTGCTCCTCGTCCTTCGCCTGATTGTCTCCACATAAGACTGCGGTTTTAAGGCACTTGCGTATTTGGATGTCTTGCGATCCAGATATCGCAGGAGTGGAACTATCTGTTCGCACAGCACCCCTGTTGGCGTTTTCTGCACCGAATCCTCTTCTTGCTCTTCCGAGCTCGTCTCATCCTCAGTCTCGAGGATTTCAGTCGCCACCGAATCCCTTGGCGACTCCCTGGAACTGTGGCGCGCAGCAGCTTCTGCTGCGACTGCTGCTCCACTGCCTGCTAAAATATCCAGGGCAGTGGGAGATCCCACTGCTTGAGCCCCTGTTCCGGCTCGATCTTCGGTTTGTGAAGGGGTCGACGCCGTAGTGACTTTTGTCACTCTTGCACCGCCCGCTTCTGCTGCCTGTCCTTCCGGCGCAATCTGCGCGGAAGGTGTCCTTGCTGAAGGTGCGTCCGCCGAAGGCGTCCGCACACTGGTTGTTGGCTCCATCCGTCTCGCAGTCGGCGAATCCGGCTGACTCTCTGTTGTCCGACTCGCAGTCGGCCGACCAGCAGTTGTCCGACTGGGAGTCGGATACACCCTGCGCGTCTTGACTCCACTTGGCCTGTTTGCTGGTGGCGTTCTTCCAGAAGTGCCTTCCGCCGAAGACGACCCTCTGAGGATTGTTGGCTCGTCAGCCAAACTCTCTTCCGCTTCCGGCCTGCTGTCCGGTTCAACGCGCCGTTCAGTTGGCCTTCCTTCCGCTTGTCGACCTTCAGTCATCCGACTCGCAGTCGGCCGGTCGTCAGTCCGTCCATCTCCTCCCGAAGGCCGTGGTGCCTTCTGTGCAGAGGTTTCTGCCGTCTTCCCTAGGACCTGAGCAATTATCTCTTCCTGTGTGAGATTCCGCCGGGTCGGAGTTCGCCTGGTCTCCTCAGTAACAGTTGGCATTCTGCGTGCCCTCTGTTTTGGTCGACTGTGAGGCTCGGGGGTGGGCCGACCACGAGTCGGCGCAGCTGGTACTTCCGGCTGCTTGTCCTCAGGTCTCTCATCCCACTTCCGCTTGCGCGGAATACGCTCACTTCGACGTTCTTCTGCTGCTCTGGCTGGAGCCGGAGCCGGAGGCGTACTGGCAGGTTCCTCGTCCGGATCCGTGTCTACTTCGGCCTCCCTCGAATATCTACCTGGATAAGACCGACTCAGCTGCGGAAACCGAGTTTTCTCAGCATTCGTCAAACATCCCATCGCCCGGTAAAACACGATTAAGTAAGGCGATAGATGGTTGAGCGTTCCTCCCCTCTCTTCTTGCGCATGTTGGCGCGTCACCTTCCACAGGAGCCGTGCCCAATGCACCGGAGCTCCTGACAACACTAGCTCCACGAACTCTACCTGCCAACCATGCATGTAAGCGGTCTTGGTCGGCTGCAATATCTGCAGCAATGCTGTCGCGACATTTCTCCGCAATCGATCCTTGTAATCCCGAGTCCGGAAACCGTTCTTGGGATGTCTAGCCACCTTGAAGAGCTCATTGTAAGAGACTTCTTCCTCCTGGGACACTTTCACGCTGTCGGCCTCGAAGAGGAGATCCCCTTCCTCGCCGGCACACCTGCCCAACACCTGCGCCCAATTGCAAATTTCCCATCTCTCTGGGTGTGGGCGAAATCCGCGAGAAGGCTTGTGTCTCTCTTGCAGATACTCGCGCACCATCTCCGGACACGTCCAATTCCACCCCCAGAGGAGAAAATCGAGCTTCAGCCTCGTCAGCACATCTTGAAATGCGCGTAGACCGATCTGCGGCACCCTGAGTGGAGACACTCGCAGTTGGGGAACCTTCGACATTGCGTTGCCTGCACACACAAACGTTCTCCCTTTCGCTCACTCTCTCACAATCGCCACTGCGCGTCGGCCACTCAAGCACTGACTGCTCACTCTCTCTGCGCTCGTTCAAGATCGCTACTCCCAATTCTTTCAAGGTCCGCCAAGATCCTTGTGCAACTCGTCTCCGCACTCTCTACTCTCACTGCAGGTCGCTCCGCCCTCGCGCGTAATCTTGGAACTGGAAATTGCAAAGTCAAGAATGAGAGAATGAGACTGGAGCGCAGTCTTTTCTTCTCCGATTTCAAGAACGTCCAACGTTCTTACTGGTTGCAACGTACGCAGCCGGCTATACGGCTTAACGGTTCGCCCTTTGCATGCGCGAATTCACGTCCCCGCATTGCGCGCATTCGCATGCTTAAACGTTGAATTCTCCCGCCGCCGCCACCTTCCGGACTCGAGTCCGCTGCAGGGTATACGTCGGCCCTGTTGTCTTTTCCTAACCCGGCCCTTCTCCGGAGGCGTGTCGCCGCTGGTGCGTTCATTATCCGTCGGCGCTTTTGCTGGAGGCGCACATCCAGCCGGAGCGAATTACGCCGGCGCGCAGTCGTACCGCCTATTTTGTCCTTTATGCCTCGTCCGTTGCTGCCAGCGCATATCCGTCAGCGCAACTCATGCCAGCGCATCCGGCCGTCAGCGCCACGTCGGAGGCGCACATCCGACCGGCGCTTTCCTTCCATGAACAGCCGCCAAGGGCGCTTCCGACTCTGAGTTGGTTTCCTCCTGTGAGCGCGTGATTCCGCCGAAGGCGCATCGCCGAGGGCGTACGGGGAATCCTTTCCGGCTGTGAACCCTAGCGCGAACGGCGCATGTCCGGCTACGAGTTTTCCGACGCTCATAACTTCTCCATTCCTGATCCATCTCCGGCGCTCTTGGACTCGTTAGAACGAGCGTCCCGAGCTCTTTCTAATGTAACTTCAACCAACTGGATCTACCGTGTATCCCGATTGTTATGAAGGTTTTCCCTTTCCGCGCTAGCGGCGCTTCGCCGAAGGCGCACTCATGGTCGGATGCCTTTAGAGGTCCGGGTCCTTCTCCTGACGTCCTTAGCAAAACCTCCTCCTGAGGTGTCTGCGCCGGAAGCGTAGCTTCCTTATACGCTAGAGGCGCGTGAGTAGAGACACCTCAAAAAGGAGCCTTTGCCGAAGGCGCCGAAGACGTTGGCGTTGGTACATCCGACTACGTGATTCTTTGTGCCCTCGTGACGGTCTCATCAATCCACTCTATTTAGCGTACCCTTCTCTAGCTACAAACACTGCTTTGGTACTAGTTTTCTAAAATTGTTTAAATTCTGCAAAAAAAACAAAAAGCGTGTTACCACAGCGCATCGCCGAGGGCGTACGGGAATCCTTTCCGGCTGTGAACCCTAGCGCGAACGGCGCATGTCCGGCTACGAGTTTTCCGACGCTCATAACTTCTCCGTCCCTGATCCATCTCCGATGCTCTTCGGCTCGTTAGAACAAGCGTCTCGAGCTCTTTCTAATGCAACTTCAACCAACTGGATCTACCGTGTATCCCGATCGTTATGAAGGTTTTCCCTTTCCGCGCTAGCGGCGCTTCGCCGAAGGCGCACTCATGGTCGGACGCCTTTAGAGGTCCGGGCCCTTCTCCTGACGTCTTTAGCAAAACCTCCTCCTGAGGTGTCTGCGCCGGAAGCGTAGCTTCCTTATACGCTGGAGGCGCGTGAGTAGAGACACCTCAGAAAAGGAGCTTTTGCCGAAGGCGCCGAAGACATTGGCATTGGTACATCCGACTACGTGATTCTTTGTGTCCTCGTGACGATCTTATCAATCCACTCTATTTAACGTACCCTTTTCTAACTACAAACACTGCTTCGGTACTAGTTTTCTAAAATTGTTTAAATTCTGCAAAAAAAACAAAAAGTGTGTTACCACAGCTCCGAACAAGCACTAGAGAAGATTCATTTGATTTGGTTGCCGAGCCCGAAGAATCGTCCTCGGTCGGTAATGAGTCAGTCTCATTGACGGGGCCACATGCTTAAAAGCTCGATGTTAAATCTCTTTAGATAATATAAACATTCGTTCAACTAAACGTTCAAATCTTTCAATCTGTTCACTTTACCGCGAGGAATTCATTGAAACGATTACTTTAGATTTCGCTTCTCGCATCTGGTCTACTAGTCTCTAAAAATGCCTTCATGTCGGCAGCTTTGCAACGGAAAGACACTCAACTGGATGGTAGACAGTCCTGAAGAAATTTTAATCTCTCCTCTGGCAGCCCATCTTATCCCTGTGAGTTTTTGCGTAGAGGGCTCGATGGGATCTTCAACATCTTTGTTGCTTCAAATTTCTACTCTGATTATCTACTCAATTTTCTAATTTACTATGAAGCAGCGGCACTCTACTGCTTACAAGGGAGATGCTGTGAGTACTTGACGTGTGGTAGATTTATATGACTGTACAGTACCCCTGTCTTCTGCATAATAGGTTCTTCTGCATTTAGGGGAAAAGGATGGAATACATACCCATCAAGTAGCGTAGGGATGAAACCAAGTGGGTGTCTTCTTACATATATATTTAAGAAGAATATATATTGTGTAAATTTTCCAGTTTGATCACCGAGTAATATAATAAACATGATGGAAGTCAACATCAATTGGTACAGAGTGGAGCCAATTTGGTAGGATGGAGCTAGTCCCCAATAACGTTTGGAAAACATGTCCTATTATATGGACAGCTGGGGCAAAATAACTGTAGTCAACTTGTTGCCTAATAGTGGTAAAAAATATACATTGTGGTAGTGGATTGTAGGTGGTCGATATGCCAACACTTTCTCATGGAAGAAGTAAGGTAGTCTCTGGTGGAAGGAGATCTGCTCCGACCAGAAACAGAAAAACCAATACTCCTACCAAGTGAGTGCTCAACCTTCTAAATCTCGTCTAAATTCCCTTCGCCATCCGATCATAGCTGTGTTTTTCTGGTGGCCGACGGGTTAGCAATCTCCCGTCCCGAGGGGAGACAGGTGCAGACAGTTGATAATACCCCAAAGGCTTCAAAATATCTGATTAATATCCACAGCGATGAAAGCGGGGCTCAGAAAAAATTCATAATAAATTTAGATCTGATGGCTAGAGATCAAAATTCAGCCGGTGAAGATGTTTTTATTACCTCTGAATTTCATCAATCGTTAGGAAATATGAAAGTAAGATCCATGAGTGACGCGCTTTTGTGGACTCTGCTTGATCTCAGTTAGACATTATATCTCTGTCTCACAGACTTGACCTCTAGAAAATTCCAGTTATTACTCTGACCCTTCAGCACCCGTCAGAAGCTCAGAGGATCTGAACACACATACCGGTTCAGAAAAGAGAGCACGGACAATTCGCTTTCCTAAGCTAACTATTGAAGTGGGCTCCACTCCCACTGAGATGGCCACGAAGAACAACGTGGACCGCTTTTCTGGAATCTCATTGAACGTGGTGTACCAGTAAGTGCTCCAGTTCTTGAGCTGGGAAATTTTGTGCCTGATGACGTAGAAGGGCGCATTGGACTATAAGTACTCGGAATGAAATCCCGATCGATGGCGTGTCTGATCCTCGCCCGACGACTCACCCAGCCAGGAACGAAGGGGCGAGGAAACCCATCGTGTGCATGTGCGATTGTGAAGCATCGAAGATTTAGCCCAGGGCTCTCGTTGCAGCTCGTGCTTTTGTTCTGCTCAGTGATATTCGACAGATCTAGAGCAGTGACACGAAGGAAAGCGCCTCCAACGTTTCCTTTTACGGCCGCGCACCAATGCCATGTGAGGGTGAGCTCGAGCCCGATCGGAGTTAAAGTTTATCGATTATTCGAGTTTCCATGTAAGTTTGTCTTTTACTTTGAACTTTGACCGAGATCTTAATTTGAAGTCATGAATCACTGTTATCTAACCTTTAGCATATGAATCATTTTCCAAGTCATTTGTACACCACAGTTTTTCTTCACTTGCAAGCAAGTTCTTGAGAGGATTGACATTGATCTTCGCAAGTATCATGCTGGTTCTATCGTTTTTTATATGGAGTGCTCTTAGCACGGACAAAATCAGATTTCATTTTAATGGTTGAGGTCTAAACACCTCCGGACATTGGTAGTAGGACTGTGCATGCCCTCAAATGCTTGACAGTTGAGGTAGAAGAACAATCATACCAGCAGTTCAAAACCTCGAGTCCTCGTGAACTCTCTACCCATTTTTTCGACAATATGACTAGAAAACTCCCACAAAGTTGATAATTTTGTTCTGAACCTACGAGATATGCAGGGTAATGAAGACCACTGGACCGATCTTCAAAGCAAGAAAGAGCACAACAGGATTTGTCCACTGAGGTAACCATTTATGTGCCTCAGAATACATCCATTTGCTCGAATAGATGAGAGATTTCACGAAAATGTATTCAATGAAGATGATGTTTGAAATCTCTGTTGTAACGACATCAAGTTCATCAGCACACTGATGCACTCATTTAGTTATCCCGTTCGCTTGCACAACAAAGTCAAGATTTGCTCTGAACTTCTAAGAACATTTTCCAATCACACAGAGTATAGAGGAACACGCTTGTTGTGTTCATATGTTGTCGTTACCTTGATCGCTCACACGATTCAATCAGAAGATCTTATTGAATACGATGCATTCAATTTCCACGCCCATCATAAAGTCTGTCTTCCAGTGAGTCGCATTCTCCCATTCCAGATGTACATCCAGTTTTACACAACGTAGTGTAGTTCACATCTGAGATATCTGCGTTTCCATACGTTCCATGACCTTCTTCGTACACATAGCAGCATTTTTGCTACAAACCAGTCTTTTATATTTCAGATTCACCTGCAGAGCCATCACCAATTCCACTCAGTTCGAGTTACGTCACCTCTGCAGATCAAACAAGAAACGCTAATCTCGCTTTGCAGACGCTCTATGATTGGCTTGGAACCAGTATCCTGGTTCTGTGAGTTCATTTTGATTCACATCGCCTTTCATGCTCTGCATTGAAATCTAACCTCCTCCTACTTCCACTTTGCACAATCTTCTTGCGTTTGTAGCGAATTGCTATTGACTCAATTTTGTGCAGAGCTTAGAGTAATCTTTGTGTCGCTACTCATGCAGAGAGCAAGAAGTCTCATGCCCACCACGCACTTGCACACGAGCTGTGAAACTACGACGGAAAGTTCAGATTTATTCGGGTGAGCCCGTGCCTGCAGATCGAGGAGGGGGCTTCCTGTAGGCCCGGATACATTTCGCTCGCGCATGCCACGCAGCACACGTTTCTTTGTCTGTGAGAGAGGAAGAGACTGGAAGGTGCAGGTGTGCACATTGTCATTCTCAGTCACGGTGCCGAGACACGGGGAATGGACTCCACACACGAGGAACCAGAGAGTCGCGCTGCCGAGACACTGGGGATGGACTCTATAGACGAGGAACCAGAGAGTTTTGACGTGAGCGAGACAGACGAGCAACCGAAGCTTCCGTCCGCTGTCCAGTACCTTATACGGCGTCTGGAAGGCAAAGGCGAGCCTTTCCTGTGGTTTCCCGATTTAAGCGAGCCGGAATTTCGAGAGTTCTTTCCGGATGGTGAATTGATTTCGACGATCACAGGGTGGCGAAGCCAAGTGCGCCTTCGAGTGCTGGAGGCAATCGGCAACTGCAACACCTTTGAGGATCTCAACGTGAGAGATATTTTTCACGGAGATATATCGAGGTTGACGGCAAGCGAGTGGGAGATAGTTTGCAGAGGATTCATGTCTAGCACCGTCCTAAAAAACATCAGCCTTTCCCAATTGAGATGGGGTTCAGATGAGGAAGTGGAGAGCTTCTGTTTACAGCTGGGGGGAATTCTGAATTCCTCTAGCGTGACATATTTGAGAATATGGGGTTGCGAATTGAGTGCCAGATGTTGGTTGAATCTCGCCTCAGAACTGCGAGGAAATTCGAAATCTAAACTCGAATGTTTAGAACTGGGTAACGCGTGGGAGGACTCGAGTGCGGTGAAGCATGTGGCTGACATGATCAACAGTGCTCCTCTGTTACAAACGTTGATATTAGGCGAGAGTTCGAAAACGGATGATGAGGCCGTTGGAATGCTGTCCCAGACTTTGATCCAGAGCTCGTCTTTGCAAGAATTGATGTTAGAGGAGGTGGAGTGGGGAGCGGCCTTGTTGCTGAAAGCTTTGGCCGGAGACGATGGCAACCGATCCATTGAACGTCTTATCCTGGCTGGAATGGATGGACTCGGAGACTGTTTGAGGCAAGTTCTTTCTTCCAACCCATCATTGAAGAAAGTGAGCTTGAAACACGTGCGGATGAGTCCTGAGGAATGGCAGCAGCTCGGCGAAGTCATACGTGACAATGCTACAGCAACAACTATTTACGTAGGATTTTTCTTAAGCCAAAACGTTGAACATGAGTGGCAACTCTTACGTGAAAACGTTGAACGTGAGTGGAAGTCAATAGAAGCTGTTGCGTGTGCTGCTAGCTCCGATGTCAAGGACCCCACAATGGAGCTTGCCATCTATTCTAAGTGGCCGTGTAACGATGATGTGATGTTTTCAATGAACCTATTAGGTAGGGTCCTGGGCGGAGAAATCAAATCTATAAAATCTTTCTCCATATGGGGGCTTGTTTCTTCAGGTAGCAAAGAAGATAGATTCGAAAGTATCCTGTCGATGAATGGAAACACTGGAGAGACTTCAGTCCTGAAGAAACTGGAATTAGAAGTTGTCCACAAAGATGTTTGGAAAGACCTGCTTCGGTGCTTGCGAGGGAACACAAGTCTCACTCACTTATCTTTGTCTCCCTCCAAAATGGAAGAAGAGGTGTTCAGGGACGTGATGGGGATCCTGCGAGAGAACACAACTCTCACTCACTTGGCTTTGAATGGCTCCGAACTCTTGTCTTTGACTGGCTCCGAACTCCACGAGGAGGCGTTCAGGGATCTGATGGGGCTTCTGCAAATCAACTTGACTCTCCAGGATATAGATGTCAAATACACCTCATGGGCAAGGGATGGGAAGGAGGCGTTGATTAAAGAGGCGCTCAAGCAGAACCAGAAGCGGGCCGGGTACATGTCCGTCTTCTACGAAGCCAAATTAGCATTTGGAGATGCAAAAGCTGGTCGACTCTTCTTATGCGGCTCTCCTCTAGCAGGTAACGTGCTCTGTGCATTCTCAGTTTTTTTCTCAATGCATGCAAACTAGCAATCTAGGGTTTGACTTTTCAAAATTGAATATTAAAGTCGAAAGATTACATTTCTTATCTATAAGTATTTGGAATTGTGTAAATATTTGAGAAAACTAGAAAGAAAAGAAAACTCATATTGCAAAGTTTTAGATTATAAATAAGACTTATTTTATGATTTTAGATTTTGATGTGAAATTTGGATTTTTTCCAATTCTGTTTTTCTATAAATATGATTAAATAATATGGTAGCAAATAATTTGTAAAAATATCTCTAGTAACAATTTATATTTCTTTTGATTCTCTTTATTCATCTGCAGGCAAGACTCAAGTGCGTCAAACCCTGATGAGGATAGTTAAAGGACAAAGTTGGATTGGCAACAAAGTGGAGCAGTTGAGGAGAACAGAGGGAATTGAAGTGGAATTCTTGCAAAACAATGATAGAAGTCAAATCTCAATATGGGATCTTGCAGGACAAGACATTTTCCGTACCCTTCAAAATGTGATCTTCCCTCAATCCAACAATTTTTGTATTTTCCTATTTGTTTATAGTCCCTTCCTCGAAGAAGATTCTTCACGGAATGGGACTTCTTTTTCTTCAGAGAAAAAAGAGGATTGTTTTGAGACTGAGTTGGAGCAATGGTTAAGTTTTATCACTTCCAGCACCAGGATCACTGGACATAGTCTTCCACAAGTTCTTGTTGTGATTACACACAAGGATAAAGTTCCATACAGCTCTTTAAAGTGGGCTGAGAACATAGTAGGCACACTAACCAAAAGATTCGCAAATTTTGTGGATCTCCACCAAGAGATTTTTCATTTGAATGCACGGAAGAAGAAGGAAGTTATTCCTCTCCAAAATCACATTTTTGAGAATTTCAAAAATTTGTTGAGTGAAAAGTCCCCACGGGTTCCCCAATTGTGTTCACACCTCTCCTGCCTCTTGGTTTCAAACACCAAGAAGAATAGAAGTTGCCCTCTCTTGCCATACAAAAACTTCAATGAAATCTGTGCTCCTAGTTTGACAGAATTTGTTCCATCATCTTCAGCTCATTCAGTTGGTCATGAGAGGATAATGAGCGCAATAATATCATATTTGAATGACGTTGGATCCATCATTTCTATCCCCAACCTTGATTACATCATTGTAGATCCCAACTGGCTTACTTATACATTATTGGGTAAGCTGGTAGCTCTAGGTCAAAACTTTCAACCTATAAAGTCCAAGTCCTTTGAAAGAAGCGCATACGCAAGCAAGGACGGATTTGTCAGCGAGATCGTCTTTGTTCGCTTGATGGAGGAGTTTCTGCGAAAGCAACCACATGGACAGGGAGGTGTGACCACTCAGGTGCTTGAAGACATACTCATTAATTTAGATTTGTGTTTCAAGGTGGAAGATACTTCTCAGTATTTCATTCCTTCCTTCATACCTGAGCATGCAAACACGGAAGACCAGAAGCCTCAAGAATTGGCTTGGGAAACAAGGGATAAGAATTCACAGTTTGTCGGCATCCGAATTCAATGCCAAGATGCAAGAACAATGGCACTAACGGCTGCTTTTTTCCCATGCTTTCAGGTGATTTCATATATACTGTGAGAAGATTGAATGCGTCAACTTCTGATTGTAGCCTATGTGTGATGGAGTGTTCTTTTTTCATAGGATGAATTCAATTTATGAAATGCGCAGCTCAATTTTTGTTAAATTTTGTATCATTGCAGATGTTCATGAGACGCAAGTTGATATCGGAGTTAAATGTTCCCAAGAAGAATGTAACCTGCTCTCGACACTATCTGCAACTTTTCCTTGATGGGCATGAGATCTACATCGAGCAAGGAACGTCCCACAAATACGTGGACGTACTGATGTTACGCTCGAAGCATAAATCAAGGTCGGAGGCTCTGCAATACGTGATGAAGCATATCGTAGAGGAGTTGAAATCATTCTGCGCATCACCCAAAGGCTGTCCCGGGGTGGCGTTAGTGTTGGGTGTGATCCAAACACTTTGCGTGGAGAAGCTGATTCCGAGTCATCTCAGAGGAGCAATTCTGATAGAGGAGCTCAAATCAAACTTCATTCGTAGCATCAATGAGAAACTTGAGGATATTCTGTCGAATAGATTGCACTTGGTGAAAGATGAAGATTTGCTCAACTATGAGCAGTCTTGGCCCTCGATTGAAGGGCACACACTGAAAATAGGCGAAAGAGCTAGATATTTGCTGCAAGAGAGCGATGTGAAAGCGGTTGTGAATGAGATCCGACAAAAGTGCGTTCAACAATTGAGCAATGATTTGGATCAACCTTACAGTGAAAGTGATAACAGGGTTGGCAATTCAAGTTCTTCATACCGTTTTGAGAGGTTGAGATCAATAGAGAGCAAGTTGGGACACATACTTACTTCCCAACAAGAACTACAGCCAACTAGAGTCAACAAGAACTACAGTTTATTCAGGTCTGAAGTGGACAGGTTGATTCAGTATTTTCATTCGCTTCAGCAGGCGAAAACTCCGAAGATACCATACGTTGCCAACGATGTTGGCATTTTCTATAGCATGAGTGCAAAATTGCATTTAGGTAAAACCGTTCGTTTACACTTGATGTGTGAATCGGTCGATGGGTTTCACATGGTCAAAGATCAAGAAGGTGTGATGATACGCTTGGATCAGGAGAATTGTGCATGGATTCAGAAAACTGTTGAAATTACATGCAAAGTCATGTATTATGCTGTGAAGGCTGGACTGGATAAGACCCTCAATCTGGGCCAAGCGATTCCGGACTGGGAAGATTTACAATCCGATATTTTTAAACTAGAAGGCATTAGCGATCGTGATCGTAGGGCAGTTAGAAAAGGTGGGAAAAGCATGGAGCTCAACGAAGCATGGCTGAGGATTCAGCAAAAGCTTGAGCCTCAGCTTCGAGGTAGCTATTCAGCGATATTCAAGTTGTATCAGGTGAAATACGTGAGTCAAGAATTAGATGGGCATGAATTATATGAGCATGCATGGGTGTGCGAGGAGTGCATGCATAAAGGTCTTAATAGCAGAGTTTTGATAGTTTAGGATTCGAAGGAGGTAGGAATGTCATTATGCAATTGACAAGGATATGTTTAGAGCCTCATGCAATATGAATGTCTGCAAAATCTTCCTTAGAGTTTTTACTCGTAAAAGTCTTTCAAAATCTTTGCAATCATGTCAATCGCGCAGTGATGTTTCTGAGTAATATTTGTCTTTGACTAATCTATCAAAATTACATTTTGAGGACAAAGTTTCATTTGCGGCTTGTTGCAAGTCTCACCATGATGAAATCCCTTCACTCAAACGTTTGGTAGTCAGCATTGAATTTTGATGCATATTCCAGAATGATAGTTCTGTTATTGTTATGAATGATCAGGGTACAACAACTGTAGAATGGACAGGAATAAAGATCAGATTATGTTATTGTTATACAGTTGGTAACCTTGTTTATACACGAGTGCAATTTTGAGCACTGCATGTTCCGACCACATGCAGTGTTCTAGATGTGCTGGCGTCGGCTTTCCTCACCTGCACTCTTCGAGCGGCAGGCTCTTCAGGAGACGAACACTGCTGTGCAAAACTCGTGGGTCAAATGATTGGAATGTGATTAGAGAGACACCATAGTTTTACGATAAGGATGTTGCGGAGTCTGTGAAAAAGAGGGTCAAGATGTAAGAATCCGAGTGACTTTTTAGATAAGTGATTGCACCTAGGTAGCTTTGTCGCGCTCCATCTGTAATCTATGATGAATTTTATTCTGAAATGGATGGTAAGAATAAATCATGACACAATCAAAACAATTTATTTGCTTTTCTTTCAACTGTTGTCAGGACTAATTTAATGGCAGCTTGGTTGTCTTCTGCAAATTCTATGAGCAAGGCCGTTCATTGAGAAGGGATTGATCTCGAGGCTGTGGTAGAAGAAATCCATAAAATCTTAGATGTGCTAACGATGAGATCAGGGCCGGGAAATTCTACCATCAAACGCATTATGGGACATTTTGGAACATTTTGCTCGCTGATCATGATTATGGAAATACTTTGCAATGGGCGTGCCTTGCAACGTGGTGCAGATCTTCTTAAACGGGAGCAGGCCTGTTTCTAGCAGGGCTGGAAACATTAATTGTTTTGCAATCAGGTTTAAAATTTTATTTTAATTTTAATCCGTAATGTACTATTGGCATAAAATCTGGGTTTAGATTTTTTTTTACTCATTTGCCTGCTAATGAGGCGAAAGAGTTAAAAAATTCTTGACTAAATATGTATTAATATCGAACATCTACATGACAAAGTGCGTAGTTGAGTCCTACATGGATTCTAGGTTTGTAGAGATAGCAGAAATAGCAAAGAATCTGATCTAAATAGGTGTGTCATGGAGGTAAGATAAATTCGTGACTAAGACCAACTATCCGACGTTCTCAGCGAGTATGAGAGAATTGTTCGATGTTGACGACGAGTCTGGTTGTGACAGCGCGGATGGATCCGATGATGATTATGAAAGCCTAGATGCATGAGCTAGTTGTTAGTACACTAACCACACTCTTCTGTACTCATTCGGTACTAAAAGTCTAATACAATTAATTAAAATCATTATTGAAATCAAGTATTTTAAGGAAATTTTAGTAACGTGAAATTATTTTTGATACAAATTAGGTTTTTCCACCCCTGGTTTCTAGAGGCAAGATTGATGATTTGGTGAGGAATCATCAATCTTGCCACTAGAAATAGTTAATAGTAAATCCCCAATTAAACATTATCATCCTGAGGAATTCTTTTGAAAAATATATTGTGTAAATATTCCAGGTCAAACACCTACTAATATAATAAAAAGGCTTGGAAGTCAACATCAAATGGCACACAAGGGAGCCGTGATAACGTGTTCAATTTTAATATGGAAAACATGTACTATTATATGAACAGCTGGCTCAAAATAACTGCATCAACTTGTTACTTGAACAGGGTAAAATACTTTCATTATTGATTTAGATTATCAGGCTGAACACTTGAGATGCCAAGACTTCGTCATGAGTGAAAACTTGAGGTAGTCTTTAGTGAACTGAGATCTACTCCGACCTGAGACAAAAAAACAACCAATACTCTATCCAAGCTAGTGATGAGACTTCTAAATCTCGTAATTCCTTGGCAATAGGATCCTAGCGGTGTCTTTCCGGTGGTTGACGCGTTGGTAATCTCCCCTCCAGAGGGCAAACAGCTGCCATCAGTTGATAATACCCCTTAGGCTTGGAAAAAGCTGAATAATTTCCATAATGATGAAAGGGGGCTCAGAAAAAAATCGTCATAAAATTATATCTGATGGTTAGAGATCCAAATTCGGCCGGTGAAGATATTACTTACTACCTCTGAATCACATTACTTTCTCTCAGGCCTATATCCGATGTTCCGGATGCGGGGGTCTCTTATATATAAGAGTTCAAACGTTAGGAAATAGGAAAGTAAGATCCACGAGCACGCGCTTTTGTGGACTCTGCTTAATCTCAGTTAGACAATATTTTCTCTGTCTAACAGACTTGGCGTCTAGAGAATTTTCCAGTTATTACTTTGACCCTTCAGCAGCCGACAGAAGCTCAGTGGATCTGAGCACACATGCCGGTTCACAAACGAAAGCACGGACGATTTGCTTTTGATAAGCTGACTATTGAACTGGGCTCCACTCCTACTGAGATGGCCACGAAGAACAATGCGACCGCTTTTCCGGACTCTCATTGAACCTGGTTTACCAGTATGTGCTCGAGTCCTTGAGCTGAGTAGTTTCGTGCCTGGTGACGTACTACAGCGCGTTGAAATCTATCAAGTACTCAAAACGAAATCTCGATCGATTGCGTGTCTGATCCTCGCCCGACGACTCGCCCCACCAGGAAGGAAGGGGCAAGGAAACCCATCGGGTGCACATGCGATTGTGAAGCCTCGAAACTTTTGCACTGGGCTCTCGTTCCAGCTCGTGTTTTTGTTCTGCTTATTGACTGGTCGACAGTTTTGAAGAAGTGGGCCCCCAGCGTTGCCTTTCATGGCAGCGTACCATATCCATGTGAGGGTGAGCTCGAGCCTGATCGGAGTTTTCTTCCACATGCAGCCGACTTGATTTCTGCTGAATTGAACTAGGATTGGCCCGATGCCGATCGAGGACTCTTTACATGATCGCGTTCGCAGAGAGAATCGTACTCCAAACGCAACTCCAACCTTCAAGAAAAACGAAAAGCTGTGACGACGTCGGACAGCAAGCCAAGGGCTTCCCGACCACGAGGGATCAGGAGACTAGAACTCAAACCCGGTCATCATCGCTCACCCTGCGCTTGAATCTGCCAAATCCACAGACGATCGCCATCGTTTCAGTCCAGACACGACGAGGACAAACGGACGATCTCAGCAGAGAAACGCAATCGTCGGCGGAGCGCAATGGAGAGAGAATCACAGTCAGGGATCCAGAGTCAAAATCGAGGGACCTCGTCGGAGATCTGGCAGACGATTACTCTGAGAGCTGCATCTTGGTGGGCATGGGCCCGCAACAACCTTCATCCGTCTCTGCTGCTGGTGATCAAAGCTGTGTTCTGGAGCGTGGTAATTTCCTGGTTCCTCGTGTGCGTCTTGGCTTTAGGTTCCATCATTATCGTCATCTACGGGATCTTCATGGCTCCTTACATGTTCGTTCTTTTCTGGCTCGTCGATGCGGTGCCCCTTGTGCACTCCACCCAACCTGAACATCCAACTTTCTACGTTGAAATGGTACAAATTCTCTTCGTGCTAGCCAGTGTCCTCCTTTACTACATTCTGTACACGCTCCTCAGTCTCGCTCAGAAACTCTTTCCTGAACAAATTGAGAAACTCTCACCGGAAAACATGAACGAGCTGCCACTTCTCCTCAGAATTGTCAGCGGGTTCGCATTCTACATCGTATTCAGTGTACTAGGGGCCGTTTTCACCGTTTCCCTCATTGCCGTCGTTATTTTTGTTGCGTACCTTCCGTACAATGCATTCTTGATTTGTGACAGCCTCGGCCGCCATGTTCCCTGGTATGTGATTCTGGGTGCCTTCGTCACTGTCGTCCTTTCAATTGTAGCGGTGGTTGGGTATTGTTCAGACCAGAGAAGTGTCTCGGTCGTCGGTCCTAGGCCTGCCAGAACTGTCGACGGCGATGAGTTAGTTCAGATGGTAGACGTTTGACGCTGTTCGCAACTGTTCGATATTTCTTCCATGTCGAGTATAGTTCTCCTCAAACTGACTTCTGGCGACGGCACGCTTTAACTCTTTGTGTGTCATGATCCACACTTCGCATTCATGTAATCTAGTATGAGAAAATTTCCGTTTTCGAACTTTTGTGCTCTAACTTGAATTTTTTGTTTGATTTGGATGGGTGAACTTGTAACATTGTTCACGGGTCGGCTAACGGCTAGCCGGCTAATTTTTTTGTTAGCCGGTCAGTCAACTCAGCCGGAACGCTATCCAAGGACGAAAACGATCCGAAAACCTGGATCGACTCTGAGTTTTCGACCGATTATTTCGGCTGATTCAGCCGAAATTTATCCCAAATCCTTATTTCGACCGAATATTTAGCCGAAATACGTTTTCGGCCGATAGCCGTGAACTAATCGGCTAATTGGCCGGCTATCCGGCTAAATTTGAGTCCTTAGTCGGCTACGTGACCATGTCTAGGCGTGCTATGGGAGCTGCATGGGCTGCAAGATGGCGAATTCCGTTGAAACAGCTCATTCTCGTAGAATTATCTTCAGTAGGCTTGGCATGAAGGATACCGAATTCGAAGCACAAAATAGAGATGTTATTAGAATTCATGAGCTTTTCTTAATCTTAATACAAACCGTGTTTTGGCTAGCACCGTGGTAACTAAATTATTATTTTTCTTTCCTATATCAGTGATATGATTTTTTTCAGTAGAGATACATGTAACATTTACCAAACCTATTCTGCAACATCTTAGAAAATAGTTGATGATAGATAATCAAATTGTCAAGTTTTATGAGGATACATTTAGGAGTAAAAACAAGGCTCAGTTTCTTGTATTGAATTCTACTCCTGACAAGAATTAGTCGTGTTGACAAGTTATTCGAGATTTGTCAGGTTTTTCCAATTGTTGACTTCATAGTGGAAGCCAACAGATTACTTTAAATTTAATCATAGCAGCCAACTTTGCCCACCAATGCTATTCAAATTGCGACCATGTATGTTGCTTGTAGTATTCTAACTCTCAAGGTTCCATTGCCGTGAGAGTAATGGAACCGAGATGGTGGAGATTTGTTGCGTCTATTCTCTACTTGGCACTTGTTATTCATCTTTCCCTTGAATATTTAACAGTACACACAGGTTAGTGATAGCTGGTTAACGTGTGTGTACTCTTCCAGCACTCCATGAGTTTAACGTGTCATGTTAATACAATGGTATTTTACATGACAAACAATATTGATGAGCATAACTTCCGTACACATTTGGAAGCTCTGCCCCCCATGGACATGGACGATTTTGGACATGGTCATAGTGCTACATAGTTGTGGAGTTGGCTTTTTGTACCTGTAACGTAGTAGAAATTTTTTTTAAATTATTTTTTGTTCAATCACTTTGTTAATAGACTTTCACTGAAAAAGAAAAGAAAACCTGATAATGATAGATTTTTATTCAATTTCATTATAAAGATGTGAAAACCTTAAATATCAATAAGAAGTCCATTTTTCAGTCAAATTATAAGATTTTTCAGGTTTAATACGTATGAAATTGATCAAAGCTGTTTGCACTCTTTGTTTTCGTTTATACTACTTTCAAAATCAAGCCTCTAATTTCTCAATTTAACAACCTCTAGACTTTAAACAAAGCAAATGTTAAAAAATGATGATATTATCATTTGTTCTTTAGGATTTTTTTTTAAATGATTAACATGGAAGTATTTTTTGAGAGTTGAAAAAGCTGATGTTATCAAAAGATCAAAAGACGAAAAAAATTAGGCTCAAATTTTCTCTGAATTGTTAAAAATCTTTAAAAGATGAATGGAGTGTAAAAATTACTTTTACATTTTACTCATCTTTCAACGATATTACAATCTATAAAATTAAAAGTCAATAATATTTTACAGAAAACACAAATGATATTATTATTTCTAATATCTATATGTCATAACATCAAACATTTGAATATGAATTTTATTTGAATAAATGAGAAATCCAATTCAAAAAAAGTAGAATGAAACGTAGATCATTTGAAATTACTTGGTGAAAAAATTTTTTATTACAAAGATGTAAATCTGTAAAGTTAGAAATTTGTGGAGTTGAAAAAATTTCATATTTTATAGCAAATTATAAGCAATGATCATTTTATGTTAAAGTGAAATTATATCTAACTATATATTTATATCATAAGATAATATACAGATGTTCGTGTAGAAAGTATATTGGAAATGTCAAACATTCCTTTCACACAATCTTAACTGTCAGCTGATATCCAAACTTCACATTTTAGTTATTGATTTTAAGAACAGTATTCTGTAACAAAAGTATTTTTTAATGTATCAATCTGGCAAATTTAGTTATCTTTGGCATTTTTTACATTGTATCATTTCAAAACTTCACACAAATATGAGTTGATATTCAAATTTCACATTTTTTTCACATCTTCACAAGATTTTTTATTTAAATTAATATTATGTATCAAATGTAATTACTAATATATTAAATTCTATATACTTGTAATAACTTTTGTATATATATTTGACTTTATATCAATTTGAAGTCATCAATTTGTATTTCTCATCCGCAGGTTAAAACTTTAGTCTAGCACAATATCTAAAGGGGATTGATACTCACACCTTGCTGATTTGCTTATTCCCTCCCCCCCTCGCCTTGTCTCCGAACTTCTATAATGGGAAGGGTGGGAAAAACTTGATGGTGACGCTATAGAGATGAGCGGCATCATGCACTCAGCCTTAAGGCATCAACATTGTTGTAAGCGGTCTGGGGGAGGAATAAAAAAGACGCAGACAAAAGTGATGAAAATTAAAGAAGAGGGAGTGGGATAAGGAAGGAGTATGGGAAAAGAAAAACAATAGGTTGGGAGTAATAGCCCCATCTAAATAATAAAAGTTCATAAATTTTATTTTATTTTTTAAAAATCCTATATTTTTCTTGCATTCAATCACATTTCACTCCTAAAGTTTGATAAATGATAACAAATTTTTAATCTTAACCTTATATCAATATTTGAATATCAATTTAGGCTAAAAATTGTGATCTTGTCAAGCTAAAATTTTATCATGCATCAAGTTTTGGTGAAAAGTTTTATTAACATGAAATGAGATTGTTATAAAATATCATAACGCTCTAATTTTGGCATATGAACGAGGATAAAAACGGACTCAGAAAGCGAGACATGAAAAAGTGAAAACGGAGAGATAAAATGAATGGAAAAACCATTTTTTTGGTTGTTTTGTCGTGACATTTCAAACTCTCGCCGGGAGACTCCATGTACATAGCGGCCATTCGTCTTAACCACTCGCTCAGAAATATCAAAAGGCTTTAGTACTCACTCAAAACATCCTTCAATTAGAACTTAAGAATTAATTCGAGGTCAAAGGTTTCTCTTTTTGAATCATTTATGTCTCATTTGCTATATTGCTATTTAAAAATTTTGAATCAATGCTTGCTCTCTGAAAACATTTTTATAATAAAAATATCCAATCAAATGTAGCAAAAGAATCTCTCATAACTTAAACAATCATATTTTCTTAAATCAATTTGCCATTCGTTTTATCTCTCCATTAGTTTTTGTCGTCATTATTTCTCTTACACTCAAGCTTATTCAGTATATAACTACTTAATAAATAATAATGAAAAAATTCATTATTTTGTAAAATAATTTATATATATATATTTTTTAAAATGCAATTATATTTTTTAAGTTATTAATTTTTACATATTATTATGCATTATTTTTTTTTTCATTCTTTACTATCAAATATACTGCGAAAACGCTTTCATGTATGTTAATTGGTACTTATAAAGTATTGAGAATCTTGATTTGTTTTCGTCTTGATTTGGGTCTTGATTGTATATTTCCTGATTTCTCACTTGTACTTACACAAGAGCGATCAATACACTGGTAGAAACTTACATCTGGGGCCGACTTGTTGAGAGTGCTGGCTTTCAGCAGACATGCAAATGGTCCACCAGGTCTCCGCACATTTCCTTTTCCGCAATGAAGCTGTCTACAGATGACGATAATGATGACCAAGGTCGGGGAGAATCTATAGATAGAGACGGCTGCAATCTTTCATGCCGTCATTCTGAGTCTCAGGACATGCTTCAAGCCATTCATTCAACCGGACAATTCGGAAGGGGAGCCTTCATGAGCGCATATGCGAAGCACAAGAAGCTTAATCTGATGAACATGCTCAAGCTTGTAGACTTCTTCTTCTCGGCGTGGTGCCACATCCAAGCTTCTAGATGGATTGAGTGGTTCAAATGACTAGCTTTCAGTGTCCAAAAAACATATAATTTTGAAACAGTGGATTTGGATTTTCTCCTTAAAGCAATCGACTCTTTAGCAATCATTCGACACAAGTCTTCGTCGCTCAAGATCCTGATCAGCACGGTCCACATACATGGACGCATTGGATGCATGCTGAAAAACTGTTTCAGAAGCAACTTTGTAGACCCTGGGAATTATAAGTATTATGATAGATCAGGTCCAGGAACGCAACGCAGATCTCTGTGTTACTCTTTCGAAAGCAACAACATCGTCTTCTCTAGCAAATCACTTCCCATGTACCTTCTGATTAGATAGCAGCCTATCAACACCGACAAGTATTAAATCCGGATGATTGATGTTAACAATCGAGTTGTCACAAGCGTAAGTTCTAATGCATATGGAGACAAAAGTGCGTAGTATTGAATCAGCCTCAATTCGGATCTGTGAGACTCAGGATCAATGTTCGGGCAAATGAGTCCCAGGGGACTGTAGGCTGGAATTAAACTGCAAGGGTTATCCTGCTTCTCGGTACTGGTATCAGAATAGCCATAACCGCGGGATTTACCCTCTCCACACAAATGCCTTTTCTGCATGTACAAAGAAAGTAAGTGAGCCCACATAGACTTCGAAAACATGAACTCTGAAGAATCTCTTAATCAAGTGGATAAAAATTCTATTCATCTGCCCGAGAGGCGGTCAAGGATAAGAAAAATCTTCCAAATTGAAATTTATGTTTGAGTCATAAGATGTAAAACCATATGGCGAGACTATGAAATGGACTGTGCTTATCAGCGTAGGCTATTGGAGTTTGGAATTGTGGATCCTGCAGTCCTGTCCGCCCGCTGTGCGTCAAACGGAAGATATTCCCTTGTCTTGAATTGTGGAAATAACAAGCATGGTGAATACGAGCTGATATGGGAAGACCCCGAAAAGTATTACCATTCCCAAACTCTGATGCAGGTGCAGTGCACGTTATCATCACACAATTGATGACCCTATGACAAATTAGCACAAATCATTTCATTGTGGTCTTCAGCCCCGGAAGCTACATCAATAAGGCCGAGGTGTAGTCTTTCAAATGCTTTGTGTATAACTCTACCAGAATGCATGATTCCGTTAAGAACTATGGCCTCAGCTGATGAAGAAATCAACCTCAAGCCCCGCCAAAGACTGTCATCATTATATTGAAGAGAAATCATAAACCGTCGTCAATCACAAATGCTTATGAGTATCTATTTCGTAAATGTATGGCATAAGATCCACATTTCAAACGACAAGTTAAAACCAAACGATTGGCCCTGATTTAGTCTGTGCCGCTGAAATGTGTTGCAGTAAGCAATTGCAATGCAGTTTCCAGTGAGATGCGATTGAATAGGGGATGCCATACCAGCTTCTCTAGCAGGAGGTATGTTCAGGGATTTGCAGGAATAATGGTGGCATAAATATGTGGTCTCAAAGAGAAGTCGTTCCTCTATGGCAACAGTGAGTAATGTGCGGACAGAAGTGAGGTGGGAAGATAGGCATTTGAAGCTTTCGCTCTTTGAGGATGCCACGAGTCCATGGTCATCATGGCCTCTCAAGTTGCAGTCACCAAGTACAAGGAGCTGATTCTATTCGGATGGCTCTATCACTTCGTTGTGCATGTGTGGCCAGCAAGCACGGGTTGCTCGTGAAGGTGCCGCCGCGCACCCTCACGGCTCCTTGTGGCGATCATTATTCAATCCCTCCCTCATTATCGAGTTTCCGCGGCCCCTTTCCGACACGATCCGTCCATTTTGACATCTCGGACTTGAGTCTCGACACAGCTGACGAAGATCGAAGCACATTGGATCCGTTCTATACTCCTCCCAGGAAGAAGAATGAGGTCCACGAGGATTGAGCAACTCTTGCATCCGTGACGAATCGTGGCTCACTTCTTCCGGGGTGTCTCTGATAGATCGTTGTCTCACCATTACGGTTTCACATCTCCGTTGCACTTCGTAACCTTTACGGTAAGGTACGTGCTATAGACTTTAGTGTACATGATTGTTTTATATTATATTATTATAATTATACTTTATAGATAAAATATTGAAAATATATCAAAGCAAATTTGGAAAAAATAAACCAAAATGTTATCTGGGATATGCCATTATCATAATTATAATAGAATGTCGTTTATAAAATGTTAAAGAATATTTATGTTGAGATAATTTGGATCGTACTTCAACCATCTGTTTCAGATATATATATATTAATACTTTTGCCACAAAGAACTAAGTCGTTGTGTAATTCGTTATAATATTTAAAGCTTTGACGGATGATTTTACTAATTAACGATCCATGCAACGTGCACCTCAAAAGTACTCCGAGCGTGTAAGGTGAACGCTGAAAGGTGCTGCAGCGAGGAGATTCAGACAGCCAGGAGATGAACGAAAGGCAGGCGGTAGCACTTCCGAGGAGAATATGTGGAGAGCTGTGACTGTGAATATGTGGAGGGTTGCAACAATCAGTGTTCTCTATCTAGTTCGACCACGACCACGATCCTCTCGATGTCGATCTGTGGAGGCAGAGGATTTGAGAAACTGGAAGCGTGGCAGGTTTGACTTCCTCGCATCACACGGACTGTAAACTTTCTCCCACACACTCCGAGCCCTTCAGCATTAAAGACTGAGTATCCTCTGGGTTAAGAGCCTCAGGCGTTCAGGATTGGACAGGCCCATCGATCGTGAGTTAAAGCCAATCCATGATCCTCATCGCATAAAGCCAAACAGCCGCCTCGCTGTGATCCGATCTTCATTTCTCTGGCTCGCTCTCCGAGGTCGCTGCTGGAATGTCTCTTTCGCCCTTCGCTTCCATAGAGATCGTTGGAAGAACGAAAGATCTGCACCCAAAAGCGGGTGGTTGGACGGTAATCTGCAATCGAAGCGGTGAGCTTGAAAACGAAGTCATCTCTCAAAGTCTACATTTTTCTTATAGTCAGTACTCTCTTCCCAAACGAAAGATCTCCGACGTGACTTTTGTCGAATCGAGGTATGAGGAGGACGAGGGACAATTTAAGTGTTGTTTGGGATATGAAGAGGTAAACTTCTGGGAAGCATGGAAACCGTAAACAGGTTTGTTCGTGTACTCGAGATCATTTTAGATTTCCGGCCACTGGACAGAAATCTGGTTCTCGGCATTCTGCAGATTTTTTGATTCTTCAGTCTCATTCACCCGCGTCTTCTAGAAAGCAGAAATGTTTGCAGGAAAACCCTCTACAAACTGGGTCTGGACGTCCTCTCCTGGTGTCATTCCGTGAGAGTCTCTGTTCACATGACTGAATATGGGATTGGTATGTGGATGTGTCGGCTGCATAAATTTCGTTCACAGATACTGAATCCTCTTTGAGAGAGCTATTTTTGTTTCTTCCCTCAACAGAATCAAGTAAACCACACTCATCTTTATCACAATTAGAAAACAAGAAAATGATTTCTCTATCTTTGTTCAGGAAATTCTAGCTGAATGTTGTCATATTTTACTGAAAAAACATATCATGCATCTAACCACATAACATCTCTTCATTCTCCAACTATTGTTGTCAACATAAAATATTCCCCATGCAAAATGGTGGGAACTAGATAAGCTTTGATCCAGGTACAAATGGATTACATTTAAACATGAAGATTCCAAATTGCGAGATATTTATTTGCTGGGACCCCATCTTAATCTAAATTGCTTATTGGGATACTTTAAGTTTTGTTTTATCCGATGAGAACCCACCGACGGTACATTCAACTAGTATCACGCATATTCTAGTATCAACACAGTGTATGTAGTGAAAGTAGTAGCGATTTGCACGAGAAAATTTGCTTAATTTGGCATGAAAGACTTTGAATCTCATTTTGAGCAAAATATTGTTTGATTAATATTCTTTGATGGTTTGGTGGAAAAATCATATACCAATTAGAAATTGAGCAGTGAAAACGGTCAATCATGATTGTGCGATGGAACAGATTTAACTTTGACAGTGTCTGATCTAACACCAACACTTTCAAAATCTTTTGTTATTCCTTGACAAATTTGACTTCGTTCAAAGAGCGATCTATTTTCCAACATGCAGAGGAAGAGTATGAACTAAATGCAAGGTTGGCCAACAACAAAATCTGTCATTTTTCTTGATAGATTTTGAAACAAATTTCACTTGATCGATCAGATCATCCAATCCATCAAACAAGAAATTTGACAGGAAGCGAACAATCACGAGAAACGCGGTCGAAGATGACAGCTCAAAATCTGCATCCAGCTACAGATTTCTGCCAAAAAATTTGACACAAATCTTTCAAATTTGCAATAATTTGTGATCAAAGAAGTCTACTAAAGCTCGCTTTATATATGTAGAGTAACACGTTTTAGAATTTTGCAACGGTGTGACCTCGGTGAAACATCATTAGGTAAAACAAAACTTGATGAATTGTATGAAACAATTTAGAATCCAATCACGTTCTATCAAGTAAATACTTCCCAAATTGTTGACTTACATTTTTGCAATTGTAAACCTTGATTACTTTTAAATTAAATCCCAAACACATACTTCAAACTCTCGTGAACCTCACGGAAAATTGATTCATGTATTTTTTTATGATTCAAGTATGTTCTTTGCAATACAAAGAAAATCAAAATTGATTGTTCAAATTCTAAACTATTATAATTAATATTTTATGTAATTATTGTATATTTAGTTCAATATTTTTAATGCAAAGAAACAATAAAGAGTTGTTTATTGTTTTGTACATAATTGCGTTTTGTATAAAAAAGATTTTATATATCAATCAAACTATGACATGTCAAAAAAAATTCTCTTTTTTATATCATTGAACAATTGTATGAAAAAAATTATCATTTAAAAATTACACATCAACTATTCGTATACTTATGGATGATATCTATCATATTATTCATAAACGACAAATGTTATGGATAGTAATGAAAAAAATTCTATATTAGAATACATATTCTATATTAGAATATATTCTAATATATTCTACATATTCTATATACATATTAGAATTATCTTGATTTTTATCTTCTGAATTACAAATTCAACTAGATTACCATATTACATTTAGACTGTATATACAAAATCATATGTGTAACAATGTGCAACGTAGGTTAATGTTATGAATCAAGTATGTGACAATCTCTTTTTTTAGTAGTAGGGTAGAACTGGAAAAAACTACATTCTAGACGTGTGGAAATCGTAACACGTGAAGGTTCTTAGCTCCTAACCTCACTTTGACTCTATTGAACGACGTCGTGTAACGAAGTACTCTTGTAGTCTTCAAGAAAGTTCTCAAGCATGTGGTGTTTTGGTCTGGAATTACGAGTCAGATACTTTTGAGTCGAGAAACGATAGATGGATCACGGGGAAAGGTCTCGATAGCCTCAGTCTTAAAGCGATATCCTGGCCATTGATGCCCAGGAAAATTTGAGAATCTTGGATACGCGGGGGTTTATTTCGTATCGAAACTATGTTCCTGGCACGGTCACTCTTCCTGTTCTTCGGTAGCTGCCGACTGCGAGGGGGAGGCACATTCTTCTTTTGATTATCCGCTGTCACGTACGAGGCGACATCAGCTGCTGAGTCTTGTTCGGTCGTTCATAGCAAGCTGTAAGCTTGTAGCTTTAAGCTGTACACTTTAAGGTGTGCCAATGGCCTGCACTCCTACGTACAGCACATCGAATGTACATCGTCTCACGTATTTCCAAAAGAGACGTGCTGATTCCATGGAAGGTACTTCATTCACTGGACACTGGGCTGGAAATAATCCTTCAGATTCTTCGGAGAAGGGTATATAAACTCTGATCTGGGTCCTGTTCTCTCAAGCTTGAATATTCTTCTCTGTCTTCTTCGACAAGCAGGGACCGTGCTGGAGCTGAGATTCAGTAACCAGTTGGATTGTTGCCGATTCTCCAGGCATCTCGTTACAGCAAAATGAGGACGAATCCTGAGTGGAAGATTGGTGAGGGCAGGCGTCTGTCATTTTGGCTCGTGCTGATCGTTGTGAGTCTTTGCAGTGTGCAGTTCGTCGCTGTTTCAGGGAATTCAGACCACCACGACAAGGATTCTCCCCCGCCTCCAGTCCGGGAGAGGAACCCTCCTCCTCCTCCGGAAAAGTCTCCTCCGCCGCCTCCACCGAAAGACAAATCTCCTCCCCCTCCAGTTAAGGAAAAATCTCCTCCTCCTCCGCCTTCTCTTAAAGATCAGTCCCCACCACCTCCAGTTAAGGAGAAATCTCCTCCCCCTCCACTGAAGAAGGAGTCTCCTCCTCCGCCTCCTCCCCGAGCTATGCTGAATACTCCTCCACCTCCTCCGCCACGTAGACGGGACGATGATGACGGAGACAAGGATGACGACGACGAGGATGACGATGACGACAAAGATAACGGTGATGACGACAACGAAGAGGACGATGATGACAAGGATGATGATAATGATGACGGCGACAAAGATGACCATGACGACGACAAAGACGATGACGACGAAGACAAGGATCACGACGATTAGAGAAGTCCCATTGCGTGGTTTCGTCGGTAATTCGCACGAGGTGAACTTCCCAATCCACCGAATGGTATCGATCAATTTTGCTCATGACCAGTTCCTAGGGCCTGATTCGCTCTGCAGCGAATTTCAGTTAACGGATCCGAAATCTAGTCCCAGCTCTCGACTGTGCTTACTGAACTTACATGCGTGTTCTACTGAGAACGTCTCGTGGTGTAATGAGAACGGCGAGCACTCTCTCAGTCTTTTGGTGATGAAATTTCATTTGGCTTGTTTCAATAATTAACGAGAAGTATTCGTTTCGACAGGTACCAATTGTTGCTCCAGCCACGGTGAAACGTGACGGACATCGTGGTGTCGATTTTTATGATCTCTAGACATCTGAAGGACCTGCTCATCATGCTCCGGTTTCCGAGTGGTGTACTATGAGGACCCTGGAATCTGCAATGAACTAGAAACCTGAATTTCTGTGAATGCCATCGATTATGAAACTGAAATGTTCCGCACAGAAATACAATAAAGTCTGTGATAGGGATCTGCCTGGGCAGGAATCTTTTACTTCCATCACGAAATTAATGTAAAGACTCTACGTATGCTCTGATGGAAATCCCCATCTGCGACATATGCAATGGAGCTTGCAGTATATTCATGACTGTCTAGAATACTATGGCGTATCGTTGTCATATTCTTACTGTCGTCTATGTTGCCCAATTTTGAACTGAATGGTGCATGTCCATTGACTGGGTTGTGGATATTGCAAGTACAATTGTAAGTGATGATGAAGGTTACTGAGACTGGATGGATAGCGAGCACTGTCGCTACTAATAGGGGCATCGAACTCGTGATCAGGATTGATTGTGCAGAGTCCAAAACGCAAGCCGTGTGTTTCGAAACTATTTGTGAAGCATCTGAAAGAGCTTCGTAAACTCGAAATGGAAGGATGACTATACTGAATGATTGTCGCAACTTCGTAGTACTCTGTTTCTCGAGTAGATGGTGGATGACAAGCTGGAGACTTTGTATGTGGAATTGTCAACGTCTAGGATGATCATTGTTGTGATGGACTTAGAGGGATGTTTATTTATGTGCAATATTTCAGAAGGTTTAAAAATTTGACAAATTGTTCCCAAAATGCCATCGTTTGCAATCATGACATTAAGCACCCATTCTAGTATACCTCCGACGATTTTTAAAGCCTTATCATCGTCATGATTTCCATTAACATCACTGAATTCAAACATCGAAAAGAAGCTCGATTCGTCTGGAAGTCTTAAGCCTGACTGTAATATTGTTTGGGCAGTTAAAAAATGTCCCGTGGGCCTTATCACTCGTCGTTTCCGAACACTTGGAACGAATTTTTAGAATCATGTAGGACATGGATACCAAAAGGAACCAAATTAACAAAACCCAAAATTTCAAGATACTTGAATATATTTGAGTGAATATGTGATATTGTATTTATTTACTTATTATTTTATTAAAAAATAATCTAATTTATTATGCATCAAAGTAGAAGAACATTGGCAAAAACCACCCAAAATCTCAGAGTTACAGCTACACAAAGCTGCAGTTGTGCTAGAATCCGGCCCATGCTCTCAAACAAAGAAATTTTTATCTAATGCTAGCAAGTACTAATATCATGTTTAATTACAAGGTTTGTAACACTTGTCAGATATCATAGCAATCCTCAAATTAAATGTCACCTAAGAAATCAAAAAACCTCGATGTACTATAAGTCGGGATGAAAGCCGTGCATATTATTATATTATCCCCCGAAAATCAGACTAACTTACACGTGGACTATCAGACTCCAGTCCAAAAAATATGTACAAGACCAAGGCAAGAAGTTAGTAAAACCTGTTATCTCCGTTGCCTCATAGTTTGTCAGAAGGATGAGCTTCCTCCCCTTATTAGAGCTACCACCAAATGTCTGATCTTCGTCGCCTTGTTGGTGGAATAGCTGAACTGGACTTCTCAGGAAAAGATTGAAGCGACCTTCGATCCACCAGCTGCGTGAGTCTGAGTTTGAATTTAAATGAGCTCGATGGATAGCTGAACTGGTCCAGTAGAGAACCATTTTAGGGAGCTCTGAAGCTTGCAGCAAGACTAGGAGGCTTCTTTTTTATGTGGGGATTGATGTGAGGCTAGTTTTAGAAGTCCTAAACCCTGAATCTTCAAAGGTTCGCATTTTCAGTTCATATCTATGGTTCACATTTCAGTGCTTACATGGGCCCATTCCTCTCGAATTGATCAAAGCCACGTGATATCCATGGGAATTTTTAATTTCTGAAAAGAAATTCTGAATTCTTGAACATATAAAAGGGTTTCTCTTCTTCCATGGAGACTTACATCTGAAGGCTTATTGGAATGCAGCAATTTGCAATCAAACTTGACTTCAATGTTCTGGGGAAGTTCCATATCTCAGAATAAACTGATTTTGCGAATTCGTAGACGAAGGATAATATGTAGCATAGTGACATCTGCACTGCACAGGACATTGTCCCCCGTCACTACACAAGCTTATGAATGTTCGCGCTCTTTAAGTCCTTTTTGAAAACAATAATGTGAATTGTGAATACTTAATGCAAAATTACAATCACAAGAATTTTCTGACATGATCAACCATTCAAAAAGTTATACTACATGTGGGATATTTGAACTTCTTTGGAAATGTATATAATCCGACAACTAGATACTTTAAAGTAAGTATCTAGTGCGGAAGAGCGTGGAAGCAACCGTTTAATTGTAATTTACAGCCAAAGGATTTGGCACACACTTTTTTCGATAAACAAATGATAAACTTACATTTCAAAAGCTTTTATTTGTGTTGTTGAACCTATTTCAGTGAGATTAACTAATCAAATTGACTTCAGAGGACATTGTTAACAGCAAAAGGACTGAATGAATTTATATCTTTTTAAAAGAATAATCAACAGATAGTCAAAAACTGTTTCTGCAATGGTGCAGTTCGCTCTGGAACTACCATTGGAATATGTAGAGTGATATGTGCGAGGAAGAAACGCTAGTCCAACAGCTAACAATGTGAGGAATATGAAGTTTTGAGGTTTAAGGATACGACTCCAAGACTGCAAGAAGTCTAATGTCTTGCCTTCTTTTAAAACACTCCACTTTTGCAAGTGTACAGTTTATATATATATATCAATACAGGTATACCTTGCACTGCAACTCATTCGATAGAACGACATGTGGATGATGTCTGGCGTTGTAGATGACTCCAATCTGTAGTGAAGAACTACTGCAGATGTAGTTTACGTAGGGACAAAGCTTTAGCTACATCAATTGCACAGAGCAAAATATCGACCCTCGGCACTCTGTGTACACAACACTGATATGAGGCAGAATGATACCATGCACCGTCAAGACATCATACATCTCTGGGTTTCTCAACGCCAGAGATAACTCAAAGATGGAGTTCCGTAGAAATACAGGAGGATTGTACGAGCGATTTATCCAGGTACCCTTCGGGGACACTTTGGTGAAGCTCATCAGTTTAGACTTGTGTAGATCGATCCAGAGATAAGCTGATTTAAGTCGATCCAGATATCCGTTTGAGAGAGGCTCACAAACGAAATGAAGACAGAGCTCTGTTACAATGTAATAGTCTCGACAGCAGAATATACGGATAGGGGTTCACTGTAAGTAATAAACAGTGACCGCAGCAGCTTGTGTAGAGACTTCTGTTCATACAAAACTGAAATTTGCATCCGAAAGACAAATCAGGATCTTCGAATGTGCAACAGTAACCCCTGAAAGTGAGTCTTAAACAATCAACATCCAAGCACTGCTGCGATAGAATTCTCCTTACCCACATTTGTGGGCAGCAAATCTATTTCAATTGGGAGGCCAACAGCATGAATTGCTGGGCACATCACCACACTTTTAGGAGCTTTTACATCCCTTTGTTCTTCCGCACGAATCTCGCCACTGATCGTTATCATACACATTTCCTTGATGTAAGCACTCTTGCTTGACACGCCGAAAGGGCGTGATGTTGCACCCCGAAATGTAAATGTAAAACTGCAGCACTCTGGTTTGTACTTCTGTCTTTCAGCCGAAATCTACAGAGTATTCGTCACTTGAGGTGCCAATGAGACTATAGGTTCTAGCTTCTATAATGTGTTGCTTCGGCAACAAAAATTTGAACTACATGATATTCTCTTTTACGAATTATGTGCAAAATTTTCTAACTAGCTGGAATACGATACAAAGCTCACTATTCACATTGACAGGGAGTGATTCCTTCTCAGCAACAACCAAACCCAACCCGGGACAAGAAAGCTGACAGCTGTCACACTTCGTTATAGTTTGGTCGACAAGTGTTTTCAAGACAACTCCATCTGTCCTACTCAGCTTGTTCAGATATGTGCTTCATTATATGGCTCATCCGCCTGTTAAGTCGACCTAATGTACATCATAAGATATCATGTTAAGTGCGAAAACATGACACAGTATCATCATCATGGCGGATGCATTATATACACATCATCAGTCCTGTGCCAAAGCTCCCTCACCGGCAGAGCCCTTGTTACTTTCTGATGATGGGCGGTAGAATCGAAGCAGAAGGGAATTCGTTACCACGAGAATGGAGCTGGCTGCCATCATTCCACCTGCAATGATATAAAAGCGCCAAGCGCACCACGGTGAGATGCATCGATGAATATTGAACAACGGAGAAATCTTTAATGACATTTTCTCAGTCCTGTAATCCATCATCTTCGAATATGACCCAGGACTGTTAAAAAACAACATACACATTACCTGCTATAGACGGCGTCAAAGAGAAGTCGTATGCTGGAAGAAATACACCAGCTGCCAACGGGATTGATATCAGGTTGTAACCCAAAGCCCAGGCAAGATTCTGGTGTACTTTTCCCAAAGTCGCGCGAGAGAGCTCTATTGCATCCACAACCTGGTCAGATGACATGGACACAATTAGCATACAGAGCAAGAAAAGTCATATAGTATTACGATGAGATGGCACCAGAAACTACGAGCCTCGTTTTCAAGTATATGATACTTGTAGTTCAAGACTACGTGGTGCACACATGGCAGAAACCAGTATCTATTGAAGAAGTAGTTATTCTAAATATATCAATGTCTACTGACGAGGCTCATGGGATGCACTACCAGACTGCAGTGAACAGGCAGGGTTAACCAAAAGGACTTTGTCTTACTGGTTCGTGCCTTGTAAGACGGACCGCAGTTATAATAGGTTCTTAAGAAGTATATTCCTAACTTGCTTTCTTGCGGTTCGAAAATAGCGAATCTAACCTGGGAAAGACGATTGCCAAGTAAAATTACTGAAGCAGCATCAGAGGCGGCATCCAAGCGCGAGTGAACCTTGAGAGCCATCCCAACATCAGCGCACGCTAGTGCTGGAGCATCATTTACTCCGTCACCAACCTGAACACCCAACATTGATCCTCAGTACTCGAGATGAAAACATCATAATAGTGTGAATGAGCACAAAATGACACATAACACTCAACTTCTGTACGGCCAAAGAAATCATTTCGAAGCATACACCGAATAATAAGGATGTTTTGGCTGCGTGGCATCTTACAGACAGGCAAACTGATATCTGTTCCTCGCAACAAAGACTGGTGCACGTGAACATTTGAACGCTATTGTAGGGACATTGCACGATTTAAACACCAAATGAGAATTCACAGTGAGAATCTTACCATCGCCACACGATGGCCTTGATCCTGTAGTGACGTAATAAATTGTGACTTCTCGTGTGGGCGTAACTCGGCGTGCACTGCCCCTTCCCCGATGCCTACCTCAGCTCCGACCTTGGAAACTGAAGCTTTCTTGTCACCTGATAGCATCAGTGTCTTGGTGTTCATGTTGTGCAACCTGGGAACCAGCCCACGAAGAAAGGAGGGGATAAGGAAGAGTATTTGCAGGATGTAACTCAATTCACCGTAACGTATAATATACAGACGTGAGAAATCCTTCTGAGAAAAGATATTGACTTCATGACTGACCTTCGAACGGTCTCTGTAGCATCGGGTCGAAGACTATCAGTCACGGCGACTGCTCCGACGATTCCCTTCCCTTCAATGCCGATAAAAACTACCGTTTGCGATTGCTTTGCAGGTGAAAAGCTCATTTTTGTGCTGAGGGTGTCCCGCAGTATTTTCTCTAACTCAGCACCTGGCTTCGGGGTTTCTGAACTGCTTCTACCGCAGATACCTTGGACCCAGTCAAATAAGCCGACAGCCACGATGGAGCCATTTACCTCAGCCAAAGCTCCACATCCAGGCTCCGTCAGCTGGCCTTGCGTGTCAAGAGACTCTAGCTGCAAGGCTTCCGCTCGCCTCACAATCGCCGCGGCTATGGGGTGTACAGTATTTTTCTCCACTGCAGCAGCTATTTGTAATATATCATTTTCGTCATTTCCATTCACCGATGTTACAGCGGCTACACTTGGATGTCCCTTGGTGAGGGTTCCTGTCTGTCAATGAAGATATCCAAAAAGATGTGACGGATGATGTTAGGTAGAAAAGTTATAACTTTTTATTATCTGACAGAGAGCTTTTCTGTTTGTTTTATCAATCTCCCGTCCTCGCGCTGCTGCAGAAAGACTTTTTTAAATAAAACCTAACGCGTTACAGTGTGCATCTTTACAAAGATGCACACTGTAACGCGACAAAATACAATTGTAATATCTTCAAGGTGGTTCTCGAAGCCTCATTCATGATAATCTATACAAGCATGCGATTATACGGACATACATACCTTGTCAAATATAACTGTATCGACACTAGCCAGGCGCTCTAAAATGTCTCCTCCTCGGATCAACAGTCCTTGCTTGGCCCCTATGTCAAGACGTTAAAACATTGTGACAGTCTACACAAAGACCTCATACTCTTGATTTAGTTTCAATTGTGCACAGTTTGTCGAGCATACTTTTTAATTCAAGTACTATTGGATCATTCCAACGTTTTGGTACATAAGTCATTCTTGCACCACGGTTGAAAGGGAAAATCGTGGCGAAAACATGATGCACAGCATTTCAAACGGTATCCTCAGACCAGAGAAGCAGCAACGGAGCCCATCTTACCTACAGAAGTGCCCACAAGTACTGCGGTGGGAGTTGCTAGCCCAAGGGCACAAGGACATGCGACAACCTGCCATAAACAATCCAAAAGTTCTCATCACTCGCAAGGGAGCAACGGGGAACACTTTTTCGCCCAAGAGCGACCATAAGCCACAATGTTAACAGTTGATACAAAGCATATCTGATAAGATATATCATCTGCAATTCAAGTCCAGATATCCTACTCGTTCTATGCGTCGACCAAAACAGTATAAAAAAGGCTTTTTAGAGGCATGTAGGTCAAAAATGCCACCTCCGAGTTTACAGATAACTTCATTAACGTCTCCTCTTATCGTATAAGTACAGCTTTTATAATGAAAAATAGCAAATAACTGTTCTAAGACACTAGAATTGGTAAGTGATTCCAATATTAGAAGACTCACGAGCACATCTATTGCGAGTTTGAGACTCAGGAGCAACGCGCTGCCATCTGGGCCTGCCGCATCATTGTAAAGAACATCTGGGAACATATTCGTCCCTATGTAGTACCTGTATTCAGAAGCAAAGTGAGAAATCAGCTATACACAATCGAGTGTAAAAATTTTGCTGCTACGCATAATTGAGCCAGGCCGTACACATCCTTCATCATCTACTTGAACATCCTTTCTTCTTAGATTGGTGTATCCTTAGTTTCAGGACTTGCAACTGCCTTCAACATGTATTTCAGAAACGGAAGAGAACGCACCAGAAGGAGAAAGTGGCAGCTGACATCGCCATAATGGTGAAAGCGAAAGGGCCTGCTACTACATCAGCCAACCGCTGCACAGGTGCCTCGCGACCTTGCGCTTCTTCAACCTAAAATATAGACAGAGACAAACGCTCAATAGCCTCCTCAAATCATTTTTATTTGAAAACTGCGACTCCATATTGCTGTCATGCTTCGAGCGCTCATTTTCACAACATAACCAGAAAGCAAGTTACTCTACATCCTAGCAACTAGATAGTATCAGAATCAAATGACTCTTTGTCCTGCGATACCATGGTAGCCAGTTGCTCAACTTCAAATAAATGTCAGGCACGGTCATAGAGAAAGCTAAATAGGCCAACCCTTACACAACATTCTGAAGTTGTAATCTCACCAGTCTGATGATACTTGAAACTGTTGATTCAGCGCCGGTAGCAGTTGCCTCTACTGTGATAGGCCCTTCCTGGATGTAGTAACGCACAAGTTAGATCTAACCAGCTACATTCGGTCAACTACTCTGAAAATGGACTTGGTATCAAGAACTCAACGCATTCATACCTCATAATTATCTGGGAACCAGATCCAATATATTTTGGACAGACTCACTGGACACCACCTGACTGACCTTTTGGGACACTGTTCGTGGTGAGAGAGCTAAGGCATAAGACAAACACAAGGACAGGTATTGATGGTTGGGAGCTACTTGACGAGCTTATGCAAGAAATTAGATAGTCACTCACCCAATTGATTGTTCCAGCAGAAACACTGTTGCCGCTGGTTTTGGCTACAGGAAGGGGTTCACCCGTGAGCATGGACTCGTCGACAGCGCTCTTTCCCTTAATCACTATTCCCTGCATTATCAGCGAACCCTTGAGCCACATATAGCTAGGGGTGCTTCGAAGAAACTAGGTACTTGAAGATAATTTGTACATATGGAACACAACACAGATTAAGACTTTCGTTGGAGATGCGTACGTCAACTGGAATAGTTTCACCGGGAAGAACCAAGATGCAGTCACCACGACGAAGTTGCTCTGAATCAACTCCTACCACCAGTCCTTGACTCAGTGCAGCCTCGTCTTCGAGAACATTCCCAGCCCCAGTTTCCGAAACTACTAGCCGTGATCTGGAAGGTAACAGAGACTGAACAAACACAACACAGAGGGCGTCAGAACTGAACTAGGCTTGTCACAATAGCCAAGAAATTGAAATTTACAACAACATTATGCCAAAAAATTGAGAGACTTTTACAAAGAAAAAGGTGAGAAAAACGACAAGAGTTTTCCTCATAACAGTTCCAAGAACAATGAAGCAAAACTAGTTTAGACTCAAAAATCAGCATTGAAGAGAGCCCAACTAGGAAACCATTTCCCCATGACTCCATGAGTGCACTAATAACATATGCAGAGACAAAGACAAAATTGGTCCAGAAAGCGTGATGGGGACTCGTTCCGAAGAAAGTACATCGATGACGTGGCCAAATAGAATGTCTTAACTCGTTTGTATGCATTTCATACTTTCCTGACACACCCCAAGGGAAGGATATGCGGAAAATTACCAAAAGATCCTGCATGCTGCTCGAAGCTTCGGCTCTAGCTTGTCCTTCCAGTGCACGTCCCAAAAGTACAAAAGCCAGAAGCATAACCTGTGATGAACAAGAAGTACACCAAATTACGATTGAACGCCGGAAAATTACAGAAGACAACGTTGGGTTTCATCCTTTTGCTCAATACTGAAACAATTTTATGATGCTGGAAAAAGCGAAGAGAGAACTAAATTGCGCCATGTACCGGTTCATCGAAGAATGAAGCATCCCAATTGAGATCGGGAAAAGCGAGTGATGCCTGCGGGGAATCATGAACCATAAATCTGAATCAGGTGACGGCATCAAGACAGCATAATATTGCCTTCGTGCACATTTCAGTCCGCAGATTTTCCAGGAATGAAGCTTTTAAGGATGAAGGCCAAAGTACTCACCGCACTGATTGCAAATGAAGCGCACGCACCAACACCGACGAGAGAGTTCATGTTTGGAGATTTCCTCCACAAAGCCTTTGCACCGTCAAGTAGAAGATCTGCAAACCAGTAACCGCCCTATTTCACGTTTCTTGAGAGATGATGGAAAATTTCTAAACACAGCGTTTCTTAAGGTAGTGGAAGTGTATGTACTTGCGCGGACTTTCATTTCATGAGGTTTTCAAGTTCTAGCAAAAAGATCAAGCTGAAAGTAACTAATTTTGACGGAATCCTTCACCCATACTGCAAAATTACGTACCTCGACCAGGTCCCAGGAGGGTCACAGAGGCAATGCACGCCTTGTAGATTGGGTTGTGGAGGAAACCCATGGTGGTACCTGCAATTATTTGATCATCAAAGACTGGAAAATTATCAATGGACCGGGTAGGGAAACGTTATTCAAAGATCACTACAGCATACAGTAGCAGTTAGTGTAGCATCAGCTATTTGGAAGCGGTCCATCAGGTGACATATTTCGATTGCTTTAGAAATCTAACATATGGAGATCATGTAAAATATTACAACTTGCATAAAATTTGCACTCGTAGCCGTGTGAAGTAGTAGAATTTCCAAAGACGAGTGAAAGATCTTTTGGTACCAGCCAGCTACGTACCGTCCATGAACGCATGGATGCCGACGGAATGCAAGAAGTGAGTGGCATGTGTTCCACAGCAAAGGGCAGCGAGACCCCAAGCAAAAGCGACCTGTCCCCTGCTCTTCAATAACAGTTCCTCCCTCTTCCTCGCAAGCTCCTCACGCTTTTTGTGTACACTGCCCTCAGCCTTCCCTGCTGGTCTTGGCTTGGAAGTGAAACCACATCCAGTAAGGAAGGAAGCGAGTTCACCGCCAACTTTCAACTTATCCTCTGCAGCTAGCGAAGAAGGTTTCAGACGAATGGCGGCGGTCTCTGTGATCATATTGACAGCAACTGTGTTCACCCTGTCGTCTGCACTGAGCAGATTTCGAACCCTGGCCACACAGCCCCCGCACATCATTCCTTGGACATCGAGTATGACTGAATCAGTATCCTGAGTTCCAATAGCATCGCTGGTCTCACTCAATCCGGTTACTTCCAGGTTACTGATGGCGAATCTTTTCGTTCCCCTTGCGCGGGAACCGCATCCGTTCCTGCAACCTCTGTAACCTTGACTTGCAAGCTTCGATGACTTGTCCAACCGAGGCAACGATGACTTGAGGCATGACAGAGAACTTGCTCCAGCTTCGATGTCATGAAGAGCGACCCTGCGTATGTGCCTGTAAACTTTGGCTTCTCTTGATCCGTACGAGCGACTGAGACGAAGGGAAGGAGCAAGAGGAAGGAAAAACTCGCTGCGTAGGCTCCCCATACCAGAGTAACCCTCTCCTGATTTATGTCCTGCGAGGCTTGGAAAGGAAGATCCTTGATGAACAACCGGGGAGACTAGCTGGGAAGTCATTCTTGTTTATGGTCCACTAAATCTAAAACTGCTGCACTACGCACACCATTCCCTCGGTGAAAGTTGGCTACCTGTCGTCTGCACAACAACGCGTTGCAATCAGAATCCGGACAGCAGAGCGGGGCCTTGCATCCTATATTCAGGGACATGAGTGCGTTTCAAGCGGCTTTCAATGTGGAGTGTCGGAGACAAAGCTGACATCGAGAAAAAATATCAAGACGACAAGAATGATCAGCCTCTGCTCATGCTCCCGAAATCCGGGCATACGTAAAAGACAACGACTGATCTGCACAAAATTATCGAAGTGCTGGTAGTTTCTGAGGTACCACCACACGTTGGCGCAATTGGGGATTTGTCCGGTACACGAACTCAAAATCTCAGAAATGTACGGAAACCAGGCTCGTAAACATCGACCCAAAAAGAGGCAACGGCGAAATCGTTCCCAATTTTCTCACGGAGGAGAAAGGAAAGAGCTGGGGAATGAGGAGAAGGAGAGAGAACTGAACCAATTCACGCCTGCTCCGGCGATGAGCTGATATTACAATTCATGCTGGCTGGACGAGACTCCACAACCCAGAAGCTGACAGATTCCACCGAGCGTGACGCGGAGTGATGCGAATTAAATAACAATTTCTCGCAGAGTTTTGCGACGAAGTCGTGCAAAGAGATTCTGGGCATCAAAGGGAGCAGAACTGGAAACATCTTCGTGCGCCGCGCCGACAGCGCACGAACCGAGAGGCCGGAGAGACCACAAGTACCTCGACGAGACTGAGAGGAATGCGCCCCCGAGAGAAGAAGAAGAAACGACGCCCGCGGCTCCAGATTCTCGATCTTTCTCGACGCTCCACCCGCGCGCCCCGGCGGTACGACGCAGAGCCGCCGTGCCGGAATTCAAATCGAATCAGATCATCGACTTCGAGCGTGGAATTCCAACGACAATACGACGCTCCGCGGCCGATTCGAAGGAAGGCGGAGGTGCAGGCGCGCGCTGACGGGGAGCGGAGGGGAGCGGAGGCTCGCCCATAGCCCCAGCCCGAGCCTACAGCGGACAGAACAGATTCTGCATATTCACTGGGTGGACAAGAAATCGCGGGGAAAAGTTCACCCTCCGCCACCCACGACGAGGGCGAGGCCTGCGCGTCACAGGAACCTCTTGCGGTATCTCGGGCCACCCGGATGATTTCTGGATAAGTACGCCCGTGAGAAAGTAAAGGTCCTCGTTTCCCACCCGCCTTCCCGGATTGACAATTGTTCCCAATTCCTGAGGCTTGAGGTGGTGGGCCCCATCTGGCTCCAGCGGAGTGGGCATGATCGACGGTCCTAGACAGTGGGCACGAGTGCGGGAGTCTATTGGAACCGGCCCGGCTCGCTTTCTGGTGTCATCATTCTTTGTTGTAAACAGATAAATCCTTGTACTGTACTATGATGAATCAGGAGTTTAATTAGGATTGATTGGAACGAAGAGGCCGCAAGGTTTGACTGGGATTCCGTTTGGATTCCGATTTGTTTCTTCTATATGTTCATTTATCCAAAATCCGAAAATGTCGCACTCATGTTATCATATTTTGTGTTCAAACTACGCTCGTTTTGCTAAATATAATCTAGATACATAGTCATCACTTGATTCTTGATATAAAACAGTAAATATGAATTATTAGAAATTTGGTGTCTTTGAATGTTGAATAAAAAATCAAAAAATATATATTAAAATTTTAGGTTCATATTCAAGATTCAGTCGTCTTATACATAAATATTTTCATTCATAGAAAAAATTGTAAAAACCTTGATTTTTTTCATTCTAATGTAAACAATTTGATTATGATTATTTGAGAATTTGAGAATTACTCAATCATCTGGTTACTAAAATTTCTAAGTTTCTATTTTTCACTTTTATATACATATATGATGAATTTAAGCTACATCTTCATACAAAAGTGATATAGTTTATCCAGTTTCAATAATTTATTTGCTTTTGATTCATGTATCCCTGTTGAATTTGCATTTCGTTCAATCTGAGGTAGTTAATTAAGTTTCTTTATATTATCATTTTTAGAAGAAAATTTTAATATATAAATGAAGGAGCATACTTAGAAAAATCTGATTTCTAAAACTCTAACACTTTTATAAAATTTAATCGTTATATAATATACTCTGAATTGATGGAAGTAAGAATGTTTCTAAATGGTTACAACGTTTTAGCTTATACTCAAGCTGTATGGAAAAAACAAAAAACTCGGAAACATTTTTTAATTCTCAACGCAAATGTTTATCAAAATCAAATTATTTCTTTTTACATTTACTCTTTGATAATATAAAAGTCAATTTTTTGTGGAACACTTGTTAAGCGTGATAATTGGTGTATAATAAATTTAAGATTTAAAAAGCTAACCGTTTTTTGTTGGAATAGGCTTTCAGAATGATACAATTAACTTTCTGCTTGTGAACACTGATCAATATCTTTTGTATATATATATTATTTTATTTTTCTCATCGTAATTACAATTTTAATTCCATTTTACATATTTGTTGACTTTTATAACGTAAGAAGTTACAAAAATAAAATTTCTAGACTTTTGCTCCGAAAATGTATGAGACTAGTGAAATTGAGCTTGATCATCATTATAACAAAAGTGAACAAACAAATTTATCTATTCAATCTATACAAGAAACTAATAATTTTAGTGCAATCTTCTCTTATTTTTCGATGGAACTACAGCAGTTTCATTACTTATAAGTAACATGCATTTCACACATATTTCAATTTTCCTCATTAAAAAATATAATTTTTTTTTCACATTTACTGTTTTTCACCTTTAAAACGGAGATATTCACAAGTTGACTCTCAATGGTTGACTTTTCAGTCAACCATTCAGGTATTCCAGTGAATGAGTCATTTTTTCAAGCTTTATCTATACCTTACATAACACATTTTACCCCATTTCTCTTCCCTGATTTTGATCAATGACTGCCTACGAATTTATATTTAATGAGTGGATTACGCATAAAGAACTGTGATCAGAAAACACAGTTTTTTTTGGTCAACTATACAACACTGCAAAGTAGAGGCACCGTATATGAAGGAAGCCAAATCCAAGGACCAAAGAAAGTTCAGTGAGAGCAAATGTACCACGGTGATATATGGTTATCACTTCAATTCCATCTTAATGCCCGCTTTACTAAAAACCTATTTCCACTTGCCCACCACGGTTCACCAACTCCTTTTACTTCAACTTCATGATATGCAAGAGAATGATCAGGTGAAATCAAGAAAAGATAGCCAAAACAACCAGAGAGGTAACTCACAAATCACATCTACGGGAAAAAAATCGACATTGTTCTGAAAAGGTATAATGTCAAACAATAGGAAACAAAAAATCAAAAGATGGCAATTCCATAACACATTCCATTGCTGTGTTAAACTTCTAAATAATTTCTGGAAAGTTTAGTGGTTTTCCGATATATTTTGAGAGTTTTCCTTTTCCTTTATTTTTAGTAATAACTCTTAAAATTGGAAATACTGTCCTAGGGCATATTGAAGATGTGAGGTAGTGTGGTCACCACTTCGGAATATAGTGGGTAATGATTAGAGATTGGACGGGTATGACAAAATCATGTGGAAAGCAAATATGAAGTTCAGTGAAAAATACTTCCTTAGCAATATATTAAAAAATCTCCGCTAGATTTGACATTAAATCCCATCACTAATATGCGGTACACGTCTGCAACCTCCGCTGCAATAAGTCCTCAAGAGCACGTGCATGAGGAATTAGACACGTGTCGACGACGGAAGCTCGCAGGTGTGAGTGCCAGATTGGCTACAAGTAGGATGGGGCGAACGCACGACACGTGTGTCACAGGACAGGGCAGCCAGCCCCTCGCAGAGCGGAGTCTCGTTGCTCGAACAAATTCTGCAGACATCGGGACTGGGCGATCTGCTCGCTGCCTTCGATTGGTGTCGGCACGGGGGCTGCATCGTCACTGCGTCATTCTCTGCTCCCAGTCGTTCGCCCTTTGTTCTTTTCGGCAGAACTTGCGCTTTTTGGAAAGCCCGAAATCCAATCCCGAAGCAGGTCGCGATTGCGAGGACCGGTCGTTGTTGCCGTGGCCGCCGCTGCTGAAGACGAAGATTCAATAGACTTTCTCGTCCTGGAGCTCACTTAGATTGTGAAGATCGGGGATTCGTTCTCATTGTGAAACGCCGCGCATGCAAGATTGGGAAGACTGGAGCATAAAGAGCCTCGTGAGTCGAGTGCCGGAGGAGGAGCTCCGGGCGCGTAGAGAATCGCACGCTGCAGCCGTCGCGCGGATGAAGCAGAGCTCATCCGTCGGCCGAGAGAGAGAAGGAGAGAAGAAATTCGTCGGCAGAGGGCCTGGGATGGCGGCGGTGGCAGTTCTCGCCAGTGCGGCTGTGGGCGGTGCGGCGTCGTGTTTGTATTCGATCCGACCCCGGGACCCGATTTTCGAGGTCGTGGAGATTAAACTGAATGGTTTCAATCTTAGGTTTTGTACCGACTCTCCGATGCTCATGGCTGTGGTCGACGTCGAGCTCATTCTATGCATCAAGGTGACCAATGAAAATATCGCGCCGATAGAGTATTCATCGACGATCATGGACATCTTCTACAGAGGGACGTTGCTGGGGCAGGCAAAGGTCAGAAACTCGGAGATGATTGAGTCTTCTTCCTCTGGCGTGTTCATTGTCTGGGTTTTCACTCTACATTAAAACAGAGAATCATAGTGCACAGGATCACCTGGTTTTCAACAGTTTGCAACAAGCGTGTCTTCATATTTCTTATTAAAATCCCGTGCCGCGTTTGCTCTTTTAGAAACTTTTTGCTCACACCGAGCTCCATGTCTGATTGTTGCAGGTGGAGGAAGGTGGCCAAGACGCTAAATCTTCCAAAGTCATCGAAGTACCGTGCAAATTGGACGGACTGGAGATGACCAATCATGTCAAGGATTTATTCAAGGATGTGACCAAGAGAGAAATGACGCTTCATTCTGTTGTTACTATAGCTGGTCATGCTCGCGTCTGGAAGTGGACTCACAATTTTGAGGTAGATAATCCTGTTCAGCATTGTTCTGTATCTTGTATTTCATGTCTGATTTATTGCATGGTATTTGGCTTCACTGTTTTTGCTGCGTAGTTCATATTTCTTAGAAGTGGCTGACCTTAAGCTTGTACGACCGTTGTGTGTTGGAGTGAAAGATTAACCAACTTGAACTCAGTGTTAAATTCGCAACAGCTACTTGCGCAAACCTTTGCACTGACAGTCCTTTAGGCCCATCAAGAAGCGAATTTAAAATACCTGAACTGGCCGTTGACCATCTATATGACGTGCTTTCATTATTATATATTGATAAAGTTCCAGTGAAAATGGGAGTTTGAAAATAAGGATGTCTAAGACATCAATTTCGGAGATCTCGTAGTCACTTCAATATCTTGGTTAGACTGTACTTGGGATATCTAAAATGCTAACCAACTGTGTTTTTTGGATGCCGAGTGCTATTTGCCTTGAGCAGATTGAAAAATACTGTTTTTTGAAATTTTTTGAAAAGTTATACTTGATGGTTTGCATCAATGAAATGCAATGGTTTAGATATTCAACCCATTGTGTACCTAAGAATTTTGCCAGTTGATTGTGACTCTGTTGCTTGCTGTTGTGCTTTGCAATCCCTGCCGTGTCTTACTTGAGCTAAGGTTTTAGCCACTCTCATTTCGGACATTTCCAAAAGTTGTCCTTTGGACACTAAAAATCCTACTGTGCAATCAAGATTTTTCGTGCTACGTTGTGATTCAGTTTCATATCTGTGGTTATTTGATGAGATCTTGTATCTCAAGCACGTTCTCCTTGAGATTGAGGTTTGCAGAATTCACCAAGCTCTCATCGACCTTCTTGCAGATTTTTGTTTGTTTCCTCAACTGCTAACCTTTTGTTGTGTATCTGCAACATTTCTGTAGGTACATGTGAGGAGTGAGATTAAGGTGGACCCCATATTCTTGAACGTGATAGACCAGGAGAACAAAGTGGAGATGGAGCTGGAGCCTCCCATTTAGCGCGATCAAATCAATCTTCTATCTACGGAGAATCTTTTGTACATTCACCCTAGGCATCTCTGCAAGGCCTATGCATATTATTGGTACCCTCTGCCAGTGGCAAAGCTGAAAGTTTCTCTAATGAGAGCACAGCTCAGTCCACGTCTCATTGTTCGGTGTACATTACAGGAATCTCAATCTGTACAAATTCAGGAGTGTTGAGTCCCATTTCTTTGGACTTCGACGAAAATTGTTAGGGTCAGATTCATATGTCCCCAGGTAACGTACACAAGACGCAGTTTCCTGATAATCACACTGCTACGTTGTTGGTGGTGTAAACATCTCTTACAAAACAGATTTTTTCTTTCCTACTAAGTTTGTGGGGATATTATTAATTTAAGCCGTCTATGATTTTCGGTGTTCGGACCTGATGTTCCATTTACGAGTTGTGTACCATCTGAACCTATCCGTTCTGAAAGATAGCCGTGTCAGCTTAAGCAGTTGTTGTCACACTTCCAAGGAATCTATGAGGGTAGATATGGAGTCAGGTCGACTTTCAAAATTTTACCAGTCGAAGCCGATCATGAGCGGTGCTTGAGTCAGTTGCAGTCTGATCCGCAAGTTGTCTACCAGAACAGTCTCGCTTTCTCATTCTGAAAGGAATGAACTGCGCCGGCTTGGAACCCATCCTATCTCACTAAAGACTTAAGCTCTCATGTGATTTTCTCGAGGGTAGAACGCGTTTGGTTTTGGCCACACAGCGACGGATTAGACCCTATGTCCGACAGTTTTGACAGAGACTATGAAAGACTTGTATACATTTATTAGCCGATCTGCATGCGTAGTGTTGGAATGCGGAAGAGCTAGAGTGGCAAGTGGATGCAGACACTACGACTCTTCAACAACCCCTCCGATGAGGCCAGTCTAGGGAGCAGAGCCACTTCAACCATCTTTCCCCACCACTTCCTCTAGCTCGAGCTGAGCTTCACTCAGTACATCCGGATTTTCCAAGGAAATATCCAAACGCCCTATCCATAAAGCTGCTATTAGTTCTGATCCTTCAGAGAGAAGTTCAGCAGACAGGTTCAAAAGATGCGAGTTGATCTTGGCCGTAGGAAATGAAGTAAGCTGTGTTAAATTGTGTTTGAAAGTATAAGTACCAAGCTTCTCAGAAGATTGAGTGGAAAGAGACCTGTAATATATCACAGACCCATGTACCCTTAGTACGCAAGGTAAATTGTCATGCGTTCGGATCACCTTCTTGACGCAAAAGAGTTTGAAGCACGCCAAAGGACAAGAAAATACTCACTATGTGGCCCAATGCGTTACCAAACAATGGTATATCTGTTCACTTGCAGTAAACGTAATGTCTAGTTCACCATTCAACTGTGAGTATTGAAAGCAAGTAATAAGAAATCTGACCTCCATTGTGCCCTGGCTGCGGAACTTCGGCATTCATCTTCCACCCTAAACAATCTATAATCGAATGAAGTTATGATTCAGTCAAATCTTCTTCACCTTTCGAAAAACTACGTAACTTTGAGCAACATACTTTACTCAACGACGCAGTTGAAACAAAATTCCAGATATTTGCGAAATGTGAAAAGTAAGTGCGAATGTTTATGTTACAGTACTCTTATATCAGCCATCAGCAAAAATAATTTTAGACATTCGTCATCATACGAAAGATCGTTCTACAATATCAACTAACTTTATAACCATTCCCTTCGCTTTCAAACCACTGTCACATTCCCGTCAGTTGCGCCTTTGTCTGCTTTGTGTTGATCTCTCAGATTCAAGAGGATATCTGCCATCACTTCAGTTCGCAGTTCTTCGATCACTCTGTCTTCCTGCTGCATTCGATGACGAGTTCTGGATCCAATTATCCTTGGAATCGATGCTCGAGGCAATGGATGTCTATCGCAGGTATGGGAAGTGGTCATCTGAGTTTGCTCTGCCCATCGAAACCGCAGAGTGTGTCAGAATGAACCTTCATGAATGACTCCCAACCGTCCTGCTGCAACTTCCCTGATCCGAACTCGCTGTTGCGGAATATCAATTGTCCCATGAGCTCATTTCCCATTCCTTCCAGCGATTCCGAAAGTTAATGAGTTAATGAAAGCTTCATCGAAATCTCTTGTTACATAGTTCTCTTGTCACTCAGGAGCTCTTTGACAAACAATGGCTCATAAACTTCTACAAATACTGCAGATTATTCCTGGATTTAATGGATATTCATGATAGTATTCCATGAAGGTATATCATCATATACCTTCATGATCTCTCGCGATGAAACTTAATTTTTCTAGTATGACTATCTTCGGATTTTTTTTCCCAAGATAATCATCTAATTGTCACAGAATAAAGTGTGATTTCAAAATGAAATGAAAAATGATGTCACATTGGTTGGAATTTGGCTAGAATTGATCCAGCAAGAGCTTCCAAGAGTACTTTGTGGCTAGTGATGGTAGAGATTCAATATTCAGATCCATTGAAAGTGCATCAGTTCATCACCGTATCGACCGAGCGAGTTTGAACTGAGACCACAAGCTTCGACCTTTCGTGCCATCACACCTTTCGTGCTTATCCACGGCCCTTGAGGCTCTTACGCGGATGTTGCTGAGAGAAAATTTCAGATCCCAGCTTCTCTTAGCCAGGCGAAATATTCGACTCTGGCGCTGGAGGGAAATGTAGATTATACTTTACGCATGGTCGTGTGGTTTGCTCCTGCTGTACTGGAAGCCATTTCCCGTTGGCAATCGAGCTGCATGCCGTATCCTGTAAATTGCCTGGAAAAGAAAATTCTGTCCTGCATCTTCAGCACCTCCATTGCTGAGCTCTGGATGTACAGACAGATGGTGCGACTGCTACCAAACCTTAAGAAGAATGTATATTTCTGAGAAGACTTCGTGATTTGATCTCGAATGGTAGAAGGACCAGAACGATCCCCCGATCGGCCGAGACCATGGATCCGGCGGAAATTTACGATTCGCTCGGATGTGAGACATGAAACGAACAGTAGTACCAGGACTGCAGTCAAGAATTCAGCGTTGTTCCATTACTTCTTGCCTGGTAGCAGTAGACAGGTTGCATTGGACTCCATCTGTATGATTCCAAATTCGATCCTCGAGCCAATAATACCAATCTGAGCTACAGATCATATCTGCATGTGGCATGTGTGATACTGTACATATGGACAACGAAATCCTATCATGAACGCATTCAGAGTTGTTTTCATGTAGTCACAGTATAGATACTCATGTTTAACAAATACGTATAAATTATGAAAGTTCCCAAGTACCCATACGTGTTTCTAGAAACCCGTAGCATATCTGGCCCAAAGAAATTCAGCTTGATATTTAGCTTCAGTCTCAGCATCGAGAATGAGCAAGACCCGAGACACGCAATGTCTTAGCGGATTGGACTTCAAGGGAGTGAGCACGTATCAGTTTTAAAGCACGTATCTGCTGTGTAGATCTTCATCTTCAGTGGTCATAATCAGTCTCTACAGAGGGCTGCGAAGTGCTTTGTGGAAGCAAAGAGTTTTTCATGGAATGCATACGAGCGATCAGAATTTGCTTTCCGAGTTCAAGCAAGAGATACGGAGGGGGGCCATCACGCTTTCCGGCGATGTCTTCATGTGATTCGCTACGACTCGGGGTTTGTAGAAAACGCACGCTCGATTCCTTAAATCTGCTGAGTTCTGCTAAGGTAAGCAATGCGGACAGTTTCAAAACATCTGAAACTTGGGAACAAGATTTCTAGCAATCGCATTATATGTTTGACTTTAGTTGTCAAAGACAAATAGTGGAGAGCTGTGGTAAAATAGGTATATTTTGAAATGAGCTAATTATTTTTTATTAAAAAGTCTAACTATTGAATAATTTTATGATTTTCAATTTGTATTATAATACTTTACAAAGAAATGTAATACTTTTTTAACAGTATTGATGATATCTTGACAATCTTTAGATCAGTGTGCTTATAGGAAAACTAATTAAGATAACTACATAAAACCCATATATTTAAAAAAATTTATTTTATATTTATACTTATCATACAAATTTTTCTGATTTATTAACAACAACAATCAATATTCATTTTGTGGTTACATTCAGATCTATAAGCACATTATATGCATCTCTATACACCATACTTTATATGTTACAAAGATCTTTCATAATGAAGGCTTTAGAAAAATAATAATTCCTTTGAGTATATTAAATAGGGGACAACTAGGGCCACACCTGTTTTTACTAGGGCCACACCCGCTACATACAAACAATTGATTGCGCCTCAAAGCACTCCTCCCCTCAAACCCAGCTGCTAAGCCGAGCTCGTCCACGAGATAGAGGAGAGCGTAGTCGAGAGATTTCTAGTGGCGCGTGGCCGCTGAGGCCGTCGCTGTCTCCCGCGTTGCTGCCTCTTCTACCGCTGCCGCCGGTGCTGCCGTTCTATTGATCTATTTCGATTGCCATGCCGCTTCAACCCCCTTCGGCGGCTTTGATCGAGACAACTTACACGGACGGATGTGGCCATAGCAAAAGCAGGTGTGGCCCTAGTTAAAACGGGTGTGGCCCTAGTTGTCCCTTATTAAATATTTGAAATTTTTTAGAGAAATGTGTGTATATATGAAATTTTTTGATGATACAACATGAAAATATGATAACATATGTCTAATTTAGAGCTTCTGATGTTAAAATTATTTATTTTATCATGATAACCAAACTTTTATTGTAATATTTTTAAAATAGGGAACGACTAGTTATACTTCACTTAGGGTTAATAAACCCTCACTCTCTTATTGATAGATGCAGGGTAGTAGGGATGTAGTAGCAACTATATGGTGTTCGACCAATCAAATAAGACCGTATAGTAGGGTGAGGTCTAATTAACCCTAAGTGAGAGTTAACTAGCCCCACCCATAATATATTGCAATTGCTACATCTTTGTATGATTTGTATATATGATAACCTTCTACCCGTTTTTCAAGAACTTACTAGATATACATTATGTTTAACATGTGATAAAGATAGAACAGATCTTGAAACATGTAATTCTTAGTCAAATAGTTTATTTGATGAGTGTAATGTCAATATGAGATATGGATAGACTTCATCAGATGCTAGACATGTTATTTCATTACGTTCACAAAATCTACTCAAAAAATTTCCACCCTTCATCACAGCATGAACAAATTTACAATAAAGTCTACCTGCTCTAACAAGCTCACAATGATGCTACTACGTTACCGGCGCAAGAGTCATATCTTTAACATGCCGAGAAATTCGTAGTTGCATACATGGCCATGAACTAACCAAAAAAAAATCTCTATGATATAATCAAAGGAATCATGTTGTAAGATGAGTAGGTTTTAACAAGCCACTCTTATGAAAATACCTGGAAAAATAATTTTCGAAGACCGACTGATTCACGTAAAATCAAATCCTTGTGCTCATGAATTCTTCAAACTTTATTTCAAGAAGTCCCAGAAAAACCTTTACGGGTAAAACTTAGAAAGAGAAGTCCTTCTTGTTTTACTTAAAAAATAAAACGTATATAATTTAGAAACATGGATACTGAACATCTAGAAATGGAACATAAACCAATAATTAAGAGAACGTTTCAGGAACCGACCATTGCCCAAAAAACCTTGTACTGACAACTGACATTCCGTAGAGGAATTTTGGCAAGTCAGGAAACCCATACACTTTCCTGTCCAACTAACTGAACACTATATGAGTTGATTCATTGCTAGAATTTTAGTCCTGTTGTACCCACACACATAGAGAGAGCATTATGAGTAATAAAGCAATCGATACCTCCTGAAGGTTTTGAGTAAAACTCCCAGTTCTATTGGGTTTTCGAAATGCCCCGCCCAACCGTGCAGGAGCCAAAAGAAATTGGCTTTCCGGTCTATCTTAACCCTCAATAGACCTTACGACCAAGAGAAATTCTAGTGCCCTGGTGCCCATGGTTGCAACCTGCAGCCCAAATACCGACATAGCAGTCGAACTCAAACAGGTGTGGAGCTCAAATTCAGCCATATCCCATGAACCATTGCGAAAGAGTAGATTTCAGTGATGTGATGTGAGAAAGAAGATGCAGAAAGGTACTCATTGCGACTGGAAAGCATTGCGAATCGAAGTTCTAAAACATGTCAATGTTGTTCGCCTCTCTGCACTGCAGTCTGTCGACAGGGCGTTCCGGAAGGCAGGTCAGCTGACTTCGGGACGAAGACCTCGCTGCTGCTGCAGCAGAAGAGGGGAATCTAAGAAATGGATTGACACTCGTTGGAGCCTGCAGGCACGGCACATAAAGAGCACGGTCCTATGTACGTGATCACTTATGAGCTCCTCTCGCCAGCAATCACATGATTGAACAAAAATCAATACGGTCGGGAACTAGTAGACGATCATCGTGCACTCACGCAAGCCATAGGGGACTCCAGGAAAGGCTAAAATTTGGCCAATGTCTCGGTGTTTCCCGTGAAACGTGGAGCTACGGACTGCAGCGCGCGTGGACGTGTTCCAGTGGCTCCAGCCCCTCTCTTCAGATGATGAAAATTCGTAGGACATTATATGGTGACAGTGGTCAACCACTACCTGCACCTGCGAAATTATCATCCTGTGGACTCGTTCCTGACTTCACTGTTTGAGTGCTGAGGAGAGTTCATCTTTGTTGTCATATTCTGCACATGTAAGTCTCGATGAATGGGTACATTGTACATACATGGGCAACACAAGTGCTGGCAAATTTTCCAGCATACATCTGTTTTCTGAGTATCGTACCCATTCTTGTCAATGGCCATGTTTGGATTATAAAACTATGAGGATGTTACAAAAATCAAGCGTTCATGAGATATAGTCTTTGTCTCTGGAGCGCATCTGAAGATGAAGTGTCTATAGCTTAGAGGTGGCTTCAAATCAGAGCAAGCAGAAAGGGAGAGAAAGTCAATAAATCAGGCCCCGAGGACTAGAAACGTTAGGCAGAATTGACACTTGTCACTTGGAATTCCAGATTCAGTTCTTTTCAGGTCATTTTCAGAACTGTAATGAGAGATACGTATATTTGAGTTCCGAGGAAATTTCATTCGCACTCCATCCACGTTTTGCAGCTCCAACCGTCGGAAATTGCACCTCTTTGTACTTTTTAGTACTTGTGGCAGATGCATGCCACCTGCCCGTCACTGGTTGGTGCACATGAGAGCAGTGTTGATGAGAATTCAGGATTTTCAATTAAGAATTCTTCAGATCATGTCTTGATAGATTTCTATTAGTCTCAAGTCAAAATAGAATATCAGGTTCATGTGGACTCTCCATAATGCTCTAAAATGTGAATCAATTGCAAACGCCGGGCTCTTATCCACGATCACTGAAACCACAATAGAACTTGCAATATGTTACAACAATTCCAGTTGATCTTGCAGGAAGAAGCCTCTACATTTGAGACACCCTATCTGAGACACTTGAGGAGACACCCTATCTGAGACACTCCCTCATTTGAGACACTTCTCTTAGCTATGCATTTCTCTCATTCGACAAGATTCGATAAGATTGACGGTACTTAAGACCCTCACTAAGTTCAAAAGACGTCGTAGTTTATGATGGCACACCTTGGACCTGTCGGCTGCTTCAAGCTTGAACCTTGTGCATATTCACATATTGTTAACCGCAGCAGCACTGTCCACAAGGTCTCAATCGAGTGACTTGTAACTAGTCTTCTAAGAAACAGTGTGATGCATTCGGCGTGGATGACTGAAATTCCACTCACATCAACGGAAAATGGCTCACACTTTCTTCTGTGTTGTTCATTTTGGTGACATGAGTGAGTATGAAATGTGTGTATCCCTCTTCTGCAAAATTATTAATGAGGAGGTTAGACGTGAAATCAACATGCAAATCTTTCAAACTCTGTTGGTAAGCTGGACTACATATTTCCACTCTTGATAATCCTGCTACTTTCTTGGCAATGCATTGGCCATCTCCTTCAGGATTCTTGAGATTGACCAGTTGGCAGTTGATACTAGTGACGTATAGCTTTCGACATTGCAAGTTGGTGAAACATGTAAACAATATATATGATTGTGCTTAAAAGGATGTGAATTGTGAGGAAGGGTGGCTAGATATATATCATGCCAATTAGAACCTGTTGCCATGCAATACAGTCAATTGCATGTTATACAATGTTTACATCGCTTCGTGTGGGTGATTTTGGGAAGATACTGTGTCAGTAGCAAGTTTTGGGTTTGAGCAAGACCAAGTCCATTTTCGTCAAGAAAACACATTTCCTTCCATATATGCAACTTAATATATGCAACTGAAATTTAGACCAGATATACTTATAAATATAGATAATAAAAATGTTTATGAAAAGTAATGTTAAGCCATTTAGGTGGAAGGAGTCATGACAACACATTTTTAATACAGATTTATGAAAAATATTTATATAACAACGGTTGACTTACAAGTCTTATGTCTATTGCTTGAGTCTTGTTAGGATGACCTTCTTAAAGTATTGATACAAACATTATGAATTCTGTTGAACATGTGGTAGGCATGTGACTTCTTGACTATCAATAGAAAATTTTTGTGCTTGATAATCAACATGTCAAAGATTTTTGCATAATCTTTTCTGAATTTTATCTCCTCATTCCAAGAATCTAGACAGAAGTAAATTATCAATAGACGGAAAATGTATTCTTGGAATGTCAAAAGAATCATAAGACTTTATCTTACGCTAACTTGTCCATGATGTGATTCATGTAAGTTCAATCTTTTAAGGCATATGGATCTCGCATATCATAAACTCTCCTCTACTAATGCTTCTTGATCTATCTACCTACTTTGCACACTTCCACCTTTCTTTCATTCATAAAATCCTTGATAGAATTCAGTAAGAAAAAAATGAATTTGAATCATGGTATCATCTAATCATGATACTTTCAAGATGTGACTCAAGATTTGGCGTAAAGATATCAAGATTTGCTAACAGGAAACTCTTACAGCTATGTTATTCCTTGATTTCTAATGGAAACTGGATGCATCTTTCAGATATATCCAATACATTTGAATAATATTATATTTATGCGGATACCAAATATTTTCTCCTTGAAGGTATATACTAAAAGCTAAAATTTTCGCTTTAACTAACAAAAGACTGAGTGTACTACATAATATCTTGATGTTCACAATCCTGGATATATATAACAGATGTAAATGTAACTTATGTCCAACATGGGAAATTCCAAGTTCCATCAGTGTTAGTAAAGAGTAATCCCTACCTGGATTCCCTGACCAGACTGGCTAAATTTCAAAGACCACCTGTTTGACACATATGGAGATTCAGCGGAGCCGCATTCATATCTACATGCTCATTGACAGGAAACTGAGAGGTGTCTCAGTTGATATATATATATATATATATATATATAAAACAGATGTAAATGTATATTATGTCTTTGATAGATCTGAGAATCTTTGGAATCAATTGGGGTTGTCATTGATCTTGCTTTAACACTTGTGTGTGGTTATGGATCTTGGCTTGGCTTGATCATGCATTTGAGGCTATTTGATTCGCGTTAATGACTTCTTATTAGATCTATGAAGCTCTGACTTGGTTTAGTTCATATATACATAGCTATACAATGTGTCATTAGAGATATATTTTATTTTTTTGACAAAAATGGATGAAAGTTTTGTTTCGGAAAATGTTGGTATGTCCTACACTACACCTAGATTAGATTATGCCTACATTGGTCAGGATGAAAGAAGTTATCATTATGTATATTGTGGTTCTAGGTATTGCAAGAAAAATTGCTCTTAGAAGAATGAAAAGTCATCCTCTTCGTTGAATGACCATTGGAGTAGCGTCAACCAAGATCTCCAAGTGTAATATTATGCAGAAAATTTGCCCCTGTGTAATTTCAGCTCAAATTTATGTGGAGATCTAAGCGCCAACTCGTGCGTGTTCATAAGAGAATGCACTAGAGACCACTATACTAGTGACAATTGTTACACTCTGTTTATAGTATGTTTGTCGATGTTTGTGTATTGTTTTACATAGAGCACTAGGCCATGCTGTCCACATGAGAAGAATCTCTTCAGGTCATGATTTTTTAAATAATACTCTAGTGTGTGTGGAAGGTTTAACTCACACTGTCAAGATATCTTAGACAGACTATGACATATTTTACTAATATGTCATAGTCTGTGATTCATTGTGATGCTATTGTGGGCTACACACCTCTTACCCTTCTGGTATCATACGGCACTACTTGGTAGGATCTTCCATCCTTTCCCATACAGTACTTGGTTCCACATTCACCATGAAGACGAGTTGACCTTGCTTTGGACTACAGTTGTTAGTCTTATTCCTCGGTCACCTCCGTTTTACTACGGAACTCTGTTCTTAATGTAAATAATTAAATAAATATGCGTATAACAACAGAGTTTCCATACGAACGAATGAGAGATAATGGTGCCTGCCTCGTTGAGCATTGGCCTGCCGTGCGCGTGGAGCCCATTGACTCGTACCACAGTTTTTCAGACCTGACCAGATGCGGCGCACGAATCTACGTGGTCGACGGCTCCTCTACTTTGTTCTTCCTTTTGAAGGATTTTGCAACTGAGAATTCACAAAAGGTGCTTAATTAATTCCAGGTGATATCTCGACCTATACCTTTAGGCAAATTGGAGACATAGACCTCTTCCCATTTCCCAAAATTCGGTGAGCTAAAGCACTGGCTCATTATTGACCTCAGTCAAATCCATTTGTTATGTTGGACTTGCTGCTCCATGCCTTTTCCTTTAACGGGATTGAACCGTGCTTGACATAATCAAAACTCGCATATTGAATTGATAAATGTGGTACATCATACCTTGCCAAGCTCTTTATGTGGACCATTTTGACAAATCTTATCTTCTTCAGTGGAAGCAAAGCCGCTAGTGCCTATACATTTTAAAATTTCAATAATCATAGAGTTGGCGTTATGTACATACAACTTTAAGTTTATATTGTTCTTACTATATGTTCTGCCTTTTAAACACTTCTCTTGGAATGAGAAACTCGATATGTCATATGATGGTTTTAAATTTGTTATTCCCCTTAATATATGACCAGTTTATTTGTGATAATGTTGTGTATACAGACACAAATAAATAAGTCTACCATCTTTTAATGATTTGCTTTCTCATGTACATTTAAAGCCTTTTATATTGAAGACTCGGAGTCCCGTTATTTGAGCTGTACATATAAATTCTAATATATACGAGAATATTTAGAATTATTATTAAGCTTCTAGAAATCTACTTGAGACGTGTTTGGGTACAATTTATATTCTTCACCCAAGTACACCTTGGGTTGGTATCCATATCACTGTTGCTGTGAAAATGTTTCCAACAATTTATCGTTATATCGAATTGTGTTGTAATCTAAAAAGGTCACCTGTATTTTATAAGTAGTGAAAGTCTCACGAGAAGATGATATAAATTAAAAATAATCAAAATATCTATAGATATCTCATAGATTGATCAAGAGAGAAATTTTATCAATTTGGTAATCTTTGAGTGTGTTTTTATTACGATCAAAATATTAAAAACTCAATACCTCAACGTGATGCATGAAAATCTCGGCGTTGACCATATTGGAAAATTTAACTGCCAGGTTAGGCCAATTGAGCATCTCGGTGCTCACACGGGAAATCAACCGAAAGGGCTCAAATAGCGGTCACAAATATAGGTGTCAATCTTAATGACATCATGGTGATGCATTGAATTTTGTCTTGAAATAACGCAACTATGTCAATACAAACTTTCAAGTTTCTTTGTTTGTATATAACGCATTTTGAAACTATAAATATATATATTTCTTTGTTTATATTTCGCCTGTCTGCGAATACATTGAAAATTATCTCAAATTCACATATTGATAAGAATATACATTAAACCCCATGAAAAAAAAATCGAGAAAAAACTAATGTATATATAATATACTCAGAAATATCGCATATAATAAAGTCAAGTTTTGTTTCGTTTATAACTATTATTTTCAACATTGTAATACTCATATCTAAAGTTGGAAACATTCCTAATTGACTTGTTCGGTAGATCTTTTAGTAAGACAACCACTTGTAAATTGTTGCAGACTAATCTGAATCTTTTGGATTTTGTTCCTAGAGATTCATCCGTCGAATATGTTTAAGAAGAAACATTGCAGCTCCCTGGCACACATGCAAGCACTACTTGGTCTACCGCTGAGCATATGGAAGGACGATTCCTCACAGAAATAATCTCAAACGCCAAAAAATTCATAAGAAACGAAATCATCCACTTTTGATCGAGAAACGAAAAGCCTTCGATCGCCAAAGAAACAGCGAATTGAAATCCATGGGAGATCCGTCGGAATGTTGAATGTGCGCTCGGACCATCGGTTGGACTCGAAAGCTCGACGGGAGGTTTTGTCTCACGCAACGCAGACGGACGATGCACGAAGACGACGAAGTCGATCGATTCTAGAAGACTTGCAAAGGAAACCGAAGAAGAGGTTGCTTTTTCGACAAATAGTGGTCTACTTCAATAGGGCGGCCGAATTTGGAGTCAGATCCAGAATCGAGCTCAGATCCTTTCTACAGATCCGCATCGTTTGGGCATGAGGACGATGAGGCTGATGGCGCCGCCACCGCCGCTGCATCGATGAGCAGTCGAGTCCTGCTGATCTCGAGTCGATGAGACGACACCCAGTCCTCTTTACCACCAGCACCAGCGGCAGCAAAGAGGTGAGTCGATCCGACCGAACAGCACGTTTCATCGAGCGATCGTTCTCTCTCTCGTGCCTCGGTTTTCCCTTTTATTCCCTTCTTCTTCTTCTTCCTCGCTCGCTCAATTGTGGCGCTGCCAGCTTCGGGTGCGCCCCCCGCGACCTTGCCCGCGTCATCCAGGGAATCACGTCTGAACCTCCGCCTCCCTCCGTGCGACAGCGCGAGCCGTCGATCAGTCGCAGGACATTCATATTCTCCGCTCAGCAGGCCCGTCTCATCGAGCTCTCGGGAGAAAGACCCCAAACCATCCCAAATTCGATTCAAATTTCAAAGTTCTGAACGTCTGTAATCATCGCATCGCGATCTACTTCAGATCTCGCTCCGCTTAGGCCCGAAGCCATCGAGGGCAGCGGAATGTGCACATGAATATCGGCCACTAGAGATCTCTCTGCCTCGACGTATCACGCGGTCCGGGCGAGGCACCCAATTGGCATCGTCTCGTGAAGCGGACAAGTGGAGAAGTCCGAAAACAGTAAGGAGTGGGACCCACCGAAGGCGGATGGCGGATGGCGGCAGGGAAGACGTTCGTGGTCACGAAACGAGTTGAAACGAGGGAGGAGGCAGCTACGGACGTGTCTCCGCGAGGGGGGTGTCGCCGGCCGAGGTGGCGCCCCACCACGTCCTGCACGGAACTGCGTCCACCCCATCGCGCACCGTGACGTGGTAAGTCGGACCACGTCCGGCGCGGTCGGTAAGGTTGTCGCCCCTTCCATTCCATTCCATTCCATTCCATTGCAGTCGCTGCTCGACTCCCGTCAGCTGGCCTTGAATCAGCAGCTTAGCTGTTGGCTATTCTCGGGGTTAGTGTTAACGCAATCCGCGAGCGAGTGGATCAGGGCCTTCGTATAAAGCCGGATCCGAGCGTGAGCTTCATTCGATGACAGACGACGAAGACCCAGTGAGTGAGTGAGTGAGTCGAGCTGGTGAGTAAAATCAGCAGCTCCAGTGTACGAAAGAAGCCGGACCCTTTTTCTTCTCTTCACCCTGCATCCCTTCGGCATCGAATGTCCGGGACCCGTCGGCCAGAGACATGAAGGGCTCTGGAGGGAGTGAGGGAGCGAGTGTGGTGGTGGTGGTGGTGGTGGTGGAGAGAAGGTGAGAGGTACAGACATCGTTGCTGCTTCGCCTGAGCCAGGAAAGAGACAGAGCGAACGTTTCACTGTTGGTCCCCATTCCAGGATGTCGGGACCGTGTCGTCTTTCTCGCTGCGGCCAAGCGAGCCACGCCTTCTGCTGCTGCTGCTGCTGCTGCTATTCCAAACTTGGCCGCTGAGCTATAAAACCCGTGACGGCCACCAGTTGCCGTAGCTCGTGAACACCCCTTCCTTCGGGAGAGAGAGAGAGAGAGAGGAAGAGACGGAGACATTGCGCCGATGCAGCTGCAGCTCGGCTGGGCTCGGCTGGACCGTCATGCAGGCTCCCGAGGCGTTGGGGTGTTCAGAGCTCCGGGGCGCCCCGCATGCGTGCGCACAAAAACAACAGCACCACTACCATTACGACTACGACTACCATAACCACCACCGCTCCTCGTCCTCCTCGTCCGACATTGCGCTGCTGGTGGGATTCGTGGGCCGCAACGAGAAGTTGTGTCGAAATTGTGCTCTACCGCTGATGGATCTTGTCGGTGGGTATGGAGGCCGCGGGTGTACTTGCAGCATTCGGTGATTCGGCTGCAGCGCGGGTGGAAGTTTGATCGCTGGGTGGTTGGTCGGTTAGACGAGGCCGCGGCGGCGGCGAGCAGCGGGGTACGATCTTTGGGGTTGCGATTGGAAGCGGAGCGAGGCGAAGGGACGGGAAAGGGAGGGAAAGGAAGAGATTTATATTCGAGCGTCGGCGCCATGGATTCGCCGAGCGGCGGCCTGCGAGAGAGGCTCCTCGTCGACGACGACGACGACGGGGCGCACGAGAATGGAAGCAAAATGAAGCGTGGAGCCGCCGCCGGACCCGAGGGCGTGGAGTATCTAACGGTGGACGAGATGCTGGTCAAATACGTCGGCGAGTTCGGGCGCGCTCAGTTCTGGCACTTCGTTCTCGTCAGCTTGGCGTGGACTGTCGAGGCGCTGCACACCATGTCGATGATTTTCGGAGATCGCGTTCCTGCCTGGCGCTGCGTCGACCAGGGCAGCAGCGACGGAGGAGGAGGAGGAGGATCTTGCACCCCTTCTTCCTCGCTCTGCGATTTGGCTCCCGGGAGCTGGGAATGGGTCGACGGCAAAAGCGCCTCGACGGTGTCTCAATTCAACCTCATCTGCGGAGAGGAATACAAAGTTGGCTTGGCTGGATCCTTGTTCTTCATCGGAGCCCTTTTCGGTAAATGCCCAACTCTCGCTTGCATGAGTCGAATTTTTGAGCTAGATTCCCCCAAGAGTCCACTCGACGAGCTTCACTTCATCTCTCTTTCCGTCGAAAATTCGTGAGCTAGATTTCTTCAAGAATCTGCTCGATGAACCCTTCTCTCGCTCTCTTTCTCTCTCACTCAGACCCCATCATTCCTCTGCATCTGAAAACTAGAGCTGAGCTGAACTAGTCAAAATCTTTCGATCAGTCAGTATCTACTATCTCCTTCCCGGTGCGAAGATGTTCTTCAGTGGCAGTCTCTACATTCTCGGGCCGCCGCCTCCACGCCATTGACGATCGTTTTCGCTGTGGAGCTCGATTCCAAATTGGGCTCGGTAGTACGGAAATCTGTCAAATGTTAAGTCAAGCTGGCACGTTCTGATGAGTCCTGCGTGTAGGCCAGTTCAATGTTGCGATTTATTTGACAGGTTTTTCTGTCGATTTTTTTTAATAATTGATTGCTGGTTTTACAACCAGATATTTACATGAACGACGAAGTATTTAACGTCGATTGACTCTATCCTGAAGGTTGTGAGGGCTTCAAGATGTTCATGCATTTGATGTCCAGCTGGATCCCGTCTTCTTAATGGAGGACGATCAGCGGGTACCTGCTCCATGAGCTTTTGGGGCCATAGGCGGTCCCCAACTACCCACGACTGTGAATCCTGTACTAGTATGTGAGTAGATATTGACTAAATTATTCTCTCACAAATTATCCACAGAGGTACGAGTCAGTCCCCTCAAAGAAGCGTGACCGAGGGTAGATCCAGTTCACCATTTGCGCACAGGCTATTTGGATGTGCTTACGACAGCTTGCGGAGACCGTATCCAGTTAATAATCTAACTCATTTGGCGACGATTCTCGTCGTTGAGGCTCTTGCACCCCTTTTGCAAAACCCTCGGGTCCTGCTCTCCTGACTTTGAACGGTCAGTCGACTGACTGGCCCTCAGATCTTGTATCAACTCGAGTAGTTCTCAATGCGCAAGCCTCACGAGAATTTTTTTTCCTCGAGGACTAGAGAGCTCTTCCTGATCAAATTGTAATCCGGACAATTTATAGACCCTGTAGTCAATGGAGCTGCCTGGACCAAATGCGGCGGGACGAAGTTTAGTTAAATGACTTTCTGAGCTGAACATTCTCCTGTTGCGTGAACGTCTGAGTGCGTGCATTCCAGCAATCGATCCATGGACCTGAGGATCCGACCGACCGACCGATCGATCGATCGATCGCCGTCGGTCAGCACTGCCAGAACTTCGATCGAATGTCGATTGCCATTCCCAATTTACGGCTCGCAGATTTTCGGGATGTAATTTGGCTTGTCGCTCTCGGGGAACTGACGAGCTTGTGGGGACAATGATTCAGGGGCGGGGACGTACGGGAGTCTGTCGGACTCGCTGCTGGGGCGCAAGGGGACGCTGGCGATGTGCTGCATGCTGACGGTGGCGCTGGGCATGCTGACGTCACTGGTGCCCAACTACTGGCTCTACGCCGCGGCCCGATTCGTGACGGGCCTGAACTCGAGCGGCATCGGGCTCTGCTGCTTCGTGCTGGGCACGGAGATCGTGGGGCCGAACAAGCGCGGGACGGTGGGCATGTCGGCCTTCTACTTCTTCTCGCTCGGGATCATGATCCTCCCGCTCTTCGACATGTTCACCTCGTCGTGGCGCGAGCTCTACTTCACCACCTCCATCCCGGGCGCGCTTTACTGCGTCGTCGTGCTCCCCTTCGTCTGGGAGTCCCCTCGTTGGTACCTCGTCAAGGGTCGAACTGCGGACGCCATGACCGTTCTCCGAGCCTTCGCCCGGCGCAACGGCAACGCGGTTCCCGAGAACGTCTACCTCGTCGCCCACTCGCTCGACGGGGCCGCCGACGGCGACGAGGAGGCGCGCGCCGGTCTGGACCCCGCGTCGCCGCTCTCCGTCTCCACGCGCCCCGGCGGCAAGGAGTACCGGGCCGGGGACTCGTGCGCCGTGGTCGTCAGCCCTCGGATCGCCATGCGCACCGACTCCGGAGCGTCGATCCTGGCCGGGGGCGCCTTCCCGGACGAGAAACGCATCGGCGAGAGCCCATCGGAGTTCGGCGGCACGCTGCTCGACATCTTCCGGTACGGCGAGACGCGGTGGCGGATGGTGCTCATGGTGTGCATCTGGTTCTTCATCGGCGTCTGCTACTACGGCATCAGCCTCAACGTGGTGAACCTCGGGTTCAACCTGCACGTCAGCGTGTTCCTGAACGGGCTCGTGGAGCTGCCCGTGTACACGCTGACCGCCCTTCTGCTGGGCAGGCTGGGCAGGAAGTTCATGCTGGTCGCGGCCCTGTCGGCCGCTGGACTGTGCTGCCTGGCGGGGAGCTTCGCCTTCGGGAATGTGCCCGGCAACGGGAGCTCGGCCGATACCAACAGCCTGGACTTGGGGAGGGTGTTCTCTGGCGACGGCGACGGCAGCGACTACTCGGCCCTGCTGAGGCTGTTTTGCGGCATCGTCGGCATCTTCGGCACCGCGGGCGCCTACAACCTGGTGTACATTTACACCATGGAGCTGTTCCCTACCGTGGTGCGGAATGCTGCCCTCGGGCTCGCCACGCAAGCGGGCAGCATCGGATCCGTGGTGGCGCCCGTCGTCGCGGTGATCGGCAGATCGAGTCCGTCGCTTCCGTTCGTGGTGTTCGGGTTCTTGTCTATCGTCGGCGCATTGTTGGCCACCCGGCTGCCCGAGACCAAGGACCAGGGTCTGCATGAAACCATGGAGGGAATGGAGAGAACGGAGAGTGTAAAAATCGCAGCAGCTGCTGCAGCAGCTGCTTCAACAGGCAATGGCAATGGCAGTGCCGTTCAGTCGTCATGACTAGGCCGAGCATGGATATAGGTTTCGATGTAGAGAGCAGCCAACTTAGATCCTCGTTAGATGGAGTTAGAATTGTATTTTTCATGTCCACGAATTGGCAGAATTTTTCGATGGACAATCCTTAGACTTGCTGCTGCTCGCGAGGCTGGAATCTGCTTCTCATGCAGAGAGGCCAAGAATTGCCGCGAGGATTACTTGATGATAGTTTCGGCCCTAAGGCTTCAATGTGTACTTTCTAGGCCTCAGACTTCTCCCTTAGGTAGGTAGATAGGACTGGAGTGTGAGTGCGAGGTAGTTGCAGCTTGTAAAATTTAGACTACTTGCCTGTCTATTCTACAGCCATGAAATTTTTTCTGATAGTCTTGTTTAAAATATGCGTATGGGATTGTACATAAGTACAAAACTTCTCACGTCTCCGTGTCATGAATTGTGGGCACTGAGGAGGGAGTGACATCATCTGCAACGTGCAGGACTGATATATGTCTTTCGGACTGAACCTGAGCAATCCTCAACGGAATTTTCTTTCGAAATTCTTACAGAACGTTTTTTATATACATTCCCACTGGACGTCAGTCCTGTAGATCAACTGCCGTCTCAGATGTGAGTGGTCCCATCTCTCGCTGGGACCCCACGCCTTTCCCAGACCTTTTACAAACATCTCCGCAGATTATGTCAAATTCATCACTGGTCAAGCTCACTACCCTCTGCATTTCCTTGCGTTCTCTGCAGTAGCGTCAGTTGTACGAGACTAAACTGGCTTCTGTCTAGTACTGACGTACATAAACTCCGATGCCGAGGAATGATCTCGCAGGATACTTTCACGTCAAGATTGTTGAAACCTTGGGACAAGTAACATGATATTGTAGCCAATCAGAGTCAACGTTGAACAGGTATGTGGATTCGTCAGCTCTTGCTAGAAGCAAATGTGTCAAACTCGTCCCGCATCTCGGCTACACTTGTTGAAGAAAGCGAGTAATGAGTGGTGTATGGTGGACGTGATTAGGAATGTTACCGACAATGTGGTTTTCTCGCAAAAATCGTGATTCCTCGTTACACACACTGTCTCACGATGTACGGCCGACTTGATGACGGATGCTGTAAATTGAGAGCTGCCAACCAATCAACCTCTTGAAAATTTGCAGATTCGTTTATTCCATTGATCGCAAGTCTCAAAACATATTTTAACCTCTTGATTCTGGGAATCTCTCTGGATAGTACATTCAAAACAGTGGCTGGACCTTCGATAGCTGATCTTATCAACATCCCGCAGTTTTCTCTAGATGATGTCCTGTCTCTCCCCTAGCACCGTTCAGAAATGTACAAAAAAATAGTGCACGTCTTCCCACCTTTCACGAAAGTGTAATCAAAGCCAAATGACGGAAAGGTAAGATGCATAGAGTCGACAGGCCACATCATTCTCCCAGTCTCCTGCAGCAGTACATTATGTACTTAAAAATACGCCGAAATCATCCGAGTGTCAAGGTCAATCGAACCAAGTAGAGAGAGAAATTTAGGAACTCCATATGAGCCAAGCTGGATCTCTCTGCATCGCCTCGAGTACAGAGTTCTGCCTCTATCCGAGGACAGTCTCAACCCACTCACTCAGTGTGTATTCTGACCACTGTCTGATGATCCTGCAAGCTTCAAACCAGGCCTTCCACATACGAGGAATGAAGGCTCGGTACCACCGTAAAGTCAAAGCTCTGTGATTGTACAAACACCTACAAGATAGTGAAGTATTAAAGCAACAGTCGTACATGGATGAAGCCAAACGGGTAGCTGGACTAGACCCCAACACCATTACAACTGGAAATTCGTCCTACAAAACATAATCTAGTGCATTCTGCACTTCAGACCGATAGGCAAGGATTTTTATATCCATGTTGCCCCACCTTTGTTTATCCTAAGTTTCTGTTGACATGTGAAATCATGTGATCTCGTTACATGCCCATATACCTAAGATGTTGGACGGTGCCGCTGCACTTGCCGACAATCCAAGAGATGGGTAATCTCAGGGGCCCCATGTACTATAGCCAAATGGATGGGAAGACCCATCAAGCCCGTAGAAGGGGAAATATTAAATTGTGCACCTAAAATATCTGAATGATCTGGACCAAAAAGTATATAATGAACACACCATCCCAAAAATCATGAACTAACGTCAGTCTTCTGCTATTTTTAGTGTTTGCTAGTTATCTTTATAGAACATTATTAAATCTGGAGATGTAAAATTGTCCTCTACATAGGATATCGAAAGAGCTCCATGTGTAGTCACTTCCTCGCCATCATGGCAGATGGTGATCCTCGGCGACTGCCTGATTGCCGAGGACCATAGTCAACGAGTCGGTTTTTATACTCACAAATATATTCTAATCATTCGGATGGGAATGAATGAGAAGCGACAACGGGCCAGACTGCGGACATGGGGCCAAGGGGCTACCTGCTGCCGCCGCTGTGGTAACATTCATCGTAGTCTCACAGCCGCTGAGTTGTGCAGACACGAAGGGCTCGGGGGAAGCTCATCTTTCACTTGTTCGGTAGATCGGTGTAGACAATGCTCGAGGAGGATTACTGCGCGAACACCCATTTGGACGGACGAGTCTGTCGAATGCACGCCGAATGGAGAGAATGCAAAGAGGGAGATGTCATCAGGTACAGATATATGTTTTCCCCGGAGCCCCAGTGACTGATTGCTCTGACGGTAGAGGCATGCGTCATCAGATCCGATCAGGTGCATGTCAGGCTGCTTGACTTCGTAAAGTGAAAAGCAGAGGCTGGCGTGCTCGTGTTGCAGTCTGGCACGCAGGCAGCCACCATTCACCTTCCTGCTATCGCTCCTCACTTAGAGTTTAGACTCCATGCAGAAACTGTATTATAAACCTTCAATCGGATTACTGTCAGCCTTGTTTGCATCATCCTTCTAAAATACAACAATTCTGATGAGAGATCAGATGGGCGGAAGATAGCAGGTGTATACATTCACACTCATGACGGTAATTACTGTGTCTCCTAAAATAACTGAGAGCTTTGTATAAGTGTTGGCCACTTTTCTATATCGGTACGTGTAGTTCTGAGACAGGCTTACTTTCAAGCAGGGCATTGAATTTTGGGGAAAACTTAAAACTAGTTCTCTGGCTAAAAGAGTAGTTTTGTATGCTAAATGGGCTTTCAAAAATCACTGTAAGAATTTATCAATCACAAAAAAAACTGTGTGAACCAGTTACAATAGATTCACCCCGAATCACGCACTTTTGTTACTGAGATTTAAATTAATAGTAAATTCGCATAACACTTTATTTAGTTTGCTCACATGAACTAGGAATTGCTCCTAAGTCGTGGCTCGAACCCGTATTAGAGTAAAGTTGAAGCGCTTAATGATTAGTGTGGTCGTCATCTTGTTGGTCGGTTCCCAAAATTTGGCCTTTCCAATCATACACAACATTTGGCCTACACTAGTTACGATCATGAGGGTAGTTATCTCTCATAGACAGGGTTATTTGGAACACAGGATGCGCAAAGTTTATCTCATAGAGTGAGATATCCATCTCACTTATGGTGGCGGAAGATAGGGAGGAAAGCTCTCGGACCAATCCCCCTCGGAAAGCTCATTCTCGAAAGTCGTTTGAAAGTGTTAGAACAAATCATTGGCAGTGGACCACACGACGAAAGTTCTGACGACAAGAAGTCTATAGCCATGGAGCTGAGCCAGCTGACGCTAGCAAGGGGACAAAAAGCGCGAGTGTGCAGCTCTGACACCGATCTCGAGCTTTTCGGGGAGGTTGAAGAGATTCAGACAGGTTGGGTGCAACTATCAAGTCCATGAAAAATCCCGAGTGAGTGAGTAACCTGGCTGAAGGTCCCTGAGAATATAGCGGATGCTCATGCGATTTTTGCACCACAAATCCGCAATTGGGGGTTGCTATATGGATATGATCGGGAGAGGCAAAGACGTGTTTTCTTTCAGATCAGATGACATCTGGATCCGATATATTTGATGTTGCTCACGAGGTACATGGGATTCAGAAGAAGATTTCAAGAGGATATAGTCCCATCCGCTTTATGCCTCCATGAATGTTGAGCCACAATGTCTCCAGGTTATGACATGCTCCAAACCATCGAAAGATAAGTAGCAACCAGTGACCATCCATATATCTAGTGCTGGCCATCCTGACGAAAATTGTCGAGGCCCGCGAGATCCACAAAAGTACAGCAGAAGGGACAAGTGCAGAGACGGCACACGGATGGTCAATAACCATCAGTCACAAGCAAGCTCGAGAATTAGAAATTAAAGACGGCGTGCTCATCAGTTGGAAACGTGATGCGCATGAACGATAAGCACAGATATAAGAGCGAAAGGGGCGAGGAGGACTCGGGCTATTGAGAATAGGTCAGTCTGAAAGCCAGATAAGGTAACCTGAGAGGATTCTTGAGAGGTTCCATCATCTGCCAAAAGATCAACCTTTAATCGTGAAGAAATGAAGAAAGTCCAGTTCCTCGCCTTCCTTCATTGACAGCTCCAAAAGCCAGAAAATCAAAACCTTATGGCGGCAAGTCGCTGTCACCTCTCGACCATGATTTTTCTATTCTGGACTCTCACGCGCATGCAGAGGCTCCTGCTCTGCCGACGACGATGCTTTACGATGGCCTCTTCATTAAGAACTATCCAACTCTCTGAATTCTCTCTTCTTGATCCGTGCATCATTCATTCATTCATCTCCCTGGACTTAAAATTGCATTTCATGCATCTCTTTTGATCAATACGTGGGCTTTCAAGTTCTCGTTGTCATTTGATGCAAAAGCTGATCCCCTTCGACGTCATATCCTTTTCCACGCATGGCCTAGCGCCATCTTTCTTTCGTCCACTGGGTCTTTCATGTTCATGGGCTGCAGACAGCACGTGGTTCCCCACCGAAGCTCCCGGTTGCAATGTTGCCGAACGAACGGCCCAATGGGTGCAAATGCCATTTTTCCTGAGAAATCTATCGATCGATTGCATGACATGCGATCTTCCCGTATGAGAATCTGGAAACCTTTTCTACAAGAAAGAAAGCAAATCTCTCTCTCTGTCGATGGAGGTCTGGCCTGTGGGGGTCAGCAACCGAGCAAAGTCGGTATGGGCCAGGCCACGGGACCACCAATACTACAATTTGAATATTCTATCGGTTGATTAAAGTGCGATTGAAATATGACTCTTAAACACGGCTACAAATTATCGAATTTTGATTGTTTTCACAACAATATGTCATAAAGTGTTTTGTATAGATAATCTGATTTGTCATATTTCAAATCTATCAGATTCATAAAATATAAAAATTTATTTATTACATTTTAGACTAAATTTCATGAAACGTTTACTACATGAAAAATATTTTATCTCTTACTTCATAAATTTGTCAATCTGTATTAAACAGTTGTAAGCATTAATATTTCATATCCTATTATTATTATTATCTTTCTTGAGCTATATTTTTTAATGAAAATTTTTACATCTAATATTACAATTCATGATACTAAAAATTAATTTTTTATTCTTTTATGATTTTTCTAATTATTTTCCACATTATTACCTATATTCATTACATACATATCATGGAAATAAATTTTTTTCATTTATTCAGATTAAAAATTATGAAATATGAATATAAAATATAATGTATATTCTAGGTCTATGAACATTTTATTCTATTTTTATCCTTCAATTTTCAACATCATGAATAATATATGAAAATAATACTAAGTTTAAAATCATATCTATTTGTAGGCTTAAAAATACAAAAATTTGTGTAAGTTTTAGAAACCAACATTGAATGTCCATGCCCAAATCATCCATGCTCATGAATTTTAGGTGACATTATTGTTTATGAATGGGCATAATTTTCAAATGATTACAACATTCATGTACAACAATATTGTTTGAATCTTCTATCCTAACTTGTTTGTAATGTCAATCATTGTATGTACATGACGCACCCAAAAAGCATGATAAGTCTTGTAGACATATCTTGCAATGATGCAATCTTATGATTGTAATTGTTCTTCATCAAAATTTTGAAATTGCTATTGTGCCTCATCTTTGGTACTCAACAAAAAATTCCAAGTACACATGGTAAAATTTTTATCAAACATCAATATGTATCATTTCTTTGTTAGCAATTGAGAAGTAAAAGATACGCATTAGTTAAAGTGCAACAATTGTAACGGACTAGTTGTTTGAGTACAACAAAGCTTGGAATCACGATCTTGGTTTTGCTTTGTTATCAAACAAGTAGCACATAAAGATATAATGTGACAGATCTTGGTAATTCTGGTAGCCAACTTCTTAGAGGCCATCAAGTGGAGCTTTTGATAGTTGACATGATACATCTTGCGATGCCAAAGCTGGGTTTGAAAAACCGAATGAGTCTGAAGATCTGGCATATGCTCTTCTATACTCCAAACTTCAGTGGAACGGAAAAGTTGTGTTGGAAAGACAGTGCAATGATGGTTATTAAGAAACCTCAAGGCTTAGATAACTTGTATAGGTTGTTATGTGTATCCCGTTCTTCATGAAGTAGTATACTAAGTGGATTTTTTTTATCAAATACATATTAAAATTAAAAAGTACTATATAGCCAAAATCAATTAGACGTCCAACAAACAACGAATTACGCTTCATATCAAGTACGTAAAGAACACATGACACCTTATTTTATATTTAAGTTAAATGAGTCCTTTCCACAAACCGGAAGAACTTGATTGCTTGAAATTCTAGTTGATATATGATCAACTTGATTTTCAATATTAAAAAAAATAATATTGTTTCTGGTTAAGTGTGAGGAGGTACCGCTATCAAAAGACCATGGCTGCTTTACTTCTACTTCATTCAAATGCAGAATGTACATTAGTCGCATCATTGGTTACATTTTCGTCTACAACTAGTGCAGCGTGATTGCCAAAAAACACAACATCAGCTTCCTCAAAAGCAACCTTGCGATGGTCATGATGACAGTTGAGATTGCATTCTATGTTGTTTGGCTTGGACTTCCTAGAGTTCTTGAGGATGTTGTAAGAGTTCTACAGCGCTTCAAGCTTTTTGGGAAGCTTATGATGACTAAATTTATACAATCAATGCCCTTGTTTTCCACACTCATTGCAATTTCCGAATTCTAAGCTTGGTGTAGCAAAATGTGAAGAATTGTTCATGTTGCTGTTATAAGTTCTTTCCTTAGAGCGCAAAGAAGAATTATGAGAAGTAGTATATCTATGCGGAGAATTTTTTGAAAATAATCATGAGAAGCATGGCAATTGTTAAACTCGATATGATCTTGGTTGCTCGAGTTCCTCCGGTTAGAGTAGTTGTAGTCACAATCATTGTTGGATCGTTGAAATGATCGTTTCATTCAAACGGATGTTATCCTATTTGAACAATACTGCTCTTTGTCTTGATCATGGCAATTGCGATTGCAATGAGAATTGTCTTGATGAAATTTGGCATAAGACTTACGCTAGGTGGTGGCAATAAGAGACTCGACCGACACGTCGATTCGGTTAAATCTGACCTCATGACTCATTTCTTCATCCCTGAGAAGAGTAAGTAACTACACAAGTGTATAAGGATGATGAATAATACTAGCTTTAATGAAAAAAGTAAACTCTGATCAACTCGGTGAGCAAATTCAACGATTAAAGAATTATAAGTTTTGAATCTTTGACTATCTCATTGCAATTTGATAATTGATAAGTGAGGTTTCTCACGGTTTGTATGTGAATCTCAACATATTGATACTTCCTCATTGAAAGGTTGGACAATTTACAATGCAACTACTAGACTTGATCCTCATTAGCCTTGATCCCCAAACAGTCAAATTTCTCAAATTTCAAATTTTCAAATTTGAAATCTCAAATTTTCTTCACATTAGATGAGGATCAGACATGGCAGAGATATGATGTATAATGTGCTCACGCACATTCATCCTAATATAGTCTACATCATCATTGCCTTATTTGAAAATGATGTCGATTTTCTTCTGAACGCTTTTGTTAATAACCTCTTGTTTTTACTTGGCCATAATTGCATTTTTACATGCTTGATGAGTAAATACTTCAAAAATTCCAAGTTCAGTTAGTAACTTCGCTAAAGCAATATTTTGTTTGATTGCTAAAGCATTGCTTAATCAAAGCATGCAATATTTTTTTACTAAATACCTTTGACATAATATGATCTCATCAAAATTATGTACTACAAAAAAGATAAATTGAGTTACCTATTATTGTCACATGATAACGTTGCAGATTTGATTTTCTTGGAGATTTTACTACAAGATTTTACTATGAGTAAAAAATTCCAAAAAGTAGGAGTGAGCAAAGAGTGGTGAAAAATAGTATGAAAAGATGTCAATGAATAAAAAAGAAAAAGTTTTCACTTCAAAGTACAAGATACAGCTTCAAGTTTTAAAAGTCACGCAAGAGTATGGCGTTAATATACGACATAGTCAAATATGATGGAAATAATGACTATCTGTTCTAGGAAAGACAAATTAAAGATCATGGATCTTGGCAAGACATTGAGTCCCAAATCATAGAGTACAATGACACCGATTGGATAGAACTCTAGTAACAAGTTGTGAGTTAATTAAATTAATCTTACTTAAATTACAACCTTTGATTTTGAAGCAAATAAATGAATATGACAAATAACTCTTTTGTTTGAAGCTCTTGAGAAACTATTTTGTCGCAAAAATTTCGAACTGATTGTTTGAAGCTTATGAGTTTTAAGATGAAAGATTTTGGCACAAAAATCCAAGATCACATTAATGCATTCGTTTATCTTGTGATTGATCTTTGTAATCTTGGAGAATAAGTTGTTGATGAGAGAAATCTTTACCATTTTCTGTAATTATACTATGTTATATATCATATTATTTATTATATTATTATTTACCATTTACCATATCACGTGTCTTGATTCATCGTGATAGACAAACAATCATTTACAAATTTTTGTAACTGTTATGTAAACTCATGACTTACAACAGAAAATAATGTTGTTAATTTATCTTAAAATGTTAGACTCAAAAAGTCTTGATTGGAACTCAACAAAATAATGCTTGACCTCAGACTATGTGATGAATTCATTCTTAGATATCATAAGCGCAACAATATATATTTGGAAGAAATCACTATCATCTATGAGTAAATTAACTTTACTAAAGTTTGAGTTGAGATGTTTTACGTGTGGAATTCTATAATAGAATACTTGACTAATAGATACATGTTACTTTCAGATTAGAAAAATAATGTTATCTAGCATTTGTTAAAGTTAAAGAAATATTGTAACAAACATCATAAACAAATTTTTGATGTTAAAAGTCATAGTTCCAAGATGTTAATTGAGTATGGACATTGTGACGTGTGGATAAATTTTTTTTAAATTTTCATTTTATATAAATTTTGATTTAAATAAGTTATAAATGATTATTTAAAATTTGTGTGGATTTATTTTTTCTAATAAAATTCTAAAATATTGATAATTTTCAAAAATCCAAATTGAAACTCCAATTCAACACAAAATGACAACTTTAAGTATAGAAAATCACAATTAATGTACTTATGAGATTGGATTTTACTCTGAAAGTAATAACACTATCTCGGTTTATATTCTTCAAGAAAATTATAACAGTCTCAATTGAATAATGTTGGAGAAGAATCGTAATGACACTATCTCGGTTTATATTCTTCAAGGAAATTATAATAATCTCAATTGAATAATGTTGGAGAAGAATCTCAATTGAATAATGTTGGAGAAGAATCGTAGTTACACTATCTAGATTTATATTCTTCAAGTAAATTATAATAATCTCAATTGAATAATGTTGGAGAATAGTCGTAATTACACTATCTCAGTTTATATTCTTCAAGGAAATTATAAGTCTCAATTGAATAATGTTGGAAAAGAATCGTAATTACACTATCTTGATTTATATTCTTCAAGGAAACTATAACTGTTGGAGAAGAATCGTAGTATATTTAGTCTATCTGATCTCCCTTTTAATGCAGTCAATTTTTGACACTCCTTGAATCCCGTTAGGAATGGATTACCAATTATAATTATTTGAGAACTTTTGACCTTGTGCTAAACCTCTTATTCTTAGGAAAATAATACCAAGAAATATCTTACTTCCAAGAAGTATCATTACTTTAAATATGTTAATGCTGTGAACAATTATTGACTACGGGATCCAGTATTGTGTAAAATTATTAATAGGAGAGATAATTCTTTCAATAAATCCAGATAATTAATTCTCAAACCGGTACGTGATTGGGATCACTTTCCTGCCACTCATACTTCTAGAGGGGAGCAATCGCACCAACATACCCGATAATTATGCCCAAATTACAAATGCCACTCAGTTCATGATTGTGGACTGTTTCTAGGTTCATGTTCGGATGGCTGAACATCATTTGCATGTATTCCTCAGGAGGCATCGCAAGCAGGACTTCACAGAGATATACGGGTTTCCAAGCAGAGACAAATGAAGCTTCTCACATACATTGATAAACATCACATGGACCAATTCACTTCATTTTTATTCAATAATAAAAAAATTAAATTGACTTGGCTGGCTTGCTCTTGCTCTTTTTCTTCTTCTTTCGCTTCTCCCCATTAACAGCGGTAGCTTTCTCCTCTGTACCGACCCCATCGACAACTGGATCTTGCCTACTTGACTTGCTCTTCTTCTTGAGCTTCTGTCCGCTGGTAGCATTTGTAGCTGCGGCTTCTTCCGTTGCTCCTTGCCCGTCAAAAACTGGAGCTCCCTCCGCCTGCCTCTTCAATTTGCTCTTCTTTTCCTTCAGTGACTTCGCTCCGTTGGCACTTGGCTTTTCGGGCTCCACGGCCATGGGTTCAGCAACATCTGGCAAAACATACGAAGTTCCACGTTATCCTCAGATCTGAGAAATTCTCTCAGAGTCCCATCAGCTCTCATCGAGATTCGTAACGTTTCTACGCTGACCGCCTTCACTTCATACGACAGAGAACTCCAAAGTTCACCGCTACGGCGAACTCACAATAACAGTAATGATCCAGCCCATGCTACTGAACTGGTTTAAGCATCACATCTTCGCACTCTACAGCTTGATTTTTGTAGTAGGCGGCAAAGGACATACCTGGAAGTGAAGGAACTTCCGTGACTGCCCTCTCAACTCTAGCATCAAAAAGCACCGAAACAAGTTGTTGTTTCAAAAACATCTGCAAAAATGAACGGAGATCTGTGTAAAAACTCCAAGAAAACGATGAATTTTCAACAAAGAGCACTTCCAGTACTCGTCAGATGCGAAAGCGGTGATGTTGTTAACAAGATCCCGTTCATGGTAGGAGAAAGAACAAGTCGTAGAGTTGCTACAGGGCGTAAGCAACACTGAGGTCTCCATTTGATCTTGGAGTTTCAGATAGCTGTGTATCATTTTGAGATGGTCACACCTTGTGCCGCAGTCCAGCGTGAAGAAAAATGAGACAGATTCCGACGTACGTTCAAAACATAAGAAGAAGTGGGCACAGAAGAGAAACTGTACCGATGCAAGGAGCTGTCTTGTCTGGGTGCTGTGAATTCTTAGATACCGATCCAGACCTGTAACAGAAGGAACAAATGTTCAGTATTTGGAGAAACTATCATCACAAGAGGTGAAATAATATCTGACCAGATTTCATAATTCTCCGAGTTTGAAAAAAAGGAAACATATGAAGGCATCCAACCAGACTGAGAATCTTGAAGCAGCTTGAGCCTTTGATTCATATCAGACTGAGGTTAGATCATGTATTTTGGCAGATTGGCGGAAGACCAACCAAAGCGTGAAAAATGGACATAAACGTCGAACGGCAACTTACCGCAAGAAGCAATGAGGGGCAGAGAGGGGTGTCGAACTACTGATCGGATGCTTCCAGCACATTTACCTTTGAACCCACCAATCAGCTTTCCTGCGAAAAATTCAAGGCATATTCTCAGCTGCAAACTCTTGGGCAAGTTTATAAGCCCTACATCCACACCTAGGACTTGTAAACTGGAAAACTCCCACAGTATTTTCAAGATCCTTCACCACATGACTGTCTAGTGAACAGCCTGGATTGTAAAAGGACAATTTGACTTGAAAAACTTGCACACCGATGAAGAGAATATCGATGGCCAGACGTGTTTGTGCCTATGTCTGCTGAAATCCACAAAGTGCTACATGACAACGTATATGACATCGAGAAGGCATCTCTGTCATTTGGTTTCACTGTCAAACTTCAGAATGGCACGGTCACAAGGACTGATGCAAATGATATCGAAGCATAATCCTATGTGAAATGAGAAGCTCAATCGGAGTTCAAATCTTTGATTTCTTTCAAGAAGACACTAACTTTCCCTTTTTCTTCATAATACTTCAAGATGACCAGTTTGGTCAGGCCTTACCTGTCTGCATATCAAAGCAAGCAAGATCTCCATGGCCTGTACCCACGTAGACAGAGGTACCATTTGGGTCCTTCGTTACAGTTCTGATAGGAGCCTCACCATAATCGAAAGCAAGAACTGGTCTTCTTTGAGCTGAGGTATCATAAAGGCGCACCTGCAGATTTGAATATTAGACCTCCAATTATTCTTTCACTATTGGTTTTGACACTAATGTCCTGGAGTGAACCTGAGACATTTCATGGTAGACAGCTAGATAACGATCACAAAGCCACATCTTCCTGCTTACGAAATATCTTTGTAGGCAACCATAAATCATGGAAACCGGATACTCTTGAGACATCAAAGTGATTTGAAGAAGGGGAGAAAGGGCAGTTGTAAAGGCAGGCCCGTGGAAACTGAACATACACTCAGTATACTATTTCTCTGTGATTCGACTTAAGCTGTAGAAATAAATGAGCACTGTGCAAACTAGTGAGCACTTGTTGAAGCCAGATAAATACCTGATGGTGACCAGTTCCAACTACAATTTTCTTGTGATCATCATCGAGAAAAGTTACAGCTGTCACCCATGCAGGGGACATCAACCCCAAATTGTCACGATGAGGCTGCAGACAGCGGAGGACAGGACGAACAACGATTCAATTCGTTTTTTTCTCCTTTGAGTACCCATTTTCGGGCAAGACTTTACTGCTTGAATTTGACATGAGGGAAGTTCTACTAGAGATGAGAGTGATGCAATCGAAAGCATTACTTACCGCTTTGGCACTCCATATCCTAGAACCTTTCTTAATGTCCCAGACGCTCAAATCCACACCTTTTCTGGAAAATGAACGCGTGTCAGCCAAAATGTCCGGGCAGTTTCTTAAAACGCTTTGCAATCGTATGGTTAGTAGCAAGAGAGAATGCAGTGAAATAATATCCTACTGAGCTGACCCTCCCACGGACTTTGACCTCTTCCACTTTTCTTTCCTCACATGTTCTGAGTCAATTACTGAGGAAACAGTAAGGACTGAAAACAATGCGCACTTTCGCCTGCAAATGGAAGTGGAGCTTGTTGTAATTCTCAAGGCTCGAAGCAGTCGAGGATACCCATTGCATACTTCTGACGGAGGAGGTCGGCAATTCTTACCCTCCAAAAGCAGCATACTGTTCACTGGCGTCGACTGCCATGCACAAAACGGTTCCTGTTTGAGATACGCTCCATCTGCTCAAAAAGTTTTCACTCTTAGGAATTTGTTCCTCATCCAACTCTGGAAGTCTTTGTAATATAGCATCTCCAAGTTCGGTGCATGTGAGTGCGGCCTTCCCCCTGGTCAGATATCGACAAATACTGAATTAGACATGGAGAGTGTAAATCAAAGAGGAAAGTTCGATTTCTGAGCCTCAGAGTGCCCCGTGATGTGCGTGGATGAATTCTCTGATTCGAAAAAACTTTGAAACGAAGAATGTGGAAAAAATTAATCGTTGGACTTACCACGAGCTGCTTTCGCCGAACAAGTGCAAGCCACAAACAGCATCAGATGCGTCTCTATTGGATGCAACATCCGCAGACGATTTCGGCACAACAAGGCGTGATTCAAGCAGTCCGCTGACAGGATCGATCACGTCGACCTAGAGCCATCATGGTAAAAGGTTTATTAGGCCAGGCTAGATATTGACTCACGAGCTCGTAACCCTTCTAAGATTATGCATAGGATGAACCTTAGCGACTGACCTCCATTGCCATTGACTTCGCATGAACAGGAAACATTACGTCACCCAAGGATAAGTTTGCACACTAAAAATACTCCTGACAAACCCGTAGCTACAGCCAGAAGATAGGAAGAGATGCAAGTCTGATTTTAACAAGGAAATGCAATTGAATACATGAGGATATGTGAAATTCAACTTACGGTGTTTGATTTTCTCGCAATGGCAAGGCCCTGCATATGACAGAGGCAAGCACAAAAGCTAAATCAGTTGTGAAGGGGTAAAATAATTTCACTAAGAAACAACTGATCCGGGTGGATAGTTGAAGGATGCACCACAAATTCGCCTCCTGCTATTTTTGCACTGACAGAAGGTGATAACAATTCAAGTGACAGGGTTCAAAAAAATTGAACTAACCGGCGACCCGTCGTTTGACATCGACATACAAAGCACACCTTGCTGAGGATCCGGGTCTCCCCATCGAGCAGCTACTTTTGGAGCTCCCAAGTCACTCTCGGTTGTGATGACTGAAGGCCAGGACAAAGAACCATCATCAGATACTCTGAGCACGGTACCCAGGATGCCACTTAAACCCCAGCCCTAAACCACCGTCAAGTGGACTCAAAACTCCATACCGCCTTCCAAATGGGCGGCATGTAGAGCAGGAAATGAGGAGAACAAACCGTCTATCGACATAAATTACAAACACAGACCATAAAAACATAAACCTCATAAACTACTCTGAATGCAAAGCTTTCCGGGCCAGTAATCGGGCTGGCAAAGGGTATGAATGCACTCAGTCAATCTTGATAAATTGGGAGAGATGTCACCATCGCGAAGCGTACATAGAACGTCATAATCCCACGGTTCAATTACACGCCAACCTATGCGCAAAAATCCTCTTAAACCCTAAACCCCAGGAAGGCTAGCTTCCTCCTCGTTAAGAAATAAAAAAAATCACAGTAACGGAGGGGGAAAGTTCCTTTCTCGATAATCAGGCTCGTTCATTCTCAGTCTCGAATCCAAACAAACTAACTGACCTTTAATAAGCCCCAACGAGTCACCGCAGAGGGCTCGAATTCGAGGCACACCAGGAAGGTCGACTTTGAGAGTACGCGGCATCGCAATGCCGCAGCAATCCCAACTCGATCAGAAGAACCCGACCCGAGAGTGAATCGCCTCCTCCCTCTGTCCCCTCTTCCGCCCCTCTTCCGCCTGGGAGCCCCAAGGATTCCAATCCCACTCGCAGCAATCAAGACTGCAATCAGTCCTGCCCCCAACACGAACGATCAAAGCCTCCCGATCCGAACGCAACAAATCCTGCACCCTAAACCCTTCAATCCCAAGGCTTCCCGGATTCTTTCGTCCACTTCCGCCCCGAATCCGAATCCCCCGACAGCAGACGGACAGAGCGTCTCGGAGCTGGCTGGAGATGATGATACCAGACCAACGCTCCACGCTCCGAGGGGCAGCAGCCAGGGGTAACAAAGGGCGCCAACTACGCTGGAGGGGTAAATCACTGGCGACGGACCGGAGGAGAAGAGCGCGGAGGGGAGCGGGGAAGTAGGGAGAGCCGACGAGTCGCAGTGGTTGTCCGGAGGGTAAGGAGAATATCTGGAGGAGAAGAGGGCGGCGCTGGGGGTAAGAACGCGCGGTGAATGGTGAAAGGACTGGCGAGTAAACCCTAAGCGGATATGGAGCCCTAAGTTCGCATCGACGAGCTGGGAGGGGAACGAAGGGAAGGGAAGGAAGGAAGGGACGAAGAAGCGCGAGGTGGGGGACGACGAGGACTCTGCGCTCTGCTCTGTTCTGTTCTTCTGCGCCTGCACGAGCTCGTGCGGATCGAGGCTCTTCTGGTCGGGCGGGTCGGCCTCGTCGTCAGTGCAGGGTGTGGATTTCGAAGCTTGTCACGATGTTGGATATTCAGTTGTTTAGACAGGATAAGAACGATCCGGAACGCATCAGGGAGTCCCAGAGGCGACGGTTCGCGAGCGTGGAGCTCGTAGATGAGGTCATCGCGCTCGACAAGGCTTGGCGAGGACGTGAGTCCGACTCCGCGTGCTTCGGTCCGGGGTCTCAAGTGTCGAATTTCTTGTTTCTGGATGTGGGGTTTTGGTCTCTCTCCCCGAGAGCTCGTCGTGAGGGCGAGTGGAGTCGAGTCACGGCCGGTTTGTGGCAATGCCATTATCCGACGGGTGGCGGTATAATTGGAATTGCGACACCTCACTCCCACTCCCTCTCACCTCTCGTCTTTTCTTTCTGTGTGTCTCTCTGCAATCAATCGCAGGTCTTTTTGAGCTGGAGCAAGTGCAGAAGAGGCGGAATGCCATAAGCAAGGAGGTTGGGAAACTGAAAGCGGTAAGATTCATTGCATCGCCATCTCGGTCGTGGGTTCTTGCGAATACTACTGTTATTTCTGAATTATGCTCTGCCAATTCTCTCATACGCATTTAGCTGGCTTCACTTCAAGAGTTCCGGATTGCCTGTTCATCGTCCCTACGTTGGGCGGATGGAATCGAGAACCTGAGTGGAGTGGATGTCGCAAATGTGGATTAGGCGAAGAAAGATGCTTCAGAGCTTATCGAACAGGGGCTCAACTTGTTAAAGGAGAGGACAGAGAAGGAGGCCGAGGAGGCGCAGGCTAAGGAGGCCGTTGACACTAAGCTGAGGCTAATTGGAAACTTGGTTCATGATTCAGTCCCAATTGATAACAATGAGGTGAATTGCCCACTTTTTTCCTGCACCCAATTCTCCATGAAGAGCGTTGTCCATTGTGATGAGAGTCTCTCTACAAACATGATGACGGCAAGCGTGATATTATGTTGATCAATATTATGTTATTGTGACAGGACAATAACCAAGTCGTTAGAGAGTGGGGATTGGAGACCAAGAGAGAAGAGGCAGGTCTGAAAAATCACGTGGACCTCGTCGAGCTCTTGGGAATAGCCGATCTGAACAAAGGTGAATAATGAAGTAACTTTAATTTGAAATGGCAAGAGACTGTTCAATCTGTGCTTCGGTGGCAGCAGGCAGATCGTGGGAAAATTATTAGTTTCGAACTGGACGATTCGATTTTACTAAACTGAGCTCAATTGCCATCTCATCACAGGTGCGGACACAGCCGGTGGAAGGGGCTACTACCTGAAGGGTGCTGGTGTACTACTGAACCAAGCCCTTATCAATTTTGGTCTTTCGTTTCTGTACAAGAAAGAGTACAAACCTCTGCAAACTCCCTTTTTCATGAAGAAGGATGTCATGTCAGAGTGTGCCCAATTGGCTCAGTTCGACGAGGAGCTTTACAAGGTAGAGCAATATGAAAGCTTCGCCCGTGTATGTTTCTTTTCAAACAAGGATGGCGTTGAGTGGGAGTGACGTCTCTTTGTAATTTGTGAGCTTATGGGCTTGAAATGATATGTATCAGGTGACAGGAGAAGGCGATGACAAATATTTGATTGCTACCTCTGAGCAGCCGCTTTGTGCATATCACAGACAGGATTGGATCGACCCCAAATCCTTACCCATCAGGTGAGCTGAAATCCTTGCTACCAGTCTCGATGTCATCGCATCGATGCACGCTCTCTCCAACCTGTCAGCTGGACATCCTCTTGAGCATGAAGTTCCTTCTGTTGCTGATCTCGGTTACAGCTCATTGTGACGTGGAGGGTGTGTTAGAAGCTCCTACGCGTGAGCTACATAGAAGACGCACCATATGTATGTCCTGCTTCGCACCTGATGATAAGATCTGAATCGTTGCTGTTTTTAATGAATTTCCGGGTTGTAGATATGCCGGTTACTCAACTTGTTTCCGGAAGGAGGCTGGTTCACACGGTAGGGACACACTTGGTATTTTCCGTGTGCACCAGTTCGAGAAGATCGAACAGTTTTGCATCACAAGCCCTGAAGACGATAACTCGTGGGCCATGCTCGAGGAGATGCTAAAGAACTCTGAAGAATTCTACCAAGCGGTAGGTGCCTCGTGGTCTTTGTCATGGTGATGGGAGTAGTATGCTAGTGAATCTGATTTCTGCGAGATAGTTGTCATTGCAGTCACTAGGCATCGTCAGTCCCGTCATGTTTTGATTCAGACATTTCCTTGGGGCTTGTGTCTCCTTACAGCTAGGACTTCCGTATCACGTGGTGTCTATCGTATCGGGAGCTTTAAATGACGCTGCTGCCAAGAAGTACGACTTGGAAGCCTGGTTTCCTGCTTCCAAGACATACCGAGAGCTGGTTTCTTGTTCAAACTGCACTGATTACCAGGCACGGAACTTGGAGATTCGATTTGGTCAGAAGAAGGTGAGTTCCTGGACTTCAGGACGCAAATCTAAACCTTGTATTCTTCAGAAGGTGGCCGCTAGTTGTTCACCCAGAACATTCACTGTGTCGTCTTTTTACATCACTGACTTTTCTAAATTGTCCTCGTTTTGCAGAGCAATGACACTGTGAAGAAGTACTGTCACCTACTGAACTCCACACTCACAGCAACGGAGAGAACAATATGTTGTATACTGGAAAACTATCAAACGGAAAGCGGGGTGAAAGTTCCACCTGTCTTACAACCGTTTATGCTAGGAATTGAATTTCTACCCTTTCAGGCTGCCCCTGCCAAGGACAGCAAACCCAAAAAAGCTAGCCTCCCAAAGCCCACTTCTCTCCCCCCAGTAGGTGACATTTCTCTTTCATAGTGAGCAGGATCGAAACTGATCCGTGGAGAGTCAAATTGTATCGGCCATACTCCAGACGTAGGTCTAGGTGTTGGGAGGCTCGATTGCGATGATATCTGGGTTTTTGCTTATAAGCTCCCTCTTGTATTTACCAAATTTTTAGCTCAGTGCACCCTTCGGGTGTGAAGGACACCGGAGGCAATTCTTTTACGTGGCTTCTGACATATTGTGCCCAAAATGGAAATACTGGGAATACAGCCATTCTTTTAGCTTATTACCTTTCGGTCATTAGCTGCTGGTCGGGCTCGAGAATTTTGAAACCAACACTTTGACTAGTGTTTCTGAGTTGATCATCCACTGCCATCTCAATTTTGACTTCTTATTCGTGGAAGCTGTTAACCTTTACTAGACTGTCGAAGGATTTGCTTGGTCCAGACAATCCGATTCTTTAAGATTGCCACCTAGTCTGTCCAGCTTATTCGAATATGGGGAATCTAATACCTGTCCATTGTCTACTTCTGAGGCCGTTGCTTCTTTCTCTAGAAACCATTCAGAACTCTATCTAGAGCTGGATTGATATCACCTAGGGACTTTAGCATGCTTGGTTCTCCCGGGAGGTGGATGCCTATGACTATTACATCATTAGGTGCTTAATCCATGCCCCGACTGTCAAATGCCCTCGTTTTGTATACTAGTTTGTTACTGTCCAGTCTGCCACAGGAGAGTTTACTGAGTGTGTTCTCAGGGTTTCACTGAACTTTGAGGAGGGAAATATGGTCTTCAGTGAACACTTCTTGACCGCTTGTTTTCGTTCTAGTATAGATTAAGGAAGAAGGCAAATAGATGGATGACCTTCTCCTCTGTGCGAAGAACATCGGAAGCCCTCAAAGCCCCGAGTATTCTATTCTAGTCTACCCTTCCTACCGAGATTGTCAGGGTAGTTTGTATCTCACCTGAGAAGAGAGAAGAGAATAAGTACTTCACCATATTAATGGTTTAACTTGTTGATTTGTGGAAGCTTGGTCTGGATGTCAAGACTTGGTTGTTTATCATACATTCTCGTTTTTCAATCACCAGTACGAGCTTCACACCAAATTCTTTAAACCGTGTAAACTTTTTGAACCTCACACGCATTTCATCTGATAGTGACAGCAAACCAACTTTAGATGATTGCACACCTGTCCATTCATGCATGTAAAGAGCGTGAATAGAGGCTTCGAATGTCTAGTTAGAAACTCAAACATCTTGGACGATAAAGTCTTGATGAAAACCAGTAGAGAAAGTGTACGGAACCCAACATGGAAATATCCTGACACAGGGATGGATAAGAAACTGGATACTTTCACCAGGGTATAGTATTACAACGAGCATAGATGTGACCTAGGTTTGAAAGAAATTCTTAAATGTATATTTACATATTTGTAACAGATACAGATTTAAATAATATTAATATATATTATATAGTCAAACATACGAGATCATACGGTTGTGACAATTAGAGTATAAGTTTTTTATGAAATCTGACTTCAGTTTAAGATCCATATCATGAGATCGAAATAGATGCATGTTTGAAATGATTTAAATATGAAAGCTTCAGGAAAAGTGACTGATTTTAAGTTTTGTAAAGAAAAACCAATTTGTAGCGTATAATCCAAATTGTGATGGAATCTACATATGACTTTGATTACTTGAAACTTTTTTCACCGATATATTAAGTCTTCAACCTTGCCACATACCAATTTTTCAATGGATGTGTGATATTTATTGACAAGAAGACTATCAACTTTTCGTATATAATATTTTTAAAATATGTAGAATTTTTAATCATGATTTGAAAAAATTTTACATTCACATACAGAAATAAGATTGAAAATTCCATTACTTATTTATCTTTTAGTTACATTCAAAGATAACGCATGCAAAATTTTGTGTTTTCATTATTTCATAATTTGTTTCAATACGTATAATGATCTCATGAAATTACAAATCAATTTATCCAATATTTTAAATCAACTGGTTATCTCATGTAAAATTTTTCTTATAAATATTCATATAATATGTTATAAAAATATGCATTTGTTTTATAATGAAACTAAATATTTTATCCAATGCACATACTAAAGAAATTGTAATATATTTCGTTATAGATGTAAAAGAATTTATTATAATCTATATTTTTATTATATGAAACCTTTAATCACTAATCTCAATTTGAAAATTCTCTCCTAGTCATTTGTTGGATTTTACTTCAGTTTATATATCCATTTGTAATCAATCAAAATATAATAATTAAAAATTCAACTACCTCCCAAATCATATGATCAATCAAAGATTGTATCTCACATTGCAAAATTATACTCAAATTTTTGACAAAAACCTAAATTTCTCTTTAAATCATGATCAATGTAATGATTTCCAAAAACGGAAGAATCAATCAATGAAACATACATCATACAGATTCCACTCACCCGATTTGATGAGCTCCTAATAGAGCATTCTGATTAATCTTAATCTTTTGGTACAGGTACTTGAAACTCCACTAACCGGATTTGATGATCTCTTGATAGAGGATTCTGATTAATCTTAATCGTCTGGTGCAGATACTTGAAACTCCACTAATCTGATTTGATGGGCTCCTAGTACTCCATATGTATCGGAGTTTTTCCTTATGTCACAACATTAATCACATAATTATCAGATTTACTTTCAACAATATCCATGAGTGTAGATTTATCTTCGTAAGTATAGGAAACCTAAGAACTCTCTGCAATACTCATTGAAAGAAACATATCTATTGATAATAAGCTTACATGCTAATGGATACCGGAGCCTATAAACCTGCATATCACTAACATATCCAAGAAAATAACAATTATCAAATAGAGTATCTAATTTAGTTTTATTTTACTTCAATATGAAAATGTAAACAGTACAACCAAAAATTCTCAAACAGTTATAATCAACCATACTTTTGTAAAAAAGTTCAAACTAGGTCAAAAAATTGATTATGCTAAAAATAGAAAGTTTTAACATATTTATTACATTATTGAAAACTTTAGTCCAAAATTCATATGATAAATCAAATGGGCTCAACATACCTACGCAACTTTTGAAACAATGTTTGATTGAAATTTTGAAAATCAACACTATGGTGCGGAGTATACATTGTGATGTAATAACATAAAAAGTAAAGAAATAAAATAAGATAAGATAAAGAGTAATCTTTTACTCTTTGCAATAATTTCAAAAATACTCAAAAATATATTCCCCTTGAGTTCTCCAATTTTTGAAACTTGTAAACAGTTGAGATTTGTGAATGAGAAAATAAATCCACATGGTCCTTAAATAATCATCAATAAACGATATGTAGTAAAATTTCCTAGAGAGTGAAGTTTTAGTAGACGGTGTGCACAAGTCACTATGTATCTACTCAAGAAATTCCTTGAGACTATGAATTCCAACACTAAAGGTTTGTCTATGCTGCTTGTCCATGATACAATGTTTGCAACACTCCAAACCAACTTTAACCTTGCCATATTACATTTATTCTACTTTAGAAAATACATCTACCTTTACTACTCATGTGTCCTAGTTTAGAATGTCATACACGAGAGATCTCAACTCAAGATCTAGTAAAATGAATTTCTCCACATATAGTATTGCTTTTTTAGCAAGTATAAATTATTGTGTTTATGTGCTCTAAGAATTATCTTCTCTTGGACTCTAACCTCAAACATGTTTTATTAAGTACTTCATTCAAGTGTTTTGAATTTAATATTCCAAAAAAAATTAAATTTTTTTTTTAATATCATATATAAACTTAACTTGGATAAATGTACAGTTGACCTCATCAAACATATGAATCTTCACAAATCCAACATATTCAATTTTATAAGCTTATTTTCCATAAAAATTAATCCGTTTGATATTGAGAAAATATAAAATAAATCTCTAATTTAACATATGTGATAAAAACAATCACTATCAAGAATCCATACATCATCAATAATTTTTGATGGATTATATAAAATATAATTATGATATATATGTTTCAAATCAACAAGTCATATTACTCTTGGTCAAAGTGTTTAGTCACATTTACAAATAGAATATCATTATAGTAAATCTTCTGTACTTCTTAACGTGGTCATTATGTCACATCTACAGGTAACCAATATTTTCGTTGGTGAGTTAAATTTCAATTTCTTTCATACAAAATTTCATGATATATTGAATTTATATAAACAATTAAACTCTAGTTCATAATAAAAAGAATGTTACTTGAATTGTCATTCAAGTAAAATATGAATAATATTACTAAGTTTGATAAAGATATAAAAAATAATTAATTATCACTAAATTTAGGTTAATTGTCCTCACTTTTTTATATCCTTAAAACTCTATCAGATCTAATCGCGGAAGTTTGTTTATAATTCAGATACCGTGAGAACCTACCCAACTACTTGGTCTTGTTCTCCGATGCCATCCCAATGGTGCTTGACCGGTGAGTTTCCACGTGACTACGGTTGGGACATAGTCGGATTCTCTGCCTACCCCGAGACCTTTCCGGAACCGGGTGCTAAAGATGATACAACTCCGGATGGACCATGTTGGGAACTTTGGGATGTGTGAACCTGAACTGCTGGCCAAGAAAGGAATGAATTTCGGGGAGGCAGTCTGGTTCAAGGCCGGATCATATATTTTCTCCGAGGGAGATTTGTATTATCTCGGCAACTCTAGCCTAGTACATGCGCAGAGCATTCTAGATATCTGGTACTGCCAGGTATCCTCATGGGAGCCATCGAGGAATACATAGCACCCGTGGAATAGGTGAACGACCATATCTACCCGGTAGTTCAATTCGACCCTCTGCAGTTGGCCGAGTACCCGACCTGAAGACCGGAATGCCGGCTATGTTCTCCATGTTCGGATTCTTAGTTTAGGCTATTGTCACTAGAGACCTTGGTCCACCACTTGGTTAATTAACGTAAGCGGAATGGTAACTAGCTGCTACCAAAATATGTACTTTATATATGATAATAATACCAAAATTTCATTCTTCCATCCTGGATTACTTTCCCGTGACTTTTCGAATTTGCCCATTGGTTACTTACCGCATAAAACTGCGATATACACTAATTATGAACTGTCTGGATGTAACTTTCTATTGCTGATAAAAGGCCCGATTATTGCAAAACGAGGCTAATAAGGAGAAATAATTCGTAGCCTGAAATGAAAGTGACTGCACGAGAATTCATAACTCACGTAGCGCTTGGTGGGCTCATGGAGGAAAGGACGACATTTGAACCCTGATGCTCCTTCTCCAGACCTAAATTTGTTTTCCTTAATATTGGAGTTACCGATCGTTTGATCCGACAGCGACGGAAATGCTCGTGGATTCACGAATTCACGTCGCAGAGATCCGAATTTCTCGACCGTAATTTTCAGGTTCGGCGAATGAGCGAAGCAGGCATGGCATGCGTTTGCTCGCAAATCATTTAGCGATGGCGCGATCGCGATGCTGGAAGGAATTACGAAGGGTCCATCGAAAGTGCTGGAGCTAAAAGGCTGTTTCGAATCTCAGTCTGCTCGTCGCGTGGGCCCTACGGGCCTTTGTCAGAGGCTTAGAGTCTTCGTCTTCTTCTCCGACCTATTGCTTTCTGAGAGATTTCTGCTTTTCCAATGGATAGCCGCTCGAATGCTGCGTCTTTCTTCATCTCAGTGGTTGTTTGGAGAACTTTTCCGCTACGGATGTCGGTGGAAATCATAGCCAGCAATGCTCGCAAGCTCTAATTGTGTGCATGGATGCATGCCGGACGACCGCCCCTTGAAATCATAACAAAGAAAGCGGAAATTGCACGCTCTCATGAAGCACTAACCTAATGGACGATGGAGGAGGAGGACGACGACGGAGGAGCTAATGGGTTTATCTTGATCGATTCCCGCCCTTCTGAAACCACCACACCTACAGCGATACCGAACTGACAAAGTATCCAAGGATGCTCGTTGATGGCTGAAAAGTTCAGAATGTGAGAAAAGGACGAGGCGGCGGGAGTTCTTTCTCACATGTTGTTGGAGAGTCAAAGCACAGAGCTGCTCTCACTTGAGCCATGAAGCAGACAGACACAGACAAATGAATTGCGGTTGAAGTGTGCATGAGAAACGGAAGATACGTTCTGAAAGCAATGGAAGCTTCCTGAGAAGAAAGAGTAAAGAATGAAGCATTTCAGGATGAGAGTCGGTCTAGAATTGGTCAGATTTTGCGGTTGAAGACGAAAAGAGAAGGGGAGAAATCTTTCTGGTGCTCCTTACGACCGTGGGCGGCAATGTCGCATCTCGATCCTTATTATCTCGTTAAAGATGAAGTGCAGGACTCTGTACGTATCCACACATTCACCCACAAGAGCGGCTCAGTAAGTGGCCAGATTTTCCGCAAATATGGGCCTGTTGCGTTGCTTTGAACAAATGATCCACTGCTCTTTCAATCTTTCAATCTTTCAATCTTTCAAATCATCGAGACTAAGGTCTGATCAACTTTTACAATGCGTACTGTCCCTCCACGATCTCCTCAAACAGTTCGCTTTTGAATTTTCTGCACAGCGCGAGTATATAAAAAGAGAGACTCTTGCTTACATCCAATCTTCATAATAATAGTCTAACATATCGGATTGGCATAAGTCTCCTGCAACTGCCAACCTTAAGCAGAATTTTTAGTAGGTGGACGCAATTATGCACTTTTATCATGTGATTGCAAGTTACGAACCTGACCTGTTTTTCCCCAATCGTAGATCGCACAACTTCAGTCAGGCATGACCCAGTGGAAGCAGCTACCTGAAGTTTCGAATGAACGGGCCAGCCTCACCAAGAAGCTCATTTCCAGCTGTGATACCATCAAGTGGCAGGTGTGAACTTTTGATAACATTTGTTCGTTTGACCTCGGTGCTAATCAGCAATCCTCAATACTTTGTCTTATGGATGAAATAAAAATGGCGAGTTTGATCTCGATATGGTAGCTGCTCAGAATATCACAAAGCTCTTTCACCATAATCTGCTAAATGGCATGCCAACTCCACGTAAAGGTCAAGCAACTTTTGCGTGTAATCAGCTTGCCAAGAGAAATTTAATCACTCAAAATTCAGATGTATGGAAGTTCTGTTCATACAACATGAACAAGTCATTCATATCAAATAGATATTTAGATAGTTGTTCCATGATGCCATGCAAGGGCCTTCTTCTTCTACAAAGAGAGACCTTTGTCGATCACGTAGAGAGTGCTGAAGATGACGTCTGTGTGTGTTAAGGTGGACGAACTCGACAAGGCGGTGTCCGTTGCAGAGAGGGATATGACCAAATTTGGAGTTAGTCTGACGGAACTGCAGACACGAAGAGCGTGGATCAGTTCGACAGTTACCGAGGTGATTCAATGAGAGTGTGATGTCAAAGAATGCGCAGCTGATTCCAGTTAGATCGCCTAGCTAGCATCCCAAATCTAGGCAGATTGTCCAACTTTAGCTGGTCAAAACGGTCAGCTTCGGAGTCACTGTCTTGACGCCGCTGCAAGTGAAGAGTCACATCGAATTCAGGAGAATGGACTCCGAGGTGTTGTATAATATGTTGCTGACGTCGTGGGGATTGTGACCTGGGATCTTGTCAAAGGGGGTGGTGTTCTTTCTATATTCTTTCCAAAGCTTTTGAAGTCTGATGAATCTGTAGCTGCACATTGCATGTCTATACAATAAATGCAAATCTCCAGGATTACCACAAGATTATTTACTGGTCGAAAATGTTGAATTCACTGTTTATGTACCCCTTATCTTTGAAGGTAATTCGTTTCTTAGGTGAGTAGTTATCGGAAGACACTGCAAGTTGCCGATGATGCGTTGCGGCTTCCCATGGCAGCTCCACTCGCAGCCCACGGGGATGCCCTGAGGGGTCAGATCGGGCCCGTGCAAAAAAATCGTCAGAGCTTTGAAAACGATGATTATATCCATGGTGAACAAGAAAGGCAAACCCAGTATTTGAAGTAAGACGAATATCATCGCAAGTGAGCGCTTGAATATTCTTTCATAATACTGCACTCTGTGAGCCCTTATTATAAGATTCTTGCCTGCTTCATATTTTCCTTCGCCCGTAAGATTTTGACCATGATGGCACTATAACTTCCACAGCATTGGAAAAATCATAAGGACTTCAAATTGGATGCTTAACTCTACCAGTAGCATCAAACGTATAAAGTCGAACGCTTAATCAAACTGCTCTTTATCGAGGTCTGAGTTGAAGCATATTCAGGAAATGAAAAGCAAAAGTACGCTCATCAAGGATTAATATTACTTTCTAGGGAGCAAGATGAAGATCTGGACGATTTGAGTCAAAGTGTGCAAAGAATGGGCAACATTGGCTTAGCAATCCACGAAGAATTGGACAGTCAGGTACAGGTTCTATCTATGCATTCACTCGTACACAAGTTTCAAAACAATCAGTGTGCTCTCTCCAATTTCCCTCTGTTAAATATAATACATCACAGGTATCTGTACGTATCTCAGCACGAGTGAACATGATATTCAAACCTCTTGTTGATCCGTGCAACATCAAACGATCCATGTACACAAAGGTTTGTTGACAAAGAATATACTGGATTTCCAAATGAATTATTGGTTCTAATTTGGACACCTCATTGATTCAGGAAGTCCTTATCAGCGATATTAGCCGTGATGTTGATACCGCAGCTACTCGGCTTGATTATGTCCAGGTGAATGTCCTCAAACGACCCGTAAGTAACCACCGCAGGGATTTCGGTTAGGCTGTTTATGTCAGAAACTGTTTACTTTCTCATTTGGCTTTCTCGTCGCCCAGTGCAAACGTCAAGTTTGATACAAGTACGAGTGGCCCCACCTGCTGCGCAAGTTGTACAAAACTCTCTCGTTTGTATGACTGTGACCGATATTACAAAATCTGTTGCTTTGATCACAGTCACCCTTCGATGAAGCTGAGGGTCTTTCAATTCATCTGAAAGTAGATAAATTACTTGATTTGTCAAGAAAATAATTTCTGGGTCCATGGTATCCTGAATGGAGAAGGTCTTTCTGATCAAGTCGCTGGATTTCTATGCAGAAAAAAATGGAAACATTGATAAAGAAAGCTGGAGCTAAAGGGCAGCTTGTTTTGATTGCCGTGCTGGTGATCTTACTAGCTCTTTTGATCATGCTGATATTTTACACTTGAGACTTTTTCAGCTAGCCGCTGTCTAGAGATTTGTTGACCAGCGTATGACAGCTTGGAGCCTTGATAATTGATGGTATATAGAAATCAGTATATGTATATATTCTACGACTAGCTCGTATAAAATTTGTCAACCTGGCATTATCCAGTCTCGCCGTTCGCACTCGTCGGTAGGTGTAGAATGTGATTCAGCATGTGAAGCAACTTGTATTGCTCGGTTGTACGTTGTATGTAATCCGGTGAGAATTTTACACCACAAATGTGTCTATCACATCTTTCTTCATGACTCACTGTCACAGCATCGTCGACTTGGACCTGGAGTGGACCTGGAGTGGTTCAACGAGACTTACTCATTGTTTTCTTTTGGCCTAAGATATAGTTGCAAAAGGCTTGGAACCTAATACGAGAACGACCCAGGCATCAATTCCGTGAAGACACATTATCTACCTGATCACGTCACGCCGTTGTGCCCGTCACCATTCGAAGAGTCCTCATTCGAGTGAGCTTTCTTTTTTGTCGTCATTCTCTAGCAAACCATTCGCAGTGACCATCGCTGGGGCTAAGTATAAGAAGCAACTCCTGCGGTCTATCCTGGGTGCATCTCTCAGCTCTACTTGCCTCTTACTGCGAAGGACCATCCATCCGTCGTACTTAGCGAGCAGTAGTGCTCCTGCAGTGAAGCAAGACATTGTATTCTGGAATCAGTGTGCGTTGCAGTTCTGCAATATCTCCATCCACACTCTGCAGTCAAAGCATTCTTCTAGGTCTCCAAGTGCTGCAGGTCCGACGGGAATATCGCTCACTGATAGCTTCTGCACTCGATCCTTTTCTCCTCTGCGACTTGAGCTAGCACTTTCTGAAGAGCGGCAGACGTAGAAGGAAGCAGCTCCTTGCTGTACAAGGGGGAAATTTCGACCCTTGACGCCGGACTTCAGACTCACATCCATCACAAAGCGGTAGGAGTCGGCATCATCCTCTTTCTGTATGAGTTTCAGCTCATATGGAAAGCGGATGCAACTATGCACAACAGTCACGTCTGTTCATCTTCTGCAAAATCTTTCTCCCTTGTCGTCCTTGCCAGTCAAAGCTATCGTGGTACTAACGCAAAAGGCTTACAAGCTTAACTTGTAGTCTTTGACATTTGTACTCAATTCTTACTAGAGCATCTTCATAAATGCTGAAGTGGAGGTACTAAGTGCACTGCATGAGTAGATGTCATTTATGACACTGGTCTCAGACAAGAGCTGGTTGAGCGGGAGTGACTTGATAGATTGCAGATCAGAATCTCCAGTTTGTTATTTGCATGCTGCGAGCACCACTTTGACAGCATGAAGTTTTCTGGGCAGAATCATGCATCGTCACATACACTTCTACTTTGATACTATGATGAAATCGCTTTCAAGACAACTCTACGTTGCTAACCTGACACTGTCACACGCTTACAACCCTGACTTCTGGTCCCAGGGGCTCCTTCAAAGCAGGAAAAAAGAAATGGATTTTCTGGTCCGCGTTTACACCTATCTCGTCCTTCTATTGGGAGTAATTCCATCATATACAGCAGATGCCAAGGTTTTGAATCTCATGTGGAGTAAGGCTGGTGATCCAGACTCTCTAGCATTGACAAAGTCACACCGAGTCGAGGTTGGCGACGTCATAGGTAATGGGGTTGACTGCAAGCAAGGACAAGTCTCATAACTGCGATCCTTGAGATTGGATCTTCTTTTACACTTCGCTCTTCCAATTTGTATCTTTGTTTGACATTGACTGCAATGTTTTGATGTACTTCATGAAGAAGGCAATGATGTCACTGAATGGCAGTAGCTATTGAACAGAAAGCGAGGAACTTTGCTTACTGATAAAGTCATGTTGATATCTGTGGAAAAGCTTTTTACTATGGCACCGGAGCTCCGTATCACATGCACATGAAACAAGGAGGAAGTGCTGATGAAACCAGTACGTGGCCATCTCCAACCCAAAAGGGTTCGATACACAAATTATGGCAATTCCGAGACGGGCAATCATTCGCCGTCTGCGATTTTTCTCATGCGACTCTTTTCGATGACAGTGGGAAAGGGCAGTACATGGTACGTCGTCAGCTTATGTCTCTGCAGTCCGTGCATCAGAGACGTGTAAAATCCTCTGGATGCTTTGGACTCGAGGCGATCACACGTATCTGAATTTTGTTCGAGAGTTTCTTTCTGCAGTGAGTATGTTCAGTGTGGACCGAGTTCGTGTTGCCTTTGTATCGGTCTGCAACATGAATCTGATCTGATTTCTGCTCGTTCCGTTGGTTGTAGTGGAGAGCGCCGTCAAAGGGGACGTTTTACTTCGGATTCTCGGCCGAGGACAATCACTCGGAAGCTCATTGTTCATCGAGAGTGAAGCAAATAAGAATCACTGTGATTCCCAAGGAGGTGATCCAGTCTGCCGAGGACGATGCACTTGCTCCAGCTCCTGCTCCTACAGCCGGCGGACCCGTCCCGATTGTACCGGTACGTGGCCCAGCTCTCACCCCATCCCCAACACCAGCTGCAGGCCCTGCTGCACCGTCTCCATCTTCACCTCCCACCTCCACTCCAGCTCCAGTGCCAGCACCCACTCTCCCTGTCACTCCAGCTCCTGCCGCCGCCGCCACTCCCATCAGCGATCCAGCACCAGCTCTAGAACCCGCAGTCCCTTCTCCTGGCCCTGCCCCGGGAGTCGAAGTTCCCGTTCCAGCTCCCAAGAGTCTCATAGCTCACCCTCCCCCTCCACCCGCTCATCACCATCCTCCTCCTCCCCCTCCTCATTCTCACAAGCACAATCACTCAGCTCCTGCTCCAGCTCCCTCGTCATATTCCGGGCCTCCTGCTCCACCTCTCGAAACACCGGAGCCTATAATCTACTCACCGGACGTGTCTCCTGCTGGTGAACCCACTCCACCGGTACGTGTTGTTGCTCGACAGTGACCTTAATCGGTGCATGGATTCCGGTGACTTTTCTCGTTTGCAGATTGCGCAGCAGTAAAATCAGATAGATTACGTCCTAAATCCATGCACACTGGTGATTGATTGGTTTCAGAACGATGGAGTCGTCGTCGAGGCGCTTCCATGGGGCGCAATGGTGATCGCAGCGGCAGCAGCTGTCTTCGCCGCTTGAGATATGGTCTTCCATATAGCAAAGCCAATTGCGGTCCACACATATCGTCTTCAATTTTGACGCCCTCCCTCGATCGAGGATTCTGAGGTTTGGTGGCACAAACCTCCGAAGCTTCTAGAGGCACGAGCTTTGAGACTATGCTTGACTGCAGTTTTAGATCTTAGAGGTTTAGAGTGTCCCGGCAACTCGCGACGACGTTCTACTTCCCTCTTCTTTTTTTCACTTTCTCTTTGCGGCTGCTACTGAACGCTGCAAGGCCTCAGTCGTGTGTGAGTCTGATCAGTCACCCGTGTACACGGTGAGAAGATCACACGGAGGCACCAGCTTGGACTTGAAGTTTGCTCAAACAATAAATTGTGTGTGTGTTTCATTTCATGTACAAACTGGTGTGCTGATCATGACGAGGGATGAACTTACTGGAATGGATAAAAAGTTGAGAAATGTGATTGGCTTGTTTGAAATCATATAAATAATCGAAATGGTGAATGGTGACCAAAGTCTCTGACTGAATGCAAGCAACAAGAGACCATATCCCTCCCATTATAGACACACGTGACAGGGCCCTGTATAATATTTCATGCAGAATTAAATTCAGAGACTTTCAAATTGTCTAAAGTTCCACTATTTCTCCCATCGTCGTCTTATTATGTCTGTGAGTGCGGTCAAAGGTGAGACATCCAATACAATCAACTCCACTCCACTCCACTCCGCATGATCACAACAGTTTCATTACAGTTGCATTTTGAAGCCTCCATAATATCACTTCCGACTTCCAGATCTTCGAGCTCGATCGACCTGGCTACGATGACGGCTCGATCTGATGGACAAAGTCCCATGCTTCACATTGGCGAGAGGTCTGCTGAGGCAGATCAGACGAGTCAGGCATGGCGGCCTGGTCATGATGTGATTGCCCCACGTCGTACTCGGAGCTGGTAGATGTCATGGTCAGTCACTCGGAGTCTTCAGATTCAGCAGGAGTACCGCTGGCAGACTCGTCCGTGTCAGCCGGGGATCCAGATCTGGAGTCTTCATCTTTGACAGAGAAACGGGTAGACCTCGAAGTGCTGGTTCGAGAGAGTCCACTGGTGCGACTGGTGTGACTGGTTCTGCTGGAGGCGGAGGCTGATGATCGAGGAGAACCGAAACTCGATCGTGTCACAGTTGTCTCCGTTGCTGTTTTTGAGTCCTTACGTCCATCTTTTTCTCCTTCCCCGCCTCCTCTTGTCGTTAAATTTATGTCAGTGGAAGAAGCTGCGGCAGCTGCTGCTGCTGCAAGGAACTGCATCGTTTCTAATGTTGTATCGGCGCCAATCGATTGTAACCTGCATTGCGTGAGCTTTGTCATTGCCATTGCGTTCTCCAGTTCTTAATTTTCTCCCAAGAGATTACAGATTTTATCGACTTTATCAGATAATCAAAGCAATACAGAATCTTTTTATAAATTACAAATGAATGACAATGTATGATATGATCAATCAAATGGCATTTGAATTGAGCTCTTTCGTGTGTTTTGTGCTAACTTGAAGCTCAGCACCTAATTTATGACAATGTGATGAGAGAGAAAGACATTATATTACCTCGTCAAGTGTTCAGATTGAAGCTGCTGAAGGAACCTAGGATTTGGAGTAATGGAAAACTTTTCATCACCCGCCTTCACAGCAGCACTTGGAATCCAAAAGGGATTGAAAACCTACATGTCCATCAAATGCTATTAGCGGGTGTAGACATACCATCAGTTAACATCAACATTGAATAGTCATGTCGAACGAACTGTGTTGAATGTATGGTTGGTCTTTGTCATATAATTGATTTGACCAGACATTCCACAAAGGTCAGATAATAGGAGAAAATCAACTCGAAATTTGATGGCGACGAAGATTTAGAAGCCATACGCAGACTCCTGATTCAGACGTGTTTTCAGTCTTTTTATACCACAACTACCACGAACTGAGATTTTGCATAACCAAGTCACAGTAAATTTTTAAGCGATGTAGGCTTCTATCTTATGCATTACGCATTTAGATCTCATCTCGTAGACCACTCTCATTGAACAGATCTCATTTTTCAAGCTGATCGAATGATATGAACATACCCAATGGCATGTTACATTTTCGTCTACTTTAACCCTTTATCCAAAATATAGAAATAGTGTATTAACCATGTGACTGTCAAGGAAACATTTATTATAGTAATTTCTATCAACAATTATCATGATTAACTGCAAAAGCAAAACATAGATAGCTATTTCGGATGAAACAATAGATCTTGATAAATGAACTTAAAGTGCTACTACACCGAAGGGAATTAATATAACACCATCCAGGAAACCCCCAAAATTGTACTTTGTGAACTTGGGGATGTGACTTGCATCTATAAAGTAAGAATTTAGCTGGTTTATAGTGCAGTTGCAGAATTTTTCTTGATTGAATTTTAATGTTTTTTCTATACGGATCATATCTTATTTTCAATAAACTTTTCAAACTTCATAGCAGTTCCATTTCTGCTCTGTTACAAGTACATTTAATCACCTCTTTTCCTTGAACATAATACATGACTTATACCGTTCTAGAATATCAGTAAGAATGTATTGTTGATTTCATACTTCATGGTAATTTAGGATGAAATATTTTAAAATAACTCTGCATAAGTGGGAACATGAATATCTACATCTTTCAATAGTCATAGATTGACAAACTAAAAAAAAAACTGATAATGGGAATCGACACAGAACGATATTGTTTGTTTTCGATCAAGTAGATGAGTTCCAACCTTTAACACCGTTGAATGCATCTCTTTTGATTATAGTTTTCTGTATCAAGTAGCTATAAGATAGTGCATGGGATTGGTTACGGTCCTTATCTTTCAACAGGTCAAAATATAGGAGGCATTCCTTATCTGTTGTCAGATTGATATTCAATGTTGTAAGGTTTATCGATCGTGATACATGACGGATCAAAAACATTCGCATCTTAGACAGGCGATCGTGTTTGTTGATGTAACCGAAGAATTGGAAATCATTCATGGAAGAGCGGATGGCGTCCGGATTGGAAGGACGGGCTGTACCCTGGTCTCATCGTAAGTTGCAGCTTCGACTTTTGCAATAACTTGCATCTTGCTGAACGTCTTCTCTTTGTGGTTCTGCCAGCACACGCAGCATCCGAGGACGCAGCAAAGGATGATCACGAACGACAGTCCCATGCCCAGAACTCCCAACGAGCTGCTGTAGAAGATCTTCGTGTACTCTGCAAGGGCACGGTCCCAGTCAGACAGACAGACAGACAGACGTCAGCCGATCAGGTCGCTCCCAAAGAGCCACATGCAATCGACAAACTGATACAGCAGCAAATTCATGCGGAGGAGGGCACGGAAGCCTCACGAAAGATGGTGAACCAGGCTCCTGCGCCGGCGATCTCCATGGTCACAGTCTTCATGGCCTTGGCGAGCGCAACGGGCTCTTTCTTCTCCATCGGGTACACGAGAATCGTCAGAACTGTCTTGCTCTTCCTTCCCTGCAGCACCTCCCATTTGCCACCAATCCTAAGTCTCGGTTCGTTCGATTAATCTATCGCCTTCTCTGTGAACTCTCACGAGCAAACCCCAAACTTCGCCAAATTCAGTGACACAACTCGACCAGGTCCGATAGTGATGACACAAGAAACATCAACACATCCATAAATTATGCTTTTGTTGTATTTTCCCTCGACCTTTAGGTACACATGAAATTTCAAACTATGCATTCTCGTTCTCATCCACTATGGCTTATGCATTAAAAAATTAGTAACAATGAGTCGTATAAATATACAATGATTTCAATTTTCCTTGTTTGATTTATTTTATGTTATGTGTTTTTCTAAATAACATAAACTAATTCTATGTATAAATCATTTGAATTTAGATGATGTGATCTAGAATAATTAACTTTGATAAGAAATAAATATTTAATGGAATGTTTATCAATTGATACTATTGACTTTAATGTTGAATTTCGATGAGTGTTGCACTTCATTGTTATTTCCTTATTTCATTAACTAGAACAAAAAGAATGCTGAGGTGTAGATATACACTGGACAATGGGAGGGACTTACGGTACCGAGACCCTTGCCGTAGGACAGAGAGGTCAAGGCCTTGTTGCACCGGTCGATGGTGCACTGCCACTGAATGCCGGCTCCGGGCACGTACGCGTCGTCGCCGGAGTCCCAGATGTCTTCCGAGATCCCGATCCAGAAGTTGCCCACGGCCACCTGGTGCATGACCGACGGCAGCAGGTCGTTGTCCAGCAGCACCATCAGCGACCCCGCATCCACTTGCAGCACCACCTGGTACTCTGCAGCCCGCGTGTCATCATCGCCCCGTCAGCACCGCGGTGCCAATTCATGCCTACCTCATGATCGGCAGTGCCCTTCCTTACCCCAGAAATTATTTCGGACACAAATCATGATTATTCAGAGGACCGGTAAAGAAGCAGGGATTAAATCCTCTTATTATTGGAATGGTCTTTCATCCAAAAGATTGGTGTCCTTTTACATCTTATTGACCAAAATCGAAGCAGCGACCATCGGAAAGTCAAAATTGATTATAAAATAAAATTTTAACATTTTCGTTTACTTATATCTTATTTTTGGTGAATAATTTTCAAATATATTAGCAAGAAATATAATTTTTTTTAATCAAAATACTGGAGAAATAAAAATTGGATCTGAGAGGTTCAGAGGTATGAAAAATTAACCTGAAGCATTGGACGGGTCGAGGTTTGGAGGGGGCTGGATGGTGAAGTCGTCGATGAGGATGCCCGTCAGATACACCGAGACGTTCATGACGCTGATCAAGGTAGGGCCGATAATCACCGGCGTCAGGCTGGCTTCCGACGTGGCATTGCTGCTGACCTCAGAGAAGGGAGGGGCGGGCAAGTAGGGATCGCCCAAGAGCTGATCTGGCGGAGGCGCGGGAGGGTACGGAGGCGGCGGGGGCGGCGAGGGCGGAATGTCGTACAGCAGCGGGGCATCGTTATAGTCCTGCATCAGCTGACGGGCCCTGCACCACCCCCTGACCCTTCCATCAGCACTTCTATCTAACCAGTGATCCACACTCTCGTGCATGTCTCCGTTATAATTTATTCTTCATCGTAAATATGTATGTGTAAAACATATATCCAAGGATGGTATGCTTTACTCTTTTCTGATTCTGATCGTACTAATATTCATAACTTTTTTCTTAGCTATTCTAAACCTTGTATTTCTACAGTTAGTAGCAAGATTATAATTGCTCTCAGACTGAGAGGTCACGCAAGATCAGATAATTGTTTGTTCTTTTTGGATTCATTATTATCTAACTGCATCCACAAGTATTTCTTTCTTCGTTTTAGCTCTACGGAGAAACAAACACTCATGTAGTTGTAAAAGTGGGATATGATGTTAATCAAATTCGTCATTGGATTAGTATGCACAACTTCAGGAGCTATTTGTTAATTTTGCGTCGATCTTTGTTGAGTGCGAATTCATTCACCTTAATATCGAATGCAGAAGTTCTGATTCTCATAAAAATGTTAAGTGAATTCTTAGCTCATCATAAAGACTGTTGTTTAAGTTTTTTATTCAAATAAAATGTTGGTATCCTTTTATTCTACATTCATGAGCACTGATAGAAATATACTGCAATTTCATCTGCTGTGCTTGTTCTTATATTGGGGAAAGACTTGATCACTCAGCAGTGGCATGCAGGCTTCAATTCTCGTGAGGGAGATGGATGCAGGACGACCAACTAAATTCTACCTTGCGTAGTGAGGAAGTGCAGCTCCAACGCCAGCACCGGGTGAAGGATCAGCGTGGTCCTCGGAGGCTCGCATGATTGCATGGGACTCGCTGTACTGGGAGCCTCTCTCGTGCCAGGTGAGAAACGCCAGCAGGGATTTTGGCATGTTGACCCACTCTCGAGCCTGCATCGTTCACATGAACACGAGAACATCAGTGTTGGCTATAGCACCGTGGTCATGATGTAGGACAAAAGAATTTTAAAATGTTCGTAGAAACTTGTATTCCTATGAGAACAAAACACACACAAGTATATAAATTTGGGGGAAAAAAAATTCGTCGTATTTTATAGTACATGTAAAAGATACTACTAAAAAAGAGGATTCTAAGCATCTCTTTTGAACAAAACAGGTTAATAGACTTTTGGAGTATACCTATCTACGATATCAATGTATTCTCCAAAAACTTTCTCTGCCTCATACTTAGTATAAATTATTCAGATGATTATGTTTAAACGACAGGTGAAACACCGTTTCATGAATTGCCTCGAATTGTAGTCCCTCCCACGATCACTACTTTACATTGAGACCATGAAATCTTGCTGGACAGCTGGTACACAGAAAGAGCACACTGTGCAATAGAAAAGCAAAGTCCAGAAGTGTGTGGCGCAAGCAGATCATATTCAATATTTCAATCCAGAGGAAATCTACTATACGGCTATCAAGAAATGGGATCCACATGCAATCAAGTCACAAGGAAACTAGTTCACTGTCCAGAGCTTCGAGTACACTTACCCTCTTTCATGAGACGGTGTTATTGATGAAGGTCAAACTTTAGCAGCTCACCAAGTGTCAAAGTGCCACCCACTTTAATTCATGAGTGAGTGGTATTGTGGACAAATCCGTGTTAAATATGATATAAGTAGCAAATCACAGAAATTAAAGTGAGTGCCTGCTTGCAAGAGTGGACTACTTCACATCATAATCTGCTCAACGATTTATTCGAAACGACTAGTTATCCCCACACTAATCTACTATTGATGATGTCGAATGTTAAGAGACAAATATCTCATCCAGTGATATTTGGGTTTTATGAAATTTGTAGTTGTTGGCAACCCCATTGTATCGGGATCCACACTACTTAGAACTGCTTAATATTTATAGCGTAATGGTTCGGGGTGTAGAGACACAACCATATTGTTATTGCGAAATCAGATAAATTATTATTTAAACCTCAGATTTGAGTTTTCAGCACTCAATTGTCTGGCTACCGAAAAATTCGAGTTCGAAACATTATGAGATTTTTAATTTTTTATTCAAGTTTTCATTATAATTGGTGAATATTTGTTAGTGAGATGGACGAAGGGTTCATGATCAACCCACCTTTTTGCTTGTTCCTAGCAATGCACGAGCCCCCGTTGACGAATATCTGGAGGCCGTGGGCACTGATTGTAGTATTGTGATAGGTTCGTCAGCAAGAGGGCGAGGGACAGGAACATGAAGGCGACGAAGATGGTCGTTGCTTGCTACAACAGGCCAAGAGTCTGCAGTTCAGGTCCAGTTGCGCAGGTTTATTTCCTGAAAGAGATTCGTGTCGAGGGCTTCAGAGTCATGATCTGATTCACTCGTCCTGGCCTGAAGATGTGTTGTAAGTCTTAGAATCTGGTGGCAAAGCTGAATTCGGTCTTCACTTTAAACTTTCATTAGAATTATCATCCAGCAAGCGAATGCACAACTTGCTCCTTGATGGTTCTTACCTCTGTGGTACATCTCAAAATAGGCTGACAAATTTGTCACTCCGCTCACCTCGGCGTCAAGACCGAGGCACACGAAGGATTCTTCTTCTTCTTCTTCCTCCTGCTCTAGATCTTCACCCTCAACCTGACCATTTCCGAGCAGCTTGCTCCTCCTCCTGCTGCTGCTCGTGCCAGAAGAAGCTGCTGCTGCTCCGACTGAGCCAGGAAAATGAACCTGCCAATGGACGAAATGGACAGCACCACCTTCGAATGCAAACATTGCTCTCTTGTGGCCATGACCAGCTCCACCTCCCTTGATTGGATACAGGAAGATTGATCTTATGAGCCGGTCTTCGTTATCTAAAAATGTTGCATGGTGCTGCACACAAGCGGCACATACGAGGGACTCTGCAGCAGCAGCAGCAGCATCAAAATTATGGCATTACATTTTATATTTTAGGGATTGTAATTATTTTGGGGAACGTGATAATTGGTGGGATCAGGAGAGTAGTTGAGCTGGGTGTCATATATATGCATGGATCTACTGACTGATAACCAATGTCCTCGACCATGTCTACGTATAAGGTGTTCTCCAAGCTTATAATGTACCTTGCAGACAGGACTTGCTCATTTCAGGGCGGCCACTCATGCCAATTATCTGCTGACATGATTTGCCAAAGGAAGAAGAGTTATTCATGCTGGAAGAAGTTCCATCGACCAAGAGAGGGATCGTCTGCAGGGTCGTGCAGAAAATATTCACATTGCACCCACACCCTTCTTGGGTTTCGCCATCTGCATCTAGATAGAACCGAAACCTCAGACTTTTACTTCAGATCAGATCAGTTTGGATCGAAGAGTTCCATGCCATGCACATACCGGGAAAGATGCCATTTGTAGAATCTCTCTCACATTTCAGAAGCCCTAAATCATATCAGGTAGAATGACGATATCCACTGATGGTGCAATTATCAGATTGGCAAGCCTTTGCATTGTTGAGAAGCTATCACGTGAACAGACACACGAAAGGAGCGACATCACTGCCGATGAACGAGGGGCAAGAAATTAAACTGACTGTCTCGATTATCGCAGTGGGCAGAGCTAGAGTCATAACGGGGACGTACCAGTTGAGGAAGAGCAAGAAGAATCAAAGCGGATCATGAGAAAATAGAGTGTCACCGCAGGTACACTCCACAAGATCAACAGTTTCAGAGGCCCGATCGAGTAGACCCCATCGTCCACTTTAGACACCAACGGAGCCATGGGGCTCGTCAGTACAGACACAGCCAAAGCCGGACCTAAAGATTCAGAAGCGGCTGGCGGCGCTGCTGCTGCCTCTGCCGCCAGCGGCAACGACACGCCACTCACAGACATGTTCACGCCCGATTCATCCGACATTCAATCGTCTCTCAAATAATGAACCGCCATAAACAAGACCGCTAAAGCCAAATAGATCCACCCACCCTTCGCCGAGAAATCCAGATCCAACACTCCTGCTCGCCATCGAGCATACAGCGCAGCCACAGCGCATCAATCCTCCAGCAGCAGCAGCAGCAGCAGCAGCAGGAGGAGGGAGACCAGCCAGACCAAGAAGCAGATGAATCCCAGCTACAGAACTCCCTCGGATTTCCACAGAATCTCCCTCCCAAAATCTCCCACCGAAACTCTCCTCCTCCTCCTCGTCACAATCATGGCTCCCGAAACGTAATCAGTAGAGGAATTTTTTATTTCCCAAGTAGACTCGGAGCCCCGGGAACCGCCTCCGTCGATCGAGAGAGAGAGAGAGAGAGAGCGAGGCCGGCCAGCCCTTGCTCCTCCTCAACCGCCCTTCGCCTTCCGGCCCCATTCCGCTGCCCCACACTCCCATGCACTCATTCCGTAGCTGCCGGAGCATCGGACGGCCAGATCTGCACCATCGTCTCCACGGCCACAGGACTCTATCTTCAGCTGACTCCGGAAGCAGTTACCAGGCGCGAGGCACGTGTCGAGCCCTCGGGAGCCGAAGCCGGGCGCCGTTTCGCGCGTCCCCTGTCACGGTCGCGGTCGCTACCGGTCGCAGTTCCCCCGTTCAAATTCCAAGAACCAGGGAGTGGGGCGGGGGGCAGGGGGCGGGGGTCGGGGGTCGGGCTAACTGTTAGGCTCGGAGAGTGTGCAGGGTCCGGGGACAGTTTCGATTCGTGCCCCGCGTGGATTGTCGACCGCCGAATCAGGCCGCAGCCTCGATTGCGATCTCATGATTCCGCTCGCTGCTGCTCCCTTTCCTGCCTCGAGCTGGCGCATGGTTCGTTCGATCACATGTGGCCTGGCCTGGCCAGCCGAGCCCGTGCATGCGCGCGACGGCAGGACGAGGACTCCTCGGTGGCCGGGCTCCGACTCGCATGCACGCACGATCGTCGCTTCTCTCCGATCCCCCCCACCCTCACCCTCCAATCACATCGATCGATCGTCGATCGGGTAAATTGATTCCGAATCCTGGAGTGTCCTCTTCGTCTTGAAATTTGAATTCGGACCCAGAGTTTCTAGCGTTTCTGCGGACTCTCACTGACATCTTTCCCTCCTTCCTCAGGGCCACAGTCGAAATTGCCTACGGCTCTTGTGTCGGCTGGTGAAAGAATAGCAGCTGAGGTTTTGAATGTCAGGACGCTTTCGAGATTGGCATGAACATTCCGAGTTTCGCTGCGAAGATCGTTGAAGCTTTCGTCTTGCGAGAGAGAGATAATTCTGAGGTCTCGTCGATAACGACCACGAGTTCAGTTATTTATTTGAGGTCAGTGAGATTGCACCGGAATTGCCCCTTCTTCCTCACACTACAATCAGCCCTTGCGAAATTAGCATTCGTCTTCAGATTCTCAGACAAGATTTGAGAAAGAAGTCAACAAGTTTTACCCACACGATGTGTGATCATAATCATGATCATGGTCCTCGTCATGGACGACAAACTCAGCTAAGATCGGAGCGGCTGAGGTGCATGTGTTAGAGCCAGTGACAGGCTTCAGCCATAGCATGGGTCCTACCCGCTTCCCTGTACTGCGAGCGTGATCGGTGCCTCCAAAAGAATTGCGCATAACTCACAGAGAAACACGGAAATGCATAAAAACGTAGACCTGCGGCAACTCGTGAACCAACAGGCGCCAGATTGTGAGGCATAATTCACGACGATGGAGAAGGACTGGGAGTCTGATCACGATCGCATCCTCTACAGAAAGGAAAGATGGCTCCTTGTGTGTGCCACCAATATAATAATGAGAAGTCCGGCCAAGACTGATCTGTGACCCTGCGTTCCTTGTTCTACGAGGCCATGTGATGGTTGTCTGTCTGAGTGTAGATGCTGGTCACAAAATTTGGGCTCATGTGAAATTGTCCCACAGATCCAAAAAATTTGAATCAGAAAATAATTTGCCATGCATGTGCGACATATCGGATCATTTGAAGGAAGCGACCCTGTGGACCCCAAAATTTTTATTCATCCTCTCTGACATGAAGTGAAATGAGATGAAATGAGATATGGCTTCAAGATGAAAAGCTCTTCTTCTGATTCCTTCAATTTATGTAAGAGGGAATGGAATTTTGACCTTGGACCCTTTTAATATCCAGAGTCTGACCTGAAGAACCCTGATGGGATCACCAACAACAACAACCTGCTCTGCAACACTGAGATGAGATGAGACGAGATGACACGCCTCCTCTCACTCTCTCAACCTGAGATCGGCAAGAGCAGATACATCTTTGGTACACCCTGTTGTCTTCTACCATCAGTGTTCAATAAGATTTTATTTTCAACATGTATACTTCATGGAATCTCCAGGTGTTCGCCATTCTCGTGATAGGGAAGAATGAACTTCCTCGGTTTCGGGGGTGAAATTGAGAAGAATCTGGTGAAAAGTGATGGGGTTTGGATCTGCAGGTCTTGTTCTTCTCTTCCTTTCCGCCGGCCTTCCGACGGCGAATGCTGCAGCTGCTGCATCGACGCTGAGTCCGTACTGCAGCAACTTCGACATAGCAGCTGGCAGCAGCTCCGTCAGTCTCCGCGAGGGGGTTGCCAACAATGTCACCGTCACCCTCTGGACGCTGGAATGCGAAGATGACACTTGCAAAACTCAGAACACCTCCTGCTCCACGGCCTGTACGTCTTGCACTACGTATGACGGCAGCCCGACTCTGACGGTACTGCATCAATCAGAATCCCAACTTCCACCTCCTCCCTCCCTTCCTCACTCCCTTCGACTCAATTCTCACAACGCAGGGAAGAAAAAAGAATTAGCAAAATCCTTGCAAAAGAATACCCACCAAGTCTTAACAGTGTGAGATTCTCCCAGTGGCTGATACTTGGAAGGGAATGTCTCGAATGGTTTGTTCAGATTGTTGGCCAAGGAGTGAATGCCAGTGCCATTCCCGGATTACAGTGCGTAAATACAACGAACCAGGGCATGGGCACGGGCCATTGGAATACACTCTGTACTCCAACGAACTCGCTTGCAGGGCACTCTGGTTACACGCTTCTCCTGATTATATCGGATCCAACCACCAACGCCACTTTGGCCAGCAAGTCCTCCAACGTCACTTTCGTTGCAGGTACAAACACCAGACACACCATTCCACACCTCACCACAAGTCCCTTTTGTCCTCAGTGTTCCCAGCCAGCCAGCAGAAGCCTCTGGGACAGTATAGAAATCGTCCAGTTACATTGCTTGTCCTCGAGCAACCTCCTCCCACTTGCTGAATCTGCCATTAACGACGAATAATGTTCAATGCACTGGATCATTGTCAGTGCGAGTCTGCCTTTCGGGACCTTACTTTATATTATGTGATTATGCGAGAGATTTATGCAGTTATGCACTCAAGGCCTTCACGGATCTCCGGATTTCTTCGGACGTTGATTGACAAATCCAGAGATCCGTGAAGGCCTCGAGTGTATAACTGCAAAGCTCAAGTTCTACTGGAGGGAGAGGGAGGCTGGATCAAGATTCTGGGAAGTACTGAACTCTGATGGTGATATTGGGAGATGAGCCATGCTCAGTCTCTCCGTTCGTTTGATCTGAATTGATCCGATCTGATCTGGCCTCGCAGGAGATATCAACATAAGCAAGTGCATGGGAAGTATTGAGAACGGGACGAACAAAGTCTACTTAGGTTACGACAACTCGCTTTTGATATATTTGATGGACGATTGGAACAACACAGTTGGATCAAAGACTGGTCGCCCTGGATTACCAATCATTCCCTTCAATGTCGAGGTGCTCCTTAAGATTCCCTCCCTCGTTCTTAGTCTCAACTCTCAGCATCTTATCTTCCTCAATACTCCATCCTTTCTAGATGCTCCCATACGCCTCACTGACTTGGAGATCATCCATCATACACCTCCAGTGGAAGAATATATTGAATATCCAACTGCAGGCTGAGAAAGACACGGACCGAAAACACCAAATGTGTGCCCATCAGGACCACTTGGCATTGGAACACTGCTCTTGCCATGTTTCATGCCTGAATCAGCTCAAATTTCTCTGAACACTGCACCAAAGAAGCTCAGACGAGCGAGTCAGTCAGTCAATCAGTCAGTCCGTCAGTCGACAAAGGTTTGCTGTGGAATGATGGAATCACTATTGCCACTGACAATGTCGTCTCCTCCGTGCGAGAGTGTGCGCTCAGATTACATGGAATCCAGACGATGGAAGCAAGGTTAGTCTGGGGCAACCCATCACTGTAGATACGAAGGGTGATTACGGTTACTACGAGGCGATCATCGTTCCCCTGAAAGTTGGCAACTATCTTGCCAAGATCACAGTCAACACCACATCCATTCTTAACTCGCCGATCGCATTCCAGGCCGTCAAAGGTGAACCGAAGCTCAGAGCTCCTCCACAAGTTCCTGTTCACGTTTTGTCGCTGCTCTAGACAGTACCGATGAATCTAGTTTCCGTGTTTGGTGTTGGATCCTTTCTACGGGAAGAAGTTGTAATGATGTCAGTGAAGGAGATTTGGCATCTTGGGGTACGCTGAAACGTTTCGTGGTGTACACTTGCAGGGAAGAAAAACTCGGCAAGTTTGTTGCAGCCATTTATGTTCGGATCAGGAGTGCAGGGCTTCGGCATCTCATTGGTATGCATGGCAATTGTGTCCGTCATGACTGCCAACCTGTTGTAGGCAATAAGAGAGATTAGAAATTATGACAATGAACATAAGTAGATGGCAGAGAAATCACACTGAAGTTCACAGATTTGTGCTCAGATTTTGTATTTCTGGGTCGATATCGATCCAGAATATGTGAGTTCTGGAAATACACACACATTTACGGCTAGTCTGGCTTGAGATCTGCTTGTGCACATCGGTTGCTGTATGCTTCTGTCTACCTCATCAGTTGGGATGTTACGATTCCTAGGATCATTGATCAACATGGCAAATATCGAATTGGGGCAATTCCACAATCAGAGGAAGAACATCACTATGAAGATAACTAAATTGGCATACTTAGTACAACACATGAGCCACTACTCACGGAGCCCACTGCAGCAAGGTTGCCAACATTAGCAGAATGTTCCCTTTATTCACAATCTGAGAAGAAATGAATGGAGTATCAACAATGATATTCACGGGCACTTTAGTACCAACGACCCTTGATCAGAGATGGCAATGTTGCGAGCCCATAACGATCGTCATCTCTATTCTGGATTCGGCATTTGACGATGAAGATCATGGTGCCTTTTTTGACGTATACTACATGCCAGAACTAGATCACGCTGTACACGCACACTCGGATATTGACCGCTCTACACGTTTACATGACTCTTATATATACATGGTTATGCGGACGATGAAGATCATACAGATATTCCTTGCAATCATGACTGCCCTCATTTAATTACAGAACTACACCAGCACAGGGAGGCGATGCTTTGAATCACATGATGGTGTACGCCCACAAATAGGCTGCAGGAGTAATGCTCCTCATCGAGAACTGCATGCGTGGCCCCACCGCAGACAGAGTCTGTATCACAATTTGGATGTGGGAAGATTCTTCCTTTGCAAGGTCGCCTCGATAGATCCATGGGGTTCATCCGTTGGTAGGTAAACATCATCCTTGAACTGCACAAGGACAGATGCAATAGCTTTTTGAGTGATTTGAAGAGAAATTGAAAGAGCCCGACAGCGATAAACTGAAAGAAGCATCTTCGCAATATTGTTCAAGATTAGCAAAAGAAACGCTTAGCGCGATGATTTAGAATCATTATGGAACTTGACAGTGCATTCTATACTACTGTTCATATAGTGGAGAGGTAGTTTCTTCCCCTACAAATGCACTTGACCACCTGGTCCATGACATGCAAATGAGGACAAAAGTCCAGGAACAGCATTGGTCTAACAAGAACTGTCAACAGGAAGTGACATGCATCTTCCTCGCGTGTTTCAATGCCTTATTTATGTTTTGTTCAATCTTCAACCCCTGCCGGTGTTGTGTCGGGCATGAATGGATAGCATTAATTCATACATCAGATGAGATAGAAGACGACAAAACTGTAACGAAGTACCTGAATCCCGATAGACGGCATGTTCACAGGCAGAAAGTGAATGTTCGGCATATTTAGGTACACGGATTCAATCTCTGGAACTCTGTTCATGTGAACAAAAAGTGTTAGAACCAGCACGAGGAAGAGCAGAAGTTACGTTCATGAGTTTAACATCCGTTTGTAGTTGGGACTGTGTGACTCATATTATGAAAACATCCCAATAATAAAAAACTTACGAGGAATATAGTTAAGAACCGATGGGCTTAATCAAGAGAAACAGAAATCTTGATTACACAGTCACAAACATAGATATCGTAGGTCATTATTTATGTTCCACTGTCCAGAGACTGACCTTAGTAACACCTCTTTCGCCATGAGATAGAGGGTGTTCTGTACAGAGGGGCTGTACACACCACCTCGGGATGGTCCAAAGAATGTACTGAGTAAAATGTTCTTCACTTTTGCATGGGTCTCATTATAATCCAAAGGTGTCTTTGAGTAGCTGTTTCACAGAAATGTATCAAATTTCAGAAATGTGCGTACGTTACTGATCTGGCTGATCTGATCCATTCCAGTTCGATGAACTAATCCGTGGCTGAAGTGAAACAAATTTTATACACGATCATCCAATTTGAGGTAGTATAATCGTACGCATCAAAATCTGTAGGTCTAGATCCGTCTCTTTGCGTGAAATTTTTTGCGTAGTGTTCTCTTCAAAGATGTTTTAACATGGATGAAATATCAAGACGTAAATTGTGTCAATCTTAAATGCTTCTGTTTGATAGATTGGCTCAGACATTTGAAACACTTGAAAAAATACCTCCAAACTGAACGAATCGATGATGCCATCATTCGCTCCCTTGTTTCAGGAAGCAATGTATTCTTGTCGCGAACAAACCCTTCAAACCCAGACTGGAACGACAGATTACGTCAGTAAGATCATTGTTAGCTGATAATTCAAAAAGATTGATTCACCGAGATTATTGATACTGCAAAAATTCCAAACGAAAATGAAAAGAACAGACAAAGGCAGCTGATAGAAACCTTCGTTGTTTTCAACAGACTCAAATCCGAAATGCCGGCAGTAACTTTATGATTTCCATCTTTAGTGGCAAGAACCTGAGCTGTTCGGTTCTCTGATCCCAATTTGAACCCTGAAAAACACACGATCAAAAGTTCACGGTGTCAAACCATTATCGAGGACTCCAAAAGTACTAACAGCTGACGCACAATATAAGAATTCCTCCATCCCGTTCGATTCCAACAAGAGAAGCGACTTAGTCTGACCAGAAAATCCACGTAGCGAGACCGAACACCATCTGCTCCCTTCGACTCACTTCATGATAGTTCCCAGGTTCAATTCATGCTCCTAACCTTGAACCGCTAACTAGAACTTGCGTGCTGACATAGGTCTTGCAAACCATGCTGCCTATCAAGGGTGTGTCTGAACAAACATACACTTACATACTTCTTTAATCTGTGGGGGTAAATTCCGTCCCTGATTCAGGTGAAAACCACCATCAATCATATTTGGTCAGATTTCTTATGACAAATACAACTCTTCAAAGCGAAAAATCTTATGCTCGCACATACCATGCTCATGTGGTGTGTTGTCAAGAGACACTCGCTCCCATGGTCTTTGAGTGAGGTTTACACGGACACCTGTCACCTGCAAAAGGATTCTGACATTGAGTCTTCATGTGCTCGAGCAAAAAGGACATGAAATTCACGCGGTGGGAAAGAGAAGTCTTTTCATTCTCAGGAATGGTTGAACAATAATAAACCAGCTCGTCACAGTAACGATGTACATTTCACAGACAAGTAAAAATTCCATACAACGATGAGCCCTTCCTCATACGATTCTCGTCATCTTAAAGCAAAAGAGAGAGATCGAATGAAGATGCAATAGATATGAGGTACATGTAGGTCTCGAGAAGAAACCTGAGAATAGGTGTTCAAGAAGAGCTCTGCCAGCTGAGTGCCGAACTCTTCCATCGAAGTAGTCTCGCTGCACCTTTTTGCTAACACATAGACCTGAAAAAATTTTATCGGCAATTTCAGCAAGATTCAATGATTTCGAATGATTTCAAAGACAGGACAAAATCAGCAGACTGTGCTGGTACAGTGTCATGCAAAGCATCATGTGGAGCCAAGAGCCATAGCAGTTTAGAAGGAAGAGAGGAGACCGTGTTCTTGATGGTATCGGTGGCAACGATGGCAGAATTGTCCCCCTCCGTGTAAGCTGCCAGAGTCTTGGACCGCAGAGAGACGGAGACGGACCACTCCACCATCACATGAGAGCTCCCCTCATGCCACACCCGCGCCACTCGCACCCGCGCCTTCCCATGCTGATGCTCGAGCTCGCAATCGCCGACCGAATCCCCTGTCGCCATCTCCGGGCCTTCAAATTCCTCCCAACTCTAACCCCGATTTCGACGACACCCCACCCCGACCAGCAATCGCAGCGAATTCTGCGGCCACTCCTCGACCACACTTCTTGTCTCTCGTATATGAAGCACTAGCGGGCTCTGATTCCCCGCTTCCCGAGGCGCGCCCACCTTCAGAGTCTCGTGTTCCGACTCGCTGCCGCTGCTGCAGCTCCAGGTTCGAAGTGCAGCCGCTTCTGCCTACTGTACCGGAAGTACTGCTCCGCTGCGGGGGCCCAGGCGCGGCCCGCAGCGTGCTTCCAGCCTGCCGTCCATGACGTGACGCGTGGAGCTCCCTCACGAGGTTGGGACGCAGGTCAGGTGAAAAACCCATCGGACGCAGCCGTTTACAAATGGTCTCTCACACTTCGGAGTGCGATAATTAATTAAAGCTTCTCTCCTAAGTACGTGCGTCTGATCTCTCCGGTCAGGACGCACATTGTACGTGGATGCAGGTTCATTATATTTTTTTTCAAATAATAATAGATATATTTATTTTAAAAAATTATTATTCTATAACTGCATTCTCGGAAGATTTCGAATTCAACTTTGTACTTTATTCATGTGAGATATTAATCTTGTGAACATTTGATTGTATATTAAATATTAAAGTTAACATATATCGAAAGTCAAATACGAACTGATAGAACGATGATAAAGCGAGTTAAGATCTCGGAATTTTAGACAAGGGAGAGCAGGCTGACTAGGACTGGAAAAGAGGCTTCATATGTTGCAGAATCTGAGTCACCTCTAGTCCAGGTGTATTCACGTACTGTACAGTACTGGTCGTTCAAGTTGAGGGCATGGGGACTGTAAGTTTAAGGGTACGGTAAGAGGCGCACATGGGACGGTGTCAGCCATTCTCTGATGATGTGGCATGCTCATGTGGACCGGATGTTGGGGATGGAGTCACTGGTCAGCCCGGTGAGGCCGGTGAGTTTTGTTGTCAGCTTTTGCCTTTTTGGACTTTTTTCCACGTTTGCCCGGTCCCAGTTCTCTGCAAACATGGATGTGGAAATGTCCCTGAACTCATCGCGTCCGTTCACACGCGAGTTCTGGAAATCTCCTCCGTTGGGATAATTTTGGAGAGAATTACTTGATGGGACCATCAGAACGCATAATGCTTGATGGACCCCCCAATCGCACTTAAATTCACCCTCAGTTATGTTTTCATAGGGGTTCTTGTAACTGCTTTGTTTCTAGTTCAATTAAAAAAATGAAATTCTCCAATATCAGTTACTCAGATTTCATCATGGGAGAGACTATTTTTTCAATTATAATGTATGTGAGTAATTTACTTGCTCCTTACTTTTTTTCCTAAAACTCTTGGCCGCAGTTCGTTAGGTTCCTATTTTGGTCCGTGAATTGCCTGCGGGGAGAAGTCACTTCTTAACAAACGACCACAGTGCTTCTACTAACCTGGACTCAAAGCAGTTACAAGAACTCGTAGTAAAACATCGGCGACGGTGGACTGATCTGCCGTCGGGAAGGATCCCAAGGGGTAAAATATAACGTATTGGGTCCCATCAAAACTTACGCATTCTGAGGGGGTCCATCAAGTTATTCTCTCGATAATTTTGCCTACGTCCGCTGACTCCGGTTTCCTTACACACCTGCAAGGCACAATGGGTTCTTCCCGTACCCTCTCAAAAAACCTTCGCAAAAAAATGAATGTACAAATTTTAATTTGTATCTACCTCAGTCATCGCGGGGGTGTAGCTCACATGGTAGAGCAATCGCTTTGCATGCGATAGGCACGGGGATCGATACCCCGCACCTCCATATAATTTTCATTTCACAAAGTTTACTGTTAATATTATTGAGACAATCCAGCAGATGTTTTGAAGGTGATCCGAAGCCTGCCAATTTGTCGCTCCCAGCAAGATATTAGCTTTTATCGAATGGCCACGGAGAAGAATTCCTGTGACCCACACCTCCATATAATTTTCATTTCACAAAGTTTACTGTTAATATTATTGAGACAATCCAGCAGATGTTTTGAAGGTGATCCGAAGCCTGCCAATTTGTCGCTCCCAGCAAGATATTAGCTTTTATCGAATGGCCACGGAGAAGAATTCCTGTGACCCACACCTCCATATAATTTTCATTTCACAAAGTTTACTGTTAATATTATTGAGACAATCCAGCAGATGTTTTGAAGGTGATCCGAAGCCTGCCAATTTGTCGCTCCCAGCAAGATATTAGCTTTTATCGAATGGCCACGGAGAAGAATTCCTGTGACCCACGAGGTGCAGGAAAGAGACTAAAGATTGACAAAATTCACCTTATAGAATGTGCTTTACAAGTTAAGCTTTGAGACCAAGTAGGTCCTCGGTACTGAGTCGACTCATCCAAAAAAGAATGATTATTGAGGAGTACATAACTTCCCTTTTAGTTATAATGAGTTCTTCTAGTGAAGACTGAATACTGTGATGCAAAAAAAAGATAGCCCAAGTTGAAGACAAGCTTCAGAGTTCAAAATGATTGAATGTTGATCGTGGGAGATGTATAATATCAACGAGTGATGGAAGTACATATGTAAAATTGCAAACCAGGTGATGATTTTCATATATGCTGTCTAAATTACTGGATCCAAAAAGAGAACAAAACTGTGCACCAATTCTATGATCATGAGAATGCCCAGCAACACTGTAACAAAGCTATCCATGTCTCATCAAGTCACACCATACAGCTCCAAAGCAACTGGGTGTGAGTTGAGATTGACAATATCATCATCTTCATCGGAAATTTTTGCAGTAGCAAAGTTTCCCAGCAGAAGTGCGGCAATATATATATGGACATAGAATGTAATTTAATTTGAGTCCAACTGACATTTTCCGATATTACTTCGGGTCCTCTTGACAACCCTGTGATCGAACTATTGGTTACAATCTGATCTATTAGATACAGTGAGATCGCATTGCATGTTATTGTTGCAGAGAAGATTCTCTTCTAGGCATACTTCAAGATTGGATGGCAATAGCTCTGACCAACCATTACGATTGGGCTATCTTCATCGCATCACATGAATTAAGTGTATCTTCGAAGTAGTCGAGCATAAATACGAGTTGCTGAACCCTGTGAAAGTAAATGATCTCTAAGTAGCTACAAAGAACGCACTTAACTAAACAAGAGCATTTCAGATGTAGAATCCAAGGACAAGATACACTTAAACATCTGACTACATTATAGAAGGTGCTAGCTAAGAGAAAGAAGAAAGAAGAAAGAAGAAAGAACCACCAATCAAGTTTTAAAACGAAAACAAACTAAAAGAACATTGACAATACGACCTTCGACAGATTAAGCTCATGTCTGAGTGGAGCTTCTTATGTACCAAATTCACTTAGTTAGAACTCTCGTTCGAGACCATCAGACTATCACATACTCTACTACTCTTCATTGGTTTCGTGGTACAAGAGCGTGGTTTTTGTTTCGACGAGAGTTCAGGAAGTTGATGCTTTGTCAGGGAGTTTAACCGAATGTGACATGAATATGACATGCATCCATCGATCAACTCACGATAGGTATCCCTGCACTTCAACATCTATCTCTTGACTTCGATAACGTTTGAACGTTCGAAAATTCTTTTACTGACGCACTGCTATTTGATACTGTCCGGCAGTGGAGCTCCATAAGTAAGAAAGAGCGAAATCCGAGATTGGCCTGGCAGGAAAGAGTGTGCACCTTGAGATACATAATTAGTTTACTGATGCACAGAAACTGGCCATTGTTACTACCATCAGCGTAAAGCTCCCTCAAAGCTGCGACTTGCAGTGAGGAACTAGCGACACCTTAGTTTTATAGGATACACAAGTATTCAACGTTCCCGTTTCCTCGATCGCTACATAAGAATAATTAGCCGCAAAGTTTGAATAGACTGACCCAGCTGAAAAATTTATTGATAGCATTTGGTACAAACAACGCCCTTTTAGGCCTATAAATCACTGTGGTTAAGTCTACTGTAAGAAGATCACATCGTCAAGCATGAGCACGATCCTAGCCTACATTTACCACGGAGAGTCTCCATGTTTTGCTGAAATAATGTGTGCTCATCCCTCATAGATTTACAAAGATGTGTGGGTGAGCCTTCGAGGCATTGTCTGCTGTACACTAAAGATACAAGTCATACACCGCAAGGACTCCCACCATTTACGAAGCTCGTGTTTGGAAGCCAAGTAGCCGGTGTAAGATGCTCTTCACTAGATCGTCGGTAATCAAAGTCCAATCGGTTCATGACAACACCTTTGATCCAGGCAGGCGGGTGCGAGCATCAAAAATCAGTGTTTCTACATAGAGACACATGGAGAGGCAGGAGCCTTTAGCATCACTACGCACTTCCATCCAAAGATGGTCGAATCTTGAAGACACAAATGGTTAGTTTTACAGAACACTAAGTTCTACAAGTACTTTGGGCCTCTGTAAAGTGAACTGCGACTGCCCAGTGCCCCTAAAGCTCGTACCGCATCTGTACACGGAGTCAAGCACAGGGGTGCTTCTGTACTAGAAATTGCCTGCGGTCGTCCTCGTTACAGCTATAATTACAATGCATAACAAGGGGATCCAAATTACCTCTCCAGCAAGAAAAATAAACACCTTTAGGGATTTGATCCCTCAAGGGCTTACAATCTCAACTAATGATCTTCTTTCCACATGTTGAAACTGTCGTAAGACACATGCTGCAAACCTCGGGCATACATCAACGGGCATAGATGAATGCTCTGCCACAGCTCGTCTGCTGGAGTATGAGGGAGACCTGCTGATAGAATAAAGTCGACATTGCTCGATGGCTGGTGTAAGTGCCTTGAAACCTTCTCCTGCTGTAAAGACTACATTGTGCACGTGGTGATGAAATGGGTCATATGGTCAATGAGAAGAATACCTCGCTTATCAAATGTTATCACGTTTTCCAAAGCGAATCCACATGATGGGGCTTCAACAAGTTGAGTCGCTAAAATGAGGCAGCATAAGGTGCGTATGCTCCGGCATAGAATTTGAAGAATGTAGCATCGGTGAACGTATATGCGTGGTAGAGACTCCGAATCCCTCTTGTGAAGCTCACACTGAAATCCCAGCCATCACTCCCATATACTGTGACTGAGGATCAGACTCACTTTCTGATGCAGGTGCGGCCAGCTCCTCAACATCTTCTTCGCCTTCGGAAGAGGAAAAGTCAGTTCCAGCTTGCTCTGCATTGTAATCCACTTGCACCCCGATAGACTCCAACACGTCCAGGTATATTTGCTTGGTTGGTTTCAAACCCCAGGACTTCATCTGATCCAACAGCGGGGGTATCCTTGACACCTTACCAACGATTTTGTAATGACGAATAAGGATGCCGTGAGACAAAGAAGTAGGGTACACACCGAATTCATCCATGGAATTCTTCAAAAGAGCCTCAGCCTCGTCCGTCATATCATGCTGGCAGTAAGAGTCAATCATCCGATTCAGCGTACAGGCTTCAGGTCTAGGGCCCCACATCCTCATGGTTTTCACCAACTCCTTCATCTTAGAGAACATTCCCGAGGTGCCATAAGCACCTAACAGAGCTTCATATGTGACGGTAGTGGGCTGGACATCCAGTTTCTGCATCTCCTGGAAGACCCACTCTGATTTCTCCCACATTCCTGCATTACCGTAATTTGTGATCATGGAATTGAAAGTTTTGACACTGGGATGTAAGCTTCCTCCCCTCCGAGGTCCAGACATTCCAGCCAAAACTGCCTCCATCTTCAACAGCTCTCCCGCCTTGCCATAAGCATCTATTAAAGTGTTGTAGGTCACGAGGTCTGGCTTCAGCTTTTCCCCCCTCATCCTTTTGAACGTCTCCTCCATCAGCACTATCTCCCCAGCTTTCCCATACGCATCCATGAGCCCATTGTATGTGTACAGATCGGCAACCAGGTCCCGGTCAAACAAGTCTCTGAACAATTCGTCCACTTTGTCATAATGACCTAGCTGAGCGGCAGCCCGGATGAGAATATTGTAAGTCACAACATTCGGCTGACAGGATCGCTTCGACTTCATTTCTTCCAGCAAACCAGCCGCTTTCTGAAAACCCACCTCCTTGTCTTCACTGCGGAGATGCACTCCCATTACGGAATTGTAAAGGGACGTATCCGGACGACATCCCATCTTCTTCATCTCCGCGAACAACCACATGGCGAGGCGGTACTGGCCCTCCTTACCCATAATTGAAATGAGCTTGGAGTAGTACCCATTGTCCGGTTTGTACCATTTCTGCATTTGGATCCATCTGAATACCTGCATCCACCAAATTCGTACGACTCGGGTGAGAGGATGCTTGCTTTGGTCCATACAAGTAGTACACAAAATCTCGAATGAAAAGATGCTCCCGCTCCGACGAAAACTTCTGAGCTTTCACATTCTGAGCGCACTTGCGAGCTACACAAGCTCCAAAAGTAGGTGCGAAGACGCAGCACTCGACTTGGGGCAAGAAGACTTGGGACATTGATCAGAGCTGCTGCCGACTACAGACAGAGAGAGAATCTGTAATCATTCAGCGGCAGGAACTCAGAGCATACAAATAAAAATTCATGGCCAAAAATGACTCCATATCAACCAATTCAACCCCACGGAAACGAAACGAAACGAAATTCGACACGACACGGCAGGTAGGATTCAATCCAGCGTTCTCGGTCGACAGGAAAATCGCGAAAATTCGAAAAGACGAACAGAAGACGAACTGAAAAATCATCGACACGCCATATCCACCACCTCCACTGCTCACACTCTCACCTCCAGAGCCAGCTGCCACCGGCGACGTTTCCCCAGCCCGTCCATTACCTCGAACCAGTCCGGGGGCTTCAGCCATCGGCCGTGCTTACCGAGCGTCACTTCGGCAGAATCCGAGCTCTTGCACAACACCTTCACGAGCATTTGAACCGTCTCCTTGGACGAATCCTTGTACTTCTTGAAGAAACGGCTCCTCTGCGCCCTCACAGCCAGCGCCCGGTACCCCGCGGGCCCCTCGGCCCGCTGCCCGACCCTCAGAGCCGCAACGTCTCGTCCCACCCCTCCTCCTGCTCCTCCTCCTCCTCCTCCTCCGCTCTGCCACCGGCGCCCGTCGAGCAGCGCGCAAGGGCTCGACGCGGGGCGCCAATTCGCGGAGCTCCGGATCGTCGAACCCCCGACGCCCGACGGGCTCCTCGAAGGCGTCCAGGCCAGCGCCATCGTCCCCGGACTGGAAGAAATCGGCAATTCCAATTGCGCTGCAGCGCCGGGGTTGGGGAGGGGGAGCCTCGGGCTCGTTATGGTTCTCTTCAGGCACGCTCGGGCTCGAGGTCCTCCACGCTCCCCGCGCCAGTCCGGTACCGACGACATCGACGGTTCGGCGGGGGTCCGGGGTCAGGGAACAGCTGGCGGCCGTCGAGATGGCATATCTGTGAGAGATTCGAGAATATGGAGCGTGTGCTGAATCGAGCGTGATGGACTCACTGGAAAGTCAGAGCTCTACGTGGTTGAAGCGTTGAACGGAGTCGTGGGGTCCGTCCATCCGTCCGGAGGGTACCGACCGTCGGTAGCAGAATTCCAGTATTCTACACCGTGGGCGATCTTAGACGGAACAAGTCCCATCTTCAACCGTTACTACACGTTTTCTGTAGATAAGCAGAGTGACCTCCTTTAAGACAAGGCTGGTATTTCTTATTTATTTCTGTTTTACATTTATTACCTTTTATTTCTTGATTAGAAGGAATAATATCTCTCAAAGGCCTTTTTCAAACTTCGTTAAAGCATGCTGCTTTTCCTTGGTGCTTTGAGGCTTCATCTAGAAAATTGAAGTGTTCAAAGCAACTTTGGCAAGTCTCACAGTTTGCCAAGCTCCCAATTTATTGTGCTTTTATAGCGTAGTGATATAATCGAACGCTGTTTTTGCCGCTTTCGCTTAGAATACTTTTTAATTTCCGATCATTTGTAATGATTTATTTTGGATTGAATCGACGTTCCTTGTGACACATCCCTAACTCTAATTCACCAATGAATGTAGTTCTTCATTCTGTGAACGTGCTCAAGTTATGTCTAGTCGGTAAAAGACTGTAGGTATGTGGATAACAAAATTTACTATTCAAATGTATCAAATTGCTTGTAAGGAGTTTCTAATCCTTTATGATTTCTAGGAAAAGAAATAAGTATCAACTTCACCAATTACTTCGAATGTATTGTGTAATAATTATACTCATGGTTCATTATATCACACAGGCATATCAGACGCACACATAAATTTATTCTTTATTATTGCATTGAACGTTCTTCGATTATCCAAATCCAAAGATCACAATGTTGACTCAAAATAGATAAAAAATTTATATTTATTATATCTGAAAAATCATTTCCTCTCATTTTATCAATATTCAAAATATTATTAATCTTAGCTTCAATTTTATAAGTTCTCTTAATTTGTATAAAGTTTGAGAATGAGAACTATTGAAACATCGAGATAGAACCATGTCGTTTTTTATGCTCTTGGAATTGGTAAAAGTTTATGATTGGTAGATTATACATACATTGTATATGAATCAATATTTTCCGTTTATGTACATAGATATAGATATGTAGGTTATCAAGTCATTGTCCCACCCATTAGAAGGCCAAAGACAAGTGTGATAATTTTAATCAGATAACTTGTACATCAATTCGTGTTGATAACGTCCGTAAGTAGATGTTTATGAACTTGCATAAAATTATTCCTTACTCTTAGATTTAACCCTAAATGTAATAAATTATAGAAGATGTCATGCTACCATTCCTTTTGAATTAAAATGCCTGCATTCCGTTAAATTTTGCACCCCTTGATCCGTAAATGGCACTTGAGGTTGAAATCGAATTTACTCTTTATATTTCTGACATGATACTTCACAGGTCACTTATAGAATACCGTTGTTCCCTTCACAGATATACATGTTGAAACAATGTATTCCTGAAAATTCATGTGCATTTCAAGCACCTTCCTAGGTCTAATTTCGAAGTCGTATAACGTCGCCGCATGTTGGAAGGTGTACTCAAATCTATTTGCAATCTGCAGCAGACTCTCACCAAATGCACTGATATTTGCATTATTTGGAGACTGAAGCTAAATGAAGAACCGATCTGAGTAGAAAAAGCTTACATGGCTAGAGAGAAGAAATCAGAGAGTACTAAAAACTTACAACTTAGAGGCAACCAGGGAATTTGCCGCTATTTCCAAACACGTACAGCCCAGACTTGGCAAATATGTACAAAATTCAAAAACTGGGGCATTGCGAGAATCGAACTCGCGGCCTCTCGCACCCGAAGCGAGAATCATACCACTAGACCAAATGCCCTTGTTGTCTTGCATTGTTCAAATATAGGTATATATATCTATTACTTAACTCGTCAGAACGTCACCAGGTTGGAGACACTGCCCATTGCGCAGTTATAGCACTCGAAGCTGAGACGATGGACTTTTGTCCTCATCTGTACAAAGTGCACTTCCGTAATCTCCCCTTTCCAGATTTCGACCAACAAAGTTTCACTCGCGAACGGCGATGACGCACTTTTGGCACGAAGTATATCTCCCTCTTCTAACAAAAGTGCTTGCCGGAATCTCATTACACAGATTACCGCCATGAAATCGTGTTGCTCTATTAACTGCAAGTCCAACGAGAATGGAGATACATCATAGATGAGGATATGACAAAAAACAGCGGACGCATCGTCTTAGCGTCTAAACTGATTTCCAGTTTCCAATTTCAGCGGTGATAATAATCTTTTCGATTGTATTATTACGAACTGTACTGATCTCGGTCCACCAGGTATCAGAAACATAAAAATTCTCCTTATTTCTCAGGGAGAGTTGAGGAGAGAAGGCGATGATGGGCCACATACTCGAGGTGACGGGAGTTTGCTGGTGCTGTGCATCAGTCTCAGACAATGTGGGCCTGAGAAACATTAAGCATCCTGAGTTTCCAGGGTAGGTTAGTGGGTCGAATGGAGATCGGTACGACATCAACTGGCATTATACGAATCTTCTACTTGGGAATGTGACCAGATCCTACTTACCCCCGATACCGAATTCCGTTCAGAACACACATAAAGAGCAAGCAGCTTAAGCTATGCCAAGTTTCCGAGCCCGAAGGCCGCCTCCGAAGCTCGACCTTCGACTCGTTCTCTAAATCGACCGAAACAGAGAGCATGCTACTATTCATTACAGCGCTAGGCATGGCAACAAAAAATTGATGTCATATTCAATTGCTAAATTGACTGCATTCAAATTGATTTTAGTTCAAAAAAACAAGGAGAAACGATCGGCCACGTGTGAGGTCAGTCGCAGCTACGTATGAGGATTGCGATTTAAACAGGACAAGCATGCTAGGTTCTCTAATTACCGTGAAGGTACAGCATTTAGGAAGTATTTGAGGACATTTGTTTCATTCGTGTGATACGGCCAGGAGATAGTCCGTAAGAATGTGGACGAGGAGGGGTGGACCGGACGGATTCGGAGAAGTGAGGGGACAAAAGGAGTTTCCGTCTCCGACATAAGATACAGACAGAACACAGAATATAGCTTGAGGGGAATACAAGTAAGAATATTTAAGGTCCAGATGAGTATCAGGAGTACTCTTGCATATTTTCTCGATTCCTGAGTTCATTCAATGGAAGAGGTACAATGCGAAGCACCCGCGAGAAGGGGTCCGGAATAGTCGTCAAATGTCTAATTAGGTAGAATGGTACATGAAACTCGTAACGTAAAAAACAGAAGGTACCGTCGGCATCAGAAGTCTTGGCATCAAAAAAGTGGCGGCAGCTACCGAGGTGGAAAATCTAGTGTACAGGGCTTCCTCACTTCTTCGAGACGTAGGCGTAGTATTGAGCCATTGGAACGACGAAGGCGATGACGAGAAGACCACCGACGACGGCGGAGAATTGGCCCCTCTTCTCCGCGGTCTCCTCCTTGGTCTTGAAATTGGACTCCCTCTTGGACTCCTCGAACTTGGGCCCCGGAATGTCGGGCAAGCCTCGGATCGCAGCGATCAGTCGCTTGGCGGTGCTGCTGAACGACTCGTTGTATTTCTCATCCACGGCCAAGACGGGCAGATTCTCGGTGGTCACGGCCTCCAGAACCTGGTCGCCCACGGCCTTGACGAAGGCGGGGCCGCCCGTCACGGCGCCCTCCTTTTGAGTGGTCACCAGCAGCACGATTCCTTTCTTGTTGCCTTCCTCGATAGTCGGGTACCACTTCTCGAGCACGGCGTCGGCGAATTCGAAGGCGTCCGCCTTGCTCGTCAGCTTGCGCAGAGTGATCATGTCGATGTGGAAGCCGTCGGTGTCCTCGAGCTCCTTGAGAACCGCTTTGAGCTCGGCCTTGGTCACGCGATTCAGCACGGCCGCGTCGTCCACGACATAGCCGTCCTTGGGCGGCCCGAAATTCAGCACCGTCGACTCGTTGGCCAGCGCCGAGGGCGCGCCCAGCGGCGCAAACTGCAGCAGCGCCGAGAGCCCGAACGCGGCCAGGCTCGACGCCGCCAATTTCACCGCCTCCCGCGCGGGCCCCGCGCTCGCCCTGGCGCCGGCCTGCTTGAATTCCCGAGCCGCCGGGAAGGCCAGCGCGGGCCGCCCCTCGGCCCGCGCCTTGCAGCTCAGCGCCGCGCCCCTCAGCCCGACGGGGTGCGCGCCCAGCCGCTCCGCCCACGAGGTGCTGGTCGCCATGGCCGTAACGCTCGACGGTCGAGGCAGGCACGCAGGCGCGCAATGTGACCTCCTAGAGCTCTCTCTCTCTCTCTCTCTCTCTCTCTCTCTGTAACGCCCGACTCGTTGCCACGAGACGTTGGGAGCGTCGAGCGCGCGCCTGGCTGCTGCTGCTGCTCTCGTTGGAGAGGAAGGGGAGCGCGAGGGTGGGTACGAGAGCCAGGAGACGGAGCGGGGCCGCGGGGAGGGGTGGGGAAGGGGCTGCTGCTGCTGCTCTCGTTGGAGAGGAAGGGGAGCGCGAGGGTGGGTACGAGAGCCAGGAGACGGAGCGGGGCCGCGGGGAGGGGTGGGGAAGGGGGCGCCGGGGGAGGAGAAAGATTGGATAAGATAGATCGTCTGCTGAATGGATCCCGGGAAAGTGCAAAGGCCCGGCCGGCCGGACAAGACGACTCGACGCCGGGGCCGAGGACGTGGCCTGCCTCGGAGCTCTTGCTCCTTCTTCTGCCACCGTGGCGCTCGCATTCTCTGTCAGCCAGAGGCCAGAGGCCACCTCAGCCTTCGCGCCTCTGTGTGGCTCACGTCGTAGTAGCTGGTGGCATGCTCCGTCGCCTCGCTCGCTCGACTCGGTCGATAACGCTTTCCGTGGTGAAAGAGCGAACGCGTCCGGCGCCTCCATCCCCCGGGGCCCCACCTCGCGGTTCCTCCCGGCGTGCCTAACGACAGTTGGGATCGATCTCTGCGCGGTCTTTCGCACAGTGAGGGACCCCGGAGCTCCGACTGATCTTCGTTGGCACATTTCAGGGAATGCGCCTCGCGGTGCCCGACGCCTGCTTTGCTCGAACGCACGCACGGGTTGCCTGAATGAGGGACGATGTGTTGGAGTCAGTGGCGGAGCTACAGATGGCTGGGGGGGGGGGGGGGGGGGGGGCGCACGCCCAAGCCCAGGAAGGGTCTTCAGATTCTGAGCTACAGATCGTGAAAACGCGGTCGAGAATTTCTTTCGCCTGCGGCGCTACAGAAATACCTGGCGGAGCCCCCCAACCCCCCACCAGAAAAATCCCTGGCTCCCCCCCTGCCTCCAACTTGGAGTCATGAGGGCAGATTGGTACATTCACGCACACAATTCAGTCACGTGCTCGAATCAGTATGGCGATGTGCAGATTGATTCACCTTCAACATCGACGTTCGACTCACTTGCGCGATCGAGAGGTTCGAAAGAAGCGAAATACTCCATTACGTTCGATTGACAAAATACTGTTTTCTTAAACACAATACGATCCTTCTTGAGGAGAGTGTTCCGATTCCACCATAGTAGGACGTCGTAAGCTCGAGGTTCTTTGGAGAAATAACTAATCGACGTGCGGAACTGTGTCTCACAGACAGATGCAATAGAGAAATGCAAGACAGACATCAGAGCACGTGTGATACATACTTTGGATTCTAACTTCCCCGTAGGGGGCACCATGCCGTGGGGTTGACTTTAATAAGAAAGTGAACGGGTGCCTGAGCCGTCGTTGTCGGGGTACCGAGCACTCCTCGTGGCGGGCAGGGATCGGCCCCCGACCGCGAGGCTCAGGACGACAAAATGATCGGAGTACGATTTCTACGACGGTGCCAAATGCCTCTCCCTGAGCCCGGGCTTCAGAATTTAATTTACAGCTCTGCTTCAGAAGTAAAAATACCGAAGTGCAGCGATCTAATCTAACTCTACATCCAAAATTGATCGACATCATTTCACCGACACGCTGTACCGCACTTTCTCCAGTCGTCACAGCGATCGAGGCTCTTGCTCACGACGACGGCTTGGCCTCGTACACATCCCGTCTTACCCCGCGCGCAGCGTGAGCTGCAGCTCCAATTCTAGATTTGCTGCGACATTCTTACACCGAAAGCGGATGAGACCGCCTTCTCCCTCCCTCATGCTACATAATGGAACTGTCCAGCCGAGGATTCGGAAATCGACCGGCCACTTCATCCGATGCTTCCGAGCCAGACCGATACGGACCCCACAGTGAGCAGATGAGAGCGACCACGAGATGAAACGCTCTTCCCTTTGTGTTCCTTTTACATGTACAATTAGAATTGGTGAATTCTTCACCCTTGCAACAAGTATGGCGGCACTTCACCGCAAGGTCTTGCTCTCTCTGGGCCGAGAGGAGCAGAGGCCCATCTGAGGATCCATCCGCGGAGCTACGGGTTCATGGAGCCTCGCCATTTCCCTCGTCTCGACAGCGTGCCCACGGATGGGGTTCCGTGGATCACCACGGACTCATTCTCTCGATGCGAAGGATTCCCTCTGAAATAATTTTCCTGGCATTGCGAGGTTTCTCAGATTTACATGGGCGAAGAGGAGCCGCTCGAGTTTTCGTCCACGTTTTGGGCCTCGGGCTTCGTCCAGTGCTCGATGGTGGGAATGGCGATCCCCAGCCGATGGCAGTGGCGGGCGACGTCCCTTGCTACGCCGTAGAGCTCTTCCTCCCTCTCGCTGAGGGACTCCTGCAGTGCCTTGACCTTGTCTTCCGCAGCAGGCTCCGTGGAGCGACCGTCCGTCTCGAAGCTCGGGACTTGGCCGGTTTTCGATTTCACACGGACCATGACGAAGGTTTTCGAGCTGTCGTATTCGTTCTCGGTGTCAAAGATTTGTTTGCCTGCTTGTTTCTCGAGCTCTTTGTCCTTCCCGAACAGCTCCGAGTTCAAGCGCTGGATCAGACCCGATTGAAACATGTCCTGCAGATCTTTGTCCTGCGGATCAAGATGAAGGAATAGGAGCTGCTCCCAGCAGCGTTTGAATTGCTTCTTATTTATTTTCAAGAGATTTCTGACTTGGTCCCTCAATTGCTTCGGGGGGTCGAGGAGACTCCTTTCTTTCACACCGTTGGTCAGCTTGTGTGAGGATTTCCCGCGGAAGCCATTACTCGATCCGGCTGAAGCTGCTTCGACCTCAGGCACTTCGGGCCTCGATGAATTCGGCACCTTGCGCGAATGCAGTCTCTGTATGCCGTCGCTAATCGCATCCTCAACTTGCGCCTTCAACTCCTGCGAAGGAATCGACAGCAGCCTCAAAATGTCCATGGTGTCCCGAAGCTTTTGCAGATTTATCGAAGGCTCTTCCATCGTGACGTCGTAGCATCCCCGACCGACTGCAGTGTCGTTCACGGCCTCTAGAAGATGCAAGCCGTAACCCATTCCTTGATAAAGTGGAAGCACGAGTATCTGCAGGAAAGTGTACCAGAGACAGATGTCAGCGATCTACGTACTTGCAGATAATCTACTGATTACTTCACACCCGAGAAAATTGAGCGAATTTTAGGAACTGTTCGAGATAATTGCTTGATTCAGAGTTACCCACTAGTACTATGTGTTGAAAAAGCGATAGACAAGTGCAAGCGGCAGTCACAGTACCTGACTTATTCTTAGTCTTGTGCTGTCAGGATAGTGGTAAAAGCGGTAAACGTTGCAAAAGCCCATGATCTTCCTCCGGTCGTCATGAATCTCCAACGCCAGGTACACTTCCCACAAAGGGTCGTCGTCTTCTATAGGACGAGCTCCTGTAAAAGACATGGAACGAGGGCTGAGGATCTGAGAACATCTTCGTTCAATGTCATCTACACTACCTACTTCCTTCAGCAACAAGCAGCACATTGTGCAGGAACTTTGAAGACATGGCTTGTATCAAACGACGCTCATAACAGTTTTTTAAGGCATGATTGAACCCCGAAACGTTATGCTTCATGCCAACTGATCCGACGAATATGCACACCTTCTATGTAGAAAAGGGAAAGTGGATTCAGCCTTTTGTGCCATGCGCGGACTGTGGGATCAATGAGCTCCATGCGCACGATCTGATGGAGAGAATTTGTTAGCGGTCGGATTTTCAAACACGGAAAAGCTTCTTCACGAGAACAGTAACCTCGATTCAACCCCTACTTCACACAGATCTGATTCAAGAAAGATGGTCCGCTCCAGGTGAGGGTGAGAGATATCATGAGACTTGCAACACGATTTCAGGACAAGTGGCAGCAACCGAGTGATCGCATGAAAGAAACGACCTGTCCAGACTTCTCTGAAATCTCATCAACGATGACCTCGCACTTTTTATCAGCAACTGATTCATCAGGAGATTCACATCCTATTCTCCAGGGCTTGGTTACGGCCTCGCTTTTCTCTTTAATCATTTTCCTGCAATCCATCCCAATCCGCAAAATTTGAGCTGCGCAATCGTAATTTGGTTTCACAGCGGACATTAAGGAAAAAAAAGGTGGTCAATTTCAAGCAGAGTCCTTTGACAAAAGATGACCACAAGCATGAGTATAAGTTTGGCTCCTTACTCGAAGGCAAGTGAGTTCACGGTTAAGCTACTAACAAAGGCCTCACGATCGTCAGTCATGCTATCTCCGAAAACTTTCTGCCATAAGAACCCAAAGTCATCCGAATCAGTTGGAGAGCATGTAACTGAGCAGTAGACAATAATCCCAGCCAAGGAAACACCATTCTGGACCTCACATGTTGTCTCAATATATTTGGACGCTGACAAACTTCTGGCAAAGACTTTCAAAGTGTTATACCGATGAGACTAATCATAGTAACAGTATGAGTTCTCTCGTGACCCTCACTCAAACATGCAAGCACAAATTTTCATACATAGTGACAACGCTTCTCATCGTCTGGAGACGGTGACAGGCCAATGAGTCATTTATGTTGGTATGCATCATAAATATCAGAGAAAGAGACCTGATATGAATTTTCTTAATGGCTTACGATGAATTTAAACTTGTTGACATGCAATAGAAGCAACGCTTGTATACCTTCAACTGTGACCAAATATCTGTAGGAGGATTCTTCCCACCTTCAACCTGTAAGTATGGTGCACACACATCAGGAACGTGTTCACAACACCTCGAACCGCGAATCAAAATAGAATACAGAAACTGCTGAACGCCTAGATAGGCAATCAATTTCTTGAGTACGACTACATGTACAACGTCAAGTTTAAATGAAGTTTAAACGTCAATGTTTAACACCTCCATCACCCAAATTTCAATGAAGCTAGCAGAATCACTGATCATGATAGCCTCCAACACTATATGCGTCAACCAAAGAGAATTGCAGGAGCGACAATTCATCATTCAAGCTTATGGAATTAACAGACGAAGGGGCACATGTGAACCAGAAATTTCGACACAATGGAAGTATCAGCCGTACCTTCTTAATGAAACGTATGTCGACGTAAGCATGGAACGTGTTGGATTGAAGCCACAAATCAATCTACGGAAAGATTCATAACAGAAAAGAAAAACCTTAAAACATGTTCCATGACCTTAATTAACCAACTCAAGTTGGAGGAAAGCAATTCCACACGATTTTTAAGATCGTCCTCTTGAATGCTGCGGAATGGTTGAGAAAATTGGATCAATTTCGACAAAAAAAATTGCTACTCGAGATGAAATTAATGCAGACATAGTAATAACCAACAAAAGCAGATGAAAGCTTGAAGTTGGCACGATCAGATAGATTCTTTTTAGCCTTTTTCCTGTGACGAATTTACCTCCAAGCCTTCATATCCATAAATGGTTCCATCTTCTCCAAAAATTCGCTCCGCAAACTGTGGATCGCACATAATCTCTTCTCTTTGCGACTCATCTTGCATATCCTGAGCAGAACTAACTGAAGAGGCCACAAGCTGTCATTCAGCACAATATCACTATCCACGACAAACATGGCATTGACGCTGCGACATTTAAGCTAGTCAAGAGACAATCTTCCAACGCGTGCGAAACAGAGGAAGCAACTAGAAAAGAAAGAATCTCTTCTTCAGAAACACTTACCGAACAGCAACTTCATGCACTCATTGGCGTTGCAAGACACAACGGATTCAGGAACTGCGCACCCGGCGAAAGAAAAAATTGGTTAATCAATTCTTAAGCTCAGCTAGTGCAAAGAAAGAATGCAAAGATTTCATACGAAAGACATCACAGTGACTGTTAGCCTTCTCCCATACTCTCTCCTACAAACGTTATTGATAATCGAAACCCCACATTTAAGATAAAAAAAAGCTGCAGTTTGCCGGTATCATAGTTCAAGATTACTACATAAATCCCACAAACAATAGATTTCAAAACCCCTACAGGTGTCGCAGACGTCAAAAACCCCACATGTGAGTCATCTTCTCATCTCTGCCTGACTGCATGGCAGAGCACATACTGTCGTCGACGACATAAAAATAAAATGAAGAACAACAGAGAGAAACAGTTGGGACGACATCCTCAATGTAGAAGGCAACGCGAGAATTAAGACCTTCTAACCTAATGTAACACGGAAGAGCGAGAGAAATCTGGTGAATTATCCAGCTGAGGAGTAGTCAGTGTCGTGCGCTTGATGGCAATGCCATACCAATCCGTCCATTCCATAGGCGAAATAGAGAGAAATTCGATTTTTTGAAACGAGGAGAGCGAGCGCGGGAGAATTTTTCTTACTTGCCGCAAAAGCAACTTTCCGACGCTTCACACGTTCCTCAGGACCGGCTTCTAAGAGCGCCTTCATCTTGCCTCCAGACGCCATAAAAAACCAGCTCCTCCAAGAGCTACACAAAGGTTTGAATACCCCGGGATTGTGTTTCACCAGCACTCGTAGGCAGGCGATCTGCCCGACATGCAATGTCAAATTCCCGCGCAACGAGAGCCTCGCATGGCTTCGTACGAGCTTAAGAAATTAAGCGACAGCGCAAAGAAAGAGCGTAGGCAGAAAAAACTCGAAGGCTCGAATGGAGCGAAAGGTTCGGGACTTCCCGCCTTAACGCACTGCAGTCCATTTCCCGTTACCCTTGCCACGGTGGACAATCCCCAACTCATTTTCCCGGCTCGTTTGTCCTTATGTTTCAGTCTTCAAAAGAAATCTAAGTTATACGTGTCTGCACAAAACACATAACCCTTTATTACGTGGAGCAGATAGAGGAAAAGAAAAAGAATCCACGTCTACAAGATAATTTCGTTTGTGGTCGAAAGGAGTTAGGTTTTGATGTTCTTCATGTCATATCTCTGTATTAACACGAATCATAAATAACCCAGTAATAGTTACATCACTAATGCCAGTTGCATGGAAACAATTGAGCTCAACAAATATCAGATTTTAATGAAAATTATCGATTATAATACTTGAACTTACATAATATTATAAGTAATTCACTTCTTTCCTCATTGTGCTTTCTATCTCATGAGATGAGAAAGAATGTAAAATATTTGAAAAAAAATTATGAACAGTTTTTTTTATTTTATGATATAGTGAAATTATTCTTAATGCAAAGAGTATTTACTGCACTTTCTTCAAAAAAAATGGTAGAAAAGTATGTACAAAAAATAAGTAACTAAATTTTTTAAGTCTAAACTGAAATAACATCGGGGGTGTAGCTCACATGGTAGAGCGATCGCTTTGCATGCGATAGGCACGGGGATCGATGCCCCGCACCTCCATTAGGTGTCATTTACTTTTTCATCCAAGCAGCATGCGCAAGTGATTTGGGCGATTGTCAAGAGCTGATCTCTGCTCCGTTTGAGCATTCCTTTTTCTCAAGAGGATCCCAGTCTCGAGAGATTTCCGAATTTGTGTCTGCCAACTTTGAGATACACCTATATCTAGGAAACTTATTATATATGCCGCAGTCCTCGCAAAACAATCCTTCTCTATTCACAAGTTCACATTATTTCTTGGAGATGATAAGGTTTATAATGTGTACACGCGGGCAATAGATTAAACAATCGTTTAAGATAACTAGAAATTAATCTCTATCAACTTGTTGAGGAATGAATGCTTATGATGTCCCACCAATGTCTTATACTTTTAATGGCTAGTTCCGATGACAACACATTGCTAATGGAAGAATATTTGTCACACGACGAGACTGAACATCATACATCTTTGCTATATCTACATAGACATAGGCTGGCTTTTTCCAAGTTCAAGAGCATTTGAGAGTTCATTCGTTCTTGTAACATCCTATGTACATCCACGGATGATAAAGTGATATCACGAAAATATTTTTCGTCCCTTGTAAGCGTGAAGTCAGCAAAAGCCTCGTTTATTCTTGCTGCAATATGGGCTAGTGTATGGTTGATCTTCATGCTATATAAAGTTCTATCCATATTTTGATTCTAGATTAATTTAAACTTCGTCAATAAGTTTGATGATATGATGAGGACTAAGATTAAAAGAGATGATCACATTCTTTTTCAGATTTGATTACAGTCACACAAACAAGATTAAGTATGTGTTAAACGCCCATGTTTGGAGAAGGCCGTAAGTTTTTGCTTACTAAAACTCCTGCTGTAGGACTTACCCATGTATGCTTAAAGGAGATAGAATTTACATACAAACTTTGGACACGTAGGAAATCGGGATTCTCAACACCAATGTTAGTCCGGTGGTACTTACTTAAGGAAAGTTTAAAAATTTATCAGTGAAGAGTTTTGAAGAAGATATTGTTTTCATTTAGCTCTCTTGACTCTTGATTTCATTTTCTCATTATAATATTTATATATCGATTTGTACAACTCCATTATGACAGTCACGAGGAATCATATTTATCATTGAATTTTGTGGCCAATAGTGTGGATAGTGTGTAAGTAATGCAATAGATCTTTGCTTGGATAAAAATAATGATATGATGGATCTACGAGAACTAAGTAACATAACATCCTTTCTATACTTTCATTACTCCTAAATCTTACGAACTAAACTCATGAGATATTTAGATTACACGGGAATTTTGAAGGAAATCATCACTGATCACCATTCCGTTCTGTTTGACTTGTAGCTTGGTACACTTGAATGTCATCTGTGGCGTTCTTTAACATGGTTGATTTTTATTTCATGTGTTTGGTTTAACAAGACTTGGATTTGGTAGTTGATTTATCAATGGTAGATCAAACATATTAACTACTGATTTCATTCATAGTAAGCAAAAGGATAATATTCATTCACTATACCTCGTTATATTTAAACGAAAAAAACTATTTGGAGCTATTTTTACACAATCACGTCCATGACTGAGGCCTAGGATACTTTAGCTCGGTAATTCCCCCAACACATCAACTCATAAGAAAAGGGTGATAGAGCACTGTAATCATAATTTTTGATCAAACAAAATACATAATAGAATTCAAATGCATAAAATATCGGTGGATGCAACATCAATGTGTTAAAGATTTTTTCATCCTAAGTAAAATACACCTAAATCAGAATTTGAGACCATTTGAGTCATCAGGGTTATTTATTTCTCTTGCAATATTATCAATATTATTCACGTTTCCTGAATATCATGGAGGTGGCTATATGCAATGGCTACAATTGTTTTGAGAACCTAGAAAAAGTCGAAACTTATGCTACACTACTTCCTTCAGCTCCACCTCCGCAATGAATGGGATGTAAAGAAGTTCAGGCAAGTAACATAACCATCCCATTTTCTGCGTATATTCTGCTAAAAGGGGCATACCATAAGGTAGGTTTACATCTTATCCATTATAAATCTAATTTCACCCAGCTTTGCAACTAAGCAATCACTCGCAATCTTAGGCAACAACCTTGTAATGAATAAAAGACTCAAAATAATGATGAGAAATAGACCAAAAATGGATCGAGAATGATTTCATCATTTTTAATGCGAATGAAAGGAAAGTAGAATTGCAAGAATCTTGATGCAGATCTCCAAACCATTAGATGTCGAGTTGGTGCGTGATTAAGTTAGCAGGCCACACTCTTCAAAACTTTATGCAAATTATTTCGTCCTAAGGCTACTCTACGCAATGGTGAATATTTCGTGACACACGTGGCAGAATGGCAGTAGCTGAGAGAAGAGAAGAGAAGAGGGAGGGAGAGGGTTCGAGGGGAGAAGTTTAGGTCGATGGACGCGAGGGAGATTAACCCGGGATCTTAACCGGGGTCGCGGGTGAGCGGGAGCTTAACCCAAGCGCAGGGTGGGGAGCGGGGTGAAGAAATGGCCCCCTCCTGTTGTGTTGTGGGTTGGCCCGCTGTCCGTCGGCCTGTCTTCCCTGCCTGTCAGATCCGCCAAAGGTTGCTCGTCGCTCTCTCAGATCTGCGCCTCGGGACCTTTCCAATGCTTTAATCCATCGCACACGAGCGACGAAAGGAATCGATCACGAAGCGCGCTTTCAGATCGAGCTGCTCGCTCACTGACCGATATCGAAGGTTCGTTCCCGAGCTTCTCTGGCTTTTCTTGCGCAATTGGATCTCTGACTGTCAGTGCGCCGGTGGGCATTTCTTTGCGTCTGTGATTTGGTGGGTAATTTGCATTCGGGATGGAGGTTTGGTGTGCGCAGTTGATTTTGGTCCGGGTGGGGTGAGTGAATTGGTGTTTTGGGGGATCGGGGGTTTTCGCTGGAGGTTTTTAAAAGTGTTGTGGACTTGTGTCTCTCTCAGGACCGAGCATAAGAAAAGGAGGAGGGCAAAATGGCAGCAGCGCAGGCAACGGCTCGTAGCTCCTCGCTGATTGCCATTATTGGAGACGAGGTAGAGTTCGACCTCCTTCCACCTTGACAGTCTCGAATTCGCTGGCTGATCGGCCATTTAATTTGAGGTTTAGGAAAACAGGACTCTTTTAGTGTCCATCAAGCTCGTCGAACGGACGAGGATTGTCAACTTAATCCCGACCAGCTCCTTCCTGTGTCGACGTCGAAATTCTCATTTGTTGTTAGTACTTGGAGAATTCCAGCAGTTCTGATATCACGCAATGTCGTCTATTGATCTGATTGACCTGTGCGTACCCCCCCGACATACTACCTTCATCACGGCCATTGTCCATCAGGCTGTAGCTTTGGGACATGAGGCTGAAACACGGCAAGGGGAACATATTTCTGACGAGGAATTGCGCTGGATCGCAGGATACTGTGACTGGATTTTTGCTCGCTGGAGTGGGAAACGTTGACCTCCGCAGGAAGACCAATTACCTCGTTGTGGACACCAGTACGTCCTTGAACCGGACTGATCGCTGTTTCAACTCTATGCATTTCCTGCTGCTAAGAAATGTGCTAGTCATGTGATTTGGCGATTTACATATCCGAAGGGATGACTAATGCAATTTCTTTTGTCTGATACCCTAATTTTTCGCTGACTTTAGAAACAACCATCAAAGCAATTGAGGATGCTTTCAAGGACTTCACCAACAGAGAAGATGTTGCTATCGTGCTCATCAGCCAATATGTACGTACTGTAATCTCTGACCTGTTGCATAGAGAAGACCAGAAGCATCTCATATACGCCTCCTCATGTTACATACTTTTGGTAAAAAAACTTCTTGCAAGCTCGGCAGTTTATTGACCACCGGATATATTATCGGATCTACTCACACCTCTGAGAAGTGAGAAGTTATATTTGGCCATTAATCAAGTAACAAACAACAGAATGTTGTGAAAACTAATCAATTAGTTTTGTTGTGGTTGTGAATATCTGGAAACCTCATGGAAGTGCAAGGTTGTATCACCCTTTACGGTATAGTGCTTCGCTGTGTAAGTAAGACTCGACTCTTTCAGTTCAATCCCTCACACAATGAAGTGAGATACCGTACTTAGCCGGACTTGGTCCTTCCGTGGCATGGAAGGAATGTAGCACTTCGAGAACGAGGAGTGATGTGGCGTTTTCAAGAGGAATGCTCTGTGTAGACCGTTTGATTGGTAACGATTCAAAACAGCAGAATTTGCGAAGTCAGAAATCTGCTTCGTAATCGTGGAACCTATCTACCGAACTTTGTTAGCCAAGATGTTTCTGTCAGCTATCTATGTGTCTGCCAGTCTCACTCCAGTGATAAGTCAATGCGTACCTTCGTTCTAATTGCTTAGCCATGAGGCAATGCTGAACCATATCAGAAGTCTGAGGAGTGTTATTGCTATAGCAGCGTGTTACTAGGGGTCAGCAAATGATCTCTAGGGAAGTGTATCATATCGAGTCATATGGACGGTCCTTTTGGCACTAACCAGTTGAAACTGGAAGGGAACCGAATTATTGACTACGTCCCCATCATCCCTTGGATGTATCGTTTTCCCGTATCCACTGCGGCACTTTCATTGAGGCTGCGGACATTTATAGTCATGAGGTTGAACTTCATACTTCATCCGAAGGAGCTGCAGCGGTTCCGGCGCTCTTGGTGGTATCTCTTCCGACCAAGAGCAATTCCGAAGGATTGGTTCTGATAAATACAAATGGACAGGCAATCCAGATTCTATCTCGAAGGGCTTTAAGCTTTAGACTCCACTTTGGCTTCTAATCTTAGATTTGAGAAGAAAGTGGCCCAATCTTCATCTTCTGTCCTGCCCACTAAAAATCTGGAGTTTTTCTTGTTTCTCATATATCAAGAGTCAGGAGGATCTCTGCGAGATGTAAGAAAAGTCACAAGTCATTTTGCTAACTTACGTCGGTTCATACTTAATCCTGATATTTTAACACATCTGTTCTTGTTTTTGTAGATCGCAAGCATGATCCGATTTCAGATTGATAGCTACAACAAACCTCTACCCGCTATTTTGGAGATCCCATCGAAGGACCATCCGTATGACCCATCTCAGGACTCCATCTTATCAAGGGTCAAGCACATGTTCTCTGCAGAACCGACAAGCAGCCGTTCTTAGTTCTGGAAAGAGTCGGACCCATGATTTGTATACGAATGACTAGCGTTGAATAATATAAACCTTTTTTCTACTAGAGTTTTACGTGCTGACAAGTGCGGCGAATCTAAAAATCAGAAAGGTGCTGTAGATGAAATGAATTTCATCGATGGCGCGCAAGGTGCAAGGTACCATGCAGATACAGAGATGTTGTTGGCTTGGACACATGCGACCGGGTCAGTGCTAACCCATTCTTTTAAGTAAGTTGTGTAATAAAGTGTTCATAGATCTAAGGGCGGTCGAAGTTGAATATGAAATGCATGGAACATGTGTTGTAATCCCTCTTCCTGTACCACCCTTGACTTCTCTGAGCAGTAAGGACGCAAGCGAGTGGGAACTGAGTTCTCTCCAGGCTACCACCATCAGTCCATTCAAGAGCCCCTTCGTGATCAGCATGGTCGTAAAATGTTGAACTTATGACCCCGAGAACTTGTCTCTCGTGTCTTGTGCTCTTCTCGTACTATACTTGATCTAATGTAGCCCTTACTACGAAGTATACACGGTGCACCTACGCAGCGTTCATTGACCAGTCCCTCCAAGCAGATGGTTGATTTCACAGTAGATATAGATCGGCAATTCGTCATCTGATTCTACTTGTGCTAAATAACTCACTCCTTGTGCTATACCCTTGTTCAGATTTGTACGTCCTTCCTTCCTCATGTGGCGGTAACATGCAAGCTCCAATGTCAAAAGTGAAGTGAAGCTAACTTCGATATAGAATCTAGGGTAGGTTGTCATATGCAAATTCTATAAGCTTCTGAGAGATTATCATTCTTAGTAACAGCAAATTACACTTTTTACAGTATGTTCATAGACTCTTGAAAAAAAGTATAATAACATTAAAATCACTTGGGATTGCTTGAACTCACATACTGGTTTTTAACCAAACTTCTACCAATATTACTATATTGATAGAAGTTTAAAGTCACTGTTTAGTATGTTTTTAGAAATTAAAATTTTTATATAATGAACGATAATTTATTTTACTAGATTAAAATGACGGAAAAATTCAATCTATTTTGCAAGTTTCATGCATTGTTAAACAACAACGAGATGCTTTTTAAATTTTCTTTAGGATAATTTCATATGTAAACATCTGTATTTTAATACAACAATAATATTACTTTTTGTAATATATTACGAAATGTTTGAGTTAATTCTATTAAAAAATTCTCATATTAATTAACAGTAGTATTATTTCTTCTATCTCTTGTTGGGAGTCCGAAGTTTTTATAAGATGATGAAATCATGAAAGATTCCTTTAGATTTATACAAGGATATCATTATCTCTAGTTTATGTTTATTTACTGAAATATTTAAATTAAATTAATTTATAATTAGATAGTGAATCTAATATTGATTAGTATGTGAACAATATTATATATGTAAATGTAATCGTGCTTACCATACTAGTGAATACGGCTGTAGTTTTCTCTGAGTCTATCTGTAAATCATAAGTAATGTTATTGTAAACTAATGAGTGTAAATAGATAATAATATCATAATTTTCATCCTATAATCGAAATTATCTCAGTCGAGTTCATATATAAAAGAGAAACACTTCCTGAAGTAATTGTACCTCATTTTAATCCAATACACTGCTCTTTCACAGGTCGAAACCTATGGGTCTCCAAATATATATTTTTTATTCTCACAATAAAATTCACCTTAAATTGATTTTCTGACATAAATTATAATCTTTAATTTTTTTTATCAAAAAAATTATAAAATAAAATAAAAGATAATATATATTAGATAATAATGATATCACACTCTTTAATCTATTATGCATATTATTAAAGGCAAAATCGTGGTAAAAAGAAATATTTTGTTGAAAAGTAGTGAGATATACATATTACGGTATAGTTAGAAGAAATAAAATATATGATTCAACTCAGAGTATATAGATAAAATCTCAGTTTAAAATTTTTTATTTTTATTATTTATCCAATTTCTTTTACAATAATAATGGAAAAAGTATAGTTAACCCTCATCTTACGCTAATTACACTCGTTGTCAAGTCAAGTTACGAAAGTCAGGGGAACGTTAGTGCTGCGTAGCTCTGACGTTCTCCCGCGTACTCCAAGGCTCTCTCTTATTCGTTGTGATAAAAATTTCATAGAAAATTTCATAAAAACAAAAGTATATTACAAGTTTAACACCATATCTCTCATTAAAAAAATACGGGATTAAATTTAGTTTCCGTATAATTTCCCATCAACTGTTGATATCCACGTGGACTCCTCCCGTCGCCACAAAGTAAAGCGGCCACCTGGGCTATAACTTCTTACAACGCGTGCCCGCAAAAAGTATTAATAACGCAGAAGCATGGCCCTGAAGTGGACGAAGCTATGCGTCTGTAAGGTTGATGATCACCCGTTGCAAATACTCTTTCGAGCCCATGGTAAATGGGAATGAAGTGAAAGGAGAACGATATTAATACTATATTTATTATACTATAGTATTAATATGATATTAATACTCGATTCGGTACCGTCATATCACTCGAGATTATACATCTACCAATGTAGTACAGAAAGCAGCATTCTGATTCCTCCAACTCAACGTCAATCAAGTTGAGCGAGACTCACGGCTTCACTGCGGCGTAAAATTCCTTTGTCCAACTAAAATCTCGGATGTCTGCACGGTTCAAGATGTGGACTTTCCTCACCTGGCATTCGCAACACTCGTCTTGCATTCTAGCGGCAGGCTCTGGAAGAGACGAAACCAGCTGCGCAGAACTCCGAGTCAGATGTTTAGCCTGTTATTGGAAAGACACTGCAGTTTTACGCTTCTTGAAATGTGTGACTGCAGCTAGCTCCAATGTGTCATTTGTGCTCAATTTCCTCTAAACTGGGTGTTCAGAACAATTTGTGAAACAATCAGAACAATTTATCTGCTTGTTTTGAACTGCTGTCAGGAGTGCTAGAATATGTGATGTAATAGCAGCGTGGTTGTCTGCTGTAAAATTCTATGCGGAAGGAGTTTATTAAGAAAGGATTGATCTCTAGACTGCTGTAGAATAAGTCCATAAGTTATTACATCTGCTAACGTTGAGATCAGGTAAGGGAAAGTCTTCCTTAGAACGCATTTTGAGAAAATTTGCACTCTGAGCCTCCGAGATTCCTTGGAATCGGTGTGCCTGGCAAGGTGGTGCTTATTAGCATGAACGGCAGCAGATTTTGTTTCTGGTGGCAAGATTGATGATGTGGTGAGGTTTGACCTGGTGAATAGTCTGTAATCTAAGCCCCACGAACTCAACATGCTTTTTTCTGTATTCAGGTTCATTCATTTTGGCTTTCCGATTTTAACAAAATCATGAGGTCCGCCATGGACTCCCAGGAAGTCTAAACAAGAAAATGTGGTGAAAATTCGAGAAATGTATGTAGTTTCCACTATAGCAGTTCGAGGAAATCTTTTCTGCAGGACTGCCCATTTCAGTAACTTGCAGGAAGTCACCCATCACCACTTACTGCAACAGTTCATCGATACAGATTTGATGGAAAACAAGAGCACGGAGCAAAAAGTGGATAATGGAAAACATACCCGTCTTATGACAGGATCGGGGATCGGGACTATGGTGCTTTTGTGAAAACCTTCCCTGTAGACAATCCCGAAAGCCACTGTATATAAAAGGTGGTATTATTAAGGCAAAGCTTATTCTCTGAATTTAGTGCTGGCAATTGCACCTGCAGCTAAATTGGAGCAGAGAAGTAATGTGCAACAAAATTTCCTGACTACCCGTTATATTCAATAAATGTAACTAATTTGTTTGTCTATGACGTGCCCCAATATAATATGATCCCATGCCAAGCTGTATGTTCAATGTCCATTTTGCCTTTCGTCTTCGGGCAAGATTGAACCTAATCTAATCCATAATCAGACAAAAGCATCAAAAATGATTCAGAAAGGAGGAAGGAATCCACCGTTTCAGTAAATGGGTCTTATGGACTATTTGGCCACAACAGGGATAGTACATGGAACGAACTGACACCGGCCATGCTCCGCAACAGTGTGGAAATATAGGATTCATGGACAACTCGAAATTGTGGCAATCATGTTCAGAAGGTTTATGAAGTTCCCAATTGAGAACGCCGAGGTCCTCAGACTTGTGCAGTACTCGAGTTGCACATGAGTCACCACAACTATGAATACTAGTGCATGACGTGAATTCGGCTGCTGGAATGTGACTCGTTCGTGGATTCTTTTTCGTCGCCGGGCATCTCCGACCTCCATGAGACTCAAGGCGGTACAATTATTTGTTCACTGAATACAGTCACTGGAATCTCGAGTATGCTGCATGGAAAATTCTTTTTTGGATGTAACAAATACACAAGTTTCGCGATTGAATTCGATGAACTCAGCAGCGTCATAGCGCTGTCATTGTAGCCACATGGTGAATGATTTTTTTCCAAAGATCCGTAAGCTACATTCCAGAGGAGCAAGCATCAAGACAGCAGTCAGTCAGGGTCTGCTTTAGAGTTTAGGGTGGAACAGAGTTTGGAGATTGTACGTGTTTCAGAGCATTCTGAACAAATCATTTTCAATCAACCCTCAACATAGTACTTCTACAATTCTGATGAATTTTTATTGTTCTCCTATCAGCAAGTTGATAATATTCTCCCGAAACTGTAGCCGGACAGGATACTTTATAACTCCCCGAGAGACCTGAAAAGCAAACTGGTACACGCTCATGCTCTTGGAGTATTGTGTACTCCAAGAGCATTGTGTAGGATTTGCAGAAGATCAGAACAAACTGAATTGTTTAATTTTGAAAACTTCTTTCACACGCATGCGCGTCCGTTAGACTAATGAATCACCAAACGGCATACACCTATTTCTGAGTTCAACGTTACTCTCTCGTGGGCATCAGATGCACCCAAGAAGACAAAGGATGATTACATATTGAAATCAGCTGAGGGTTGCTAAAAAGGAAAAGGTGTTCTGAGCTGAGGATGTTCAAAAAGAAAAGAACGCAATGGCGCGATTCTGATGTTCTCTGCAGGTGGAAGCATTGTCTTGTTATTTATACTTGTTAACTAATATCCCACACATATTATCAAAATTGGCCAGCCTAGCATCTACACTTTGTTCGGTGGAGTGAACCCACACCTTTATACTAAACAATTGCTAGTTGGGGTTGAACAATTTTTAACATATAAAACAATTTGTGAAGCATTGAAGAAAAGGTATATTATTATTGTGCAATTACTTAGAGATGTTGCACTAAGAGTAAATGCCAAAGATGATGTAGGAGTACCCTGGTGTTTTCAGATGAGTGCATGACATGTTACACTTGTTGAGCAAATGACATCCTTAGCAAACTTTAAAAATGATAGTTTCACCAAACCATGTGAATGCAATAATTGCGCAAGAACTCCAACATTTTATAAAAGTTTTACTTCAATAACATCAATGGACACATACAGAAACCACAAATTTTTGGGCACTATCAATGTTCAGATTAGACAAAAGAAAACGGATGAACATGGAAAAAAAAGGAAGATGATTACTTCTTATGTAACTTGAAATTTAAGCTGCTTATAATTATTTTAGATAATATATCTATTTATAATGTTTGGCAAGGGAGGAAATGAGGGAGTAAATAATTTTGATAGGTTTTAGCTTGATTTTTATTTATTTTATCTATTTTTAATCTTTCAGGTTAATGAATATTCTACTTGAATTTAAAATGTATCAAATATTTAGTAATTATATCTATATTCACATACACATTGAAAAACTCCTTATCATGCTATGATAATATTTTTTATTCCACCATTAGTAATAAAGTAGTTAACATCCATCATTCTATCTCATCTCATAAGTGGAGTGGTATAATTAAAGTACACTTAGTTGCATTCATCTTGATGATGCATCTAAATCAAACAGTCCAAGAATCAAATCAACAAAAATTTCATAAATTCTAGGGTCAAAATCTTTGAGGCCATTGAGAATTCTTTTGAGGAATGAAAAAATGTCACTTTTATTGTTAAACGTCTTGTCAGAAAAACATTACTAGAACTGGTTTACAACTTACCATGAAACAAACATTGCAATTCAAACAATACATCTAAGAAAGATTTTGTAAGTCACTATTTCAAATGTTTCGGTGCACATCAAACAACTAGCTCCGTAATACGAACAGAATCTGGACGTATTATTATCACGTAAACACACTTTGACATTAGCAAGTATCATGCTGGTTCTATCGTGCTCTGTACGAAATGGTAAACAAGCAGGAATGCTCTAAGCACGGACGGAGAAATCTGATTCCGTTTTAATGTTGGAGGTCGGAAGTCCTCCAGACTCTGGTACTAAAACTGTGCATGTGCTCACATGCTTGACAGCTGAGGTAGAAGAACAATCATTCCATCAGTTGAGAACCTCGAATATTCCTCGTATACGGGTATTCGAGGTTCTCAACTCGTATACTCTGTGCACAGTTCTTCGACATTATGTTTGGCAAACTCCCAAAAAGTTGATCTGTTTGTTCAGAACCTACGAGATATGCAGAGTAATGTAGACTACTGTACCGAACTTCAAAGCAAGAAATAAGCACAACAGGCTTTGTCCACCGACCTGAGAACCCATGTGCCATTCAGTTGTCAAAATACATCCACTTGCTTGAATAGATCAAAGAATACAGGAAAAAGGATTAAATGAAGATGACGATTAAATATCTGATGTTAGGATGAGGACATCGAGTGTATCAGAACACTGATGCCTTCACCTCCGTATCCTGTTCGCTTGAACAACAGAGTCAAGATTTACTCTTACCTTCTAATCAATCTCACCGACTATGGAGGAACACGCTTGATGTGTTCGCATGTTGTGGTTACCCTGAGCGCCCACATGATTATACAAGCTCTTGCTCCAAGAATCTCAACAAAATTTCAGTCAATCTGTATACCATTGGTATCGATGAGTTAAAGAACTTCCATATAGTCAGCTTCGTCACGGTTCCAAACCGGTACATACTTTAATTCAACGTGCTTAGTTGGAAAAGGTCAAAAATCTCCATGTTCTCCATCATTTCAGGCGACATGTTAGTACATGGGATGGCTTAAGGAGGTGCTTTGAGAGCTTCATCTTAAGCCTGTAGTTCTTCGAAGGTCGACACCTGAGGAGCCAGCTTTAGCTCCTGTTCTCCTCTTTGGAGTGATTCTCTAAAATCAATCAAATAAAATCTTCGTCGCCTGGACGCTCTTGTTATCGGATTCATGCTTTCGGCCACTAGTGGTGACATTATCACCTTCCACTTAGAACTGATTCTCAACAGGCTCTTTGAATGAAGCTTCGTATGGTGTTTATGCGTCAGGTGCCTTAGGTGAGTTTTGTCATTGTTTGTTTATGTGCCACCTATTCCATCACCTAATACTACTTGCGCTAGTTTGGAATCATATGTTCCATTTACTAGAATTCCATGTTTAATGAGAGCATTCATGTTGACAAATAAGGAAGAAATCTAACTACTCCATGCCTGAAATCTTCCTCTCATCGCTCCTCAATATACTCTACTCAATTGAACTTCATTCATAAGTTTATTCATAGGTTCACTAACCGCTCGACCTTGTGCTTACTAACCTTAGTCGATTGCTGAAAAAAAAGTTGTCGATTGAAGATGAACACCAATTGGAGTATGAACATGTCTCGAGGTTATTCCACCTTGCTCTTGTTCCATCTTTTTTAAATAACACACTGTCTGCACTTCCTTGGCCGATAACAAAGTATGTGTATAAATGACTAGTAAGCTTAGAGGAAGGACTGCCCACTTCAGTATTTGGAGGAAGTCACCCATCACCATCAACCATCAGGAGTTCATTGACACTGATTCCATTGTAGACAAGGGCCCGGAGCTGTGAATGTGGAAATGGGAAACAGACACGTTTCGACAGGGTCGGGTCTATTGTGCTTTTCTCGAAACCTTCCCGGTAGATGATCCTGACAGGCCCTGCAGTTCGCCGACTTGTGCAGATCTGGTTGCATATGAGTCAGCACAACTTTGATTACTACTGCATGAAGTGATATCGGCTGCTGGACCGTGACTCGTTCCTGGATTCTTTTTCGTCGCCGTGCATCTCCGACCTCCATGTGACTCAAGGCGGGTACAGTTTTTTGTTCACTGAATGCAGTCTCTGGAATCTCGAGGATGCTGCATGGGAAATTGTTTTCTCGATGTAACAACGAGACAAGTTTCGAGGTTGAATACGATGGAACTCAGCAGCGTCATAGCACTGTAATTGTACCCACATGGTGAATGATTTTTTCCAAAGAGCCATAAGCTGGATTTCAGAGGAGCAAGCATCAAGACATCAGTCAGTCAGGGTCTGCTTTAGAGTTGTTGGAACAGAGTTTGGCGATTGTACCCATTTTCAATCAACCCTCAATATAGTAGTACTTGTGCTAATACATTTTTATCGTTCTACCTTCAAGTTGATAATTCTCCCCCGAAAATGTAGCCGGACAGGATAATTTATAATTCCCTGATAGACCTGAAAGAAATCTGGTACACGTTCATGCTCTTAGAGTATTGTGTAGGATTTGCAGAAGATGATAACAAACTGAGTAGTTTAATTTCAAAAACTTAGTTCTCACGCTTGCGCGTCGCTTAGACTAATGAATCACCAAACTCCATATAACGGTTTCTTAGTTCAACTTAATCTCATGGGCATCAGATGCAGCGAAGAAGCCAAGAGTGGATTACATAATCAAGTGAGCTGAGGGTTGGATCGCAGCGAGTGTTCAAAAAGAAGAGAATGTGGTGTGATTCTGATTGTCCTGTACTTGTTATCTAAGGTCCCACAGACAATATTCTAAATTGGCCAGCCCTGCATCTTCACTTTCTTCGTTGGAGTGAATAATTATACGAGAAAGTTGTGAACCTCGAGTACTCGTATACGCTGTACACAGTTATTGTACCTTCTGTTTAGCCAACTCCCGAAATGTTGATCTGCTTGATCTGAATCTACGAGTTGTGTAGAGTAATGTAGAATACTGTACCGATCCTCAAAGCAAGAAAAAAGTACATCAGGCTTTGTCCTCCGAGCTGACTACCCATGTGCCACTCAGTTGTCAGAATACATACACTTGCTTACGGGTCAACAGCGAGTGTATCAGCACACTAAAGCATTCACTCACATATCCTGTTCGCTTGCACAACAAAGTGAAGATTTATTCTGACCTTCTAAGAACATTTTCAAATGGAGTAACACGCTTGTTGTGTTGGCATGTTTTCGTTACCTCGATCGCTCACACCATTCGATGACAAGATCTGACTCAGTTTTACACAACGCAAAGTAATTTACATCTGAGATACTTTACTACTGACATATTGAGCTTCCTTTCATGCCAAGACATTCTGCGCCACCATGGCACCATCTTTGCTTCCAAACAGTCATCTTTATATTTTAGATTCTTTTCCAATCAGTTGGAGTTGGGTGACCAGTGCACATCAAATACCTCACTCCGTTCCAGTTCACATAAGGTTTGCGTCGCGAGAGATCTGAAGTCCCTTTTGCACAAGCGCTCTAGGATTTTGCATGGAACTGGAATCCTGATTGTTTGAGATCATTTTGATTCACATCGGCTGTTCTGCCATGCACTGAGTTCGAGCAGCCTCCAACTTTCACTTTGCACAATCTTCCTCTTTTCGTGATCATTGCTCTTGATCCCATGCTCGGAGTAATCTCTGTGTCCCTCCTGGAGCAAGAAGTCTCGTGACCAGCACGCGCATGTAGATGAGTTGTGACTCTGCGACGGGCAGTTCAATTTTGTTCGGGTGAGCCGGGCTTGCGGAGAGAAACTCTTGTGGGTGCCTCTTGTACATTTCGCCCGCGCGTGTGAAGCAGCAAACGTTTCTTTCTCTGCGAGAGTGATGGAGAGAATGGAAGGTGCAGGTGCGTCGATCGTCAATGACGCTGCTGAGCTTGCGACACCGGGAATGGACTCCGCAGACGAGGAACTGGAGCTTCCTTCCGCTGTCCAGGACCTTCTACGGCGTCTGGAAGGCAAAGGCGAGCCTTTCCTGTGGTTTCCCGATTTAAGCGAGCCAGAATTTCGAGAGTTCTTTCCGGATGGTGAATTGATTTCGACGATCACAGGGTGGCGAAGCCAAGTGCGCCTTCGAGTGCTGGAGGCAATCGGCAACTGCAACACCTTTAAGTATCTCCAAGTGGGAGATAGTCAAAGGTATCTCCCACTTGCTATTTGTGGCGGAGATATATCGAGGTTGACGGCAAGCGAGTGGGAGATAGTTTTCAGAGGATTCATGTCTAGCACCAATCTACGAACGATACACGTTGGAAAATTGACATGGAGTTCAGATGCGGAAGTGGAGAGCTGGAGTTTACAGCTGGGGAGAATTCTGAATTCCTCTAGCGTGACAGACTTGACAATATGGCGTTGCGGATTGAGTGCCAGATGTTGGTTGAATCTCGCCTCAGGACTGCGAGGAAATTGCGAATCTAAACTCAAGAGGTTAGATTTAGAGGACGCGTGGGAGGACCCGAGTGCGGTGAAGCGTGTGGCTGAAATGATCAACAGTGCTCCTCTATTACAAACGTTGGAATTAATCGGGAGTTCGAAAATGGATGATGAGGCCGTTGGAATGCTGTCCCAGGCTTTGATCCAGAGCTCGTCTTTGCAAGAATTGACGTTATGGGAGGTGGAGTTGGGAGCGGCCTTGTTGCTGAAAGCTTTGGCCGGAGAAGATGGCAACCGATCCATTGAACGTCTTATCCTGAATCAGATGGATGGACTCGGAGACTGTTTGAGTCAACTTCTTACTTCCAACCCATCATTGAAGGAAGTGTACTTGGATCACTTGCAGATGCGTCCTGAGGAATGGCAGCAGCTCGGCGAAGTCATACGTGACAACGCTATAGCAACAAACATTGTGGTACAGTTTGAGTTGGGAAGGAATGAAGATGAGTGGAAGTCAATAGAAGCTCTCGCGTGTGCTGCTAGCTTCAATGTCAAGGATCCCATACTGGAGCTTCTTCTCTTACCTCTTAGGTACCATGATTATGCGTTATCACTAAACCTATTAGGTAGGGCGCTGCGCGGGGATATCAAATCTCTAAAATCTTTCTACATAGGGATAATATCGCGGTATAGCTATCTGAAGAATCCTTCAGATAGCTACGATGGATTGGAAAGTATGCTATCGAAGAATGAGAACACTGGAGAGACTTCAGTCCTGAAGAAACTGGAATTAAGTGTTGCACACAAAGATGCTATGAAATACCCGCTTGGGTGCTTGCGAGGGAACACAAGTCTCACTCACTTGGATTTGTCTCGCTCCAAACTGGACGAGGAGGCGTTCAGGGACCTGATAGGGCTCCTACAAGTCAACTTGACTATCCAGGAAATAAAAGTCCACACCTCATGGGAGAAGGACGGAAAGGCGGCGCAAATTGAAGAGGCGCTCAAGCAGAACCAGAAGCGGGCCGTGTACATGTCCGTCTTCAGTGAAGCCAAATTAGAATTTGAACCTGCAAAAGCTGGTCGACTCTTCTTATGCGGCTCTCGTCTAGCAGGTAACGTGGTCTGCGAGATCTTAGTTTTTTTTCTCAATGTATGCAAACTAGCCATCAGAGGTTTGATTCTTCAATTCAGAATCAATTTTATCAACATGTATCAACATTTAAATATTTGAGAAAACTAGAAAGAAAAGAAAGCTAATATCCCAAAGTTTAAGATTATAAATCAGATTTATTTTATAATTTTAAATTTTGATGTGAAATTCGGAATTTTTTTCCAATTCTATTTATCTATAAATATCTCAAGTAACAATTTATATTTCTTTTGATTCTTTTTATTCATCTGCACGAAAGACTCAAGTGCGTCAAACCCTGATGAGGATAGTTAGAGGCCAAAGTTGGATTGTGAAAGCTGTGAAGCAGTTGAGGAGAACACAGGGAATTGAAGTGGAATTCTTGCAAAACAATGACAAAAGTCAAATTTCAATATGGGATCTTGTGGTACAAGGCATTTTCCATACCCTTCAAAATGTGATCTTCCCTCAATGCAACAATTTTTGTATTTTCCTATTTGTTTATTGTCCTTTCTGTAAAGAAACAAATTTAGAAAAAGCAGAAGTTTCATCACATCCAGCACGAGGGTCACGGGACATAGTCTTCCACAAGTTCTTGTTGTGATTACACACAAGGATAAAGTTAGATTTGGCTATTTGGAGTGGGCTCAAATCATAATAGACACACTAACCAAAAGATTCGCAAATTTTGTGGATCTACACCAAGAGGTCTTTTATTTGAATGCACGGGAGAAAAAGGAAGTTATTCCTCTCGAAAAGCACATTTTTGAGATCTTCAAAAATTTGTTGAGTGAAAAGTCTACACGAGTTCCCAAATTGTGTTCACATCTCTCCTCCCTCTTGGTTACAAACACCAAGAAGAATAGAAGCTGCCCTCTCCTGCCATCCAAAACCTTCAATGATTTATGTGCTCCTATATTGAAAAAATTCATTTTATCATCGTCAGTTCATTCAGTTGGTCATGAAAGTATAATGAGCGCAATCATATCATATTTGAATGGCGTTGGATCCATCATTTCTATCCCCAACCTTGATTACATCATTGTAGATCCCAACTAGCTTACTTATACGTTATTGGGTAAACTCGTAGCTCTAGGTCAAAACTTTCAGCCTCAAAGTTTGGATACTTTGAAAGAAGTGCATACGCAAGCAAGGACGGATTTGTGAGCGAGATCGTCTTTGTTCGCTTGATGGAGGAGTTTCAGCAAAGTCAACCACATGGACAGGGAGTTGTGGACCGAAAGGTGCTTGAAGACATCCTTATCAAGTTAGATTTGTGTTTCAAGGTGGAAGATGCTTCTTAGTATTTCATTCCTTCCTTCATACCTGAGCATGCAAGCACGGAAAAACAGACACCTCAGATATTTGCTTGGGAAACTAGGGACAAGACTTCACAGTTTGTCGGCATCCGGATTCAATGCCAAGACAGAATCACAATGTCACTGACCGCTGCTTTTTTCCCATGCTTCCAGGTGATTTCATATTTACTGTGTAATTGTTCATCGACCACAAGTTCTAATTGTAACTTGTGGTCGCTGAATGGAGTGTTCCATTCAGTTTTTTGAATTTTGATTTCATATTTACTTCAAAGATGAATTCAATTTTTAGAATGCGCAGCTCAATATCTATTAAATTTTGTATCATTGTAGATGTTCATGAGACGCAAGTTGATATCCGAGAATCATGTTTTCAAGGAGACTGTGACCAGCTCTCGACATTATCTGCGACTTTTCCTTGATAGGTACGAGATCTACGTCTAGCAAGGGTTGTCCCACAAGTACGTGGATGTTCTGGTGTTACACTCGAAACATAAATCAAGGTCGGAGGCTTGTGGTAACCCACTTTTTGTTTTTGTGCGGAATTTAAAACATTTTTGGAAAACAGTACCGCAGCAGCCGTGTAAATGGTAATCGGTACATTTAAATAGAGTGAAGATGGATAATTGCGGGTCTCGTATGATCTCATAGAATCCAGGAGTTGGGCGCAATGTCCGGAACAGGCGCCCCGATCTGAACGATCAATTCTGAAGGGGATCTCCTTCGGCGCAAGGCGCATAATCCGCCTTCGGCGCTAGGGAAATCCCTCAGAACTTATGCAATTCACAACGCCTTGACTTGGTTAGGGTCCCGTTGAAAAAAGCTCGACGCGCTCGTTCTAACGAGCCCAAGAACGCTTGGAACGGATGAGGAAACAAGGAGTTGTGATTGTCGGAAGATACGGAAAGGGAGCGCCTTAGGCGGAAATGCTAGGTCGACGGACGAGCCGCCTTCGGCCCTAGATGTTCGCCTTCGGGGGTGAACTTCTTCGTACGGCGCCTTCGGCGCCAGCGCATCAAGATTAGGTAAGCACCTTCGGGGGTAGCAACTCCGTACGGTCCGCCTTCGGCCCAACGCCTTCGACGGTACGGACATGTGCGCCTTCGGCAGAACAGAGCTCCGACGGCAAAAGCGCCTTCGGGGGAACAAGAGGGATTGACAGACAGGACAAGACCCGTTGACTGCGGTCAACGCCTTCGGCACGGACGCCTTCGGCGCTGCGCCTTCGGCGATGCACCTACGTCGACGGACGTCTTCAAGAAGTCCGCCTTCGGTGTTGGGAGTCAACGCCTTCGGCGGTAGATGTTCGCCTTCGGCGCTGCGGGTCAAAGCCTTCGGCGGTGCGGGATAGATCAGAGTTGCGAGTCGGCCAGAGGCGAAAGCCTCCGCCGCCGCGCCTTCGGCGCTGCGTGAACAAGGCCGCGGCGAAGTACGATGGCAGAAATCAAATTCAATTTTTGAGCGTGTGAGTCCGCGCAACAGCGGAGCGTGAAGCCGAGTGTGCGAGAGGAGGACCGTTACGCCTCCAAGCCGGCGCAGCCATCAAGTGAGTCGACACTCACGACCAAGTGTTGACCATGAAATCTTGTGAGCCGAGGGCGGGCGACTCATTCTTGAATTTGCAATTTCGATTTCTCGTGAGAGCTGCGCGCGCACACATTCTGGCAAAGAGAAATCCGAGAAGTCGACGCGTAGAGACTTGCATAGCAAAAGGAGAATTGAGTGCGCGACCGCGGGAATTGAGGGAGAGTAGAGTTTGCAGAGGAATCGCAGCCGCGGGCAAAAAGCTTGGGCATAGCGGAGGAGAGTTTGCGAAGTACGATTTCAAGAATGCGATGTCAAAAGCAACTCAGCTGCGGATGATTCCGCTGAAGATTCCGCAGATTGGGCTGCGCGCTTTCCAACACCAGCTGTCTGCGGTGAAGCTTGATTTCCTCATGTGGGGATGGAATTACGTGTGCCAAGGCAAGGTGCGCGATGATGAGTTTGAGGAGGCGAAGAAGGAATTCGCCAAGGAGAAAGCGAAGCTCGCAAATAAGCTGGATTCTGAGCAGACTCAGAATCAAATTTTGTCAGAGGAGCTCGTGCGGCAGACACGATTGCTGGAGCAGTGTCAGCTCGCACGCTAGGCGGATGAAGAGTTGATCCGCAAACTGCAATCAGAGTGCGGGGAATTGAGAGCGCAGCGTGCGGACGCAGAGTTGCAGTTAGTAGTGGTTGAAGACGATCGCCGGCGGGAGGCAGATCGCACGAGAGAGGAGTTGGTGAGGCGAGTCAACCACTATCTCAAAGGTTACACCCTCTGGGAAGTGGCTGTGCAAGAAACTCACACTGCGCGAGTTAGAGCTTCGTGCGGCGGGTTTGATGTCGGGTGACAGTCGGAGCCGGCGGCGAGTGGCGAAGAAGTTAGATTCGTTTTTGTCACGGTCGCGGGACGCCATGACCACCCTCGAGACGGAGGTTATTGCGGTGTTGCGGCGGCTGGGACTGCGCAATCGAGCTGAAGACTGGTCGGGTAGGGAGTTAGTGCGCGGCAGTCCGTCGCGTAGAAGGCGAAGTACAGGATCTGCAGAGTGCAACAGCGTAGCATGGTTTCGTGAAGGTGTGTAGTGTAGTGTAGCGTAGTGTAGAGTGTCATGTTAGTTAGGACTTAGAAGGTATAAAGTAGTTCAAGGCGTCTTGCCTTGGGATTCTTCCAGTTTCGGAAGTGCAGATCAAGAACTCATTTTCTCTGCGTGTTTGTGTCCTTAGTTCTGTCACCGCGCAAGAGGAGCTACATCTTGACGAAGATACCGCATTTTGTAGCTGAAGGCCTTCGGCCGAATGTTAAGAGCCAGTGTACTGGTTAGATACTTGAGTAGTTTTGGATCTACACTTGCGGGTGATTGCTGAATGCTCAGAGCTAATGTACTGGTTAGGTACTTGAACAGTTCGTCCCTACACTTTCAAGTGTTTGTTCCTGATTGTACTCCTTCGAGATTTTTCCCTTGAATGCCAAAGTGAAGTTTTGTTACTTCGAGTAAGCCATGGTTTTAATTCAGGTTACGCTGCAGCAGGTGCCCTCGGGGCAAACCCATGTAGTATTTATGGGAATGACAAGTGACTAAGAATTTAAACTCGTCAATAGACTGTTATGATGTGCTACTGGATCGTTTCTTAGTTAAACATCTCAGTTCGGACCTGTGTTCTCTACGCGTTTTGTGAGTTCAATGTGTTGTTCACCGCGTGTGAGTGACTTCGATCCGAAGTAGGAAGTCCAATCCGGGTCCCCTGTGCTAGCAGAAACTAGTGGAAGGGTTGTAAAAGCTGGAGTTGGGAGTCACTACCCGCAGATTCGCTAAGTGTACTTGCGAGAGACTTTCCCCCTAAAATCTTAAGTAGAGGTCCTAACCGATCTCTGAGTTGTGTTTCTATAGTTTCAGGTGTGTGTGTGTGTTGAGTGAACTACGCTGCACTGTGCGACCTCCGAGTGATCTCTGAGTGAACACTTGCAGTATTTCTGGGAGTGACAGTCGCCTGAGAATTCAAACTCTTCAATAGTCTGTTAAATGTGACACTTTGTACTCTGTGTGTTGCCTTTGTACCTGTGGGTTCGACCTTTCTACCACTATATTGCAGTTTCAGCCTTTGGTGGGTTATTACAAGGCTCTGCAATACATGAGGAAGTATATTGTCGAGGAGTTGATATCATTCTCCGCATCATCCAAAGGTTGTCCCGGGGTGGCGTTAGTGTTGGGTGTGATCCAAACACATTGCGTTGGATAGCTGATTCCGAGTCATCTCAGAGGAGCCATTCTGATCGAGGAGCTCAAATCAAAGTACATTCGTCGCATCAATGAGAAACTTGAGGATATTCCGCCGGATAGGTTGTACTTGGTGAAGGAGGAAGAGTTGTTCAACTACGAGCACTCTTGGCCCTCGATTGAAGGGCACACCCTAGTAATATTCGAAAGAGCTAGAGAGTTGCTGTGGAAGAGCCATGTGGAAGCGGTTGTGAATGAAATCCGACAGAAGCGCATTCAACGATTGGAATCATTTCGGCAAGCGTTAAATAGCGTGAGCTAACCCTAAATTTGGATCAACTTTACACTGAAAGTGATAACAAGGTTGGCAACTCAAGTTATTCAAACCAACTTGATAGGTCCAACTTCGATAAGCTGGATGAGAGGTTGAGATCAATGGAGAGCGTGCTCCAACAGATAGTCATTGTCCAACAAGAACTTTGGTCAACTTTGAGTTTCTTCATGTCTGAAGTGGACAGGTTCATTGAGTATTCTCATTCGCTTCAGCAGGCAAAAACTCCCAAGCAACCTTATGTCACGACGGATGTTGGCATTTTCTATAGAATGAAAGCAGCTCTGAATGCTGGGACAACCGTTCGTTTACACTTCATGTGTGAGTATGAGTATGGCTCTGGGATTCACATGGTTAAAGATCAAGAAGGTTTGATGATACGCGTGGATTGGGAGAATTGCGAGTGGATTCGAAAAACTATTGAAATTTCATGCAAAGTCATGTATTATGCTGTGAAGGTTGGATTGGATAAGACACTCAGTTTGGGCCAAGCTATTCCGGATTGGGAAGATTTCAAATTTGATATTGTTAAACTAGATTTTAGTGATCGTGATCGTAGGGCAGTTAAAAAAGATGGAGAAAGTATGGAGCTCAAAGAAGCATGGCGGAGTATTCAGCAAACTCTTGCAAATATTAACTATTTGGCAAGCTTCAAGTTGTACCAGGTGAAATACGCGAGACAAGAATTAGGTGGGCATGCATGGGTGTGTGAGGAGTGCATGCATAAAGGTCTTTGTTCTGGCATTGTGATAGATTAGGAATTTGAAGAGGTTAGAATGTCATTATGCAAATGACAAACATATTTTTAGATCCTCATGCAACATGAACCTTTGCGAAATCTTCCTTGCAGTTTTCACTTGTACAAGTCTTTTATAATCTTTACAAATATGTCAATCGCGCAGTGATTTTTCTGAAAAAGGTCAGATTTTGGGTATAATATCAAAATATCACTTTGAGGACAAACTTTTAAGTATGTTTTGTTGCAAGTCTCACCGTGATGAGACTCCGTCACTTACTTGTGGGACGGTCAGCCTTGAAATCCAAGACATATCCTGTATGATGATTATGTCTCGAAGTTAGTCCATATCGGACTTGTTCCAGCTTTTCATATCATCGGACTGTCAGCACTTGCATGGCCAATAACGACGTATGTGGATAAATGATTATTAAGCTTCATATGTGTATGAGAAAGAATTTGGAGGTGAGTTCCTTCGAACTAAGATCCAATGAGCATAGGCTTCTGCGGCTACTTGTAAGCATTACTACAGCAAGGCACACTTCCTATGATGAAGCCGTGATATCAGATCTACAAAACTTCTTTGAAACCTTGACAAACAGGGCCATCAAGCCACCATCAGAAGTACACAAGATGTAATGCGGAAAAATGGATACTCTCAAAAGACTCCCAAGATGGATAATCCCAAGACTCTCAAAAGTGACATAAATTTTGCTGTTGTTTCGCTTAGATGAGAGAAATTCTTTCTATCTGGACGAAAAGAATTGTTTCACAGAAATCCCTGAGACTGGATCAGCAGATTTTGATCCAGGTCATCTACTATTGACTCCAGACTTGATGATTATAAAGCTTGCATCTGCTAATCCAGAAATGAAGGACCATTGGTGAAAATGTTGATGTGATATGCTATATTTTGTTCTCGAATGTTTCTTCCCTTGTCTCGATGCTTCCCATCTTCATCTTTATACTTGAAGGTATTTAAGGAGTCTGCATCACTGCCTCTTTGAACATGTAGAAGGAATTATTCTCATCCCAGCATTTCAGTATTAGTAAGAATTTTCACTAAAGCCACCCCCACCGATATACATCTGGACCATCAGTGTCAAGCAGCGCATTCCATACTTCCAAACGAGTTGACGTTGCTTTAGGAGGAAGTGGTAGCGTCTTTTTAATCGATTCACGCAACGGATCACTCTTAGATGAAGAATATTCAATTATCTCGTCCACTTTAGACATGAAGCAATGAACGTTGTCTGTAGTTCATGTTGCAAAACGAGTATCTGTCCCACTTTAATATCCAATCTCTGCAAACAGCTCTACACTGATCTCAAACTCTCCTCCAAACTACAATTGAAAATGAGAATATCTTGAGTTAATGAAAAACTCAAAAAAAATTGAAAACTTTCAATTCTTGAGACATGAGAAGAAAATATAAGGTGAACTTGGATTGAAACGAACGAATTATTTGCTTCAGAGTCTGTATTCTCAAAAAGTACATGCGAATATAGAATAGAGGTGCAATGATTACTAACTAGATGTAAGATATATGTCAAAATTTAATGACGTCTCTGCTTGTATAATTGTAACTTTTGTAAAATCATTTATCAGAAATAACGTGAAGTGTAATTTCTTAAAATTTTACTTCAGCATCATTAATTTTTTTATCAGTATAGAAATGTCAAATATTGATCTCTAGAATATTTAAAGATTTAAATCATCTTTAGCTCAATACTTATACTTGATTGAACTAAGTGAAAATATTTGACTCATTGAACTTAAGATAAGCTTTCACTTTTGATACATGAATGAACATATGTATACTTTATGATGTCGTGCGACTCGGTATCGCCATACATCGCTGCCATGCTCTACTCACAACTCATCCATACATACACAAGGAACGAGAGTGTCCACACACAAAGGTATCACAAAAAATGTCGAAACACAAACTGTACATAGATAGTCGAGCCCAACCCACGACTCGCACATAGAATAAGGGTCGAAGCTATGGGAATCAACCCCGACGCGAAAGGCTCAACTCGAAGAACTGACAGTTCTTCGAGTTCGCCACGAATATAAACCTGTAAAGTCGACCTAGCCTACGCTCCGCGTCTCAACGTTAGCCGACTCCCGACGTCACCCGACTCACACTCAAATCCAACGTGTCTGAACTCAAATCGACACCAACGTCAATCTGCAACTGCACTAATGTGCATACACATGACAATGAACAAACTGCAATCTACAACGTACCCAATATCATATTCTTATACTCAACATAGGAACAAATGAAAATGTGAAAGATACATAATGGGTCAATGAAAATTTTTAATGTATTATGTACATTGAAAATAGTGATATATATCAAAGTTGAAATATGTCCAGGTAGTTAAATAGAGATTATGGTTAGTTAAAATAGAAAAACATTGTTAAAAAAATTAAAACTCATGTATAAATTAACTTTCAATCAAGACGTATTATATCTTTGGAGAGATATATTGTTTCATATATAAGGGATTTTGTTTTGAAAAACGTTTGAAATGTGTAAATGAAGTGATGAATCTAGAGAATTTTGAGGTCTGGACATGTCACACAATTATCTTGAGAAAACATAACATTTTTATATTCATAGTGAATTTTGAGAGAAGCAGCAGAGTTCTATCTTAATGAGAGTTCACCGGAAATTACAGTTAAGGAATTAGTTATTGCTTCAACACCACAATTATATTCTTTGCCGTTTATGAAACTTGATTATCATATGAGATTGGACTTCCAGGACAGCTATAATTTACTATATTCAACTTGGTTACCCTAAATCCAATTTTTCTCAGAATATTTAGAAATGTAAAGACGAGGCTTGTTGAATATTGAAAATGGTTTGTTGAATGTTTTGATCAAAGTAAAATATTTTTCCAAGTAAATAGAGTTGATAGCTTTGGTTGACAAGTTGAATGAAGACACAATAGATGCATATTAGCATCATTGCAGAGACAGACTTTTGCATTAGCACGGGTTTTGATTGATCAGAAATTGAGGGTTTATTTTTCAGTGAATTTCAGGTTGTGTGTCAGACATTGATTGACCATCGAACTACATCAAGTTCTATTAACGATTAGCAAAGTAAGATTTGTATTAATGATTTCATCGATTTTGTCGATTAATGTATTTGTTGTAAGATTTGATTAATGATCTAGCAAAGTATGGCAAGAATATTTTGGAGTAGTTGACTTAAAGAAAAATCACCTGAAAATCGGGATGGTCGGCCATCATGGTTGGCCATGAAATATATATTTAGCAGGCAAGTATCTTTGAGAATTTTTCCATCATACTTCTTGATATATGGTAGAGATCAAGAATAACCTGCAATAACAATCATATGAGATCTTGGATTCGAATAACCCTGATATATGGATAAGAATGTGGTGTCCACCTAAAAAGAATCCTTTTTAAATATGACGCTTAAAACTCTGGCCTTTGCTTAACATATAGATACTTTGCGTTATGATACCATTCAAGAAAACGGTTATCGATTTTAAACTTGAAGATTTTATGTTGGAGATAACGTGTATTTGTAGTAGTGTGCATCAACCACATTCAGATGTAACTCCCAGTAGCACACTTGTACAGGTTATTGAGGTATTATCTTCTTCTAACAATCATGTGTGTGATTGAGGATCATGTCAAGAGTCAAACATTGATTATACCATGTATCCTAGCCTCACATGTATATAGTTGACTTGAGATGTACATTATGTGGATTAGCTGTGCAGCGTCAAGTATGTTGATTTGCGATTCTTATACTTGACAACATTTCTCAACGCGGTGTTAGTGGACAGTGTTAATGTACACATCGCAATAACCAAGCAGGGTATATGTTTTTCATGATATTGAATCAGCACTATAGCTCCCTGTCTCCTTCTCTTCGCCTCCAGAAGCTTAAATCATGTTGTGGACTAGATCATTACCTAGCGGAACACAGATGGACATGCTTCGAATGACAGTCTCTGCTTTGTGATGTTTCATATGCCAGTGATATATGTTATGTTGCAATATCCATGTGCACGATACCTCACCTGATCTAACTCGTACTCTTCCAATGCAGCACACCGGAAAAACTAACACTTGTGCATAAATCCTCACTTCCCTTTGAACTTTGTTTCATCAATGATTTGTGGAAGAACTTCATCTCTGCTACAACTCTCTAACGTCATTCCTAAGTTGAAGCTCTAGCTATGCCATCGGACGAGTTATTAATCCATAAAGTTTTTCATTTTCACTTCTTCCATGTGTGCAGGTTTTTACTTCAAAAGTCAAAACAACGATTGCAATAAATTTGTTTACCTTGTGAGTCGCATCGTATAAAGTCAAAGTTCCATCATCGATGAGTTGAATTACTTCCATATAGTCAGTTTCTTCATGGTTCCAAACCGGTACATACTTTGGACTCAACGTGCTTAGTTGGAAAAAGTCAAGAATCTTCATGTTCTCTGTCATTTCAGGCGATGAGTTAATACATGGGATGGCTTAAGGATGTGCTTTGAGACCTTCATCTTAAGCCTTGTATTCTTCGGCGGTCGACACCTGAAGAGCCTTCATTAGCTCCTGTACTCCTCTTTGGAAGGGATCCTCTAAAATCTTCGTCACCTGGACTCCCTCGTTATCGAAAATCATTCTTTGGGACAGTAGTGGTGACGTTCTCACCTCCCACCTCGAACTGACGCTCAACATACTCTTTGATAGATGCTGCATATGGTGTTTATGCCTCAGGTGTCTTAGGTGAGTGTTGTCATTGTTTATTTATGAGCCACCTGTTCCATCATCTGATACTACTTGCGTTCGTCTGGAATAATATTTTCCGTTACCTAGAATTCCATATTTAATCTAATCATAGCATACATGTTGACATGTAGGGAGGAATTCGAACTTCTTCATGTTTTAAATGTTCGTCTTATCGCTCCTCAATTGACCTTCATTTATAAGTTTATTACTGAGTTCACTAACCGCTGGATCTTGTGCTTAGTAACGTTAGTCGTTTGGTCAAGTAAAATTAGTTGATTCATGATGAACACCACTTTCAGTGTGAAAAGGTCTCGAAGTTATTCCACCTTGTAGGAAACCGACAGTTCTTCAACCAACGGATCGAAATACAATTTCTGAAGAAAACACAGCCTCCAGGCATCGTGCTGACGATAAGCGACGCTCCAGCTGGCATGCCACGTCGGAGCCGGCAAATGGAGATCACAGTCAAAAGGGTCCGCCGATGTGGGACCGGAAGCTTCTGAAGAAAGAGAGCAGAATGCGGTGGAGCTCAGTGCCACGATCTCCAAGTCCCCGAGTCTCCGCTCCTTGACCGGGACCCTTTCTAGAACCGAGAAGTCCGGTTCCACAATCGACGTCGATTTCGGTGACATTCGCCGAACTTCGCCGTCCCGCCGGAATCCGGAGGGAGTCAACTACTGTACTGTAAGGCAGTCTCGCCTGGCTTTCGTCTCCTCTGTCCCTCGGCTTTCCGGCGTCGTCTCAGTTCTGGCTCGTCTTAATATCCGTGCCCACTGGATAACTAGGCGTTTAAAAGCATCATTCTACTGATCTGCCACCGTCCGATGCAGGTCCCCATCAATTCTCTGCGCGATGGACCTTTCCACGTCACCGCGCCTCTTCTCTCGTCGCATTTGGCCGCAGTACAGTTGTCGTCTCGTCGGGTCGCAGCCCCAATCACAGCGCTCTTCTCGATCTGTTTCTTCCCCGACGTCGATGTACAATGTACCGATGCTGGCGAGTAGGAAAAACTTTGGTACTTAATCTGGAATCTTTCGGATTGCGTGTTTCTTACGCAATGGTTACGATTTCATTGAAAGCCTCTAACCCTTCAATTTTGACTGATTCTGAATTACACTAGCGCAGATGATAGATTAGAATCTGGAGTTTTGGAGGAAGTATAAATTATTGTATAGTAAATTTACTATATGATCCTATGAAATGCACATTAATAATAAAAATATACTTGAGGTCTGAACTACAGGTTACGTGTAATATGAATGTGTCAGGCTTACTTATCGTCCAGATGCAAATATTTGTCTTCATCTGTATGTTGTATTTCTAAGGATTTAGCTTCAGTCTGAACAAAGGAACTTGAGAGAATGCCGTGAAAGACACATCTGATGGCTCTGAGGGAAGTAAGATAATCATTCCTTCCTTCTCATGATATATCTCGATATAGTTAACTTGTAGATACTTCACAATTTTAATCTACTTGACAATTCATTTTAACCGAATCGTGTAGTAACTTGGTTCCTGAAGTCAGGTGGAAGAAATCTTGAAGTAAGTTATATTTTTCTGGATATTGTAGCCATCGCAAAAGCATAAATTTGTGCAGTTGAGCTGATCATAGAAATATGAATGCCAGCAAAATGAACCTGAATTCCATCAGAATGTCAAGTTTGAGTGGTCGCTAGTTTTGGATGATATCTCAAAAGTCGTAACCATATCAGAATGATTGAGCATAAAGTCGAAGTCCTTATTGTCGGAAGGGAGCCATTTCCGTCACCCAGGTGTCATTCCTCGACGGACAGAGAAGAAAGAAACGTCGCTGTACAGTACCAATGTTTCTGTAGAATACTAGAAGCGCTTCTTCATTCATTTCGGCCGAAAAAGGAATGAACCCCCGTCACTGTGCTGACCGCTCAAGTCGCCGGACGAGTCTTCGGTCGAATCTTCTGGCACGCCGGGAAGCCTCCCGGGAACTCACGCGCCGGTGTCGTCAGCGGGTGCAGGCTCCACAAAAGTTGTCCACGTGTGTACCTACGGCTGATTGGCTAGCATGGACAAATAGGCCTGCATGGATAAACATCGCGAGTCGCATGTGGTGGTCCTCCGGATTCTCGAGTTCTCCAAGGTTCTTCTTCTCGAGGGAAATCGGGATCCATGGGATAAAAAGTGAGGGCAAAATCATCCAAAAGAAACAAGTGCACCAAAACTAAAACCAAAAAACAAGATCCCATAAATAATAAACTCAGTTTACAAATGCTTCTCTATGTCTCCCAAGACCTTACTGTCACAGGATTACTGTCTAATGGCATTTGTATTTCAAACACGTTCAAACTATTTGTTACTGCAATTCAGCATGAAATTCGGAAATTTCTTCATAATATTAGAGTAAAACATTTACAACAATGTCAGTCATTTAAGCTGTGCGCGCGACGAGGTTTTGCTGAACTTTCCCGGCATATCTTAATTTTTTATTTATTGATAAAATCAGACGTCATAGATTTCTCTTAGAAAAAAGTTGGTTCTTCTATGTAAAGATGGTTTATCTTTCTAAAAAGGCTGTCATAATTTATCATGGAGTGCTGGTTTGACTGTTGGGAGCTTGATCTATAACGAGAGGTCTTGAATTAAACGGCCATGCTTGGAAAGGGAAGGAACTTGTGCATGTGTGCAATGTGACGTGTCCGAGTAAAATTCATGAAAGGTCTGGAAAGTCCTCGCTACACTTTTTGGTGGAGAATATGATGTTTAAAAATGATGGTTGGAACACAAGTCAATGTACTTTATTCTAGCAAACCTGAAGACTTCATAGCCTAAGAACTGGTCGCAGCATTGGTTTTAAGATTCTGGTTCATGGATTTTAACTCCATGAACCACCTCTCCTGTGACACGTGTGAATGAAAGACATGATGACTACTTCACACACTAGACTTAGTGATAATGAAAACTTCAACTTTCTTAAATTTTTGAGCATAGAAATTCTTGATCTCAACTACGCAGCATTCGTTTCATGTAACCAGATGCTGGAGTTCCTCTGTCAAAAAACTGTGTGCCATCCAACTTGAAGAAAATTTTAATGTTGTATTTTCTCCACCAATCTTTTCTAATTGTCCCGATGTTGAAGACCTGTTACCATGACCTATTCTAATACTGAAATTTTTCTAGTACAGCAATTTATCAGAGTTAGATTTCATGCAAACGGTTAATCTAAGAGAAATTATAAAGCTAACTTCTAACATCTTCAACTTAATCTAAAGTAGCTCACAAAAGCTCATTCAATTTGATTCATTCATTCATAGATAATATTATATATTTTTTTCATGTCTTTTCATTTTGCTTTGCCTCGCTGAAAAGATAACTAGTCATAACTACGCCAACACTAGGACGGTGAACCATATGACTGTGGTGTGTTTTTCAGTGTGCTGACAGATCAATCAAATATAATCACTTATGATTTAATGGAGGTAATTCTTTAGTCGAGAGAGAGAGTCACAAGTGAATATGCAAAGGAGAGAAAAGTAGCGCCGAGAGTGCAGGAGAAAAGGATTCAAGCTTCTCACCAAATTTTCGGTTTATTTATCTTTTTCTTCCAGAACGGTGAAAGAAGTATTGCATAAATCCTTTTTGACCTTTATCAAACCGAAAATCGTGACTTTATCACTTGAAGGATTTTCAAAATAACCATATTGGGGTCTTCGAGAGGTGTAATTCCTCTCTTGCAACTCTGTGTGTCAGGTACATTGTTCTGCAGGGATTTGAGGTCTGCCGCCAGGTTCGTCTTCTCGAGAAAGTAGATCGAGATGTAACTCATGCTTCAGTAAGCCTATCCAAAAACCTTTCCATTACCTGCAATGAAGTGATGGCTAGGTACAGCACGGGAAGGTAAACTCTGCAATGCGAGCACAACTTACAAGCAGAGTTGCCTGCTCTCACAGAGCTCTTGTTTTGCATGACGATAAGAAAAGCAAGGGCCGGTAAAGCAGTTGGAATGGAGCCAGCCGAGGGATCTGATGAGATAGAGCTGGATGTTGTACAAAGACCAAGCTCGTGATGTGAATCATTGCTAATAATATCGCGTAGCTCGATACTCGGCTTCCATGCAGAGTTGCAAATAAACGATTCGGCTTAATTTCACATCTTATAATGACGTATGACTAGCCAAGTTCTAAGCTTCTCGTTCTCTGGGATTTATCTCCAAGCTATTTCCTTGATGATGCGTCGTACTTGCAAGAGATTCTTCTTTCATTGCTATTCTTTGATGATGCATTGTAAGAAGCACTGGATTATTTCTACTTCATTTTCCGAGCTCTACTCTTGATTCATATTAACTAAGTATTGTGAAGTCCATGATGACTCTCGACACGAAGATTGAAACAAGTATCATGAACTGAGCATGCCAAGATACATTCAGCTCAGTAATTCATTAAGAATGTTCCTCAAACTGAAGCAAGGGAGATAAAGCCAGATATATAGTCTAGCGCAAAACTTGCGCATGCTGATCTGATATTAGCATTGAAGACGAGCAACACTCATATCTTCGGTGTGCACAATGCACACATGATTCTGCCCATCACCCTCTTCTCCTCCCTTCCCTTTGTGCCGTACCTTAATTTATGAGTGTGTGTATGTTTACTGCGTCTCATGTTCCCAAATCATCGGAAAGATCTGATTACGAGGTAAAACACAATATTATCTGTTTTAGTAAAGCTGAGGCTATAGTGCTTGCTTCTGTTATATAAGCATCATGCTCGAGGTTGATGTGGAAGTAACGAGCGTATACTCTGCATTAAACTTGATCAGATACGTAGGCATCAAGAGCACAGTGGGTTGGAAATGGTTGGCCTTTCAAATTTTTTTGTTCGGGACCCATTTGGCCAAAAGTGCAAACAATAATCAATCGAACAATGTGCAAGTATCGATTATCTCTTCCCCTTTTTTTCTATATATATATTAAATCATTTTTATTGGGGACTTTTCCTTATTCATCTTCAAAGGGCTGATACTTGCTAAAAATATATGCACTTGTGGAAAAAAATCCTCCACCTGTGAGAGCACCAAATGCCCTAAGAGAACTGCAACCCATCCCCCGAGATTTGCAGAACACATATAAACTCTTGAGTTGCTGCGCGCGCACATCAGCTCGATCTTTGAACGAGTCGTCCTGGGTCTATTTTAACATTCAGACGTGAACGAGATGCAGGGGATAGAAGACGTTTGCACATCACTTGCATTGAGTATACCGAACGCTACCGTGGATTGATTATTTTCCCTGTATCTGCAGGTTACATTGGACCAAATTTGGACCTCCGCCGAGTGCAACAGGATCAGATTTTATGGGCCCGACCGCTTACAGATGCAATAAGCAGACATTTGCCCCGGATATAACTACGCTTCGAGGATTCGGATCCTGTCTGATTGTTGTAAAACCCTATGAAACGATAGCGGAACACATGCCAGCATGATTTTTTTTCCTCTCGGATGGGATTCAATGTAGAAAAATAAATTTGGCCGAAATAATTATAAATTAAAATAAAGTGGTAATATTACTTTCGGGTATAATTTTCTTGCCTACGTGGGTTGAAGAAACATAAGCTGGGGATACGTTCTCGACATTCGGGCGTCCATGACGGCAGAAGACGTCCGTCTAAACGCCGGATTCCACCCGGTGGCTGTTCGTCCGTCCGTGCGGCGAAGGCAGCTCACCGAAGTCCTGTACCGAAGCGCGGAAACCCGCAGTGCAAGCAACAGCGACGGAGTTCCTTCGGTGACATGAATGAATCTAGGCGCTGCTGTACAGCATCAGCAACAACAACAGCCGGGAGTGTAAAAAGTAACAAAGGTTAAAAAGTTAAAAGAGGGTAAATCTGTCCGGCGAGGTAAACCAGTTCATGCCGACGTCAGTAAAAGCGACAGCGAGAGCCGAGCTCGGTCGCGAGAGCGTTCGGCAGACTACTTCCAAGCCGGAGGATCGCGCCTGGACTTGAACAGAAGGCAGAAGGCAAGTCAAGTCAAGGCAAGGCAAAGCCGAGGCCAACAAGCAAGGCCAGGGAAGGCAAGCGCAGAGGAAGGAAAAGGTGCGTAGTGAGTGAGTGGGCGAGGGAAGAGAAAGAGAGAGAGAGAGAGAGAGCGGTGAGCTGTAACTGGACCACCGGCTGCCGCAGAAAAGACAAACCCCCCCCTCCCCCGGTCTCCTTCGCTCTCTGTGTCTCTCTGAAGTCAAGCAAAGCGGAAGGTAAGGAAGGGAGGATCCTTCAAGGAAAGGAAAGGAAAGGAAGGGAAGGGAAGGGAAGGGGAGGGGAGGGAATATGGTGGGGAAAATGCTAACCCTGATGAAGTGGCTTCTTGCAGCAGCAGCAGCGTTCGCTCGTCTCTGATCACGTGGAGAGCGGGCGGGCGCGCGTTAGCGGCACATCGCGCTGGATGAGCAATTGGTAGATTTGTCGAGGGCCCAGAGCGAGGAAGTTGTTTCTTGCGAGACAGAGCAGAGCAGAGCAGAGAAGAGCAGAGGAGGAGGAGGAGGAGAGGCGAGGCGAGGCGAGGCCTTAGAGTGGAGACAGAGGGAGAGGAAGCGCGATCTCTCGTGGTTTGTCGAGTATGGGCTTTAGTTGTTGTTGTTATTGTTGTTGTTGTTGCAGTTGACGAGGAGGAGGAGGAGGAGGAGGTTTGGGTTTGATGGTAGATTCGTGGAATCTGGTGGTGGAGTGCAGGCGTCGCGTCCTGAGTTTCGGTTGTAATCATTAGTGCTCGAAAGCTCTTGCCGGGTCTGGGTGTTGCTTTCCGTGATAGGAGGAGGGAGAGAGCGAGCGAGAGAGCGAGCGGGAGGTGGAAATAGTCGAGGGCTAATTGCGAGCCTGTCGTGGGGCATGGTGATGGCCGCACGTACATGAAGAAGAGGAGTAGGAGCAGCTGTAGGAGCATTTGGACGAGTGGAGCAGAGCTCAGGCAGGCAGGTGGGCGAGCGGGCGGGCGGCTGATGTTGTTGATTCGGAGTTTGTGTTTGCAGTGACGTGGTGGTGGTTGTGGCTGTGTGGTTGTATCGGGTGGAGTTTCCGTCCTGTGATTCAATTCATCGCAGGAAGTGTGGGGTGAGGAGTTCGAAAGGGCAAGATGGTTTTCTGGGAGGATTATGGGATTTCCGATGAGATGATGGGTACCTTCGCTCCCATTGCTATGTACTGGATTTATGGAGGGATTTATCACATGCTGCCGAGTCTGGACCACTATCGCATGCATAGTCGTAAGGAGGAGGAACAGAAGAATCAAGTACCGATGGCCACAGTAATCAAGGGCGTTTTGCTGCAGCAGTTCTGTCAAGCCGTTGTGGCCCTCACCATGTTTTCGGTACGCGCCTCATCTCTGTCACCTCTGTGCAGCGTGTCTAGAATGAACATGCCATTAATGTGGAATCGGAAATTTACGGCATTCTCGCTAGCCAGCCCGCGCATCTTCGCAGATGCCTGATCAACGCGAAATGTCTTGTTGGAAATAGCCGTAATGTCCCCTGGTCTGATAAACATTGTGATTATTACGACAATGCGTCTGACAGGGTCATTCGACTCCCAGGTTTACATGTACTCGGGGCTTCGGAAACAATCGGATGAGATACTTTGAACGAACGCGAAGTTCTGCGGAACCAATTCTTTTACAGTTCAGTTGGTCGAGTTCCAAGTCTATGCAGCTGATGTCAGGATTTGCAGATTGATTCTGTGTCCTGCCCATTTCCTTTGACACTATCGGAGCTTATTGTGGTCCATCATCACAATTTTACCACTGCGTGGATCCGATATTGAACCTGGCCTGTTGGCAGAAACAGGCCTCTTAAACCGTCATGGCTCCTCAATTCCTGTTGCTTAGATGTAACAGAAGGCTCATATCAACATTTACTGAAGACCCTTATTGGGTGGGAAGAAGGCTGTGCCCTGGTCGTGTGCATTGTTTCAGCCCTCTCGTTTGTTTCTTGGCCTTACGTTCCCTCCAGTGTTTTTGTTCATCAAGGAATTTGAAGTAACTATGAAGTTTCACAGAGGAACCTATACTTTGTGGGTTTGCGTGAGCTGGGGCCACTCGTAAACACTGATGATCGTGTTTGTCGCTCCTAAGTGGTCAGTCTCCTGGAGGGCGAACATGGGTTCGAGTCTCTTGAAGGCCCGATCATGCGCAGGGTTACCCCATACGTTGACGGTCCTCACGTCGACTCCTGCTGGATTGGATTTCCGTATGTGGATGAAAGTGGGGTTTGGTGTTTCGGTGGAAGCGTGTTTTGAGTAGCCTCGTTGGATTTCAGGACATTTAGACTGATTATTGTAAGTGTCAGCTCGTACGTGCTGGATATTCGTCGAGATAATGACGAGGCAATGTTTGTTGGTTTTGCAGCTAACGTCGCAACCAGATGTGCAAGTTGTCCAGCAGCCTTTGCTGGTGCAAATCGGTCAAGTGATAGTGGCGATGTTGGTGATGGATACGTGGCAGTACTTTGTGCACCGGTATATGCACATCAACAAGTTTCTGTATCGACACATTCATTCCCAACATCATCGACTGGTTGTTCCCTATGCTTTCGGGGCATTGTTCAATCACCCTCTGGAGGGCCTTTTGCTGGACACTGTCGGTGGTGCCTTCTCTTTCCTGTTGTCAGGAATGACGCCACGGACATCAATTTATTTCTTCACTTTTGCGACAATGAAAACTGTGGATGACCATTGCGGTTTGTGGTTGCCTGGCAACCCATTTCATCTCTTATTTCAGAACAACACTGCCTACCATGATGTCCACCATCAGCTGCACGGAACGAAGTACAACTTTTCTCAGCCGTTTTTTAACATTTGGGACAAAGTGTTGGGGACACATATGCCTTTCGCGTTGGAGAAGCGGGCTGACGGTGGTTATGAAGCCAAACCAATCAAGGATAACTGATTTCATCATATTTTTCCTACTTTCCTTCTCCTTGACAACTTAGAGAGATTTTTCAAATGATTGTCATATATCGGTCATGAGCTATTGGTCATTTCGTTCGTATCTTGAAGCTGTGTTGCCAATTGCCATTTCGAGTTTGCGGCTCGACAAGCTGCTTTAGTCAGCTCCGAGGCCTCAGAATTTCAGCCGTGCTCTCTCGAACTGAGCACGGACGGTTGCACTACGTATAAAACTCCTCACGAGCAGGGACTGACACTTTTTATAAGCAGTCTCCAATGTAGTGCTCAGAGATGTAGGAGTAGGATAACTGTGCAGTACTTAGATGTATCAGTGGAAAATTTGTCCCGTGTACAGCGGCCTTTGTACAGGACGCTTGAAATTACAGTTGGATCCCGGTCGGGTAGTTCCTGTGCAGATTATAGATTTGACACCCTGCTGCTTGTCCAATGGAGCCTCGCACGGCAGTCTAATCATGAAGCTTTGTATACTTACAGTTTCTCGGGTACTTTTACTGTTAAATTGATGTTTGGAAGATACACTTGGCTTCAAAAGTCATACTTAATGCTTTCAAATGTTTAGATTCACATTCCGGGTGATTTTGTGGATCACGCTTAGATCTTGTTTGGTGTGATTGTCCTGCAGTTAAAGTGGACTTGACCCTCATTTGACATGTGGTGGTTTGTATGCTTAGAGAATGGGTGTTAGATTTTTTTTGCTCTGAATCGGAATTGACTCACGATAGTTTTTGAAGCACAGATCTCGCCTCCATTGGGAGATGCTATGGGCACGACCCTGACCTAATTTCAGAAGTCCGGCAGAGTCATGAGACAGTGTCGGTTATGTCTCTCTCCATCCAGCGGTCCGTGGTAGGTCTTTTCGTGTAATATGGCTTTCTACACTGGATACGTTTTTGCATGCTCCTTTGGACGCTGATGTTTTTCGCGTATGGTTTTTTAAGATTCGTGTGGAGTCCGATATATATGATAGAATGAAGTTTCGTCTGGCAGTTGAACATGGTTGCAGTCAAAAGTCGGATGTGAGTCATATCTGGAATGGGAAACTGTTACACAACGCTCACTGGTTAAGTCACTGTACGTGTTAAGAGGGAGACCCCTCTTAAGCAGACTCTTTCGAGAGCATATGTGACCAGACTCTCCTTTCTTCTCAAATCATGCAGGCCCATGTCTGTGAAGGGTCTCCGTTTTGCATCTAAGGTGAAACACATGAGGGAAAAGTTATCTTTAGAATTGCGTGTGAACTGCAAACCTCGAAAGGACTTTAATACAAAGTTATTATCTCCAGCGGCCATAAACTCAGAATGTGTTTTGTAAAACGGCGTTTCAGATGCCAATGTGTTGAGGTGATTTCACCGGTGGGGTTAAATGTATTGAACTTAGTTGACTCCAGTAATAGACTCACCTGGTGGCAACGTGATAGAGTGCAGTCGGTGGAGTCTCCCTCATCCCTGTGACGAGAAATTGGCGTCCACTCGGAAGCAGCTATACATTTGTTGGCCCTCATGTGTATTGTAAGAGAGTTTGGTTGAAAGACTTCACGACATTTATAGACGCATTGCAAATTCATTTATGGCCTGCAACCATGTTCTTTCTTTGTAGTTGTCTCACGGGGACCTCAGAAACACATGCTTTAGCATGTGCACCGAGTTAACCACTGACTCATCCATTGATGAAGTGTACCAACGTCACCAGCAGAAGAGACTACTGCCAGTCGAGAGTGGTGAGTGAAATACACATTCATGTCCGAACACCTTCATGGTTCTGGTCGGTCGGCCAAAAACTGAGATCCTTATTCTGGTGGAGAAGTCTGCAACCTGAACGAGGCCCGGCGTCGAAGGATGAGAGGCATCGTCATCGGTCATCAGTTAGCTGTATTCCGAGACGTGGAGTTCGCGTGCACCAGAACCTTCCATGAATGTCGTTTGTGCTCTGTGGTCGGCACACACAGGCTGTGTCCAAATAGAAGCCAGGAATCTGGAGAACGTGGAGTGGTTCAGTTCATCTGGAGGTCGCTCATGATCTATGACGAAAATAGGTATACCACATACTGGAGAGAACCTTTGCTTCAACTTCTCGCATTAGATTCACAATCAAGTACATTATGAATTTAAAGAGTTTGTTAAGAGAGAATGATAGCTTTAACTGGTGATACTTATTAAAGACCTTCTGGTATCACCCTTATTTACATCAAGGGTGATAGTTACAAACATTTGGTTGGAGTCACATGTATTTATCACCAGAGAGGTTAGCTCTCTGCTATCGTTTTGAAGCCATGGAATCAAAAATAAATCAACAAATAAATATTTTTGGGTATCTTACTGCAAGTGCTCTTTCCTCTTATTTTATTTCATGCATCTTCCCTCTAGTGTATGCCTTCAAATTTTATCAAAGTTATGTATATCATTTTGCACTAAAATGATTTAGAGTATGGGTCGCTTAATTTATGGTGTATCTGTGTGTAATTTACAATGAAGATGAGAATCTAGGTGCCCCAAGAAATCTCTGTTTATATTGTATGTTGGTGTGTATTTATTCATATCATAATTCAGTAGAATTTGATCGCTGAATTGAACTGTTAAAACTCATACATCTAGCTTAATAGATGCAAAATGCGCGTTGTGTCAACATTCTCTTCATTCTCGAAACTAGAGTGTCAAAGTTCATTTTCTTCGGTTTCTCGTTATTTCTGATATATGGACATGCTAAAGTAAATTAAAATAACTTTACGTAATGTTGGTATGGAAAGTAACTGACAAAATGTCAGTTTAAGAAAGATTGGTTACAATCATATCAACCGTGTATTATATATAGATAAATAATAATATTATTTCAAGCAATCTTAGTTAACACAATTTAGTTCATGAACATAAAATTCATCATTAAATCATTATCAAGATTTGTGCAAATGGTAGTATGATTCTATAGAAAAAATTTGCGTTCATTAAAGAGATGGAGATGTGTATGACGGAGTAATTTTTTTAAATTATAATTTAAAAATAGGTAAATTTCTGAAACGTAAACTAATTGTGATTTAATTAATAGAACTTATATGTATAAGATATATAAGATGCAACAGATGCTCCGAATAATAATTGAATTATATGATTTTTTAAGCTTCATGTATTCGATTCCCATTCAATTTCATGATATGAACTTTGGTACTGAACAAAATTTGTTTTGTAATGTAATTATTTCCAAATACAAGTATATTTTTTCATTCATTCAATTATTTAAATTATATCCAGTCCATAGAAGTGTGATTATAAGAATTCTGGTGAAACTCAGAAATTTGGCCATAAAAATTTCCAAAATTTCCAAAAAATAGATTAATATAGTTTTCAAAGTCTTAAAAATATTAGTATGTATTACCATATAACTTAAAATGATTCTTTATTTTGACAAAATGTCACCAGTAAAGGTGTTAGTCATGTGCATTAAAATCATCATAATTCTTTTACCTATAATTTCAATTTCAAGGAAATATCTCATATTATCAAGCTAAGACAGTAGCAAAAAAATTAAAGATAAAATACTTTAAAAGGAATTTCATAAAACCTTCAATAACGGTAATGAAAGCTTATAATTCTCATGGTTTACACAAATTTTAATTAAGCATAATCTATTCAAAATAGTATCAAACGAACTATATATAGTCAATTTCACTTGTTGATTTCAATCAATTGCAATAGATTCAGAAATCTCTCAAGCTACCTACTTGTAAGTACAACTCGTTACTCTTGGTGACAAAGATTCAAGTGTATATTTGACTGCGCAAATGACATTTATTTTTAATAAAGCGTTCAAAACCTCAAATACCTTCATCATATGTACTCTTAGCTTCAACTTTTTTAAGTCGCATGTGACCAAATTAACGATATATTAACTCAAAGTTTTACTTTCCCGATGACTTTACATCTAGCTTGAAGTCCGAACTAGAGGCGTTAAGCAATAATTTTACTCATGGTAGTTTAATGTCACTATGATCTCAATCAAATGAAATCACAAATGATGAGACTGGAGGGTTATACTCTATACCCCGAATATATGCTCATATACTTTAAGAATGCTCATGTTTATAGTAAAGAATGGATTAGATTATGATTAAATTAATTTTAATGCACAATGGCCTAAACACATATCATTTTCTTAACGCTGAATTCACAATCATATCCATGATCCCATTGAATGATTATAAAAACGCATGAAAGCCTCGCTACCACATGCTAGTTATCGATGTCATAATTATTCCAGCACCTTTACTTTACAATTGAGGAAGACTTAAAGATATATAGACCTCGCTTTCACAATTTCTTTTAGAACTGAAAAGCAATGAGCTATTACATTTGGTTCCGGCCCAGTGATGCCTAATATGACGAGCACTTTCAGAATTGATTACCATAGCTTTGATTCAAGGCCAATACGATGATCGCTGCTGGAGTGGGGTTGCAGACGATTCGGAGTTATCGAAGTCTGCCTATAAATGTCTACTGAGCCAACTCAGAATCTGTAAATATGGTGCTGTAGCAACATCATAGAAATATTTAATACTTGAGATCTTAACAGATAGATATAGATATATATACACTGCATATAGACAGACAAATGTTGGCATCTCTCTGATTATATAAAGTATGGATGTATAATATATAATTATTTGTCTCTAGAGGGCTCTTGTATCTTCGCACAGGCTATGCAGATTCACCGTTGTAAGCTGTCATGTCTTCGATCATTGCACGAGCTGATTTCTGAGTCTTGGATTTTAATCATGTCAGCATCATTTCTCGGTAGTCCAGTAGAGCTCGAGACATTCAGTTTCATTTCACGACGTTTGCGAGAAGATCTCCAGAACTGGAGAGAAGTAAGATCGTCCCATCAGAGGTCTGACAATTTTCGATCTCTTGAAAAAGCAACTTGTAAATCCAAACGAACGTCGAGAAGTATCGGCGGGGCTGGGCTTCTAATTTGTGCACATGCAATTACGGGAACTCACGCATGGTAGAGGAACATGTAGCCGTCTCGTCCGTTGACATGACGTTGTCTCGAAGCGGGACTTACGAGCATTCATGGCCCTAGCGTCCGCTAATTCCTCCCCCTCCCCCACCTGTCCCAGGCGGCAAGGCTGCAAGAGATTTTTGTCCCTGGGTCAAGGAGATGGCATCGAGACCCGGATCTTCGAAGTCCAGGTGCAGAGTACTTTACACGCTGACAGAACAGACATCACGTGCTTCTGGTTCGTTTTCTTTTGGGTCTTTCCTGCATGTTATAAATTCTAGTGTCGTTTCTAAGATTCTCATCATCGGCAAGGATATTGGGTTTGTATTTCAGCAGAGAACCACATCAGGCGAAATGGGAAATTTGTTTCACTACGTACAAGCTACCATCACCTAATCCTGATCACCGTAATGTGCGCACATAGTTTTGAGGCACGATTATGCATTCACAAGTAGTCACAAGCATATACCAAACATGAATCTAACCATGGCAGGCTGCAAAATCTGAGATAGAGACCACACAACTTTAAGATGAGCGAGGTTCCGATCGGTACTAGTCCTCCACTAGACGATGCACAGCACTTGAAAAAGGAAATATTATGGGACTTACTAGAAATTGGTGTGTTCATCAATGTCGTCAGATTGTTTTATTACCAGTCGGATTATGGTGTCAAAAGGCTACCGTGCTTAATGGCAGATCTTGTCCTGTCGCATGTAGGATCTACACTGAAATTGAACATCTTTTTTAGAAGTGCCGTAAACAGAGTTTTAGCAGTTCGAAATTTCTATGCCTGTTCAGATTAAAGGTTCTCTCATTGTCTGGTACGAGCCAGATCCACCAGAGTCCGCCAGTATGGACATTCTATGATTCTCGGACTCCAGCCGGAGCAGGATGCTTGCTCGCGCTTGTTTACATGACGAGGCCTTCGTACCTTTGTTGTCTACATGCTAATTTGGAAGAATTTTTGTGTGCATGGAATCCTAGCCACGATGGAAGTGCACTCAGCAGATGGAAAACACCGCTGGACGATTACCTCGTATGCGAAAGTAGCAGTGACCTTATGCTATAGTACAACTTCGAAGTGCATGAGCATCTGAGCGAGGGAATTGCAAATCAGTCGGAAGGAAGGTCGGCGGTTCCATCCACTCTTGCACTCATCAAAAAGGACTTCAAGAGTAAATAATTTTAGAAGGAATCTCTTCTATGTCAACCTCTTCTTCCGTCTATTTCAATCTCGATCCCGAGTGATCGATGGATATAAATTAATAAACACATCACTGAAAATCACAAAGGATGAATGATTTCCTGTATGATGTACAGATTTTCCTACAACTAAATGAAGGTATGGGACAAAGAAGACCTGGTGGAGAGGATTGCTGCCTAATATCTGAGGATGATACAGTCTTGATAGAAAGAGGTTCCTTCAGGCATTTGTTTGACCTTAATTGTAGTTCTCGCATGGTATAGCCAGAGTGTGCTGTTCCATGCGTCTCCCTTGGCCTATACATGCAGTTCCCTGATCCAGTGAATCTCATGCTGATTGTAATTGCTGGGTTTGTGCCGTGTTTAGTGGCACTCCGAGTGCGGCTAGCTTGTTGGGAGGACCCTTTCAACTGCTGTCTATGCAAAGCTGAGAGGAGTTTTGGCAAAGCTGAAGGCCATTCAATTTTGGAGAAGAAACCATTGCTTGCGGACTAGAAACTATGTTGAGAGCGCAAGCAGCATTTGTTTCCTTCCGACTCGCTTAGTCATGCTCTATTTGGAAGGGTTGAACTTAAAACTCCAACTCTCAATGTAAGCTGCGCTTATGAAAAATATAGAATTTTCTTATGACTTTTGTAGTTAAATCTCCGGATTATTAGGAAATATTTTATATCATTACCATTGAAATCATATAAATTTACGAAATATCATTTACAGAAAATGCTCAAAATTGTTTTTCACTTAAATTTTTTATATGTATAATCTAATTTCGATCATTTAAGTTTATCATCCTAAGAAAAATTCATCAACATTACACACAAGATACTAATGAATATTAATAAAAATTCATCGAACATGACTTGAATACAATCTAATCTACATATTTAGATATTACATTATGGTGCTCTCTGGACCTTAGTTGTCTCTAAAGCTTGACATGTTATTCCTAAAATTTTCCTCTTCTGGCCCCCTATCGAACAGAGAAGTCTTCATTCCGAGTACCACTTTCATCGGTTCCGACTGGAAAGGCCCTTGGAGGGTACTGAGGAGGCACTGGCAGCATTAAAAGCTCGGCCTCCTGTTGTCTACCGAGAGCACCTTCCCGACGTACTCGGACTACTTTCCCAACCACGTAACTGCCATCCATCTGCTTCCAAAGAATTGGCAAACGACGGCATCCGTCAGACGGACGCCCGTCGAGGTTGGAGCATCTCTTCCCATCCACCTGTCGCTGCCTCATTCGTCCGATTCCTCAACTTGGGGCTCGCTCGATCGATCGAGGCTTGAAATAGACAGCCCGCTCCGTCCTCCACCCCGAAATAGACCACGACAGGTTTCGACATGTCCGGTCGGACAGCATCGGTCGACGTCCGTGGTCGGCGACGTAATGGTTCCGAGACAGGACCCGTTTGGATGCTGATACACGTGGCATTCCTCTTCAGTGAGACGAATTCTTTTCGCGCAGACATTCTTCTGAATTATGGTAAAGATTACAATTGAGAGACTCCATTTCACTTTACCTATCTCGAACTAGATAATTTGATGGCACATCGCAACACAAATTACTTATGGTACCCACCAAGTTCTGTTTTATAAGATGAGACCCCACGGTACACCGTCTGAATTCCAAGTTTTAAAACCTGTTACTATAAATATAAGAGGGTGAGGGTTTATAGACTCTGAAAATGTGTACTTGATCTTTTGATAAATCGAAATCCCCAATCAAATTACCGGGAAACACATCATTACTCGTGGAATAAACAAACTCTCTTCTCGATCGATGCATTCCTTCCCTTTGTAGAATAGTGTCAAGCCTGCCAAAGGTTGAGCCGGATCGGAAAGATATTCCATTTTGATGGTCGGCAGGTGAGATGTTGGTTTGGATTTTTGTCCGGGTAAGAAGTAGCCTTCGCGGAGACGAGGAAGTTTTTTGAGTTTTTTTTTTAAGTACACGGGAAGCAATTGGTCATGCACATACTCAAGAAATGATGCATAGTAAAGAGCCATGTGCGGGAAAGTCGGAATTGTTTTCACCGTAGGTTGATTCTAGAATATAGATGACATGTACCGTTAGTGGAGTTCCATCCGGTAAAGTAAAACTTGATGTATCCCGATAAATAATTTGTGTTAAGATGGAGTATCATCAAGTAATTACCTCCCTATGGCTCGATGGAATGCATTCTTCAAGGAAAGTTTTAAGTGTCTTCTTGTTTGATCTATGTGAGGAATTAATTCTTATAAGAAGAACGACTAACTAACATGACTTAACCAAATTGAAGGAGTTTCAAGGGTATTCCAAAACCATAACTGAGCAATTTCAGTCAAGGTATGTAAGTAAGAGTATGAAGTAAATTTGCGCACTCCTACGCTTTTGAAAGGAAGAAAATTTTTTTCTAACATAGTTGACACATTCGATTTTCAGTGAAAAAGTGTTACCATAAGATAGATGGCAAACTTTTTTTCATGGAGAATTAGTTGCGATGGATCGATTCTTTAATAATGATGTACAAAAGCTGTTGGATTTAGGTGGAGTTCACTCAAATTAACGGATGGGGAATGAGAAAATATATCAAAAACTATGGCAAGGGTTGCTCGCAAATAAACCCGGATATAAATTTTGATGTATACACTCAAATTTCACTTTTATTCCAAAAATCAGTTAAGAAATGTAGTAAACAGGTAAATGTGCATATTCTACTTGAAAGATATCAATGAACATAGATTTGGATAGCATCAAATGAAAATTACAGGGAAGATGGAAAAATGCTGCAAGGAGGAGGGATGTGGATGTGCAAGCAAGATTTATCAAGCAATTAGCAAATTTGAGGAAAAGAGCAATCCTCTCGTGGACGACTTGCAACTCGTGGATAGAGGCAAGCACGATTAAGAAGAGAAGAAGAAAGTGCTAAAACGAAGAAGACGTAAGACTAAAGCTCGGACATTAGGATCATGAAAATCCGACCTTTGAATTTGATGACCTAAGGAGTTTGCAAGTATGTAAATAATATTTGTATATATACATATTATTACTTTAGAAGTTTTTCCCTTCCCTCTCGTTTATCTCTCTCCCTTCTGGTCTTCTGCCTCCAAGCCTTCCGGCTGCACGGCCCCTGCAGCAGGGAGTCAGAACGTGAATGGATATGCACAGGTCACGAGAAAAGACAACTCTGATTTATGTCGACGATATCCGAAGCAATCCGATGAACGAAGAATATGGATTAATTAATGTGCCTCCAATCCTTCGAGATCGCATCTGAAGAAAATCGGACAGCGCAGCTTGAAAGTTGTCACAGCTTTGGACTCAGGACTTGGCTTTACGAGCTTTAACCCACACAAAGAGACACAACTTAGCGTTTGGATTTTCTGAACTTTACTTTGCAACTTCACTGACACGCCCTCGGAAGCTGGAGCCCGCGCGGTGTGGCTGAGGTGGGGGAAATCGTCCTCGTCGAGATCGATTGGCCAGCTGGACTTATTTTGTCGTCTAGGGTGACACTAGCTATACCCAGCTACAATGGAGCGCAGGGAAACGACGAAAAGGACGGAAGGCCGTACAAAGGGGAGCCAACGGGTAACATGGGGCTAGGCCCTAGGCTCCGCGAATGACATCCGAGCGGCGATTTGAACGCCGACGCGGGAGTGTGCATGCGAACGGTCATGTGATTTGACCTCCGCGAGTTTCGTCCGGGTTCGATCGTGTGCGGGAGGTGACTTGGATGCGCGATGCTGATCTGGCATTTCCGGCAGTCATGTTTTCGGTACAATTTCGAGATGTGAGATCGGACGGACGGAAACTGAAGCAGTGCCTTCGGGCGTAAATTGCAGGAGGATGTTCTTGACATGAACCAAGAAGGCCCCTCGGCGTTGACATCGTTCCCGTCGCAGGTTGGACTCACGACGTTCTCGGAGTCCGATTCACGAGGATTTCCTGCAGGCAGGAATGGCGCGTCAATCTTCATGCTTCTGACGTTCTGAGTTTGGTCGGATGTTGGATGCTGAGGCTGTTTGCGAACACGAGAAGAGCCAGTGTTTGTCGATTGGAAGGCATTGCATCGATCGTATCTGTGAAGCGAGTAGTCTTGAAATTTTTCGGAAAGCAGGATCTACCGTCGCAATCGAGCTAAAAGTTTTTTCTTATCTATTTTCATCCCACTTTCCAATCTCTTGTTGATCTATTCCTCGATATTTTTACTTTGATAAACAAAATTTGTGTCTTCCAGCGTCATGTGCTTGCCACTTGGCTCTTCCATGAATAGGCGAGTTGTCATTTTTTTAAACACGGCAACAAATTTTACTCATCGTTTGAGTAGAGTTTAGATGTTGAGAATTGTCACGTCGGCCACTTTGAGAATGTAAAAGCGAGTTATCAAGATAAAAAACGGTCTTTACATTTATCACGATGATTCACAAATTCTCAATTCAGAGTGTACATCTAGTAAATGCAAGGATCCAAGTTGTGTGATTTAATCCAACGGCTACAATCCTCAACTTGCCCGGACGTTGTAAACACTTTATGAGTTTATGTTTCTCACAACTATATTCAAGAGATGAATTTTGGAACGTACCATTTCTGCGTCCAAATGAGTTCGTTGTATAGGGTATTGAGATTCAAGTGAGCTGGAATGAGAAAAGAGGTGTGGTTTTGGTGGATATCTTTAACTTAAAAGAAAGTAACTTGGAAAAGATAGCCAACCATTTCGATGATAGAAACTCGGGATGAAATGTCACCCTTGATTGGTGCCAAAACTTAAGTAGTGTCCGTCATCTCATGATTACGAAAGTGGAATCGTATCCAGCTCATATGCCACACGTTTCAAGCACAAACCACAGCATTCACCAAAATCTCTCGGATTCGGAATCGTTACGAACGACCCCTCAGCTCGTTCATTGAGAGAATGCTTTGAACATTGAAGGCACGAAGAATTTAGTCAACAATGCCCCCGTTCTATCTGGGGACTGAAAATCTTGGAAGAAGGACGATGTGCCCGTCTAGCAGAGCTACTATCTATTGTACATCCAGCAAGTGGATAAATGAAGTCAGGCTTCTTTTGCGTCGAGTGTAAGTATCACAATGTAATGAATGATCGGAAGTGGTGCGACTGCCCGCCGCCTCCTTCCGCAGTGCATGAACAAAATTCGCAAACCGAATACAATCCGAAAAATGGACAATGCGAGGATCTTGAAGAAAAGAAAGAACCGAGCCCTGCGACTCGAACAGCTCGGCGTTCTGCCCTGCTCGCCGCGCTTCCGTCAGGACGTCTGTCGCAAGCGGCTGCTGCATCGCACCCTCGAATTCTTCGTCATCCGTGGTGCGCCACCATTCCTCTCTGCGCCTCCGATTCTCATCCCGACCTGGAGCTCTGATCCAAGACGCTCGAGGAATTTCTTCTTAATCCCGTCGTCGTCACTCAGAAGAAGCTAGGAAATGCGTCCAGAGGGTGGATGAGGTACGTCAACACCAGCGCCAAGAAGAGGAGCGTGTAAGCGACGCTCTGGTCGATGGCGTAACCTGCACGCGACCACACAGAGCCTCATCAGACGCGCAGCGACTAAACTGCGTAACAGCTGACAGAGTGCTGTCACTCGGTCCAGCTGGGAAGCAAAACTCGGTTCGTCGTGTACGCAGTTCATCAGATGATGAAGCAGAGGAGTAGACGAGCGACGCACTGCCATTCAAAGGGACGGGGGACCTCTTCGATCCAGACAGGGGGAGCATGGAACGGTGAAACATGCCAAGAACTCGTTGCGTTGCAATTGGGAGGGGGCCATTGCACACGTACCGTCAGAAGTTGGGACGGGGCCCGGAGCGGGCGCCTGTGCGTTCACTAACGGAGCGAGCGCTCCCATGATGAAGACGAAGATGGTCACCACGAATGTCTGCTCGATCATTCCCCCCGATCGAGCCATTGTTGCTCTTGAACTGGATTCCCCGCCCAGACCAGCTCAGCTCTACCACCGCCGCCGAAGACGACGGATGGAGCACCCGCAGGTGGTGAGATCGCACCGCCGCCCGACTCCACCCGAACCCCGTCGTCCACTCGGCGCAGCTCAAAATTAATAATTTGGCTCTGATTTTATCCACCTGCGCGACCGAGCGACCGAATCAACCACCGAAGGCGCTCGCTGTTCTGCTCTGCTTCCCGCTTCGACAAGATCGGTCGATTTCTTCCGGACGAACTGAACAGAGTACTTGAGTTTCGTGCCCCTTTCTCTCCGATTCGCCTCGCCTCGATCGAGCGACGAGAATAGAACGCTCTCCGTGGGGGCAGCGACGTGCGTTATGTAGTGCGATAACACCACCCGCGCCACCACGCAAGAACAACGACGAACGACGAGTTTCTGCGGGGCTACGTCTCTTGTTCCCCCTTCTCGACCTCGAGCGGCCGGTCGGTCTGTCGGCAGGCGCAAATCGAAGGTAAGGCCGCGGCAACGAGTCAGAACTCGCAGCAGAGTCCCCCCGACGACGACGACGCCGCCGCTGCACTTGCGCCGTTGCGCGCTCGTCTGGAAGTCCCGACACTGGAGCCAGTGGAGTTCCAGCGCGCCTCCGTCAGCGTCTTGTCACGAACAGGCAAATCAGGATGCTCCAAGTAAGCATAAACTTCGAGACGAGGACCGGCGTGTCCAGCGCCGCCACATGGGCCCACCCGCCAGGTCGGGTCATGAGTTCCAACCCCCTTGCCATTGCAGTATGCCTTTCTTGTCGTTTTGTATCATGTGCGTGACTGGAGAGTCCGCTACGACGTCACTGCCATTCGAGGTTTCGTCGCGGCATCAGCGTTGAAGTCTCGAATCTTTCTGATGACGTGGTCAAGCTGTGTCGCTCATTTTTTACAAGGGGCGAGTTTTTTTCCAACCACCAGTTTTGCCACGTGGTGAACGTCGCGGATCGAAGCTTCGCAGAGCCGAAGACTCGAGTCTGACGCGACGCAAAAAGCGTCCGAAGATCGTTGCTTCTGATGCTCGCGAAGAGGTAAATCCGCCGGATTCTGTGACGGTGGTCCGGTCCTGCAGCGCGGAATGCCGGCGCGCATGAGGGCGCGTATCTGGTCAGGACTCACTGTCCTCGGGTCCGAAGGGCTTCCGGTGACCCGTGCGACTAGCCCGACGTCGTCGTCGCGAAGATAGACGCCGGAGGAAGGAGACAGGAGAGTCAAACCGCAGAGGTACTGCGTATGACCAACTGACCGAGTCGACCTTCTGACAGGCTCCAAACTTTCACAGTCCCCCAGTCTGGAATCCGGGATCGAGGGAACCCACCACGTAGATGCCACATGGCTCATACTTTCCTCTCTGCGCCGTGTCAGAAACTTCTCGATCCGCTCAGTCCTCTTTCACACCGCGTCCAGCCGACCGAGTTCGACCGCTTCTTCCCGAATGCCCTTGTCTTCCTCGCCAAGTCAGATTCTTCCTTCGACTTGTTGTCGTTGGTCTTCTGCTGGCGCTGCTTTGCATTGTTTCTTCGAAGGTGGAGAGACAATGGAAATGCGGCGAGGGTGTCCAGAGATTTCTTCCTCTGGAAAAATCACGTCTGCTGTGAAAATATTCGGTTGAAAAGTCTTCGTAGTCACATTTCATTTGTCCATAATCTCGATTTCAGCACTGTCGTTAACATCATCAGACTCCAGGTGTAATATGTTACTCGAAAATACAGTACAGTCGATCGTAAACTAATTACGTTCGGTTTTTTATACTTTTCCATGGAAATGGCTTAGATTTTTTTTAAATGAGATTTTTATAATATCCGAAAAAATTCAGTGTAAAAAAAAATAGAATCCTTAAATCTTTCTTGGTTTATTACTGTCTTTTAGTCCTAATTCGGCAGTAGATTATAATTTTTTTAGACAGAAATTAATTATTCTAAATAGAGTTTCCTTTTCTATTATTCATTGATATTAATTTGATTACAGTTCTATACAAATCTAACAAGATATGCATATCTAAAATTTATCACTATAATTTTTTTAGTACAGAACGATTTATTGTGTTCTACCTTAAAGAAAATGTAAAAGACTTATGTAAAATAACTTGTAAATGAAATTATTCTATAGATTGAGAAGAAATAATTGATAAAAATCTAAACATGTGAATTCCTATACTTACGATTTTCGTTAGTCAAATGTTATACACAGTTCTCAATGAGTGTTTAGTAATAATCTATAATAAGTAGAACATGTCCAGATTATCAGATTTTTTTAATATTATTTTTTAAGATGTGTAGACATAAAAAATAATTTTATGATCAAATGTGTTTTTAATATCAAGAATTAAACATATCAAATATATTTTAAAACTAATTTTATTCTATCAATATACATTGTAAGTTATTAGATAAAATTATATTTTTCCTTTCATGAAAAAATCAATTATTGACACGTAGCTTTCATTGTTGCTTATGATCAATTCATAAAAGTAATAATCTAAACTCTATCCAATGATTAGGAATAAATGAATATTCAAAAAAAATTCTTCCATTTATTTTGAATAAGGAAAATTTTTCCCATCTTTCTGGTATTTGTTATGAGAAAATTTCAACACTTACTTTATTATTGAATAGTCAATGCTAACAGTCCCTCTATTTATCTAGAAATATATTTGTCTGTAGATTTATGCATCATTATTTTTAGTAAATGAAATGTGAAGTTGCATAAATTTTGATTGTATATGTACTTATTTTGCGTAGCATAATTTATTACATTTTATTGATTAGATTATAGAAATATGTGAACTTAAGTTTGTCAAGTATTAGATTTTTACTGCATGATGAAAGCTTACATGTGAAAATCATTTTTCCACATTGTGATTTATTGCAATTTCTTTTAATATCATCTTGTATTCCAAGCTTTCCTTTTTTTGTAATTTCAAATTTGTGAAGATTACACATTTAAAAATGAAATAAATGCCATGACTCAGGATAGTGGAATTTTGTGTTGTTTGAACATGACATTATGTAATATCGAGATTTAATAGAAATAAATATATATCACCAATTTGGTATCACTAATCTTGCCACGATATTATAAGCCTCACGGATGGAAAATTAATAGAAGATTTATAAACAATAATGTTTTACTTGCTTTGTCTGTATAGTTGCAAGGAATTAGAAAAATGTGATAGGAAAGTGGAGAAATTGGTGGGAAAGATGTTCTTGTTGGGTTTGAAAGATGTACTCATATATGTATTTGTTTCCTGCATTTGGAAAAAACATAGCAAGAATGTGAAAATAACACTTCAATCGATATAGTGATCAATTAACATGGAGCTAACATCCAATAAAACCACGTTGGGATACAGATTCTATGACAAGCGATATACATAAAATATAGTTATCAGTCTCAGCATTGTAGATAACGCTAGGTGCTATTGGAAACAATGGAAACATGCTGAACAAAAGTGGTTACAGGACATCTTACTGCTCAGTAAAAATAAATACTTGCCTTCAATAAGATGTATGTTCTCTGCTAGACTTTGCATGATATAACAAGTTAGATCACAATCCTCACAACCCTTTGAACTAAATCATATAATACAATGCATCAGTGCCTCATTTCAGTGATCATTAGCTACAACTGTACACAACCAACTTTCCTTGACAGAAGTGAATGTTTGAGGTCCCCATAAGCATTGTATAATATGATTTGCTTGAGATAGATTACATACGATAAAGATAATTATGGTCTCATTCTATTTAGATTTCGGGCATGGCTTTCCTGAGCTTCCTTCTACGTTGGGATAGTTTTGATGTCAAAATCTTTATCCCACGCGGAGCCCAATTTAATTATTTACCAGTAAAGACAATGGCAATTGTTTGATATCTAATCCAGAAAATATGAAAAGCTCGTAAGATTAATCAATTGTTACAACCTACGGATTTCTCAAAGACGAGGATCTTCAAATATTTTCCGCCTCATTGCCGCCCCTGAAGCTCGCAATGGATTTGTCCGCCAGGTTCATCGCTGCTGCCGTAGAGCACGAGAGCCCCTCTCGTCTTGCACATTGTTCATCACTCCCCGTTCAGAGTCGCCGTCGCGTTCCCACTCCCAACCCTAGAGGGAATTGTGACCCCGAAATCGGTGCGTTGCGTTGGTTTTGCTTGGCAGACACGAGCAAGAAGCATGAGGCGACTCGATCGATCGGGTTCAATCAGTGCACGAGGTCGGCTGCTTCTGTGATTATTGGATCCTCCGGTCTAATTCTGGTCTTCCCTCGGTAGGTGACTTCTTGGTTTTTCTGGTGACACCATCCTGCACCCTCTGTGTACCGTGCCATGCGGTATCGCTCGCAGCAATTGTTTTGAGGTCATGATGATGCCAATGAAAGAGCTCATTTTGGTTGAGATATGCGTTCATGCGATCCCTGGGAGTAGCTCAGCTTCAACGGAGGTAACCACGTGCATTGTTTGGTAGGGTATCTGCGGTCAAAACTAGGATATGAGACTCGATATTGTCAGTATCCACTCTCCGCAGCTTTGCGAAGCCAACAATGTCGTACATAGATAATTTTGGTAAGGACTCGGGCGTTTATGAGTACTGACAGGACGGTGCACACGATTTTACAGTCATGCACGTGATGTTGGGAGACGAGCATGATTTTTGCATTTTGAGAGTGTGTGAGGCCAGCCCTCAGGGTTTCGCTATCAACTGTCGGGGTATTTCGCTGCTTTGAGAAGCAGTCAAGTGGAAATATGTAAACGCCCAATTTTCACATCTGTGATCGCACACCTTAGAATGTTGAAATTTGAATTTTGAAGCCCGGAGAAGTGGCCTGAGCAGAGCATAGCGTTGAATGGTTGCACGCACCAAACATCAGATGCCTTTGACTAAGGGCTTAATCTCGTTTCTGGAGGGTCTTGGTAATTGAACGCAAAAGTCCAATTTAGTACGTCGTGGTATCGCCGTTGGTGTTCACCTTTTTTTCACCATTGATGGTGTCCAAATTTTTTACCTCAAAAGCTGTAAGTTTGGGAGACGACCTAAGCAGCATGCTTTGAACGAAAATTGAACTCGAGGCTAGATTATGATTGCTCTTTATCGCTGATTGCTTCAGCGTGCGGCTTAGAACCTGAAGACACTAGAACGGTTACACCTTTTTCTCAGCCCCAAGCTCAAATGTATCTGTAAATATTGAATGCTTTCTACGAGGAATTGGACATATGTTCTATCCCGAGATCTGAAGCTGTCAATTTGAGTGATCACCAAGGCCACGGTAAAATTAATATGCAACTTTTGCGCCAAACATTTGACCACATAGCCTTTATCTTATGGGAAATCCCCGAATCCCCAGCGTCTGCATGGACACCTTCGATGCCATATGCTTCAAATTAAAGGATTGTCGACTGCTTTTTGATCGCACGCAGAGAGGCTAAAGGATGGAGGACGGGAAGTCAACTTAGTCATTAGTCACCAACGAAAAGAACTCCGATGAAAAGAACATTTAGTTGCTGAATCAAAACTTGAGTATTCAATGATACCCTCGATTATTCGAGACGACGATGAGGAGGAAAGCCTGGCTTACCTGGGGAGATTTTTTGAAGAAGCTGAATCCGTTTGTGACCTAGGCGAGAGGAGTATCTGCGATGATCATCGTCGCCGTCTCGGAACTCGAATGAGGGGTATTCTAAATTGAAGAATGGGGGCTTAAAACTGTCTGAAATTAGATGAAGTGCCGGAAGGAAGTCTTTAATCTACAGTTGAAAATGACCTTAGGTCAGCTGCAACTCGTCTCTATCATGCCAACGAATCAGTAAGAAAGAAATAGAATCACATGCCCGAGAATGCACAGAGCATTCGTTCTAAAACCGGCTTCTACTCTGGCAGCTTGAAAGTATCTGACGGCATCAAGTGGAGCTAAGTGCTGCAGCGATTACTGCGCGCACAGAGTGTACCCAGAAGAGAAGTTGCTTTCACTGCTGCTGTTAGTTTCACTGAGACCTCGAGCACCCAATCGATGGAAGGACAAGGAAGGTAATACCTAATAAAACTGCTCCTTGCCATGGAGCTGATGCTGAAGCTCCCAAGCCATGGGTTCGCCGGGTAAGCTTTTCTTGGTGCAGTTCGTGCTTCTCTTCGTTGCGCAGTTCTTCCATCTTCTAGCTACAGCAGCTTGCTTGCCTTGGGTGAAACTTCCTCGCTTGTGTTCTTCCCGCTCTTCTCAATTTAGGCGGCCTTGTTGATGGCGTCTATGTGGCCGTAAGCGATCCTTGCGCTCTGGCGAATGAGGTTTTGTCTCTCGGCTTAGCGTCGGAAAGAAAAGATGTGTTGTAAGGTTGGCGTTTGTGGTTGGTTTCTGTGTGTGAGCATTGGCCTGCTTAAGTTTCTATGGATTCGGCTTTCCGTTTTGCGGACTCCTTCTCGTGCATGAATGTCATTCCTGCGAGTCGCACAAAGTTGAACGCTCGTAGATGTCAGTTAGAAGGCGGCATGTCACCGAGAGTCGAGGCGGATTAGATTGATTGTGGTAGGAATTTGTGGTCTATGATCTGGTTGCTTCTCTTCAATCCTATGTTATCTTCTTAAGGGTGGATTCCGGCGTCTATGGAACTTAATCCGAAGTTTTGCATTCATGTTTTGTCGTGTGTATCCGAGTTTTTCAACTTGAAGTTAGTTTGTCAACGATCGGTCATTCTGAAAACTTTCAGATTTCCTTGTTGAAAATCTAGCTTCGTCTAGATACTCAATTTCTCATCGTTGATCTTGAATATGTGTGTGCTGCTGAGGTCCCGCCATCGAGTCTGCATGTTGTGCACGTCGTTGCAACACGTGATCTTGTTTCAAAAGAAGACGCTATAGTTTTCTGTGCATCAAAGCTACATTGCACGATGACGTCATTTGCAGTGAACAACTTGCTATTGTGAAGGAGAGAGAGACAGAAAAGCAGATTACAGGATTGAGTTCGTTTCCCACTCTCATGCATTTGAATTCTCTTCCCAGGGGACCACTGTAAAGGGCTCTTCCATCACACCTGGTTATCTTTTCTTGCATGAATGCCAGGTATGAGTTGATTTATTTTCAATTTCACGGGTTTGAGATAATTTCCTTTCTGCGAAACTTCGACCGGGAAATTCCTTTGGTTTACATCAGACCTGAGACCCAAGATTCTCTGGACATTTCAACTTTTGATCCCTGAAAATAAGGAGTCTCCCCTAGGCAACCACATCCCGATGGGCGTTCTTTTCCGCTTCCCCTCACAGTACTACTACTCAGCTTTCGGTGATACGGGTGGTCCTTCAAAGCTAAAGTCCCAAGCAGTTTTTGCCAGAATCCTCGCCATGGATCTCGTCATCCACGTTGCATTCTTTTTTCATGCGTGTGTTCATTACTCATATCGCTCTTCATCTGAAGAAGATTTACGTTGTCCACTTGAGGAATATACGAAGAGTGAGAATATCAGACGGATACGTGATCGCTCCTTTCTCTTGTGGGTTGCTGAAAGTTTCTGCCGGTGGATGAAGGAATGCCATCTATCAAATGAAGGCAACCTGTTGGCATCTGCTGAGCTAGATAACGGTCCTCCCAGCAGAAGCTAGGCATAGGAGCCCAGGGGCATGTCACACGAGCACTGTGTTGGGTCTATCTTGTCGTATAGTGGGTCAAGAGGGGCTCGTTCTGGTCTGGGATTGGATCATGATGATGAATCTGTTACGATGCTCTTGAGAAACTGTAAGAATCTCCGTGTAGCCTTTCGGTACCATCGGTAGCGTAGAGCTTTCGTATGAAGTTCCGCCAGCAATTCTGGACGCTTCGGTTTTTTCCATGGTTAGAGAATTCTCCGTTAATTCCTTCCAAATAGTTTCGGCTTTGTACTTATTCGAAAAATTGCTGGTGATTTTTGTACTTACTTGACTAATCAGCTGAAATTTGTGCACTGCATCTACAGATGATGAGGACGAGTGCGTGGGAAGGCCATGCAGTATGTATGATTGCTGAGCATATGACCCAATGCACGTGCTGATGAGTTGTTCGACCTGCAACGATGGGCGAGGGCTTGGATGCTGCTCGAGAAGAAGTACGAGAAATCTGGAGTTCAATCTCATGTTTAGGGCAGGGTTGTGGGTTGAGACTCGTAAGAAATGTTTGAGCAACTTGTCGAATTTCCTAGACGAAGATCGGACATAAGATTTTGGTGGTGGTCGTGATATCACGGAAGAACAAATGCAACTTCAGTTTTTGAGCGATCAGTTAGGTCTCAGGGCCGAAGAACTCGAGAGGAATATGGCCCTGAAGAAGCTGATGGACGATGAGATGTGGACGAAGCGGAGCGCCTTGATGATGTGGACGGCCGGGTTCATGCGATTGCTGCTCGTTGTCTATGCCGAGTGGCATGATGCGCACCTCGAGGTTCCGTACACGGACATAGATTATTACGTGTTCTCTGATGCGGCAGCTCTGATTCATCTAGGGAAATCTCCTTTCGACAGAGCCACATATCGCTACACTCCGCTGCTAGCTCTCGTTCTGCTCCCAAATTCCACGCTCCATCGATGTTGGGGGAAATTGTTGTTCTCCTTCGCAGGTCGGTCGGTTAACAACTCTCAACTCTCAACGATCTACATTTACTTGGTCATAAGCTCGCATGGATGATGCCAACACATTGCAGAAACAGCGAGTGTTTAGCAGAAGCTGACTGTTGGTTATTGTTATGGTTCGTGCAGATTTAATTGTTGCTCTGTTGATACGCAAGATTTTGAACCTCAGAGGGGTATCCGAGCGGCAATGCTTCATAAGTGCTGCTACATGGTTATTCAATCCGTTTACTTTTACGGTGGGCACTCGGGGAAATTGCGAAGCCCTTGTATGTGCTATGATACTCTGGCTTCTGCTCTGCATCATGTCTGGTAGGCTGACTCTGTGTATGACATGAAACATCTGTTCTGTTTGTTGGCTTCCTAGCCTCCAGCAAATCTCGCCTTTCTCTTTCTTGAATCGGAGTAGTTCCTGGTTCCAAGGGCGCAATAGTCTGAGTCTATGAATAATCAGCATATGAGTCTGTGGACTTTCGACAGAATCTACCCACTAGTCCCGATCCCTCTGTGTAGTCAAGCAGCATTGGAGCTTTTAGTTTTGTTAGAGAATTTTGAGACATTTGTCTGAGCCTGATTGGCCTTTATTAAAAACCTGACGCCTTGGCTGTCGAGTCATTGTTCTTGTGGTCAATCCGATACTCTCGTGTATTGACCACAAGATCAATGCATCTCGTGATCGAGAATCATAGAGGGGCACATGGTGATTCGTGTGCTGAAGAACTTCGGACCTAGGCAGTACTTCAACAAGCGCTGAGTTCTCCCTCGCGTACACTGCGTAGACGCCATGGCTTCTGTTTTTACAGTCAATGGGTAGCGTGTTGTATCTCTCTCTCTGGTTTTAAACTATGGTTTTTGCATATAGCTATTGTAGATTGCTGCTTCTATGCCACCGTTTTCTTCCCGATCGGCGCAATTACCATGTCGTTGTCACTTTTTTGGTTTACGCCTTATGCGATGCATATCCGCGTCTGCTCTCCTTTCCACATATTCGTAACTGCGCGGGTTTCTAGCTTTACGGACTGGTGTTTGATACACGTCCTTTTCCCTTTAGATTTTATGTACTGGTACGATAAGAAAACGATATAAAATATTTATTTGAAACTTAGAAACGGAGAATAATAGCCTTCATGCTAAATCGTCCCATTGAAAGATTGTTTTTATTGTAGAGTTTGTCTGTCTTCCTTTGCTTATCTTCATATGAACAATGTAAGTTGTGCCATCTATCTCACAAGCATGTGTCAAAAGTCCGTCCAGATTTATATATAGTTCTCTCCTATCCTTATCTGAAAGGAGGTCATGATCATCAGGATGGAATATATCGTTGTTATCATGAACTGAATCAATCCACGACATTTGCAGGGCGCGTCATCCAAGCGGCGTTCTGGTTTGGAGTAGTGGTGCACGTGAGGATATACCCGATTATCTACGTGCTTCCAGTTCTACTTCTTCTCGACGGAGACTATGTGAAGATGGTAGGAAAGGGTTCTAGCAACGATCCAGGTGCCTCTTCTCGGTTAAAGCACTCACTTCGGTCGTTTTTTAACTGGCCGAGAGTGGTGTTCGGAGCAGTATCAGGGTCTGTATTCTTCGCACTGTGTGGACTTTTCTACTTCATATACGGCACGCAGTATCTACACGAGGCCTTGTTCTACCACCTCACCCGAAGTGACCACCGCCACAACTTCTCGATCTACTTCTACTCCATCTACTTGAACGACGATGTTGGCTTGACTCTGGCTCAGCGGCTCCTGGCATTCGTCCCCCAAATGTCAGTGCAGTTGGTGCTGGTCGCCTTCTTCGCCAAAGACTTGCCGTTCTGTTTCTTCCTGCAAACGGTCGCATTCGTCACGTTCAACAAGGTGCTTCTCTTCCCCTCCCTGTCATTCCTCAAGAGGTTTGAACGTGTGTTGCCGTTAGCAACGACAACACTCTAGCCTGTTCTTCTCTGCTCCTTTCCTAACGACGTTTCTGCCTTGGACTTTTGACTGCGCAGGTCATAACCGCCCAGTACTTCGTCTGGTTTTTCTGCCTCCTGCCTTTGATTCTGCCCTTCACTAGTTTGAAGCTGCGGTGGGGAGGGGCAGCTCTTATGTCTGTTTGGACGGGCGCTCAGGTGCATTGGCTCGGATGGGCTTATCTGCTGGAGTTCAGGGGGAAGAACACGTTCCTGCCGCTGTGGGTTGCCAGCATTATTTTCTTCGCAGCCAATATTGTCGTCATGGTGACCATTATCCGGCATCACTCTTTCTGCCCCATGTTTCAGGGCGGTGTGCTCAGCTATGCTCGCCTGAAGAGTAGGAGGATCAAAGGTGAGTGAGCACATCACCGTGTGACGTGAATGGTTAAGCTCCTCGATGGAGACGATTGCGGGTGACACCCAGACACGGATCTCTCTTTACAAGTTTGGATCTGTGAAATTTGGGATCACCCTTCGATAAATTTAGGCAGGAAGCAAGGTCTGACCAACAAGCGGTTCCAAGAGTTTAGCAGAAATTTTGATGTATTCATTGTTCTGAGGTCGTGCCTGGGCCTCGAGAGATTCGCTCGGCCACGAGGGTCAGTCATTCAGGAGGGCTAGTTTGAGGGACGGACACTTTTGCAAAGCTCTTTGGGCCCGAATGAGGGTTTCTACACTGATCCGTTTTCTTCCACATAGTTTGTAGAGAATGTGCCGGGCTGAACAAAGACCGATGAATGAGCTTGGATGCAACGAGGTCATAGGGAGAGAGCGACTTTTGTCTAACTTCCCAAGCGGCATGTCTACGGGAGGTAACACTTGCCGTACTGATTGGAATGCAAGAAGCAGAGAAAGTATCTCGAATACGAGACCTGCAAATACACACTGAACAAACCATGCAAGAATCTGACAGAATTGCCTCAGGATCTTGTAATACACATCCTCCAGTCCCTGCAAATTGGAGGCATGAATATGTCTGGAGTATAGTAACCCTGTTGTCTTTGTCTCAGTAAGAACATCCTTGTATGCATATATCCTTATCCCAGCTGGCTTTCACCTCCTCAAACAGCTCAAATTGTTTATGGGAATAGTGCTCAACGACGATAGCTTTCTTCAAGAGCACTTTCTGATGTACACGGCCTGACGATATTGGACTCAATGTCCACTTTGGTGAGTTTAGGTTGGAAGGCATGTCTAGATCTAGGATATCTAGGTCACTGACGAGGTTTGCATCAGGGTATCTAATCGGGATCTTTGTCATTGTGTATGAATTGAAGAGTTGTCTGGATGTTCTTCTTCCGAAGCTCGTATAGTTGGGACTATGAATGATATGGTCAAAACGACCGGTGTTTCCTTCTCGGAAACAGAGGATGTTGTTCAATGTCAGGCAGTGACTTGCTGCTGACACAAGCTTTACCAGGACATCGGCCCTTTATGGGAATATTTCTCAGCACTCTAAGAAGATTAACTTCCTTCTCCAGAACTTTCTGCCTTTTTATCAAAATTGGAAAAAAACTTCACAAGGGCGTGCTGTCTACACGAGCACGTGGAAATCACGCTGAGAATCCACGAGGATACCATTGCCTCCAGCGTCCAGAGATCTCTCACGGACCCACTAGTTTGGATCTAACCAGTAGTAACTAACAATAGTCTAATTGTATCAAATAGAAGTCAATCAAATTCTCTCTCAAGTATTTATAGTATTCCGATCTATGAAGATTCAAACGTTCTGTGAACTACAAATTCTTCTGGCGGTTCAAAAGATTCAATGAAGGTGGCCACCCATGTGTAGAGATATATATGAATGAGAATTTTGATAGGTTTGGTGGTAAATTGATCGTACTACCGTAATACATTTAACACCATCTGTGTAGTAGAATCATGGAAAAAGCTTAGTTATTACATACATATAATTAACTTAGAAAATGAAGGAAAACATCAAATAGAGTTTAAAAGTTGATTCTTCAATGCACAAAATCTATAAGCAAGAAAACTTGTTTACTGTTAAGCAAATGGAATATTAAAATTTGACAAGAATTAAAACGGAATTTTTTTCCTTCTAATTTTCATGAAGAGTTTGTAGGTTATATGATCAAATCGCGGTACACTATACCACCTCTTAACTTGGACAAGCTTTTGGTTATCTACTGTGATTTAGGTGCATCGTTTTGCTTTGAAACACTGAACTGCTGGCTACATGAGCTGGGTGAACGCTAGGTAACTACCACTTGATATCTACCTCCAGAAGCAACTGTTCTAACATAAGTCCCTAGCAGATTGCATCCTTCAGACAGCTGGATTCCACCTCACTAGACTACACGCAAGTATATGTTACTTTCTCAAGTACTTGTGATTGAAAGTAATTGCAGCCCTGACTTTCTATCAATAAGATCACGTTGCTGGTAATCACAGCTCATTTTTTTACGGGACAACGTCAAAACCTTCAGCAGCAAAAGCTCAGGCACTATGAGCCTACAAGGACGAACTTAGATCATTCTGCCCCCCTTTTTATGAGAAGAGAGATTTATTGGTTGGGATTATGAACCAAGTGTTTTGTTAGCTTGGTATATGAGTGCTAAATATTGCAAGTCTCTTAAAATTTTTGAATGTGTAGATTCTTTGCTAGTGTCTATCATTGCTCTTACTTCAAGACCTTAATTCATTGAAATTCTTGTCCGAAACCTAGAAAATTCAGTACATTGCGTTAGTCGAGAAGAAGCTTGAACTAATCATTAATGGTAGTCTCACAGTATATTGAATAAGTCTATTGTCTAAACTATATCCAGTTAAATATTACACCAATTTGAAAAATTAGTGTATATATATATAAAACATTTATATAGATCAATGGTGTTAGATATCAAACTCAACTGTTTGCCGGTTTAGGCCCAGCACAAACTCTCGTGGCCATGTCCTCAAGCTTCGAGCTCGCCATGAAAGCTGATACAGTAACAACAGCTGATGAAACTTGCATCTCTGCTTTAAGCTGAGCCATGATGGTCTGTGCAGAATAAAATTCTTAAACGATCGGGAACCGGGATTCGGTTATTTCAGTCGAAGTGATCGATAATATTCTGCTTGGAGAAAATATTTATTTGAAACTGATAGGAGAACTCGAAAGGTTGATTCGTGATCAGAGCCTTGAGAAAAATATTTTAATGTATTAAAAAAATTATTCAACTGATTATTATTATTAGCAACAGATTTTTTTGAATCCCAACCGTGAAGGAAAAGATTCAAAATTTTCTTTTTTTTCCAATGAGAGACGAATGAAAATACTAATCTTTAAAAATCGATATTGTTCTAATATTACTAACCATTATTATTATTAATAAAATATTACTAGTTTTTTTTATTAATTTATTCATCTAATCACTATTTCTAACATCCACTGTGAACAATCTTCGAGAATTTCTTCTCTTTTCTGTTATCTTAAATCTGTGACATGTAATCGGGGCAGCCATGGTGATGGGATGTTAGCGGGTAGCGTGCCGTGGTACAACGTGATAATCCTGGGTAAGAAGTAAACGGTTCAACGTGGTGGACGACACGCCATGGCCGGACGCTAGGCGGCGTCCTGGCCGCATTCTTCGCGCAGCCAACGCTCTGCGACCTGTTCCTGTCGATCTCGGGCGAGCGCGGCCTCGTCTACGCCGGCAACAGCCAAGGCCGCCGCGACGCGCTCCAGCTGGCCAAGCAGCTCTGCGGCGCGCTCTTCCTCTGGGGCTGGAACCTCGTCGCGACGTCGCTCGTCTAGCTCGTCGTCCCGCTGCGCATGTCCGAGACGGAGCCGCAGGTGCCGCGTCTTCGCCCACCTGCACCGACGCGGCACACGGTTAGGATTGGAGACACAGCAAAATATTTTGAGGCATGCCCATGCCCCCTTTCGAGATCAAAAGGTATACCCGTATTTAAATTAATACATTTGAGATATTCGAAAGTGTACATCTATGGAAATAAAACACTCTTGAAAATAAAATTATTGAAAAGTTCTAAGAAATACATATACATTTATTTATACATACGGGCATGCCCAGGTGCCCTCGCACCGGGGGCACCAGTGAGTTTGTGCCTCCAACACTACCCACGGCGAGGAGGCCAACGCCCTCTGGGGCGACGGTTAGACCTACGAATAGTCCGTCCTCGGCGGCACGGCCTTCGCCCTCCTCCTGACCCGAACCCCAAAGCCTCGCCTCCGTCTCACGACGTTCATCCTCCGACGCCTGAGAGGGAAACTGCGTCGCGCCTTAATCGGTACAGCACAGCAATGAGCAACGAACCGGAATGGAAGTTGACGACGTTGGATCGATTACTCGATGCAGCAGGTCGCCCGCACCGTCGAAACATTTACGAGCAGGTCACCACTCGTGTTCACCGAGGCTGATTATTTGTTAAATTAACTGTTTAATAATCGGTGACGACGCCTCAGCTTGGACTTCGTCCAAATTTTTGCAGAGGCTAAAATATTTTGGTACATGAGAATCCTCCCCAGAGATTCCGGTAATCGATGGATCCCCGATACCGTCAGTCGGAACTCGAGGGTCGGAGAACGAGCCAGCCGGTCGTAAACTCAGCGACCGGGAATAAATCCCCGTTCCTCCTGCATCGCAACGGTGCTCTCTCTCTCTCTCTCCTGACGATCGGACGGCTAATCTGCGGCCGTGCGAGGGCATTAATATATCTCATTTATGGGATAGATAGAGTATCTGATTTTTCCTCATTCCGAGGTCGTGGAGTTTAGTTTCTACAACCTCTTTCCCTACTGCCACCTCTTTGTCCATTTTCATCAGGATGTGTTCAAGCTACAATCTGAGTTCAAACTGTCTTAGACTCTGAGTTCAAACTCAGAGTCTTAGACAGACGACGGCAGCGCCTTCACAAGCATTGATTTAAAAGATATTTCATTACGAGGATTAGAAGAGTCAGAGCAATTGGTTTTGAAGGATCATAATTTCAGAAACCGCCTCTGCTTGTAATAAATCTGCAAGATTTGTTTAATGTTAGATAACTGTAATGTAGTTCAAAACGCACCGTGAGATTTAGGATGAGGGCTTTTGTGTGGAGATTTATCAGTACAGGCCTTGACAGCAATGAAGCTACAAAGGGTGGGTTCTCATTGAGCCCACGACCATTGCTTCCCATTTCTTCATGAAGCTTTGGGACCGGAGATGGAAGATGTATTTTAATGCGATTCTCTCGATTCCGAAGTCACCAGAAAGTCTCCACTTTGCCTTCCAGACGCCGTAGAAGGTCCTGGACAGCGGAAGGAAGCTCCGGTTCCTCGTCGCGGAGTCCATTCCGCGTGTCGCAAGGCCATCTCCTCGATCAGCACGACTCTCCCGGAGATAATTTAACTTCCCGTCGCATCGTGATAACATGTGCTTGCTGGGCATAAGAGTTCTTGCACTCTGCATGAGTGGCTACCCAAAGATTACTCCATGCTCTGCAGATGATCAGATCAAGAGCAATAACCATGAACGCAAACGATTGTGCAAAGTAGAAACAGTGAAGTGCAAGCAATGTGGATAAATAGCGGTGAGAATCAGAATTCTGGTTTCAATAAAATCGTAGAGCATGTGCAAAAGGAAGGTCACGACTTTCGGAAGCGAAACTTTATTGTGAGCCCAAAAGGAAAGAGCTGTTGTATTGATGTGCAGGTTATTTTGAAATCAAAAAGATGTTTTGTAACAAAGATGGTGTGATGTGGAAGTACACCGGCATAGAATGCATGGAATCGCAGAGTACTCTGCGATTGTGTAAAACTGCATGTACAATTGTACCGGGAAAAGGAGAACCTAGCTGCATCAAGACCCACGGGAAGACAGACACTACGATGGGTAGCGCGTAGAAAACATATATCATCCCCTTCCCTTCCTGCGATCGTCAGGCGAGGATCAGACATCGGGATATTTTATTTACTACTTATTAGATTTCAAAGCGCTCTAGTACGTAACCAGGCACGAGATTCTTCAGCTCAAGGACTGGAGCACTTACTGGTACACCAGGTTCAATGAGATTCCGGAAAAGCGGTCCGCATCGTTCTTCGTGGCCATCTCAGTGGGAGTGGAGCCCACTTCAAAAGTCAGCTTATCAAAAGCAAATCGTCCGAGCTTTCGTTTGTGAACCGGCATGTGTGTTCAGATCCCCTGAGCTTCTGTCAGCTGCTGAAGGGTCAAAGTAATAACTGGAAAATTCTCTAGACGCCAAGTCTGTTAGACATAGAATATAATATCTAACTGAGATCAAGCAGAGTCAACAAAAGCGCGTCACTCATGGATCTTACTTTACTATTTCATAAAGATCGATGAAATTCAGATATATCTTCACCGGCTGAAATTTGATCTCTAACCATCAGATCTAAATTTATCATGAATTTTCTGACATTTTGAACCAGCTGTCAATATAATAGAATATGTTTTCATCGTGAAACTGAAAATGTTATCGTTAACATGTCTCCATTGTGTACCATTTGATGTTGAACTCCAAATCTTTTTACTAAATTTCTTTGTGTTTGACCTGGAATACTTACACAATATATTTTTTCTAAGAATCCCTTGATATGATATTTATTGATTGGGGATTTACCATTAACCAGTTCAAACCTCACCACATCATCAATCTTGCCACTAAAAACAGGCCTGCTGCCGTTTAAGCAGATCTGCACCACGTAACAAGGCACGCCCATTGCATGAATTTCCATTATCAGCCAGCAAAATGTCCCAAAATGCGTTCTGTGGAAGACTTTCCCGTACCTGATCTCAGTGTTAGCACATCTAAGACCATATCGATTTCTTCTACCACAGCCTTGAGATCAATACCTTCTGAATGAACTGCCTTGCTCAGAGAATTTGCAGAAGACAACCAAGCTGCCATTAAATTACTCCTGACAACAGTTGGTAAAAAAGAAAAATAATATGATTTGATTGTCTCATGAATTATTCCGACCATCCAGTTCAGAGTAAGGTTCATCATAGATTACAGATGGAGCGCAAAAAGCTACCTAGCTGCAGTCACATATCTAAGAAGTCATTCGGATTCTTACATCTTGACCCTCTTTTTCACATACTCCCGCAACATCCTCAGCGTAAATCTACGTTGTCTCTCTAATCACATGCTAGTCATTTGACTCAAGAGGTTTGCACAACCGTATTTGTCTCTTCAAGAGCCTGCCGCTCGAACAGTGCACATCGAGTGTTACAAAGGCCAGATGAGGAAAGCCGACTCCAGCACATCTTAAACACTGCATGTGGTCTGAACATGCAGTGTTCACTAGTGTTTAAACAAGGCTACCAACTGTACAAAAATAACATAATCTGATCTTTATTCCTGTCAATTCTACAGTTGTTGCACCCTCATCATTCAAGGATATGTATCAAAATTCAAGGCTGACAACCCAACGTTTAAATGAAGGGATTTCAACAGGGTGAGACTTGCAACAAGCCGCACATAGAACTTTGTCCTCAATATGTAATTTTGATAGATAGCCAAAGCTGATCTTCTTTAGAAGCATAACTGCGCGATTGACATGATTGCATAAATTATGAAAGACTTTTACAAGTGAAAACCCTAAGGTATCGCAGATGCTCATATTGCATGAGGGTCTAAACATATGCTTGTAAATTGCATAGTGACATTCTAACCTCTTCAAATTCCTAATATGTCAAAATGCCAGATCGAAGACCTTTATGCATGCACTCCTCGCACACCCATGCATGCCCACCTAATTCTAGACTCACGTATTTCACCCGAAACAACTTGAATTTTGCCGAATAGCTACCTCGAAGCTGAGGCGCAAGAGTTTGCTGAATCCTCAGCCATGCTTCTTTTAGCTCCATGCTTTCCCCACCTTTTAAAACTGCCCTACGATCACGATCGCTAATGCTATCTAGTTTAACAATATCTGATTCTAAATCTTTCCAGTCCGGAATCATTGAGCTCAAATTGAGGGTCCTTTCCAGTCCTGCCTTCACAGCGTAATACACGAGTTTGCATGAGATTTCAATAGTTTTCCGAAGCCACGTGAGATTCTCCTTATCCAAGCGTATGTTCAAACCTTCTTGATCTTTGACTTTGTGAAATCCAGTCATTGACTCACACATTAAATATAAGCGAATGGTTGTCCCGGCATGCAGAATTGCACTTATCCTATAGAGAACACCAACATCATTTGTCACGTAAGGTCTCTTGGGAGTTCTCGCCTGCTGAAAAGATTCAGGATACTGAATCATCCTGTCCATTTTAGACATGAGGTCACTTAACCTTGACGGGAATTCTTGATGGAAAGTGAGTATCTGTCCCAGCTTCATGTCCATTCTCTGGACCACGCTCTCCACTGATCTCAATCTCTCATCCAGCTTAACAAAGTTGGACCTATCAAGTCGGTCTGAATTACTTGAGTTGCCAACCCTGTTCTCACTTTCAATGTAAGGTTGATCCAAATCATTGCTCACACTTATGAAGGCTCGCCGAATTGATTCCAATTGTTGAACGCACTTCTGTCGAATCTCATTCACAACCGCTTCCACATCGCTCTCCTGCAGCAAATCCCTAGCTCTTTCGGATATTCTCGGTGTGTGCCCGTCAATCAAGGGCCAAGAGTGCTCATAGTTCAACAACTCTTCCTCCTTCACCAAATGCAACCTATCCCGCGGAATATCCTCAAGTTTCTCATTGATGCGACGAATGAAGTTTGATTTGAGCTCCTTGATCAAAATGGCTCCTCTGAGATCAATCGGAACCAGCATCTCCACGCAACGAGTTTGGATCACACCCAGCACTAACGCCAGCCCTGGACAGCCTTTGGGTGATGCGCAAAATGATATCAACTCCTGGACAATATGCTTCATCACATATTGCAGAGCTTCCGACCTTGATTTATGCTTCGAGCGTAACATCAGAACATCCACGTACTTGTGGGACCTTCCTTGCTCGACGTAGATCTCGTACCCATCAAGGAAAAGTTGCAGATAATGGCGAGAGCAGGTCACATTCTTCTTGGAAACATTCATCTCCGATATCAACTTGCGTCTCATGAACATCTACAATGATACAAAATTTGGTAAATATTGAGCTGCGCATTCTGAAAATTGAATTCATCTTTGAAGTAAATATGATATAAATTCAAAAAACTCAATGGAACACTACATTCATCAACCACAAGTTACAATAAGAACTTGACGCATTCAATCTTCTCATAGTAAATATGAAATCACCTGAAAGCATGGAAAAAAAGCAGCGGTCAGTGACATTGTGATTCCATCTTGGCATTGAATCCGGATGCCGACAAACTGTGAAGTCTCGTTCCTAGTTTCCCAAGCCAATTCTTGAGCCGTCTGCTTTTTCGTGCTTGCATGCTCTGGTATGAAGGAAGGAATGAAATACTGAGAAGGATCTTCCACCTTGAAACACAAATCTAAATTGATAAGGATGTCTTCAAGCACCTTTGTGGTCACATCTCCCTGTCCATGTGGTTGGCTTCGCCGAAACTCCTCCATCAAACGAACAAAGACGATCTCGCTCACAAATCCGTGCTTGCTTGCGTATATGCTTCTTTCAAAGGACCCAGATGGTTGAGGTTGAAAGTTTTGACCTAGAGCTACTAGTTTACCCAATAATGTATAAGTAAGCCAGTTGGGATCTACAATGATGTAATCAAGGTTGGGGATAGAAATGATGGATCCAACGTCATTCAAATATGATATGATTGAGCTCATTATCCTTTCACGATCAACTGAATGAGCTGAAGATGATGGAATAAATTCTGTCAAACTAAGACCACAGAATTCATGAAAGGTTTTGGATGGCCAAAGGGGGGAAAATCTGTTCTTCTTGGTGTTTGTAACCAAGAGGGAGGAGAGATGTGAACACAATTGGGGAATCCGTGGGGACTTTTCACTCAACAAATTTTTGAAGATCTCAAAAATGTGATTTTTGAGAGGAATAACTTCCTTCTTCTTTCGTGCATCCAAATAAAAAACCTCTTGGTGGAGATCCACAAAATTTGCGAATCTTTTGGTTAGTGTGCATACTATGTTTTGAGCCCACTCCAAAGAGCTGTATGGCACTTTATCCTTGTGTGTAATAACAACAAGAACTTGTGGACGACTATGTCCTGTGAGCCTACTGCTGGATGTGATGAAACTTAACCATTCCTCCAACTCAGTCTCGAAACAAGTTCCTTCTTTCTCTGAAAAATCTTCTTCACAGAAGGGACTATAAACAAATAAAAAAATACAAAAATTGTTGGATTGAGGGAAGATCACAGTTTGAAGGGTACGGAAAATGCGTTGTCCCGCAAGATCCCATATTGAGATTTGACTTTTGTCATCGTTTTGCAAGAATTCCACTTCAATTCCCTGTGTTCTCCACAACTCCTTCCATTTGTTGCCAATCCAACTTTCGCCTTTAACTATCCTCATCAGGGTTTGACGCACTTTAGTCTTGCCTGAAAATGAATAAGTAGAATTAAAAGAAATATAAATTGTTATTTGAGATATTTTTACAAATCATTTACTACCATATTATTTAATCATATTTATAGATAAATAGAATTGGAAAAAAATCCAAATTTCACATCAAAGTTTAGAATTATAAAATAAGTCTTATTTATAATCTAAAACTTTGGGATATTAGCTTTCTTTTCTCTCTAGTTTTCTCAAATATTTACACAATTCCAAACACATGTTCAAAAAAAAAATTCAACTTTTTGACTGTAATAGTAAATTTTGAAAAGTCAAACCTTAGTTTGCTAGTTTGCATACATTGAGAAAAAAAAGTAAGATCTCACAGTGCAAGTTACCTGCTAGAGGAGAGCCGCATAAGAAGAGTCGACCAGCTTTTGCAGCTTCAAATTCTAATTTGGCTTCTCTGAAGACGCACATGTCCACGGCCCGCTTCTGGTTCTGCTTGAGCGCCTCTTCAATCTGCGCCGCCTTTCCGTCCTTATTCCATCTGGTTCTATCCACATTTATTTTCTGGAGAGTCAAGTTGACTTGCAGGACCCCCATCAGGTCCCTGAAGGACGCCTCCTTCTCCCCTAAGACTTTGACCCCACCCAAATCCAAGTGAGTGAGACTTGTGTTCCCTCGCAGGATCCCCATCAGGTCCCTGAACGCCTCTTCTTCTATTTTGGAGTTTATCAAAGACAAGTGAGTGAGACTTGTGTTCACTCGCAAGCACCGAAGAAGGTCCTTCAAAACATCTTTCTGGATAGTTTCTAATGTCAGTTTCTTCAGGACTGAAGTCTCTCCAGTGTTTCCATTCATTGACAGGATACCTTCTAATCCATCTTCGTTGCTACCTGAATACTCATCCTTCCGCCATACGAAAGATTTTAGAGATTTGAGTTCCCCGCGCAGTGCCCTACCTAATAGGTTTAGTGATAACATATAATAATGGTGACTCTTAGGAACGAAGCAAAGCTCCAATGTGGGGTCCTTGACATCGGAGCTAGCAGCACACACAAGAGCTTCTATTGACTTCCAAGCATCTTCTTCATCCTCTCCCCAGAAAACTACATTAATGTTGGTTGCTGTAGCATTGTCACGTATGACTTCGCCGAGCTGCTGCCATTCCTCAGGACCCATCCGCACGTGTCCCAAGCTCACTTCCTTCAATGATGGGTTGGAAGAAAGAACTTGCCTCAAACAGTCTCCGAGTCCATCCATTTTCACCAGGATAAGACGTTCAATGGATCGGTTGCCATCTTCTCCGGCCAAAGCTTTCAGCAACAAGGCCGCTCCCAACTCCACCTCCCATAACGTCAATTCTTGCAAAGACGAGCTCTGGATCAAAGCCTGGGACAGCATTCCAACGGCCTCATCATCCATTTTCGAACTCTCTAATGCCAACTTTTGTAATAGAGGAGCACTGTTGATCATGTCAGCCACATGCTTCACCGCACTCGAGTCCTCCCACGCGTCCCGTAAAAATAAAAACTGGAGTTTAGATTCGCAATTTCCTCGCAGTCCTGAGGCGAGATTCAACCAACATCTGGCACTCAATTCGCAACCCTCTATATCCAATTCTGTCACGCTAGAGGAATTCAGAATTCTCCCCAGCTGTGAATACAAGCTCTCCACTTCCGCATCTGAACTCCATGTCAATTTTCTAACGTGTATCTCTTGTAGATTGGTGCTAGACATGAATCCTCTGAAAACTATCGCCCACTCGCTTGCCGTCAACCTCGATATATCTCCCCAAGTCGACCCATATCTACCTCCGTCATATTTAGCTCTGTCATGAATGAGTGGCACGGTGAGTTCCTCAAAGGTGTTGCAGTTGCCGATTGCCTCCAGCACTCGAAGGCGCACTTGGCTTCGCCACCCTGTGATCGTCGAAATCAATTCACCATCCGGAAAGAACTCTCGAAATTCTGGCTTGCTTAAATCGGGAAGCCACCGGATACGCTCGCCTTTGCCTTCCAGACGCCGTAGAAGGTCCTGGACAGCGGACGGAAGCTCCGGTTCCTCGTCTGTCTCCCTCACATCAGGCGTCTCTGGTTCCCCGTATACGGAGGCCATCGCATGTTCAGCAGCGTCACTGACGAGGGAAGCACCTGCACCTTCCATTCTCTCCTCCACTCTCACAGAGAAAGAAACGTTTGCTGCTTGACACGCGCGGGCGAAATGTACAAGAGTCACTTCCAAGAGGCTCTCTCCTCCTCGAGCCGCAAGCCCGGCTCACCAGAACAAAACTGAACTGTCCGTCGCAGAGTCACAACTTGTGTGTAGTGCGCGATGGTCACGAGAGTTCTTGCGCGGTGCTACAGGAGTGACACAGAGATTACTCCGAGCATCGGATCAAGAGCAATGATCACGAAAGGAGTAAGATTGAACAAAGTGGAAGTTGGAGGTTGCTCAAATTCACTGCAGGGCAGGACAGCCGATGTGAATCAAAATGATCGCAGACATCCAGGATTCTGGTTCCTAGAGCGTGTGCGTGAATCTATCCGGACGTAAACCTGTTGTGAACTGGAACAGAGAAATGTGTATGATGTGCACTTGTAACTGAACTCGAACTCAGTGGAAAAGTTGATAGCTCTGGAGGAGAATTTGAAATATACAGAAGACTGGTTCGTAGCAAAGATGGTGAGATGAGGACGCAGAATGTGTTGGAATGAATGGAAGCTCAGTATCTCAGACTTGAAGAACTTTGCATTGTGTAAAGCTGAAGGTACAATTGGAGTAAGAGAATGCAAATCTAGTTGCATCGAGACCCACAGGAAGATGGGTAGGTCGTGAAAAACACGTGCAGCGTCTTCAATCAGATCTTGTCATCGAATCGCGTGAGAGATCGAGGTAACGACAACATGCCAACACAACAAGCCTGCTCCTCCACCCTCGATGTGATTGGAAAATGTCCTTAGACGGTCAGGATAAATCTTGACTTTGTTGCGCAAGCTAACAGGGAATTTGAGTCAATGATTTAAAGTGCTGATACACTCTCTGTCGTCAAGCAAGCAAGTGGATGTATTTTGACAACTGAGTGGCACATGGGTAGTCGACTCGGAGGACAAATCTCGTGTTATACTTTTTCCTTGCTTTGAGGATCGGCACAGTATTCTACATTACTCTATACAACTCGTAGGTTCAGATAAAACAAATCAACTTTTTGGGAGTTTGCAAAAAATGTGTCGAATAACTGTGTACAGCGAATGCCACTACTCGAGGTTCTCAACTGCTCATGTAATTGTTCACTCTACCCAAGAAAGTGAAGATGCTAGGCTGGCCAATATTGATACTCCGTGTGGGACATTAGATAACAAGTACAACACACAGAGGACAATAACTCAAGTGCAGAGTCAATTAGAATCACGCCACCTCTCTTCTTTTTGAACAAGCAATGCTATCCGACCCTCAGGTCACTTGAATATGTAATCCTCCTTAGTCTTCATCCTTTGGATTCGGAATCTGATGCCCACGAGAAAGTAACGTTGAACTCAGAAATCTGTATATGACGTTTGGGGCTTTTTTAGTCCAACCGACGCGCATGCGTGCGAACGAAGATTTCGAAATTAAACTACTCCGTTTGTTGTCATCTTCTGCAAATCCTACACTTTACTCCAAGAGCATGAGCTGTCTACTAGATTGCTTTTCAGGTCTATCGGGAATCATAAAGTATCCTGTCCGGCTACATTTTCGGGGTGAATTATCAACTTGCTGGTAGGAGAACAATAAAAATTACTCAGAATTGCAGATATTAGCACCAATTACTATATTGAGGGTTGATTAAAGATAGCTGTTCAGAATGCTCTGAAATACGTACAATCGCAAAACTCTGTTTCACCAGCAACTCGAAAGCAGATCCGACTGATGTCTTGATGCTGGCTACTCTGGAATGCAGGTTACGGGGTCTTTGGAAAATTATTCACTATGTGGGTGAAATTACAGCGTTTTGACGCTGCTGAGTTGGATTAAATCCAATCTCGAAACTTGTCTCGTTGTAACAGCGAGAGAAGAAGTTTCGGTACAGCATCCTTGAGATTCCAGTGACTATTCAGTGTACAAATAACTGTACCGCCTTGAATCACGTGGAGGTCGGAGATGCCCGCGATGAAAGAATCCAGGAACGAGTCACAGTCGATATCACGTCATGCACTAGTATTCAGAGTTGTGGTGACTCATGTGCAACTCCAGTGCTGCACAAGTCTGAGGAGCTCTGCGTTCTCTAATCGGAACTTCATAAACCCGAATTGTCCATGAACCCTATTTTTCCATACGCTTTCGGACCATGACCGGTGTCAGTTCGTCCCTTGGACTATCCATGGTGTGGCCAAATAGTTCACAAGACCCAGTCACTGAAACGGTGGATTTGTATGCTCTTTGACTTAATCATTTCCGATGCTTTTGTCTGATTTGGGTAGTTTAGATTCACCCTTGCTTGCCTGAAAAACGAAAAGAAAAATAGAAATTGGTTAGTTAGCTTGGCATACAACCATATTTTATCGGGGCATGCCATCGATTATAACAAACTTGCTACATTTTTTGAAGGAGAACCGGGAGTCAAGATATTATGTTGCTCATTTCTTCACTGGTTCAGTTAGGCTTCGGAGCAATTTCCAGCAAGAAGTTCATGGCATAAGCTTCACCTTCAGGATACTACCTTTTACCTGCATGGTCTTTCAGGATCATCTACAGGGAAGATTCCCAGGAAAGCAAAATCGACCCAACCCTGTGGAAAGACCGGGATGTTTACCATTTCCACTTTCCCAGCTTGTGACCTTGTCCACAATAAGACCAGTGTGGATGAACTCCTGCAGTAAGTGGTGAACAATAAGTGGTAATGGGTGATTTCCTCCAAATACTCAAGTGGGAAGTCCTTCCTTGAAGCTTAATAGTCATTTATACACATACTTTGTTATCGGCCAAGGGAGTGTAGACAGTGTGTTAATTTGAAAAAGATGGAACAAAGGTGGAATAACTTCGAGATAATTCAAGACCCAAAGTGGGGTTCATCTTGAATCGACTAGTTTTTCTAGCAATCGACTATGGCTAGTAAGCACAAGGTCGATGAGCCTATCATTATACTTGTCAACATGTACGCTCTGATCAGAAATGTAATTCTAGGTAATAGAACATATCATTCCATTACCAAGAATTCCATGTTTGATCAGTACTATTAGGTGATGGAACAGGTGCCACATAAACAGACAATGACAACACTCACCTAAGACACCATATGAAGCATCTATCAAAGAGCCTGTTGAGGATCAGTTCTAGGTGGATGGTGAGAATGTCACCACCACTTGTGGCCGAAAGCATGACTTTCGATAACGAGGGAGTCCAGGTGTCGAAGATTTTAGAAAATCCCTCCAAAGAGGAGAACAGGAGCTACCGATGGCTCTTCAGATGTCGACAGTCGAAGAATTATAGGCTTCAGATGAAGGTCACAAAGCACCTCCTGAAGCCATCCCATGTACTAACATAATGCCTGAAATGATAGAGAACATGAAGATGAACACTTTTTCCAACTAAGAACGTTGAATCCAAAGTATGTACGGTAGTCTCCTGGCTAAATACGCACTTCTCTCCTGGAAGGATAAGGAGTACTTTATCCGGTAGCTGCTTACTTACGCAAATCATTTCTTAATCGAAATAGGAGAATTTGTCGAAATTGTCGGACAATGGCTAGGAGAACCTGGATCTAAATTAGCTCTATTTACATTTTATACTGGAAAAAATAATATATATATATATATATATATATATAGATAATCCCATATTCGTTACGATGAACGAATAACTATCGATATTCATTTCTCCTCTCTTCAGTTGAGTCATAGGAAAAATTTATCAACAATAATTTGTGAATTTATGAGAGATTCATAAATATTTTTCAGAGATCTTTCAAGGTTTAAAAAAATGATAAAAATTATACAGAAACTACCTAAGCAAATCTTCAAGTTTATTATGAAACAACATATAATGAGTCGAATCACTTCTTGATATTTTGATTAGATGGTAAACTCAAGGAAAACAAAAAGTAAACTTCTAAATGAGCGATGATGTGATATAAGTTGAGCAACACATATCCTCCCTTTTACCGGAAGCATCGATATTTCTAGCAAAAGGCTCTGACTTGCGAGGAGGATGTTAACGAAGCAGCTTTCAAAAATGTTTGAGACAAGAGGGAGCAAATCCAAAAAGAAACAATATTTAATGTCTCATGAAACTAAATAGAATTTTTTTCAATACTGTTTATTGTTTTATTGAGTTAAAATGCGATATTTTTAGATTGTTGGCATGCTTATGGCCAATTTTTCTATTCTGCCATAGGCCAGGACAAAAAGTATTGTATTTAGTTTATCGACTTCAATTAAATCAATCACAAGGCGATGAGGGTTGCAAAAGGTGATGCAAAAAACTTCAGACTACCTCTTAATGTTTATTGCCAATATATTATATTTCAAATTGAAAAAATATTGAGGCTCATTTATGAAAAATAATATGCATTCTTACCCGGTATGCCTACTTAACCTGGACTTTACTGTACCAGTTTCGAACCATGAGTAACTTGACTAGATGGAAAATATTCAACACATTGATAATGGTACTCTGATTGTAAGCGATGAAGCTGACATGGTTAACAAGTTTACAGCAATAGTGTTGCGAGTCTTGCTCTAAAGTGTGCACAATCATGTTGGCGATGGAGTTAAAGACAACATGCCAATATATCAAGCGTGTTCTTCCACTCATGCGTATGATTGGACAATGTTTTTAGAAAGTAAGAAAAAATCTTGAATATCTTGTGCCAGCGAACAGAATACGTTAGTGAAGGGATCACTTTGCTGATACATTCTATGTAGGCAGCGTGACTACTGAGATTTCAAACGTCAGCTTGGATATATTCAAGCAAGTGGATCTATTTTGACAACTGAGTGGCACATGAGTAATCAGCTCGGATGAGAGAGCATGTTGTGCTTTTCCTTGCTTCGAAGATCAGTACAGGAGTCTACATTACTCTCCATATCTCATAGTTTCAAAACAAACTAATCAACTTTCTAGGAGTGTACTCGACATAATGTCAAATAACTTTGTACAGAATATAAGAATATTCGAGGTTCTCAAGTGCTGGAATGATTGTTCTCTTACCTCAGCTGTCAAGCAGGCGAGCGCATGCACATTTCTGATACCCAAATCTGGAGGTCTTCCCACCTCAAACATTAAACCAAAATCAGATTCCGTCCGTGCTAAGAGCACTCCTCCTTGTTTACCACTTACTATAGAGCACGATAGAACAAGCATGATACTTGCTAAGGTCAAAGTGTGGTTACCTGATAAGAATTTACGTGATTGTCCAGATTGTGATTATGTTACCGAGGTAGGTGAAGATGCTCACTGGTGACTGAACTCAGTGGTTAACGTCGTGAACATGTGTTGTATACATAAGATGAAAAAAACTTCAGATGAAGATCTTGTTTGAAGTCTAAATGATACGACAAACTGACATGGAAACACAAATATATGGTATACATCATCTTAAATGTAACAAGTCATATACTGCAACTTATGCAATCGTATGTTCAAACTTGAAAAATGAAAAAATAATGTCCATTACTTAATTGAAAAGATCGTTGAAACGCAATTGTGTTATTTCATGTTTTTAGTTCTCTCTCTCTTGTGTAAAGCATGTCACATATATTTTTGTTACAAAATTAGAAGCTGCGATTAAATAACCGTGTATCAAATGACTATATTGATTTGCATCCTTATTTGATGATACCTCAAATTTCAAAATGTTCAGTAGTAAACAAGCTCGAGTAATTTAAATCTCACAAGAGAAAAAATAATGAAAGTTACACTTTCACATTACTCAAGAAGATTCTTAATTGCTTAAAACATTGACTCTACAATCTTTCGTTTGTCTTAATACTTTTTGAACTTTTGTGGATTTGATTCTTCGGATTCTCTTGATTCGAGTGTCCATTGCTGAACTTGTTTGTTTTTTGGTACATCACAAATCCAAAATACTGTACCACAAAACAAAGAAATTCAGGCAACGTTCTATTTTGACTGTAAGACAAAAAAGAAAAAAAGAACTGACGAAAAGATAAAAAAACTGACAAGGCTTTGTCATTCAGAAGAAAGTTAATATATTGGATTTCTTTTGCATGGACTCCGGGATGATCTCCGAGGGAAAGGACTCGAGTAACGAGTCAGAGTCCAGCAGTCGATATCACCTCATGCAGTAGTATTCAAAGTTGTGCTGACTCACATGCAACTCGAGTTCACCGTGAGCCACTTGCACAAGTCGGAGGACCTCGGCATCGGCGTTCTCGAATCAAAACTTTCTAAATCTTGTGGAATGATCGCCACTGTTTCGAAGTGTCCATGAACCTTATTTTTCATACGGATGCACACCATATCCTGTGTCAGGTTGTTCCTGGACTATCCCTGTTGTGGCCAAATAGTCCATTGGAAAATGTCCTTAGACGGTCAGGATAAATCTTGACTTTGTTGTGCAAGTGAACAGGGTATGTGAGTCAATGAATTAATGTGCTGATACACTCGCTGTCGTCACGCAAGCAAGTGGATGTATTCTGACAACTGAGTGGCACATGGGTAGTCAACTCGGAGGACAAATCCTGTTTTACTTTTTTCTTTCTTTGAGGATCGGCACAGTATTCTACATTACTCTATACTCGTAGGTTCAGATCAAACAAATCAACTTTTTGGGAGTGGACTAAAAAATATGTCAAATAACTGTGTACAGCGTATACGACTACTCGAGGTTTTCACCTGCTCGTATAATTGTTCACTCTCCCCAAGAAAGTGAAGATGTTGGGCTGGCTAATTTTATACTCTGTGTGGGACCTTATATAACAATTACAACGCACAGGACACTGACTCGATTGCATAATCAATTAGAATCAGGCCACTTTCTTTTCTTTTCAAACAAGCAAAGAAGAGTAAATAAAAATCACGCCACTTTCTCTTCTTTTTGCACGCGCAATGCTATCCTACCCTCAGGTCTTTTGAATATGTAATCCTCCTTTGTCTTGATCCTTCGGATTCGGGATCTGATTCCCACGACAGTAACGTTGGACTCAGAATTCTGTATATGCCGTTTGGGGTTTCTTTAGTCCAACCGACGCGCATGCGTGCGAACCAAGTTTTCAGAATTAAAGTATTCAGTTTGTTGTCATCTTCTGCAAATCGTACACAATCCTCCACAGAGCATGAGCGTCTACCAGATTGCATTTCAGGTCTATCGGGGAATTATAAAGTATCCTGTCCGGCTATATTTTCGGGGGAGAATTATCAAATTGCTGGTAGGAGAACAATAAAAAGTAATCAGAATTGCAGAGATGAGCACAAGTACTATATTGAGGGTTGATTTAATATGGTTTGTTCTGAATGCTCCGAAACACGTACAATCGCCAAACTCTGTTCCACCAGCAACTCTAAAGCAGACCCTGACAGCAGTCAGTCAGGGTCTGACTGCTGTCTTGATGCTTTCTCCTCTGGAATGCAGCTTACGGGTCTTCGGAAAAAAATTATTCACCATGTGGGTACAATTACAGCGCTTTGACGCTGGTGAGTTGGATAGAATTCAATCTCAAAACTTGTCTCGTTGCTACATCGAGAGAGAATTCAATCTCAAAACTTGTCTCGTTGCTACATCGAGAGAAGAGTTTTCGGTACAGCATCCTCAAGATTCCAGTGACTATTTAGTGTACAACTAACTGTACCGCCTTGAGTCACGTGGAGGTCGGAGATGCCCGCGATGAAAAAGAATCCAGGAACGAGTCACAGTCGATATCAAGTCATGGACTAGTATTCAGAGTTGTGGTGACTCCTGCACAAGTCTGAGGACTTCGGCGTTCTCAAATCGGAACTTCATAAACTCAAATGGTCTATGAACCCTATTTTTCCACACGGTTTCGGACCCTGACGGGTGTCAATTCGTCCCCTGGACTATCCCTGTTGTGGCCAAATAGTCCACAAGACCCAGTCACTAAAACGGTGGATTTGTTCCTCCTTGAGTTAATCATTTCCGATGTTTTTGTCTGATTTGGGTAGTTTAGATTCACCCTTGCTTGCCTAAAAAACAAAAAATGAAATGGACACTGGTTAGACAGCATGGCATACGACCATATTTTTTACTTTAACAAACTAGCTACATCTTCTGAAACAACCAGGAGTCAGTAAATTCTGTTGCACATTTGTTCCTGGTCCAGAAAGTATAACTGGTCTAGTTATACTTTTGTGCAATTGCTAGCAAGAAGTTCACCTGAACGATACCACCTTTTACCTGCAGGCCTTTCAAGATCATCTGCCGGGAAGGTTCCCAGGAAAGCACAACAGACCCGGCCTTCTCGAAAGACGTGTATGTTTCCCATTTCACATTCTCAGCGCCGGGCCCTTGTCTACAATGAAATCAGTGTTGTTGAACTCCTCATGGGTGATGTTGATGGGTGACTTGTGATTGAATGCAAAGTATGTACGGTAGTCTCCGGGCTAAGTACGCACTTCTATCCTGGAAGAACTAGGAGTACTTTATCCAGTAGCTGCTTACTTACGCGAATTATTTCTTAATAGAAATAGGAGAAGTTGTCGGACAATCGTTAGGAGAACCTGGATCTTAATTAGCTCTATTTACATTTTATACTGGAATATATATATATATATATATATATATATATAATCCCATATTGGTTAAGATGAACCAATAACTATGGAATGTTCATTTCTCCTCTCTTCAACTGAGTCATAGGAAAAATTTAACAACAATAATTTGTGAATTTATGAGAGATTCATAAATAATTTTTAGAGATCTTTCTGAGTTTAAAAAAATGATGAACATTCTACAGAAGAATTTTACATTCTATAGACATGGAGAATTTAGATTTTTTTCTTGTCAACATCTAAGCTCTGATCAGACATGGAATTCTAGGTAATAAAACATATCATTCTTTTACCTATAATTCCATGTTTGATCGGTAGTATGTGGTGATTGAACAGGTGGCACATAAACAGACAATGACATTTCTCACCTAACACACCTGAGGCATAAACACCATATGAAGAATCTATCAAAGAGCCTGTTGAGGATCAGTTCTAGGTGGAAAGTGAGAACGTCACCACTAGTGGCCGAATGCATGATTTTCGAGAACGAGGGAGTCCAGGTGTCGAAGATTTTAGAAAATCCCTCCAAAGAGTAGAATAGGAGCTAACGATGGCTCTTCAGGTGTCGACAGTCGAAGAATTATAGGCTTCAGATGAAGGTCACAAAGCACCTCCTTAAGCCATCCCATGTGCTAACATAATGCCTAAAATGATAGAGAACATGAAAATGAACACTTTTTCCAACTAAGAACGTTGAATCCAAAGTATGTACGGTAGTCTCCGGGCTAAGTACGCACTTTTATCCTGGAAGGATTAGGAGTACTTTATACGGTAGCTGCTTACTTACGCGAATTATTTCTTAATAGAAAGAGGAGAAGTTGTCGAAATTGTCGGACAATGGCTAGGAGAACCTGGATCTAAATTAGCTCTATTTACATTTTATACTGGAAAATATATATATATATATATATATATATATAGATAATCCCATATTCGTTACGATGAACGAATAACTATCGATGTTCATTTCTCCTCTCTTCAGCTGAGTCATAGGAAAAATTTATCAACAATAATTTGTGAATTTATGAGAGATTCATAAATATTTTTCAGAGATCTTTCAAGGTTTAAAAAAATGATAAAAATTATACAGAAACTACCTAAGCAAATCTTCAAGTTTATTATGAAACAACTTATAATGAGTGGAATCACTTCTTGATATTTTGATTAGATTGTAAATTCAAAGAAAACAAAAAGTAAACTTCTAAATGAGTGATGATATGATATAAGTAGAGCAACACATATCCTCCCTTTTAGCGGAAGCATCGATATTTCCAGTAAAACTCTCTAAATTGCGAGGAGGACATTAATGAAGCAGCTATAAAAAATGTTTGAGATAATGTAATAACCCACCAAAGGCTAAAACTGCAGTATGGTGGTAAAAAGATCGAACCCACAGGGACAGAGGCAACACACAGAGTAAAAGTGTCACATTTAACAGACTTTTGGTAGAGTTTGAATTCTAGGCGACTGTCACTCCCAGAAATACTGCAGTGCTCGACTCGGAGGCTCGACTCGGAGGAGGATCTCAACTCGGAGGATGCTCGGAGGATGCACGGTACAGCTTGGTCACTCAACACACACACACACACCTGAAACTGGCAAAAAAGCACAACTCGGAGGTCGGTCAGGACCTCCGCTTCGGATTTCAGGAGGAAAGTGTCTCGCAAGTTCACTCAGAGGTTCTGCAGGAAGTGCCTCCCACTCCGGCTTTTACTGCCCTTCCGCCAGGAACTAGCGGGGGTACCCGGACTGGACTTCTCACTTCGGAACGAAGCCTCTACGTACGCCGTGGACGTCACCCTCGACTATCACACAAGGCGCAGGGAGTGCAGACCCGACTGAGAACTTACTGAAAACACGATCCAGTAACACACACACAACCTGAATTACAAACCAAGGTTTACACGAAGTAATGAAACTTCACATTGGCATTCAGGGGAAACTTCCCGTAGGAGTACAATCAGGATATGTCACTCGAAGGAGTAAGGGGGAACTGTTCAAGTATCTAACTCGCAGCCGGCTCTGAGTATCAGAAATCACCCGCAGGTGCAGATCCGCACTACTCAAGTCTCTAACCGGGTACTAGCTCTGAACATTCAGCCGAAGGCCTTCAACTACAACATACGGTAACTTCGCTATGCTGCAGCTTCTCTACGTGGTGCCAGGACCAAAAATGCACCAACACGCCAAGAAAGTGAGTTCCTGATCTGCACTTCCGAAACTGGAAGAGTCCCAAGGCAAAACGCCTTGATCTACTTTATACTCTCAAAAGATCCTAACTAGCACTACGCTATCCTATCTACCACTCGCAGCATCTGCGCGAAACCAAACTACTCTACTGCACTCAGCAGATCCGGTGCTGCGCCTCCTGCGCGCCGGACTGCTCCGCTTACTATCTCTACCTTGCCAGTCTTCCGACCGGCTGCGTAACCCCAGGCGTCGGAGCGCTGCAGTGACTTCCGACTGCAAGTGCGCCATAGTGTCGCGCGCACCCGACAAGAAGGTTTCTAATTTTCTTGCCACTCGCCGCCGACTCCGACTGTCACCTTCCGTCAATGCCGCCGCCCGAAGCTCGAACTCCCGGAGTGTAACCCTCTCTTGAGCTGCCACCTCCCAATGGGTGTATCCGTTTAGACAACGAGTCACCCGTGCCGCCAACTCTCCTCGTGCCCTGCAGCTGCTCTCCACCTCTGCCAGCTGCATTTCTAAATCCGCACGTTGTGCCCTCAAATCCGAGCACTCGGTTTGCAAGCTGCACAACAACTCCTCATCCTCCTTGCGGGCTCTTTGACTTTCTTCTAAGGCGCGCGTCTGGCGCGCAAGCTCGGCTGCTAGGACGTTGTTCTGTCTCCGCTCCTCCTGCAGTTCCAACTCGATCTTTGCCCGTATTAGTTCGGCCTCCGCCTGACTCTTCGTCGCCGCATCCTCCTTCTGCTGCTGCAAGGCTTGGTACAGCTTCTGGGTGACCGCCAGGTGTTGTCGGAGGGCGGTGTTCCTTTCCACATATACTTGGCAACTAGAGGCCCACTTTGCCACCTTGATCCTCGTCCTTCGCCTGATAGTCTCCACATAAGACTGCGGTTTTAAGGCACTTCCATATTTGGATGTCTTGCGATCCAGATATCGCAGGAGTGGAACTATCTGTTCGCACAGCACCCCTGTTGGCGTTTTCTGCACCGAATCCTCTTCTTGCTCTTCCGAGCTCGTCTCATCCTCAGTCTCGAGGATCTCAGTCGCCACCGAATCCCTTGGCGACTCCCTGGAACTGTGGCGCGCAGCAGCTTCTGCTGCGACTGCTGCTCCACTGCCTGCTAAAATATCCAGGGCAGTGGGAGATCCCACTGCTTGAGCCCCTGTTCCGGCTCGATCTTCGGTTTGTGAAGGGGTCGACGCCGCAGTGACTTTTGTCACTCTTGCACCGCCCGCTTCTGCTGCCTGTCCTTCCGGCGCCATCTGCGCGGAAGGTGTCCTTGCTGAAGGTGCGTCCGCCGAAGGCGTCCGCACACTGGTCGTTGGCCCCATCCGTCTCGCAGTCGGCGAATCCGGCTGACTCTCTGTTGTCCGACTCGCAGTCGGCCGACCAGCAGTTGTCCGACTGGGAGTCGGATACACCCTGCGCGTCTTGACTCCACTTGGCCTGTTTGCTGGTGGCGTTCTTTCAGAAGTGCCTTCCGCCGAAGACGACCCTCTGAGGATTGTTGGCTCGTCAGCCAAACTCTCTTCCGCTTCCGGCCTGCTGTCCGGTTCAACGCGCCGTTCAGTTGGCCTTTCTTCCGCTTGTCGACCTTCAGTCATCCGACTCGCAGTCGGCCGGTCGTCAGTCCGTCCATCTCCTCCCGAAGGCCGTGGTGCCTTCTGTGCAGAGGTTTCTGCCGTCTTCCCTAGGACCTGAGCAATTATCTCTTCCTGCGTGAGATTCCGTCGGGTCGGAGTTCGCCTGGTCTCCTCAGTAACAGTTGGCATTCTGCGTGCCCTCTGTTTTGGTCGACTATGAGGCTCGGGGGTGGGCCGACCACGAGTCGGCGCAGCTGGTACTTCCGGCTGCCTGTCCTCAGGTCTCTCATCCCACTTCCGCTTGCGCGGAATGCGCTCACTTCGACGTTCTTCTGCTGCTCTTGCTGGAGCCGGAGCCGGAGGCGTACTGGCAGGTTCCTCGTCCGGATCCGTGTCTACTTCGGCCTCCCTCGAATATCTACCTGGATAAGACCGGCTCAGCTGCGGAAACCGAGTTTTCTCAGCATTCGTCAAACATCCCATCGCCCGGTAAAACACGATTAAGTAAGGCGATAGATGATTGAGCGTTCCTCCCCTCTCTTCTTGCGCATGTTGGCGCGTCACCTTCCACAGGAGCCGTGCCCAATGCACCGGAGCTCCTGACAACACTAGCTCCACGAACTCTACCTGCCAACCATGCATGTAAGCGGTCTTGGTCGGCTGCAATATCTGCAGCAATGCTGTCGCGACATTTCTCCGCAATCGATCCTTGTAATCCCGAGTCCGGAAACCGTTCTTGGGATGTCTAGCCACCTTGAAGAGCTCATTGTAAGAGACTTCTTCCTCCTGGGACACTTTCACGCTGTCGGCCTCGAAGAGGAGATCCCCTTCCTCGCCGGCACACCTGCCCAACACCTGCGCCCAATTGCAAATTTCCCATCTCTCTGGGTGTGGGCGAAATCCGCGAGAAGGCTTGTGTCTCTCTTGCAGATACTCGCGCACCATCTCCGGACACGTCCAATTCCACCCCCAGAGGAGAAAATCGAGCTTCAGCCTCGTCAGCACATCTTGAAATGCGCGTAGACCGATCTGCGGCACCCTGAGTGGAGACACTCGCAGTTGGGGAACCTTCGACATTGCGTTGCCTGCACACACAAACGTTCTCCCTTTCGCTCACTCTCTCACAATCGCCACTGCGCGTCGGCCACTCAAGCACTGACTGCTCACTCTCTCTGCGCTCGTTCAAGATCGCTACTCCCAATTCTGTCAAGGTCCGCCAAGATCCTTGTGCAACTCGTCTCCGCACTCTCTACTCTCACTGCAGGTCGCTCCGCCCTTGCGCGTAATCTTGGAACTGGAAATTGCAAAGTCAAGAATGAGAGAATGAGACTGGAGCGCAGTCTTTTCTTCTCCGATTTCAAGAACGTCCAACGTTCTTACTGGTTGCAACGTACGCAGCCGGCTATACGGCTTAACGGTTCGCCCTTTGCATGCGCGAATTCACGTCCCCGCATTGCGCGCATTCGCATGCTTAAACGTTGAATTCTCCCGCCGCCGCCACCTTCCGGACTCGAGTCCGCTGCAGGGTATACGTCGGCCCTGTTGTCTTTTCCTAACCCGCCCTTCTCTGGAGGCGTGTCGCTGCTGGTGCGTTCATTATCCGTCGGCGCCTTGCTGGAGGCGCACATCCAGCCGGAGCGAATTACGCCGGCGCGCAGTCGTACCGCCTATTTTGTCCTTTATGCCTCGTCCGTTGCTGCCAGCGCATATCCGTCAGCGCAACTCATGCCAGCGCATCCGGCCGTCAGCGCCACGTCGGAGGCGTACATCCGACCGGCGCTTTCCTTCCATGAACAGCCGCCAAGGGCGCTTCCGACTCTGAGTTGGTTTCCTCCTGTGAGCGCGTGATTCCGCCGAAGGCGCATCGCCGAGGGCGTACGGGAATCCTTTCCGGCTGTGAACCCTAGCGCGAACGGCGCATGTCCGGCTACGAGTTTTCCGACGCTCATAACTTCTCCATTCCTGATCCATCTCCGGCGCTCTTGGACTCGTTAGAACGAGCGTCCCGAGCTCTTTCGAATGCAACTTCAACCAACTGGATCTACCGTGTATCCCGATTGTTATGAAGGTTTTCCCTTTCCGCGCTAGCGGCGCTTCGCCGAAGGCGCACTCATGGTCGGATGCCTTTAGAGGTCCGGGCCCTTCTCCTGACGTCTTTAGCAAAACCTCCTCCTGAGGTGTCTGCGCCGGAAGCGTAGCTTCCTTATACGCTAGAGGCGCGTGAGTAGAGACACCTCAAAAAGGAGCTTTTGCCGAAGGCGCCGAAGACGTTGGCGTTGGTACATCCGACTACGTGATTCTTTGTGCCCTCGTGACGATCTCATCAATCCACTCTATTTAGCGTACCCTTCTCTAGCTACAAACACTGCTTTGGTACTAGTTTTCTAAAATTGTTTAAATTCTGCAAAAAAAACAAAAAGTGTGTTACCACATGCCCCCCTCCTCAATTGTGAGCGCCCACGCGAACATTTACACGTGGTATTTCTTCAGACGCCATCCGTTCACGCGGGTGCCTAACCATTCTCCCGTCAGTTCTGCGAGTTGGATGGATCCATTTGGGAAAACTTCTATGACCTTGTAAGGTCCCATCCACCTCAAGTGGAGCTTGCCTGGAAATCTCGCATGTCTGCTATCGTATAGCAGAGCCAAGTCGCCCTTCTCCAGCAGTACTGGTTTGAGCCTTCGATCGTACTTCTCCTTCCGCCTGAGTTGTAATTGCTTTGTCCGATCTTCGGCCTCTTGACGTCTTTCCTCCAGTGCCATTACCTCTTGCAGTCGATATGCCTGACTTTCTTCCGCGTCCAGCCTTCTCTGATCTAAGGTCCTCTTGGTAGGTATCTCGAATTCAATGGGTAAGATCGGATGCTGCCCATAAACTAGGAAGTAAGGTGTTTGCCTGGTGGTGACTTTTTCTGCCGTTCTATATGCCCATAAGGCGGCCGGTAGCTTGGTATCCCAGTCATGAGCATGGTTTACAGTCACTTTGAGGAGTATCTTACAGAGTAATCCATTGGATTTCTCTGTCAGACCATTTGCCTTGGGGTTGTATGGAGTAGTCTTCCGATGCTTAATCTGGAAGTGCCGCGTCAAACTTTCTATCACCTGATTCAGAAAGTGCGTTCCTCTGTCACTGACTATTTCTAGGGGGCACCCGTAGCGTGTGATGATGGATTCGAATAGGAACCGTGCTACTGCGGCTGCGTCATCGTGCCTTGTGGCTTCTGCCTCCACCATCTTGGTCGCATAGTCTGTTGCTACCAATATGTAGCGCCTGCGCGTGCCTTTAGTGACAGGTTGTATTGGTCCCACGAAGTCGATCCCCCATTTTTCAAATGGTGCCAATGGCATGATTGGTGTAAGAGGCCATCTCGTGGTCGGAGTCGGCCTTCCCGTCCTCTGGCAGCTGTCGCATTTGCGAACGTAGTCGTGTACATCTTTGAACATCGTCGGCCACCAGTATCCTGCATTCACAATTTTGGTCACTGTGTTTCTGGTGGCGTAGTGACCACCAGCGTCTTCTGTGTGCATGGCTTTTACAACTCGCGGTACTTCAGACTCCTCTAGACATCTGCACAACCTCTCGTCTGCCATTTTCTTGAACAAGACCCCTTGTTGGAGCTGGTAAGGTCCCGCTTTATGAACGAAGACTGTGCGCTGCTCTGCATCCAATCCTTCCGGACATTGGAGTGTGAGCAGGAACCTGTATAAGTCCGCGTACCTGGACTCATGGCTGGCGGACAGCTGAAAAAGTTGTTCGTCGGGAAAATCATCCACTACTTCCTCCTCTATGGGTTCGGTCCATAGTCGGGAGAGGTAGTCCGCGTTCTCATGGTGAACGCCTTTCCGTGTCTGTACAGTGTAGGTGAATTCCTGCAGCAGTAGTACCCACCTGGCAATTCGTCCGGACAGATCCGCCTTCTTCACCAGGTGCTGTAAGGCGTAATGATCTACATGAAACACGAACTCATAGCAGATCAAATAATGTCGGAACTTCTTACAGGAGTACACCATTCCCAACGCCTCCCTCTCAGTTGTCGTGTATTTCTTCTCTGCTGCTGACAACTGACGACTCGCGAAGTAAATCGGGTAGTCTTTCTTGTTGTCGTCCTTCTGACTGAGAACCACTCCGATTGCAAACGCCGACGTGTCTACATAGACATGGAAAGGTCTATTCCAATCCGGACTTCTCAGAACCGGAGCAGTCGTCAGTTTGGCTTTGAGCGTTTCAAAGGCCAGCTGTTGCTCCTTGCCCCACACATAGGGTTCATCCTTCTTAAGCAGCTTCGTCAGATCGGCTGCCAAGATGGCATACATATTTATGAACCTTCGGTAATAACCTACATGGCCAAGGAAGGCCCTCAACTCACGCAGATTCGTTGGCGGCTGTAGTTCAAGAATAATCTTCACCTTCTCTACATCCACTGCAATGCCATCGGACGAAACTCGGTGCCCCAGCAGGATTCCGCTGGTCATGAAGAAAAAACATTTCTCCGGGTGTAAGGACAAGCTGCTCTCCCTACATCTGTCGAACGTTTGCCGAAGATGGTTAAGGTGCTCCGACCTCTTACCGAAGACACAAAAGTCGTCGATGAAAATTTCTAGGAACTTCCTCAGGTGCTCTTGAAAAATGTTTGTCATCATCCGCTGGAACGTTGCTGGCGCGTTGCACAGACCGAACGGCATCTTGTGATAAGCATAGGTTCCCCAGTCGGTTGTGAAGGTTGTTTTGTCCTTGTCCTGTTCCCTGATGGACACCTGGTTGTAGCCGGAAAATCCGTCTAGGAAACTGTAGCATTCATGCCCTGCTACATGGTCCAGAATAGAGTCCGTGAAAGGAAGAGGGTGATGGTCCTTCTTCGTTGCTGCGTTTAGCTTTCGGAAGTCCTGGCACACCCGGATCTTACCCGTCAGTTTCTTGGGCACGATCACGATAGGCGACACCCACTCGCTACTAAGTACCGGGTAGATGATTCCTGCGCTCAGGTACTTATCGATTTCGTCCTTCACCAATAATGAATATTTTGGGTTGAGCCTGTATTGGCGTTGGCGAACCGGAACTGCCTCGTCCAACAAGTCGATCCTGTGCTCTCCATACCTTGCAGGTATGCCTTTCATGTCTTCAATCTTCCATGCGAAGACATCCTCATACTGGCGAAGAAACGCCTGTACCCTGTTCAACTCTTCTCCTTGTACTTGGCTTGACACCTTCAAGCCTTTACCTGGACTGAGCTGCAGTTCGCAGCAATCACTCGGGTCAACAATCCCCTCTGTGTGACTGATCTCGCTTCTGCCCAGTCCGGCTGCTAGTTGCTATTCCTCATCCGGATACACCTCGTCTCCTTCCTCCTCAATGGAGCAGCAAGTGACGTAGCCCACAAAGTCCTCCGACGTTTCGGTCTCTGAAGTGCATGATGAGCTGGTCTCCCCTCCGGTTGTGTAACCGGAGGTGGTGGAAGGTGTTTCGCCCTCATGGGGTACCTTGGTCCACGGTACGGTAATGACAGTCGGAGGGTCCGCAGGGCTACGGAACTGTAATCTCTTCCTACTCCAGTCACACCTTGCTTTGGCTTCGTATAGCCACGGTCTGCCAAGCAGCACATCATAACCTTTCTTCATCAGAGGTTGCAGTATTATGTAGGACAGTTGAAAGTCCACTCCTCCAATGTTGGTTCTCACATTGCTCAACATTCCTAGTGGCATTCTGCGTGTTTGATCGGCCAGTCGCAATACTCGGGATGTAGGCTCGAAGGTCTGGAACCCCAAGGAGTTCGCTGTCTCTTCGGTCATGATATTCACGCCCGAGCCGGAGTCCACTGGTACCTTCTGAATGACGCAGCCTCCGATCTCTACTTCGATCTCTGGAGGTCCCAGGTCTCCTCCTTCCACTCTGTACACAGCCGGAAGTTTCTCTTTTCGGGGTTTGCGTGGTCGGCGCAACGAAAGCATCAGCATCCTCCTGTACATCTTATTGTCTTCCAACAACTGGTGGAAGGAAATATTTGCCCTCTGGCTCCCCATGTCTTCCACTATGTCGTAGGGAGTGTTGGAAGTCACGGCCGGAAGTTTCCCTGTACTCGCGGTCGGAAGTGGTGTAGGGGGCCTAACCGCCTTCCGGACGTCGGATGTCATTCCGGCGCCCAGTGCTTCCTTGATGAGGTGACTCACCTCATCTTTGATGTCCGGAAGGTATTCCCGAGTCCGGAACTCTTCTGAATACCTGTCCGCCTTTTCTGAGTTCTGCTCCGGCTGGGTGTTTCTCATAGCCGGAGGTGTACCCGGCCTTCTCCTCGGGCCTTCTCTAACTTCTTTAGACTTCCTCCTCTCTTCCTTACGCTCGAGGCGGCGAGTGTCCTCATGGCCTTCTCCTCTCCTCTTCGAACTTCGGGTTTCTACCCGGCCGCACATTACTTCTTCCTCTGGCCATACTTCGTTTTCTTCAGCTGGGTCCAGACTCAGTTCTACCTGGTTGACCTGCACCTCTTCCTTGCCAGGTGTCGATACGAAACGCACGGCTGGCCTAGGGATTGGTGGCTGGTCACATTCGGCTGCTGTATGTCCAGACTTCTTGCAATTGCTGCACAATGGTGCATACCCCATTGGCTTCCTCGGGTGGGGACAACTTGGCGCGTAATGCCCCATGTCTCCGCAGTTGTAGCAACCATCGAATTGTGGTCGAGGTCGGTTGTGATTGCCTGGAGGTGCCATGCGTCTTGGTGGGAGTGTACCCGCCATTTCCCTCGGAACAAAGCGCGGTATATGCACCGGTGGGTTCGGAGTTGTAGCTGGAGCTGTCTGTACTGAGTAGGCGGTGTCCTCAACCTGCTCAGCATAATACATAGGTGGCTCAGCATAATACATGGGGTTCTCCCACTGTGGTGCCCATTCGACCGCATTCACTGGGTAGGATGGCCGCGCGGACATGCACTCCGTGTTGGCATGTCCCACCTGTCCGCACGTAGTACACCAGAGATTCGCTCGTTGTCTCGCAGGTGATTTACGTCGGTCTTGGCCTCCCACTACATGAACTTTCAGGTCCGCAAAATTCTTCACCAGGTTGTCTACCTTGGCGGCGATGTCCCCTTGAGTCTTCACTGGGATTCCCTTACCTCGATCCTTCTTCTTGATCGCACTGCGTTTCTTCTTCCGTCTTTCTTCTTCTGAAGATGACGAGTCCTCTTCCTCTTCCGAGGAAGAACTTGATTCGGAGGAGCTTGATTCTTCTGTCGAGGAAGGCGAGTTCCTTCTCTTCCGACGTCCGCCTTGCGACTTCTTCTTCGTCGACCGTCGGTCGCGTCTTCGAGTGTCAAGGGTTGACGTCTCAAAGGTCTCCGCGGAAGCTATCACATCTTGGATTGTGTCAGTCTTGCCTCTCCTACAGAAGGTCTCCATTTCTCTTGAGAGCCCTGTCACATACCAATCCACTGCCTGTTGTACCGAATACGGTTCTCCCGGGCCGGTCTTCGGAATTCGATCTAGGAGGTCTTGGAATCTCTCAGTGTAGTCTCGAAGATTCTCCTTCCGCTCGCGTCGAAGATTTCGAAGCCGGGTCAGAACTCGACTGTCGTATCCGAGTTCGCGGAACCGCTTCAGAAACTTTTCCTTGAGCTGAGCCCAGGTCCGGATGCCAGTGGGGTCGGTGCTCTCATGGTTGTACCAGCTACGCGCTCGTCTGCGTAGCAGGCTAGGAAAGATTCGTAATCTGTCTTCATCACTGGTCTCACGATTGGCGATGGAGACAGACTCGAAGAGCTTTATGTATGAATCTGCATCATCGTCGTCGCCCGTTCCCGTGTATCTTGGATACGAATGTTTGGTGGTAGGTTGGGAAAACACCTGGCGGAGATTGGCTTGATGTTCTGCCATCGGTGATCCTGTCGACGGACTGATCCTAGGTTGGCCAAACTCAGGAAGAGTTCCCGTCGGAGGGATGTCCAATAGAACTGTTAGCTCAATGCCCTCGGTAGGTGAACTGGAACGCCTTTGTCTTCCAGTAGTCGGTGATGGCGATCTTTCTGCAGAGTCCTCACCGGGAGTCTTCTTTTTAGTTCGCCGTTTTGTTTCCACGGCTTTTTCTGAATCTCGACGGAGTTTCCGTGTGGCTCTCGCACTCAGGTTTCCCACACTATCGCTCGTCGACATTCACCGAGCATTGCTGCTCAAGGGTTCTGGTGTTGACGCACTGTCCCCGGCAGCGGCGCCAAAAAGAAGTTGTCGGCTCCTTATGTAATAACCCACCAAAGGCTAAAACTGCAGTATGGTGGTAAAAAGATCGAACCCACAGGGACAGAGGCAACACACAGAGTAAAAGTGTCACATTTAACAGACTTTTGGTAGAGTTTGAATTCTAGGCGACTGTCACTCCCAGAAATACTGCAGTGCTCGACTCGGAGGCTCGACTCGGAGGAGGATCTCAACTCGGAGGATGCTCGGAGGATGCACGGTACAGCTTGGTCACTCAACACACACACACACACCTGAAACTGGCAAAAAAGCACAACTCGGAGGTCGGTCAGGACCTCCGCTTCGGATTTCAGGAGGAAAGTGTCTCGCAAGTTCACTCAGAGGTTCTGCAGGAAGTGCCTCCCACTCCGGCTTTTACTGCCCTTCCGCCAGGAACTAGCGGGGGTACCCGGACTGGACTTCTCACTTCGGAACGAAGCCTCTACGTACGCCGTGGACGTCACCCTCGACTATCACACAAGGCGCAGGGAGTGCAGACCCGACTGAGAACTTACTGAAAACACGATCCAGTAACACACACACAACCTGAATTACAAACCAAGGTTTACACGAAGTAATGAAACTTCACATTGGCATTCAGGGGAAACTTCCCGTAGGAGTACAATCAGGATATGTCACTCGAAGGAGTAAGGGGGAACTGTTCAAGTATCTAACTCGCAGCCGGCTCTGAGTATCAGAAATCACCCGCAGGTGCAGATCCGCACTACTCAAGTCTCTAACCGGGTACTAGCTCTGAACATTCAGCCGAAGGCCTTCAACTACAACATACGGTAACTTCGCTATGCTGCAGCTTCTCTACGTGGTGCCAGGACCAAAAATGCACCAACACGCCAAGAAAGTGAGTTCCTGATCTGCACTTCCGAAACTGGAAGAGTCCCAAGGCAAAACGCCTTGATCTACTTTATACTCTCAAAAGATCCTAACTAGCACTACGCTATCCTATCTACCACTCGCAGCATCTGCGCGAAACCAAACTACTCTACTGCACTCAGCAGATCCGGTGCTGCGCCTCCTGCGCGCCGGACTGCTCCGCTTACTATCTCTACCTTGCCAGTCTTCCGACCGGCTGCGTAACCCCAGGCGTCGGAGCGCTGCAGTGACTTCCGACTGCAAGTGCGCCATAGTGTCGCGCGCACCCGACAAGAAGGTTTCTAATTTTCTTGCCACTCGCCGCCGACTCCGACTGTCACCTTCCGTCAATGCCGCCGCCCGAAGCTCGAACTCCCGGAGTGTAACCCTCTCTTGAGCTGCCACCTCCCAATGGGTGTATCCGTTTAGACAACGAGTCACCCGTGCCGCCAACTCTCCTCGTGCCCTGCAGCTGCTCTCCACCTCTGCCAGCTGCATTTCTAAATCCGCACGTTGTGCCCTCAAATCCGAGCACTCGGTTTGCAAGCTGCACAACAACTCCTCATCCTCCTTGCGGGCTCTTTGACTTTCTTCTAAGGCGCGCGTCTGGCGCGCAAGCTCGGCTGCTAGGACGTTGTTCTGTCTCCGCTCCTCCTGCAGTTCCAACTCGATCTTTGCCCGTATTAGTTCGGCCTCCGCCTGACTCTTCGTCGCCGCATCCTCCTTCTGCTGCTGCAAGGCTTGGTACAGCTTCTGGGTGACCGCCAGGTGTTGTCGGAGGGCGGTGTTCCTTTCCACATATACTTGGCAACTAGAGGCCCACTTTGCCACCTTGATCCTCGTCCTTCGCCTGATAGTCTCCACATAAGACTGCGGTTTTAAGGCACTTCCATATTTGGATGTCTTGCGATCCAGATATCGCAGGAGTGGAACTATCTGTTCGCACAGCACCCCTGTTGGCGTTTTCTGCACCGAATCCTCTTCTTGCTCTTCCGAGCTCGTCTCATCCTCAGTCTCGAGGATCTCAGTCGCCACCGAATCCCTTGGCGACTCCCTGGAACTGTGGCGCGCAGCAGCTTCTGCTGCGACTGCTGCTCCACTGCCTGCTAAAATATCCAGGGCAGTGGGAGATCCCACTGCTTGAGCCCCTGTTCCGGCTCGATCTTCGGTTTGTGAAGGGGTCGACGCCGCAGTGACTTTTGTCACTCTTGCACCGCCCGCTTCTGCTGCCTGTCCTTCCGGCGCCATCTGCGCGGAAGGTGTCCTTGCTGAAGGTGCGTCCGCCGAAGGCGTCCGCACACTGGTCGTTGGCCCCATCCGTCTCGCAGTCGGCGAATCCGGCTGACTCTCTGTTGTCCGACTCGCAGTCGGCCGACCAGCAGTTGTCCGACTGGGAGTCGGATACACCCTGCGCGTCTTGACTCCACTTGGCCTGTTTGCTGGTGGCGTTCTTTCAGAAGTGCCTTCCGCCGAAGACGACCCTCTGAGGATTGTTGGCTCGTCAGCCAAACTCTCTTCCGCTTCCGGCCTGCTGTCCGGTTCAACGCGCCGTTCAGTTGGCCTTTCTTCCGCTTGTCGACCTTCAGTCATCCGACTCGCAGTCGGCCGGTCGTCAGTCCGTCCATCTCCTCCCGAAGGCCGTGGTGCCTTCTGTGCAGAGGTTTCTGCCGTCTTCCCTAGGACCTGAGCAATTATCTCTTCCTGCGTGAGATTCCGTCGGGTCGGAGTTCGCCTGGTCTCCTCAGTAACAGTTGGCATTCTGCGTGCCCTCTGTTTTGGTCGACTATGAGGCTCGGGGGTGGGCCGACCACGAGTCGGCGCAGCTGGTACTTCCGGCTGCCTGTCCTCAGGTCTCTCATCCCACTTCCGCTTGCGCGGAATGCGCTCACTTCGACGTTCTTCTGCTGCTCTTGCTGGAGCCGGAGCCGGAGGCGTACTGGCAGGTTCCTCGTCCGGATCCGTGTCTACTTCGGCCTCCCTCGAATATCTACCTGGATAAGACCGGCTCAGCTGCGGAAACCGAGTTTTCTCAGCATTCGTCAAACATCCCATCGCCCGGTAAAACACGATTAAGTAAGGCGATAGATGATTGAGCGTTCCTCCCCTCTCTTCTTGCGCATGTTGGCGCGTCACCTTCCACAGGAGCCGTGCCCAATGCACCGGAGCTCCTGACAACACTAGCTCCACGAACTCTACCTGCCAACCATGCATGTAAGCGGTCTTGGTCGGCTGCAATATCTGCAGCAATGCTGTCGCGACATTTCTCCGCAATCGATCCTTGTAATCCCGAGTCCGGAAACCGTTCTTGGGATGTCTAGCCACCTTGAAGAGCTCATTGTAAGAGACTTCTTCCTCCTGGGACACTTTCACGCTGTCGGCCTCGAAGAGGAGATCCCCTTCCTCGCCGGCACACCTGCCCAACACCTGCGCCCAATTGCAAATTTCCCATCTCTCTGGGTGTGGGCGAAATCCGCGAGAAGGCTTGTGTCTCTCTTGCAGATACTCGCGCACCATCTCCGGACACGTCCAATTCCACCCCCAGAGGAGAAAATCGAGCTTCAGCCTCGTCAGCACATCTTGAAATGCGCGTAGACCGATCTGCGGCACCCTGAGTGGAGACACTCGCAGTTGGGGAACCTTCGACATTGCGTTGCCTGCACACACAAACGTTCTCCCTTTCGCTCACTCTCTCACAATCGCCACTGCGCGTCGGCCACTCAAGCACTGACTGCTCACTCTCTCTGCGCTCGTTCAAGATCGCTACTCCCAATTCTGTCAAGGTCCGCCAAGATCCTTGTGCAACTCGTCTCCGCACTCTCTACTCTCACTGCAGGTCGCTCCGCCCTTGCGCGTAATCTTGGAACTGGAAATTGCAAAGTCAAGAATGAGAGAATGAGACTGGAGCGCAGTCTTTTCTTCTCCGATTTCAAGAACGTCCAACGTTCTTACTGGTTGCAACGTACGCAGCCGGCTATACGGCTTAACGGTTCGCCCTTTGCATGCGCGAATTCACGTCCCCGCATTGCGCGCATTCGCATGCTTAAACGTTGAATTCTCCCGCCGCCGCCACCTTCCGGACTCGAGTCCGCTGCAGGGTATACGTCGGCCCTGTTGTCTTTTCCTAACCCGCCCTTCTCCGGAGGCGTGTCGCTGCTGGTGCGTTCATTATCCGTCGGCGCCTTGCTGGAGGCGCACATCCAGCCGGAGCGAATTACGCCGGCGCGCAGTCGTACCGCCTATTTTGTCCTTTATGCCTCGTCCGTTGCTGCCAGCGCATATCCGTCAGCGCAACTCATGCCAGCGCATCCGGCCGTCAGCGCCACGTCGGAGGCGTACATCCGACCGGCGCTTTCCTTCCATGAACAGCCGCCAAGGGCGCTTCCGACTCTGAGTTGGTTTCCTCCTGTGAGCGCGTGATTCCGCCGAAGGCGCATCGCCGAGGGCGTACGGGAATCCTTTCCGGCTGTGAACCCTAGCGCGAACGGCGCATGTCCGGCTACGAGTTTTCCGACGCTCATAACTTCTCCATTCCTGATCCATCTCCGGCGCTCTTGGACTCGTTAGAACGAGCGTCCCGAGCTCTTTCGAATGCAACTTCAACCAACTGGATCTACCGTGTATCCCGATTGTTATGAAGGTTTTCCCTTTCCGCACTAGCGGCGCTTCGCCGAAGGCGCACTCATGGTCGGATGCCTTTAGAGGTCCGGGCCCTTCTCCTGACGTCTTTAGCAAAACCTCCTCCTGAGGTGTCTGCGCCGGAAGCGTAGCTTCCTTATACGCTAGAGGCGCGTGAGTAGAGACACCTCAAAAAGGAGCTTTTGCCGAAGGCGCCGAAGACGTTGGCGTTGGTACATCCGACTACGTGATTCTTTGTGCCCTCGTGACGATCTCATCAATCCACTCTATTTAGCGTACCCTTCTCTAGCTACAAACACTGCTTTGGTACTAGTTTTCTAAAATTGTTTAAATTCTGCAAAAAAAACAAAAAGTGTGTTACCACAGATAACAGGGAGCAAATCCAAAAGAAACAAGATTTAATTTCTAGTGAAACTAAATAGAATATTTTTCAATACTGTTTATTGTTTTATTGAGTTTGAAATACGTTATATTTAGATTGATGGCATTTGTAGTGCCAATTTTTCTATTCTGCCATAGGCCAAGACAAAAGGTATTGTATATAGTTTATCAACTTAGACTAAATCAATCACAATGCGATGATTGTTGCAAAAGGTGATGCAAAAAACTTCAGACTTCCTCTTAATGTTTCTTGAAAATATATGATTTTTCAAATAGAATAAATGTTGATGCTCATTTTTGGAAAAAATTATGCACACTTACCCGGTATGCCTACTTAAACTGAACGTTACTGTACCAATTTGGAACAATGAGTAACCTGACTAGATGGAAGATCTTCAACCCATCGATAATTGTACTCTGACTTTATACGATGAAGCTGAAATGGTAAACAAGTTGACTGCAATCATGTTGAGATTCTTGCACTTAAGTGTGCACAATCATGTTGGCTATGGAGGTGACTACAACATGCAAACATATTAAGCGTGTTCCTCCATTCACACGCGCGATAGGGCAATGTTTTTAAAAAATCAGAGTAAATCTTGACTTTGTTGTGCTAGCGAATAACATACTTGAGTGAAGGCATCAGTCTACTGATACACTCGATGTGGTCGCGGTGACTACAGAGTTTCAATCGTCATCTTCATTCAATCCTTCTTCCTGGAATCTTTGATATATTCAATCAAGTGGATGTACTCTGACAACTGAGTGGCACATGGGAAATCAGCTCGGAGGGCAGAGCATGTTGTGCTTTTTCCTGGCTTTGAAGATCGGTACAGGAGTCTACATTACTCTGCATATCTCGTGGGATCAGGACAAACCGATAAACTTTATGGGGGTTCACTAGACATAATGTCAAATAACTTTGTACAGAATATAAGAATATTCGAGGTTCTCAAGTGCTGGAATGATTGTTCTCTTACCTCAGCTGTCAAGCATGCGAGCGCATGCACATTTCTAATACCGGAGTCTGCAAATATTCACCACCTTGCCAGGCACGCCGGATCCAAGGAATCTCCGAGAATCACGGAGCAAATTGTCTCTAAATATGTTCTAAGGAAGACTTTCCAGTAACTGATATGAGCGTTAGCACATGTAATAACTTACGGACTTATTCTACTGCAGCTTTGAGATCAATACTCTTTGAATAAACTCCCTTGCGCATAGAATTTACAACAGACTAGTCTCTTTCACATCCTGACAACTGTTCCAAAAAAAAAAACAGAGTAATTGTTATGATTGTTTCACAAATTGTTTCGACCACCCAGTTCAGAGTAAATTAAACAATGATGACAAATTGAACGTGACAAATCTAGCTAACTGCAGTCACATATCTAAGAAGTCATTCGTATTCTTATATCTTTTCTCACAAACTCTACAACTCTCTCAAAACTGCAGGGTCTCTCCAATGACAGGCCAAAAATCTGACACAGCATGTCTGTGCCGCTGGTTTCGTCTCTTCCAGAGCCTGCCGCTAGAATGCACGACGAGTGTTGCGAATGCCATGTGAGGAAAGTCCACATCTTGAACAATGCTTGTGGTCGGATCGTGCAGATATCCGAGATTTAGTTGGAAGATGTATAATCTCGAGTGATGTACCGAATCCAGGATCGATATCCATCTCCGTCCTCGTCATCCCATTGACCATGAGCTCTTGTCTCTCTGCTCGATACAGTATTTACAGCTGATGATCATCATCCTTACACAAGGATAGCTTGGTCCACTTCATGACCGTGCTTCTGATACATCATTAATATTCTGCGTGATGATACTGTACACAATATCGGAGTCGAGTTGAACGAGAATCGCGCTCACTTTGATATTCAGCAGACGATGTTCTCCATTCTTTGATATAATATTCTCGACCTTAAAGTCAAATTGCTGGAAGAGTCTTTGTAACTGAACGTCCACACGCAGTCCAACTGCAAAAGCATGCGTGCTACGAAATACCGCATTTATACACGTCACAGTTCTGAGCGTGCTGGCGCTTACCATTGTGTTGAGATCAGGGCCAGCACAAGCATGTTATCAGCGTCTTTCACAGATATACCTCAGCGAGTCAACCATGACCTGATACATGGCTTACTAGAACTGAAATGCTGGGATGTGGATGATTCTTTCTGCATGTTCAACAGGTTCAAGGAGGGCAGCAATGCGGACTCCTCAAATACCTTCTAGTAGAAAGATAAAGATGGGAAGCATCGAGACAAGGTAAGAGACATTCGGAACAAAATATTGGATAACACATCAACAGTTTTTCTAATGGCCCTATATTTCTGGATGCAAGCTTTATTATCATCACGGCTCGAGTCAATAGTAGATGACCTGAATCAAGAACTGCTGATCCAGTCTCTGAGATTCTGAAGTTTATGTACACCATTCTCTTCGTCCAGATAGAAAGAATTTCTCTAGTCTAAGCGAAACAGGATATGTTTCAGCACAATACAGAAGAATTTCTGTCTGTTTCGAGAGTCTTGATTTCTTAAGTTTCCGCTTCGTCTCGCATATGATGCATGAAGCCTTCATTGATCCATTCTTTACGCTCCACTTCGCCCCTAAAATTCGGAGCGAGTAGGAATTTCACTGGTATGGAGCACGGGCGGGTCCCTTCAAACGAGCACTATTCGGGCGGACGAACTGTTGAGTAAGTCGATAGAGTTGAGCGAGAGGTGTTGGGTGTTGGGTATGGAGACGGAGCATCAGAGAGATCTTGTCTTTCCCGCGTCCTCTCTCTAGTCTTCAATTCGAACCCTCGCTCTTCTTGCTTTCGGCTTTCTTCGCTTAGTTTCAGGAGCCAAATGCGCGGAGAAGTGAAGATGTCAACGCTGCAGCATGCTGAGCAACGATGAGCGATTTTGGATCGCCGTCAATATTATCTTTGCTGTGAATTGTGGTGGCGAATTGCTCCGGCCCATCACTGTAAGTCAATCCTAAAGTTTAGTAACGCGATGTCAAGTAATTTCTTACTGAGAATGCTGTCATACCAATCTCCGAGCACTCAATTGAAAATTCTGGTAGACATAGAAGTGACTGTTACTGTGAAAGTGTTCCTGCTTCAGGATCCTTTATTTACATTTCGCGATCGGAAGCTTTACAATTGAGGTGATGTTGAAACAAGGCTCTGATTTGCGAAATACAAAATTACCTGTATTTGAAAAACCCAAAAATACTTCAGTTAGGCTTTGATTCACCGATCATCACTAAGGATATAAAGTATCAATGTCTTATGCTGGTGAATGATTATTAGTTTTGTGAGCATGCAATCAATTCGACATCGCTGGATAGACCATATCGTATGGCCTGTGAGGGTGAGCTTTGACATGTACCTTCTTACGCGACAGGAATTAGCTTTCAAGACTGAAGGAAAATGTTGGTGCGTTGGGGCTTCATACCAATCAGAGCATAGTTCATTCATTTGGCTTTGTAACTCTCGAATACATGTTCATTTTATGAACCCCCAGATTTACAATTGATGGTCTCGAGCAAGCGGTTGAGCGTAGAGGGTGTGATATCAGGGCTTTGTTTATATCTCAGCGTAAATCTCAATTCACGAACTGATAGAAGGAGAACATACAAGTAGAGACACCAGTCGCGACGCGATTAAAATCAGGCATACCGAAAACTAGAGAGGCCTGCATTCGACAATTGCAAGAAGAGAAGTTTTCTGTCTCGCATTTAGGAAGCGTACTGTCTGAGCTGTGTTGATGGCTAGTCATCACAGCAAGAAGACTACACAGAAAGCCACCAGATTGGTAGGCAGGGTCAATCAGTATCCCAGAATCAGAAAACATTTTGAAAATCCTACGTACGGATCCATCTTGCATTCCTTCGATAATCCTTATTTGCCTTGGAATTATTAACCCTGCTGACGATACTGCTGCGACATATTTCAAGCCTTGTGAACTTAAACCACATAAAAACGTAAAATCAACCCAACCCAGCCAAAACATCCTGCCAGTCTGAAAATGCTTTGAATAGAAAGCAGCAGAAAGGACGCTTTTACGTGAAAGTGGGTAATTCTCTATACGATGTTCTTCTGCGCGTTGAATCCCACCGAGTAAGATTATTACATCTCAGATTGCAGCAACGAGGAGCAGGCCAGCGCTCTTCAAAATGATAATTTGAGATTCACAGTAAATGATAAGAACGAGAGGGGTCGCCAGTCGCAACCAAGATTTGAAGATGATTTTACCCCAGTGGATGGGCTTTGAATCAACACGAGTGAACAATTATGACAAATCTGAGTAGTCAATCAGTCACATCGACTACTCAGATTCCAGATGCCTTCTTTTTCAGGCTCTCTGTAATCAACACTACCTTTCTAAGAGTGATGCGTTGCATGAATAGATCAGAAAGAAACTACCATTTCCACCAGAAGCAACGTTGACTCGTTTGAAATTATGGAACTCCATGCCTTTCACTGATGGTCTAGTTTAAAGAGGTGTTTAGGGTCAGTGTCAGGCGAATTACTCCGCGGATATGGCAAGAAAAGAAGGCGAAAGTTCGAATAGAAGACTGGAGAGAGAAGAGGCAAGACAGCCAGTAGCTCTCGCTCACGGCAGTCAACTATAGCTACTGACTTAGCAGGCTGTACAGCCGGTGTTCGCATGAATGGCCCCGGCCGTAAGCCCGGCGGGGGTGGCTTTAGTGAAAATTCTTACTGAAACTGAAATGCTGGGATGCCGATGATTCTTTATGCATGTTCGAGGAGGCAGCGTGCTCAGACTCCTCGAATACCTTCAAGTAAAAAGATGGAGATGGGAAGAATCGAGACAGGGACGAGACATTCGGAACAAATATAGGATATCACATCAACATTTTTACCAGTGGTCTTTCATTTCTGGATTAGCAGATGCGAGCTTTATTATCATCAGTCTGGAGTCAATAGTAGATGACCTGGATCAAAAACTGCTCATCCAGTCTCAAGGATTTCCGTGAAACAATTTTCTTCGTCCAGATATAAAGAATTTCTCTCATCTAAGCGAAACAAAAGCGGAATTTATGTCACTTTTGAGAGTCTTGATTTCTCAAGTTCTCACTTCGTGCAGCTGAAGGCTCCATATTTTGATAATTTACGCTGCACTTCGCCCCTGCATTTCGTGGCGAGTATGGCTTTTACCAGTGTGTGTTAACATTCATCTTAGAATAGGAACTACAGGTGTTACTCTAGAGGTAATCGGAATTCTCCCCGGCTGTAAACTCAACTTCTACACTTCCCTATCTGAACTCCAACTTCATGTACATCCTTCAACTATTATCTCTCGTAGAACGGTGCTAGACCTGAAACCGCTCAAAACTACCTCCCACTCGCGTGCCTTCAACGACGATAAATTCACCGCCACACATTTTTCACACTTCCAGAACTTGCAGCTGCCGATTGCGTCCAGCACTCGAAGGTGCACTTGGAATCGGCACTCTATGATGGTCGAGAACACGCTCGGAAATCACTTCCGAAATTCTGGTCCGCTTAATGTGGGAAGCTACCGGAGAGTCTCGACTTTGTCTTCCAGACGCCATGTAAGGTCCTGGACAGCGGAGGGATGCTCCGGTTCCTTGTCTCGGAGTCAATTCTACGTGTCGCGAGCTCAGCTGCGTCACTGACGATGGACGCATCTCAACCTTCCATTCTCTCCTCCACTCTCACAGAGGAAGAAACGTTCGCTGCTTGGCATGCGCGGTGGCATACAAGAGTCCATGTCCTCGATCCGCAAGCTCGCCTCTCCCGGAGATAACTTAACTTCCCGTCGCATTGTGATAGCATGTGCGTGCTGGGCGCACATGCACTCTGCATGGGGCGCTACACATAATCAGATTGGGACACGTCTATCTATCATCAGGGTGTGATGATAGATAATCAGATAAAGAGAAATAACTTTGAACGCAAAACGATTGTGCAAAGTAGAAACAGTGAAGTGCAAGCGATCTGGATCAAAAGTAGCGGTGAGAATCAGGATTCTTGTTTGAAGAAAATTCGTAGAGGATGTATAAAGAGAAGCTCACGGAAGCGAATATTTATTGTGAGCTCAGAAGGAAAGAGGTGTTTGATGTGCAGCTTATTCTGATATCAAAAAGAATAATTTGTAGCAAAGATGATGTGATGTGGAAGTACATTGGCATAGAATGCATCGCATCGCAGAGTACTCTGCGATTGTGTAAAACTGCATGTACAATTGGACCGGGAAAAGGAGAACCTTGCTGCATGAAGACCTACGGGAAGACAGACCCTACGATATGTAGCGCCTAGAAAACATATATCATCCCCTTCCCTTCCTGCGATCGTCAGGCGAGGATCAGACACACAATCGATCGGGATATTTTTTTCTACATACTAGATTTCAACGCGCTCTAGTACGTAGCCAGGCACGAGATTCTTCAGCTCAAGGACTGGAGCACTTACTGGTACACCAGGCTCAATGAGATTCCGGAAAAGCAGTCCGCATCGTTCTTTCGTGGCCATCTCAGTGGGAGTGGAGCCCACTTCAAAAGTCAGCTTATCAAAAGCAAACCGTCCGAGCTTTCGTTTGTGAACCGGCATGTGTGCTCAGATCCCCTGAGCTTCGTTCAGCTGTCAAAGTAATAACTGGAAAATTCTCTAGACGCCAAGTCTGTTAGACAGAGAGCATAATATCTAACTGAGATGAAGCAGAGTCCACAAAAGCGCGTCACTCATGGATCTTCTTTGCTATTTCCTAAAGATTGATGAAATTCAGAGATATCTTCACCGGCTGAAAGTTGATCTCTAACCATCAGATCTAAATTTATTATGAATTTTCTCTAATATAATAGAACATGTATACATCGTGAAAATGAAAACGTTAGTGTTAACATGCCTCCATTGTGTACCATTTGATGTTGACCTCCAAGTTTTTTCATTCAATTTCTCGGTGTTAGACCTGGAAAACTTACTCAATATATTTTTTATAAGAATCCCTCAGTATGAAATTTATTGATTGGGGATTTACCATTAACCAGTTCAAATCTCACCACATCATCAATCTTGCCACTAAAAACAGGCCTGCTGCCGTTTAAGCAGATCTGCACCACTTAACAAGGCACGCCCATTGCATGAATTTCCATTATCAGCGAGCAAAATGTCCCAAAAAGCGTTTTGTGGAAGACTATCCCATACCTGATCTCAGTGTTAGCACATCTAAGAACTCATAGATTTCTTCTACCACAGCCTTGAGATCAATCCCTCTTAATGAACTGCCTTGCTCAGAGAATTTGCAGAAGACAACCAAGCTGCCATTAAATTACTCTTGACAACAGTTGGTAAAAAAGAAAATAATATGTTTTGATTGTCTCATGAATTATTTGGACCATCCAGTTCAGAGTAAGGTTCATCGTAGATTACAGATGGAGCGCAAAAAGCTACCTAGCTGCAGTCACGTATCTAAGAAGTCATTCGGATTCTTACAACTTGACCCTCTTTTTCACAGACTCCGCAACATCCTCAGCGTAAATCTACGTTGTCTCTCTAATCACATGCTAGTCATTTGACTCAAGAGGTTTGCACAACCGTATTTGTCTCTTCAAGAGCCTGCCGCTCGAAGAGTGCACATCGAGTGTTACAAAGGCCAGATGAGGAAAGCAGACTCCAGCACATCTTAAACACTGCATGCGGTCTGAACATGCAGTGTTCACTAGTGTTTAAACAAGGCTACCAACTGTACAAAAATAACATAATCTGATCTTTATTCCTGTCAATTCTACAGTTGTTGTACCCTTATCATTCAGAACAATCATTCAAGGATTTGTATCAAAATTCAAAGCTGACAAACCAACGTTTAATTGAAGGGATTTCAACAGGGTGAGACTTGCAACAAGCCGCACTGAGAACTTTGTCCTCAACATGTAATTTTGATAGGTAGCCAAAACTTATCTTCTTTAGAAACATAACTGCGCCATTAACATGATTGCAAAGATTATGAAAGACTTTTACAAGTGAAAACTTTAAGGAAGATGTTGCAGAGGTTCAAATTGCATGAGGGTCTAAACATATGCTTGTAAATTGCATAGTGACATTCTAATCCCTTCAAATTCCTAATATGTCAAAATGCCAGAACTAAGACCTTTATGCATGCACTCATCGCACACCCATGCATGCCCAAAACTCACGTATTTCACCTGATACAACTTGAATTTTGCCGAATAGCGATCTCGAAGCTGAGGCGCAAGAGTTTGCTGAATCCTCAGCCATGCTTCTTTTAGCTCCATGCTTTCCCCACCTTTTAGAACTGCCCTACGATCACGATCGCTAATGCTGTCTAGTTTAACAATATCTAATTCTAAATCTTTCCAGTCCGGAATCATTGAGCTCAAATTGAGGGTCCTTTCCAGTCCTGCTTTCACAGCGTAATACACTAGTTTGCATGAGATTTCAATAGTTTTTCGAAGCCACGTGAGATTCTCCTTATCCAAGTGTATGTTCAAACCTTCTTGACCTTTGACTTTGTGAACCCTAGTCGGCGACTCACACATCAAGTGTAAGCGAATGGTTGTCCCGGCATGCAGAAATGCACTTATCATATAGAGAAGACCAACTGCATTTGTCACGTAAGGTCTCTTGGGAGTTCTCGCCTCCTGAAGCGATTCAGGATACTGAATCTTCCTGTCCACTTTAGACATGAAGTCGCTCAACCTTGACTGGAATTCTTGATAAAAAGTGAGTATCTGTCCCATCTTCATATCCACTCTCTTGAGCACACTCTCCACTGATCTCAATCTCTCATCCAGGTTAACAAAGTTGGACATATCAAGTCGGTCTGAATTACTCGCATTGCCAATCCTGTTCTCACTTTCAGTGTAAGTTTGATCCAAATCATTGCTCACGCTTATGAAGGCTTGCCGAAATGATTCCGATTGTTGAACGCACTTCTGTCGGATCTCATTCACAACCGCTTCCACGTCGCTCTCCCGCAGCAAATCCCTAGCTCTTTCTGATATTGTCGGTGTGCGCCTGTCAATTGGAGGCCAAGAGTGCTCATAGTTCAACAAATCTTGCTCCACCAAGTGCAACCTATCCGGAGGAATATCCTCAAGTTTCTCATTGATGCGACGAATGAAGTTTGATTTGAGCTCCTCGATCAGAATGGTTCCTCTGAGATCAATCGGAACCAGCATCTCCACGCAACGTGTTTGTATCACACCCAGCACTAACGCCACCCCCGGACAGCCTTTGTTTGATGCACAGAATGATATCAACTCCTCAACAATATACTTCCCAACGTATTGCACAGCCTCCGACCTTGATTTATGCTTCGAGCGTAACACCAGAACATCCACGTACTTGTGAGACAATCCTTGCTCGACGTAGATCTCATACCCATCTAGGGAAAGTTGTAGATAAATTCGAGAGCAATTCACATTCTCCTTGAGAACATGCTTCTTGGATATCAACTTGCGTCTAATGAACATCTACAATGATACAAAATTTGGTAAATATTGAGTTGCGCATTCTAAAAATTGAATTTATCTTTGAAGTAAATATGAAATTAAAATTCAAAAAACAAAATGGAACACTCCATTCATCGATCACAAGTTACAATCAGAACTTGACGCATTCAATCTTCTCACAGTTAATATGAAATTACCTGGAAGCATGGAAAAAAAGCAGCAGTCAGTGACATTGTGACTCTATCTTGGCATTCAATCCGGATGCCAATAAACTGTGAAGTCTCGTCCCTAGTTTCCCAAGCCAATTGTTCAGCCGTCTGTTTTTCCGTGCTTGCATGCTGAGGTATGAAGGAAGGAATGAAATACCGAGAAGGATCTTCCACCTTGAAACACAAATCTAAATTGATAAGTATGTCTTCAAGCACCTTTGTGGCCACAACTCCCTGTCCATGTGGATGCCTTCGCCGAAACTCCTCCATCAAACGAACAAAACCTATCTTGCTCACAAATCCGTCCTTGCTTATGTATGGGCTGCTTTCAAAGGACACAGACTTTTGGGGTCGAAAGTTTTGACCTAGAGCTACCAGCTTACCCAATAACGTATAAGTAAGCCAGTTGGGATCTACGATGATGTAATCAAGGTTGGGGATAGATATGATGGATCCAACATCATTCAAATATGATATGATTGAGCTCGTTATCCTTTCACGATCAACTGAATGAGCTGAAGATGATGGAATAAATTCTGTCAGACTATCAGCACAGAATTCATGAAAGGTTTTGAATGACCAAAGGGGGGAAACTCTGTGTTCCTTGGTGTTTGTAAACAAGAGAGAGGAGAGGCGTGAACACAATTGGGGAACCTGTGGTGACTTTTCACTCAACAAATTTTTTAAGATTTCAAAAATGTGCTTTTGGAGAGGAATAACTTCCTTCTTCTTCCGTGCATTCAAATAAAATACCTCTTGGTGGAGATCCACAAAATTTGCGAATCTTTGGGTAAGTCTGCCTACTATGTCCTGAGCCCACTCCAAAGAGCTATATGGTATTTTATCCTTGTGTGTAATAACAACAAGAACTTGTGGAAGACTATGTCCCGTGACCCTAGTGCCGGATGTGATGAAACTTAACCATTCCTCCAACTCAGTCTCGAAACAAGTCTCATCTTTCTCTGAAGAATCTTCTTCGCGAAAGGGACTATAAACAAATAGGAAAATACAAAAATTGTTGGATTGAGGGAAGATCACATTTTGAAGGGTACGAAAAATGCCTTGTCCCGCAAGATCCCATATTGAGATTTGACTTTTGTCATCGTTTTGCAAGAATTCCACTTCAATTCCCTGTGTTCTCCACAACTCCTTCAATTTGTTGCCAATCCAACTTTTGCCTTTAACTATCCTCATCAGGGTTTGACGCACTTGAGTCTTGCCTGCAGAAGATGAATATAGAAAATCAAAAGAAATATAAATTGTTACTTGAGATATTTTTAAAAATTATTTGTTACCATATTATTTAATCATATTTATAGATAAATAGAATTGGAAAAAAATCCAAATTTCACCTCAAAATTTAAAATTACAAAATCAGTTTTATTTATAATCTAAAACTTTGGGATATTAGCTTTCTTTTCTTTCTAGTTTTCTCAAATATTTACACAGTTCCAAATACATGTTGATAAAAAAATTTAACTTTTTGACGATAATATTAAATTTTGAAAAGTTAAACCTTAGATTGCTAGTTTGAATACATTGAGAAAAAAAACTAAGAACTCAGAGAGCACGTTACCTGCTAGAGGAGAGCCACATAAGAAGAGTCGGCTGGCTTTTGCATCTCCAAATGACAATTTTGCTTCTCTGAAGACAGACATGTACACTGCCCGCTTCTGGTTCTGCTTGAGCGCCTCTTCAATCTGCGCCGCCTTTCCGTCCTTATTCCATCTGGTTCTTTGCACATTTATTTCCTGGAGAGTCAAGTTGACTTGGAGGACCCGCATCAGGTCCCTGAAGGACGCCTCCTTCTCCCCGTAGACTTCGACCCCATCCAAATCCAAGTGAGTGAGACTTGTGTTCCCTCGCAGGATCCCCATCAGGTCCCTGAACGCCTCTTCTTCTATTTTGGAGTTTATCAAAGACAAGTGAGTGAGACTTGTGTTCACTCGGAAGCACCGAAGGAGGTACTTCAAAACATCTTTCTGAACAGCTCGTAATTCCAGTTTCTTCAGGACTGAAGTCTCTCCAGTGTTTCCATTCATTGACAGGATACCTTCTAATCCATCTTCGTTGCTACCTGAATACTCATCCATCAGCCTTATGTGGAAAGATTTTAGAGATTTGAGTTCCCCGCGCAGTACCCTACCTAATAGGTTTAGTGATAACAAGTAATCACTATCAGGGAATAGACTTAGTTCCACTATGGGGTCCTTGACATCGGAGCTAGCAGCACCCGCAAGAGCTTCTATTGACTTCCAAACATCTTCTTCATCCTCTCCCCTAAATGACTGTACATTAATGTTGGTTGCTGTAGCATTGTCACGTATGCTTTCGCCGAGCTGCTGCCATTCCTCAGGACTCATCCGCAAGTCCCACAAATTCACTTCCTTCAATGATGGGTTGGAAGTAAGAAGTTGCCTCAAACAGTCTCCGAGTCCATCCATACGGACCAGGATAAGACGTTCAATGGATCGGTTGCCATCGTCTCCGGCCAAAGCTTTCAGCAACAAGGCCGCTCCCCACTCTACCCCATTTAACGTCAATTCTTGCAAAGACGAGCTCTGGATCAAAGCCTGGGACAGCATTCCAACGGCCTCATCATCCGTTTTCGAACTCTCGCCTAATATCAACGTTTGTAACAGAGGAGCACTGTTGATCATGTCAGCCACATGCTTCACCGCACTCAAGTCCTCCCACGCGCTCCACAAAACTAACCTCTTGAGTTTAGATTCGCAATTTCCTCGCAGTCCTGAGGCGAGATTCAACCAACATCTGGCACTCAATCCGCAACGCCATATTGTCAAGTCTGTCACGCTAGAGGAATTCAGAATTCTCCCCAGCTGTAAACTCCAGCTCTCCACTTCCGCATCTGAACTCCACTTGATCTCCTCAACGAATATCACTCGTAGATTGCTAGACATGAATCCTCTGAAAACTATCTCCCACTCCCTTGCCGTCAACCTCGATATATCTCCGCCACAAATAGCTTTCACGGTGAGATCCTCAAAGGTGTTGCAGTTGCCGATTGCCTCCAGCACTCGAAGGCGCACTTGGCTTCGCCACCCTGTGATCGTCGAAATCAATTCACTATCCGGAAAGAACTCTCGAAATTCTGGCTTGCTTAAATCGGGAAGCCTTAAAGGCTGGCCTTTGCCTTCCAGACGCCGTAGAAGGTCCTGGACAGCGGACGGAAGCTCCGGTTCCTCGTCTGTCTCCCTCACATCAGGCGTCTCTGGTTCCCCGTATACGGAGGCCATCGCATGTTCAGCAGCGTCACTGACGAGGGAAGCACCTGCACCTTCCATTCTCTCCTCCACTCTCACAGAGTAAGAAACGTTTGCTGCTTGACACGCGCGGGCGAAATGTACAAGAGTCACTTCCAAGAGGCTCTCTCCTCCTCGAGCCGCAAGCCCGGCTCACCAGAACAAAACTGAACTGTCCGTCGCAGAGTCACAACTTGTGTGTAGTGCGCGATGGTCACGAGAGTTCTTGCGCGGTGCTACAGGAGTGACACAGAGATTACTCCGAGCATCGGATCAAGAGCAATGATCACGAAAGGAGTAAGATTGAACAAAGTGGAAGTTGGAGGTTGCTCAAATTCACTGCAGGGGAGGACAGCCGATGTGAATCAAAATGATCGCAGACAACCAGGATTCTGGTTCCTAGAGCGTGTGCGTGAATCTATCCGGACGTAAACCTGTTGTGAACTGGAACAGAGAAATGTGTATGATGTGCACTTGTAACTGAACTCGAACTCAGTGGAAAAGTTGATAGCTCTGGAGGTGAATTTGAAATATACAGAAGACTGGTTCGTAGCAAAGATGGTGAGATGAGGACGCAGAATGTGTTGGAATGAATGGAAGCTCAGTATCTCAGACTTGAAGAACTTTGCATTGTGTAAAGCTGTAGGTACAATTGGAGTAAGAGAATGCGAATCTAGTTGCATCGAGACCCACGGGAAGATGGGTAGGTCGTGAAAAACACATGCAGCGTCTTCAATCAGATCTTGTCATCGAATCGTGTGAGAGATCGAGGTAACGACAACATGCCAACACAACAAGCCTGCTCCTCCACCCTCGATGTGATTGGAAAATGTCCTTAGACGGTCAGGATAAATCTTGACTTTGTTGCGCAAGCTAACAGGGAATTTGAGTCAATGATTTAAAGTGCTGATACACTCTCTGTCGTCAAGCAAGCAAGTGGATGTATTTTGACAACTGAGTGGCACATGGGTAGTCGACTCGGAGGACAAATCTCGTGTTATACTTTTTCCTTGCTTTGAGGATCGGCACAGTATTCTACATTACTCTATACAACTCGTAGGTTCAGATAAAACAAATCAACTTTTTGGGAGTTTGCAAAAATATATGTCGAATAACTGTGTACAGCGAATGCCACTACTCGAGGTTCTCAACTGCTCATGTAATTGTTCACTCTACCCAAGAAAGTGAAGATGCTAGGCTGGCCAATATTGATACTCCGTGTGGGACATTAGATAACAAGTACAACACACAGAGGACAATAACTCAAGTGCAGAGTCAATTAGAATCACGCCACCTCTCTTCTTTTTGAACAAGCAATGCTATCCGACCCTCAGGTCACTTGAATATGTAATACTCCTTCGTCTTCATCCTTTGGATTCGGAATCTGATGCCCACGAGAAAGTAACGTTGAACTCAGAAATCTGTATATGACGTTTGGGGCTTTTTTAGTCCAACCGACGCGCATGCGTGCGAACGAAGATTTCGAAATTAAACTACTCCGTTTGTTGTCATCTTCTGCAAATCCTACACTTTACTCCAAGAGCATGAGCTGTCTACTAGATTGCTTTTCAGGTCTATCGGGAATCATAAAGTATCCTGTCCGGCTACATTTTCGGGGTGAATTATCAACTTGCTGGTAGGAGAACAATAAAAATTACTCAGAATTGCAGATATTAGCACCAATTACTATATTGAGGGTTGATTAAAGATAGCTGTTCAGAATGCTCTGAAATACGTACAATCGCAAAACTCTGTTTCACCAGCAACTCGAAAGCAGATCCGACTGATGTCTTGATGCTGGCTACTCTGGAATGCAGGTTACGGGGTCTTTGGAAAATTATTCACCATGTGGGTGAAATTACAGCGCTTTGACGCTGCTGAGTTGGATTAAATCCAATCTCGAAACTTGTCTCGTTGTAACAGCGAGAGAAGAAGTTTCGGTACAGCATCCTTGAGATTCCAGTGACTATTCAGTGTACAAATAACTGTACCGCCTTGAATCACGTGGAGGTCGGAGATGCCCGCGATGAAAGAATCCAGGAACGAGTCACAGTCGATATCACGTCATGCACTAGTATTCAGAGTTGTGGTGACTCATGTGCAACTCCAGTGCTGCACAAGTCTGAGGAGCTCTGCGTTCTCTAATCGGAACTTCATAAACCCGAATTGTCCATGAACCCTATTTTTCCACACGGTTTCGGACCATGACCGTTGTCAGTTCGTCCCTTGGACTATCCATGTTGTGGCCAAATAGTTCACAAGACCCAGTCACTAAAACGGTGGATTTGTATGCTCTTTGACTTAATCATTTCCGATGCTTTTGTCTAATTTGGGTAGTTTAGATTCACCCTTGCTTGCCTGAAAAACGAAAAGAAAAATAGAAATTGGTTAGTTAGCTTGGCATACAACCATATTTTATCGGGGCATGCCATCGACTATAACAAACTTGCTACATTTTTTGAAGGAGAACCGGGAGTCAAGATATTATGTTGCTCATTTCTTCACTGGTTCAGTTAGGCTTCGGAGCAATTTCCAGCAAGAAGTTCATGGCATAAGCTTCACCTTCAGGATACTACCTTTTACCTGCATGGTCTTTCAGGATCATCTACAGGGAAGATTCCCAGGAAAGCAAAATCGACCCAACCCTGTGGAAAGACCGGGATGTTTACCATTTCCACTTTCCCAGCTTGTGACCTTGTCCACAATAAGACCAGTGTGGATGAACTCCTGCAGTAAGTGGTGAACAATAAGTGGTAATGGGTGATTTCCTCCAAATACTCAAGTGGGAAGTCCTTCCTCGAAGCTTAATAGTCATTTATACACATACTTTGTTATCGGCCAAGGGAGTGTAGACAGTGTGTTAATTTGAAAAAGATGGAACAAAGGTGGAATAACTTCGAGATAATTCAAGACCCAAAGTGGGGTTCATCTTGAATCGACTAGTTTTTCTAGCAATCGACTATGGCTAGTAAGCACAAGGTCGATGAGCCTATCATTAAACTTGTCAACATGTACGCTCTGATCAGAAATGTAATTCTAGGTAATAGAACATATCATTCCATTACCAAGAATTCCATGTTTGATCAGTACTATTAGGTGATGGAACAGGTGCCACATAAACAGACAATGACAACACTCACCTAAGACACCATATGAAGCATCTATCAAAGAGCCTGTTGAGGATCAGTTCTAGGTGGATGGTGAGAATGTCACCACCACTTGTGGCCGAAAGCATGACTTTCGATAACGAGGGAGTCCAGGTGTCGAAGATTTTAGAAAATCCCTCCAAAGAGGAGAACAGGAGCTAACGATGGCTCTTCAGATGTCGACAGTCGAAGAATTATAGGCTTCAGATGAAGGTCACAAAGCACCTCCTGAAGCCATCCCATGTACTAACATAATGCCTGAAATGATAGAGAACATGAAGATGAACACTTTTTCCAACTAAGAACGTTGAATCCAAAGTATGTACGGTAGTCTCCTGGCTAAATACGCACTTCTCTCCTGGAAGGATAAGGAGTACTTTATCCGGTAGCTGCTTACTTACGCAAATCATTTCTTAATCGAAATAGGAGAATTTGTCGAAATTGTCGGACAATGGCTAGGAGAACCTGGATCTAAATTAGCTCTATTTACATTTTATACTGGAAAAAATAATAATATATATATATATATAGATAATCCCATATTCGTTACCATGAACGAATAACTATCGATATTCATTTCTCCTCTCTTCAGTTGAGTCATAGGAAAAATTTATCAACAATAATTTGTGAATTTATGAGAGATTCATAAATATTTTTCAGAGATCTTTCAAGGTTTAAAAAAATGATAAAAATTATACAGAAACTACCTAAGCAAATCTTCAAGTTTATTATGAAACAACATATAATGAGTCGAATCACTTCTTGATATTTTGATTAGATGGTAAACTCAAGGAAAACAAAAAGTAAACTTCTAAATGAGCGATGATGTGATATAAGTTGAGCAACACATATCCTCCCTTTTACCGGAAGCATCGATATTTCTAGCAAAAGGCTCTGACTTGCGAGGAGGATGTTAACGAAGCAGCTTTCAAAAATGTTTGAGACAAGAGGGAGCAAATCCAAAAAGAAACAATATTTAATGTCTCATGAAACTAAATAGAATTTTTTTCAATACTGTTTATTGTTTTATTGAGTTTAAAATGCGATATTTTTAGATTGTTGGCATGCTTATGGCCAATTTTCTATTCTGCCATAGGCCAGGACAAAAAGTATTGTATTTAGTTTATCGACTTCAATTAAATCAATCACAAGGCGATGAGGGTTGCAAAAGGTGATGCAAAAAACTTCAGACTACCTCTTAATGTTTATTGCCAATATATTATATTTCAAATTGAAAAAATATTGAGGCTCATTTATGAAAAATAATATGCATTCTTACCCGGTATGCCTACTTAACCTGGACTTTACTGTACCAGTTTCGAACCATGAGTAACTTGACTAGATGGAAAATATTCAACACATTGATAATGGTACTCTGATTGTAAGCGATGAAGCTGACATGGTTATCAAGTTTACAGCAATAGTGTTGCGAGTCTTGCTCTAAAGTGTGCACAATCATGTTGGCGATGGAGTTAAAGACAACATGCCAATATATCAAGCGTGTTCTTCCACTCATGCGTATAATTGGACAATGTTTTTAGAAAGTAAGAAAAAATCTTGAATATCTTGTGCCAGCGAACAGAATACGTTAGTGAAGGGATCACTTTGCTGATACATTCTATGTAGGCAGCGTGACTACTGAGATTTCAAACGTCAGCTTGGATATATTCAAGCAAGTGGATCTATTTTGACAACTGAGTGGCACATGAGTAATCAGCTCGGATGAGAGAGCATGTTGTGCTTTTCCTTGCTTCTAAGATCAGTACAGGAGTCTACATTACTCTCCATATCTTATAGTTTCAAAACAAACTAATCAACTTTCTAGGAGTGTACTCGACATAATGTCAAATAACTTTGTACAGAATATACGAATATTCGAGGTTCTCAAGTGCTGGAATGATTGTTCTCTTACCTCAGCTGTCAAGCAGGCGAGCGCATGCACATTTCTGATACCCAAATCTGGAGGTCTTCCCACCTCAAACATTAAACCAAAATCAGATTCCGTCCGTGCTAAGAGCACTCCTCCTTGTTTACCACTTACTATAGAGCACGATAGAACAAGCATGATACTTGCTAAGGTCAAAGTGTGGTTACCTGATAAGAATTTACGTGATTGTCCAGATTGTGATTATGTTACCGAGGTAGGTGAAGATGCTCACTGGTGACTGAACTGAGTGGTTAACGTCGTGAACATGTGTTGTATACATAAGATGAAAAAAACTTCAGCTGAAGATCTTGTTTGAAGTCTAAATGATACGACAAACTGACATGGAAACACAAATATATGGTATACATCATCTTAAATGTAACAAGTCACATACTGCAACTTATGCAATCGTATGTTCAATCTTGAAAAATGAAAAAATTATGTCCATTACTTAATTGAAAAGATCGTTGAAACGCAATCGTGTTATTTCATGTTTTTAGTTCTCTCTCTCTTGTGTAAAGCATGTCACATATATTTTTGTTACAAAATTAGAAGCTGTGATTAAATAACCGTGTATCAAATGACTATATTGATTTGCATCCTTATTTGATGATACCTCAAATTTCAAAATGTTCAGTAGTAAACAAGCTCGAGTAATTTAAATCTCACAAGAGAAAAAATAATGAAAGTTACACTTTCACATTACTCAAGAAGATTCTTAATTGCTTAAAACATTGACTCTACAATCTTTAGTTTGTCTTAATACTTTTTGAACTTTTGTGGATTTGATTCTTCGGATTCTCTTGATTCGAGTGTCCATTGCTGAACTTGTTTGTTTTTTGGTACATCACAAAACCAAAATACTGTCCCACAAACAAAGAAATTTCAGGGAAGGTTCTTTTTTGACTGTAAGACAAAAAGGAAAAAAGAACTGACGAAAAGATAAAAAAACTGACAAGGCTTTGTCATTCAGAAGAAAGTTAATATATTGGATTTCTTTTGCATGGACTCCGGGATGATCTCCGAGGGAAAGGACTCGAGTAACGAGTCAGAGTCCAGCAGTCGATATCACCTCATGCAGTAGTATTCAAAGTTGTGCTGACTCATATGCAACTCGAGTTCACCGTGAGCCACTTGCACAAGTCGGAGGACCTCGGCATCGGCGTTCTCGAATCAAAACTTTCTAAATCTTGTGGAATGATCGCCACTGTTTCGAAGTGTCCATGAACCTTATTTTTCATACGGATGCACACCATATCCTGTGTCAGGTTGTTCCTGGACTATCCCTGTTGTGGCCAAATAGTCCATTGGAAAATGTTCTTAGACGGTCAGGATAAATCTTGACTTTGTTGTGCAAGTGAACAGGGTATGTGAGTCAATGATTTAATGTGCTGATACACTCGCTGTCGTCACGCAAGCAAGTGGATGTATTCTGACAACTGAGTGGCACATGGGTAGTCAACTCGGAGGACAAATCCTGTTATACTTTTTTCTTTCTTTGAGGATCGGCACAGTATTCTACATTACTCTATACTCGTAGGTTCAGATCAAACAAATCAACTTTTTGGGAGTGGACTAAAAAATATGTCAAATAACTGTGTACAGCGTATACGACTACTCGAGGTTCTCACCTGCTCGTATAATTGTTCACTCTCCCTAAGAAAGTGAAGATGTTGGGCTGGCTAACTTTGATACTCTGTGTGGGACCTTATATAACAAGTACAATGCACAGGACACTGACTTGATTGCATAATCAATTAGAATTAGGCCATTTTCTTTTCGAACAAGCAAACAAGAGTAGATAAGAATCACGCCACTTTCTCTTCTTTTTGCACGCGCAATGCTATCCTACCCTCAGGTCTTTTGAATATGTAATCCTCCTTCGTCTTGATCCTTCGGATTCGGGATCTGATTCCCACGACAGTAACGTTGGACTCAGAATTCTGTATATGCCGTTTGGGGTTTCTTTAGTCCAACCGACGCGCATGCGTGCGAACCAAGTTTTCAGAATTAAAGTATTCAGTTTGTTGTCATCTTCTGCAAATCGTACACAATCCTCCACAGAGCATGAGCGTCTACCAGATTGCATTTCAGGTCTATCGGGGAATTATAAAGTATCCTGTCCGGCTATATTTTAGGGGGAGAATTATCAAATTGCTGGTAGGAGAACAATAAAAAGTAATCAGAATTGCAGAGATGAGCACAAGTACTATATTGAGGGTTGATTTAATATGGTTTGTTCTGAATGCTCTGAAACACGTACAATCGCCAAACTCTGTTCCACCAGCAACTCTAAAGCAGACCCTGACTGACTGCTGTCTTGATGCTTGCTCCTCTGGAATGCAGCTTACGGGTCTTTGGAAAAAAATTATTCACCATGTGGGTACAATTACAGCGCTTTGACGCTGGTGAGTTGGATAGAATTCAATCTCAAAACTTGTCTCGTTGCTACATCGAGAGAAGAATTTTCGGTACAGCATCCTCAAGATTCCAGTGACTATTTAGTGTAAAAATAACTGTACCGCCATGAGTCACGTGGAGGTCGGAGATGCCCGCGATGAAAAAGAATCCAGGAACGAGTCACAGTCGATATCAAGTCATGGACTAGTATTCAGAGTTGTGGTGACTCCTGCACAAGTACTGAGTCACAGTCTGAGGACTTCAGCGTTCTCAAATCGGAACTTCATAAACTCAAATGGTCTATGAACCCTATTTTTCCACACGGTTTCGGACCCTGACGGGTGTCAATTCGTCCCCTGGACTATCCCTGTTGTGGCCAAATAGTCCACAAGACCCAGTCACTAAAACGGTGGATTTGTTCCTCCTTGAGTTAATCATTTCCGATGTTTTTGTCTGATTTGGGTAGTTTAGATTCACCCTTGCTTGCCTAAAAAACAAAAAGTGAAATGGACACTGGTTAGACAGCATGGCATACGACCATATTTTTTACTATAAAAAACTAGCTACATTTTCTGAAACAACCAGGAGTCAGTAAATTCTCTTGCACATATGATCCTGGTCCAGTTATACTTTCGTGCAATTGCTAGCAAGAAGTTCACCTAAACGATACCAACTTTTACCTGCAAGGCCTTTCAGGATCATCTGCCGGGGAAGGTTCCCAGGAAAGCACAACAGACCCGGCCCTGTCGAAAGACCTGTATGTTTCCCATTTCACATTCTCAGCGCGGGGCCCTTGTCTACAATGAAATCAGTGTGGTTGAACTCCTGATGGGTGATGGTGATGGGTGACTTTTCAAAAAAATACTAAAGTGGGCAGTCCTTCCTCGAAGCTTAATAGTCATTTATACACATACTTTGTTTTTGGCCAAGGGAGTGCAGACAGTGTTAATTTGAAAAAGATGGAACAAGAGCAAGGTGGAATAACTTCGAGACATTTCCATATCCAAAGTGGTGTTCATCTTGAATCGACTAGTTTTTCTAGCAATCGACTATCGTTAGTAAGCACAAGGTCGAGAGGTTAGTGAGCCTATAATTAAACTTATGATTGAAGGTCAATCGAGGAGAGCATTTTGAGGAGCGATGAGAGGAAAACTTTGGACATGGAGAATTTAGATTTCTTCCTTGTCAACATCTAAGCTCTGATCAGACATGGATTTCTAGGTAATAGAACATAACATTCCATTACCTATAATTCCATGTTTGATCAGTAGTATGTGGTGATTGAACAGGTGGCACATAAACAGACAATGACATTTCTCACCTAACACACCTGAGGTATAAACACCATATGAAGTATCTATCAAAGAGCCTGTTGAGGATCAGTTCTACGTGGAAAGTGAGAACGTCACCACTAGTAGCCGAATGCATGATTTTCGAGAACGAGGGAGTCCAGGTGTCGAAGGGTTTAGAAAATCCCTCCAAAGAGTAGAACAGGAGCTAACGATGGCTCTTCAGATGTCGACAGTCGAAGAATTATAGGCTTCAGATGAAGGTCACAAAGCACCTCCTTAAGCCATCCCATGTGCTAACATAATGCCTGAAATGATAGAGAACATGAAGATGAACACTTTTTCCAACTTAGAAAGTTGAATCCAAAGTATGTACGGTAGTCTCCGGGCTAAGTACGCACTTTTATCCTGGAAGGATTAGGAGTACTTTATACGGTAGCTGCTTACTTACGCGAATTATTTCTTAATAGAAAGAGGAGAAGTTGTCGAAATTGTCGGACAATGGCTAGGAGAACCTGGATCTAAATTAGCTCTATTTACATTTTATACTGGAAAAAATATATATATATATAGATAATCCCATATTCGTTACGATGAACGAATAACTATCGATGTTCATTTCTCCTCTCTTCAGCTGAGTCATAGGAAAAATTTATCAACAATAATTTGTGAATTTATGAGAGATTCATAAATATTTTTCAGAGATCTTTCAAGGTTTAAAAAAATGATAAAAATTATACAGAAACTACCTAAGCAAATCTTCAAGTTTATTATGAAACAACTTATAATGAGTGGACTCACTTCTTGATATTTTGATTAGATTGTAAATTCAAAGAAAACAAAAAGTAAACTTCTAAATGAGTGATGATATGATATAAGTAGAGCAACACATATCCTCCCTTTTACCGGAAGCATCGATATTTCCAGTAAAACTCTCTAACTTGCGAGGAGGATATTAATGAAGCAGCTATAAAAAATGTTTGAGACAAGAGGGAGCAAATCCAAAAGAAACAAGATTTAATTTCTAGTGAAACTAAATAGAATATTTTTCAATACGGTTTATTGTTTTATTGAGTTTGAAACGCGTTATATTTAGATTGATGGCATTTGTAGTGCCAGTTTTTCTATTCTGCCATCGGCCAAGACAAAAGGTATTGTATATAGGTTATCAACTTAGACTAAATCAATCACTATGCGATGATTGTTGCAAAAGGTGATGCAAAAAACTTCAGACTTCCTCTTAATGTTTCTTGAAAATATATGATTTTCAAATAGAATAAATTTTGATGCTCATTTTTGGAAAAAATTATGCACACTTACCCGGTATGCCTACTTAAACTGGACGTTACTGTACCAATTTGGAACAATGAGTAACCTGACTAGATGGAAGATCTTCAACCCATCGATAATTGTACTCTGACTTTATACGATGAAGCTGAAATGGTAAACAAGTTGACTGCAATCATGTTGAGATTCTTGCACTAAAGTGTGCACAAACATGTTGGCTATGGAGGTGACTACAACATGCAAACATATTAAGCGTGTTCCTCCATTCACACGCGCGATAGGGCAATGTTTTTAAAAAATCAGAGTAAATCTTGACTTTGTTGTGCTAGCGAATAACATACTTGAGTGAAGGCATCAGTCTACTGATACACTCGATGTGGTCGCGGTGACTACAGAGTTTCAATCGTCATCTTCATTCAATCCTTCTTCCTGGAATCTTTGATATATTCAATCAAGTGGATGTACTCTGACAACTGAGTGGCACATGGGAAATCAGCTCGAAGGACAGAGCATGTTGTGCTTTTTCCTGGCTTTGAAGATCGGTACAGGAGTCTACATTACTCTGCATATCTCGTGGGTTCAGGACAAACCGATGAACTTTATGGGGGTTCACTAGACATAATGTCAAATAACTTTGTACAGAGTATAGGAATATTCGAGGTTCTCAAGTGCTGGAATGATTGTTCTCTTACCTCAGCTGTCAAGCATGCGAGCGCATGCACATTTCTAATACCGGAGTCTGCAAATATTCACCACCTTGCCAGGCACGCCGGATCCAAGGAATCTCCGAGAATCACGGAGCAAATTGTCTCTAAATATGTTCTAAGGAAGACTTTCCAGTAACTGATATGAGCGTTAGCACATGTAATAACTTACGGACTTATTCTACTGCAGCTTTGAGATCAATACTCTTTGAATAAACTCCCTTGCGCATAGAATTTACAACAGACTAGTCTCTTTCACATCCTGACAACTGTTCCAAAAAAAAAAACAGAGTAATTGTTATGATTGTTTCACAAATTGTTTCGACCACCCAGTTCAGAGTAAATTAAACAATGATGACAAATTGAACGTGACAAATCTAGCTAACTGCAGTCACATATCTAAGAAGTCATTCGTATTCTTATATCTTTTCTCACAAACTCTACAACTCTCTCAAAACTGCAGGGTCTCTCCAATGACAGGCCAAAAATCTGACACAGCATGTCTGTGCCGCTGGTTTCGTCTCTTCCAGAGCCTGCCGCTAGAATGCACGACGAGTGTTGCGAATGCCATGTGAGGAAAGTCCACATCTTGAACAATGCTTGTGGTCGGATCGTGCAGATATCCGAGATTTAGTTGGAAGATGTATAATCTCGAGTGATGTACCGAATCCAGGATCGATATCCATCTCCGTCCTCGTCATCCCATTGACCATGAGCTCTTGTCTCTCTGCTCGATACAGTATTTACAGCTGATGATCATCATCCTTACACAAGGATAGCTTGGTCCACTTCATGACCGTGCTTCTGATACATCATTAATATTCTGCGTGATGATACTGTACACAATATCGGAGTCGAGTTGAACGAGAATCGCGCTCACTTTGATATTCAGCAGACGATGTTCTCCATTCTTTGATATAATATTCTCGACCTTAAAGTCAAATTGCTGGAAGAGTCTTTGTAACTGAACGTCCACACGCAGTCCAACTGCAAAAGCATGCGTGCTACGAAATACCGCATTTATACACGTCACAGTTCTGAGCGTGCTGGCGCTTACCATTGTGTTGAGATCAGGGCCAGCACAAGCATGTTATCAGCGTCTTTCACAGATATACCTCAGCGAGTCAACCATGACCTGATACATGGCTTACTAGAACTGAAATGCTGGGATGTGGATGATTCTTTCTGCATGTTCAACAGGTTCAAGGAGGGCAGCAATGCGGACTCCTCAAATACCTTCTAGTAGAAAGATAAAGATGGGAAGCATCGAGACAAGGTAAGAGACATTCGGAACAAAATATTGGATAACACATCAACAGTTTTTCTAATGGCCCTATATTTCTGGATGCAAGCTTTATTATCATCACGGCTCGAGTCAATAGTAGATGACCTGAATCAAGAACTGCTGATCCAGTCTCTGAGATTCTGAAGTTTATGTACACCATTCTCTTCGTCCAGATAGAAAGAATTTCTCTCGTCTAAGCGAAACAGGATATGTTTCAGAACAATACAGAAGAATTTCTGTCTGTTTCGAGAGTCTTGATTTCTTAAGTTTCCGCTTCGTCTCGCATATGATGCATGAAGCCTTCATTGATCCATTCTTTACGCTCCACTTCGCCCCTAAAATTCGGAGCGAGTATGACTTTCACTGGTATGGAGCACGGGCGGGTCCCTTCATACGAACACTATTCGGGCGGACGAACTGTTGAGTAAGTCGATAGAGTTGAGCGAGAGGTGTTGGGTATGGAGACGGAGCATCAGAGAGATCTTGTGTTTCCCGCGTCCTCTCTCTAGTCTTCAATTCGAACCCTCGCTCTTCTTGCTTTCGGCTTTCTTCGCTTAGTTTCAGGAGCCAAATGCGCGGAGAAGTGAAGATGTCAACGCTGCAGCATGCTGAGCAACGATGAGCGATTTTGGATCGCCGTCAATATTATCTTTGCTGTGAATTGTGGTGGCGAATTGCTCCGGCCCATCACTGTAAGTCAATCCTAAAGTTTAGTAAGGCGATGTCAAGTAATTTCTTACTGAGAATGCTGTCATACCAATCTCCGAGCACTCAATTGAAAATTCTGGTAGACATAGAAGTGACTGTTACTGTGAAAGTGTTCCTGCTTCAGGATCCTTTATTTACATTTCGCGATCGGAAGCTTTACAATTGAGGTGATGTTGAAACAAGGCTCTGATTTGCGAAATACAAAATTACCTGTATTTGAAAAACCCAAAAATACTTCACTTAGGCTTTGATTCACCGATCATCACTAAGGATATAAAGTATCAATGTCTTATGCTGGTGAATGATTATTAGTTTTGTGAGCATGCAATCAATTAGACATCGCTGGATAGACCATATCGTATGGCCTGTGAGGGTGAGCTTTGACATGTACCTTCTTACGCGACAGGAATTAGCTTTCAAGACTGAAGGAAACTGTCGGTGCGTTGGGGCTTCATACCAATCAGAGCATAGTTCATTCATTTGGCTTTGTAACTCTCGAATACATGTTCGTTTTATGAACCCCCAGATTTACAATTGATGGTCTCGAGCAAGCGGTTGAGCGTAGAGGGTGTGATATCAGGGCTTTGTTTATATCTCAGCATAAATCTCAATTCACGAACTGATAGAAGGAGAATATACAAGTAGAGACACCAGTCGCAACGTGATTAAAATCAGGCATACCGAAAACTAGAGAGCCCTGCATTCGACAATTGCAAGAAGAGAAGTTTTCTGTCTCGCATTTAGGAAGCGTACTGTCTGAGCTGTGTTGATGGCTAGTCATCACAGCAAGAAGACTACACAGAAAGCCACCAGATTGGTAGGCAGGGTCAATCAGTATCCCAGAATCAGAAAACATTTTGAAAATCCTACGTACGGATCCATCTTGCATTCCTTCGATAATCCTTATTTGCCTTGGAATTATTAACCCTGCTGACGATACTGCTGCGACATATTTCAAGCCTTGTGAACTTCACGTAAACTAGAAAAGCACCGTATGCTAAAATGCTAAACTGGCTCAGTACAAGTAATCGGCGTACATCTTTGTTTCGTTCTGGAATCCCCTCTAGAATACTTTTCTGGGTTGCACTCAACATGCGATTATTCACAGCTTGATGCAGAGAATGTTCTATGAAGCCTTGGACGGTAGGCGAAAAATTAATAGAGATATTCCGTGAACAATTTTCTGTTTTTTCTGGCTGCATCTTTCCATGGTCTCTCGTCTTGATGGCATGTCCCTCACTACTCTCAGGTAGGAGTTGGGCGAAGCCAAAGCTAGGAAGTGCGCATTGGTGCGCAACAGTTTGACGTTAATCAACGACCCAATGACCTGATCTCGAGAGACATCCTTAATTGACTTGGTATCTTTGCTGCAGTTAATCCACATTAAAACGTAAAATCAACCCAACCCAGCCAAAACATCCTGCCAGTCTGAAAATGCTTTGAATAGAAAGTAGGAGAAAGGATGCTTTTACGTGAAAGTGGGTAATTCTCCATACGATGTTCTTCTACTCGTCGTAGAAGCCCACCGAGTAAGATTGTTACATCTCAGATTACAGCAACGAGGAGCAGGCCAGCGCTCTTCAAAATGCTAATTTGAGATTCTTGGTAAATGATAAGAACGAGAGGGTTCACCAGTCGCAACCAAGATTCTGAGAAGAATCCACTCGTGTGGATCGGCTTTGAATCAACACGAGTGGATAATTATGACAAATCGACTATCATAATACTTCGTGTGTGTATCGAAGTGTCGATCAGTCACATCGCCTAATGTAATCAACAGCATCCTTCTAAGAGTGATCCGTTGCATGAATAGATCAGAAAGAAACTACCATTTCCACCAGAAGCAACGTTGACTCTTCTGAAAATATGGAAGCCACCCCCGCCGGGCTTACGGCCGGCAGGGGTGGCTTTAGTGAAAATTCTTACTGAAACTGAAATGCTGGGATGCCGATGATTCTTTATGCATGTTCGAGGAGGCAGCGTTCTCAGACTCCTCGGATACCTTCAAGTAGAAAGATAGAGATGGGAAGAATCGAGACAGGGACGAGACATTCGGAACAAATATAGGATATCACATCAACATTTTTACAAATGGTCTTTCATTTCTGGATTAGCAGATGCGAGCTTTATTATCATCAGGCTGGTGTCAATAGTAGATGACCTGGATCAAAAACTGCTCATCCAGTCTCAGGGATTTCCGTGAAACAATTCTCTTCGTCCAGATATAAAGATTTCTCTCATCAAAGCAAAACAAAAGCAGAATTTATGTCACTTTTGAGAGTCTTGATTTCTAAAGTTCCCACTTCGTGCAGCTGAAGGTTCCATATTTTGATAATTTACGCTGCACTTCGCCCCTGCATTTCGTGGCGAGTATGGCTTTTACCAGTGTGTATTAACATTCATCTTAGAAAAGGAACTACAGGTGTTACGCTAGAGGTAATCGGAATTCTCCCCAGCTGTAAACTCAAGTTCTACACTTCCACATCTGAACTCCAACTTCATGTACGACCTTCAACTATTATCTCTCGTAGAACGGTGCTAGACCTGAGTCCGCTCAAAACTACCTCCCACTCGCGTGCCTTCAAGGACGATAAATTCACCGCCACACATTTTTCACACTTCCAGCTGCCGATTGCGTCCAGCACTCGAAGGTGCACTTGGATTCGGCACTCTATGATGGTCGAGAACACGCTCGGAAATCACTTCCGAAATTCTGGTCCGCTTAATGTGGGAAGCTACCTGAGAGTCTCGACTTTGTCTTCCAGACGCCATGTAAGGTCCTGGACAGCGGAGGGAAGCTCCGGTTCCTTGTCTCGGAGTCAATTCTACGTGTCGCGAGCTCAGCTGCGTCACTGACGATGGACGCATCTCAACCTTCCATTCTCTCCTCCACTCTCACAGAGGAAGAAACGTTCGCTGCTTGGCATGCGCGGTGGCATACAAGAGTCCATGTCCTCGATCCGCAAGCTCGCCTCTCCCGGAGATAACTTGACTTCCCGTCGCATTGTGATAGCATGTGCGTGCTGGGCGCACATGCACTCTGCATGGGGCGCTACACATAATCAGATTGGGACACGTCTATCTATCATCAGGGTGTGATGATAGATAATCAGATAAAGAGAAATAACTTTGAACGCAAAACGATTGTGCAAAGTAGAAACAGTGAAGTGCAAGCGATCTGGATCAAAAATAGCGGTGAGAATCAGGATTCTGGTTTGAAGAAAATTCGTAGAGCATGTACAAAGAGAAGCTCACGGAAGCGAATATTTATTGTGAGCTCAGAAGGAAAGAGGTGTTTGATGTGCAGCTTATTCTGATATCAAAAAGAATACTTTGTAGCAAAGATGATGTGATGTGGAAGTACATTGGCATAGAATGCATCGCATCGCAGAGTACACTGCGATTGTGTAAAACTGCATGTACAATTGGACCGGGAAAAGGAGAACCTTGCTGCATGAAGACCTACGGGAAGACAGACCCTACGATATGTAGCGCCTAGAAAACATATATCATCCCCTTCCCTTCCTGCGATCGTCAGGCGAGGATCAGACACACAATCGATCGGGATATTTTTTTCTACATACTAGATTTCAACGCGCTCTAGTACGTAGCCAGGCACGAGATTCTTCAGCTCAAGGACTGGAGCACTTACTGGTACACCAGGCTCAATGAGATTCCGGAAAAGCAGTCCGCATCGTTCTTTCGTGGCCATCTCAGTGGGAGTGGAGCCCACTTCAAAAGTCAGCTTATCAAAAGCGAACCGTCCGAGCTTTCGTTTGTGAACCGGCATGTGTGCTCAGATCCCCTGAGCTTCGTTCAGCTGTCAAAGTAATAACTGGAAAATTCTCTAGACGCCAAGTCTGTTAGACAGAGAGCATAATATCTAACTGAGATGAAGCAGAGTCCACAAAAGCGCGTCACTCATGGATCTTCTTTGCTATTTCCTAAAGATTGATGAAATTCAGAGATATCTTCACCGGCTGAAAGTTGATCTCTAACCATCATATCTAAATGTATTATGAATTTTCTCTAATATAATAGAACATGTATACATCGTGAAAATGAAAACGTTAGTGTTAACATGACTCCATTGTGTACCATTTGATGTTGACCTCCAAGTTTTTTCGTTCAATTTCTCGGTGTTAGACCTGGAAAACTTACTCAATATATTTTTTATAAGAATCCCTCAGTATGAAATTTATTGATTGGGGATTTACCATTAACCAGTTCAAATCTCACCACATCATCAATCTTGCCACTAAAAACAGGCCTGCTGCTGTTTAAGCAGATCTGCACCACTTAACAAGGCACGCCCATTGCATGAATTTCCATTATCAGCGAGCAAAATGTCCCAAAAAGCGTTTTGTGGAAGACTATCCCATACCTGATCTCAGTGTTAGCACATCTAAGAACTCATAGATTTCTTCTACCACAGCCTTGAGATCAATCCCTCTTAATGAACTGCCTTGCTCAGAGAATTTGCAGAAGACAACCAAGCTGCCATTAAATTACTCTTGACAACAGTTGGTAAAAAAGAAAATAATATGTTTTGATTGTCTCATGAATTATTTGGACCATCCAGTTCAGAGTAAGGTTCATCATAGATTACAGATGGAGCGCAAAAAGCTACCTAGCTGCAGTCACGTATCTAAGAAGTCATTCGGATTCTTACAACTTGACCCTCTTTTTCACAGACTCCGCAACATCCTCAGCGTAAATCTACGTTGTCTCTCTAATCACATGCTAGTCATTTGACTCAAGAGGTTTGCACAACCGTATTTGTCTCTTCAAGAGCCTGCCGCTCGAAGAGTGCACATCGAGTGTTACAAAGGCCAGATGAGGAAAGCAGACTCCAGCACATCTTAAACACTGCATGCGGTCTGAACATGCAGTGTTCACTAGTGTTTAAACAAGGCTACCAACTGTACAAAAATAACATAATCTGATCTTTATTCCTGTCAATTCTACAGTTGTTGAACCCTTATCATTCAGAACAATCATTCAAGGATTTGTATCAAAATTCAAAGCTGACAACCCAACGTTTAATTGAAGGGATTTCAACAGGGTGAGACTTGCAACAAGCCGCACTGAGAACTTTGTCCTCAACATGTAATTTTGATAGGTAGCCAAAACTTATCTTCTTTAGAAACATAACTGCGCCATTAACATGATTGCAAAGATTATGAAAGACTTTTACAAGTGAAAACTTTAAGGAAGATGTTGCAGAGGTTCAAATTGCATGAGGGTCTAAACATATGCTTGTAAATTGCATAGTGACATTCTAATCCCTTCAAATTCCTAATATGTCAAAATGCCAGAACTAAGACCTTTATGCATGCACTCATCGCACACCCATGCATGCCCAAAACTCACGTATTTCACCTGATACAACTTGAATTTTGCCGAATAGCGATCTCGAAGCTGAGGCGCAAGAGTTTGCTGAATCCTCAGCCATGCTTCTTTTAGCTCCATGCTTTCCCCACCTTTTAGAACTGCCCTACGATCACGATCGCTAATGCTGTCTAGTTTAACAATATCTAATTCTAAATCTTTCCAGTCCGGAATCATTGAGCTCAAATTGAGGGTCCTTTCCAGTCCTGCCTTCACAGCGTAATACACTAGTTTGCATGAGATTTCAATAGTTTTTCGAAGCCACGTGAGATTCTCCTTATCCAAGCGTATGTTCAAACCTTCTTGACCTTTGACTTTGTGAACCCTAGTCGGCGACTCACACATCAAGTGTAAGCGAATGGTTGTCCCGGCATGCAGAAATGCACTTATCATATAGAGAAGACCAACTTCGTTTGTCACGTAAGGTCTCTTGGGAGTTCTCGCCTCCTGAAGCGATTTAGGATACTGAATCTTCCTGTCCACTTTAGACATGAAGTCGCTCAACCTTGACTGGAATTCTTGATAAAAAGTGAGTATCTGTCCCATCTTCATATCCACTCTCTCGAGCACACTCTCCACTGATCTCAATCTCTCATCCAGGTTAACAAAGTTGGACCTATCAAGTCGGTCTGAATTACTCGAATTGCCAATCCTGTTCTCACTTTCAGTGTAAGTTTGATCCAAATCATTGCTCACGCTTATGAAGGCTTGCCGAAATGATTCCGATTGTTGAACGCACTTCTGTCGGATCTCATTCACAACCGCTTCCACGTCGCTCTCCCGCAGCAAATCCCTAGCTCTTTCTGATATTGTCGGTGTGCGCCTGTCAATTGGAGGCCAAGAGTGCTCATAGTTCAACAAATCTTGCTCCACCAAGTGCAACCTATCCGGAGGAATATCCTCAAGTTTCTCATTCATGCGACGAATGAAGTTTGATTTGAGCTCCTCGATCAGAATGGTTCCTCTGAGATCAATCGGAACCAGCATCTCCACGCAACGTGTTTGTATCACACCCAGCACTAACGCCACCCCCGGACAGCCTTTGTTTGATGCACAGAATGATATCAACTCCTCAACAATATACTTCCCAACGTATTGCACAGCCTCCGACCTTGATTTATGCTTCGAGCGTAACACCAGAACATCCACGTACTTGTGAGACAATCCTTGCTCGACGTAGATCTCATACCCATCTAGGGAAAGTTGTAGATAATGTCGAGAGCAATTCACATTCTCCTTGAGAACATGCTTCTTGGATATCAACTTGCGTCTAATGAACATCTACAATGATACAAAATTTGGTAAATATTGAGTTGCGCATTCTAAAAATTGAATTTATCTTTGAAGTAAATATGAAATTAAAATTCAAAAAACGAAATGGAACACTCCATTCATCGATCACAAGTTACAATCAGAACTTGACGCATTCAATCTTCTCACAGTTAATATGAAATTACCTGGAAGCATGGAAAAAAAGCAGCGGTCAGTGACATTGTGACTCTATCTTGGCATTCAATCCGGATGCCAACAAACTGTGAAGTCTCGTCCCTAGTTTCCCAAGCCAATTGTTCAGCCGTCTGTTTTTCCGTGCTTGCATGCTGAGGTATGAAGGAAGGGATGAAATACCGAGAAGGATCTTCCACCTTGAAACACAAATCTAAATTGATAAGTATGTCTTCAAGCACCTTTGTGGCCACAACTCCCTGTCCATGTGGATGCCTTCGCCGAAACTCCTCCATCAAACGAACAAAACCGATCTTGCTCACAAATCCGTCCTTGCTTATGTATGGGCTGCTTTCAAAGGACACAGACTTTTGGGGTCGAAAGTTTTGACCTAGAGCTACCAGCTTACCCAATAACGTATAAGTAAGCCAGTTGGGATCTACGATGATGTAATCAAGGTTGGGGATAGATATGATGGATCCAACATCATTCAAATATGATATGATTGAGCTCGTTATCCTTTCACGATCAACTGAATGAGCTGAAGATGATGGAATAAATTCTGTCAGACTATCAGCACAGAATTCATGAAAGGTTTGGGATGACCAAAGGGGGGAAACTCTGTGTTCCTTGGTGTTTGTAAACAAGAGAGAGGAGAGGCGTGAACACAATTGGGGAACCTGTGGTGACTTTTCACTCAACAAATTTTTTAAGATTTCAAAAATGTGCTTTTTGAGAGGAATAACTTCCTTCTTCTTCCGTGCATTCAAATAAAATACCTCTTGGTGGAGATCCACAAAATTTGCGAATCTTTGGGTAAGTCTGCCTACTATGTCCTGAGCCCACTCCAAAGAGCTATATGGTACTTTATCCTTGTGTGTAATAACAACAAGAACTTGTGGAAGACTATGTCCCGTGACCCTAGTGCCGGATGTGATGAAACTTAACCATTCCTCCAACTCAGTCTCGAAACAAGTCTCATCTTTCTCTGAAGAATCTTCTTCGCGAAAGGGACTATAAACAAATAGGAAAATACAAAAATTGTTGGATTGAGGGAAGATCACATTTTGAAGGGTACGAAAAATGCCTTGTCCCGCAAGATCCCATATTGAGATTTGACTTTTGTCATCGTTTTGCAAGAATTCCACTTCAATTCCCTGTGTTCTCCACAACTCCTTCAATTTGTTGCCAATCCAACTTTTGCCTTTAACTATCCTCATCAGGGTTTGACGCACTTGAGTCTTGCCTGCAGAAGATGAATATTGAAAATCAAAAGAAATATAAATTGTTACTTGAGATATTTTTAAAAATTATTTGTTACCATATTATTTAATCATATTTATAGATAAATAGAATTGGAAAAAAATCCAAATTTCACCTCAAAATTTAAAATTATAAAATCAGTTTTATTTATAATCTAAAACTTTGGGATATTAGCTTTCTTTTCTTTCTAGTTTTCTCAAATATTTACACAGTTCCAAATACATGTTGATAAAAAAATTTAACCTTTTGACGATAATATTAAATTTTGAAAAGTTAAACCTTAGATTGCTAGTTTGAATACATTGAGAAAAAAAACTAAGATCTCAGAGAGCACGTTACCTGCTAGAGGAGAGCCACATAAGAAGAGTCGGCCGGCTTTTGCATCTCCAAATGACAATTTTGCTTCTCTGAAGACAGACATGTACACTGCCCGCTTCTGGTTCTGCTTGAGCGCCTCTTCAATCTGCGCCGCCTTTCCTTCCTCCTCCCATCTGGTTCCTTTCACATTTATTTCCTGGATAGTCAAGTTGACTTGCAGGACCCCCATCAGGTCCCTGAAGGACGCCTCCTTCTCCCCTAAGAATTCGACCCCACCCAAATCCAAGTGAGTGAGACTTGTGTTCCCTCGCAGGATCCCCATCAGGTCCCTGAACGCCTCTTCTTCTATTTTGGTTAACATCAAAGACAAGTGAGTGAGACTTGTGTTCACTCGCAAGCACCGAAGAAGGTCCTTCAAAACAATGCTAGTTTCTAATGTCAGTTTCTTCAGGACTGAAGTCTCTCCAGTGGTTCCATTCATTGACAGGATACCTTCTAATCCATCTTCGTAGCTACCTGAATACCCATACTTCCGCCTTATGTGGAAAGATTTTAGAGATTTGAGTTCCCCGCGCAGTACCCTACCTAATAGGTTTAGTGATAACAACCAATTATGGTCACTATCAGGGAAGAGACTTAGTACCACTATGGGGTCCTTGACATCGGAGCTAGCAGCACCCGCAAGAGCTTCTATTGACTTCCAATCATCATCTTCTTCATGAAACCCTATATAAATGTTGGTTGCTGTAGCATTGTCACGTATGCCTTCGCCGAGCTGCTGCCATTCCTCAGGACTCATCCGCAAGTGTCCCAAGATCACTTCCTTCAATGATGGGTTGGAAGAAAGAACTTGCCTCAAACAGTCTCCGAGTCCATCCATTTTATACAGGTGAAGACGTTCAATGGATCGGTTGCCATCGTCTCCGGCCAAAGCTTTCAGCAACAAGGCCGCTCCCCACTCCACCTTCTCTAACGTCAATTTTTGCAAAGACGAGCTGTGGATCAAAGCCTGGGACAGCATTCCAACGGCCTCATCATCCATTTTCGAAATCTCGTCTGATCTCAACCTTTGTAATAGAGGAGCATTGTTGATCATTTCAGCCACATGCTTCACCGCTCTCGAGTCCTCCCACGCGTTCCGCAAAACTAAACTCTGGAGTTTAGATTCGCAATTTCCTCGCAGTCCTGAGGCGAGATTCAACCAACATCTGGCACTCAATTCGCAACCCTCCATTATCAATTTTGTCGCGCTAGAGGAATTCAGAATTCTCCCCAGCTGTAAACTCCAGCTCTCCACTTCCGCATCTGAACTCCACTTCATCTCCTCAACGTATATCGCTCGTAGATTGGTGCTAGACATGAATCCTCTGAAAACTATCTCCCACTCGCTTGCCGTCAACCTCGATATATCTCCGCCACAAATAACTCCCAGTCGGAGATACTCAAAGGTGTTGCAGTTGCCGATTGCCTCCAGCACTCGAAGGCGCACTTGGCTTCGCCACCCTGTGATCGTCGAAATCAATTCACCATCCGGAAAGAACTCTCGTAATTCTGGCTTGCTTACATCGGGAACTACCCACAAAGGCTGGCCTTTGCCTTCCAGACGCCGTAGAAGGGCCTGGACAGCGGACGGAAGCTCCGGTTCCTCGTCTGTCTCCCTCACATCAGGTTTCTCTGGTTCCCCGTATACGGAGGCCATCGCATGTTCAGCAGCGTCACTGACGAGGGAAGCACCTGCACCTTCCATTCTCTCCTCCACTCTCACAGAGAAAGAAACGTTTGCTGCTTGACACGCGCGGGCGAAATGTACAAGAGTCACTTCCAAGAGGCTCTCTCCTCCTCGAGCCGCAAGCCCGGCTCACCAGAACAAAACTGAACTGTCCGTCGCAGAGTCACAACTTGTGTGTAGTGTGTGTAGTGCGCGATGGTCACGAGAGTTCTTGCGCGGTGCTACAGGAGTGACACAGAGATTACTCCGAGCATCGGATCAAGAGCAATGATCACGAAAGGAGTAAGATTGAACAAAGTGGAAGTTGGAGGTTGCTCAAATTCACTGCAGCGCAGGACAGCCGATGTGAATCAAAATGATCGCAGACAACCAGGATTCTGGTTCCTAGAGCGTGTGCGTGAATCTATCCGGACGTAAACCTGTTGTGAACTGGAACAGAGAAATGTGTATGATGTGCACTTGTAACTGAACTCGAACTCAGTGGAAAAGTTGATAGCTCTGGAGGAGAATTTGAAATATACAGAAGACTGGTTCGTAGCAAAGATGGTGAGATGAGGACGCAGAATGTGTTGGAATGAATGGAAGCTCAGTATCTCAGACTTGAAGAACTTTGCATTGTGTAAAGCTGTAGGTACAATTGGAGTAAGAGAATGCGAATCTAGTTGCATCGAGACCCACGGGAAGATGGGTAGGTCGTGAAAAACACATGCAGCGTCTTCAATCAGATCTTGTCATCGAATCGTGTGAGAGATCGAGGTAACGACAACATGCCAACACAACAAGCCTGCTCCTCCACCCTCGATGTGATTGGAAAATGTCCTTAGACGGTCAGGATAAATCTTGACTTTGTTGTGCAAGCTAACAGGGTATGTGAGTCAATGATTTAAAGTGCTGATACACTCTCTGTCGTCACGCAAGCAAGTGGATGTATTTTGACAACTGAGTGGCACATGGTTAGTCAACTCGGAGGACAAATCCTGTTGTACTTTTTTCTTGCTTTGAGGATCGGCACAGTGTTCTACATTACTCTATACAACTTGTAGGTTCAGATAAAACAAATCAACTTTTTGGGAGTTTGCTAAAAAATATGTCAAATTACTGTGTACAGCGTATACCACTACTCGAGGTTCTCAACTGCTCGTATAATTTTTCACTCTACCCAAGAAAGTGAAGATGCTGGGTTGGCCAATTTTGATACTCTGTGTGGGACCTTAGATAACAAGTACAACACACAGAGGACAATAACTCAACTGCACAGTCAATTAGAATCTCTTCTTTTTGAACAAGCAATGCTATCCGACCCTTAGGTCACTTGAATATGTAATACTCCTTCGTCTTCATCCTTTGGATTCGGAATCTGATGCCCACGAGAAAGTAACGTTGAACTCAGAAATCTGTATATGCCGTTTGGGGTTTCTTTAGTCCAACCGACGCGCATGCGTGCGAACGAAGATTTTGAAATTAAACTACTCCGTTTGTTGTCATCTTCTGCAAATCCTACACTTTACTCCAAGAGCATGAGCTGTCTACTAGATTGCTTTTCAGTTCTATCGGGAATCATAAAGTATCCTGTCCGGCTACATTTTCGGGGTGAATTATCAACTTGCTGGTAGGAGAACAATAAAAATTACTCAGAATTGCAGATATTAGCACCAATTACTATATTGAGGGTTGAATAAAGATAGCTGTTCAGAATGCTCTGAAATACGTACAATCGCAAAACTCTGTTTCACCAGCAACTCGAAAGCAGATCCGACTGATGTCTTGATGCTGGCTACTCTGGAATGCAGGTTACGGGGTCTTTGGAAAATTATTCACCATGTGGGTAAAATTACAGCGCTTTGACGCTGCTGAGTTGGATTAAATTCAATCTCGAAACTTGTCTCGTTGTAACAGCGAGAGAAGAAGTTTCGGTACAGCATCCTAGATATTCCAGTGACTATTCAGTGTACAAATAACTGTACCGCCTTGAGTCACGTGGAGGTCGGAGATGCCCGCGATGAAAGAATCCAGGAACGAGTCACAGTCGATATCACGTCATGCACTAGTATTCAGAGTTGTGGTGACTCATGTGCAGCACTGGAGTTGCACAAGTCTGAGGAGCTCTGCGTTCTCTAATCGGAACTTCATAAACCCGAATTGTCCATGAACCCTATTTTTCCACACGGTTTCGGACCATGACCGTTGTCAGTTCGTCCCTTGGACTATCCATGTTATGGCCAAATAGTTCATAAGCCCAGTCACTGAAACGGTGGATTTGTTCCTCTTTGACTTAATCATTTCCGATGCTTTTGTCTGATTTGGGTAGTTTAGATTCACCCTTGCTTGCCTGAAAAACGAAAAGCAAAATAGAAACGGGCTAGTTAGCTTGGCATACAACCATATTTTATCGGGGCATGCCATCCACTATAACAAACTTGCTACATTTTTTGAAGGAGAACCGAGAGTCAGGATATTCTGTTGCACATTTCTTCACTGGTTCACTTAGGCTTCGGAGCAATTTCCAGCAAGAAGTTCATGGCATAAGCTTCACCTTCACGATACTACCTTTAACCTGCATGGTCTTTCAGGATCATCTACAGGGAAGATTCCCAGGAAAGCAAAATGGACCCAACCCTGTGGAAAGACGTGTATGTTAACCATTTCCACTTTCCCAGCTTGTGCCCTTGTCCACAATCAGACCAGTGTGGATGAACTCCTGCAGTAAGTGGTGAACAATAAGTGGTAATGGGTGATTTCCTCCAAATACTCAAGTGGGCAGTACTTCCTCGAAGCTTAATAGTCATTTATACACATACTTTGTTATCGGCCAAGGGAGTGCAGACAGTGTGTTAATTTGAAAAAGATGGAACAATAGCAAGGTGGAATAACTTCGAGATAATTCAAGACCCAAAGTGGGGTTCATCTTGAATCGACTAGTTTTTCTAGCAATCGACTATGGCTAGTAAGCACAAGGTCGATGAGCCTATCATTAAACTTGTCAACATGTACGCTCTGATCAGAAATGTAATTCTAGGTAATAGAACATATCATTCCATTACCTAGAATTCAATGTTTGATCAGTACTATTAGGTGATGGAACAGGTGCCACATAAATAGACAATGACAACACTCACCTAAGACACCATATGAAGCATCTATCAAAGAGCCTGTTGAGGATCAGTTCTAGGTGGATGGTGAGAATGTCACCACTTGTGGCCGAAAGCATGACTTTCGATAACGAGGGAGTCCAGGTGTCGAAGATTTTAGAAAATCCCTCCAAAGAGGAGAACAGGAGCTAACGCGATAGCTCTTCAGGTGTCGACCCTCGAGGAATTATAGGCTTCAGATGAAGGTCACAAAGCACCTTCTTAAGCCATCCCATGTACTAACATAATGTCTGAAATGATAGAGAACATGAAGATGAACACTTTTTCCAACTATGAACGTTGAATCCAAAGTATGTACGGTAGTCTCCTGGCTAAGTATGCACTTCTCTCCTGGAAGGATTGTGAGTACTTTATCCGGGAGCTGCTTACGTAAGCGAATTATTTCTTAATAGAAATCGGAGAAGTTATTGAAATTGTCAGACAATCGCTAGGAGAACCTGGATATCCATTAGCTTTATTTACATATTATGCTGCAATATATGTATATATAAATATAAATATATATAATCCTATATTCGTTCCGATGAACGAATAACTATCGAGGTTCTCCTATCTTCAACTGAGTCATAGGAAAAAGTTTTCAACAATAATTTGTGAATTTATGAGAGATTCAGAAATAATTTTTAGAGATCTTTCTGAGTTTTAAAAAATGATAAACTTTTTACAGAAACTACCTAAGCAAATCTTCAAATTTATTATGAAACAACTTATAATGAGTCGAATCACTTCTTGATATTTTGATTAGATGGTAAACTCAAGGAAAACAAAAAGTAAACTTCTAAATGAGTGATGATTTGATATAAGTTGAGCAACACATATCCTCCCTTTTACCGGAAGCATCGATATTTCCAGCAAAAGGCTCTAACTTGCTAGGAGGATGTTAATGAAGCAGCTTTCAAAAATGTTTGAGACAAGAGGGAGCAAATCCAAAAGAAACAATGTTTAATGTCTCATGAAACTAAATAGAATTTTTTTTCAATACTGTTTATTGTTTTATTGAGTTTGAAATGCGATATTTTTAGATTGTTGGCATGCGTATGGCCAATTTTTCTATTCTGCCATATGCCAAGACAAAAAGTATTGTATTTAGTTTATCGACTTCAATTAGATCAATCACAAGGCGATGAGGGTTGCAAAAGGTGATGCAAAAAACTTCAGACTACCTCTTAATATTTGTTGACTATATATTTTATTTCAAATTGAATAAATGTTGATGCTCATTTTTGGAAAAAATTATGCACACTTACCCGGTATGCCTACTTAACCTGGACGTTACTGTACCAGTTTAGAACCATGAGTAACCTGACTAGATGGAAAATCTTCAACCCTTGATAATGGTACTCTGATTGTAAGCGACGAGGCTAACATGGTTAACAATTTGACTGCAATAGTGTTTCCATTCTTGCACCAAAGTGTGCACAATCATGTTGGCGATGGAGGTAACGACAACATGCCAATATATGAAGCGTGTTCTTCCACTCATGCGTATGATTGGACAATGTTTTTGAAAAGTAAGAAAAAATCTTGACTTTGTTGTGCCAGCCAACACAATACGTTAGTGAAGGGATCACTTTGCTGATAAAATCTATGTAGGCAGCGTGACTACTGAGATTTCAAACGTCACCTTCCTGGAATCTTTGATATATTCAAGCAAGTGGATGTATTTTGACAACTGAGTGTCACATGGGTTATCAGCTCGGAGGACAGAGCATGTTTTGCTTTTCCTTGCTTTGACGAACGGTACATGAGTCTACATTACTCTGCATGTCAAAACTTTGACGGAAATCAGATTCCGTCCGTGCTAAGAGCACTCCTCCTTGTTTACCACTTACTATAGAGCACGATTGAACGAGCATGATACTTGCTAAGGTCAAAGTCTGTTTACGTGGTAAGAATTTCCCTGATTGTCCAGATTGTGATTATGTTACGGAGGTAGGTGTAAGATGCTCACTGGTGACTGAACTGAATGGTCAACGTGGTGAACATGTGTTGTATACATAAGATGAAAAAACCTTCAGATGAAGATCTTGTTTGAAGTCTAAATAATAAGACAAACTGACATGGAAACACAAATATATGGTATACATCAACTTAAATGTAACAAGTCACATACTGCAACTTATGCAATCGTATGTTCAAACTTGAAAAATGAAAAAATAATGTCCATTACTTCATTGAAAAGATCGTTGAAACGCAATCGTGTAATTTCATGTTTCTAGTTCTCTCTCTCTCTTGTGTAAAGCATGTCACATATATTTTTGTTACAAAATTAGAAGCTGTGATTAAATAACCGTGTATCAAATGTCTATATTGATTTGCATCCTTATTTGATGATACCTCAAATTTCAAAATGTTCAGTAGTAAACAAGCTCGAGTAATTCAAATCTCACAGGAGAAAAAATAATGAAAGTTACACTTTCACATTACTCAAAAAGATTCTTGATTGCTTAAAACATTGACTCTACAATCTTTCGTTTGTCTTAATATTTTTTAAACTTTTGTGGATTTGTTTCTTGGGATTCTCTTGATTCAAGGTCCATTGCTGAACTTGTTTGTTTTTTGGTACATCACAAATCCAAATTACTGTCCCACAAAACAAAGAAATTTCAGGCAAGGTTCTTTTTTTACTGTAAGACAAAAAGAAGAAAAGAACTGACGAAAAGAGGAAAAAACTGACAAGGCTTTGTCATTCAGAAGAAAGTTAATATATTGGATTTCTTTTGCATGGACTCCGGGATGGTCTCCGAGGGAAAGGACTCGAGTAACGAGTCAGAGTCCAGCAGTCGATATCACCTCATGCAGTAGTATTCAAAGTTGTGCTGACTCATCTGCAACTCGAGTTCACCGTGCGCCACCTGCACAAGTCGGAGTACCTCGGCATCGGCGTTCTCAAATCAAAACTTTCTAAATCTTGTGGAATGATCGCCACTGTTTCTAATTGTCCATGCACCTTATTTTCCAGACGGATGCACACCATATCTTGTGTCAGGTTGTTCCTGGACTATTCCTGCTGTGGCCAAATAGTCCATTGGAAAATGTCCTTAGACGGTCAGGATAAATCTTGACTTTGTTGTACAAGTGAACAGGGTATGTGAGTCAATGATTTAATGTGCTGATACACACGCTGTCGTCACGCAAGCAAGTGGATGTATTCTGACAACTGAGTGGCACATGGGTAGTCAACTCGGAGGAAAAATCCTGTTTTACTGTTTTCTTTCTTTGAGGATCGGCACAGTATTCTACATTACTCTATACTCGTAGGTTCAGATCAAACAAATCAACTTTTTGGGAGTGCACTAAAAAATATGTCAAATAACTGTGTACAGCGTATACGACTACTCGAGGTTCTCACCTGCTCGTATAATTGTTCACTCTCCCCAAGAAAGTGAAGATGTTGGGCTGGCTAATTTTGATTCTCTGTGTGGGACCTTATATAACAAGTACAGCGCACAGGACACTGACTCGATTGCATAATCAATTAGAATCAGGCCACTTTCTTTTCTTTTCGAACAAGCAAAGTAGAGAAGAATCACGCCACTTTCTCTTCTTTTTGCACGCGCAATGCTATCCTACCCCCAGGTCTTTTGAATATGTAATCCTCCTTCGTCTTGATCCTTCGGATTCGGGATCTGATTCCCACGACGGTAACGTTGGACTCAGAATTCTGTATATGCCGTTTGGGGTTTCTTTAGTCCAACCGACGCGCATGCGTGCGAACCAAGTTTTCAGAATTAAAGTATTCAGTTTGTTGTCATCTTCTGCAAATCGTACACAATCCTCCACAGAGCATGAGCGTCTACCAGATTGCATTGCAGGTCTATCGGGGAATTATAAAGTATCCTGTCCGGCTATATTTTCGGGGGAGAATTATCAATTTGCTGGTAGAAGAACAATAAAAAGTAATCAGAATTGCAGAGATGAGCACAAGTACTATATTGAGGGTTGATTTAATATGGTTTGTTCTGAATGCTCTGAAACACGTACAATCGCCAAACTCTGATCCACCAGCAACTCTAAAGCAGACCCTGACTGACTGCTGTCTTGATGCTTGCTCCTCTGGAATGCAGGTTACGGGTCTTTGGAAAAAAATTATTCACCATGTGGGTACAATTACAGCGCTTTGACGCTGGTGAGTTGGATAGAATTCAATCTCAAAACTCGTTGCTAGATCGAGACATTGCTATTCTGCCAAAGGCCAAGACAAAAAGTATTGTATTTAGTTTATCGACTTTAATTAAATCAATCACAAGGCGATGAGGGTTGCAAAAGGTGATGCAAAAAACTCCAGACGACCTCTAAATGTTTGTTGACAATATATGATATTTGAAATTGAATAAATATTGATGCTCATTTTTGGAAAAAATTATGCATACTTACCCGGTATGACTACTTAACATGGACGTTACAGTACCAGGTTGGAACCATGAGTAACCGGACTAGATGGAAGATCTTCAACCTATTGATAAAGATACTCTGACTTTTTAGAAGTGTTAAGAGTAAATTTTGACTTTGTTGTGCCAGCTAACAGAATACGTGAGTGAAGTTATCAGTGTGTTGATACACTCGATGTCGTCACACTCACTACAGAGATTTCAAACGTCATCTTCATTCAATCATTCTTCCTGGAATCTTTGATATATTCAATCAAGTGGATGTATTCTGGCAACTGAGTGTCACATGGGAAATCAGCTCGGAGGACAGAGCATTTTGTGCTTTTCCTTGCTTTGACGAACGGTACATGAGTCTACATTACTCTGCATATCTCGTAGGTTGAGAACGAACTGATATCTTTTTGGGAGTTTACTAGACATAATGTCAGGTAACTTTGTACAGAGTATAGGAATATTCGAGGTTCTCAAGTGCTGGATTGATTGTTCTCCTGCCTCAGCTGTCAAGCATGCGAGCGCATGCACATTTCTAATACCGGAGTTTGGAGGTCTTCCCACCTCAAACATTAAACGGAAATCAGATTCCGTCCGTGCTAAGTGTACTCCTCCTTGTTTATCACTTCGCAGAGAGCACGATAGAACGAGCATGATACTTGCTAAGGTCAAAATGTGTTTACGTGATAAGATTTCCCTGATTGTCCAGATTGTGATTATGTTACGGAGGTAGGTGTAAGATGCTCACTGGTGACTGAACTGAATGGTCAACATGGTGAACATGTGTTGTATACATAAGATGAAAAATACTTAAGATGAAGATCTCGTTCAAAGTCTAAATGATAAGACAAACTGACATGGAAACACAAATGAATGGTATACATCAACTTAAATGAAACAAGTCACATAATGCAACTTATGCAGTCGTTTGCCCATATCATTTATCTTAGTATGAAAAATGAAAAAGATAAAGCCCATTACTCAATTGAAAAAATTGTTGAAAGACAATCGTGTTATTTCATGTTTTTAGCTCTCTCTCTTTTGTGTACAGTATCTTTTGATGTGGGCGATTGAGGTAACGACAACATGCGATCACATCAAGCGTGTTACTCCACTCAAGTGTGTGTTTGGAAGATGTTTTATAGAAGGTATGAGTAAATCTTGACTTTGCTGTGGCAGCGAACAGCATAGGTGAGTGAAGACATCATTAAAAATCTCAACATCAATTAACTTTCTTTATATCTTATATTGGAATATATATTTAAATAATTAAATAAATATATATATACAAAATCACATATAGGTTACGGAAAACGAATAATTATAGAGGTTCTTCTCTCTTCAAAAGAGGAACAAGTTAAAAATACCAACAACAATCATTAAATTTATGGGAGAATCATATATAATTTTGAGAGATCTTTCTGAATTTAAAACAGTAATAAAAATTATACACAAATTACTTAAGTAGATCTTCAAATTTATTTTAAAACGATTTTTAATGAGTCAAATCACTTCCTAAAACTTTGATTGGATTGTAATGTCAAAGAAAATCAAAACTAAACTACAAAATGATTCTTAGCGATGTGAAATAAGTTGAGCAACATAGATTCTCCTTTTTACGGGAAGCATGGTTGTTTCCAATAAAAAGCCTCTAACTTGCTAGGACAATGTTAGTGACGCGGGCGTAATTAATGTTCGAGACAAGAGGGAGCATATCCAAAAAATTTATTATTTAATATTACATGAAACTGAAAAGTATATTTTTCAATATTGTTTATTTTTTTTTTTGAAATTGAAATGCGTTATGGTTAGATTGCCAATTTTTCTATTCTGCTATAGCCCAAGACAAAACTTATTGTATTAAGTTTATCAATTTTGACTATCAATCACAAGGCGATGAGGGTTGCAAAAGATGCTGAAAAAAATTATACTACCTCTAAGTGTTTTTTGCCCAATATGATCTGAAAACTTATGCAATATGGTACATACCGACTAGAATTTTTACTACTACCTACATAGAGCCTTCTAATGCTAGATGAGAAAACATCAACCAAATATTGAGTATTAAACACAACAATCCTTTAACTCTTAAGCAAACTCACAATCTATGATATTTTAAACTAAATAAATGTTGATACTCATTTTGGGAAAACTTATGCATACTTCCCTGGTATGCCTATTTAACCTGGAGGTTACTGTATCAGTTTGGAACCATGAGTAACTTGACTATATGGAAGTATTTCAACCCATCTATAGTGATACTTTTACTTCCTAGGATGAAGTTAACATGGTTAACAAGTAAACTGCAATCATGTTGAGATTCTTGCAGCAAATTGTGCACAATCATGTGGGTGATCCACGTAAACACAACATGCCAACATATCAAGCGTGTTCATCCACCCAAGCGTGTGATTGGACAATGTTTTTTGAAGGTTAGAGAAAATCTTGACTTTGTTGTGACAGGGAAGAGCATACGTGAGTAGAGGCATCAGTGTGCTGATACAATCATGTCGTCAGGCTGACTACAAATGTCATCTTCATTGAATACTTCTTTCTGGAATCTTTGATATTCTCAATCAAGTGGAGGTACTCTGAGTGGCACATGGGAAATCAGGTCGGAGGATAGAGCATTTTGTGCTTTTTCCTGGCTTTGAAAATCGGTACAGGAGTCTACATTACTCTGCATATCTCTTAGGTTCAGGGCAAACTGATAAACTTTTTGGGAGTTTACTACACATCATGTAAAATAACTTTGTACAGAGTATACGAATATTCGAGGTTCTCAAGTGCTGGAATAATTGTTCTCTTACCTCAGCTGTCAAGCATGCGAGCGCATGCACATTTCTAATACCCGAGTCTGGAGGTCATTCAGAAGAAAGTAAATATATTGGATCTTTTTTGCATGGACTCCAGGATGATCTCCGAGGGAAGGAACTCCAGGAACGAATCACAGTCCAGCAGTCGATCACCTCATGCAGTAGTATTCAAAGTTGTGCTGACTCATATGCATATGACTCACTCGAGTTGACCGTGCGCCACCTGCACAAGTCGGAGGAACTTCCTAAACCTTGTGGAATGATCGCCACTGTTTGGAATCGTCCATGAATTCGTATTTTCCAGACGGATGCACACCATATCCAGTGTCAGTTTGCTCCTGGACTATCCATTTTGTGGCCAAATAGTCCATAAGGCCCACTCACTGAAACGATGGATTTGATCCTCCTTGTCTTAATCATTTCCGATGCTTTTGTCTGATTATGGATTAGATTAGATTCACCTTGCCAAAAACTAAAGGCGAAATGGACATTGGGCATACAGTAAAATATGATCTTACGCCAAGCTCATATCTTATTGGGGCATGCCATCGACTATGGCAATTTAGCTACAATATTTGAGGACAACCAGGAGTCAAGAGATTTGGTGCACATTTCTTCCCTGCTAACTTCGGACGCAAGTGGAAATGCAAGCACAAATTTCACGACATATGCTTCATCTGAACAATACCACCTTTTAGCTGCAGTGGCTTTTGGGATAGTCTACAGGGAAGGTTTTCCCGAAAGCACAATAGTCCCGAGCCTGTCATAAGATGTGTATGTTTTCCATTATCCACTTACTGCTCGTGTCTTTGTCTACAAGCAAATGAGTATCGATGAACTGTTGCAGTAAGTGGCGATGGGTGACTTCCTGCAACTTATTGAAGTGGGCAGTCCTGCAGAGTAGATTTACTCGAAGTTCTATAGTGGAAACTACTAACCTTTCTCGAATTTTCACCACATTTTCGTGTTTTGACTGTCTGAGAGTCCATGGCGGACCCGATGATTTTGTTAAAATCGCAAAGCCAAAGTGAATGAACCTGAATAAAGAAAAAGCAGGCTTAGATGAGAGACTATTCACCAATTCAAACCTCACCGCATCACCAATCATGCCACCAGCAGCAAAGTTTGATGCCGTGTCTGCAAATATTTACCACCTTGCAAGGCACGAAGGATCCAAGGAATCTCCGAGAATCAGGGAGCAAATTGACTCAAAATATGTTCTAAGGAAGACTTTACCGTACCTGATAGCACATGACTTATTCTACTGTTCTACTGCAGCTTTGAGAGTTATATTTTTTTATAAACTCCCTTTCGCAGAGAATGTACAGCAGACAATGTTCAAAAAAAAAGCAGAGTAATTGTTATGATTGTTTCACAAACTGTTTTGACCACCCAGTTCAGAGTAAATTCAACAAAGGTGACAAATTGGACGTGACAAATCTAGCTAGCTTCAGTCACATATCTAAGAAGTCATTCGTATTCTTACATCTTTTCTTAACTCTCTCAACGCAAAACTGCAGGTTCTTTCCGATGACAGGCCAAACATCTGACACAGGATGTCTGCGCCGCTGGTTTTGTCTCTTCCAGAGCTTGCCGCTAGATTGCACGACGAGTGTTGCGAATGCCGTGTGAGGAAAGTCCACATCTTGAACACTGCGTGTGGTCGGATCGTGCAGATATCCTAGATTTAGTTAGACACACGAATTGTACACGGCAGTGAAGCTGTGGATCTCTTGATTGAGCTTGATTTGGAGGAATCGGAATGCTGCTTTCTGGACTACATTGGAAGATGTATAATCTCGACTGATGTACCGAATCCAGGATCTATATCCTTCTCCGTTCACTTCATCCCATTGACCATAAGCTCTTGTCTCTGTGCTCGATACAGTATTTACAGCTGGTGATCGTCAACATTTATACAAGGATAGCTTGGTCCACTTCATGACCGTGCTTCTGATGCATTATTAATATTCTGCGTGATGAATATGTACACAATATCGGAGTCAAGGAATTGAACGAGAACCGCGCTCACTTTGATATTCAGTAGACGCTGTTCTGCATTCTTTGAAATGATATTCTCGACCTTAAAGTCAAATTGCTGCAAGAGTCTCTGTAACTGAACGTCCACACGCAGTCCAACTGCAAAAGCATGCGTGCTACGAACTACCACATTTATATACGTCACAGTTCTGAGCGCGCTGGCGCTTACCATTGTGTTCAGATCACGGCCAGCACAAGCATGTTATCAGCGTCTTTCACAGATATACCTCAGCGAGTCAACCATGACCTGATACATGGCTTACTAGAACTGAAATGCTGGGATGTGGATGATTCTTTCTGCATGTTCAACAGGTTCAAGGAGGGCAGCAATGCGGACTCCTCAAATACCTTCTAGTAGAAAGATAAAGATGGGAAGCATCGAGACAAGGTAAGAGACATTCGGAACAAAATATTTGATAACACATCAACAGTTTTTCTAATGGCCCTATATTTCTGGATGCAAGCGTTATTATCATCACGTCTCGAGTCCTGAATCAAGAACTGCTGATCCAGTCTCAGGGATTCTGAAGTTTATGTACACCATTCTTTTCGTCCAGATAGAAAGAATTTCTCTCGTCTAAGCGAAACAGGGTACGTTCCAGCACACTGCAGAAGAATTTATGTCAGTTTCGAGAGTCTTGATTTCCACTTAGTCACGCATATGATGCATGAAGCCTTCATTGATCCATCCTTTACGCTGCACTTCGCACCTAAAATTCGGAGCGAGTATGGATTTCACTGGTATGGAGCACGGGCGGGTCCCTTCATACGAACACTATTCGGGCGGACGAACTGTTGAGTAAGTCGATAATTATGAACGAGAGGTGTTGGGTATGGAGACGGAGCATCAGAGAGATCTTGGCTTTCCCGCCTCCTCTCTCTAGTCTTCAATTCAAACCTTCGCTCATCTTGCTTTCGGCTTTCTTCGCCAAATGCGCGGAGAAGTGAAGATGTCAACGCTGCAGCATACTGAGCAACGATGAACGATTTTGGATCGCCGTCAATATTACTTTGCTGTGATTTGTGGTGGCGAATTGCTCCGGACCATCACTGTCAGTCAATTCTGAAGTTAAATAATGCGATGTCATATAATTTCTCACCGAGAAGGCTGTCAAACCAATCTCCGAGCACTCCATTGAAAAATCTGGTTTACATAGATGTGACTTTTACTGTATAAGTGTTCATTTGCTTCAGGATCTTTTATTTACATTTCGCGATAGGAAGCTGGAGAGACCATATTGTGTGGCATGTGAGGGTGAGCTTTGACATGTACCTTCTTATGCGACAGGAATTAGCTTTCAAGACTGAAGGAAACTGTTGGTGCCTTGGGGCTTCATACCAATCACAGCACAGTTCATTCATTTGGCTTTGTAACTCTTGAATCATGTTCGTTTTATGAACCCCAGATTTACAATTGATGGTCTCGAGCAAGCGGTTGAGCGTAGAGGGTGTGATATCAGGGCTTTGTTTATATCTCAGCGTAAATCGCAATTCACGAACTGATAGAAGGAGAACATACAAATAGAGACACCAGTCGCGAAGTGATGAAAATCAGGCATACCGAAAACTAGAGAGCCCTGCATTCGAGAATTGCAAGAAGATAAGTTTTTTGTCTCGCATTTAGCTAGCGTACTGTCTGACTTGTGTTGATGGCATGTCATCACAGCAAGAAGCAGGAAGCCACCAGATTGATAGTCAGGGTCAATCAGTATCCCAGAATCAGAAAGCATTTTGAAAATCATACGTACGGATCCATTTTGCATTCCTTCGAGAATCCTTATTGGCCTTATAATTATTAACCCTGCTGAGGATACTGCTGCAATATATTTCAAGCCGTGTGAACTTCACTAGAAAAGCACCAAATGCTAAAATGGCTCAGTACAAGTAATCGGCGTACATCTTTGTTTCGTTCTGGCTACCCCTCTAAAATACATTTCTGGTTAGCACTCAACATGCGATTATTCACAGCTTAGTGAAGAGGATTTTCTATGAAGCCTTGGACGCGAAGAGAAAGATTGATAGAGATATTCCATGAAAAATTTACTGTTAGTTTTTAGGTTGCATCTTTCCATGAAGAATTGGTCTCTCGTCTTCATGGCATGTCCCTCGATGCTTTCATGTTGAGCAAAGCCAAAGCTCGGAGTTGAGCATTGGTGCGCAACAGCTCCAAAAGAACCCCTAGCTAGAGGTTCTTTTGATTCTCTCCTAGGTTGGAGTTGGATGGTTTGTTTTGTGTTTTCTGAAAAGCTTTATCTATTTATCATTTTGACGTTAATCAACATTCCAATCAACTGTGTGATCTCAAGAGTCACCTCTAATAGACTTGTTGTCTCCGCTGCAATTACTCCACTTTAAAGCATAAAATAAACACAACCCAACCAAAACATTCTGCCAATCTGAAAATGCTTTAAATAGAAAAAAGCAGAATTGATGCTTTTATGTAAAAGCAGGTAATTCTCCATACAATGTTCTTCTCCACGTTGAAGCCCACCGAGGAAGATTATTACATCTCATATTGGAGCAAGGAGTAGCAGGCTAGCGGTCTTCAAAATGCTAATTTAAGATTCACTGTAAATGATAAGAATGAGAGGGATGGTCAGTCTCAACCAATATACTGAGAAGATCCACTTGTGTGGATTTGCTTTGAATCAAAACGTGTTCAAAAGAAAATTTCCACATTTGATATCATCCTCACTAGTTGGATCTTATTGTTTAAGCAAGCAACCAACTACATTGAAGATGGTGATTTTCACAATACAAATTATGTGTTTTTAGTTTAATTACAGACACAAGTCAATGTGATCAATAGCATGGAACTATCAAAATATTCTAAACATACGAACCGATCAATCACATTTGGCCGTCTACTTAAATGAGTTTTATAAAATTGCCAACAAATTTGTCAACACATTAAGAAAAAGCGACATTTGCAAGCGCCGTCCAATTAATGATGTATCATTGTTTAAGCAAGCAACCAACGGTATTGAAGATGGCAATTTTTACAATACAAATCATGCGTTTTTAATTTATTTACAAATGCAAGTCAATGTGATCAATAGCATGAGAGTATCCAAATGTTCCAAAGATAAGATGCGATCAATCGCATTTGATGGTCTACTCAAATGAGTTTTACAAAATCGCCAACAAATTTGTCAACACATCAAGAAAAAGCGGTATGTGCAAGCGCCGACCAATTAATGGCGGATCATTGTCGATTACCTTAGTACACTTTTTGCAATAATTCATCACATTCAAAAAATTGCATTCAAGAGATTGCATATGTGCGACATGATCATTTTGCAACAAGGTATTGAAATAGACAAATTAATGACAGTTATATGCAGAATCAATTTTGCTCAAAATAAGACGAACTATTCAATGATATCCATGTTGTTCAAATACATCCATGTGTATTTCGTTTGATTCGATTTGTGATCATATTGATGATCAAGATTCATGAAAGCGTGAATCATTTCTAGAAATTGATCACAAAATCAAAAAAAAATTATCAAGATAATTGAATATTTTGCTTTATCAATTGTAACCCAAGTGTACATGATTCAGCGACTCAAACAACAATTCGTGAGCTTGAAACGTCGTCAGTTATAACACCTAATGCTTTTAAGTTGTCGATGTGAAAATTTGTCAGTGAAGATATAAATTGGTTTCAAACGCATGTTGTAGAAAACTACTCACAAGAGTATATTGATCAGATTGAAAATGAACACACAAAATTATTGAATGCATCAAAATAACGAGCATGAAGTGAAGACGACAAGAAAACAATTTTCATCAATGTATGCAATTCGATCAAATCAATCAACAAACATGGTTCTAGCCGATTTGTAATCTTGAGAAACTTCAATGTAGATCTTGCAACAATTTTTGCAAACACATGTTCCATCAAATCCGACTACTTTTGTATGAAATGGAACAAAGACAATCGTCGAACAAATTTGCACAATCTGACTCATGCTAACATCATGCATGTGCGGTAGTATGACCTATTCGTTATTTCATTTTGTGACACAAAGTTTCCTACAAACAAGAATTGAATAGATTTTTGCGATTGAATTTTGATGTCATGTTTCATTCTTCTTGGTGTTGCTGTCACATTCAGAGAGTTGAATGTCAACTAGAAAGTACTTCTATCTATGTACTAGTACACAAATGGATATGTGTAGTTAAATTATAGTGCTCGACTGAATGAAGTTGCACTTTTTAGAATTTAAATTGAACAATGCTTGTGTATTTATCTTACACCAAGTAAAGCATTATGACATCATGCACATGCGGCAATATGGCGTATTAGTTATTTCATTTTGTGACATAGAGTTTACTACAATCGAGAATTGAATAGATTTTTGCAATTGATTTTTGATGTTATGCTTCATTCTTCTTAATCTTGCTATCACATTCAAAGAGTTGAATGTCAACTAGAAAGTACTTCATTCTATGTATTAGTACACGAATATATATGTGTAGTTAAATTATAGCGCTTGACTGAATGAAGTTGCACTTTCTAGAATTTAAATTGAACAATGTTTGTGTATTTATCTTACGACAAGCAAGCATTATGACATCATGCATTATGACATCATGCACTTGCGGTATGACGTATTAATTATTTCATTTTGTGACACAAAGTTTTACTACAAACAAGAATTGAATAGATTTTTGAGATTGATTTTTGATGTTATGTTTCATTCTTCTTGGTCTTGCTGTCACATTCAAAGAATTGAATGTCAACTAAGAAATATTTTATACTTTGTACTAGTACACAAATGGGTATGTGTAGGTAAATTATCATGTTCGACCGAGTGAAGTTGCATTTTCGACAATTTAAATTGAACAATGATTGTGTACTTATATTAACCAAACAAGTATTAAACCACATTGATTTCAATATGTTGCAAGCGACTGGAAAGATATTTTCTGTTTTTGAACCATAATCGGCTCAAAAAAAGTATTATGGATAGATTTCGAAGTAAATCATGATCACCTTATGGATTCTATTCTAATAGGTTCAGCCGCGAATTTGTAGATTGCGAAGGAGCTGAACTTCGCATTAGTTTTTGGGAATGGATTTTTCACTAAGTGCGTGAGAAATGGATGGAAGAGCGAAATTTTAAGTTATATGAGAAGAGGATGAAAGAACCAAAGAGCATGCATTTGTCACGCATTCTACAACAGAAAAATCAACCTTATAATCTGGATTCTAAATGAGTAGGGTAGATGTTCAATCACAAAATTCACAACTTTGAACTTTTAAATAAAATATTGCCTTCTATCAATACTCTGGTTAATGAAGTGCCATACCTCGTATTTACATCCCAAGAATTGGAGAGGGATGAACGAATGGCCTTCTTCCTTCTCGATGGAGCTCGAAGTGCAAAAATGTGCATTTTTGTAGCCAAAGAAAAAAGTAATACATATAACTCTAACACTCCAAATGCCAAAATATTCTGGTAATAAAATCTAATTTCTCCATAATCCTAGGATTGAGACGGGTGATGTCATTCAAATTCGGTTGACATTTTAAGGAGAAATATAATTCACGTCTGGAGGGAACTGGCAATATTAAGAGAAAGTGGTAGATTTCAACTGAATATCAATTGAAATCTAATACTTTCATCATTACAATCATGAACCTCGAACTCATTTTTTCTGGCGGACAAGCTCTTTGTGCTTTTAGTGTGTCATTATGAACAATCATGCAACTGTTCATGGACTCTTTTAAATTCTCTTCACATATTGATGGCTATGGGTGTCCAATGAACATAACATGACATGAGACTCATCCTAAATTAGCCACATCGTTGAAACGATCATGCCTGACGTTGTTGTCGTGAAATGACCTCTCTTATGGTTTCAAGACTGTTACAACAGTTTTTCAATACAAATGACACATTGGGTGCCACAATTAACAAAAAGGTAGCAAAAGTGGCAAATACCACTTTTCAGGAGGTCTGATATAAACGCATTGTCAGAAGAAAAGCTTCAGGACTATCTCACAAATCCAAAAAAAAACCCAAACAGTTCTCCTGCAAAACGTCTAAAGTCTTTACAGGAGTAAGGAATCTTTTCCATCTTTTATATATATATATATATATATCTGACAAAACCTGCACAAGTTTTCAATCCAAAAATCCGCACATGTGCTATAAAGAATGTTTGATGTATGGTTCCAAAAAACGTTCCTAAATATCTGTCATTCCAAATCGTGATCATCAATACCATTCCGTCAGTTCTAGATCTAATTGCTAATAAGGATTCGAACTGAGGCAGAGCTTCTGAAGAATAAACCTAGTGCCCGCGGTGTTCTCTACTAAAGATTGAGCTTTAATACTGATGGACTACTAACTCAATAAATCAAAACCGAGGGCCATATGTAGGCCTTTTCTTCATTCTCTCTATGTCTCTTCTATTCATCCACGTATTAAGCTCAAGTAACCCTTTAAAGCCAAAATATCCAACCAAGCATACGAGCACAACGACGACTGCAACGGTTGCCACCTTTCTAGCAGCTGACATAAATTCCTGATGTCAAACAGCCCACGACAAGTCAGAGAGTATCAAGCTCGAAGAGATCCCAATCCGTGAAATACCAACATGTGAGCACCCATAAACACGAAAAATATGCACCAGCCCTCATGTACATGCGACCAGAACTAGATTAATTCAAGGAGTATTTAATTTATAATGTCATGAAGTAAAGCCATTTGCAACTTCCGATGCTAACAATAACAATATAATCTTCATGTCATGGTATAATACCACTCATGCTATTTCCTGAATTTGAATATATTATTGGCCTTCTTGTTCATTGCAGAGATAATTCCAGACTATTTCCTTGCCACTATTTATGTACTAATCACACACCAATACGACTTCAAATCTTTATTTACAAACTGAATCCAGATATTCAAATTCTTGTCCGGGTTAAAGCCAAATGTGGAGGCACACCAAACGCTCATTGAATAATAATAAGGGTTGAAATACATTTATCATACAAATATAGCAAAACCTGAAGATGTCGAATAGGCTGAACATAAAAGGAAATGGTAAGTTCAGAAATCCTGTTTGCATTAACAGCTTGGATTACCTGAAACCTTGTGGTTTCTTGCTGAGATTCCACCTGATATCGATTTTTCCTTCGCTTTCCTAAGCTCGGCGTTGCTACCTGGGCCTGAGATAAGGTCGAAACACATTATACTCCGACAAATGACCATATCAACAGAGTGTTCATTCGGAAAAATGGTCACTCCAGAAGTGTAAACCTTCATATGCTTCCGGAGGCTCAATCATTGCTCCAAACTTTCACTACGAGGTGAAAAAGAGGCTACAACGGCAAAAGACTCATCCAGTGGTTGATCATAGTTTACCGCAATCTGAATTACCTCTGCCTCTTTTGCCCTTCTTTGCCGAAGTTGCTGCTCAGTCTCCTCTTTGGCCTTCTTCTCAGCAGCCAACTTCAAGCAAATCTGGTCGCAGGGTAGCAGACCTATCAACGTTCTTGATTTTTCCTCTTGGCTGGCTCGTTGAGCACCTTGTACCTCAGAGCAGAGCCATTCTTTTTTCAAACGTTGGCATTCACATCTCACTATTACCTGTCATCAGTAAGAAAATGTCAGATACGGAGATCTTACAATGAGCAATGTATGTCAGCTGAAACGAGTGTTTCATTTGTCTATGATATACAATTTCGTCAAAGTAAAACAAAATACAAAACACAGCAGAATATGAGTTCTAAACATCATCTGAGTTCAGAAAACAAGACCTGTCAACCATAGTTGAAGCATGACATTTGTGCTCCAAAGGTCATGCTTGAAGAACAAACTACAATGTAACGTTCCAATTCACCCAAAGGAGAGTCGGAGTATCAAGCAAGCAGTTCATATCAAACATAGAAACCAAGAAAAATTTGTCTTAAAGATGTAACGTCGTACCTTCTTCCGACAACTATTAGCCATCTGACAAGGACCAAGATGGCATATGTCTGAACACATATGAGCACAATTTGGCAATTTCCTGTACACAAGACAAGTACATTCAGACCCGCGAGTTGAAGGATACTCCTGGCAAAGTGACCGGGTCATCACCATTGCAAGTTTACAACCTTGATTGACCAGCTTCACCCATGCTAGCCAAGAACTTCATGCAAAGCACAAGAGGCATTGAATAATTCGAACAAACCTTTATTCCCCAGACAAAAAAAAGACATGATGGGCACAGTATGAATCCAAGTTACTAGATTCTTGTATCGCTCGCTGGGAATGTTAATCCATGTAAAAGCAATCATTGCAGTGTGACTGGTCGCATACCTATGACAAGGACCTCCACATGAGAGCATTTTGGCCTTTAGTTTGGCAGAAGCAGCTGTGAAACTATCACAGTCATAAACATGGACCATGGTCTCGCAATAACAGCCTCTCTTCACAAGAACCTTGCAGGGTGGACAATCTCCCGGATGACAAGGCAACGGGCATGGATGAGGGCATAAGGTACGTTTCTGCATTGCACGTAGGCATTTACAGCCATATTAGAAGCACATAAATCAGTTCAAGACCGAAAACCCTTGTAGCTGTTACAGCATTTTCGTCGATGTTCCCCATCATTCATCGTCTGTCTTCAACCATCTTTGGATTCAAGAGTCTCCGCAAACTCTATTCTCTTCCCGCAATGGTATCCAAATGCCCGGATTAAGCTAGTGTTGGTGCGAAGTAAAGTGCAAGAAACACCCAAGTCTTAGTCAAAAACTGGACACAAATGAGAAAACAAAGGTGTGGAAATACCTTCTGGCATTCTAAAGGACACTGCTCACATGTGTCAGAAGAATCAGCTTCCTTTGTCCCTTGCAACGATATACTTCTATCCGACCCCGAAGCTGTTTGAATGAAGTGACAAGGTTTGTTGCAGAAGTGATTGCCACATGATTGTAGGTTTCCACAAGCATTTCCGCATTGAAATTCTTTGGCCTCTGAGCACACCATCTGGACACAAATGATCACAGGTGAGAGTGGTGGGGACAAAGAAAAGTATCACGTGCTGCATCTTCTACACATGTTCAATAACACGTTCAAGTCAAATAAATTGAACAATAGTATTTCTGCCGTGAATGTAATGAAGATCTAAGTAGTAAATCATTTTTCCGTTGGGGAGATCAAATATCTACTAATGGAAAACCAAAGTATACATACATTGTGATGCTAAAATCAAGTTGAATATCAATCGAGATTACCATTCTTTCTATCCCCAGGTGTTGGCCAAGGCACTGTTTAGTAATGATCTCTACACAAGGTGGGCAAGGACGTCCCATGACTGCATTGGGATCTTCGAAAACCTTCTTCTTTTTCTTTGGTTTTAGCGTATACTCAGGATTTGGAACTGGCCTCGGTCCATGACACCTGTACATCTGAAAGTTAATCAAAACTTTACAAGAAAGCCAAAACAGTCCTCTCGTACTGTCTTTAAAACAACATCGTCGACATGGAAAAAGGCAAGTATTTTTTACTAAAACATCCTAGGTGATTCGCATTATCTCGCTTTATCATGGTACACACCTTTTGTTACATTTATGACCACATGGCAGCTCTGCTTTGCATGGAAGCTGACACGGAGGACATGGTCCATAATGACAAGCATGGGGCTGCAGTGACAAACATCATACAAAGCATAAGTATCCACAGAGCCACATTTCGATAAATAAAGTCAAGAGTCCACAACATCACTACTGCCTCTCTTAAAGCACACCTTCATAAGCAGGATAGTTACTGTCGCCGCACATAGAACATTTACTTCTAATTTGAAGTTCGATGCAAAGACGACATCTAGCATCCATGTACAACATTATGCCGTTCACTTCGTATGACAAAATGAACAGCCCTATATGATTTCCAATGTAAGGTCTACCATACATTTCTAAGCGACGACACCTTCAACTGGCGAATAGAGAATCTGTACTCTGCTGTTCTATTTGTGATTGGCACGAGTGCATGAACAAGGACGAACCTTACAGAGTGCACCATGAGAACAACGTGGAGGTATCTGACACCGTTTTGAGCATCTAGGGGGCTTCTGGTCCTTCTCCATACCACAAGGTACCTTCTCCATTATAAAAAAAAAAAAAAGGAGAAAAAAAGATTTATACTTTATTAGATGACAAAATTCAGCGAGCAAAACTGAACGAGAACGCAACCCGTTCGTTACCTCAAGAGTCGTCACTTAGAAGCACAGGTTGCAAAACTTTGTTGGGTCCTCAAACAAACAAGGAAAAGCTTACTTCGAATGAGGTCACCCCACATGCGCACGATATTCGTACTGAGACGGGACAAGGAGCGCATGCTTCTCTGTCATTCACACAAGACATCGTATGAGCGGGGTCGTGATTCATCACGAAGTTGAACCTCGAACTTCAGCGATCGAGAAAAGGCATTTATAAGGATAAGAGTCATTTGAAAGGCTTGCTCCACTGACTCAACTGAAAGGAAGGAGCAAAGGCTCGTTCGAAGAGGACAACATAAACGTGTACATTGTGAAGCCACTGCTGCCCATTCAAAGGTCCGCAGCGCTCTGACTTTAACATTAGGTCAGAAATTCAAGAAGCTCACCAGCTTAAGTACCTGTGACATGGTGCTGGGCACTTGTGATTCTTACACCTGAGCCTCTTACCACAAACCTGTACACACGAGCATAACAACAGAGCGTCAACCACTTGAGGAAGGATCAGCTGCTGGAGTCCTCGGGTGCTCACCACAGGCCATGAAACATTCCAAAGACGTCATAAGCGTTCGATCGAAGCAGGTGTAGGCACGAAATCCGGGCTCTGTCAAATCACCTCATGACAAGGTGGACAATCGCCGTCGCAGCAACGCTTTCTGCAAGGATGTCGGGTGCAATCGCGAATACGCTGACACTTTCTGTCACACATGAACTCTTGATGGCATGGAACCTGTCACAAGAATACAGCAAAAACTTCTTCAGCTGAACACATCTCTGAGATACCCGCACTTGCACGCAAAACAATTCAGAACTGAAACAAGGACGATCCACAGAAAATGAGACTCTGGTGAGAAACTAGTTGGAATCGACTTGCCTCCTTTTTGAGGCCACCGCAATGGCAGGCTTTGACGAGAACGATTCGGCAGGTGGTGTTGCAAGGCCCCGTGTGGCAACGCTCTTGGCACCGGTGCTTCGAGCAGGACAGCATTTTCTCGCACGTTGATCCGCAAGTAGGAACGGCCCTTTCACAGCCCACGCCTTTGTACTCTTTCTTGCCGCAGGGGCAGCTCCTCCTTCCTGCCAGTTTGCATTCGCCGCATGCTCCTGCGTGGCACCCTCTCTCGCAGACATGTCTCTTGCAACTGAGCTCTCGCTCGCAGGGATGCTCGCACCGGAAGACCGAATCCACACAAGGGCGGACTGCTACTTCCTTCTTGCATTGGCACGAGTATTTGTCTGTTTTGGTGCAGGGTGCACAGTCTCCGTCGTGGCAATTTCCTTCGCAGACATGTTTCCTGCATGCGAGAGTCTTCCTGCACGGGCTCTCGCAGGAGAATTTGCTTCGACCGCATCGACGGACCTCGGATTTGGCACCGCAGAAGCATGACACTCGTACCAGCTGCGGGCACGGAGGGCATGGCCCCGGGTGACAGAGGAGCTTGCATTCGTGTCCGCAGTCTCCGTCGAGCTGCCTGCCACATCTTTCTCCGCAAGTGTGAGGAGTGAGCCAAGGATCCGAGCCTGGATTCACCTCCTTGCTGCAGAAACAACGATACTCTCGGGGGATTTGTGAGCTCGTGTATTCTGCACGGCATTTTGGACAGTGCCAGCGGACACTTGCAGCTGCTGCACCTGGGAAACTTTCGGCAGACAGTCTGTTCAAAGCTCTCAGCTCTGCCGCATTGAGGGCTTGTCTTGCCCATGATTGTATGCACGTGATGTGGAAGATAGCATAGCATCCAGACTTGCAATCCCACACATGATCGGTTGCCCTCACGCGTTCCAAGCATATGAGGCAGGCAGTTCCTCCACTCCGAGCTGCAACCAGAAGACCGCGAATTTTCGCAATGCCAGCATCGTTCAGATCATCCAGGCTTTCACCTCCGGTGTATTCGCCGAAGATTGCCGCTTGCAGCGCTTCCACATCTGTTTTTCCGTCTTCATGGTCTTCACTACTGTCAGAATCCTCGTACTCTGCTACTGAAACCTTGTTGGTCACATCTTTGTTGCTGAGATTTCTATCAGCAGCAAACACTTGGTTGCTCGTCGACACTGTTGCACTAGAACTCGCTGAACCTTGGCCGGGGTTGCGAGAGTGCAGCGGAACAGCCCAAGCTCCAGCCCGGGCTGGAGGTCTGTCAGAAGTTCCCATGGAAGTAAGTTCTAAGTCGTAAACCCTGTGCAGATAATCTTCTAAGAAACAGGCACTACATGTGCCCTTGATCACAGTGACCCACGCCGCTGACTTCGAGGGTCCGCAAACCACTTGCCATGACGTGTTCGGAGATTACCAGCACTGTAAAAAACACAAACATCTCCGAGAGATCAGATAATGCTCGAACTATTTTCTCCACTGCTCATCACGAACCTCCACAATCTCAAAAATTGTTGCATTCCAAAATGCTCTCTGATGATCATCCGCATTCTCAGCTATTCGCAAGGGCATCCAGTCAGGAAGGTTGTGAATTGTAAGGCGTTATCGGTAGGGAGTGGTTCTACTGGCGCTTATCGGTAATCAATATGCTCATTGCATCAGTATTTCATGGTAAAGGGCTCTACCGACAACTTTTATGAACACTCACTTCATTGTGTTCAGTGAGGCTTTGATGCAGAGTTTGCGAGGTGACAGACCACATGATTATGGAACAGAGTTTCGTGGGTAAAAAGAATCTGTTCGGTTACAGGGGACTCGACCAAGCAAATCAGGGTGACAGGTGAAAGAACATAGTAATGCAAACAATGAAATGCGTTATTTTGTAACCTCAACTCTAACATTCCTTCTGCAACATCTCTGGCGGCAAGTTTGCCTATACTCATTCCTTCGACAGGCACCAAGTATTCTTCTTGACATGAAAACCTTCCACAGAAATCAGTGTTGCCAATATCTTCGGGTGGAGAATGAGACAAGAAATCACAAAGGTGACAATGGCGAGCCAAGCTCAAAATCTCAGAATCATTGTCCTGCTTTCTGAACATCTTTCAAAAATTATATGACTCGTGTTACGATACAAGATCTTGCATACCACAGCCGAGTACATTCGAATGTGCTAGCTACCTTCAAGAGCTGAGAAAACACAAGCTGCAGATTAAGTTATTGAGGTAGCTTTCACGTGCAGAATTATGTCGTCGAGAATGTGATTCTGCCTTAAAATTCAAACTTGTGGCCGGCAGACCGAACAACAACAAAAACAAAAGAAAAAGAAACATTCCATGACTTTCACAAAAAAGGAGCTTCAAACTCTAGCATTTTCTATTTTGGCGCACATTGTTCAGAATAGGTGACATGTTGATTCAAAAGATCTGCCATTTAATTGTTACCCATAATCTAATTGTCACAGCTCGAGGTGATCAAACTCATCATCATCTGGCTTACATATCTTAATCCCCGCGCCTACATGACGAACATTTCTGGGTGACAGCAAAATCACAGGTTAAACAAAGAACAGCAATGAGAACTACCTCCAGACAGCGGATGACTTCTCCCGATCTACAATTGCCCAAATCTTCCACCTCATGGAGAAATCTGAGATCCAGTCACCGAAAAGGCCATTCAAGCACCGGCAACTCTCAATTCCCGATTACTATACGACTCTCGAAAACCTATTGTTGATTCAATGATAGACATTATGGACGATTTCTCCTGATTCTCAGTGACAAGGATCAAACTCACCACTCGACGACTGTCAGTCGGAGATCCGCGAGGTCCGATCTTCTTCGAGACGAACAAAGGCATCCGAAGAAGCTGCCCGCCCTCCGTCGCTCCCACCGTCCCTAGCGCCCGCCGGCTGGACGGACGATGCAGACACCGTGACGGAACGGAGCTCAAAGGCGCCAATTTCCGTACGCCAGCTTGCCATCCACGAGCGTTGGCTCGACGACGACGAGGGCAGAGGGCAGAGGCAGAGGGCCCCTTGAGGTCCGAGTTTCGATCCGCCGGATGCTCGAGCGCTCTCTTTCTCCGGTCCGTGGGTCTAGCAAGCACTTGGATTGCAGTTTCCCGTCGTTACTCTGGACGGGCTGTCTTCGTTTGTCTCTTCCACAATATCATTTTGTAAAACACAAGGAATAGTGTTATACACCTCTATGAATATATTGCATTTAAAAATCAAAAGAACGAAAAAAGACCTGAATAAACTTACAGAGTCTCTTAACTCTCTCAGAAAATCTTTAGAGTTGGATTATCTCTAACAAACGTTAGATTTTTCGTTATGTTAAAAAAAATAACACAATATTATAAGAACATATACTTAAGTAATATTAATCTTCCGAAAATAATTGAACAAAAATTATCAAATGATTTCTTACCCTAAAACTAATTGTTATTATCCAGGAAATGATATGAAAAAAATTGCTATCGACTGCGTCCATGAACAGAAGAATACAGCTAGGGAACACACAATCAGGTGGATGATATCATGCTTCCACACTTCATTTGTGCAGCAGTTATAACGGTGATAGAATGTTTATTTGAATTTCATACATAATTTCATGGGCTTCTCTATGCCTGGGAAACGTGATATACAGTGAATGATCGATGCGATTCTCCTCAAACAGCCTCTACGTTAGATATCCTTAACATCCGGCACATACCAAAGTCTGATTCTTTAGCTTATTAGGAAATAGTTTTCAACCAGCAATTGACGCGTCTCGGTTTCACTAACTGCGTCATTGCCCCAAGCGCAAAGATGCATATGTGTAATATTATGTGTATCTATGCACATGGTAGTGATAAAGCAGGATGCTTCTCCTCCATGAATTAAGGTCTGATGTCCTGCATTAGTTTGTAAACTTCTTGCATCTTGTTCTATTCTCATTTTATGCCCCAAGTTTTACTATTCTATTATTTATCCTTGTTTAAAGTAACCACTAGGGTTCATGCAATCACCCTAAATGACAATTTTTAGATTCTAAACTTGCATGGTATTTTTCTCTCATATCTATGGTTTTTTTTTTTCATCTTTTCCACTGTCAGTAACAATTGCTACCTCCAATGAGGATGTGGGTGTTTGCTTTCTAGTCTAATTTATTGGATACCCAAGAAACATAATCATCCAAGGAAACAGCCTCTACGACAATAGGCATAAAGTCATTTGTCAGTTGGATCGCTGCTACTTTCGGTATATTTATACACTTGGATGGATCGATGGAGGGAATAGCTCAAACACAGCTTCGCCAAGTTTTTAGTTCGTACCACTCGTTCGAGATTCCGTAGCATGAATATTCGTTGCTATACAGCCATCACACTAGAACAACAGTCAACTGCAACATACATAACATAACTGTCAACTGCAACATATGCATAACTGTCATCGGTGTATGGAAGGTCCTCTAGGAGATCCATCATTTATTTCGCTGCATACTACCGATCACTTTCTTTCGTTGGCCAATCGCATGTACTTTTGTGATCCACCGTCCCAATGTGAACTCTTCCCCGCATACGATTACGCACATGAACATATGGTGCTCAGGAAATTACAAAGTACAGTCTACAAATGTGGAGAATGTAGTCCATTCTTTACACCTAATCTTTCATCATATCTTCCCTTCTTCAAGGTTCCGACTGGCGGGGTTCAAATTCATTTATCTCTATTTGGCCATGAGATAATTTGCGATTACTTAAATCCTCTCAGTATCCTGACTTGTGGTTTTATTTTATCGTCAAGGGTTTCCGATTGGATACCCTTGACGATAAAGTATTGTCTCATCGTTATATCAAAAATAGTCTTTATGATGCGTTGCAACATGTGACATCTTCTTTGCTTCTCAATAGTATTCATACGGCATGAATCTTACTTTTTTAAATTCTTGGTTCTACAACGTGATAGTAAAGTCATATATCTTCTTGACTAGAATCTACATAAGTGCAGATTTTATTTTCGCATTTTTATTGTTCACAAGTTATGACTTTACATGTAAGAAGTACTGACATGAGTATTCAAGTAAACACTCTAGAGATACTGGTGATACTTCAAAGGAGGCTGTGTTTGTGATGACAGGCAAGTGTGGATAACTCACATCGAAGTAACAATGTGTAGCTACTTCTTTAGAATTATTTGGTCATGAGCGGCTGAGTGTGGATAACTAACATGAAATCAAACTTTAAATTCTAATAAGCTCAAATTTCTAGGCCAAGGCCAGTTATCATTTGACTTAGGCGAACTAACTTGAAATCGTAGAGTTGATGATTACATATCTTAATGATTTCACGACTTCAAGACGAGGTGATTATTCATCATGCTAGATATACACAACTATAGCGGCACCGAGAAAATTTATCTATTTGTTCATCTGGTAATTGAACTGAAGAAAATTTGGACACGTTTACACGCGATAGCTTCTTGTAACCAGTTGATAGTGATTTCACTATCTTTGGCATATTGTTAAGTATATGTTCGGGCAAGGTGTTTTCAGTGTGTTAGTGTATACACAGTTAAACAATTACATCGGGCTATGCGATTGTGATGCTCTTATATTTGTCGACCATATTGCTTTAATAATTGGATGTAGTCATATATTTCTTTTCTGATAGTACTAGGGGTTTGCTGATGAACTTCTTGTTCATAGAGCTTGATGGGTACTCTTAAAGTAATCTACTTGGATCCCATGAGATCGATCGACGAAGAATGCAACTCCAAAGCTGAGCATCTCCAGAAGATCAAGAGGAAGGTCTCTTCACTTCGAAGCCCGTAGCGTAAAGCGAGCGAATGCGCTCAATAAAAAGAGGACACACGAACGCCCAGAGCCAATCTGCGACACAAAAATTGAAGCAAGGGCGCACGGGGGAAGGGGTTTTGTGGGCCTAGATCCTCTCCTACAGTCGTAGCGCCTTTGCGTGAGCAATTCGGGAAGCTGCTCGAGAAGGAGCTAGACGAGCCGAGTGTGACACCCGCAGACTCGAAGACCAACCACGCAAACGCCTCGCAAGTCCTCGCCGGCCCGAGCCCAGCCGGTCTCGGTCACCACATCACCCGGTTGCGCAAAAAGGCCCAACCATCAAATGCTCTACAGATTCCGGCGGCCGGCGATGGATCGATCGATCTCGTCGTGGGAGGAGCTCGGAGCTTGACCGGCTGGGCCGGGCTCCGGGCCCAATGAGAGAGACCGGGGAGACACGGAACCTTCGCTTCCGCTCTCGTCGTAGTGCTGGGGGTGCTACCGAGCGTTTCGTCGGAGTGGGGAGGGGGAGTTGACCGGGTGTCGAGATCGGACGGGAAGGGGGCGATTAAATTTTCATGTCGGATGGATTGATTTGAGAGAGGAGGAATGTAATAGTGGACGAATGCAGAGAGGTGGGTGGCGGAGGGAGGAGGGAGGAGGGGGTAGAGTGAGAATGGGCAGCTGAAGAGGGATTAGTGGGAGTAGTGGGAGGAGGAGTAGCAGTTTGCGAGAAGAGGTGGTCGTTCATGGACTTTTGAAGGAGTGAAGAGTCACGACAAATTGTTATCCAAAAGCTCGGAGATTCGTCTCGTGTCACGGCCCTTCAAGCGCAGCCACTGCTGGTACAGGGGAAGCATAGAAGACAAGGGTGAAGACCTCGGGCTCCTGTTCCGATGCCAGCGCAGCAGTGCGTGTGTGGAGCGTGTGCTTCTTCCCCAGAAGCCTCCCGAGCTCGCCTCCGAATCCCACTCTTTGGTTTCAAGTTTATTCGGTTCCATTGAATCTAGCCACTCAATCCCACGCAGACACATAGAGCGAGCGAGAGCGAGAGCGCGAGAGAAAGAGTAAGAGAAAGAGAGAAAGGGAGAGACCCCTAGGGGCTAGAAGAAATCAGTTCGTCTGAGTCCTCGGTCGTTTCTCGGTCTCTGACCGCACTTCTTCCCCGACGCCGAGGCACCTCCTTTCGGAACGAGATAAAGAGCTCGAGGTCTCGGAGTCTCGCAGTTCTCAAGCTGCTCCAGCTGCGCGTGCTCCAGGACCGAACCGATTCCCCACCCCGTGATCTGTCGATTCTGCTGATCCGCCTGCTGAATTTTGGTCTCAGAGACAGCATCTCAGGCGTCTGATCTGCTCCGCCTCCGCTCCGCTCTTCTCCACTCGGCTCTGCTCCGTCGGGATGGCGCTGCGACTCCCCGTTCACCCGGCGGTGGGCGCCAGTCTCAAGCTGAATCAGCGCGCCTCCGCGCTCTCTGGTAAATAAATCGCTCGGGCCGCTTCCATTCGCTTTGCTTTGAAGATGAATCGAATGTGGGTTTTAGCGTGAAAAGAACCGGGTTCCAACGCCAAGAACGAGCCGGGGCAATGTCGTCGCCCCCGCCACCGTTGCCTCCTCCCTCGCGCCCAACGTCTCGTCGCCCCCCGAACCCCCGGCCGTCGGGGTAGATGGCCCGTCCCGTTCCATCGGTCCCCTTGCGAGTCTCCATGAATCGCTGGTGCATCTCTCCCGCGGGCCGAATCGAGCGGTCCATCGACCCCGTGGTCGCTACACGAGGCGGCCACAATTCCTCCCCCCCTCCCCTCCCCTTCCCTTCCTGAATGAAATGCGATGATGAATGGCGGTCCCATTGTTCATGCGTTACGCAAGAACCGGGGCCGCCGTCGCCGTCGTTTCTAGCTTAACGCAGCGCGAGCGGGTTTTCGGTGATCAGACGGGATGGATGACGCTGGGTGTGGTGGTGCAGGTGACAGTCACCGGCTGGCGAAGCTGGGCGGCCTGAACAAGGCGAGCGGCAATGGGCTGAGGAAGGAGTTCTTCGGCTCCCACCCGATGGAGCCCGCGGTCCGTCCGTCCGCCAGCACCGCGCCTCCGGCGACGGCCGCTGCCCCCGTCGCCGCTCCAGGTACAGCCCGCTCTGGAATTCCCCGGGGGGTTTTCGAATTTCAATTTGCTCTTGAATTCCTTCTCTGGCTTCGAGCGGCCGACGGAGTTGTCGGATTCTAGGGGGCGAGGGGGAAGAGGGGCAGCTTTCTGATCGCGCGTGGCGCGGCGGCGGGTGGGAATGAAGTGGCGCAGGAAAATTGGGACGAGCTCAACAAGTCGCTGGAGGGAGCTTCCCCGTTCGAGATTATGCAGAAGGCCCTGACCATGTTCGGCAACGACATTGCCATCGCCTTCAGGTAAGAATGCGGAGAGTGGTCAGAATCGTTCCTTTCATCCACATTCGCAAGAAATTCTTGCGCATGAAAAAAATCATGTGGATTGCTCACAGTCGTTCGGTGACACGTCCAGCTGTGAATCGTAAGCTAGAAAGAGTCGAGTCGAGCTGCGAGGGCATTTGAGCTTGCGTTGGAATCTGGTACGTTCAATCCAGAGCAGATTTCTGGAGTTCCGTAGCCGGATTTCAACCCCTCCGATTTTTAGATGGGAAGATTCTCCTTTCAATCCCTTGAGAAGTACAAGCCCTGGGGATCGCAAGGGAATTGATGAGTACCAGTGTACACGCTCAGACCACACTTCAGCACACTCTTGAAATCTTCAAACCCTCGAATGACTTCGGATATTCCCCCACCATTTTCAGAGCTTGTCATGGGGTTTTTGAGCCTCTGGCGGAAATGCCAGAAGCTCATTAGTCAGAGTCACGTCGGTCAAGAGATGACTCTACCTCGTACAATTTGGCCTGAGATGTATGCCGGCCGCTTGCGCAGCAGAGTGTTTCATGTGAATGAGAGATTTCACGCTGAATTTGATCGCCTTGTATTTATCCGTGCATGTAGTGGAGCAGAGGATGTCGCGCTCATCGAGTACGCACATCTCACAGGGCTGCCGTACCGAGTGTTCAGTCTGGAAACCGGAAGGCTGAACCCCGAGACCTACCGCTTGTTCGACGAGGTGGAGAAAAAGTATAACATCCATATCGAGTACATGTTCCCCGACGCGTCGGAGGTTGAAGCTCTCGTCAGAGCGAAGGGACTCTTCTCCTTCTACCAGGACGGTCACCAGGAGTGCTGCAGAGTTCGCAAGGTCAGACCTCTCAGGCGAGCGCTCAAAGGACTCCGAGCCTGGATCACCGGACAGCGACGTGATCAGTCCCCTGGCACCAGGGCCAACGTCCCCGTCGTCCAGGTACCGGTCTTTCCACCCCCCCGCCCCACCCTCCTCGGCTCCCATAACATGCTCTGATGTTGTGCCACGGTGCGTTGTGGACGTTACCAACTACCAGTACACCCTGGTACCAGGTACCTTAGTGCCAGGGTGCATTGTGGACGTTGCCAGCTACCAGGGAAGGGCTTTCGTTGCAGTTTATATTTTTTCTTCTTTTCTTGTTTTTTTTTTTTTTTTTTTTTTTTTTTGTTTTTGGTCGGAGCTTTTTTCCAGCATCCACAAACTGGTTCATTTTTTGACCTGTCGCATCGTCTTGGGCACAGGTCGATCCTGCATTCGAGGGTCTCGATGGAGGTCCTGGAAGTCTCATCAAGTTCAACCCCCTCACTGCCGCGACCGGTGCAGAAGTGTGGAATTTCTTGCGAACGATGAACGTCCCCATCAATGCTCTCCACTCGCAGGTACTTTGATGACCATGTCCGAGCGAGTGGATCGTAATCTCATTTTACCTCCGGAGACTTGAGAAGTATTGTTAGCGTGAATTATGGTTGTTCTAAGGCAATCCTACCTGTCATTTACCGAGGCACTAGTTCTCTGAGTAATTTTGCATCCACGTGCATTCTCGCAGGGTTACGTCTCCATCGGCTGTGAACCTTGCACAAGACCTGTCCTCCCAGGCCAGCACGAGCGAGAAGGTCGATGGTGGTGGGAAGACGCCACCGCTAAGGAATGCGGTCTGCACAAGGTACAACAAGGACTCATGTCTGATTTTCAAGCAATAGAACACGGAGCAGAGAGTGGAAATTTGTGGTGGACGAGGATGGGAATTACGTGGAGGGGAGGCTCTTTGCCCACGTCCCTCTTGCCTCAAGCTGCCTTGAAAGTTCAAAAAACAATTGAGGGAATGTTTTAGCTTTGAAAGTATGGGTTTGTCGGGCACTGTCCGTGCGGAAGGTCTTTCGTCTGTTATCGGAGCTCACGAGGGGACCGAAAGGGTTTTTAATTTCTTCGTGTGTAGACACGTCTCTCACGGAGAAAAGGCCGCTCAGCATGATCGTCACCCATAGAGACATTCTGGCTCGTAAGATTTGCAGTTCCATATCATAATTCATTTTTCTCGTCGGTGCAGGGCAATCTGAACGAGCAGCAAACGACAGAGAGTGGCATCGGAGCTGCCGTCGAAGTACAAGATATCTTCACGGGCAAGAACGTCACTGCTCTGAGCAGGGAAGAAATCGAAAGGGCCACCGCGGAGCCAAGGGACAAAGCAGGTCTTGTGGTTCTGTATGCTCCATGGTGCCAGTACTCTCAGGCCATGGATGAAGCCTTCAACCAAGTGGCCGACACTCTCGAACACTCTCCAGTTCTTGTGAGTGAACATTCTTCGCCTCAGCCTGCTCCCATTTTGCTATCGCCCTGTGGGATGTGTGCATGAAGATCTCATATCATAGCCTATCCAATGCTAATCAGTGGATTATTTTTGCTTGCAGGTTGGGAAGTTCAGGGCCGATGGAGACCAAAAAGCCTACGCTCAGCAGAATTTGCAGCTTGTAACCTTCCCGACTATTCTTTTCTTCCCGAGGGGAACCAGGGCGGTTGTCAAGTACCCCTCGGAACGTAGGGACGTGGACTCTCTCCTGGCCTTCGTAAAATCCTTCCAATAGCTAGTAATCCCCGAGCTGTAAAATAGCCCGTCGAGCGATATATTATTGACTGTAGGAATGGAAGTGCCGTCAGCACTTGGTTAGCTTGATACATTATCACATTGCACAACCTGCAGAGGCGGATCTGCCTAGAGCCCGAATTAGAGTTATAGATTCCTGTTTTGTTACACCGTCAAATTTTGACTGAGAGATTGACGGCTAAGAAAAAGTTTTAGCGGAGAAATGATTGCGCATCAGATATTCTGTCTCGCTGTCTAGATTTCAGTCACTGCGAGGTTGGCGGTCTTGTTCCTATTCCAGTTTTATAAATGTTAAGGTGGTCTTCTGTGTCTAGAACTCGTGCCTGTCAGCTGAATTGTGTCCAGAATGTGAGTGGATGAGTGTGTGCTCAATGATTATTTGTGTGCAATTGTGGAGGCAATGACCACCTAGAGAAGAATGTTCTCGAAAGTTAGACTATGCATCTCGAGACTGCTGTCTTCTTATTGCGTACTCTTATACGAAGAAACAAAACGTAGGAAGTTTGAATGTGCCAACATATTATTGTGTACACTCCACCATAGTAACTACCGAATCAATGTACTAAACGTCAACACTTATTGTATTATGTTACAACACATCAAATCGTGTCGATATTATTACATCTCAACAGTGAAATTCTTCGAATACTCACAGAGAACGTGAACTGTAGTACAATGATAAGGAAATGATAAAAGCAAGAAAACATTGTGTCGGGATTCTGAACTAAGCACTTTTGTCTCAATAACCAGAGTATTTCAACAAACTTACACAAAAAAGGATGGGACTGTGCCTCAGTTTTTTTAAAAGATCTCATATGAGATAAGCGTAGATAGTATTGAAAGTTTGTGGGTTAGCATCACAGACCAGAGTCGTGAAAGTAGCGTTAAGTGATAAAATGCATTCATTTCTTCTCGAAAACCATCCCCAGACGGTATGAAAATAGGAGGATGAAAACATAACACACAACATCTACAATATAAACAGTAAATGTCAGATTAAAATACCTGATTGTTTCACTGTGTGGAGCACAAGTTAATATCAAAGCAATTTAAACATAAATAAAATATATTTTGTTAGATATAAAGATTTACAATTATTGGTCATCGTCACTCATTATCGTATCAAAGTTAGAGAAATATGTATTTCTACATTTGGAGCTCTTGCATCAAACCGTCGAATTTGTACGTCCACGAATATGAATATTCATTATGTTCGAGAGTGGGTAGGATCATTGGTATGTTTTTACGTTATGTAAGTATGAACTATCATGCTTTTAATCGTTTTCTGCGTAGCCATTTAGAATCTTCACAAATGTATAATTTGAATGAGTTTGGACATCACTGATTTAACTTGCGCTGTGATGACTTCTAGATATGTTTTGCTAAACCGAATTATAGTGATTTGATTGATGTTAATTTTGGTAATTAATATTAATCTCAAAATTATATTTGTAAGATTTACTGTAAGTTTTTTTATATTTTTTAATCGATTTACATTTTTAATATATATTTTTTTTATTTATTGTTGATGATATTGATATGATTATTAATTGTATAATAAATATGTAAAAATAAAAATAAAAATACCTTTTTTTTATAGGAATGAATAATCCATCTAAAAATATAAATTTAATATCTGATATGGAAATGTAGCTAATGATCTTCATATCATACTGATTAAATAATAAATCTGTTCAAATTATAAATTAATTAAAAATCATCGTATATCAAATCAACAATGTTCATTTTTATCGGGTGATTAAATTGAATCGATATAAAATTTTATAGAATTGAAAAAATTCAATAGACCTGATTTGAATACATTTGGACAGACAATGAAACAAGATTAGTGAGGGTAATCTACTTATATAGAACCAAGTTCAAATTGCACACCAAGTAGAGCCACCTCAACGCACACCAATGCTCACTCAAACAAATATATCAATTCTCACAAGTCTTAGTAAAAGGCACAGGCACCCTTGCTTACGACGTAATGGATAAGGCACCAAAGAGTCTGCGGAACGATGATGATGACATTGTCACTCAACGTGGTTTGACTGTGAATGACAGACCTTGTTCGAGAGTTACCGAGTAAGCTCATATCTCTTGGACCACGTACTATTTCCTGCCGGACGCTCTTCCAGTGACGTATGAAGATGTGCAGAAAGCCAAGAGAGGCAAAGACGGAGGAGGACGCCGCAAAAGGAGAGCCTTAGAACTGAAGGGGCGCAAATGGCAGAGGGTCCGGTGGAAGGAAGCGAGGAATGAAGTGACGGACGCAAAGCCAAGATCTCTTGGATGGCGGGCACGCCGAAGGTTCAGGGAATGGACCAGCACTTGGCTCACGAGCGCGACGCGATTCTGCGCTCGCAGGCGATCGACTTCCGATGAAGCCGTAGGAGCCATGCGTGCAATTGTCGCCCCACCATTCTCTCGATGAAATCGTCCATCTGGTAAGTCCTGATGACCGTGCCTCGCGCATTTTTGTCAGATGATTCTCGTCGAGAAGATTCGCCTCAATGTCCAACACTTCTCTCTCTCGAATTTCATCTTCCGAAATTGGGCGTGGGATATGACAGACACGCGAAGACGAGCCCCCCCACGCGTCCGTGTGCAGATTTTTACGAGCACAATCAAATTCATTATCTAAACTGTCATGAGCACATTATTGGCCATCGATGAGGCATGTTGTCTTGAGTTCCGGTACGAGGAAGGAAAAGAAGATCGTATTTAGTGGTCACACGTAGAAATTTCGTCCGGAGCAGTCACTCGTTCAAATCCCAGTGCAAAGGGGAGGGCAATTTTTGAAATCCCTTTTTTGAACTGATGACTGTATGCTTCTCCGTGTATCAGTCTCATTCGGCAGCTAATTGGCATTCTTGTTAATGCCGGCGGCGGGAAGTCGAACGAAGCGAAGGAGAAGCTGTGTTCGATCGCCGAGTCTATTTGTCGTTCCGATCGAGGTTTAGATGGATGAAGAACGATCGAGGTGTCTATCCAGATCGGATTGCTCCTTCTTGATCGTGAACTTGCTGTGGGTATACAGCGGGCATTGATTTTCAGCACCTCGTCGAAGAGTGATGGGACCAAGTCGATCGCCGAGTCCCGGCCGATCTTGTTGCCGCAGCTGCGACGGCAAATCGACATGCGGGAACCGTCGAGACAAGCGCAACCCGAGCCCCACCGCGTGCATCGTCCCAGCTGGAATGCCGTGCTACGGACCTTCAGGACCACCGCGGTCTCGGAGTCCTTGTTCCACGCACTTGGACTCGTGCCGATGCGTGGGGACGAGCTCGAGGCCGCCCAGCCCGAGGAGCGCGAATCCATGCGACTATCGGCTCTGCTCGGCATCAGAAACGTACGCGGAGAAAGTTTCGAGGCCCCATTCGATGATGTGCTCCGATCCGTCCAATCAGCGCAACCTCAGACGTCCCAAATCTCCGGTCTCGAGGATTTGCGCCGTCCAAGGCCCTGCAAGAAAGCCGGACATGGATGCGGCAGGCATCATCACCAAGAATCCCGAGTATCCCACCCCTGCAGAGCTCCACACGATCATCCGCCTCGATTCCAGTCTCAAGCACCAGGGCATTTATCAATTTCTCGGGCGCATCAAAGAGCCTCCATTTTGGGCTCGACCCGGAGACATTATGATCGTGAAGATCCCCAGGGCGCATCTTTCTAAAGACAACGGATACGTCGCGTTCTACACGCAGAGGCACAACGAGCAGAGATTCCAATTCTGCCCCGGCGACCTGCTCCTGAGGCTGGGCAAGTTCACGGACGGCAATGTCTGGCGCTTCAAGGTCAGATACAAGTTGTTTCTCCTGACGGACGAGCTGCGATGGCTGCTGATCGGCATGGTCGACAACTTCGTCGACCTGCTCCCTCTGACGGCGCACATGCACGACAGGGTGAACATCGATCGGCACTGCCGATTCTTTGTGCCTCGTCGTGGCGATCTCATCGTGCAATTACTGTCGGAAGACAACGCTTCGAAGCTGGCCTGGTTCAGCCCCAGGACCAAGGACTGTTTGAGGAAAGGGGACATTGTAGTCAGGGCATTCTATGGATCCCTCCACGATAAGGCCGGAGGGCTCCTGTTGGAAGTCGAAGCCCAGGTCGAGATCTACATGTACACCGGGATCGGATTGAGCTGGATCTACATGGGCCGAGACGACTGCTGGCTCAAAGAAGGCCGTGATATATTGCCAATTCCTGGGAATGCTGCTTGAGCTGCTTCTGCGCGAGATTCCAGATGCCGAGCAGCCCAACCTTCCAAGATCGTCATCGAAGAGCGAGATCCGCGTCTCTTCTCGATGATTGTGTTTTCGCCGATCGCGAAATAGACGAGAAACTCCACCGGATTCAGATCTCGAGCTTTCGAAGACAACGCGGTGACGTTTCATGAGAAGAAGCTGAATGTCAATCACGCTGAGAATTTGAGAATTCATGAGAACCATGTCGTAGAGCTTTGCTAAGCAGGGAGTCTATTCGGGTTCCGGATCAGGATCAAGCAGGCGATGATTGCCATCATAGCAGCACCCGGTTGCCAGTGAGAATTTCAACATTTATGGCATTTGCCTCATTTAGAGCCGGCTGCAGGCGGCCTGCCATAATTTCATTAGCAGACATCGCTTTCACTTTCCTGATGAGAGAACGAGAGAATTTATTCCAGACTAGGGGTAACGAAATTCACACACCGCTCCAGGCAGTGGGAAAGTGCAAATTGTTCAGCGATTGCAAAAGCAGTGATTGGAAAAATGCCCCACCCGGAGAATGCTCCCTACTCCAAAGGCACCTCGACGTACACTTCCGACTGTAGAGGGCTCATCCACAGCTACAGAGATTGCTGATGCTATGGGAAGTCTTGCAGTAGACCGACGAGCTCAGCCAAATCTATGCATAGATTTCGAATATTCTGGAAAGTTTTGAGCTTGAAAAGTTGAGATAGTCTTCTCTTGGTTACGGACCCTTCAATGCTCGTCATCCCTCGCCGACGTGCATAAAGTTTTTGCAGAAATCATCATGTTCCGGGCAATTTCCATAGGAGTTATCTTTGTTACTTGACAGCGAGTTGGTTTACACTATTTTATAACTTTGATGAATTAAGAAGTACAAGTATCATCGCGAACAGTGATAAATGATTACTTTGATGATTGGTTTTATAAGTCTTTAATTTATTTGGACTTTTATTGCTTATTTACATATTCTTATTGCTTCTATCAACGTGTCTATTCACTTGATGAGTACTGGTTTTGAGGGTACTTCTTGTTACACTACGTGGTATGTTTTAGTAGCACCTTTACTTGATGTGATGCATTATACAACATAATTGTCTAGTTATGGGGATGTGGCAGGTTGTGTTTTTCGCTCTTAAATCATACACACGTTGTGATATCACATTACGTAGATATTTGCTTCCTTTAATTTTCAATTTTATTTTCTAAGTTTGAGTTTCATCATATGAAAGCGTTCATTGTGATGTTCCTCGCGAATTACACATCACCTCTACATCACTTCAAAATGGATGACACATGACAATCGTCATCGTATTAGTACTACCATATAAGTTAATTATTGACAAAAATGGTAAATTAAAGATAAGAATTACATCAAGATCAAAACGGCTGGCTATCACTATGCATGTTATTGTTTCGCAGGTACAAAGTTAAGAATAACAGAAATGTTTATGAATAGTTAAAGTATTCGTAATTTATATCTATAATGGTTCACACATGAACTATTAAAGCTATTTCAATTTTTGTGAAGTTTGGTTGGATTTTTCATATTCTAGTTATATATCATCTATTTAGTTTTATTCATATATATGTATATGATCTAATCTACGCAATCTTGATGGATGTTTTGGAAAATATTGATGATTTCAATTATAATATTTTATAAAAAATAGAATTTTCAGAATTTTGATAAGTAGTTTCTAATTGTATCTAATACAAGAAATGAGATTGATTATACAAGTATTTCAATCTTTAATGAGTTTTACGCTCCAAATAGAAAATTTATTGAATTTCACACTGTGAAAGTTGTATTAGAATCTCACATTTTTCCTTGAAAATGAGTTGATAATTGATATCATTTCTGAAATCTTTAAGTTTTAAATTTCAGATCGTGCATATTCATATTCATGTAACTAATATTCGATTTTAATAATTATAACTCTTGATAAGTAGATAAAGTTCAACCTCATCCAAATAATTTTTTTGTATTCTCATAACACGAAATAATCCTCTACAAATTTTGTCTTATAATTCATAGACTAATTACAATTTTGATTTCAAAGGAAAATATAGTAAGTTATAAATTTGTGATCATATTTTAAATCAAGAAACCCATACCCCTGTTTATATAAAATTTGAATGAATTTTTTCTTTCATCATTGAACAATTTTAATTTCAATCATTTAAAAATACTTTTAAATATATAAATTCAATTTCATTTCAAATAATCTTATATTTATGAAAAAAATGTAGAAATTATATCAAAAGTCAAATATCGTATTCATTTTTTCACACTTAAAAAAATAATCAATCACGATATATATATATATATATATATATATATATATATATATATATACAAAAGCATTCACTGTCCCAAAATTCACCAAAATATTGATTTTCTTGGCTGCATAAAGTATCACAGTACAATCATATAATACATATTCCTGGACTAATCAATGGTTTCATCAAAGTTCCATTATCTATGAGTCAAGATCTAAACTTGTCATTTTAGTCACACTGATATAACTAAAATCTATGAGCACGTTAACACGCAAAAATATTAATCTACATTATAACGTTAATGACACCAACAACGCAATAGACATTATACTACAAGGAACACTTCCTTATTTCTATAATTATAATTAAGATTCAAACCATTTAATTATTCAAAGATGTTGCACTAGCTTTGAAATGGTGAAAATTTGATATGTTAAATATATGATTGTGATGAAAGGACACTCATATATAGATACATTGTGTGGTTGAAAAGGAGAAAAAAAAAATCAAGACAAAGGAGAAATTGTTTGAAAGATGTAACTTGCGCCTGCCAGTTCATTATTCGTGATAGACAAATCTACTATGGCTACAATATGACCTTAGTCCATCAGGGAATAAAAAGAGATATGGAGCATTTTGCATGAATTTTGAAAGAATATTTTTGTTCGTTCATTAAATCCCTCTTTTACCTTCTTTAGGACTTACTGTAGCAAAGGCGGTAAAGGAATGAAGCATCAACTTTATCACATATCTCCTGAACATCGAGACAGTTACTTTTATTCTTATTCTCTGAAAGTCCGAGGCGCATCATACTTTCGCAGTAATTGGCACACCAAACCTCGGGACTGAAAGGCATAAATCTGTTCGCAGCGCAGTCCCACAGTCCACATTTGATGGACTTGTCCATCAAAGTCAGGAGGAGCACAGACGAGAAAGCGCACAGTCGAATGACGTGCGCATTCGCCCAGACGAGAGAACACCTGCAATCGAGAGGAACGAGAAGTTCGCAATCATGCGAATTTTCTCTTTTGTGCGACAACGACGAATTGTTACTCCATCCCCTGCCCAACCTCTGCTTCGACTTCCTCGCTTCCGCGCCAACTCGAGACCAACAGCATACAGCCAAAACGAATTTATCGAGAAAAGGTTCGGCTTCGACAACCGCCCTCGTGAACGAGAGGTACCCAAGCTCGAACAAGAAATCGTACCAACAGCAGCTGGGCACGAGGTGGACGCCAGAACCTCAATCGGGCTCGGGCTCGGGAATTTCGCATCCTTCCGAGCAACGAGAAGTCGACGCACTTTCTTCGATCTTCCTTCGTGTCCAAGAAGCGCAATGTCGCGAAGAGCTGCGAGAAGGGCGAAGGAGGAGGAGGAGGAGGAGGAGGAGGGAGAGACCGGCTGTCAGAGGTGGACCATGTGAGGCGCCTCGTTACACGCTCGCGGGCCACGGCTTCAGCATCGAGAGCGGTCGGACTCGGGATCGGGAGCGACCGTCGGCGCCGGTCCACGGCGCGAGCGCTCGAGGCGACGACACTTGGCAGGCCCGTTTCGATCGGTGGAGCAAATCGACTGCTCCCCAGCCGCGAAGGTCCGGACTTCGACGCAGCCACGAGGGCGCGCCGGAAAGGTCGCTGAGTCGGACGAGACCGACCGACCGACCGACAGCAGCAAGCCAAGCCCATGGAATTGCCAGCGCGGCAGGCGCGCCCGCGGGCAGGCCTGGCGCGGGCGGGCCCTACCCCGCGCCTCGTTCTGGATATATATATCTCGCGCTGTCAGCGCTGCTCGCCACATTCCTGCCTCCAGTCACCGAGCGCAAAATTTCGGACCTCGTCCTCTTCCTCCTCCCGATCGCAGTTCGAGCAATTTCATCCCCTTGAGTCTCAAGGATGTGGATTTGGAAGCAAGAAAGCTTGTCGGGATTCGGAGGAAGAGCATCGGGTGGTAATAACCTTGTTTCCATGGGAACTTAAGATGACGCTCGGCAGCTCTCGTCCCCGTTCTTGCAACCGCTCTTTGATGGGGTTTGGTCCTTTCAAGAAACCATCATCTTCTTATGAATGAAGAGACATGTACTAGGAATGGGTCCGGTCTATCATTACCGTCACGGAACTCGATATACAACTCTTTCATTCATATTTATTAATTTTTATTAATTCTTTGAAATTTTAGTTCGAATTACTTATTAAATTTATTTATAATGGGCATGATGATGATTCTTTCGACCCTATGAACTGGAACAAGGAATGTTTGCTTTTGGGAGGACTTTTTTGTTCCTGGGCTTTTTGGTGGACTGAGGACTCATTGAAGTTGGTGGAAAGGGAGTTTCTTTCCAACTATAAAAGAGATGCCATGAAATCCGAGGCAGGAATTGAATGGATTTGTGGCATCGTGGAACGCTACATATTACAAGGAGGCCATGTTAGTCAAGAGTTAAGAAGCATGTGTTCTTTTGGAGTTCACCGTCGGGCTTCTTTCCTAAAATAAACTTGGGATGATAATCGGTGATCAGCATTCAACACTTCAGGATCTGGTTTTCCTAAACGGGACGAGGATTTCGAGTTGCAATCGAGAGCGCACTCTTTCACTCGGGAATCTGGTGCCAACTCTCCGAAACATTTGCCTAAAGCCATGTTTTTGATCTGGGTCGAATCCCACTCCATCCCACAGCCCACCCACACGCAAGTTGACCCGATGATAATAGCATATTACGGTGTTGTGTAGTGTAGAGGCCACGAGTCTAGTCAGGTCAAACCAACCGCTGAGGCTTCTTTCGGCGGTTTCCACGCGTTTTGGTTCGGTTGAGTGCAAGTGATGTTCGCTCAGTTGGGGAGGGCAGGCAGGCAGAAGAGTGACTGGCTGAACTACGAACAACTACTGGCCCAGGTGCCTATTTTCTCGAGGTTTTATGTGTCGTGTTACGAACGCCATTTTGTCTTTGTCTGCAGAACTCGCTGCATTGCTGCTGCTGCTGCTTCTGTAGGGCACTTGCTGCTGATTTTTGCTTCAGTGAGTGAAGCTTTCACTGTGCTCCCTCCCTCTGTCCTGTTGAGCCCTTCCTTCTGCGTGTCTACCCACCTGACTGCCTGCCAGTCATCTGATCGGTGCCACGAGCGCCAGCAGCAGAAGGTGGATTCTCTGCACTCGTCAATAACTCACAGGAGAAATGCTGGAAGAGAAGTTGCAGAAGTGGGAGTGAGAGGGAGCGGAAGATATCGGATAGATTGGAATCAGGACAATAGGAGCTGTGCGGGTGGTGTAGCGAAGTTGGGTGTATAGATTGGTGCATCTTTGTCGCCGTTGCCGCTGTTGGCACTGAGGGAGTGAGCGCAGTTGGGGCGATTTCATCGGCGTTGGCGTCGCTCCGGACAGATAGAGACCGTGCGCGGGGGTTGGCGATATTCTGTACAGTTTTGAGGCAAGGATAGAGAGACAGGAGATTGATTGCGAAAAGAGGTCAAGAGATTTTATGTCTGGTTGGGACACAGAAGACAAGTATGAATGGTGGGATGAAGTTGTGAGGGCGAATTTGGGGGAGGGAAGCTTTAGTAGGGGAAGGAAGTGTATGCTGGAGCAGCAGCAGGCAGAGGAGGTGGAATTTGATCTGTTGAAAGGAAGGGTGGCCGTGGAGGAGGAGGCGGGTAACTGATGCACTAAGGTGTTTTGTCGGAGTGGAAGTTAGCTATGGCTGGAGATGAGGGCTTCAGGGAGACTGTACAACCAGCGCAGCAGCAGACTGAAGAGCGACTGCAGGAGCTGCGAAAGTTGTTGAATAAACAGGATGGCGATGCCTTGAGAATTGTGGGAGTTGGTGCAGGTGCTTGGGGAAGTGTGTTCATTGCCATGCTGCAGGATGCTTACGGGCATATGCGCGATTCAGTCCAGGTGTGCGCTGCCGGTATACACGTCAAGCATTTATGCAGTGCATTGCAAAAGCCTCTCTCTGCCCTAAAAGTTTTGCCTCCTGTTGTGCATTTGAGCTTGTTTCTGTACTTTTGATACGAGCATCTGACGCAGTTTTCTCGACTGCTCCGATCCACAATTCGTCGCTAACATCGATGCTGGTGTGGACATTTTCCAATGCTGACGCATTTAGGTACGCATATGGCGTCGAGGGGGAAAAGCAGTCGATCGCGCCTCAGCGAAGCATCTTTTCGAAGTAATTAACTCGCGGGAGGATGTTCTTCGACGACTGATTCGAAAGTGCGCGTATCTGAAGTATGTAGAGGGCCGTCTAGGTGATCGGACCTTATACGCAGATGAAATTTTGAGGGACGGCTTTTGTGTCAACATGCTGGACACTCCCCTCTGTCCACTAAAAGTTGTCACGAATCTCGAGGAGGCAGTTTGGGATGCTGACATCGTCGTGAACGGTCTTCCATCCACGGAGACGCGCGCGGTTTTTGAGCAAATTGGACGTTATTGGCGAGAGAGGCGAACAATGCCTCTGATCATATCGCTGGCGAAGGGTGTGGAGGCATCAATCAAACCTGTACCACACATTGTGACGCCCACGAAAATGATCTTGGACTCAAGTGAGAGACTTTCCTGCTGCTGATCTCTTGTTTGCGTTTCACATCGTCGTTCTATTACACCGAAGATAGATTTTGTTGTGAGATACGTATATGTCGTGGATGCAGGATACTTTATGATACTTCAGGACATGATGTAGTTCTGCCTAGGAATCTGTTGAGTGAGGGAGAATTTTTTCCAGGCGTGTAGAAGCTAACAAAGAACTTACCAAGGCTGTATGTCACAAGATGGCAATCGCTCATATCAATATCTTCCTATACCGGCATAAGCTGGCAGAGCTTTTCTTCTTTAATCTCCTAATCTATCATCGTCTTGAAGCCTGGAGATCAATTTAAGTTTGAGCTTCAAGACTCTACTGACATCGCTTTTGGCATGTCATAGCTGGTGTTCCCATCGAACAAGTTCTTTACCTCGGAGGCCCAAACATCGCTGCAGAAGTATACAACAAGGAGTATGCTAACGCCAGAATATGTGGTTCCGAAAAGTGGAGAAAACCGTTGGCACGATTTCTGCGACAGCCGCATTTTATTGTTTGGGACAATTCTGATCTGGTTACCCACGAAGTTATGGGAGGTCTTAAAAATGTGTACGCCATCGGAGCTGGTATGGGATCCTGTACTTTTCAATGACCTGTACGCTTTCAGGAAATAGTGTGTCCTTTTTAGTGGTTTGTTTACTTCGACCTGAAATGTACCCTTTAGCTTTTAAATGTAAGTGGTGGTAATCGTCGGGAAGACCAGGAGAATTCACCTTGAGCGGATGTCAAATGTGGCACTACCGAGTCATCAAGGAACTATGCACTTGTGAAAATTGAAGACTCACTATTCTTAATAACGAGATTTTGACGGAAGCAGAAAGAATAAGAATTCTCAGAGACATGTCAGTACTTGCTAGAGCATCATTTAGCATCGGGTTCGGAGATGCTAACGGCCATCTTTATGCCATCTTTATGTTTAACAGGCATGGTTGCTGAGTTGACAAACGAGAGTGCCACGAGCAAGTCCGTATATTTTGCTTTGTGTACCTCAGAAATGATCTACATCACCCACTTACTTTCCGAGGAACCAGAAAGGTTAGCGGGTCCTTTACTTGCCGACACATATGTCACTCTTCTCAAAGGTCGTAATGCTTGGTATGGACACCAGCTGGCCACGGGTGAACTCACACCTGACATGGGTGATAGTATCAAAGGAAAGGGTATGATACAGGTACTAATTAATCTCACCACAGGCCTTGTTCTGGAGGTTTTTTACTTTCCGTTTTGCTGTCTCTGAGAGCCTTGACTTATCCGTTGTGAAGCCTTCGAGTCATTAAAACTTATGAATCATGAAGTTTCTATAGCATAGTATTCTTAAGGTGTACTAAAGCTGAAATAGATGCAAAATCCTAGTGGTTTCCTCGTGCTTATTCTTCACTTTAACATTTTCCATATCAATATGCAGGGAGTTTCAGCTGTAGAAGCATTTCATGAATTATTGCGGCAACCCAGTTTGAGTGTCATCCATCCTGAACTCAATAAGCCCGTTGCTCCCGTTGAGCTCTGCCCGATCTTGCAAACTCTGTACAAAATACTGATTCAAAGGTAAGAATTCCATGTTTTATATCCTTTTAAAAATCTGGATGGGATCATTTTCGTAGATCCAAGTTGGTGTTCCTCATAAGTGGATCGGTTTTTAAATTACTATTTTTTTTCATTTAGTTGTAGTTAGCGTGTTGTCTTCTTGTGTGGATCATCGGATTATGGGTACCTCAGACATACGCTGTTCAGGCGGGAAACGCCCAAATTTTACGTATATGGTCTCAAAATTTTCTTGTTTAGGGCTGGATCTATCCCATAGCACGTAAACGTCAAGTTTTTTCCTTTAATTTCCAGATAACTCTAGCGCTTTCCATTCAATAGAAGCTTTCAGCCCTGTAGTATAATCATTTGACATGTGCATTATTCACGTTGGTCTTGGGTCAGTGATGTTTCCCATTGGTAGAGAATGTTTTTTCACCTTTGCGTGATGTTTTTAAACGACAGTGGGACCTCAGCTTCGGTCCCACTGTCGTTTACCTGATCCTCCTTTGTCCATTATGTATCCCCTGAATCCTGATTCAATGCAAATTGCTTAACTGTCATGCAGGGACCTTCAGCCAGAAGGTATATTGCAGGCCCTGAGAGATGAGAACATGTATGATCCTCGTCAACGAATTGAAATTGCACAAGACAAGGCATATTACATGCCACAGCTTTTATCTATCCCAAACAAGACAAGGTCGTCCACTCCTGGTAGACATGTTGTTGGTAATGGTTTAGTGAGGATGATGGAAACGCCTTCAACAACAGTAGAGGTGTGAGCCTTAACAATCTCCAGGTGTAAGGCATTAGTTAAATACCTCTACTGGCTTTGTTTGGAATCAACGTAGACTGCCTGAGTGCTGCGGCTTTTTCACACCACTAAATGTTTCTCAAGTGTGACTACCAAGACTGCCATGACTTGAGTCCTCAAAATCTGATCGACAGACGGTTAAACATTTAGTAATCCTTAGTGACCAAGATCTTACTCACCTGCTAATTATTTTATCACCAGAAGCCCCAAGGATTAAAGGAAATACATGCACGGAGAGATTTTACAGCTGTTAGAAGAGCCCCCTAGATTAGCAACCGAATGTAATATTTTTGACTGTAAACCGCCTAGTAGATGCCAAGCAAGCTTCTCAGCAGACAAATCTCTAGCCGCGCCGGGGTACGCCAATTCTCGTAGAGAAAGACTACATTCTTGTTCTAACTTGGACGAGTAAATCTTTATATTTCCGGTGTAGGATATGGACTGCTCTAACCTTTCATTATGATTTACCTGCTCTTTGCAATGCTACCTGCAAGCTCCAGAATACGGCAAGCAGAAATTGTTGTATTAGGATATTTATCACACACAATTCAAATTATTAACTGTTTTGAATCGTGCGTGTTGATCCGCTATTACAGTCTTTGCGCTTTACTGTTAATATGTGAACTTGTCGGTTTGGTTCGGACCGAGCCTAGACCAAAATTATCAAGCTGGATATCATGGTGGCTGTGCATATCGGCCAAGCGAAAATAAAAGAAGCTTAAAAGCTACATACTCTTGCAAATTGAGTGGCCAGATTCTGAACTCTAGGAAAGTAATCTCAATCTTGAAAGCACGTCGGACATCTCACTCCAACATGTAGTCAAAACCTTGGAAGTTACTACTTTCCTACTTCTACTTTGTTATGATGCAAAAAATGATGCAATTTTGAACTAAAATATAATTTTCTAACGCTTTCATTTAATGAGATATAATGAAAATTAAGTTTTAGAGATGATAACAATGCAAGACTTTTTAAATCAGTGATACATTTATTATAAAATCAGAGCAAACACTATATAGAAATTTGATCAACCTCTAAACATGCTTATCAACTGTCATGTAAACATGTTTATCAAAACTCTAGAAAAACTCCTGGGGTAAACCTTTGAGAATGTAACGTTGTTTGGTTTCAATTCAATCCCTTCCATTCAAGATTTTGCAGATAAATTCATGAAAGTCAAAATAGTATATTGAAATACACTTGAAAGGAATGAACAAAGATGATTAACCATGTCTTTATTATTAGTCTCAAAAATACTTAAACACTTATAGTGAAAGTACATATTCAATCTTATTAAAGTAAGAATATAAAATTTTCATCTCAAATTTTATTTTTAATATTAGTATAGAAACAATATTGTTGGTATTGTTAAACATTGAGATTATGTAACACTAAAATTTAGAGAAACATTCATTCTAATATGAAAACATAAATTTTTAACTTGAAAAATATAAACAATGATTATACTTTTCTTTATATAATTTTAACCGAAAAAATAAAAAAATAAGATATCATTATCCATTTCATTCATAATGGATGGATGACATGGCATATAACCTTAACAAGAATACGGATTGTTGACGAGACGATTTCAACTAACACATTCAATTCTCACCTAGCAAGTACATGGATCGTTCACATGAAGCTATGAATCAACACACTTACTCTATACCTATTAAGCACGCAAATGTTGACATGATAGTTATGAATAAACTAACTATAATTTTATCTCGAGTAACCTCTACTTTAATTCTAATAAACTAAAGATGATTATAAACCTCCAATTTTTTAAGACACAACGTCCTCGTTGCACATACATTCAAATTCTTGAACTATCCAAAATGCATTAGCAAGATTATCAAAGACATTGATGTCGATGGTTTGAGTCGAAAACTATGCATTAGCCAAGAGGATGACACTAGAGCTAGATGACATGATGAGGTTGATAAGGAGATGGTGTTCAGTTGGCATGCATATGACTTCTTGTGTTTGTTATGTGGAGACTTAAGTAGGGAGGGTCACTTGACATCTTACCCTAGTCAAATAGGGGATGATTAATCTTCAGATCTTGAGGTTGAAGATGAGGGTATGAATCAGTGTGATATTCATGCATTAGTATTGGAGTTCCTATGGACTAGTATGATGTCAAGCATAATGAATGTCTGAGAGCTAAAATTGTGTTTTCCAACGGGTGAAGAGGTATCGGTTGGAGAAAGCACATGTTCTTTGAATGTGGCAGGATGGTAGGGTATCAATGGTACCGCATCCAACTCAAAGAGCGCGTATTGTGCGACATGCTCATGAGAAATTGGGACATTTTGAAGTGAAGCATACATACAACTTACTCCTTGGTCAGTATTGATGGCGTGGTATGCATACTCAGTTAGAGTAATTGGTATAACATTGCATGGTTTGTGATCTAGTGAATGCATCGTTCAATGCTCCAACACCAAAGTTACACCCCTTGCCTATCATAGAATTGGATTCTTGTTGGAGTTTGGATTTTGCTAGATCATTATATTATGATTGTACGACATCATCGATATGTGTTGACGATGATGGAGAATTTTTCCAAGTGGATTGAGTTGATGACATTACTTGACAAGACGAGTGAGGGAGCAGCGTATGCTTCCCTTGACAGGATGCTTAGTCATTTTGGTGCATCAGCTGAGATGTTGATTGATTAGGGTATAGAGTTTCATATCTTGTGTGACAAGACGTTGATTGATCATCAGATTACTACTCGAGATCATCTAGAGTCGGATGGTTTGGCTGAATGTGTTGTACATAAAGTGAAGAGAGCGTTGCGCAAGTATGAGCTACAAAAGGTATTAGAAAAGAACCTAGAGAGCAATGCAAGAATGGAAAGACACATGTTACTTACTCTAAGGAAGTATTTACATAAGAGTTATTGATTAAAACACAGGATCTACTCATGTATTCAAATAATCAATCTGAGGCAACAAAGGAAATGAATAGACATAGTGGGACACATCTCCATAGTGGATAACGGTTATGGTGGCCGTTACATCACAGGTGTAGTCTACATCACAACACAATTCTAACTATAAGTATAATAGAGAAAAGACAAGAACTAATAGGGAGTATGACAGTACTCTAACACTCCCATTTACTACTTACTTACTTCTCTTTCTCATTTTCAACTAACAAACTTAAATTCTGATTATGACACCAATGACTTTCTATAGCTAATGGTTATGTCGTTGGGTAGAACCTTTGATGGATATGTATTTTGCAAGTAAACATCAATATGGATGGCTTCTCTCCAATAATCATGTGAAATACCAGAATGTGTCAGCATAGTGACAACTGAACCGATCAAAGTACAATTATTCTGTTCAGCTATTTTGTTTTGTTCGAAAAATTCTGTTATTTTGTTCAGTATTAGAAATAAAAAACTATCGTTGAATACTATGAAGCGTACAAAATTCACTAAAAGCTCAAGATTTGTATTCAAGAGCATTATATGATCGCAGAACCTTGATGCGCTTGTTCACGTACATTTTAGCCATCGATTTGAATTCTTGAAACTTGGCAAAAGCTTTAGACTTCTGTTGTATCAAATACACATGCATATATCATGAAAGGTCATCAATAAATGTGATGAAATATTTACGTCCAAAGAATGTTTGAGTTTCTTCTCACCACATTTATTGTTGTGCGGCCAAGATCCATACATGCCGACAATAATTCGTTGGAGGCCTAGTGAGATGATGAACCTTTATGACCCAGACATGTGGATGAGAGTGTTTTTTCAACATGTAGATCTCTTTCGAAGAGTCATGCTTGCAGTGATTGAGAACCTTGCAATTGCTCAGCAAAGGGATACGTTGCGGTACAAAATTATCCGGGGAGGAGGTTATCGACCATCAATCTGTAGGTTCCATGTGAGGAACTACATCTATCTATATTAGACTGCACCGACAACATTGAATGTGATGGTGGGACGCACTATCTTCTACTATCTTCTACTATCTTCAACGTGTAGGAAGCGAATGCGAGAGGTGTTATATTTTGGAATTCTTATGTTGGAGAATTGTGATGGTATTATTCGCAAGGATCATGTACGCAACTATGCGTCATGTCACATTCCAAACATGGATGGTACTTTGTAAACAAGCTTGGCAACAATACTTGCTGGCTTAAAGTGCATGTTATGTGGAGCAACTAGTCAAGCGTCTCGTATGTTAGTGTGTGATAGATATTATAGGGGATGACACATGCTGTGCCTAACTCCATCTATTTATGTTATTCCAGCTGGACGATGAATTTGTTCTCAATGTACTTCGAAGGTGTAGATGACTTGATCTTCACATGTTATGACTTGCAAATAGGCGACAAATGATGGGATGACATAGTAATCGGCCTATTGATTCACGCTGCCATGGAGGTGTCTAACATGTAGTTGTAAATAGGACTACTTGGGAATCAGAGTAACATAAACGCCAATTAGGGGAGCAAATTGTGGTACACTTGTGTTTGTTTTATGTTTTCATCTTTGAGTGAGGTTCTCTCTAAACCCTAGTGTTACAACAGTTCATTAACTTCTCAAACTCAGAGAAACTTCAAAACAGTCATAAAAATTTCAAGAACGACACAAGCTCATTGTCACTCTGCGATCACTAGCATAACCATGCTCTGATACCAATTGTAAACATAAAATTGAGGAACTCAATGAAACATTCAAGCCAAGTCACCAACATGAGACACTTGCGTATAACGTGGTTCACTTCTTTTTGGAGAAGCTACGTCCACAACGGAAAGCTCACTCGTGAGAGGTATATTACAAGTGTGTCTTGAGTAACACACAAACGCTGGATATACATACCCAACACCATCGACTAAACTAAATATGTAGATCCTGAAAATAATCCTAAATCGGAGTTAATCTTAGCAACATAATGTTGTCTTACAACATAAAAATAGCACTTCACAACACATTAAAAAACATAAGTTTATAACAATTTAATTTTTTCGTTAAATAAATTTATGAATGATTTTAACAAATACTAATAAATGAAAATAAAAATCTTAAAATTTTTTCGCATCTAAAATATAATGATTAATTTTTTTAGTTATTAAGTTTTAAGAAATAAAGAAATAAAATTTTCATTTGTAATATTTTGGTTTAATGAATTTTTTGCATTCATCACATAAAGTTTTTTTAAATAATATGTTGCAAAGCTATACTATTGTACTTTTTTCATTAAAAATTTAAATTCAAAAAAATAGAGATGCAAAAATTTTACAATTGAAAAATTTTGAAAACAATAACTTAACTATACAAAATATTGGTTAAATCAAGAATTTGTGCTAATTTGTACGAGGTTTGAAAATTTACTAACGTGTAAAATAATTTCAATTCAAGTTAGAGTAACATTTAACATCTATTCTGATCAAACATAAAAAATAATCACATTGTTGTCTATGGGGGCTACTTGAGACACCTAGTCTCATTTTGTTGAGGGTATTACAGTTAAGTAGTAACCTTGGGTACTAGCTATTTATAGCTAAGATGGTCGCGTGGACTAGGGATAAATACCTTGATTTCGCCTTGTAAAGTAAGTCCTTTGTGGAAAATCAAAGTAAAATGCAGTGTGTTCTCGGTGGACGTAGCCCCTTCGAAGGAGTGAATGATGTTGCATCTTGTTTCGCGTGTTTCTTGTCACTTGCGTGTTTTGACGTTACAATTGGTATCAAAGCCGGTTTTGGTTCGGACTCTGTATCAGATCGACGTTTAGAATTTTTCTCGAGATTATGATTTGAAAATTTGTGATAAGATTTTTCACCAAGAGTTCTACCATTCGCAATTTTTAGTGACAATGTTCGGAAGGTTGCAGTTTTTTGTGATATAGTTTTTTCTTTTGGAAGATGAAACGGACGAGGGACGTTCGATGAAAGTGATTCGAAGGGCTTTGGAGTTCGCTCGAGTGACCGGTTAAGTGACAAATTTGGACACAATGGACGAACCGTGTGCAAGGTTGGTGGTGCAGCAATCGGATTGCACCGACGAAACAAGGGTCATCTACGTAAAGAGTCTATGGGTCGTTTTTCACTTCAGTCTGTGAATTTTTGACGGATTGAACGCCTAGAGTTGCCAGCCTTGTCCGGAAGTGTCTAGGAAGGCTTTCAGTTGGGATTACACTATAACGCAGTATCTTGATCAAGCCAAAAAAACACCTTCATCACCAGAATCTTGATTGAACCTACTCTTTCACATCTGTCAGAGACGGCGAAAGAAAGCTGTCGTGGACTCCGGAAAAGAATGGTGTGCGACTCGTTGCCCATTGGAAAGCAGGGAAGGCACTCGATCTGGGAGAAATCACATGCATCATTATGGACTGCCGCATGGAATGAAGCCCAAAACTCAGCGAGGAGTTGCAGAGCAAGATAAAATCTTTTGAGAACATGAAAGCCGAGGCCACACGATTGAGGGCCCAAACTTAGAATTTCAGTTCGAAGATGACATCTATAGGAATTTTGTAGTTGTATTAAACTCTAAGAAAACGAAGCTTTGTGAACTCCAAGCAAAAACTTTGCGAATACCATCTCTTAGCAAGAAAAAAGATAAAGACGACGAAGTGGTAGAATAAACAGAAACTCAAGACGAGCTCGATGACAGCGACAAGGAAGGTATAGACAACAAGCTTTTCCAAAATTGGAGCTAGAAAGTAGAGCGGCCGAGGTGGAGGAAGCGACTGCTACACATAGCCAAGCAACAGAATTATACCGAGACTCATCAACTGGAGATGAGGTGTCAAGCATCAAGAGGGAATTGGACCAAGAAGCTTCTATCTCCACCGTCATGAAAGACAGAAATCAGGAACCAAAGCATTCAAAGCACGTGATTGCTGAAGCAAATCAGCCAAAAAGTCAGAGCTGAAGCATTAATCGATGCCACAACTCTACTCGGAGGATCGACTTACATTAGTGCTCCAAGGAGAAGAAGGCGTTATGCCTTGTTTTCTATTCACGGATGATTTATTCACCATATACCAAAGAGAAGTGGAGAGACAAAGTGGCGTTTCCAAACAACTTTTCTCTGAGACGGAAGGGTCCAATCATGCTCATAACCATACATTCGGTCGGAAAGTTGCTTCAATCCACCAGATTGTCACGAGTGATAGGTTCAGTGGCAATTTGTTGTGACTGAGGTCAGACGATTCTGAGGGATCTACTCGTTGTAAGCTTGATTCAAGAACTAGAGGCATTGACATGGAGTCTGAATTGTTGTACACTTTTGTACTCCTTAGATAAAATTTCACCTTCGGATGAGTGCTTTTGGCATCAAGCAGGTTGATGTTTGCTATTGTTTGATGTCTCTTTTGACCAACGGGCAATTGTTGATTTCGTCGGAATTATGCGTCGAGAACTCAAAGATTACAAATGTGTCAAGATGCTAGAAGGTCTGGCAACAATTCAAGTTTGAAGTTTTGATTTTTGGACATCTTCTCCTTGAAATATGACTGTGGAAGTATGGAAGTCGCAAACGCCTTGATGCTTACAGATGTTGCACCAAAGAAAGTAGCATTGAACCAGATAGAAGCAACTCTCAAGCTAACAGTTGACACTTTAGCAGGAAAGCAGAACTAACTTGTAGACGTAGAGCCGCAAGTGGCGAAACTGAAGGCAAACTTAGACGTTGTACAAGCCGACATGGACAAACTAAAGGGACAAGCATTGCATCGACTTATCAGAGCTGGAGAGCTTACTTTCGCTCTCGGTGATGAAGCGATGCGATGGAGTAAAACAACAGCAGAGATTGGACGACTAAGGGCAATTGGACTGCCTCAAAGGAGGCCTAACTAAGTGGAGTGGTGCGCATGCCACAATGTGAGCGCATTGTCCGCTTGGTTTGCCCATGTGACAAGTTGGCGGTTAGGGCGGCAACGCCGTAGTTTCTACTTCTGTAACAACAAGATAGATCGTCAAGCAGTTAGGGCCGAATGGCAAAAGTCTACCGCCGCGGGCCAAATACATGCATCATCTTGGCACGCCTCCGAACGACGAGGGACGAGGGACATTTACAAACCCCCCTCCCAACAATTGACCAAGATCAGCTTGAGCGATCATGGTTAGCAAAACTAACTACGGTAAGTGGGTAACAATGATCTGCCTCGCTAACCGCGGTAGGTGGTAACCGGGGTAAGATTAACGCATCACGGGTTGCAGATCAACCACGCCAGGTTGATAATCATGGTGGCATGATAAACGCAATTGACGATATGTGATCGACGGTGACGATCCATAATTGACGGTGACGCTGATGATTCATAGTTGACGATCGACAGTCACAATAGTCACGGACGACGGTTAGTTGAGGGTAACATTTGTTGCGGATGACGATAAGTTGTAGACAACGGTCGCGAGCGGCGGATGGTTGCTGGGTATGTAAGTTACGGACAACGGTCGTGTGCAACGTTTGTTATGGGCGACAGTAAGTTGTGAGCAACGGTCGCGAGCGCAGTAAGTCGCGGACGACAGTAGTGGACGGTCGCGGACTTAGTTAGTCATGGACGACGGTGCGAATCAAGTCACGGGTGACAGTCAGTCGCAATAGTGAGGGGCAGTTAGGGGTGATAGTTAGTCGCGGACGCAATTAAACGCGGACTACGTGAATACCAATTGTGGATGACGGTGAGTGAAAGTCAGTCCGGGCAAAATTGGTCACGAGCGACATGATGGCCTGTTGCGGGCTCAGTTAGTTGCGGACGACAGTGAGAGCCAATTGCGGATGCAATCAGTTGAGGGCAACGTAAATCGTGAGGTTTAAGGTCTTAGTTTAATAGGTGTGTCTTTCACTGAACTCATATCATCGAAATAGGAGGTGTGTGTCTTTCAATGAATCCATTTCATTGAAAGAGAGGGAAGAGTTCTCGAGATCTCCATATTGACGGGTGAAAATCTCCGCTCACAAATGTAGGTGTGGGGGAGTTTTGATCATTATGTGATTAATGATCGAAATAAGTATCGGTATATAGTTGTCGAGGATTTTGATCATTATGTGATTAGTGATCAAGATGTGCATGGTACAAGTTACAGACAGTAGAGTGAAACACAATGATATCTCGTATTTTTTCAAACAAGAGTGTTTGAAAAATTATTTCACTAGTCAAGATGGACGGTAAATCTTGATAATTGAGCTAGTCAATCTTGACAGTAAACTCTGATGTTTGAGCTAATCAAAATTGTTGGTATGCTTTGGTGAGAGTTAGTCCATCTTGATTCTAAACTCTGATGGTTAACCTAGTTCATCTTGATTGTAAACTCTGATGATTAAGCTAGTAATTCTTGATGATAAACTCTAATGATTGAGCTATAATTTATTGACTGTACACTTCATCCAACTGATCCGTTGGCCAAAGTTATTTCCTTGAAGAGTTTCAGGTGACACAGTGCTATCATGCAAGTTGTGCATAGGTAGAATTTGCTAGCATAGTATTTTCAATTATCTCTTTATATATTTACTCTATCATGTGATGGTTACGGCTTAGTTCTAGTTAAGTCTTGTTTGAAAAGGGTACTTGTATAAGATATAATTCTAGAATTTCCTGTGTAGTAATTATAAAAATTACGAGATTTCTGTTCCCTCTATGCTAGCAGGTTTTCTAGTTACCTCTTTATGTTAATACTCTATCATGTTACTCTATTAGGTTTATATCTAGAACTTTCCGTAGAGTAATAATGTATTTTATAGAGGTTAATGTTTTATTAAAGTGAGTTAAGGGGGAGATTGTTGAAGTTAATTCAAGTGAAGGAGTAACCTTGGATCCTAGTTGTTTATAGCTAGGACGGTCGCTTGGACTAGGGATAAATACATGGGATTTGTCTTGTACATTAAGTCTTGTGTGAAAAATCAAAGTAAAGTGCAGTGTGTTCTCGGTGGACATAGCACCTTCAAAGGGATGAACCACATTACATCGTCTCGCGTGTTTTTGATTACTTGTGTGTTTTGACATTACACATTTATCTTGTTGTAAGATTGACTTGCGTATGTGGTTCACTTGGTAGTTGCATAGTTGAAAGACAATCTTTGTTATCGACATCAAAAATACTCACATGGTTGTCTATGAGCGTTATTTGAAACTCCTAGTTTCATTTTTCTTGTTATAAGATAGACTTATGTATGTGGTTCATTTGGTAGTTCCATGATTGAAACTTAATTTTTGTGATCAACATAACTTTGCGTCTAAGAAAATACAAGAATTTTTTTGATGAATTGTGTTGACTAATGGGATGGGTCGTAGCTTGAAGTAATAGCTATCAAAGCTTTTATGTTTCCCATTTGTAAGTTTGTGCTAGTTATACATGTAATTACAGTCTTCATATGACAATCGTTTGATGATGTGACATGATTATCATAAAAGGTTGAGGACACTTGAGCCTAGATGAAGCTTTTTTCAAGTATTATACAGCTTTGGAAATTGCTATTCTATGTGGAGTAGAAAACTAGATGTTGCAATACAAAATCTAGTTTTTAATCATGTTGGATTGCTATGTAACTTGATGTGAGACCTCAAAAAACTTTTTCACCTTAGTTCTCCATCTATAGCAATTGTAGTCTTTTCTATTAAAAATCATATTCACAATCATAATTGGCACAAAAAATGTTGCTACAACGACCTAGATCTTACTGTGGAGTATTTTGCAAACGTTCATGATCTTGCAAAAGTTTATCATGCACTATCTTTAATTTCTTCTTCAGAGAGACAACCAAAGGACAAAATGCAGTCCATGGATCTAGGCAAGACGTTAAGGCCAAAACCTTAACTTCTTTGTAGAGGTAAGGCCAAAAGCTTGAGATATTTGCTTGATGAGACCCCATTTAAACGTAAATTGCTTGATGGGACCCATCAAGTTTCAATTTATCTGATGGGATCCTACCCAACAGTCCACGTCACCATAACTCCTTAAGAACACACCGATGTTTCAAGGATGAATTTGTCCTCAACAATTCATGTGGGCAAAAATATTCATTGTGGCAGTCTGGTGCCGTAGATCTACTAGAGCAGAGATTTGATGGTTTGACGAAAGAACTCACGATTACTGGAGGTGGAAGTTGTACTGCCAATGGCATTGCCATGTATCTCTAATCATTGTTTCCAGATCCAAAAGGAATTTATCCGAGTTAGTGTGCTTGTGCAGATTTTTTTTGCAACGCGAGTGCAACCCTTAATGTCCATAAGCTTAGATTCATTCGATTGGATGTGGAAATCTTGCGGGCAAGAGAGTATCTAGTTTTGTTAAAACTTCAGTGGCACGCAGTCAAAGCCATCGCAAAAACACAAATTATAACATATTTGTGGAATTCATTTGTACAAGAATATATCTGTACTAGAACGCTTATTAGAACTCACCGACGGTGTACCGTTGGTGGGATCCCATTGGATATATTAAAACTTGATGGATCTCATCAAGCAATTTACATTTTCGTGGGGTCCCATCAAGCAAATACCTCCCAAAAGCTTACTTCTACAATTAGAGAAATCTTTAGAAACTGTAAAAACGGGCTTTCTTTTGAATTTCTAGAAATGGGATGTGAGTATTGTTATACTTCATTCACAAATTTCATCTCTGAAGCAAATAGATGAGTGTGACAAATGTATTCTATTATTTGATGTTATTGAGCGACATTTTCATTGCAAAAAGTTGTCAAATAGGTTGTATGATTACTTAAAGTTGTTGAACTTCAAGATAAACAATTTTGACACAAAAATCCAAGATCACATTGATGCATTTGATAGTCTTGACATTGATTATTAGAATTTGAAATATTGGAGAGAGTATAAATTAATGAAAGGAAAGCTCTTCATCTTCTAAATCCATTGTTTGCATACTCTTAGTTAATATCACATGTCTTGTTTCATCATGATAGGCAATTAATTACATACAATAAAATTGTAAACTTTCTTTTGACTTGTAACTTACAATTAGAAAATGATTTTTCCATCTACTCCATATTCTTCTTCTTCAAAAAAAATTTCAACTAAAAATATACATCATATAATGATTCTTATTATTAATCACATGAATTTATCACTATATAAAAAGTTATTTATTTCAAAATTGACATTAAAAGCTTGACATGTTGTGATTGAAATAACATATGTGGATGTCATATCATTTCACACAACATTGATCTACTATAAATCTAAATATGAAAGTTTAACAAACATGATTGATATATTGATCAATGCAAAATATCAATACTTCAGTATTGATATTCTGCATTTGAAGTCCAATCATGATAGTTCATATATTCATGACCAATACTGAAACCATTAATGACATGTAATTTATATTGTAGAATTTTTTTGGTTATTTTTTTAGTAGATAGATTATTTTAACCTCATATGTTATATTTTGACTCAATTTCCAAACAATCTTGATATTTTGATACCACCTAAATTGTGAATAATATATCCATTGATACTTGAAAAACAAATGGTTCAATTTGGAAACATATTTCAAAAAATAAAAATGAAAAATGATTTGTTTAAAGAAAAAGAACTAAAATGTTGTTTAGAGAATAGAAAAACCAATCCAAAGAATTTTATAGATTCTATATGAAAGAAGAAAATTTTTCAAATACTATTTGTTAGGACATGAAACCTTGAGGCATATAATTCATATTTAATATAGAAAAAATAAGTTTTTTTAAAAAATATATGAAAAAAAATTGGATAATTCAAAAGGTTCATAAAATAGAAAAAAACACAGAGTGCTGTATGTGTGTGGATGTATATTTTCTTGGTTTTCGTATAGCTAAAGTTGTTTGACATGGGTGGGTGAGACTCGATGCAATGCAAAATTCGTACGATGCAGAAGCAAACTGTAATTGAAGTTAAGGTTTTCTACTTGTGTTTTAAAAGCATTTAAAAAAAATTATTTACTGAGTGAGTGAAAGGTTGGTAATACACACTTGACAATAGATTAAAAAAGAATCATCCTTATAAGATACATCAAAAAAAAATATGTTTGAATAATGATATACACCTTCAGACATGCCAACAATAAAACAAACACCAACATGATTATGATGATTTTAGTCAAGCTTATCGTATTGAATGGAGATACTCATCAACATTTTCACGCATAAGTATTCATCAAATGGAATCAATTTCCAGGTTGGACAATCAATGAGTATGAAACACATGGCTGATAACTACTTATCCATTGCAATTGTACTCTTCCTATCACTGAGGTTTACATTTAGATTAGTCGTTATTTGTTAGTGATCTTCAAATGATGTTTAGATGTTTACCCAATTTAAACCATCAATAAAGACTCAAATAATCAAAGTCTATAGGGTTAGGCATTTATACAACTGATGTTACTTTTGAGTTTTCAGTTCATGTCTGTTTTTATTTTTTCTTCTAGCCAAGTTAACATTTTTCTTTACATATTATGATTAGAGATTTCATGCTGAAATTTTTATTTCAAATATAGAATATTCATAAAGTAAGACCATAATCATATTTTTGGTTGTTGAAAATTATTCAACAAAACCAAGAATTGTAGCTAGAAAGATCAAAGTACTCCATTCATGTATAACTGGATGAAATGAAGAATGTAGTATGAGCCTACGGCCATTAGCACTACAATAAGAACTATGTCAATCTGAAACTAAAATATCTGAGCTATCTACATCAACTAGTCTACATACTTGTTATGCTTATGAATAAGCTTCATTAATGTGGTTACTACTTATGGATGAGAAATAGAGAATGTAACACCGAGAAGAATGTATTCCCTTAGCCAACAGAAGTAAGTGCTCAATATGATACCACCTAATGTAAACCGATGCTTGTGGTGATCTCAAGATTTGTGACCATACCTCCCATGTAAAGGTTAAAACTCCTAATGTCTCATATAAAACCTTGCGTCATACACAAGTATTGCAACAAAATGTGGTATCAAGCGAATTAAACCTCAATAGAAGCAAGACTACATGTAGAGAGGTTGTTTTAGAATCAGTCTTTCCAATTGAAAATCAGCCGCAGTATATAGACTTGGCATTCAACAAGAACAAAGCTCGGCTTCTAAAGTTTGAAAGCCTAAACTCATTTAGCTTTTCAACGAAAATGCTCTTTTATGCCTAATAGAAAAATAGATTCCTATATTTTAAAAAAGTTGTTTCAAAAAACCTATATATATCAACTGAAGACATGATGGCAATCATTTCAAATTCTATCGTAACTAGTTTTTCCTTTTTGACCCTGTCGTGGATCGAGGAAATCAGCAATCGGCCCTGAGCTTTTCTTTTGTGCTAAGGAATGAAATAAAAAATGTGAACTTTAATTTCATTCCTGTGATGATGCTACAATAATCAACCATGAAACCTGGCGAATGGCAAGATTGAAACCCGCATCATACTCCAAATTTCTTAGAATATTATTGTTACTCTCTGGCAGAAAAAAATACAAGAATGTGATCTTGTTAGATATATTGATACATTAAATAAATAAATATAGGTAAAAGAGGTCAAAAGGATATCTGTATGCAGCACGTGTAAGCTCCCTGTCATTCAGTTAGCTCCACATAGTATATCTTGCATATACGTCCACCAGATTAGTCTTATACCATGATCGTAGTCCTACAATCAAGTATAGAGGACGTCCAACCAACCAGCATCTCTTCACCGTCCCATCGAGATGTTGCAGGTAAAAGCACTCCCAAATAATCCAAGGACCATGTAGGGCGCTAGCCACTTTCGGCCATCCACCCTTCACTGAATTTGAGACTTTTTCTTTAACTATGTAAACCTGTAGACCAAACATTAGAGCAATTAAATACAATAAATCACTATAATTGAAACCTGAGGTATTAATTGAAGGCTGTTATGTGCAAGAGTTTGATCTATCGTTGGCGCCAGGTTTGGTCCTGATGGTGATGGGCCGGCCATGGACGGATGCTACGTGGCTAACGGTCAAGCCTGGACTCACTTTCCACCGCCTTGAGGCTACATCCCTTAGATTCAACATTCTCCACACAGAGTAAAGAAGAGTTGTATATAACAATATCAGACACATAATATCAGACTCAGAGCGGGGAGTAACTTTTGGGACCGGCGAGGTTTCAGCGATTGTGAGCCGAGAACAAAATGGATCTGCAAAAGCCTTGAAACGGGGGCCGATCTGCCGGAATCAGTTCACCTCAGGACATCCCTTAGCATGTTGGCTGTTGGAATAGGAATAATTTACAGTTAAATCTCATAAATAAAATTCCCTCCACTTCTGTGACACCAAAAAGGCAGATTGGCATGGCCCGTCCAACTGGGATCTCGAAACGCAAATATGAATAAAATAGCGTCGTGCAGGTGCTCGAGTTCAGGGTTTGGGGTCTTTAAGGACACATGATGATGACACGGGAATGTTTAATAATGGCAGATGGAGCCTTGCAAAACTGAAGAATGGTCGAGCCTGTGCCCAATGCGTTCCGATACTCGGGAACTGTTTGAGATCTATATCGAAGATCGCTCGCTCAGTTTCTCAATCACTCAGAGCTTCGATGATCGATGTGACAATCTCATCAGTCCAGAACCAGAGCGGCCATTATTCAGGGAGGTATGTATGTCTCCGAGGTGCAGGAGCTACAGGAAGCAGGATGCTGGCCAGAATTTGGGGATTTCTTCGGATCCTGTCCCCTCACACAAACATTCTGCAGACACGGACATCATGTGTCAACATGGATCCCTCCGGAATCGCTGATCTGAGTTCAGGATGGGGAGATGGTGGCGCTGTGAGTGAGCAAGTCCTCGGTGTTGACAGCAGGTCAAGTAGGAGACGAGAAGATGCGGTGGTTGAAGATGCTCGGCCTGCCCAAGCCTCGAATGGAAGCTGCTTCCTTGCCGGAGCTGCTGATCTTCATGTTTCCGTATCTTGTTGATCGTGGCAGTGACTGCAGACCCTGACCTGCACTCGGAGACGGAGCTAGCTCAAGCGTTAGACACTATGCAGAGCAGCAGTCGAACGAGAGGGTTCGATCAGTTGCAGCCCGCAGCATTGGACTGCATGCCCAGTCCATCACAATCAAAGTAATCATCCCCATGAGAGAAGACAGACAAAGACGAACACAGCTGAAATTGGAATCAAATGGAGCTGTTGCAGGAGTTTGACCCCATGGGATGCCTCTGAACCCAATGTAGCACGGGAGCTGAAAACCAACTAACCGGCCTCTCGTGGGCAGCATTTTATTGGGCAAGGCTCAGGAGAGAACCTACCGGCTCCTCGAAGGCGGTGGAGCCCTCGGAGAGATGAAGAGCTCACACAACCAAGTCCCAGTTCTGGCCTACCGGAGTGGCTACAAACAACATTCTTGGTCAAATGGCAACCGAAAGCTCGAGCATTGAAGCATACCAGTACTAGCTAGCTATGCACAGGAAGAGCACCACCACGTGGAGCCAAATCAGGGAGCGTTTAGCTTAAACAATGAAAGGTTCTATCTATTCAGGCTTGCACGTATCGAAAACTGCAACCTTTGAATATCTGAAATAGCCATGGCCAGATACAGACTGAGAGTTTAGCAGCTACCGAATGTTGTCTATTATGATCATGGCAGAACATAGAGACTGAAAGAGCAGCCTTCTTTAAAAGCCTTAGAGGTCGTTCTCATTATCGTGGGGTCTCAGGACCAGAGTCAATTGGCTATCATCATTCGAGAGACTGGAGACGGCTCTTACCATGGAAGATTAACAGCAACCTAGATGCCACAAGAGAACATGATATGTATCATGTTCGTGTAGGATCTGGAACATGAAGGACATATGCTGAACGGAATGCCAAAGCCCTTCACAAGCCACGTATCCCACGTCAAAGTTTGTTTTGTTCCACAAACAAAATTCTGGAAGTGGTGGCTGAACCTCGCCATTAGGATATTATATATGGGCGAACGAGGGAGAGAGACGGATGAAGTGAAACGAGTCCTTGCCTCGAATGATTGCCAGATCAATTGAGGGGTCCGAAGGCAATAGACTAAGAATTGGAGTACGTCCTAGCCGACCCAGCGAGAGCAAATATGCTCTTAGGTCATTCATCCCTGACCACCCTGGGGGTTGTCATCCTCGGTTCCGTTGGCTCATGATAACTGCACTAGTACGCGCACACTAGAGCCAAAAAGTGGGTGCTCGTAGCCGTCTATCACGTGGAGGGAAATATTATTTTGTCACAACGTCGGCGTCATAATCAACACTCATTCTTTTCAAAGTCCCTGCTACGAATGTAGGAATGGGTAACATCTCTGAGTCCTTTCCGAAAAGGACTCAAAAATGTCTTCTTTTTATATCATGTTTATATTTTAACTCCAGGTCGAAAGCAGCACTTTTTGCAAACATTAATCACAGTGGAAAGTCAAGAGACTCGGGATTTCCCCTTCCTTCAGGATACCAGGTCTCTTCCTAGGGACTTGACATGTTGAACACGTTCTTGGACCTTCGCTTGACTTAGTAAAGCGTATTTGATCATCTGCAAAAAAAGCTTTAAGTTTGCGTTCTTCCAAAGTGTAACGATTCTCTCTCGGGGTCAGAGTTACATCTACCAGTGAATCCATCGACTTGACAATCTGCTGAAGCTAATGCTTCTCTGTTTGAGATTATGGTGATGGCATCTACCAGAAAATTACTGTGAGCTCTGCAATGCATCATTCTTTTACCCAAAGAGGAATCTTGTAAGCCTAGGACTTGATCCGGAGCCCACTTGACCGAAACCTTCTGTCAAGCCGAAGGTCTACTCCCTTCTCGGCAACGACAGGAATTGGAGTCGACGACGCCGTCCTGCCTGAAAGGAGTTGTGTAGATGTGAAGTCTTTTCTTCAGCCAACAGACGTTCATTCCTGTCCAAGGCTAGATGTAAGCTTCATCATATTCTGTAGATATAAGGAGCGAAATTTCTTGAACATAATGATGTGCATGCAGATAAGGCCTTGAGTAGATGTTCCAGATAGATTCGAGCTAACCTCAATTCACCTGTGAGTTGATGGAAACACCGTATGCAGCACTACCATGAGGGCGAATGGTGAGCGCCAGGTCTCGTTTACAGAAATCATTATGCCTCAATACATGGGAACTGGTAACTGCCTCGTACAAGTTCCCGCACTAAGAGATAAATTGAAGCATTTCAGAAACCCGAAAGGTTCAGAGCTTGAACCTCCAAAATGGCCAGCTACTGAAAGGCTGTAGATGCAATGAGTAGACCTGCTGCACATGTGAGGGGAAAGTGAAAGAAAAGATGTGAACGAGGAAGCTAGTTACCCTGCAAAAAAGGCACTTTCATGGACAGACAGATGCTGGCATCTCTCGTTTCCATTATGACACTGCAGTATCCCTCAAAATGGTGTGCTTGCTCATTTTACGCAGCCTTGCAACCATGACAGACCTCGACATTGGAAGGAACAGGGATTGATCTATGATTGAGGAAAAAGTGAATGTTTCAGGGTGCCACATGGGTTCAAGAATCATCCTCCAGGTGTAGATGCTTACCGTACAGAGATGAGAGTCAGTCCGTTATTTCAGCAAAATTGATCTCCCAGATCGAACAATACGATCAGATCGAAAACCAGCATCACGAGTGAGCAAATGCTTACTCGTGATGCGGCTGCACTAGCTCCTTGTTGCATACGGTCTGCGTCAAGAATTCTTATTCCATCCACGTAATCGCAACAATAGCGTTGCGGATGAAGCTCAGCTCGCTCTTCCCTGCGACGACTGCCTGTCATAAATACGTATGAGTCATGCACTTCTCATATGATATCGATGATTGTGAGCTCCATGTTACTTTACAAACATGATGTCTGTAACGGGCCTGTCACAGATCAGCAGGCCATTCGATCAATTCGTCCTTGGTCATAGTTTGATTGCCCAATGTTATCTGAGTCAGGTGACTTCGCGTACGTTCTGAACATAAAAACGCACTGGATGAGTGGATGCAAGGGTGAGCGAGTCTGAAGTTCAGCCGGGAGCCATCGTCCATTGGCAACATCGTGGTATGACAAAGAGCAACTCAACCCATTGACTCATGACGGGACTCGCTCGCCATAAGGATCCTACGGCCGCCATGATTCGTAAAATAGAGAATAGAAGGTAATTCCTGTGCAGTCCTATGGTGCAATCGTCTAAGAAATCATGACGGACTGTCTCTCGAGTTCTGATAGTTTCGAGCCATAGGGCCCTATATCTGGTATTTCAGACGTTACTGAATTATAATGTCGTGGGCTAGTATAGTGCTGAGCTATGTACGACAGCAGGACTACTTACGCAGACTACTATGCAATCAGGTTGTGGTCATGGATAAACGAAACTGGCAGTCAAGTCAGCCTTGGAGGACTGGCAGCTGTGCTAGCTCTGCAAAATTTTTGGAAAAGTATGTAGAGGTATCGAATGCATTTCATTGACTGCCTACTCCTGCTGCTTCAGCACTTCTTCCGGTATAGAACATAATCTTACGTTCTACTGAATAAACTCATTCGGATTGAAATCAGAGCTACTCTAAGTAGGACAATCGGACTCATCTGGAGACCCATCTGTGGGTCCTCCATTCTGGACATAACCTGAACCAACTGGCATCACCACTTACAACTAGCCCCCGGCCCCGACGACTTTAAGGCTGAGGACAGAAATGTCTTCAGCAGTCGACAAGAACGGCAAACTCGGGACTTAATCTGCAATAACTCCTTAATAGCTGCCCTACTTAAGTATGTAATTGGAGATATAGTATTCAAGAGTATCCTCACTCCACATCATGATCTGCAGCGGAAGGGAGTACGAGTACGTCCCACAGACGTTTTGCTGCTACAAGTTTAACGGTGACTGATTCAGTAGCGACCAACATTCGATATGGACGAATCCCAGCCATATCGACGCTGCTTCTCCGGAATTACCTCTTGAGCACGTGCGCCTCGACCACATATCAAGCACATTACATCCCAAAGCAGCTCCAGACGAGCTCCATCATCTGCATGCAGTTCAGAGCATGGCAATTACAGAATATGGATGTAACACCGAATCGGTATAAACTCGGGGTAAATGGTCCCTTCACATTTATCCCAATCTTGTTCCGCACTGAACCCGGACGTCGACGATTTTGACTAATGGAACAATGTTGAATTACAGTCTTATCTCATTGACCCACGTGACCTGTCTGGACGTTGTAAGACCTACCGCCAAGATCACATGTGAAACAGACTCTCATATAGTAGCGATCAAGTCCTTTACGACTAGGCTGATCGAAATTGGTTTGAAATGCCCAGTGGGCTGCAAATGACGTCGATGACAGAAAAGCCGACACTGCTTCCGGCAAAGTCTAATTCACGGATCTATTCCACAAACTGATTTCACCAAAATTCATCTTATTCACAACGAGCCTGCTCGGTGCGGAGTCGCCTCATGGTTACCAAGGGCCTATGCTGGTCACTCCGCAGGTCTCCTGTCAAGAGTCCCAATCAAATTCTAATCTGCGAAGGACTGAATGCGCTAACAATGGATATCAATAATCTCCGTTCAGTAGTACTAGACGATATCAGTGCAAAATTTTATTCATGGAAGTACTCGGAGCCAAATAAGAGATGGGCAAAACAGAGACTTCACCAAAGATTCAGGTAGTGACCTCTAGTTGTATAGTAATGTCAAAATCTTCTGTAATAAAAAAGTACATGAAGTGATTCTCCTATATTCCGGCGATCCACACAGAATTCACGTTCTACCGAAACGCAGAAGTGCACCACCTACCCGGGTGTCTAAAATACCCCCGGAACTGTTAATCTTTTCTCGAAAACTCCGGCACTTCTTGTGCTCTCGGATAATTTCTTCTCGATCTTGGAGACCAAGGAGCATGTATTTTCGAAAAAAATTACAGAAACGAATAGCTCAAGAGGGATAGGCAGGTAACGCGAGCCTAGAAATAGGCAGTGGAGGAGGGGGTGTGGATCCTGGACCAGGTAAAGCACTCATCACACCCTCCTGCTAACTGGCACAGTTTCTCCCGCAAACTAGTCTCTATTGAAGTCAAATTAACTTTAGTATTCGATTCAGTCACTAAAGATTTGAACACTCAAATGAGACGTGTCGTGTGAGATGTAGCAGGAAGCTACATCTTTTTAGCTCAAGAAGGATACCGTCATAAAATCTATCGTTTGTGCTCTCTACACATTGCATTCGAAACTAAACCCGATAAGACCCAGGTACACACATGGAGACTCATGATTCTGTTGCAACTCCCCCGATTTACCACCTTATGCAATTCGCTTGCTCGAGCCATTTCACCAAAGAGCTTCCACTCGTCAACTAGCGCAAGTAAGATGCCGTTAGAATCAGCCCCCAAAGCTCGTTGAGGAGGATTCCAATTCGCGGAAAGTTGTGAAGAAGACAAGCTCTCCTAGCTCGTCGACATGGTCTCGACTCTCGAGCTCCAATTCTGCATCACGATTTCCAAGTCGTCAAAAAACTGAAGACTTTTCCAGTCCTTCATTCTGTCAACCCGTCTTAGGAACAAATCATACTATCAGGAAACAGATGACAATTTCCATCTCTCCTCTAAGTTTCGGAAGTTAGTCCCGTCTTCTGCATAGCTGAGAAGCAACATTCAGCATTCTTTGAAAGAATCCACTTCCTATTGCATACTCCTTCGGAATACACCAGAACTCTACACCTGTACATGTGTGCGTGCTGTCATTCACCGAGTTCTAGCTGGGCCTTGCAATCACAGCCCGAAGCAGGAGGTATCAGCAAGCAAGATTTGCATCATGATTCCTGTATCTCTGAGTCCTAGTTGCAGCACAACAATTGAACACGCCACAGGCTCACAGCACTACGGCGCACAACTGAGGATAATGATCATGAAGCTAACGAGCTTTCAGGAAAACTGTCCCAAAATATCGGCTGCATGAACAGAAACCATAATTCAACGGTGCTCGAATAGAAAAGACCACTGAACCGCCACGATAAGCTGGCTCGAAGGTCTTGACATTAACTCCGACTCGGGGTACGTGTGCAACGATCGCGAAATTTATCACTCAAGTGGACAAAGATTTTCAGAAATCCCATAAACTCGGATCATGAAGGCGGCACAATAATTTTAGGCTCCAATATTGTGCCCCGATAGATAATCAACCTGTGCAAAATGCGTTCCCAGTCGTCTTACAGTCCACAATTGACAATGCTCTACATACAGACAGAACCCACTCCAGCCGTCAGAACTCTATCACTCCCTCCCTCCCTCTCTCTCTCTCTCTCTCAAGTGAAGCGAGTCAACAAGTTACGCCATGATCTTGTGAGGGACATTACATTCAAACACCTCGCGTCTTCACGTCTTCTCAGCTTCGACCGAACTCAGATACGACCGAGGTTTTTAGCTACACCGAATGCACGCACGAGGACTGCATTCTTCGCCGGAGCACAAGAAGTGATGCGATGCGAGGCGAGGAGGAGCTAGCGATGGCGACTCTTCGGATTGCACGAGAAGAACGGCAATCAGCGCGAACTGCAGCGGCGGCTGGCAGACCCGCCCCCGACCCACGAGCTTGAGCTTGCGCCCGAAGTGCTCGCCGAGAGAGAGAGAGAGAGACGGCGACGGGACGATAGGGAAACGGAGTCGAGTAATAACGAGCGCGCGAGCGCGGGTAGGGCCGCGGGGCCGCGCCGAGGCACGTTGCGCTTGGACGCGCCCGCCCGCGCGGGTCAAAGACGGAGGAAAGCGGGCAGCGGCATGCTGGGGCTGGAGCTGGAGCTGGAGGAGGAGCCGGAGCCGGAGATGCAGATGCAATCGGAACTGCGATGAAATGCTTCCAAATTATGAGCGCACTAAACCGCAGAGCCGAAGCAGCGAAGGACCTCCTCGAATCATCGAGATCCGAGTCGAGTTGAGTTCAGTCGATATCTCGCCGCTGCCGCTGCTGCTCTTGTACCTGAGTTTCTCAGTCCGCGATGGATGCCGGGGCAGGATAAGTGACCGCCTGCCTGACCCACTGACTGACTGGCCGACTGACGTGGGTTCGGGAATGAAGAGACATGCGACATGAATGCGAAATGACGAAGGAATGCCATGAATGCCCGGCGGAGAGCAGAGATGGCGATGGTCAAATGAGTCCGAAATGGAAATGAACTTCGCCTTTGTATTATTTTATTGTTGTTATCTTTCTTCGCTTTTTATTTTTTTACTGAAGACGAGCATTTGTCCTGGCGCCAGGTCTTTCTGTGCGCACCACTGCGGCGACAGTGCGGCCTCTCCTCGCGAGGCTCCAGAGCAGTCGGAGACCAGGGTCTGATTTTCGATTAACTCTGGTTGGACCTGGCGGGCGTGCCGACGCCAGTGTCTTCGCACAAAGCCAGTCTTCATGAGGAAGGCTCATTAATGCCCAAAAGGTGGCATCGACGATAATTTTGTCATTTTCGGCCGCATCTACCGGAAGGGTTTCTCGTGATTTTTGTTATTATTAGAATTTAACGGAAGCCGGGTCTAATGATGGGTCGCCACCTTTAGCTTCCTCCACAAGCTTTTCTAATTTCTTTTCCTCCGCTCTGACTTTCTGCACTGAGCGAGCCTGACAGACTTCGAATTAGTCTCGCCGTTTAATGTTTACGTCAAAACCCCGTCGATATTAAACGATTCTCTGGCGAGAAAAAGTGTCTGATCCGAAGGAAGATGCGGCCTCAGATCATGTCATGAACAAAGTGAGTGGCCGGTTCTGGACTCAGGAAGTACGATGAGCGTTTCAGCGTGCGAAGGAATATTCGATTCATTAAGAATCTGGAAAAATTTGCAACCCGGGTTGATTTTTCCCATACCTCGCCGTTGATCCGCCCATTCCGGTCCCAAAAAAAGTCCAGAATTGGCGCTTGTTTTAAACTCTTATTTATCAGTATTTTGAGGGCCGAGTGATTTTCTTAATCTGCTCTCGGGGGCTTCTCTTACAACAAAGCACATGCCGAAGTCGTGGCTGGCTCCACACTTGGCGGTCCATGTTCCGCTGGGGGGAGCCTTTCGGGAGCATTAAACCCTCGGCATCGCTTCGTCCTAGAGAGAGGGCGGGGACTTTGCTCGACGCACGCTCGATTAGGCAAGTCTAAATGCGGAAACGCTGGAGCGTAGTGCCAAAAGAGTGATGCCGTTCGTGCTAAATCTGGAGGCTAGCGATGAATCGTCAGTTGTCCAACTACGACCGAATAAACCCGTCACTACAGCCGACCCAGTGGCAGGTGGCATGGGGACATGATTAGTGGAGTCCCAATTAGGCAGACAAGATTGTGTTATCTGGGCAGTAAGTTGGGGCCTAATCGGCAGACAGACTCAAATCAGGAGACTGCCTTTGTACACTGGAGCCTGGACATCGCTCCTTCCCAGGACAGGTTTAGCGAACTTATCACCGTACGGACAGTTTCAATGGGCCTGCCCTAGCTAATCAGAGCCTGTGCTAATCCTAGCTGAACCTCTTGTGAATAACTAAGTACCTTCCTTTGGTCTTTACTTATCCCGACCCTGAATGTTCGTGGAGGCCACACGAGTCACCGGCCCACAATCTGCTAACTGGCTGTCCATCTAAAACAGGATCTTACTCTCAAGGTTGACGCGCTTTTGTCCGTGGGATTTTGCTTAGACTCGATGGCCTTATCATAATCCAAAAGTTAAATGAATGGATCGTGGAAGAGGACCCGAAACTAGCTTCTGGAAGCGTCACTTCTAGTTGGAGGCGACGTTGGCAAGACTAACCACGTAGACTGCAGATGAGATGGACGACGGAGCACTGTCATCCGCCACTGGGTACAGGATTAGCTGGAGTAAGTTCAGTCTGCGCGAATTAGAATCGGTCATTGGTGTGCATAAGATCTGATGTAGATGACATGTGCAACACGTCTTCACATACCTCCACTCCATTGTTCGTCTCGGGTATCGGTCTTTACGGACCTCCGTGTTAGTTCAAATGAACGGATTGATAAACATCCTTCTCCTTGAGTAGTCGGCATCTTTTTGATAGATCTAGTCAGCCTCTTACCGAGTACGTGAGGCAGACAAGGAAAATCGCTACGTACTTGACATTGTTCATGAAAATATCACCACTTTTAAAGTGTGCATGCAGGACAAAAATGTAATTTGCAGGCAGTTTACAGAACGATCATTTTGAAAGAAATTATGTTTATTGCTGAAAATTAGTCCTCTCGTTTATATGTTGAACCCATGCCTTCCGTGTCCGCTTCCTTTACTTACTTCAATTCCTTTTGGTCGTGGACTTTTCGACCCTTCGCAACGTAAATATTATATGCTTCGGCCGTCTTTAGTTTAATCTCGTGGATGGCAGTTTTGTTGTACCTCATATCCGTAGTGAGAGGACGAATAGCTAGGAATATAGCAAAAGTATGGGGAGATCCAATGAAGTCCTATAAGGATGAAACCAAGCGGTTACGATGTTGCTGGGTCCAATGTCTTTAGTTAACGGTGTATACCATTTTAAATACTAACTGATAAAGGTCACCGTATGCAAGATGCGGTTCCGTAATAATATAGCTGCCCATAACAAAAGTGAGAATCGAAAATCTGTAGATTATAATAGAATTATTTCTCCAACATTTTTAGCAGGTTTAGAGGTCATCAAGATCAATTCGGTATTCTATATAATAAATGGAAACCCTTTAGGTGTCACCGTTCAAGGATCAGATTTCTCATTCATTACAAATATTTTCATGTGGATTCTTGCATCATTCAAATGTAACAGGTACATCCCGATGCGTAAACTCTATTTTATTCAGGTGTAATCATCATGTACAAATAAATTGATGTTGTATGCAACTTAGTCCATCTAAATGACTCAACGCACAAAAATTTACTTTCTATTCTTTATATATTCTATAATATTTCTGACTTAGAACTGCAGCAAAAAATTAAAAGTATCAAATTTTATTCAATCTCAAATATATCATGTTTACCCAACCTTTGGTTACACCGTTGCATGACCGAGTGCCAAACATTATGACTTATAACCTTCTCATCACTTCCTAAAAAATATTTTAATTCATCTATGGTCGCTCATTTCACATGATTTTTAAATCTATGAGATATCCAGTTATGTACACTATTTTGAATATTAACATAATGGTTTTTTCCTATTAATTCTACTTGCAATCTCTCAGTATATACATTCAAAACGTAAAAATGGGAATCGACGACCGATAGAATAACGAGTTATCTTTCGATAACCTATAAATCAACGTGAAAATCAGAAGGATAATGTACAGTATATGTTGTAAAATGTAAGTAAATTATCGTGTGGTTAAATATTTTAAAAAATAGATGCATAGATAAAATGCCAATTTCTACTGTTCTGATACTTTGCTAAAAGAAATAAATTTTCGTACAATCTACATCACTGAAACGGAATCTACTTTTAGATTTATTTCAAGATTTTATTTTGAAAATTTAAGACGTATTACTTTTAGAAAATGATTTGCATAATATGAGATGTTCATATAGTTATAATGTTACTGTATTTGAATTTTGGGTTTGAAGGAACTTTAAACGTATGATTTTACAAATACAATAAATTTGTCTATTTATATATTTCATCAAGTTACATCAAACTATTGATCACTCATACATGTTACTATACGGTTCAAATTACTGTTAGCAATAACGAGGTATTCTTTAACAACCAGCTTACATGCCATGAATACTTTTCTGGAACAATGAAATTTGAACTGAAAACAAATCCAAAGGAAGAATAAGGCGTATGTGTACACTTTGAATCTATATTCTTCAGCTATACACGTATGTGCTTTTTGAAGAGTTGACTCGTAAAGTGTGAGAGGAGAAGAGCACATAAGCTTGTTCTCGCCGGATACTGGCCCTTTCGGGTACTTCTGGTACAAAAGTCCTGGGACTGGAGATTTGGAGATTATGTGACGACATCATTAATGTCTCATTTGATGAATATTATCAAGATCGCGGTGCTTTTTATGCGATACAGTATCTAGAGACGATTTTCTCTCGCTTTTGCCGGCAAGTGTTTTCTGAGCGCGGGGTAAGAACCACATATTAATGAAAGGAGGGGATGCTATGACCATCTGGTCTCAGACTCCGGTCAGTCAGTCCTCGATGGATTAGTTGTGTACCTCTCTAACTAAGTCTGTGGGCAGACTGAACCGATAGTCGTACGACCTAGAAACTCTGTGCAGAGCCGAACAGAACAAGAAATTTGTATGGTACGGTAGAGACCTTGTTCTGCTGGATATTCAACGATTTTATATATGTCAGCCTAGACTGCCATGTAGCGTTCCTTGCAGTCTTTTTTTGTTGCTGAGATCATACGTGCCTCACTATAGCTCAAGTGGGTACTGGTACCGCGTACGTTTCTCGTCTATTGTAGCCATCCATGTCCACCCTCGTGTACCACTTAGACAAGATATACCTTCAGAAGATTACTTAACTGATCTAAACCTCTTGTGATACTCGTTGGCTTTTCCTTGCTATGCTAACATACTCTTCATCGAGAATCGTCTTCCAGCTCCTCTGGTTCCTCATTCTCTCAATGAACTCTCAGGTCTTCTCGAGTCTTCAAAGTCTTACAGCACAAAATTAAGCATACGTGCATACGTACACACTCACACACTCACACACACAAAGACATAAGCAGACGACCAGGTGACTTATTAAACATATCGATACTTAAAAAAATATTCGCAGCTATTCACATCGTTTTTTCATAGTTCATAACCAGTAATTTCTCACCTAAAAGTATTACTCGTTTCCAAGTGGAAAGCCAAAAACATGGGAAGATACCAGCAAGCTTTACAATGATGAATCTGCACTGACTACTAGAGGCAAGGACCGGACAAGATTACAATGAAAAATATGATAAACTATTGTAATGTTCAACATTAAACAGTCAACATATAGCAGAATTATCCCAAGTCATATTAAATAATGCATAACCAATGATAGGATGATATAGATATTTTACCCAATAAACTAGAATATGTGATATACCTGTAACCATGAGAGGAAATGTCTCGTCACATGGATAAGAAAAACTATTGAAAGACCCCATCGGCCCCCAACAAACAACAAAACCAAGGGCTAGCCCCTGTAATATGGTACATTAAAGTCACAAATAATTGGAGTGGGTTGACGTAATAATCTTTTCATTTCAGAACAATGTGTGCTGCAAATGATCATGAATGGGAGAAAGTCAAACATCGGTATGGAAAAGCTTACTGCGAAATAAATGTACTCACTGTATGTCACTGGTCTCCTTCAAAGGAGTGAAGATACGTGCCGTACTTTCCAAAATACGAGGGCCAACGATTGGTAGCTCAGAACGGTACAAAATTACATGAAAGCTGCTACTGTATCGCTCACATGATGGTATGGGGCGAAGTCACATGGGAATTCTCATGATTTTGTTCTACACTGATGGGGTGACCAGAGATTACGAGTATATTATGCCCACACAAATGTAATCATTTCTCTATGAACCAAATACGGACCTGAGAGAAGATTGATTACAAAACAGCTAGATGTACAAGCTGTAAGACATGTGACGAAAAGGCTCGCATTATGATTTTTCATTCCCCATACCTGAGAGTGCCATAACTGCCCAAGAGCCAGTTGATTTGACTTGCAACTCATTACTCAGCTCTTCGTGAGTGGTTTGTCTCCCTGTTGTGCATTGCTTCCGGTCCCTTTCCTCTCCGTTCATGTCGCGAATATGTGGAGGGAAAACCGACCTCCTGACAGAAGATTCTAAAGCGGATCGTGAAGTCAGCATGATAGAAGAATCATCTAACTAAAAGGCGACGACTCCATCGACTCTCGCCGATGTCGAACTCACGAGATGGGATTTGTGAGGGGAGAAGGAGAAAGCGAATCAATCGTAGAGGCGTCACTCCGTGAAACTCCGAGGGTATATTTCCCCGTCGTCTCTTCCGACTAGAGTACATTTTGCATTCTACACGGAAGTTTGCGAATGGATCCGGCAAAAGAACGATTTGATCGAGGTCATGCAAGCACGTAAAATATTGTAGAAGGAGAAATGCGGAGGAGGATCTATGGCACATCAATGGAAAGAGGGCACGTGAAATCGCCACTCAACGCATCGGACCACGTCGGAAACTCGAACCCGAGGGTGGAGAGAAAAGGACCGGCCTGTTGCCTGTACTCAGGGTGGGGGGAGGACTAGCAGCGCGTCGTGGTAGCCACGTCAGGAAGTGATGTGGCAGACCGATTGCTTGGTGCATACACAAGCTCGAAGACATGTTGAGCATATCGTGCTCGGATTCCGCCACGTCGCCGAAATTCTCCAGTTAGTACTGACCAACCGTACGTGTCAACGTGGCATGTGACTGGCTCCGATCATCTTCCGCTGCTGCCACGTGACCTGCGAAGAGGCGCGACGCACTGCGTACATGTCCGACTCCAGCCCACGTCACTACGTCTACGGTCCTCTTGCTTCGTAGATCCAGCAGTCGGAACCACCAACCACAACTGTGCAACCGGTCCACGGTTCAGATACAAGTCCACGCAGCTTTAATTCTCGGTCGGGGTTTGCATTTAGCAGTTTCTGCTTGGGGTGGGCGCGATATGCAATCTACAGCACCAGATCACAACGTCGATCGTGCTGGGGGCAAACATGCACTCTTCCGTATGTTTCACGTTTCGACCAACGAGATTTCGTTGTTTGTTGTACTCGTAAGCCTGTGACCCCACAACCAGATTGGCAAGGGAAAAAACGTTGAAAATGAAGAAAAGGAGCCCTCCCAAAAGAAACCGGTAAAGTAACAACCGGAATGTATGAGGAATGAGCATGGCACTAACGTAGCCTGAAAAGGAATAATCTATGACGGCAATATTGAGCGACCACTATTGTCGACATAAATGCTGCCAGTTATTGTTGACATCTAAAGCAACAAATCAGGAGAGATTTAAGGTGACGATGCGTCTACAACAGATAAAATGATACTAGTGTTACAAAAATAAGAGGAACAAAGATGTAGCAAGAAGGACAAGCGGAATATACACAATCGGAAGAAGTGGTTAATTATCGCGAGGAGAAAATAAACTCAGAGGAGGAAAAGTAAATTCAAATACGGTCAAGTTCTAGGAATACTAACGTTGGCAAAAGAGCTAGATAGTCAGGATATACTAGTTCTTGTAGAAACTGATTTAACGTCGTGATAATATTGGAGTCCAGCCCTGTGTGAGGTGTTTGGTATCATCCATGTAAGAAATGATGGGGTCTGGCCATAATGATTATTATTTGGCTTTCCACTCTCTAGCATTCTAATACAGTATCTTGGGTATCGTATTAGTGTAGTGTAGAACGGTTTGTGTACGATGTATGCCATGCGTATGGCCTATGGTGGAAGATCAGATTACGAGGATTTAAAAGGCCTTCAAAGGCGGGAGCGCGGGAAGGGCTTCAAATTGGAGAGAGGGAGAGGGAGAGAGATGTCACCGGACAGAGAGGCGAAGAGAAACGAGGAGAATGAACCGCGGGTGATGCGATGATGATGGGGACGGGGAGACACGAGGCTGCTGTAATGCGGCGTTCTGGATCGTAAGTGTTTGTTGCGAGCGAGGGTCGCTCGAGCGATCCGGACAATCCGGTCCTCGATGTCAGGTCGTCGGTCGCAGTACTTTTCAGAAACCAAGTACCGCATCGGTGCGAGATTTGGTCGCTTCTTTTCGCGATGCAAATGCGAGGCTCGCTGGCGGCCATTGGTATGGGCGTCGGTCGATACATACGCAGCGAGCAAGCGAGCGAAGGTGAGAATTGTCGTCAGTTGAGTTTGCGATACTGTAGTGCATTCAACATGAAGCTTCTCCGGGCCGATTGGTCAAGACTGCTGCTCTGGGCTTACGCCGGCCAATGCGGAGAGTGACCATCTCCTTCGGCCTACACGCAGTAGTTAAGCCTTTCCGTACATGAGCCGGTCATAGCTCAGACTTGCGAGACATAACAGCTGACCGGAGTAATGGAGCTGACATGTGCGATGGGGGGGATTGGTAAAGTTTGTGCCATTGAGCGAGGCATCAGGGACATGTGCGCCATGGAAAGGCAAAAGTTTCGTGGGAGTGTTAATAGGAGGAAGCAGGAAGTGTGTGCTTTGCTGACTTCACTCACGTAAATAGGCGGGAGCAGATGGCTGTGGCCCGCTCTGCTGTCTTCGCTTGTCGACGGAGAGGAGAGGAGAGGCGAGCGGCAGCCATTTTGATAGGTACCGTCGAGGTGGCTCGTGGAAGGTCGTGAGCATAGGGGAGTGAACTGAGGACCGCTAGTACCGTAGTGATAAGCCAGAACCGCTTTTACCCGTCGTGAGGGAAAATGAGTCACACGCAGATCATGTCTGCCGGTGGGGTAGGACAATGCAAGACCGGACCTTGGGCTTAGAAGTTGAGATAATAAATATATTAGTGTAAAAGAATCGTGTGCGTCAGAGACCCTAGGAAATCAGAAATTGTAAGTGAGTATGCTCACGGGACCGCACTGCCGGCCTGCTCATGGTCTGGCTAGGCAGCACGGCAGAAGGTTGCTTGCTCCTTTCTGCCTTGTCTGCTGACAACGGAGTCTCTCTCTCTCTCTATCACTCCTCCATTGACGCCATATACCTTCCACCCGCGACCTAAAGGCCGGCATATTTACAACCTTGGTTCATACGTGCTTCCTCTGACTTCCAATAAACCGACTCATTTCTGAGTGCTGGCCGCAGATGAAAAGGAAATGACTGGCGTTGTGGTACTATTGCCACACTAACACACCTGCTGATTGCCCCCCGGAAAGGAAGCCACTACCTGGCGTCGTCCAAGTTTGCTAGGCCAACAAGGAAAAGCACCGTGACTCACGCTTTTTGTAATTTTCTCTCTCGAAAGTAGTTGAGGGACGACGATGCCCACTGACTCATGATTCAATTGATGATAGACTGCGAGGTAGGAGGCTAATGAGAGAAGTGCTAGTAGATTCAGCTTTTTACTTACGTTGAATAGCTTTTGGTGAGCTCGAAAACGACAGAGCGTCTGACCGACTCTCTGAGACTCTGATGCAAATTTGATGGCTCTCTGGCTTGGACTAATAAGAGGTGCGAAGGTAGATTTAGCAATCATATCTCGTAGCGTGGGCTTTATGGAGATACGTAGTCTTCCTCGGCAGAGTACGCATGTCATCGTCCTGTCCTGTGCTCGAGGTTTGAGGAAAGAACATGAGGTTTATCTTCATCACCCGATACATAACCGGAGCCTTTTCTGCCGGATTTCCGCTATCCCGGTCCGAGGTGATGGCTTGTTGCCAGACTCATGAATATGCTTGGTTTTGCCTCTCGGCAGTCTCAGACCTGTCCTCAGGTTTCTCATAGGTACGCTCGTTGTGTGAATTAATTGAAACTTTCTTTATTATCATTTATAGTGAGATGTTATAGCATACTCTAATACCTCCAACCACTGACTTGTAAATTTGTTTCACATGAACTTCCTAGGACCCAAGGGCCCCACTCTTCCTCAACTTCCCCTTCAACTCTTCCTCAACTCCCCCTTTTGGGACAAGAACGTAGGTAGAAAATCTCGACTTACGATTTTTACGATTTACGGTCTTTCCCTCAAACCTCAGAAGCAAAAAGGCGAGAGAATATAGGCTGAGATGAGATGACCTCCGTGTGGTTAAAGCCCGCATCATCTCTGCAGAGCTTGCGGGGTGAAGACGTGATGTAGTAACCAACGTAAAACTCAATGCTCGGTATCATCCTAGACAGACCGCACACTTAACGATTTTCTGATTTGATCTATAATTATTATATGCAAATAATTCGGCTTGCACGTAACATGGTCACTTAAGAAGTGATTGATGTTTGATTCTTGGGTCAGGTGGGGCCTCGAGTGATGACTTGTTTGCCGTTGATAAGTCGCAACGGCTCCCGTTGTCTTTCAGCAAAGTTTTACAATGTCAAGAAACGTGATGCTTCCACTGAGTTCAGGAACCGCAGCGCCTACCATAATAAGCCGCTCTCGTCCTTTCGAAGAAGGATGCCGAAAGAACGACAGGGACTTTGGTGGGCGCTAACCAAGAATCACGAACTAGTCAGGTTACTCCTCGTATTGCGGCAAAATGGAGCAGTGTGGTTTGCACACCAGTGTATCAACAGCCGGTTCAGTAAAGTGTGAGAAAACAAGGTGGAATCGAAACTCCTGTGAAATCTGCTGTATGATGCGATGCATTGAAATGCATTTGAACAACTGTGTATGACACGGTGATCAACTTCATAGCACATTATTGTACCGATATCCTTAGGAGATCAAATCTCCAGTGAAGTACGATTTGAATCTGCAAAATTTGATCATTCCAACATCTTCACTGTTTACGCATGTTCCTTTCCTCAGACAAATATTGTTGGACGATTTGGGTCGCCTGATTTATCATGCTCTCCAATTCGCGAATCCTGACTGGACGAAAAGCCGCCGCTTGGAGAAAGCAATTGGTTTAGATTTCTGTAGGAACGTGGTCGAGATTTACAACTCGTATTTAAAAAGCGTCGACTAGATGATGTCCACCACGCTAACGCTAAGGGCTTTATTCTTAGTGGATAACACTAATGCCTGCATAGTATTGGGGCAGTGAAATGTGTGCCTACTAAATAGTGTGGACCACACTATTGGCAAGGTCACTCGCGAAGGATGGTTTCTCCTCTTATCATCACACGTTCGGAAAGCAGGTGATAATCAAAAGTGGGCAGGTTCTGAATTTGAATCTGAGATTTGGATGTGATCAAGTTTCAAAACTTTAGCCTTGGTCTCCGGTCTCGATGGGGCTGCCAGGAGATAATGAGTCTTGGGATGAGGCAAAGGGCTTCACGGACTTTCGATGTCCCGGGAAAACTGCCAGGCTGAAAATTTGCACACGAACAACAAACAAGTTGGTTTTAGCACATCTTTCAATCAGCGTAGGCTAGAGGTTTCTGTAGGTGAAACTTTTTACCTACACGAATGATTACGGTTTAAAAGTATGTGCCCAAGAATATTACCCTGGGCAAGAAGCGTTCACATGATTAATATATGGTCCAGGGAAGATGAATATATTAGTGTTGATAAGATTCCCATGATTTGCATTTTCATCTTTGTCTAGCCAGAGATCTTCTAAAGGCGATCTCCTTTCCCAGCCTTCTATTTTTATACATCGTTCATTGCATTTGGGATGATCGTTACATAAGTATCAACTCAGAGAAATCCCATTAGCGAGGAGCAACTAGGGGAGGTTCCAGCCAATCGATCGTTCAGGCATATGGGAGACATTTCACTTGGAGTGAAATCTCACACTAGACAGTAAAATCTGCGTCCGGATGAATGTGCTGCTATTAGAACCGAGGTTTTGAATTGTGCTGACTGTTGGAATTCAACATTCAGATATAAGATATTTAGCCTTGTGTTGCAAATTTTGCTCACAATCTACAGCCGTCCTCCTCTTAAGGTTGTAATCAATCTACTTGGAGACTATGGAAAAGTTTTAACCAGTTTTAGGTTTACTTTTACGTGTTGATGTCCCTGACCTTGCAAAAATTTCACGTAAGGAGTGAGTCCTTGCCTGATCTAATATTTCGTGTCCAAACTGTGGGTCTGCTTTTTACTTGTTCTAATTCCAGGTTTTATCGCTAGCACAAACCTCGGTTACCAAACCGCTGGTGTCTGCAGCACTCCAATGCAGATCTGCGAGCTAACTTAAAGGTATGCTTCCACCCATATTTGTGTAGAATACTCAACTTAAAAAATTCGCTGGTTTTGACCAATATTCAGGTGCAATCTGGTCATGCCGCAACCTCATAGATGTACTTGTCAATTGTACATCAGTTGATGATGGGACACCGTGATTTGTTGATGCCAGTGTAGGTGTATCTCACATCAGAGTATATTTTAAAAATGTCTGCTCCAACCCTCTTTACCTTGTCCACATCGAACTTGGACAGCGCATATGGTACAGTAGCATGTTGTAAAGTAGGCTAACTGCTTACACTTATAAGTGTTTGCCGTCCACTGTATTTCCATTATTCCAACTCCATGATACGATTTTCAGGTCTACTTCAAGTCAATAAACCCGTCCACTTTCTTGACTTCCGACAGGGTTGACCCATGGCTCTCTGACCTCCAGCCTCTACCTACCTAAGCCAGACCTAAGATGCCTACTGAAACTGCTCTCTACAGATTTCGAGAGTAGCCTCGTTACGTACATATTTCAGTTCGACTTTACTCTTCGCCAACTATTCCTCTAACGATCTGATTCTAACTTTCAATCTTTGACAGTTTAAGCTATTCACGTTTTAATTTAGAAGTCATTTCTTACTATCCGAATGATCAATGAAAAATCAATCAACGATCTGTTTGTAAGTCTCAGCCTATTTGAGTATGAGCAATACGAGTCTTCCTCGCTGTGGAGATCGAATCTTGTTGAAATACCTGGCCTATAGATGTCTGCTAGCGAAATAAGGGAAAGCAATTTTCGCAGTACTTGAGAAGAGGAAATGAAGACAGTGAATGAGAGGGATGTATCAAAGGTTATAAGTGAACTTTTCAAGATATGATTTGGCACGTAAGATAACTAATTTTTCTTAATAGACATATTGATATTTCAAACATTGTAGATATTATAGATAATTCTCTATACGATATGATAGGGGATAAGTGGTAGGTTTCATCCTTGTACTCCCACAAGGTGGGAAATGTATTCCCACCTTTATTGTTATCCAATTCCACCGTCTAAGATACTTTCACGTGTTCACATTTAGTATCTACTTTCCCACATGAAGGCTTTTAGTCTACCTCTAGATTGGTACGTAACTCATCCTAAGGAAGAATTTACATTAAATTTTTGTGTTCATACTTTCAATATAACTTTTATGTTAAACTGGCCGGCATGTTGGATATAAGAAAGCCAATTTCTTATAGTGGACATATTGAAAAGAAGATTGGGCTACATAAGTTCACAGGGTCAACTCTTGTTAGGAATCAAGCTCATCCATGAGATATTTCAAATTCTACTCTATTGTTGGGGTGTAAGATTTAAGGACAGGCTCGACGAAGAGTTATATAATCTGAATGGTACTTCCTACATTGTTTGTGTATGGGTTCTCCTATTGAGAAGACGATACTGTTTATGTCCACTATGGCATATTTACCATATCTCATTGAAGAGCTGTTAATCTATCGCGTGGCGCGTACCAAGTTTTTTGTCTGTCTCCTTTGAAGATGAAAGCTTACATTGTATACTAAATAAACCAAGGTTGGGAAATGGAGGACTCCATTTCCCACAAGTGTGTGGGGTTATCAATTAGTACATTATTCTGAATCCACACGTTCCAATCCAATCAACAGATAGCTTAGGCATTATTGGAAGACGATTGAGTATAAATACTTTGTACTACACTACTTATGCACCATACGTGTTGAGGATGTATCGCATGTATCAAACTTTCTTCCATTAGAAGATCCATCCGAGTGTGAAATGTTTTAATTATTACTCTTATATTGATTGTCAACCTATCTACCTACTTCCCAAGAGTATTTACGCATCTAATAAAGAGGTGCATTAAAAAAAAAGCTTGACACTGTATGAGAGAAGTGATATAGACGTCTTTGATTACATCATCTATTTAACTATAGTTGAAACTGCTTAAAGACATCGTGGTGTGAAGGAAGAAGCCTATGATGGATGGAGTTGACATTGAGCAGTGAAATTCTACACGTAACCCTTATAATCCTGGTCTGTGATTGCAAAGAGGGATATCCTTGAGATGAATGTGAAGTGCGAGGAAGAGTGTCATTCGCCTTGTTAGCAGTAACGAAGATGGGAAGATGCTTTGTCCTTTGAGAGAAAATTCCTTTCCATCTGGACCAAAAACAAAGTACCTTCTCTTTTCTGAAGTAATCACTCCGTTTCATCGATTCGTAACATGTCATGGGAAAGCAGCTGAATTCCACACTAAAAATGTGGTTCACGGAGGTGGGACTCGTTGAAAATTACTCGACGCATTTAAGCCCGAGTAAAGGCGAAGCTTTGTCATTTATTAATTTTGAATATGCAAGTTATTTACTTACCTCGCTTTCATTCCTGGGGGTTATCAGGACCTAGGTTCATTGCTGCAGTACCTACGTCATACGACCTCTTGGTATGAGATAGGTCGAGGGTACATTGCACGTTCCTACGTAGCGATTATTATACGCCTGGGCTTTTTACTAGGTACTATTTTAGTGACAACGTGCTGAAAAGAACGTATACTTCAGGCATACATTGTCTGAGAAATACGTTCTTCTTCTACTCAAGGGTCTTCGTGTGTTTCAGTCTTGAACTAAGGTTCACAGACTTAAACAGTGCACCATCGGCAGAGTTGGAAACATAAACAGGACCAGAACTATGAGGCTAAAGTAACGAACACATTTCGAGCTAAACTGAAACCTGTTAACAGAAAGCGAGAATATTTGTAGAGAGGACTATTGCCAAATGCAGAATTGGCGTCGACAAAGCAAAGCGAGGATTTTTAGTCAGATAGAGCAAGTAGATGTACCTCAACCTGAGTAGTGTGACTCGTCATATCAAATAGAATTTGCAAGTCACACTACTAAAACTTGTAGGCGTGAGAGAAGTACCCTCTGTTACGTAAATGAGCCAAACTGTAAAGGTCTCAGTTTTGATGCCCACAATTCCCATCTCGAGTTGTAAATTGGTTTACCCGTCCATACATCACCTCTCTTGTTACAGAGACTTATTCAGATCCGATCTTTTCATTGACTTCCCAGGGCAGTTTGTCACAAGCCTAGATGACGTTTTGAGATGTCCGGACCGTGTTGGTATGCACCTTTCTTCCTCCACATTAATGTAGGCCTTCAGTTGACAGGAAAATCTCAAAGAAAATGTTTGTGGGCAAGGGTGCCGTCTGAACTTCCAAAAGCGAGCGAAGAGGATTTCTTTACTTTACAGACCGCAGTTGCACATATTCTACAGCGTTCTTTCTCCCAAAGGTATGGTACATCGTCCTACACTCTGCATCTACTGAAGGACATTATATTCGGCAATCCGTTGCCACGGGTATTTACGTGGGAAGAATCTAACAATGGTATACTATACATTTCCGAAACGAGGCTCAGTGATTGAGGTAACTCCGCAGATAATGAAAACGTCCACACCACCCTTTTTGATCAGGTGAGATACTAAGTGGCCGGCGATTAATGAGCTATACATACTTCTCCGCGTATTGAGCACCCGTGGAATCTGCTGCAACAGAGGAGGCGTCAGTCTTCTGTTATCTAATTTATGACAAGGCAATAAGGCAACTGTTCTCTATGCCACTCAGACAGACCATAAACACAGAGCGGGAAAGTTGTAGAACGAGGCAGTCTGGACTTACTTAGTGCTTCATATCTGTACCATGAAGGAGTCCCCGCTTTGGGCTCAGCCAAAACAGCAAGGTGCTGGTTGAGCTTGTTGGAGATCTAGATCACTCCTTCCGAGTCTTTGAGGCTGTCCAGTTTTGTCAATTGCAATCCCTCTTTGATTCCAGCTGAAAATAGCCAAGCTCGGACGTCTTCTCCAGAAGCAGCTAAGAAGCCTGAACGTTCATCCGAGCTGGAAAACGGGGAATTCAGGTCACTCAAAAAAGCCTCGACGGGGGACTTCAAGGCCGAGGTTTTGGACCTTGAGTGCTTCCCTTTTCCTGTGAGAGAATCCAAGTCGAGCAATTAGAACTACTACTACAAGACTGCTTCTCACTAGTTGCGCACATCGCACAGTAGATAAGGACTCGATATAGATACTCGCAGGTCCAAAACTTAATAGAAAAACTGGTTAAGCATGGGGAGCATGCTTCGTTGGCGACCATGACATTGTGAGTAGAGGCCTTACCTGTGATTATTCTCATTTTCAGTGGCGTGTCCTCTCCCCAAAGCCAAGCCAGGTAAATCTCCGAGAGCCATGCCATCAGAGCTGTCATTGCACCCCCGACAGAAAGACCATGCAGATCTACATTCCACTCGGCAGATGTGTATTCATCAGCGTAGATGCCATGTTGTTTGCAGACAGCCAGAACCTTAGCAGACTTGGCCTTCATGTCGAACCGCCACATGACGTCCATCAGTGAGTTGTAGAGGGACTGGCGCAGCTGTCTGTGCTCCCTCAAGTTTTCCAGGCGTTTTAGCGCGCTCTCTACGACGATGCTTTCCTCGCCCAAAAGCAAGGTGCATAGACTTCGCTCTAACTCCGTTCCACTGTGTTGTAAGCATGCAATGAGGGTCATGGCGTCGTCCCAGCTGTTGCACCGAGTTGCTGAGGCGAGGAGGGCCGAAAGAGTCACGAGGTTAGGTCGAACTCCTGCCCTTTTCATCATCTTGTAGATGCCTGCAGCCTCCTTGTGTAGCCCAGATTTGCCATAAGCATCGATAAGGGCGCTGTAGTGTAAAACATTCGCTTGACAACCCTGCGACTGCATCGACATGTACACATTTTTGGCTTCCTCTGGGAGACCAGCTTTGCCGTAAGCTTCCATGAGCGCGAGGTAAGTGACTTGGTTGGGACGGATGCCCGAGCTGCACATCGTTTGGAAGAGATCTTGGGCTTTCTCGTGAAGCCCTTCCCTGGCATACGCATCTATCATTGCCGTGTATGCCATGACGTCGACTTGTACGTGAGTACCTTTCATTCCTTTGAATAGATTTTCAGCACTTTCACACTGCCCTGCCTTCCCGTAGGCGTCAATGAGAGCAGTGTAAGTTATCCGGTCAGGCTCCACACCACATCCTTGCATATGTTCCATCAGTTCCTCCGCCTTGTCATAGAGTCCACTCTTTCCACAGGCATTGATAAGGGTATTGTAAGTTGCAACATTGGGCATTATTGCGTGCTCTGGATCCCCCTTGCTCATCTGATAGAGGACTTTAATAGCAGCCTTCACCAGGTTCTCTTTGCAGAGAGCATCGATCAGAATGTTGTAAGTGACAACATTCGGGGCACAATTTTTCTCGAGGCCATTCGCCCCCTCTCGCATGTCCATGAATGTTTTGATTGCCAGCTCATACTGTCCTCCCTTAACAAGGGCATCTACCATGGCGTTACAAGTCACCGTCGTTGGCTTGCACTCCTCATCTTGGGCTTCCTTCATGTAGCTGAAAACTGCCAAAGCTTCATCGTACATCTTAGCTCTCCCATAGGCATTCAACATCGCAGTAAACGTATATTGGTCCGGCTTACACTTTTCAAGCAGCATTTCCTGAAAGTAGAGGCATGCTAGATCCACCTTTCCCATCCGCCCCAAAAATCCAATCAGCCTTGTGTACTGTCGGGCATTGGCGAAGTACCACGGTTGCTTTTTCATCCAGCTGAAAAACTGTTGCACAAACCATTCTCACATCATGAGGTCACTCTCTCGATGTGGTACGGCTGGTTATAAGGGCAAGCTTCATTCATGCCAATTTGTCAACATTAGATTGAAACACATCCGCACTGCCGTTAATAAATTGTTCACGTCAGGAGATGATGAAGAACAGAGACACCATACCTCAAGCGTCCATTTCCACTCTTGTCGCTGTTGTAACTCTGATAGAACGCCGGAGATGTCTACTTTGGACAAGGTGTCGAAATTTTCCATGACGATATCCACAGCGCCAGAGTCGTTCTTGCATCGTAACAAAGATGCCACCACTTCGGCCACCTTCGGTGAGCAGGGTTGAAAATTGTTTCCTCTCGGTCTGTAACTCTGGTGAGGATTGGCCGGGGCGACCCTCGGGCTTTTAATTCTCACCTTCGTCTGCCTCGTCGTCCTCTTGGGTGCAGGTCGCGCTCTGAAAGCAAGACCCGTTCTTTCAATTTCCACATCGTCTCTGCTGTCGACCTTACAGTCGAGAGCAACTGCCGTATTGCTCTGTGCCCGGACGGTCGATGGTCGCTGAATTTGAGGCGGTCCTATGAGATGCAGCACTGACGCACCATCAGCTCCTGCATCTTTCACCACGCTCACCACCACGCCCTTCCGGCCCTTGGGCCCTGCCTTCTTGCCTGCTACTCGAGGAGGCCATTCCGACGGTACGCCGGCCCAGCCAAAGTCGTGAAACTGGAACCCTCCTTTCGACTTGGGGAATCTGACTGCCCTGCAGACCTTGAATGCATTCAGAGGGTCCTCCTGGGCCTTGAGAAGCTCTAATCCATGAAGGCACGAAATCTTCACACCCGAGCCATATCTACAGAAAGAGGGCTCAATAAGGTCAGCAATTCGAGCAAGCACCATTCGATCATTCCACGATTAAAACGATGTGAAACTAAACGGAAACTCGACAGCAGATGAATTTTCGGGCCTAGGGTATTTACAGAGCAGGATAAAAACCTTTGAAGAAGGATTCCGTTCGTAACCCTAAGCCTCTTCCGGGTTTGGGAGCATTCATGATTCTGCCGCAATGATGAAGTACACGAAGACGGCCAGTGGCTACGAGTCCCGCACATGTTCCCCGCTCACGATCACCGTCCAAATCTTCACCGAGGAGCCAGCAAGCCAGTAAGCCCTCAAAGCTTAATTCATTTCTGCAATTTGGGTTTCATGACGTGTGTCAGATTTACTATCACTTCCACGACTATCAAAGTTAGAAGGCTTCGGATTCTGTAAATCAACTTGGATCAGTTCTTTCATAGAAAATAGTTCTCGTCACCAGGTTAATTGCTGTAAGCTGATTACGGACACATGACAGAAGTTGGCAGCTTGTGTCGAAAAACCAGTAGTTCTGTGATAGCGTACTGGAACGGGCAAGGAAATTTGAGTGGTTTGAAGGGATTGACGCCCACAATCAGAATCATTATGACAATTATAAGAAGCAGAAAATATCTTGGGAGTTACTAGAGATCAGCTCGAAGCCGAATATAGACGAGACAGGGACAGCCAAACATTCACGGACCGCAACTACGGCACAATGAAGAACACAGGACGCACCTCGTGAGAAGAGGCTGCTCAATCCGACGACCACACTTGACGCGAAGGCGCAGTCGCCATCACCGACCGAGTTCTCGAGGGGCTTCGACGATGGAGCCTCGTCTTGCGACAACTTAAGTCGTCTCGCCAACGGCCTCGATCTCTGACAGGACTCGAGGTCGAGAGTCCGAAGAACTTCCCGCCACCACCGACGCCACAGCACAACACCGAAATGAAGCTCGTCTCCGCAGCAAAGCCAGGTCTAAGTGTTGGAAGCGTTCTCGTGTCCTCCGCCTCCATCTCCGGGAAGTACAGCGCGAGGTGCAAATCGCAGGAGCGCCATAAGATTTCGCTCGTGCTCCCGGCGCGTGAGGGAGGAAGACAGTCTCAGATAAGTCGGCCGGTTCGAATGTGGCCCATAGGAAAGGAAGGACGTCGGGGCCACCACAAAGCCCGTCTCGCTCTCGAGCAGCTCCACGGTGAGAAACTGGCACACGAAGGCCCGCACGACAAATCCATGGCCACGACATGATCTGCCAGCTCCTCGTGACTTGTTGGCCACTGACTGAAAGGTGTGGTGCCGACCAGTTCCCGTCCAGCCGTTAACAGCCACCTCCTCCCAAAAGTGCAGGCCGCTGCACTTTTCCCAGACCCAGGTTCTGGCTGTGCAAGCTTTCCCGTTCCATCGGGACCGCCACATCATCCTCGCCTTGTCCCCTTGCCAACTTTTCTGCCACGTCTGCGTGGCTCTTCCCTTTAAGGTCGAGCTTTCCCCAACCTGAGTGTAGTCTTCCTGACCGTCGACATGCCGTAGTGATATGTACTTCCCTCAAAGTCATTTTCTTCAGTCAGATCAGACATCCGACGGTGGAACATTTGGGTATGCGCGGGGATGTTTTTCTGAGGTAGGTCACTGACGCTGATTTGTTTTGCAAGAACGCCCCTATTTGCTTAAGACGTAGGCTGTCATAAATTTCCTGCTGGGCTTCACCGCATATTAAAATCTGAAAGGGGTCAAGGTCCAGAGAGAACCTTAAAGAGAGCCGAAAAGGGAGCGGGAAGCTAAACCGAAGCTAAATGGAAAGATGAAACAGGTTCGCTTCAGAAGAAGCGGAATGGCGTTGGTGGTAAAATCCTTTTCATCATTTGTAACAATCAAAAGGTAGCGAATAAGAGAGAAAAGGAGGGGTATATAGGTCCAACCTCACGATGTGAAATGTCTATTGGTATATCCATTATATACTAACTTTTTATATTAGAAGCTCTGTTTATTAACTTGCTTCTAATTTTTGGATTACAAGTATCATTTGTAGAGTAATCTGTACATGTTGAGTATCAGTTTATATAATCTGACATTCTTAAAGAATTTGTATCGGATGGTAGATTTACTTCCATGTTAATCATTACAATTTGGTCTTTTTATATTATAGATAACCCCACATTCTATGTCACAAGTGCCGTTGAATCTCTCTCTCGCAAACATGTTTCCAACCCAATGAAAACCTCATTGTAATAGAGAAAATACAATCTAGCTCCTACAAATTGGAACCCTTTATCCATGGTTGGGCAAAAATTCAAAGCATGTCGTTGAGAGCAATACCGGAGACTAGCTTTAGTAAGACGAGTATCAGGATCCCCTCAAAGAGATGGTCTAGAGTATGTCGAAAGAAACTTTTGGTACAAGGGAGTACACTTAGTATATCTGCTCGAGTATATGGTGGAGAATAATTTGATAGGAAGTGAGGGGCTAGTTATCCCTCACTTAGGGCTAATCAGCCCTCACCCTACTATACGCTATTCTCTGATTGGTGGAAGACCTCTAGTTGCTACCTACATACTCACACATCATTCACATACACTCAAACGATGTACCTAAGTAGAATCACAAGCGCCCAATGTCACTACAATGACGGGAGTGAAGTAATCGATAATTCACATTCTCCGAGTAGGTGGCATTTTAATTGCAGTTTTATTTACTCACAAAGGGCAATCATTTTGTGAGCTGCGTGACAAAGATTAATCACGACGTACCCTCTACTCCGTATTCAAAATGAGTACGGCGTACAGTTTGAGTCCTCAAATACGTGGACCAGATTATGTGACGTGTGATCGACGGCGATGCGAGAAAGCTCCTCTCCCGATCGCCTCAACTCGATCGAACCGTCGGAATCTACCCAAGGCACAAGAAGATTCCAAAGTCCGATCCATGGATGGATCGATCTACAGGCTCGGGTCCAAAAAAGTGCTTTAAGTAGGTCCAAGAACGAGGGGGCTGCGGGGCTTCGTGCCACCAATGATCTTGTGGTGGTCATGGCGTCGCGCGCTCGGGGCTTTGCGAACTGGCCATGTGTTGCCTGTCCATGGCGACTCGGCTCGCATCCGCCTTCGAAATCTCTCCTCCACACGAGCTCGCGTCAATTGGTCGTCGTCCGATTTCCTGTCTTGCGGAGTCGGCGTCAGTTCCCTGCGTGCCTCGTGGGGACTTGGATAGATTCCTCCCGCGACATTCCTCCACTCGATCGGCGATCGGTTGCACGATGTATTCACGAGCTCGTTCCGCTCGCTGATGACTCGGGCGCTGGGCTGGGCTGGGCGGGGCGGGGTGGCGATCAGTTTCTTGTGGTGGAGGATAAAGTTGCTGGAAGGGCGGCGGTGTCCTAATTTAATGCTTTTCTCCTCCTGCCAACAAAACACGCTCCCCCCGCCGCGCTTCGACATGACTTCTTGTCTGCAGGGCATGAGAAGAATCAACCCAATGAGAGTCACAAGACGACGACGGCATGAAAATCAAGAAAGTCTCTTCGGAGGAAAGTTTAACACGGTTCATGAGACGGCGCCGAAAGGTGCCCGATATCAAGAAACGGATTTGTGTTTAGCATTCGTTTTGGAAAGATGAAATAATATTCAGTCAATTGCATCCTTCTTTGATCTCGTGCGCTGTACCGTCCAGGACAACACCGAAGAAAGAAATACGGCTCTAGGCTCGAGTTCAAGAGGTAGACAAAGTTCCTGTCCAGTCGCCACTGAAATCTACAATTCTGGAACCCATCACTATCCCAGAATCATATGTCAAAGCCGCGGAGCCCCAATTATGAAAAATAAGCTACATAAGAAACAGCTGATCTGCTTGAAGGCGAAGACACCTTAGGATGTCGTTGCGCATACTGCACGCTTCGAGTGACCATTCCGATACGGTCATGACTGGGATCCGGTTGCACGTCCAGATATGACCACTGGCTTCTTTGGATGACGAGGAGGATGATGTCGAGGAGTGACGACTTCGTCGTTGAACGGGTTAAGAGGTCCCGGACCGTTCACAACGCTACAATTTTGGCGAATTTCTCCGTCCACTCCCGTGAGGACGCCGATGCTGGACATTTTGAGAAGAGACGAGACGAATTGGTCGAAGAAAAGCTCGTTGTCGTACGCGAAAGCGGTGACTCGCAAGTAAGAATTCAACCGAGACATCAGAGCGTCGTCCACCGTCAAAATGCCGCGTCCTCGGCGTAAGTTGACGAAGAAATGATTGTCGAAAATTCCCCCGCTTCCGATGTCCAGGTCCGTCGTATGATTTCCATGATTTGAGCAGGTTGTGCTTTCCACGTTCCTGTTCCTGACGAACTTGCATTGCGAGCGTCCTATCGTATGTGCTCCTGCAGAAGTGGCACGGGAGAATGAACTCCGATGAACATTAATCAAATTTCGCCATGTGTTCCCTGCTCAAATTGTTCGTCTTACTGATCTTGAGCATGAGCTTCCTCAAGTCTACTTGACCGCATGAACTCGGGTCCAATCCTAGATACTCTCCAATTCTCTTTCTGCTCAGTTCAGAAAACTTCTTTGACTAGAATAGATCCCCGATGTGTGTAAATTCAGTGAAAGTCCACAAGAATGAGAACTTACGGAACTAAGAACTGCGACTGCAATCTTGAGAATTTGGGTAAAAAGTTCGTGGCGAGCAGGACAGGAAGTGGACGATTGCAACCGAAGAGTGAGTGAATTCACCTAGAAGTGCAGCGACATCAACTTCGTTTAAACCCCTGGATCTGAAGGATTTGGTGATGGTATCGTAGTCAGCATCTGGCAGAGGAATATCGCGTTGCGCCCTGGCTGCTGAGGAAGTTCTGGCGTCTCTTCGCCCTGTGAGCATTGCAAACCTTGGGCCCCTAGTCTGCACGTGCAGCAAAATGTGTCAGGCAAGTACCTGGAGACAACTCTCTCTCTCAGTTTGTATAAGCTCCTTTGACAATAGACTACGTGTAAACAATACATATTCTATACGTATACTATGAAGATGTAGAAGTTATTCATTTTCGCCTTCTGCTCGAAATCGGTGAGCCAAAACCTGAGACCTGCATGTCAATGGTGACTCTGAAGTGAACAAACTCGTATATCTTGTCGGGAGTGTTCTGCACCGTCACAGTTTTGGTTTTGGAATTAAAACTTCGACATGGAATTTTTGGCATGTGAGAAAGTTCTAGATGTTCTAGAGATGGTGTGAACGTGGAAGCATACCAGAAGGACGGATTCCCTCGCTGCAAGAGCGATAATATCTGCGCACGACACAACTCGCGGACAAATAGCCTCGATTCTACTTTTGATATCATCGATGAGCTCGAAGCCGCGTAGAGAATGTAAGTTGGGCGCCGCCTCCTTCTCTGCCGGCTCCTTCGGGTCTGCTGTATCTAGCAGAACAGATGCGTCACATCCCTGCAAAATTGACATTGCAGATGTTGCAAGGATCAGATCTCCAGGCACTCATAGTACAACGGATCTAGCCAATGAACGTAATGCTTTCTAGACACCGAACCCAGCTCCCACAATTTTTCCTTGGTCTAATACTATTCCATGGGTTTGACTCGCTCCTTAATCTTCATCTTCAGCAATCGACAATTTCGTTTACTTTCTGAGGGACAAATCGATGCTGGGCGAATCTAAAGCTGTCCTGATATTATAAGCTTTTGCATGGAGTTCTCACACAGAAATCTCTGGAACTGAAAGCTCACTGCAGATGACAATCGACTAATTGAGCTTGACCTCTATTGCCTTGGCCAGGAATTGGTAGACACTGTACGGGGATTGAATTGTGCATCGGCTAATCCGAAAGAGGAGAGTAGTAGACCACTAGCACTACAGGACCTGGCTTGACACAAACCAGAAAGTTGTCCCTACCCTTGACCTCATCACTCACTCACTCACCTGCACAAAGCAGTCGTGGAAAAACAATCTCAGTATAGCCGGAGCATGTCTGGGATCATTTAGATAATACTCGTGCATGGCATCTCGGACAATGCGCTCAGCTCGTGGACAGCTCGTAGCGTAAAATCCGAAGGAGAGAAGCGGATCCGTTGTTGTGGGAATATCTGTTTGACCGATAACGTGAACAGATGCAAGACACAGGTTCATAACAACCAGAGCTAGAATCAGCCCTCGATCTCGCACGCAATTCTCTCGAATGATGGCCATGGCTGTGCTCCCAAAGCCGAGGAAAGCATCAACGGATCGAGTGAAGTAATTACGGACGATTTATGACGTAGAATTGAGTGCAAAAATGGAGGAGAGTTTCTCAGCAGCGAGTGAAAATTCAGCGGAGAATTTCCGGAAAGGAGAGGAGTGCGTGCGAGGTGGAAGTAGGAGCGAGGCATTTTATAAGGCAATCTGTCTGACTTGGAATGATTTGCCCGTTGCAGCGACATCGAAAAGACGAGGAGGTGCACGAGACGCCGAGCGTTCGTCGGGCCGATTCTTGCCTTCCGACCACGGCAAATTGTTGCGCCTGGAGCCGTTTCCGGATTCATTTCGGCCCAATTTGAATCCAGGGTCCGCTCCTCCTCCTCCTCCTCCTCGCCGAGCGGGCATGGTTCCCTCATTCGGTCGACCCGCAGCGGCTGCATCGTCGTACGTCCGAGCGGGATTCGACCGAAAGGCCTCGTCGTGGAGTGCAAGGAAGCAGTGGACCCGGGACGGTCCAGGCCCCACAACGCGGGGCTCGAACGTTCGCGTTCGAATTGCAGGCAGCGGAGGCATGGAAGACACGCCGTCGTCACTCTGCAGCGCTGAGCTCCGAGCATCGCGCCATCTGCTCAGTGTCGCTGTCACTTCCCGTCATCAAATTTTATTTTTTTAAGTCATTCCGTATCTCCGATCTCTTCCTTTTCTCGGTCAATCGTGCGAGCCCTCCTTCCTTCCTCCGAGCGCTTCGTATCAGAAGTCGGAGTTCTTATGCACGAGGTCGGAAGAAATTTCCACCGTCTCGGATCGGAGAATTGCAGAAGAAGGTTGCGAAGGAGGAGGAAGAGGAGGAGGAATTGGGGACGGGTTTCCGGGGGAGTTAGAGGGGACCGAGGTCGGCTCGCCCGCCTGGGACGCGGGTCGCGAGACCATGTGCGAGGAGTTAGGGGCCCACGTGTTGCTGTCCACGGGGCATGTTCCGCAGACCAGAGCGTGAATCACAGCTGACATGGCCCTCTTCCGCGCGGATAAGAAGCTGGAGAGCATGACTGGGCTGAATTCCAGACCACGTGTCGCAGCCGTCCCGACTCAGCGCTGACATGGCTCGTAAGGAAAATTCAACGCATCCTCAGGGAAAGTGAACTCTGCTTTTTCCTCCTTGGTCCCTCAACTCCTTCCGACGGTGGTGGCTCATCGCTCCCGACCACAGTCACCGGGACAAGATCGTCACCGTCTCTGATTCTTACTCGGTTCGGTGATTATATTCTCCAAACTACGTAACTTCCTAATTGAAATCAGGGCATGCAAAACTATCAAAGTGCCTAACTATAAACGAACATGCTTTTGGTGATTTCTTGAGCGGATGGATGGGTTGAAGAGAAGGGGATTCTCACTCGCATTATACTCTCCATCTTCGACTCGTGGATGGAGAAAAGTAGCCCTAGATTTCAGTTTCGTACGCAGTTGAACTGGGGGGTTAAAATTTCGTATTACCAGACAGAAGCTGGTAGATACGAGCTGCATCAGTGGTCAGTTTTTTCTCCTCCAGTGGAAACTTGGTTCGAGACTGCAGTTCACTGTCGAGGCGACCGGAGTTTTCCATCGGTCCTACCCGAGCTCGAGCAGAAGCTGGAAGGCGAGGAGATTGACAAATTTGGAGAAGTTCGTTAGTGAGGGCACCAGTGTCGTCATGGAAAGGGACGGAGACGAGATGGGACGTTGAGAATTTTCGGAATTTTCTCCCTCTCCGTCTGCGCGGGCACATCGACAAGCTCAGAATTCGATGAATTTTCACCGTGTCACTTTTTCTCCACTGCCTTTTACGAATTGCGAGGCCCAGAAAGTGACTGCAGTTGGTATTCTCCGTCGGTCGTTCTCAGAATGATGACTTGTTGTTCGCGGACTGGAACGAATCTCGAGCGGAAAAGTGAGCTAGAGACTGAGCAGTTGTGAATCTTCTGAGCTTGAAGGACGGATTGGAGTCGGCAGAAGTGAGTTTCAGGTGGTTCTCGTGCTGGAGCCGGTCGATCACCGAGTGGGCGGGTAGTTTGGGGAGGAGAAGTAGAGATTCGGTAAACTCACGGTGTTTGGATAGTCCAGTTTTTTGAACGGGAAGGCGTGAAGAGCAGCAGGGAGGAGAATTAGGGGCCCGGGAGGAATTTCGATCGATCTGTACAGTTTGCAGGACAGGAGAGAGAGGGAGAATGATTTCGTCTTCTGCTGCCGCGCGTCTGGTCCGGAGGATTTCTCTAAAACGAGGATCTGGAGCTGCGTGTTTGAGCTCATGCGGAATTTCCACGACAACATCTTCCCGAGTACCGTCGGTGGAGGAAGCTGGAACTGCACAGTCCGGCGATTCCAACGACTGGAATCAACACCGCCTTACTGAAGATCAACAATCGTTCCAGACTCTCGCTTCGGTAGATTTTCTTGCTCGATTATGCCAGTTCTGCGTTTCTGTCTGCACCTAGAAATAATTTTCAAAGTTTAAAAGCTTGAATTGCGCATATTCACGGTATGTTGATTTAGATTCTCTCTACGGAGCATTTGTGTTGAATCTGTCACGTTCTGTCTTAGTGACTCAGTTTTCATCTGTTTTGCGTTGTAATCACTGAGTTTTCTTTTTCCACACTTGTTCATGAACATTTTATCCTTCGAAAATCCCTGCAGATCACCTGAGCTCGTGTTGCTTTTCGTCTCCCACTCAAATTTCTTTGCATAATTGTGATATGCTTTAGGAAGACTATCCTCAGTTTGTCGGCGACTATCCACGATGTATCGCTCACAGGATCCGCTTCGCTCCTTTGGAACTAAAGAATACACCTCGTCCAGCAAAGGCAGCAGCGCAAAGTCGTGATGTCAACTGGTACATGTTTGTCAAGTTTGGAAGCTTCGGGGAGTTTTCAGTTTCACTCCTAACATGCATGCAAATACCCTTGACACAAAATCGACCCTTCAGCCTGCTGCAAACCTCGATATCGCTCATCCAACTTTGGGGAATTCCCTCGAAGATTGATGAGGACCTAATGCGCGAACTGTTGCAGAGTCGAACATTCTTTGACTGTGGTGCTCAAAATTCCCCGTAAAGCTTGAATCATTCACATGAATGAGAAGTAGGTCTGTCTCACAATGTGAAATTCCTTCGGAGTGCTTTCTTCTTGCAGTAATTTTTTCTTTGCAGGCAACTTCCCCTCTGTCAGGATGAGGATCTTCTTCTAGTGGTCCACACTTGCCTTCATTGTTTACTCACGGGTTTAGATACACCTCTGGCACGAGGTGTATCTCAACCCTTTATTAAACATTAAGGTTTCCTTTATTACACAGACCTGACACCAGTGAGGAAATTTAGCCTGTGGGACGTATTCTGGCAGCCTGTTGATGCGAGCAGAACTTTACGCGACTAGTTTAAAAGAAGGGATAAAAGCAGTTTCACGTCTTCGCAGTCTTTATATATTTCAAACGCACTTCATGTGATGTGAAGTATTTGTGACTTGTGGTCTTTCATTGCTACTTGGCCTAATTACTTTCAATATCTTGATGCGTCGAGCAGGACTTTGCTCGCAATGAATTGATACCTTTCGCGGCAGAATGGGATGAAAAGAAGCACTTTCCAGTAGACGTGCTCCGCAGTGCTGCGAACCTGGGGTTTGGAGGTATTTTTTGTGGTCACGATGTAGGGGGCTCAGGGTAAGTACCCATATATCCTCCGGCGCGGGAAGGACTTATTGCCCCATGATCATGCATGGGATAAAATTGTATTTTATATGCTCCTTTCTGGAAATATTCGTTCATGAAACAGATAACAGTATTGTCTAGCACCATCGTCCGAACAGCGCTTTGACTAAACAATCGAAGCGTTCAGGATTCATAACGGATGCTGTGATATTTTGATCATACTGAAGTTAGTGTGAGTTCTTTCAATTTAATCCTATAACTTTTCTGAGTGGTTTGTTGACAGTCTGACCAGGGCAGATGGTGCGATAATTTTCGAGGCCCTCGCATATGGAGACATCGGTACAACCGCCTACCTTACGATTCATAACATGTGCTGCTCTATCATTGACAGGTAAATCGCGTCGACCTGACAAGGTATCCAAGTCAAGGGGCATTATCAGTCTTCACAGAAAGTGTCATATTTAGCAAACGGTTCTTGATCTTTTTTCATCCTGTATTTGGTTAGCATATACATCCAGAGGCTTGGGCAATGGTCTTCACGCTATGAAAGGCATATAGTAGTGAGTGCAGTCTAGTTACGCCACCAGGTATACAGAAAGTTTTAACCCGCTGGGACACATGCATAACAAACTGCTCTTGAAGGTCGTTAGAAAAGATTCTTGAAGGCAATTCTAAGTTTGGGTTGTCGTCACTTATGAGTATATTCAGATTGCACTACGCAAGTGTTGCGGCTCATTTTCCAATATATACCTGTACTGTTGGTTTGTAGGACGATAGAGTCGGTCGATTGTGTTGGCAGTGTTCCGAATCTAATCTTGTTGCATCTTGCTTAATCTAAAGTTGATCACATAGGGTAGTTTCTTTCGTGCCAAACCTTTTTCGTCAACACATATCTCTTTCCGTCATCGCATTTACCCAAAGCTTTCTACCCCATGTATAATACTCAAACTTTGAAAAGGTTTTCCTGCCTAAGTTTGTCTCTTCGATCTTTGTTTGTCTACTAGACTTGCCGGTATAAAATTACGATGGCACTTCAAGTGCATCCTTCAAATTGAGGCTTTCTAGCGGTAATCTGTCGAGATAAGATATGTTTGTTCTATGCATAGACGATATCAGAGGGTACTGATTCTTAGTTGGTAAAATAATCCTGATGTGTGTCACCTCGGCTTATAGAAATTATAATCATAGCAGTTGACACTGGACCTCATACGGTGATCATGTCAGATTTGGTACGGAGGAACAGCGTCAGACGTGGTTACCGGGACTCACTTGCATGGTACGTCTTGCCCGTGGAGTTGCTTCTTGACCTCTCGGTACATAATGTGGGATTCATGAAAGGATTTGAAATTTTTCGTAATTAGTACAAGATGGAAAATCCTCGTGCAGTTTGCTCTCACTCTGCAGTAATGTGGATGTGTCCTAAGATCCATGGCTTGCACCTGTCTGAGATCTATAGGGAGAAGACCCCAAGACGCCATAAAGTCGTTAGAGGCTGCTATAGACCCAACAAAGTTTCGGATGCCGACTGATGTCGTGGAGATTTTTAAGGTCTGATTCTGTCTGCAGGATCGCCTTTCATCATACTGCTTGACGGAGCCCTCAAGTGGGAGTGACGCCGCCTCACTGCGGGTAGAGTTTCGTACTTTTACTCCCCATACATAACGAAAGTGATTAGAGCTAAGAGGATCCAAGGTTCATGCTTTATGCATATAATAGAATGGATGCTGTTCCTTCATGGCTCTGCTGGATCTTATGTCATCAGTACAAGTTCTCAACTTCACCGTGTCCTCTGCAGACGACCGCGCGGAGGGATCCGGGAAGTACAGACTACATACTAACAGGAGAGAAGGTAAGATCGAAAACCTTGATCACGCCATCTCATTCTGAAGGCTGAAGGAACTCAACCATCTCGGCTTCCCCTATGTACAACGACCTTATCTCTTGGTGAAAGTTGTGAGAGAGCGAGTCCACATAAGCTCGGCTATAGATATTGCTGAATTTGTCTTTGGTTAGCCGTTCACTTAGTGTTGGTATATGTGCAGGCATTTGTCAGCGGAGGTGGCTCAAGTGATGTGTACCTAGTCATGGCTCGTACTGGTGCTGATGGTCCCAAAGGAATCTCGTGCTTCATTGTGGAGAAGGTTGTACGCTCTCTAGCTTAGTGTATCCTTTTAGCATATCATACTATAGGGGAAAATGCAAGGGAAAATGCAAATAAGGGATATTCTTAAACCTGTTTACTTATTTTCCTTACCTTCAGGCCCAATTACAGAAATGCTCATACGTACTCTGTTGATGCAGGATATGCCAGGGGTATCATTCGGTCGTCAGGAAGACAAGATGGGTTGGCGGAATCAACCCACTTCAGCGGTTGGTCATTTCCGCAGTCCTTTCTATCCCACAGATCGATAGCAGCTCTTTGGTCTTCTTTGTACACCTTAACCCTTTGGAACAGATCGCTTGCCTTCGTCACAATCAACTAGAGTAACTCTTTATTTTGCTCATCTTGATCAACTTGCTTACTTTCCGGTCCTGATCAGGTGATCCTAGAGGATGTGAGGGTACCTGAACAAAATCGAATCGGTGCAGAAGGACAAGGCTTCAACATCGCTTTGACAGGTCTGGATGGCGGCCGCATCAATATTGGCACATGCAGGTACACGGCTGGTGTGATAGTGATTATTGTTCTTAGGAGCATCGAGAGAAACGTAGTATGGATCCGTATATGATCGATAGAAGCGAAACTGCAAACAAGGAATTTCGATTGACGAGGCGCAGTATTACAATTAAAAGATGTATTTTTCAGAATCTAAATATTTAAATTTTAAAATTGAATATTAATATTAATTTTAATGATGCTAACGCTGGGCTAAATCAAGGTGTCACTTCAGGGCGAAAAAAACTGACTCCTGTTCGGTACTGGAGGGCCTTGGCAAGTTCAGAACAGGAACGCCTTTTGACGTTTTAAGGAATCAAAGTGATGTTGAACCTAGTCCGGCACTGGCAGAACGCTTTTCGATGGGACTGAAATAGCTAGACCTTGCATTTTGCATTTCAAGTATGGTCCTACATCATCTACTTCAAAATCGTATTCATGAAATCAGGAAAAACTGATTTTTTCCCTATTATTTTGTGCAGTGTCGGCGGTGCACAGTTCTGTCTCGATACTGCTAAAGAATATGTTTCCACACGAAAGCAGGTTAGTGACTGGATTTCATATATCATTGCTCCCCCATTTCAATATCTGATCATCGAAGTGAGGGCGTCTACCTTCATATCGGATTTTCTCATAAGAAAAACCTTGTCCTCTTGTACTAGTGCAAGGTTGATAAGTACTGGTGAAAAACTAATTGCCGGTGGTTTAATCTGTGCAGTTTGGAAAGCCCATCTTACACTTCCAGCATACCCAATTTAAGCTGGCAGACATGATGACATCTGTTGTTGCATCACGGTTGATGGTAGCGAATGCAGCAGCAGCGCTTGATGCCAAGACTCCATGGGCAACGCCATCAGCGGCCATGGCTAAGAGGTGAGTCTAATCTAATCTAGTCTAAGTAATCTAACTTTCAATTTCAAAAACTGGAATACTCACATGTAGGCCCTATCTTTCGTGTATAAAATTGGAAGACTCGTATGCAGAAAACAAAGTAGCATTTATTTTCGTCGTCCACCACTTGCATCCATATGAAACCGGAGTTAGTCCACCGCTCAAAAGCTGAAGACTAATAAACTTCAGCATCCTAACGATTTTCAGAGTTCGTCTACATCTCGAACTCGATCAAAGTCAGCCAAGAATATGTCGAATGAAGAAACAATCATGTTGAATTTTGTGAAGTCCACACGCTGTAGAAGGTATTGCATAACATGGATTTTCTTATTATGATGCAGATTCGCGACGGAAACCTGTTTCAACGTGTGCAGTGAGGCACTCCAGCTCCATGGTGGATATGGTTATCTGAAAGATTACCCTGTATGACCCACTCACATACTCAGCCCCACTTTCCAGTTCACAGTAAATGCTCGATATGAAGTACCGCCTCCATTTATCAAGTGTCTTTGAAGAGTGCTGGCTCTGGATTTTTACCTGCAGTAGTCGTACACTGAAAGAACTAATAGACCACCAACTATGTAGAGACCTGACGAGAGAACAAGTTATGACACCAAAACGATGGTATTATTGCTATTAGTAGACGATGTAACTTAAGCCTGAAAAAATTACGACTAGCTGAACAAGAACTCGCAAACTGTAGATTCTATTACAGAATCTGTACACATGTCCTCGCCCTCTCTGGAAGATGGTACTGACTGAGGTGAAGACTCCTAAACCAAGGATAGGACAGTTTCAAACGTTTAATTTCCAGTGTGTGGATCTTCAACACACTGGAATTTATCCCAGCAACGATGTTGGTGAACCAGAAAACGTTTCGACCCGTCGTCATCCATTTTGTTTGTCACAAAGTGCAGTGTTTATTCCTACGTACTCGTTTGGAAGTTCCTGTCCTATCCTGAAGATAATGAACCATGATATTCAGAATGACAGGGCTTCGACGTGCTAGTTACGAGCAGAGGAGGAGAAGAAGAGCTTCTTCACTTTGTTGATTCAGCCCATAGAGACTGAAATTCACTGCAATGGATGTACAGTGCATGCACTATGTATATATGTTCTCATTTAGCTACTTAAACCATGTAGAACCTGGTCATCTTCCTCACAGGCTTTCAGGAGTCAACCGTACATTTTGCCACCAGTGCTTTTGAGCCTCCTACACTAACTTTCTGTTCGGTTATGGTGCAGATTGAGAGGTACGTGCGTGACCTTCGAGTACATATGATTCTAGAGGGAACAAATGAGGTCATGCGCTTGGTCATTTCTCGACATATGACAAAGAAGCTTTGACGTTACCTCGGAGGGCTGAACAGAACCTCGCACAATGAGGGGCAATGTAAATACTGCAGGTCAAGTAATGTTGGTCAATAATCAGTTACACAGCATGTCGTGAAGGTGCATAACTAAGTAACAGACATCCGTACTTGATCAGCATTATTCGATATAGATGAGAAGGTGCAATGCTCCAAGGCGTATCACTTCGCCATTCTTTGTACAGATTTGTATTAAATAGGGAACGGATGTCCATTAATTTAATAACACATTGAATGATTCGATGTGATATTCAATAAGATTTCATTAACTTACATGATGCACAGAGTTGTGAACTTTAGAGAGGAAACAATGTTGTTGATGTTGCAAACCCTCGATCATCGTAATCTTAGAGGTTTCCAACTCTGCAATGAGGAACCGTGCACGTGACACTGAGGAGCCTATTGTCGAGATTCTTCAGATTGGAGTCCGGAGATTTAAGCAAGAAACAGTATTATCAGAGTCTATGTTCAAGTCAGCAACTATGTCCAGCACTGAAATGATTTGTCCCAAGTTTTCGAGTATATAGAAATATCGGCGTAAATTAATTACCAGGGTGATCACGTCAATCGACTATAAAATACAACTAATATGACTACACCTTGGTCGAGCAGGAGGAACAACTGAGAGGCACACAGGGATGTTCTTGCCACGAAGTTTGACACACAGAAAATTGATCATCTTTCTTCCAGTTGTCCGGAATCCAGGAGTTATGGTTTCCAGTGATCTCAATTTCTCACAACTGGAAAGAGACATCTGATCCAAGAAGCAGTGAGTGTAGCAAGAATACCCGACCAACCGAATTTCAGGTGCGCTCCACTACTGACAACTACAAAAGACATAAAACCATGGTGTTGATCATTTCCTTATCCCTGTTTTAAAGCGTCTCCAGAAATTAGATCCTTTCATCGTATCCGGGAATTTGTCTGGATCAGTCCAAAAAGGTACCCCTACGACATGTAAAGTGTTCATAATGTAGTCTTCACTGAAATTTTCTTCACTGGAGTTTTTCTCAAGGTACCGTGCCTTCCTTTTCACTGGCTGCATGCCGCACAATTGTAGTCCATGTGACGAAACGTGACGTTTCTGAACTTCCAAGCCACAGCTGGGTCCTCTTCCATCAGCAGATAGACACGAAAAGCTCTTCTCCCACCAATTAACCCACACAACCAACTCCTCACTTTGTACAGGGTTCAGATTATCTCAAAAATCGGCACCGTAATACCAAGCATCTCCATCTTCACTTTCCATTACTTTCTCAGCTGATTACCAGCCAACCAACTTTCGCATCCACTATGGTGACGGTGGTCTCTGAGGGCAGGCAGTGGCAAATATAGAAGAACCAGGTGGAGCTGGAGCATCTACATGCTGGATAAGATTGCCAGAGATTCTTGATATGGACAGAGACCATCTATGCCTGGTACGCTATCTGCCTCATTCCCCGATCAGCTATTTTGTCTACTTTTCTAATGTGACTGCAGACTCCACCCACTAGGCCTAAGATCTCAGACTCAGATCCACATCATTTGTTACCACTCTTCGGATTCCACATGCATAACAAGCAAAGCAACGAGCTATCCTCCTCATGAGAACAGATGAGGACCCCCTAACACCTCTTACAGGTAGACAGAACACACGAATCCACTCAGGACCAGATGAAGACTCGGACTCCTCAGCCCAGCCCCTGAACCCCACACCCAAATATATTTCCAACATTCCGAGCAAACAAAGCTACTATACCTCAGTGCCACATCGGAAATGAAATCTGGAGGTCTGTATAGTGATCCTGGGATGACCTGACGTGTCGTCTCTTCTCAACTCGTAGCAGCAGTAACACCACCAGTACACGAACTTCCGCTCCATCTGCATCCTCCATGTCTCTAAAGCACCCGGTTATTATCCATCACTGCGATCCTCGTGCTGCTGGGAAAACTGGTGGCATGTCTGAGTTCCCGTCTCGTCTCGCCTGTTCTGCCTTTGGAGTCCGAATGTGTACATGTTGGTGAGTGACAGATACAGAGGGACTGGGGATGTATGAGTGACGTTGTTTGCTTGAGCTTCAGGGGAACGGTCCAACGTCATACGTGAAATTCATAGCATGAATCTGAGAGCCAATCAGCCACGTGGATGACGACGACCTTGTGCCTGTGATGAGATGGCGTGCTGCAGCGGCTGAGCTGGCGGGGCTTGTGTGTGAGAATGTAGGACTGTACTCGAAAGGTCCCGACAGTTGCGTACTCACGGGTCTTCCAATCAGGTTCGTAAACGCTCGCACGACATCTACAGGGCACACACAGCAAGGTCCCTTTTCGTATGTCCACGTCACCCAATGCTGATTGTTGGCCTCCATGATCAGCACCAGCAGTGAGTTCTGTATCTGGTTCAGTTACCCGATTGGTTTCATCCTTGCACGACTTCATTATTCGTCTTATCCTTTTTCTATCATTTAATACTATGTACTACGCCTCTTCCCCCTATGGTCGGTTTTCCATTCTGGTAGTTTGCCCTGTGTAAATACTTGAAGTCGGCAGTAACGTTCTAGACCGTTGTAGTGGTACTCAAATTAATCATTAATAATTCGTTTATCAATCTAACCTCATCTTTTTACTATCTATAGAAAGAAAATATAAAATTCACATCTTCTAGTGATAGCACAATGTTCCAATTATGTTACCCTGCCCAATAAAGATGATGTCCTCCATTAAACATGATTCTATAAATATTTTTGTTTATGTTTTTATACTTCAAGTTATTTTATAGCTTAGCAGTTGACCTGCCACGAGTGCATGCACTCCAAAGAGCAGGAAGACGAGTCTCCCCAAATGCCATTGTCCTGAACAATGAGCTACCACTGAACCTGTTTCACACCAGGGGACAAGAAGGTCTGTGCTAATTGCGTACCTGAAGGGCGTTCACCACAAGGAGTAGGTTGAGGTACATCCAATTAGCATGTCATTCGCATAACCCTCTCAAACTTGATCGCGATTAGTGCTACCTAAGAGTGAAGAATAGTCCGATGAAAAGTTCTAACTATACTCTAAAAATAACACTCAATGCTGATTAAATCAAAGTGTGATACGAGAGACTCCAATGTCAATCTTTGCATGCTAATTTGCTTTCTTCGGGAATCTTGTACCTAGGCTAAGTAATAATTTCGTGATCCGCTCCCCACAAATGTAGCAAACCAAATAACCTAAGCTTAAAAGTTGGTTGGTTTATGCTTCATTTCGATTTTTAAATAAGGCTTAATATCAAGTACTAATTCAGTATAGAAATTATTGTTGAAACTCAAATTCAGTTAACCTTAATTAGAATGTTTAAGACTAACATGCTCTTTTGACTCATCACTTTTGGAAGTTTGACATGAAAGTGTCCTTGAAAGCACATAAATCAATATATTGAATTAAACTTTAGAATCCAGTTTGATGCAGTAATTCATCATACACTATCAACTTATTTTTCTTATATTTTTTAAATTGATATAATTTTATTCATTGTTTTAGGATTATTATTGTTATTAGATTTAATAATAAATAAGTTATTTTATATAAAAAATATAACCTAATGATATAGTCAAAGAATGAGTTTACTTCTGTGCAAGATATATCCTATGTATTTTTATAGAAATTACTAATAGTATTAAATCTTTTTCAATTTTTTGCCCATAATTATTTGATGAAAATCAATGATTTTTGAAACAGATTGGTATTGATTTTATGAAAGATTGGTATTCATTATTGGATAAATTTTTTTAATGGTTTTCCAAAATTTAAATCTTGCTATTGTGTACATAAATTGTATGATGAATTATGGGTTTTATTTATTTTTAGTAATAAAATTTGTAAACTTTCTTCATAATCATCACATATTGCGATTGCTATAAAAATTATAGAACAATAATGTAAATAAAATTCCAATTATCATGAATTTGAGAAGATTCAAAATTTATATAATTAAATCTTGAATTTTTTTCATTTACTAGAAGCGGTATTTTCACTAATAACTCCATTAGCATTTCCAACTGTAACAATATCACTGACACTTTCATTAATACCAATATCAAACTGGATAATAGACAAATAATTTGAAGAATAATTATATCTCCATACATCAATTTTTACAATATAGTCTCTGGAATCATATTTAAATTTTTTTTATTATTAATTTTATACTTAACTGAAACTACTCATCCAGAACTAAATAAACTAAATATATCGAATTTTGGTTAACGTAATAATTAGTATTATGAAATTTATTTCAATTTCTATAACTTTTACAGATCCTCGAGAAACATTTTTGGTTATACAGATTTGCATGCGGTAGCGATAAGAATATGAAGAACAAAAGTCAAAATAAAAAGAGAATACTTTCTTTTATGACAAGGGAGTGTCGTCGCAAGATAGAAGTATTGTGACATACTTAAGTTTTGTCCTCGAGCTCTAAATCAACCGGACTAAATTATGCCACGAAAGTCCTTCCACTTTGCGCCTGTGCTAAATTAACACCTTCAAAGAAATCCGAAAAACTAGAGAGAAACTATGGAAACATGTGCCATTGCTAGACGATGATTAGTTGTTAAGTTGAATTCCATTCGGCGTAATCGTGAGGACCGAAGTAAGTCAAGAGACATGGTTTCTACTCTGTCGTCTACCAGAGTTACACTAACTATAGTAATCCCTCACCTAATGTTGGGTTGCTCGCCATCGTTATCAGAGGACTCACGATAGAAGAACCCAAGGGCGCTTTCTCCCAGTTACCTCTCTCGGTAATAGAGAGAGAAACTGAGAGTCACTCCTCTCCCAATATAGAAGTATTTGGACGGTAGCGACGGGCGGAGCAGGTCGTAGCGATTGAGATAAGAAAACAGGTAAGGACTCGAGGGTAAAGTGACTAAATAAAGCCCAGTGGTTGGATCTATCATCCGACGGACGAAAGCACGGGGCCCGGGTACTTATCCGCGAGTTTCATCCAGGTCGGACGGGGCTCCCCAACGGGTTTACCGCGGGTGCTCCGCCTCGTGCAATGCTCTTCGACCACCTCACCATCACGTGATGCCACGCTCGCTGCCATGTCGGCAGGATGGCCCTTCACGCTGACGGGGCGAGAAGGACGTGGCACGCCAATTGTCTCCGCCGCCGCTCACCTTCCTCACCTTCCTCGCCCTCCGAGTCTGCCGAGTCTGGCTGCCTGTGAACGATTCGCGATTCCTCCCGATTCCTTCGATCCATCGCAGTATAAACTAAGCCCATCGATTTCTCGGCCCCCACGGAATTTTGTAGATACTTTCCTTCTTACCTCTTCTCGAGAGCCAAGCGCAGGGCGGCGGGTCCAATTCGATCGAAGTCCGCAGGTGCGTGTTGCTCAGTGCTGAATTTCTGCTCTTCTGTCCGTGTACTCTCCTTAAGATGTATTATTTTCCAGACCTGGCTTCAGCCACCGCAACCACGGATGGCTGCGGTGGCTGAAATTCATGCTCGATGCATGAATTTCATGTATGACAGGTCTCGTGTTTACTGCCGATGGTACTTCCTTCGAATCCGACCCTGAGCCTCGAGCTGCAGGAATCAAATACTTAACAGTAAAGGTCCAGTCGAGGTTCCCTCCGGTCTTACAGCGTCTGATTTGAGATATATCAGTCACACCATGTCCTTGCGCTGCGTTGAAGAAATAGAGTCTGAATGAGTCTCTGTCCGTCTATTCGTTGATTGATTGTCGAGACCTCCAGAGAGCAGAGTATGCCTTCCTTCCTTCATTCTCTTTCAACTCATTCTCGTGTTGAGATTTTCGCCTCCAGTCTCGGCCCCGCCGGTGATCATGACATCCTGGGCCAGGGACCCAAATATCGGACCAGCTGCTGCAGCTGCAGCAGCTGGTCCGAAATGTACTAAGTCTGGGGCCAGCTCGCTCTCGCTCTTCATCCCGAGTCCACTTCTGACAGTTCAAAGCAGAGCCAATTTTGCGTCTCAGAGTCCTGGAATTTTTGGATCTGAAGCTCTGGTGAGGGAGGAGAGGGGATTGAGGTAAACAGAGACGGGGAGCTTGTCGTGTGGCTTTTTTTCGGTGCTGGGGGTGCAGGAGGCGGTCGGATTTGACGAGCTGTGTGGGGGGATTGGGGGTGTGTCAGCAGAAGGAGGAGGAGGAAGCAGCAGATAAAGCAGCAGCGATGGCGGGGGGAGTGAGGGGAGGACTCCCAGCGGGGGTTGAGATCCGGGGCGAGTTCCGGCCGTGCTACGAGTCGATTCTGACGCACGAGGCGCTGGCCTTCGTGGCGGCGCTGGAGCGCGAGTTCCGGCCGCGCGTCAAGTACGTCCTCCAGTGCCGGAAAGAGCAGCAGGCGCGCTTCGACGCCGGCGAGCTCCCCAGGTTCGACCCGGCCACCGCCGCCATCCGCGACGGCGACTGGACCTGCGCCCCCATCCCGGATGTCATCGCCGACCGCCGCGTCGAGATCACCGGCCCCGTCGAGCGCAAGATGATCATCAACGCCCTCAACAGCGGCGCCAAAATGTTCATGGTACGCAGTCGAAGTTGCAGTTTCCTTCTTCACAAACCAACCACGTTAGTTGGAAAATCCCAGTCGAAACCTCGACGACGTTGTTCCGCAGCTTATCCCGAGTACGTGTCCGAACTCGGGATGTCCTCGCGGGGTACAGACCGAGATCTCGGGACGGCCTGTACCGATATGGAGCAGCACCCTCGCGTCCATTTAAACATTTTCTCCAGTTTCGGTGGAAATGTGACTAAATTTTCTTTGTGGATGAATTTCAGGCCGATTTCGAAGACTCTCTGGCCCCAACTTGGGACAACATCGTCCGAGGCCAGATCAACCTGCGCGACGCCGTCAACAGGACCATCACTTTCGAGGACACGGCCCGCAACAAGGTCAGCCGCCGATCACCGATCAAAACATAACTGAACATGAATCACCTCGACAATTTATTCATTATTCTTACTATCTTACTGCGATGATTTCCAATTAGGAAATGTACGTAATCATTAAAGTATAGTACGTGGATGCAAATTCTTGTTGCACAATTAGATTAATGAAATTATTCCATCTAGAGTTAATAAACTGTGACAAAATCGGAATTTTTTTCTACCTTGTAAGAGGAAACATTAGAAACTTCATATTTTTTTATAATTGTCAATACGATTTATTACAAGCATTAGAGGAATGTAGCCGAATTTGCATCTTCGATGAAATTCGTAAATGATAGTATGATAAGATGATCTCATTTTAACGCTATAGCAAGCTAGTATACCGTAACAAAACCGAAACGGATTTTCTACCTTGTAGTAGGAGACACTAGAAGCATCAATTGTTCATGTATAAGTATCAATACGGTTTACTACAAGCAGTAGAGAAAATGTAGCCAAAATTGCATTTTCGATGAAATTCTTGAATGATAAAATTATCCGTAAAACCTTAACGTAATAGCAAGCTGGTATACTGAAATAAATTCGACGTTGATTTCCTAACTTGTATTAGGGACAGTAGAAAACCCAATTTTTGTTTCTAATTGTTAACACGGTTTATTACAAGCAATTGAGAAATTCGATGAAATGTGTTGGACGGGGGAGCAGAAGTACGAGCTGAAGGAGAAGACGGCGGTGCTGCTGGTGAGGCCGCGCGGCTGGCACCTGCCGGAGGCGCACCTGGAGATCGACGGCGAGCCGGCGACGGGCGCGCTGGTGGACTTCGGGCTCTACTACTTCCACAACCAGGCGGCGTTCCGCGCGGCGCACGGGCAGAGCGGGCCCTTCTTCTACTTGCCCAAGATGCAGCACGCGCGCGAGGCCGCGCTCTGGAACGCCGTCTTCGAGCGCGCGCAGGCGGCGGCGGGCGCTCCGCGCGGGAGCGTGCGCGCGACCGTGCTGATCGAGACGCTGCCGGCCGTGTTCCAGATGCACGAGATCCTGTACGCTTTGCGGGATCACTCGGCGGGGCTCAACTGCGGCCGCTGGGACTACATCTTCAGCTTCATCAAGACGGTGCGCGCGCACGCCGACCGCCTGCTGCCCGACCGCGTTCTCGTCGGCATGACGCAGCCCTTCCTCCGCAACTACACCGAGCTCCTCATCCAGACCTGCCACCGCCGCGGCGTCCACGCCATGGGCGGCATGGTGCGTCCTCGCCACCTCCTCCCTACTTCCTTCCCCGTCACCCTCGCAACCTCCCTCGTCTTTTATTGATCGATTTTTATCACAAGTCTTATTCCTGTCAGTCAATCGATGTTTTCAATCGGAAATTGAGGTCTTGACGATGCTGCATTTTGGTAATTTTTTTGATGAATTCGATGATACTATACAATGTCAACAAAAAAAATCGAACTACCAAGAGCGTTGCTGTGCTTTGCTTCTGGAGTTTTTGATAATAGAAGTACTTTCTACTTATTATTATGAGAATCATGATAGTTATGATGATAATATTAGAGTATTCTCTGGTTAAACCCTTTGATCGTCAGATATGGGAGTTCATTTTCAGATAGTGCTTGCTGCTTTTATTATGTGCTGATATTTGGTTATGATTATAATTCTTTTGAGCTCATTATCAGATATGGGAGTTCATTTTCAGATAGTGTCTGCTGTTTTTAACCCGAGATTTTGATAATGTGATGATATGTGGTTATGATTATGATTTTTTGGTGCTCATTATTTAAGATTTCTCTGGTTTTGATTTCTATGTCCTCGGAGCGTGATTTAACTTGCATTATTGATTTGATAAATGAGAGGAGAATATATCGGAACTCACTGGCAGCGTGATTGAACGTGGGTCCGAGTGAGTGAGTGAGTGACCGATGGGTTGACTCCGGGTTGACGTGACGTGACCTGACTCTGACCGTGGACCTGACCGGGGGAGCGCAGGCGGCACAGATCCCGATCCGGGACGACAAGGCGGCGAACGACAAGGCGGCGGAGCTGGTTCGGGCCGACAAGCTGCGCGAGGTGAGGGCCGGGCACGACGGCACGTGGGCCGCGCACCCGGGCCTCGTCCCCATGGTGCTCGAGGTGTTCGACGCCAACATGCCCGGCGCCAACCAGGTCCACGTCAAGCGCGACGACGTCTCCGTCACCTGCCAGGACCTCCTCCAGATGCCCAAGGGCGTCAGGTACCCGATCTCTCCCCTCTCCCCTCTCCCCTTCCTCACCACAATCATTCGACAATTCAGACGATGACTGCAATTCGAACCTGGTTCCCCATACACTACGTAGTCACCGTGAAGCCTCTGACGCTGTTTTCCATCGGACCATGGTATCGACTGTACCCAGTCATTGCAAAAATGCAACCTCGTCGTCGAGTACTTCAATATATATCTAATATTTATATTCATATTCATATCCATTCATTCATCAGTATATACAACGTAGTCATCTTATGTGTACATAAAATAACAGAATGAAGTAACGTATATGAAATGTAAAACTAAATCAAAGTCTAACATAAGTGTAGTGATTTTTTATATATATATATATAAATTACAGCGATCTGATTCAACAGAAAATCAACGAACATTCGGTATTAAATTGGCTAGTAAATGTTTGTGAAATTATTGTCGATTGTATCGATGATGAATTTACGTATCAGAGGTTGAGATCGACAGATTGTGAAGTTTTGTGTGTTTCGCTCGTAGTTTGTGACCGACTGTCAGAAGATTGTTGCGGAATAGAAAATATTCGATAGTTCTAAAGAGAGAAGAGGGACTGACGGGGTGGAATGGGCAGGACGCTGGAGGGGCTGCGGCTGAACACGAGGGTGGGGGTGCAGTACGTGGCGGCGTGGTTGGGGGGTACGGGGTCGGTGCCGCTGTACAATCTGATGGAGGACGCGGCGACGGCGGAGATCAGCCGAGTGCAGAACTGGCAGTGGATCAAGTACGGGGCGATGCTGGACGGCGAGCTGGTGCCGACGCGCGTGACGCGCGACGTTTTCCAGCGCGTGCTGGCCGAGGAGTTGGAGCGCATCGAGCGCGAGGTTGGCGCTCCGCGCTTCCGCGCCGGGCGCTACCAGCAGGCGGCGCAGCTCTTCGCGCGCCAGTGCCTGGCCGAGCAGCTCGACGACTTCCTCACCCTCGACGCCTACCGCCACATCGTCCGCCTCGTCCCCTCCTCCCGCATCTAGTCGCCCTCCTTTTTCCTCCGAATTCCATCGTCGTCCCATGGCGCCAGAAGAAATTCGACCTCGAGGGAGCATGAGTCGAGGGGTTTTGTATGCAGCCCTCGTCTCTGGCGCCCTCGCGCTGATCGCAGCCACTGCTGCACCAGCAAATCGAGTTTGAGGGAGGACGAGTTGAGGAGCTTTGAATGGAGCTCTGAGATGAGGGCGAGCCCGCGCTGCGCAAAATTTGGCAGTGCTTCAGGACGAGAGAGAGAGAGAGAAGACAGGTCGAAGAAGTTGGTTTGTGGAGAATTGAGGGGCGAGATTGGGTCGTCTGGGCACGTTCATTGTGTAGATATGAGCACAGTGGTGGGAGGGATTTCTACATCGATTCATGATGGTGGTAATGTCCTCGAGACGTTATCGAGTGTAAATGTCAATTTCGAAGAATATAATTTATCATAGTTTTGGCCGATATTTCTGAAGGGTGCATTCTTGGCCTTGAGATCTCCTTGCGATAGAAAACAGCTTTTTTCGGCGGCCAGTTTCATGTCGTCTGTGAAACTGCTTTCCGATACTTTCGTTCATCCGTCTTCAACTTTGGTAAGCTGTAAACGGTGAAACCAGTACCCACGGTCGGAATGAGGTTAGTATGATAGTCGACTTGAGCATGACTCATGCGCACTAGGTGTTCGTGCAATTCAGAGTCGAGCAAATCGTGGCATTAGGATCTGAGTTGACGAAAAAAAATATCGACAAAGAGCAGTAAGTAACATTCTACGTTGACATCATACCTCATCGCAGCGGGCGTTTTGTCATATGATAGATCGGCGAAAGTGCTCGGCATGAAGTAATAAAGCGATCGGAAAGTCAGAACTCAAGACCGATCAGAATGAAGAGAAATGATTCAGCCGACCAGTACTGGTGTGAAAGAATGTGAAGATATAACATTTGATGTGACAAGTCTCAATACCGTGCGAAAAGGAGAAAGATTGTGCAGCAAATATATGACTGCATATCCAAAGTATATGATATATACTTTGGACAAAGTATAACATATAGAGACCCTCAAATCACAGCGATGACATGTAATTATCTATACGAGTAAATTTCAATGAAGCTGATGACTTAATAGCTGATGAAATGGCAACTATATATCACTCTTCTGAGCTAATACATTTCCCAGTGTGCATATCTCGAGGAAACATGATTTTAAATCCGTACCCTCGACAGAAGATTTACTTCTGGCAATGTAGCAACAATTTTCGTCGATTGCCTCGCGAAGGTACTCTAATCGTCTCAAACCTATTGTCGACGGAGGAAGAATCTATGGGCATACGACATGACTAGAGCAACAGACTAGTCCCAGCACGAGATGACTGACCGCAAACTCTCACCATCGATCAGAAGCTGCCAAGCTTGCCCGAATTCCGCAAAAGGTAATCTGTGGGTTATAAGTTGATCGATGTGAAACTCCTGCAGGTACACCAAATTTACAGCATCCGTAAGCAGCACACCGACGTCACTCTCGAGTTCATTCCGACTGATATCCCCTGAGTATTCCTCGGTGATCATTGGCTCAGAAACTACAGCGTCGCCTTCTACCTCTCCTACGTCTCCCCGGAAGCACGTGAAAAGCTAGGTTTCACGTGCTCTCAACTGCCTGTCAAATCTATTATGACGCAGACTCCCTTTCTCAAATGGAGCCCCACAAATCTTACAAAAGTGAAATGAATCAAAGAAAAGTGCGCACTCGGCATGTTTTCAGCACAAACGCTACAGACTACATTAAACGGTGCATGTCAGTAAAGTATGTATATAATAATCTGGGGAGGATGTTAATTACACAAGAATGCAAGAAACAAACAAACACTGAGTGCGTGAAAATGGCGAAGTGTACTCGGTCTAGCATCCCAATGCAAACCCTTCTGCGTCCATGCTAGACACTGGAACCTTCTCATGACGTCGGTGTCCGTATCTAAAAGACCTATTTAACTCGTTAACGAATGTATGCAGTTGAGTGTAATTCGTTGCCAGAGGAATTTATGACCCGATTCTCAGAAATCATTTTTGTTCTCTGAAAAGAAACCGTATGAAAAGGCGGGTTCCAGGTATCATCCTCGAGAGTGCCAAGACGGGCTCTACGAGATGGGCCACCGTGCAGTAAGGCACAATCATCGGAGGGGCCGGAGAGAGAAAAGGGTATCAGGATAACGAGTCGCCGTAGGTCCATCGACTTTGTCGCGAAGATCGCTTCGTGATTTTCAGTAAATCAACCAATATTCTAAAATATGCTGGAATCTAGATTCTAGATGTGGGCAAACCTTTCAGCAGTGGAAGAGGTCGGTACCATCGAGGCCAGAAGAGGACAAAACAGGACATTCTGCTTATAAGGCCCAAGTTGACGACCCTACGGTGGGATTCTATTTCTGCCACGGTCCTGTCCAGCACGAGGAGGAAGGCTAACTTCCTCCCCCATCCCCACACAAATAGACTTCCAGAGAAAGTGTTCAGCGTTTCCGCGTCAAACCTCCCGGCCGGATCACAACGGATGTGCTCTGCGCTCATCTGTTCAATGTAACTTGATAGTGAAATGGCGATTGGATAGAATCTGCCATGTTTATCGACGGTGTGTTCATGTTCTTTCGAAGAACATTGATCTAGATTTCAGAAGATTAGTTTGATTGTCCGTAAACAAACTGGTACTACGGACTGTTCCTCGTTGACCTAAAAGCACATGCGAGATCGTTGCGACATTCTTCTGATACGAAAGGATGATTCAAGATCAGATGAAGAAAAGTTCTGGTCGCGTAGATTCCCTCTGTGAACTATATCATTTAAGAAAATAAAAAGTGAATCAGAGGTCATCAACAAGAAACTCTACACTTCTTTATAAGAAAAGGTAATACTTCCATAGGAAGCTATGCATAGCGGCACACGAATGGTCAATGGTCTTTCCGAATAACACACAAACTGAAGAAAAAACTCATTACAAGATCAACTTGCTGCAAAAAAGGCAAGTCAGGAGCAACTGGACAGGCCCACCGTTTAGACGACTATATGCCTGCAGCTCCCGTCGGGAGCACTCTGACCCGGCGAAAGGGAGACACCGCTACGATCTCTCCAGTAATTTATCAAAGCGAGGGGCAATTTCGGAGGCTCAGGATAAGTGCCACTGCCAACGACCGCTTAGATGCCGACTTGTAATTGATTATCCCGAAAAGTTCTCAGTTTTATCCGAACGCCCATGAGTCAAGCAAGCTCAGCATTCCTACTCCCGTCGATAAGTCCGATCTCGCGGATGGGGTTGACCTACACTCCGAACCTCTCGGGAGGGAAGCACCGGATGATTGGATGAACGCACCGGCCAGAACAGGTGGCGGCCGGAGGTGACCGGACGACTGACTTCGCATCACCAGACCCTGCAGGTCGGCCCGGAACAAGGACATGGGGCATCAAGAGTAACTTCACGGCAGAGGAGAGAAGGGTCGATCGGAAGGTGCCCGCGGGCAGGGGGGTGATGACTTGTAGCCCTCGCCGTGGGCGAAAGCGAGGGGCGGGGGGAGGGAGTGACATAATGCGGCTGCCCGTGGGGGAAGAGCTGCTGGCCGGGAAAAGGCGAGGAGTGCGAAGTACACAAGCACCCTTCAGGCCGGCAACAAAATCTACGTGACCTGACCGGCTCCCCCGCCTACAGCCGGTGGCTACTTCTTCGGAGCACCATCGTGCTTCGACTATCTCTCAGCGCGCTTCACACGTGGCCACCGCACCGTGGGACGGTGCCCGACCTGTTGGACAACAACTGCCGTTCTACATGCCGTTACTCAGAAACGGCAGGAAGAAGCTGACTCACTCGCTCCCGCGCGGCGACTGCGCCGGTTTCCCGCCGGTAAGAAAAAGCTCGTCTCCGGTGACTGCGAGCCAGAATAAACTGCCGGCCACTCGCGATACGGGATACTGGCGGTGACAGATTGCCGCAAAGCCCTCATAGTCCGACCGCACTCCTCGTATTTCACGACCGCCGTAAATTTTTTGACGGTAGATAGACGGACGTGTTCGAGAAAAACGGAGAGGGGAACGCTGTACCGAAGACATGGGGGTAGTGGCAGGCGAGGAGCGGGTGGAGTCCCAGTAGGGGGAAGAAGGGGATCGAGTGCGCGAGAGCTGCAAAGCGAGTATTAGTAGCCCCGGGGAAGAAAACAGGGAAATGCCGGCATTTCGAGGTGGAGGTGGAAGTTCTGCGAGGCTGTGATTTTGTCCGCTCCGAGCTCCTGGCAGCATCCTCCTCATCATCGAGATCCCCATCCGCTGCGCTCGCGTTCCAATCCCGTCTCCGCATCTTCCTTGAGTTTTTCCCCCGGTCCCCAATTCCAGTCCGACGAAGCTTTTCTCCATCCCCCTCGAATTCTGTTCCGCTCTCTTTCCGTCATGGCCCGTCAGTGCCTCACCATTCTCTAATCGTGGAGCTTGCATGTTCCGTACGCTAAAGCGAGACAATTCCGTGGAAGAGGATCACTCCCCCCCTCGAATTTGCAGGCTCGCCACCGCGCTCTAATCGTCGGGCAGGAACGAGACGGAAGGCTGGAGAGAGGTAGGGAGACAGGAGGGGATTGAAGTTCGCTCGGTGGAGATCGAGGAGAGCAGCAGAGGCGGCGGAAGGGTGAGAGAGTTATTCACTAGAGGCTGCGGTTCGGGGAATAGAGTGGGGCAGGGGAAGTTGGGGAACCAGGACGAATTGCCGACTGATTGAGGGGAATTGAGGTGATCGCTGCCGAAGCCATGGATACTGCCAGGCGCCGCCTGCAGGTGATCCAGTCGCATGTGCTGGAGTCGCACTCCAAGGCGTCGGAGGACGACGAGGAGCAGCAGCAGCTCGCGTTGCAGCCCACGGCAGGAGAGGTTTTCATCGCCGATGGCTACAGCGTGGTGCTGCCGGAGAAGCTCCGCACGGGGGAGTGGAACGTGTACAGGAATGCTAGGTATCCCTTGCAATTGGTAGAGACGTTCGAGGATTATCCAGACATTCGCACTCTGCACGACAATTTTGCCAATTCCGCCAAAGTGTACGAGGATTGCAAGTATTTAGGGGCCAGGGTGAGGAGGGAGGATGGCAGCGCAGGGGAGTACAAGTGGATGACATACGGAGAAGTCGGGGCCTCGAGGGCAGCCATCGGGTCCGCCCTGCTCAAGCACGGCATCCCTAAGAAGAGCAACATAGGGTTGTACATGATCAACAGGCCCGAATGGGTCATCGCAGAGCAAGCCTGTTCTGCTTTCTCCTTCGTTTCTGTTCCCTTGTACGATACCCTGGGGGCCGATGCCGTGCAGTACATCATCAACCACGCGGAGATCACCGCAGTGTTCTGCACTTTCGACAAGCTTCAAACGATTCTGAGCTGCCTGTCCGAATTGCCCACCATCCGGCTCATCGGGGTGGTGGTGGATGACATGAAACCGGCCCCGTTGCCCAGCATCTCTGGAGTGGAGATTGTCTCGTTCAAAGCCCTAGAAGCTGAAGGAGCTGCCAACCCACATCCGTTCATTCCCCCATCTTCTGACGATGTGGCCACAATCTGCTACACCAGCGGCACCACGGGCACTCCCAAAGGAGTCGTGCTCACGCACCGAAATCTGATCTCGAGTTGCGCAGGGTACACGCTCGGGGAGGGAGTGAACAGCAGCGATGTTCACGTCTCGTACCTGCCTCTGGCTCACATCTATGAGAGGATGAATGTCCTGACATCGACCCATTTCGGTTGCGGGGTCGGCTTCTTCCAAGGCGACGTTCTCAAGCTGCTGGAGGATCTGGAGGCCTTGAAGCCGACCATGTTCTCCAGCGTGCCTCGGCTGTACAATCGTATTTATGACAAAATCAATTCAACGGTGAAAAGCTCCAGCGCACTTAAGCAGTGGATTTTCAATGCGGCTTTCAATGCCAAAAAGGAGGCTATGGCCCGGGGAAAGACGCCGTCTCCGATTTGGGATCGACTGGTTTTCAACAAGATCCGAGCCACTCTGGGAGGCCGTACCCGTCTTCTGGCGTCTGGAGCATCCCCCATCTCTCCCGAGGTCTTGGACTTTCTGCGAATCTGCTTCGGCTGCCAAGTTACTGAAGGGTATGGCATGACTGAGAGCTCCTGTGTCATCACAAATTGCGACAAGGACGACCTCACCTCCGGCCATGTGGGATCCCCTAATCCGGCCTGTGAAGTAAAGCTAGTAGATGTTCCTGAAATGGAGTACACCTCGCGAGATAAGCCCCACCCCCGAGGAGAAGTCTGCGTTCGCGGCCCCATAGTTTTTCAAGGTTACTACAAGGATGAGGTTCAAACTCGGGAGGTGCTGGACAGCGAGGGCTGGTTGCACACCGGGGACATCGGTTTGTGGCTTCCTGGGGGCAGACTCAAAATCATCGATCGCAAGAAGAACATCTTCAAGCTGGCCCAGGGAGAATACATAGCTCCTGAGAAGATAGAGAATGTGTACCTGCGAAGTCAGTTCATTGCACAACTATTTATTTACGGAGATAGTTTCAATTCCAACCTGGTGTCCGTCGCAGTGGTCGATCCAGAAGTCTTACCAGCTTGGGCCAAGGCCAAGGGAATCAAACATCACGACGATTTGGAAAAGCTCTGCAAGGATCCGATGGTCAAGGCAGCAGTCCTTGCGGATATGGATGAAGTCGCTCGTGCTGCCCAACTTCGGGGTTTCGAGTTTGCCAAAGCAGTGACTCTGACTCATGAACAATTCACGATAGAGAATGGGCTCCTCACACCCAGTCTGAAGGTGAAGAGACCGACTGCTAAGGCTCGCTTTGCTCCAGCAATATCCGAGATGTATGCCGAACTGGCAGCCAAAGAAAGTCTTCACCGGCCCAAGTCAGCATTGTAAATACTGCTCAGTTCCTCCGGTTTGTTGCCACGCATTGTATTTCAGCTTATTGATATGTCTTAGGGAACTCACCTCACCAGGCATGTGGTATCGTGAGTGGATCTCACAACTGTACTTACTTGCTTTCAAGGTTCATTATATACAAATAAAACCAAGAAGCTGAAGTGGGGGAAACTCATCGATGTTGTGTTGAGTGGCAGCTAGAAGAAGGTGAAAGCTGCCCAGATGGGACACTTGTAGACTGTATAGATTCTAAGGATCAATATACCCAATTCTTTCGTCGTCAGCCCTCTACTTGTCTTGCGACTTGTTTCTATGTTTGGTGCAAGGTCGGTGGATGAGGTCAGAGAATTGTCATAGCAAAGCCGAGAACTAATGATTCCTCGGTGTCAGTCCCTGATATAAGGTTCATGCGTGATGCATTCGCATCGTGTCGTGTCTAAAGGTGGAGATGGATGTGCAAATGCTGTAGAAAACATCTACTAACCTTTCTCATGTATCTCTCCACGAGCTCGGGGATGTCCGAGGGCTTCCAGCCACCGTACATACTTCCAGTGATGCTCACTCCTCGGATGATTAATTGTGGCATCACTTCCATCTTGGCGTCTCGCGAGGCTGTTACTCCGCAGATTACTGCCAAACCTCCAGGCTGCGTACCAACAACAGAGTGATTCAATCAGAAGTCATTTGTGGAAGGAGTGATCACACCGTCTATTTTTTCAGGAAACGGTTGTTATTTTGGTTCGCTAAGCTTACACATGAATCTTATCGCTGAACTCCATAGATGCATCGAAACGACGATGCAGACCGCACTGACGGATGAGAACCAGTCTGGGCGTGTTTGTAGAGCTTACTATCATGCAACTCTTGATGGCAGATTCCATCAGCTTCGGAAGACCAACACACTCGAAGCTGTAGTCCACTCCTCCATTTGTCATCTCACATATGACCTGTCCCATCACGAGATTTTGAGCAATTAATCATTCTCAGTATGGAAGTTCAAGTAAACTGTCCAATACTGTCTTCCATTACAAAAAACTATTACAAACGAGCTGCTACACGCTGAATGAAAATTTAGGCAATTACCTCGTCAATCGGTTTCTCGCAGTCGTTTGGATTTACGAATTCGGTGATGCCAAAAAGTTTGCCTGTAAAAGACACCTTAGATAAATCGCTGTGCGACCAACTCAATCCCGCCGTATCCTGTTTCTAAACAGGTTCTGTCGTCCAGGTAAAGAATAAACACCAAAATTCTGCTAATGTAGAGCGCAGACGTTCCAGCTTCATATATTTCGGTCTGCTCATGCTCCTAAAGTCAATAACTAACTCCATAGATACCCAATCGATCGGTATAGTATGCGACACCTTGCCCTTGGCGCACACTGCACGCATTTATCACCATTCACTATCTAAATTATCTGTCTACCGCAAATTGAACTGCAAAAATCTGCCAGGATGTGTAACCAAGGGAGCGCAAAAGGGCATTTCTTATGTGTGGATCAGTTATGTAACTTTACGTCACTAACCCGTCACTAAGCTCGGCAAGCGTACGTCCGTTACTCTTACACAGATAGTTATGATTTGGTCGTATAAAATATCCGGGATGACTGACCGAACTGCTTTCAAAACAACCATGATTAACATTTTTGGACTCTCCCTTGGAAGCCCAATAAAACGAAAGTATCGGTACCTTTTTCAAACTTAGCGGGATTGACATCGACACCGATTATCCGCGACGCACCGGCCACTCGTGCCCCTTCTGCAACCTGTTTACAGAAATACAAGATGCATAAGATGCGCTGTACACCCTGAACCACAAGCGGAATATTGTTCACCTAGAATACATAATCCACATGACTGAAACATCAGAAAGTCACTGCAAGAGCACCCTTCGGTTCCTCGTAACCATTTGCAGTTTCTCACAGAACTATTTTCGAAAGGATGATGATTCTCCCAGTACATCCATTGATATTTGCCCTTCAACTTTCCAAATGTCATCAATTTTTGCTGACACGAAGCTCTTGCTTCAAAGATCCACTAGGCAGCTCATCCAAATTTATTACAATGTCCACAACTGAAGAACGTATCTGATGAGGGTACAAGTATCATGGGACGGAACTTACACTGCAGCCCACTGCACCGAGTCCAAAGATTGCAACAGTAGCATTCGGCTCAATTTTCGCAATATTCCAAGCCGATCCCAAACCTGTATTGGACGAAACAACATTTAGAATTTAAAACGGCAGACTAAGCCCAAGATTTGGATGCAACAGATTTTAGCGGTGACCAGCTCAGGTAACTGGGTATTCTCGAAATCGAATATGTCGAAGGCACTTGATCACTGTGCATCATTGAAGGCATTTGAAAACTCAGGTTTCCGCCTTTGAGACAAAGACGTCCTAGCCCTTAGAATCGGCTACAAGACCTCAATCAAATAGTAGCTGAGATTCATGAAAAAAGAAGAACTGAACGAAGCCATCAGCAATACTATAACAGGTCATATTTTACCTGTACCAGCCCCGCAGCTAAGCAGTAACACCTTGTCCATTTCAGCATTTGGATTAATTTTTACGACACACTGCTGCTCCACAACTGTGTACTGACTGAAACTTGAACAATAGCAGGAGTATAAAGTCTGCCCTTTGACTGAAAACCGTGACTTCCCGTCAACCATTCTGGTTCCTCTCATTGGGTTGACAGCGAATTTTGGACAGATATTGGTTTTCCTGGACTTGCAGAAAGAACATTCTTTGCACTCTCCCATGAAAATTGGCAGCACATGGTCTCCTGGAGTGAAGTCCGATACTCCTTCACCAACGCTTTCCACGATTCTGTTGCAGTAACGAATGTTGAAATCATGAAACCGGTTCTATATTCATCTCAAACATGTCTAGTACAGAAAAAAGACTGGCCGTAGTAATGAGAAGCCGAGGGATATTGATCAACACCACTGAATGTCCTTCCAAGAGAATAAAACTCAGTGAGACATTCAGAAAATTAATCAATTATAGTAGAGGACCATCTATAAGACATCTGTTAATATCTTAAACCACATCAAATATTGAAAACCATTGAAGGTAGAAAAAATGTACAGACCCAGCAGCTTCATGACCAAGGAGGCGAGGGTGCATCGCACTCGTATTCTGCAGGAGACATCAGTGTTACAGTGATCAACTTGGCACTTAGTAGAGAAAATCGATCCAGATGACCGTAGTCGTGACATCCTACTGTCAATACTTGGGACTCGACGTAAACTGCACGATCAACGTAAACTGCACCACGCTTCATCGGTTGCGGCATTCAGGGACTGTTTCAAATTTACATTTCAAAAAATGCTTCTATTCTGCTTAGTGCTGCTTTAAGAACATACTCTTCTATATGACCGACCCTTATCAAGACTCAAAATTCTATACGCGTAGATATCCTGGCTACCTAAATTCAATCCGCAGAAATATTTTTCGAAAATAAGAAGTTGCATCTTACTGGTAAAAATGGCCTTCGCGAGCACCAAGGTACTGCCTTCTCAGTGTTTTGATAGACACGAAGTGATAGGATCTACACACCTTGTTCTTCCAAACATGAAGATCACTGTGACATATCGACGTATACAAGATTCGAATGCGAACCTCGCCAGCTTCAGGTGGTGCAACCTCTATCTGCTCGATGACAGGGTTTTCTCCCACCGCCCAGATCACAGCAGCTGTACATACCCAGAACAACGTCTCAACTTACAAATTATTCTGTCTTCGCACTTCAATTCAAGATCGTTCAAGTAATAAGGAACTGGGAATTTTAAAAACTGTCATTCCCGATTGGCTCAGACGTACATGACTCGTTTCAGTATTTCTAAAGCAAATTCAAACTCCCGATCGATCGAGTCTAATGCAGCGAAATACAGAGCTGACGAAGAATCTCCATCTCATTTTCTTCTCGATGGGAATTATCCGACAGCTCCAGACCTTCAAACTCATCCCTCGAGGGTACATTTGCAGAGTCAAAAATTCTGTTGTATTCCAAAAGGGCCTGAGAAGAGTCTGGAGCTACAGCGTCCTGCTTATAGACACTGCAATTCTAACCTAACCGCGAAAGTCAGTCCACATTGTTTGCGCTCATCGGTGGGCTGGGTTCACGACAAACCTTTGCATGAAATAACTTTCCCAGCGGTAGATGCTTCATCCGAGGCGCTTCCCATTTTCCACAGCCCGGTTGTCGCAGATACAAACGAACGTATGGCCGGAAGGGAATCCGGTCCTCAAAATTGTCAGCCGAACAATTGCCAATCTTGTCCGAACGTCAGAACACAGAGCAATGAATGACAACCTGCAAAATACAGCGTCAAGCTCACTCTCAGGCTCCGGCTCTGGCTCCGATTCTTCTGACTAGTCCAGCAAGAGAATATTCTCCGAAGCGATCAATTCTCCTCGCTCGGAATTCTCCACCCGCTGCCAGCGTCCGAGCACCCGTCCACTCTAACCAACGCTGAAGACCGTCGCCCAATTTATGCTCTTCGGAAAATCTCTCCGCGACTCTGTGCTCACCTCGCCGACGAGACCTCCTCACAGTAAAATATTCCACGAACTCCGACACAAAGAATTCACCAAAAACCCATAAAAGGGAATAAAAAGAGCATTCTTGGACTTTATCTCCTGAGTCTCCTCAGATTTACAATCACCTGTTCCACCGGGATAAGAAATTAAATCTAGACTTTCTGTCAGATTCGCAGTTCCTGTTTGTCGCAGTTCGTGGTAGCTTTTTCGATCTCTCTGCTGCACTTTCTTCATGTTCTTCGGGTAACACGTGACCGAGTCCGGCCATGCTCGAGAGTTATTGACCGGACAGCACCGCGCACTCAGAGCAGTGCCTCGTTTGGCGATTCGCAGCCGAAAAGCTCCACGTGAACGCCCATGAACATTTCATGAGATCAAAATACAACAAGAAGCCAAAAATATAGTAAAAAAATGTCCAAACCATCGCCATCTCTTCACGGACCGTGAAATCACTTCTAGATTTCCTCTACTTTGCCTTCTTCGCCAAATTGAACCCCGCTCGCCATGCCAACCATCAAATTTCTCGCGTCGAGAGAATCTCCTGATGGCCAGACCGACTGACAGACTACTCGAAGTCTAGTTAGAGTAGCCACTTCGGCGACAAATCTTAACTTATTAATAGAATCATTTTACTAATTATTCTAGTAATTTCAGTAATTTTTAATTCCTGGAAAAAATACTGATTTTGAGCCGGCATAAGAAGCACGGGTCGTTACAGCTCGAGTTTCGATTTAATTTTCTTCCGCTTGGTCGTTCAAAATTGGGACGGTGTATAGAACGTTGTAGCTCCCGCGCCAATCGATTTGAATTGGATCTCGTGAAGCAGATCATAGCGTTCGGAGTGAGATTGAGCTCGAGCTCGAGCTCGATCCTTGATCGACGAACCTTGATTTCGCTTTGTCGAGCATTTTCTCGTGTGATATATGTCTTCTGTCGATCTCACAGGCGGTGGATTTGGCGATGATTGGGATGGTCGGTCGCATAATCGCGATTATGCGATGCGACCCACATCATGCGTGGGTGCCCACATTCGAGCGATTATGACGAGATGTGGGTCGCATCGCATAATGACGAGATGCGATGTCGCATAATCGCGATTATGACGAATCGCTCGAATGTGGGCACGAATTTGACGAGATTCTTCGTGTGAAAGACGCTTCAGGTTTTCTGCATTATATTTCGTTCGTGCGGCTGACCACTTTCGAACTTTTACAATAAAAAGATATAAGATCCTTCGGCGATACACAGACCGGTTCAAAAATCTATAGAATTCAGTAATTTGATAATCACACAACACATTCTTCGTGACCTTCCCGTCTTCCAAACAAAAGAGGGTCAGATTTGATGACAGAGAGAGTACAGTACGATCGTGACCACGTCACATACTGCAGTACATGATACAACACACCGAGATCAAAAAAGCTGGACTCATCGGTGAGATGGTAAAAAAAGCGCAGTTGCATAACGATGCCGCGCATATTGAACCTGGTGGAACAGCCTCAAAAGAAGTAAGCTCCGATAAGGTGTGACACATGCAAACCATGCTGAATCACGCAACATCGAGTGACATGAAAGCCAAAAATTACGGTGATCGTAGTACAAGAGGAACACACATCGTTCAAGAAAAGTGAGACAACGCTCTAGTCTAAGAAATCCACGAGTGAACAATCCAACGAGAAGTGCACAAAGAACTGCGAGCACAAGAGCCGCAGGCACGCGATACAGTGAACTCATATTTTTGACACAGCTCAATTCCGATCGGTGCTGCGTTTTCTGGTAAAGAACGTTAATAGGGCTCTGATCAGGTAATAAAAATGGTACACAATTCAAATGTCCTCCGTTTCTACCACGACGATGCGACTGAGCAATATCTCACAGACTTCCAAACTGCCGCATGCCGACGGCATTGTCCGATTTGGAGATCTAACAAATGGTACGACTTGCGAAAACCAGGTCAATCCAATTGGGTCATCTGAAAGTAACACAAACTGTTTGATCTCGCGCAACGCGTGCGGCATGAATCAAAACTCTTTACCACTTCCTTACAGTACACTGGGCATATTAGGATTTCCAGCAACTTCTCCACAACATCTTCCGCTTAAACACATCCACTAGCATCTGGTCCCTGCAATGTCCAGCTAGGGCTCCAGAATTCGGGAACACTCGTAAGTGCTTTTATCGTTAATCTTCTCCTACGAAGAATGTGAAATTCACGGGCTCCTGAATGATTGTCCGAGCCCGCGCATGTCACTCGAGCTCAAAACCTGATAGAGCCTTCATTACTGGGAACAGCTACCCGGATGACTACGTGCAATTATAGAGGGTTGTTAAGAACCTCAAGGAGACAACTTCAACTGCTTTAAAGATACATGTTTTAGCTAGAGGTGTAAGAAAACCTTCCGGGTACACTTTACACTCAAAGGTTTAACTCAAAGGCTTGAGTTTCATTTTGACGATCCGCTCTGAGGTGTGGCAGACGGGCTTTGGGCCGGAGAAGCGGCAGTGGGTCGCGTTTGGAGATTCTTCAGTTCTTGCATCAGATCCGCGAAGCTAGGCCTTAGCTTGGAATCACTGCAGCCACACGCACCTTCTGTCAGTACACTAAATCCTCGATGCATCCCCATCGACCTCACACGGGGCCTCCATCTCGAAAACCATCGCCATCGACAACAAACGACAGACAGACAAAAAGACTACCAGACATATATTACTTACGTGCGCCAGCAGGCTTGAATAATTGCTGCAAGAGACGGATCAATCGTATCTGTAGGCAAGCGTCGGTGCTGGAATCCCACAGCCCCCACAACCTGCAAGACACCGAAAGCGTCGCCATCCATTCTCAGTATCGATGAATCCCGGAGTCCACGGAGTGGAGAGCAAGAGCCAAATCACACCCACATTGATTTATAAGGACATCCTTTGAAACACATCTCCTTTCTCAATAGATCAAGAATCCGTGATTTCCTCACGAATCACTTTCAAGTGAAAGAAACTGACACACTCAAATCGTTCTCCCGTTTACCGACACTGATTAGAAAATCGTACCTGTATAGGATTCATCCCATTCCAAGGCACTTGAAGCGTAGCAAGCTCCCATAAAATAACGCCGAAGCTGTACACGTCGGATCTGAGAGAAGCACGAGCGAAATTCTCAGTCCGCTGTCCTTTCTACAGGAAACTGGAAGATACGAGATTTCTACACTAGCTACAAAATTTTGCATGTGCGTTTCAACAAAATGAGAGCCGAATTGCGATTCATGCTTGGTGTCCAGCTTCCAATGCAAGCTAACTACATTACAACACAAAGAGCCACGGTTTCAGGACTGCTCACTTTTCGTCAGAGGGTTCATTTCGCAAAACCTCTGGAGCCATCCACTCCGGCTGCATTGCAAAATTCCAACGCGTCAATCAATTTGTACGATTCTCTGGGAGGACGGCTTGTCCTCATCTCCGAGTCAAATATCTTATGACAGCTCCGATGAAAGAATTTACGAGAGAAGATCGAAGGCAGGAGGCACGATAGGGTCATGGACGTATGCACCTCAGACCTGTCTAATCTATGGCATGATGGTGGGTTCACAACATTCAATATCTGAACACAAGATTGCAAGTCTAGGGTGCACTACGCAATGCGATATCTAACAAGAGACCAGAAGATGAACGCCGACAGAACTCAGAATGAAAGGGCAAGGTCAGGAGCCTCACAGTTCCCGCGCTGGACTTGGATGAGAGAAATGTGCTATGCTTTTGGCGAGATAAGCCAAAGTCAGCGACCTGCATTCGAATACATGAACACAAGTTAGGGAGAAGATTCTCTCAAGAGCGGATCCTAAAACCTCTCTAAAGGGGTAGATCGAATAACTGACTTACTTCATCGTGTGATTTAATTTGACAAGGAGTTTTCTCTCACGAGCACATCAAAGCTGACAGAATCCTAAACAAGATCCGTTCATTCACTGAAAGGCAACAAATCGTCAACGTTTTGAGCAGGAACGAACCTTCACAGTCCAATTCTTGTCTACCAGTAGATTGGGGGATTTCAGATCCCTATGTACAACAGGAGGTGAACACCGATGAAGATAGTTCATGCCCTTGACCTGACAGCCGGCCAGATCCGATCGTTAGTGACATTTTACATGCAATGTGATAGATTCACGAGTAAGAAATTCACGAGAATTCACGAGTGAGATGTAAGGAATTCAATCATCATCGAGGGAGTTCCTTTAAAAAGACCGACAGCGTCCGTCCATCTCCTCTGGGCACAAAGCTAAACCGTGAGACGACAATTCATCCTCATCCAACTCTTCAATAGTACTTACCACATCGACTGCCATACGTATCCTCTTACGCTCATCCAGCTCTCGATTTGGTCTGTGGAGCAATCGATAAAGACTCCCTCTTCGAGAAGACGAGGAAAAGTGTCAGCCACGAGTTGAAGTTTGAGAGGCCGCAAAGAAGAGCTTGCAGTGTCTCAGCTATGGAGAATCAGGAAATCAAAGTTGACACTAAAACCGATAGAAGCAACGAATTGACATACCTTGGACAAAACTCAGTAATTATAGAGAGATTTGGAGGCTTCGTCACAGCACCCATAAATAAGACAATATTGGGATGCCGCAACCGACGCATAATGGCCACCTTCATCAACGTCAACATCAGATAATCAATAAAAGCTTCTAACACTTAAGTAGCTGCCAAAAGCTTGATGAGAAATTCGCAGATCAAAAATCAAATTAAGCAGCTACTCAATGGTCAGTACAGGATTCAACAGCTTCAGGTCCGATGATACATCTCTCAGGAGCCAAGCCAGGTATTCAATAGCATACCTCACTCTTGAACTCTTCAAGTGCCTCTGTCTTCAAGTCCTGATCTAGAAATACTTTCACGGCGACGTCCTGCACATCGAAGAGAGAGCCATAAAACGGTAAGTTTAAATTGAAGGCATTATATAATTTCAGAACTGTGAAACGTCATTGGCTCCAAATCTTTCATAGTCAGAATGGAGTAAATCTAAAGGCCACACAAGGAATTATGATATGACATGCGCATCATATTCTTATACTTCGGGCCCAGCACCGAACCAGAACAATCACCCACATCTACGGAAGGATTGAGATACTTACAGATCCCTGCCAATCTGCACGGTACACCTTTCCATATGAACCTGCAAACCACCGAAATATCGTTAGAGACCGACCCCATCGAGCTACGTTTACTGCGCATTCACTTCTTTGACCCAGATTTGATGGCTAAAGGCGAGTTACTAGTACGGGCGAGCATGAAGATTAGGGACACATACAAAGGTATCGATAGAATTCAAAGCACATCATCCCACCATTTCTGATCCTATTCACGCTAAATCTGATAAAAGAATGATTATATGCCGTGTGGTAATTGCATGAGTCTGAACTATGAGACTCACCTTGACCTATCCGCTCGCCGATAACAACATCATCCCAGGCAATTTCAAAGTCACTTGCTTCAGATGCAATCTGATCTAGCATCCTCCCTGCTCCTTCAGATCTACTGTACTCATCTGATCCGGTGACACGCCTTTCTTCCTTTGCCCAAGCCCTCTGTTCATACGGTTTGATTTCATACATAGCGAACATTTCCTGCGACGGTACTTTTGTTCCAGGATTTTTTAGTTCATGTGAATTCTTCTTCGGTGAGTTGTCAATCACAGCTGGTGGCCTCGTTATGTCTTCTGTCAAGAAACTAGCTTTGGCACCGGCTCGAGGTCGCACTGGTTGTTCTGATGCAAAACCAGCTCCGTTTCCGAGCAAACTCACGAGACCAGGTCTGTCTTTCGGTGCAGACTCGTTGGATCCTCCGGCATTGCCTCTAGATCCTCTCGCAGAGCTGTCAGAAAACTCCAAACCTTGAGTGACAACCAGATGCTGATTCTCAGCTCCACCTGCAGCTTCAGCAGACATGCTTTTTCGTCCCTCTTCTGCTCCGCCCCTGATTCTATTCGGTTTCGTGGTTCTGAGTGGGACGTCTCTCCTGCCTGGCTCGTATCTGGCCCAATCCAAGACGGTCACGCTACTCCCAGCGAAAGGGCTGGGCCGCTCGAATTGCAGCGGGGATGCTATGACAGCGGGAGGAGCAGCAAGTCTTGCGTCCGGCATCATTATACTGCCAGGTTTGATGAGAAGATCCACCATCCACTCCCTGCAGTCATGTCGGAACCATGCTTAACTGGTATTGCTTAACGGGAAGAACATATGGAGCAGCACGATGTGTCGTAGCATTATTGTAAATTGCATCATTTGAAAACCAGGAAAAAAATATGCTTACCTATCATCCCCGCACTTGACAACCACTGAAGCGTCATCCACTTTGCCACAATAAGCGCTTCCACGAACCAGACGACAAGGTAGACCAACACTGTCTGCCATGACCTTCAAAAACCACGTTTTCCCAGCTTAGCATGCAATCGTCTGTTTCTTTGATCCTAGCAAGAATGGTGGACACAATGCCTGTAAGAGCACAACGCTTGCATTTTCCGGGTATAGGTCAGCATGTACCTTGAATAAAAGGGCTCGGTGGCGAGATAATCCGACTCTCAAAAGTCCGATGGGGAGAACAATCGTGCCCAGAAGCTGCATTAACTTGCTGCTGGTAGTCTGCCAGAGTTCCATCAAATTCCCGTCTGATTCTGACGGACCACCCATGACGTTCGCAACCATGATGCTCAATTTGCTGGCCATGTCCAGAACCTCCGTCGAGTCGTATGCAAGGCCTACTGCCTTGTCCTCAAGCTCACGCAAACTGGGGTCCATATTTCTATCGACAAGGACTACTTCAAACGTTGCATCGGAGGGATGGACTGATCGTAGATTCTCCAACGGTGGCATTCGCCCAAGCTCGTTTGAGTCGGTACACATGCTCCACACATACGGACTCATGCCCCAAACTTCGTAAAATCCATCCTCTATACGGTCGTCGTAGCTCAAACAATTACTCACCTGAAACCGTGATATTTCAAACAATAAGAAGAAACCCTCGAAACTTCAAAAATGTCCAAGGTTGAAAGTACTCAGAAAGCTGGCAACTGCTAGCCATAGAATGAAAGATTTTATTTGTGATGTGTCAGTGTTTAGTAAAACAAATAAAAATAAATTCAGATAAACATCACAAATCGCGAATAAAAAGAGTCCCGGCTTTTGGCGTAACAAATTTTGAATTAATTAAGTAGAGCATGACCAACCTCAGGGGCTTAGCATGAAAAACACCGTTAGGCACAAACCCAAGGTACAAGCGCAGGGTCACCAACATACATAGCAGTGCATGGCATGGCATGATAACGAGTCCTAATGCGAGAGACAGCATTGACGAAGAAAACATGGCAAATCTGAAGCCAAACCAAGCCATAACATAGCAATGTACTGAATGATCTGACATACAACGACGAATGTAGAAAGCAAATGTAAAAAGTGTTAAAAATGTATGTAGTGTGTAAATGCATAAAGAACAAGCTGCATGCGAGAAAAGAATGCAGAAAGAGAGCAGGCACATGACCATTAGAGTAGAGACACTTGTAAAAAATAGTAAAGAAGAAGAGGACATGTAAATGCAACCATTAGAAAACTAGCCTGGGAATTTGGATTTCGAATATAATCATCCGTTGGGACTCCTTCAAAGTGATTAAACGAGACATGAAGGGAGGAAGTGGCGTACCCAATATCGATAAGCGGTAGCTTCGGTCTTCGAGACACCCGGCATCAACTTCGTACTTCCCTTGGGCCCTCTGACGTTGGCAGACAGATCAGGGTCGTCGACGGCTGCAGCCTCGGCGGCAACTCGCAGAGCTAATGCCAACTGAAGCTGGAAGTCTTCCTCAGCTTGTTGGAAGTTGATTCCAGCTCCCGTATTGCTCCCGCCCCACGCGTTGTCGTAGAAGTTGCGCTCGACCGGACTCCCGACGGTGGAGGCATCGTGACCTTGAGCGCTTCCGCTCGAAGATCTGGAGAGTGCATTGTTAAAGGCCCCGGCGTTGGTGGAGTTAACAATGACCTCTTTTATGACCTCCTTCTGCGAGATTCCTGCGCCATCCGAAGGTCCATCGGCTCCTCTCGTGGGCTGTTTGGCCGGGACGACGAGCGGTATGGACGACCCGTCTAGATCTCCATAATCAGACTCCGAGCCCTCATTGGGTACGTATACATTTGACACCTGGGAATATTCGATAGTCCTTCCAGGAGAGGGTATTCTGTTAGAGGATCTCTGGTTCTCATCACAGTCATGCTCTTCCCTGAGCCTCTGCCTGTCACCTCTCTGCTGCCCGGTCGCTTCCTCCTGTTTTTTCGGTGTTCGGATTTGCAGTTTCCGTACTAGCTGCTGCACAGACGACCGTCCAATCCTCTGCACAATAATTCCCACCCATCTAATCACCCTCCATCCGAACACCAATCTGATTAAAACTTCATGTAGGAGAAGACTGAATTACTCGGACACAGATGGAAAGGGAAGGTCTCGTTCCAGCAGCAAACTCGGAGGAAATAATGACTGCATACATCTCCTTATTCATACACGTCGTTCAGAAGCTTACCAGAAGATTCTTACCGACACTACTTGAGTCATTATCAGCTGCAGGTGGGGAGTCATTTGCCTTGTTATCATCCAAATGAACCCTCCTCCAGCCCAGCATGTTATGACTTTCGGCCGAACTACTCGCTGGGGTTACTTCGGCCTCCAAAAGGTTGAAGACTCCCTCGTCAGAGTAGCTACGCCTGATAGGAATTTTCTTATTTGACAATGGACCGACATCGTACGACACTCCGACTATGCCAATTATTTTATTGTTCTTATCCACGATCGGAGTGTCCGTGACAACAGTGTTGATGATTTCCCCATCCTTCCGAACCGATGGATACGGTCCAGACCAGGATTCCCCGTTGCTCGATCTACCTATGATCTCGGGAGACTCCTTATTCATATTCTTTGGAGTCAACAGCTTCACAACGTTGCGACCACGAACCTCTTCGTTCTTCCATTGGTACATATTTTCAGCTGCCCGATTCCTGCATCACCGAGAAAAAACAGTTCATAACTCTCCGACAAATCTAGTGTTGTCCTCTACTCGCTGTTTAGCTTACACGGACTCCTTTGGGCCTTAAAGCTCCGTGCTCGTCCAGGGTCTGCTCTCCTGCGAGTGCCTCTCACCAGCAGTTGGAAAGGACTACTCTCGATGCCGAGTCAGCCATCCAACATCCCTGGTGAGCAGACTTTGCACGGGACAAGACTCGCTCTCTTAGCCTCCGGTCCAAGTCACGGAAGGAAAAAACTCAGTACAATCCCCACCTTATGAGATTTCAGTCAGACGCGCTGCTTCCACGTTTGCTGCCCCGGGCTACTCTAAAGAATTACAAGGCCTAAGAGAGAAAGGTGCAGAATTGAAACCATGATCATCCAGTGCTGCATGTAGATATGTGGTGGAGGTTAGTGTTGAGACATTTGCACAAGTGCGAAGGCGTGAGTGAAGCAAACTAAAGAAGAAGGGAGAAGGATTGGAGACAAACTGACCAGTTTGTTATATTCCCTTGAAGATCCGTGCATATAACTCCTTGGCCGATTGATTGCAAAAGTTCAACTTCACCTATTGTCATACTTCTCTTGGCAGTCGAAGCTGTAGGCAGACCGGCAAAATGCCAATGTGACAGGACAGAAGCTCGATTTTGGCTTGCAAGCGACTCCATGGCATCGCTATCTTCATTCTCCACGGTTATATCCGTCTTGTCGACAGCACCGACCATTCCCAATCGCTCTGAGTGCGCCCTCTGAGTATCAGTCGTAGAACCAGCCTTGTCTCGCGAGCTCTCGGCGGTGCTGGGACGTTCCATTGACCCCTGATCAGCCCCTTGAATGATATTTCTCACAATCTGCTTATCACTCGTGCTCCGCCGCAGCCATGGATCTTGAGCAACGCTTTGGCCCCTTCGAAACAGAAACGTGCCACCACCATAACCTTCTACTCTACTAGGTTGTTTCTCCACCCTGCTCTCTAAGCCAGCCATGCTCTGGCCGTGAGGATACGCATAATTCTCCCTGGGTTCAGTAGAGCTCCACCTGTCTCCATTGATCTTGTCCATTTCGTTATACATGTTTCCAAGCACAGCGCTTGGCCAACTTGATGAAAGTTCCACCATAGCCACATTACACTCTCCCTACGGTGTCACTCCCACTTTTAATGTGGTGCCCTTTGTCCAGGAAGTTCATAATCCCCATTACACCTCGTTCCCACGCGCCGGAACCGGCCGCATAACCCAGATTCCTGAACACAAAACACACACCGTCAGACGTGACTCTGAATCATTTCAGACTCGGAGTCCAAACAAAAAAGTACACCTTCTCGGACACGACTCTGATTCACTTCAGACTCGGAGCCTTAACATTGTGGGCCGACCCCACACTAGAAAAATTAGCTGTCGGATGCATGATTCTGATTCAACCTCAGACGTGGAGGGCTGAAACAGAGGTTGAATCATATTCTGTGAAGACTTTGCCACGGCCACGGAAGCAAGATCCACTCCATTCCGAATATGGTTTGGGTTCATCGGAGTCAACGTGTAATTTGGATCTCTAAGGGGGGCAAACTCATGTGTCACTGCAAAGGGTGACACACTTGGTCCATGACGATGGCGGGTGTTTCAAGCTAACAACCTGCAGAGGGGAAACCTCTTGGTCACTGGACGGCTCTACGGAAGCAGAATGAAACCTTCTCAGATAATCATCGGCCCTCGGCTCGAGCTAAGTACAAAGCCTGTTCTTCGCGTTGCCTCGTGAGTAGGAAAAGAGCTCATGCATTTCACAAGAGGACCTCACTTCACTGCGGCACCAGTTGAAAGCCCTTCGACACTGCATGCATACTCGAGCCCGAGCAATCTAGCGACCTGTGTTCAGCTCCCTAAGTATTACTCCCTGCAGCCCTGGAACCATCTTGTACCACCGCCAGCTTGGGAGGTCCGTGGAGAGATTGGACACTGGCCTCTATGCAGCTACCGGGCCCTTGATCATTCACCGATCTGCCACCATAGCTCAGTACCAGGAGACCAAAGCGTGGGACAGAGTCATGGGGTGCATGAAGTAGTTTCGGTATCAGGCAAGTCAACACCCTACCATCTCCCTGCAGTCTCTGGTGGTACGGCCATTCCATGGAAGCTGCCTGTGAAGGTATCTGCTCGTGGTCGTCTGAAAACTGTGGCATTCGAATCTATGTACTTAAGCTCCCATCGACCTCTTCGGGAGATCCGTCCAATTCAGTCTACCCGGCGTGACTCAGACTGAATCCCTGACCCATGCCAGCTCCATCTCTATTCCGTATGCAGTCCGAGACGAGAGCGCCCTCTGCGGCTGACAGTCCGAAACCGATCTCGTACCCATTCAGGATTGTGCATTCAATCTCAGACCAGACCGCACACGGAATCGACTGCGGGTCGATGACCTCCCGGAACAAGAACACCAGGACCCAATCCTAGACGGGGGAATTCAACCGCGGGCTTTCGGAAAGACATGATTTAGGTCTGAAATTCCTGCAATTCAAGCCAATCTGCGAGAACAACACGACGGACGCATATACACGGGAAATCCGGAGCTGGAATTGAGCTCCAGAAACTCACAACTCAGCCGTAGGCCGCGAGCAGCCGTCGGGCGGGGATGATTCTTCGACCTGCGGTCGGGGGCGTCGTCGGGCACAGAGGGCGAAGTGCGTCAGCAAAATGGCGGCCGAGACATCTTACCGAGAAGTCAATCCAGATCAACAAGCCGAATTGCAGATCTCCAGGATGACATTTGCCTCCCTGCGGTCTGTACCCGCCTAGAACATCCGAGGCTCGATAATGGTCCAGGTACGCAGGAAGCAGCAGAAGAGGAGAGCCGAACGCTCGCTTCCTGTCAAGTCTGACGATGAACTTCTCTCGCTCTCTCCCCCTCCGTGGAACTCTCAACCCCCTCCCCCTTCCTCTCCCTTCCCCTGTCCAAAATTAGCTTCGGGGCCTCGTCCCCATCCACGCCACTCAAACCTCCCGGGCACTCCTCGCGCTACTCAATCCACTCCTGCATCCGGCGCCAACCCCTCTCGACAGCCGGAGCTGCCCCTTCCTCGGCCTCCCCTCTCATCAAGCAAGCTTCCAGCGAGCAAGCGAGCAGCATCCGGCGCGGTCTCAGGCCCTGCTCTCATCTCCGAAATGCCCCCCCCCCCCCAGCGATTTGTGCGGCAACAGTCTCTCTTCCCCCTCTCTCCCCCACCCCCCCTATTGCCCCCTCCTCCCTCCTCCTTCTCGGCAGAGAGCGTATCGTCTGTACCTGCCAACACAAGCACCAGTTCCGTTCGCGGCCCGGGTCCGCGATGCCGCTTCCCCGCCCGCCCGCCCGCCCGCCCCCTGCCAGAAAGAGGAGAGCCACTTTCGGAGCTTCTTCTTCTTTCTTTCTTTCTTCCTTCCTTCGGGGGCAGATCTATTACAGTCCTCGGCGTCGAGCGCGCGCTTTTCCTGCTCCAGCTGCCGGAACTTTTTCGTCGGGGCGTCTGCGACTTGCGCGGTTCGTCCCCTCCCGTGCCCGTTCCCGTCCCCGCCCGCGCGCCTCTCGGATCATGAACAGGACTCGGCAGTCGTAGTCGTCTTTCCCGATCCGAAGCGACGACCGGCTGGCCCCCGGTCGATCGGTCGGTCGGTCAGTCAGGCTGGCCGGGCTCGGCTCCGCTTACACTCCGACGAAACAGCGCCCCCCCCCCCCCGGCACCCCCCCCTCCCCCCTCCCCGTCCCGTCTCATCAGAGACATCCTCGTCACCCTCGCTTCGGCCCATCCGACTGCCACATCACCCGCTGCTGCTTCTTCCGCCGCTGCTTCCTTCTCCCCCTCCCGCCCCGGCCCCGGCCACCGGCCCAGCCCGGCCGGGCCCCATGCAACGCGGAGGGCGTCCGCTCGGGTTCGAAGAGTGAGCGAGTGAACGACCGGCTGTCGCATCGTCTGTCGCGTCGCTCGGAATCGCGGATGCTTATCGGGTGTCCGTCACGCCCAGCGTACGTGGAGTCCGTCGGGATGGAGGAAGTCATGCTCGCGGGGGCCCGTCGCGAGCCACGCGGGGCGTAGACATTGACGGGCCTTTTTATGCACTCCTCCTCGTATCCGATTCGCCGGCGGTCACACTGACCGGCCACCTGCTCCTCGGGGACCGACGGATAAACCGGTCATAGCGCCGAGGTACGGATCGGGACTGCTGGGACTGGCAACAAAGATCTCGGTGCTGCCAGGTTCTGCTGTAGCAAGTGCTAGGTCGAAGTAACCGAGATGGCTCTCAACCGACCGCCTGACCTATACGTATCGGGAAGCTCCGAGATAAAGTTCGGGATCACGCTGCCGCGAGCGTCCGAGCCCGCTCCCGGTACTTCTTCTGGCTGGCCGGCCGGCTGGCTCCTCCGGGCCCAGAAGTGTCGCGATTGCGCCATCGTTGTCCTCCTGCGGATGACGCGACGCAAACGTCCTCGCTGGAGCCTTCTCGGTCCTCCGCCATAGTGACGAGGCTCGCAAGCCCTCTGTCGGGTGCCTACGTGTTGGTCGCTGTGACTTCCGGGCAATCGTATCGTGCTCTCAAAACTTGCGAGACCGACAGACGGACGACCAGAGCCCGACGGAGGGACCGGGCCGCTCTGTACCCTCCGCCGGGTTATCAGATCTCCCGTGGACCTATATTTGGACTTCGGATAGGTAGGCTCTTTTTGCCGATCATCCTCCTAGCCCCCTCCCCCCACCTTCCTAGCTGTCGCCGGTGATTCGGTCCGCTGACCGGCACCCTGCCACCGGTTGCGTCGGGCGATGGGCAAAGCTCCTCCAACAGAAACCTTGTGGGGTTATGACAAATATCAATAAATAAATGAATTGTACGCTCGAAAATTGACTTTCGAGTTTGGAGAAAACTTCGTCGCCACATTTCGTTCGACGTTTAATACTAGTTTATCGAGATACTACTCTACTCCCTAAACTGTGTGAAGATGGGGATCCGTGAAATATAACAATGACGATGGGAGGATCCCCTCGAGCGTTAAAGGTAATGAGCCCAATTGAGTCTGGTCCCGGGTAGATCATTATACAAAACATTTTCTACTGTGACTTTTCTAGCTCAAGCATCTAGGCAAAACCTCTGGCAACAATGAGATGTAAAAACATTGTAGGTAGATATTACTATACTCTACATCCCTGATTAGTGCTTTCTCCAGCAATAAAGTCATACAGCGAGATTACATTACTCAATTGGGGAAGTTGGTATAATAAGCGTTAAAGAATTTCCACACAAATGTCAAAGTTGGAAGTTACAGTTTCATATCATTTAAATGTTGAATAACCAAAGATTTGAATTACGTGAAATTGAAAATTAATGTATATGTTACCTAGGTGATGAAGATGGCTGCCATTGAAATATATAACAATTTTTTTTCATCTTCATATATCACAAGAAAAGCATCCCTTGTGTATGGATATCAAATTAAAGTAAGTTGACTACTCCTTTAAGTTTGATTTGAATAATTTCTCAATATATCAAATTAAAACTCAGATTACAGTATATTTAGATTCAAAAAGCACTTTGGCCTCTTGATGTACAAGCAGATTTTTTGGATTTGCAAAAATCATATTCAAATTCAACAATACTTTTATCCAATTCATTAGTTTTATCTGCTGATTTTCCCTAGGATTGTTACATGATAATTCTTTTAGGGGAGGGCTAGTTATCATTCACTTAGGGATAATTAGCCTTTACCCTCGTATACGCGATTCTCCGATTGGTTGTACACCCTACCTTGATTGTTACTCATCCGAGCAACCTGTAACCCTGCATCTACCTATGAGAAAAGAGTCTGGAGTAGAGTGAGGCTAATTAGCCCTAAGTGAGAGATAACCAGCACTCCCCTTCTTTTATAATACATTTATAAATATACGTATATATAAATAATTATAACATACCAATATATTGTATGTAAATTAAATTCTATTTTTTCTGCAGATATGTCTCTATCACAAGATTTGCAACAATTTTGGTATAGTAATATTGATAGTGTGTAAATATGCTAAAATTTTCTATTTTTCTTTAAAAAAATAATAAAAAGTTCTTTATCAACATTAAGCACATGTTTTATATTTTTCAAAAAAAATATCAACCTAGTTTTGAAGAAAAAAGACATAGTAAAAATCAACCATGTTCTTCCTAATGTCCCATAGAGAGAAAACCTTTGATTTATAAATATAAAACTTACACTATGTTGCATTGGATACGATCATTGTTTCTACTTGTACTTTTTTGAGTCTTAGTTTGTATTTATAAGTTAAGAGAAATATATCATTAGCAAAGTCTACACACTCGATAATTATTCATCCCACTATGATCATAACTTTATTTCTTGTTCAATGACTCATATTTAGCTTACAAAGTGATGCAAGGAAATATGAAATATACAACATTTCTATGCTTGATACACACATTTATGGAAAAATTAACATGAATCAATAAACATTTTACCAGTAAGCTTATAGAAACGGTTGAAATTTAATGTTAATCATTGGTATACTGAATGGGCTGTATTTCAGTATCTTGATTAGTACAAACTTAAAGTACGTTAAAAAAAAAACAAATATTGTTTGCTGTGTAATCGAAACAGTAAGGTCAGTGAGATTTGTTTGTTAATTCGCATTTTTAATTTGTGAATTAGTAAAGATTCAAATTTACATGTGAAATTTAAGGAAGAATTATATATTGTGCAACGTGTTGAACAAGTGAATTTGATAACTTTTCATACATGTTCATTATAGCTATGAAAATTCTCGAACTGAATGGACTTTGACGAAATTTTGTTGCCTGTATGTTCTTCAATCTTAGGAACAGTTCTGAAGTACAAAGTCAACATCTTGATTTGTTGAAATGATATTATTAACTAAATGGAGGAAACATAACGTAAATAATAATCAAGTTCTCTTAATATTGTATGCATCTGTCAAATCCAATCACAATTATTTTGGTTTCCTGAATAATGAATTGTTTTCAGTGTAATAGAAAATGGAAGTAAAACCATTCTATAAGTGATTTGAGTCAAGAGCAAGTTCAACTTTCATGCGCTGGTTCAAATTTTATTCAACATACTAAAACTAGACATAAATATTAGTACGATAAGCTGGTTGTTCAAGTGAATATGAATATAACTATCTACGATGAAAAACCTGTAGCATGGACGTATGCAACATGTGTAATATAATCCTAATTCGACATTACAATTATCATGATCATTTTTTATTATCCAAATTTCATACCTTAATTTTCACTACGTACACATGGAGTCCATGTGTCCTAACACAAATCACACGTGGTGTAAATTCTTTCATATTTCGGTGACAGCAGGGATGAGCTTGAAATCCCCCCCGGGCAGAAGATTGGACTCTGGTCGCCACGGCCACTTCTCCGAGGCACCGAAGGGTTCATTGCTGTGAAATTTGCCGACTCAGACGTAAGATACGATGTGGATCCCCATATATGCCAATTCACTGCCCCTCGAAGTAGTTTACGCCGCGAGAGAACTGACTGTCCTTCATCAAATTAGCATTATTTTTCAGTTCCAACCGTAAGTGAAGGTATATTACGTATCTTCCCTCTTAAGATTCCAAACGTACACAAAAGTGACATGCTTTTAATATCAAGAACAAACACCTGATTAAAGGTGGTATGTTGAAAAAGTGTGTGTGAAATAATAGTATGTTAGAATAAGAATAGGAATATTTTTGCAACACCTCTTGCACAATCTAATTTTGGAAATATTGTGTGAGAAAAAAGTAGCGCTTAAATGTGAATGAAATCATGGGAAATCCCACTTGCTTCCTCGTCGGAATGGAGATTTCATCCCTAGTAATTGTCAACAGCAACTTGATGAGAATTCAAAGATATCCGAGGAGTTAGAAGTAAGCAAGCAAACATAAACCAACAATAATATGGCTCTTACTGAAGATCCAAAGGAGTTGAAGGCTAATGGCCTTGCTTCGATATGACACATCGTGATTATTCATCAACATGTAGAAAGCTTTACGAGTGACTTTCCATGGCTTTACACCGAAGGGAAAAGAAAGCTTTTCGTTTTCTCCTTCGACACACTTGGTGGTGAATCCCAAGAGGTAAAAAAATTTCCTACATTTTTAATAAAACCAGCTCAAACTGCAGAAAGTCACGCTCCATGGCGACCGACGTCCACCTCAGCAGAGCGCGTCGCCTCGAAAGGGATTTGTTTCCTTTCGAGCAAAGTTATCACTTTTGAGGATATCAAGATTTTAAGTTATTCAATTATCCGCCACTCGCTCGAACTAGTGTCCCACCGAGGAATGTCGTCTAGAGTATTATGATTCAATGTCCGATATGGCGGAGGAGGAAGATATATACTCTTCCTCGCGCAATGATTTACTTTTTGGACTTCGTGCGGGGTACGCTTTAGACGCCTTCGTGGTCCGGATATAACTTCCAACAGAGCTCGACCTTTGAAAGAGTCAAATCCCTCCGAAATCGCCTTCGCCATCGTTTGCGTAGGCACGTGAACCCATTTCCAAGATTAATTATTATTATTTTATATCTCTTCCATCCCCTACCCTTTGTTCCGCTTCCTGGATTTATTATTTATTAGTATATTATTTCGCTTCCATCCCTCCCACCTTTGTTCCGCTTCCGTGATTTATTTTTGTTATATTTATTTTAATTCGCTTCCTTCCCTTCTCTTCCCGAGCCCTTTCTTTCTCGCCTCGAGTACCGTATCCTCTATGCTACCGCTTTTCCGTCACGTAGCTTTCTCAAACGAAACGCTTACGGCGGCCGAAGGCGTGCGCATCCCGAAGACGAACGAACCGCGATCTGGAAATCGGATGACGTACAGTCGAGGACCGGACAAAGTCGGGCGCCGAGTCCGGACGGCGGACGGCGGACGGCGTCTGCTCTCTCGGACACCGTCGGGTACCGGGAACTGCAGTAGAGTCGATTGCGCAGTACAGAACAGCTCCTTCCGTACATGGTACTTGACTTTGGACAGTGCAGGGGGTGCAGTCATTGTTCTTGTACCGGTGACTGTAAACAGCTGTGCCTGCGCTGGTGGAGGCTGGCAGTGGCTCTGGGCTCTTCAGGTTGGCGCAGCAGCGGCAGCCTGAGCTGGCCTGGCGCGCTGGATGATGGTTCCGGTGACGGGCCTCGTTTTGTCCACCGGCTTCTTCTGGCCGGTTGCTGCTTTCGGACGAGCCGGTCTCCTGGCTTTCGAGCAATTTTCGCGAAATCAATCTTGGCTGGAAGAATATATAGTTGCCGAAAATCACAATGGTGAGCAACGAAAATGTAGGGTACGCAAGGATTTTGTCGTTGCTTACATAAGCTGACCAGGATAATTATTTAGTAAACGCCAGCTGATATTCAATAATAAGAGGCAGCGTCATGTATCCAATAATTGAAGAAATATTCAGAACATGAAACTTTGATTATGAGAGCTTTGTGAAAAATACAATACATTATGTTAATGATTTACCTATGGTGTTATTTGACTATAATACTGGCTTTTTTCACTACGGTTGGAACCCACGGATTTGTGGCTCATTTTATCTTTATCACTGCCATTAGGGGATTGAGCTTGCCACTAAGTAATGGAGTCAAAGTAAAGAAGGCACGTAGAGTCAAATTCAGTTGCCTTCCAACAGAAAAGAAGAAGAAACTTCATTAACAAAACCATGAGTAAATTTGTCGATTTTCTAAAGCTTTGACAAAATCTTAAAAATTTTCGGACTTTTCAAAGTTATTTAACAAAGCAATAATAATTCCTGCGAGAGTGATATTAAGTTTATATGCAACAGATGATTAACATAATAAGTTGTCAATTTGATGTGCAGAAGATGACTATGCATGATGCAATGTGTTTATTAAATAAGCTCTCGCGTCCTATAGCAAACATATTGCACCATGTTTGTTATGAAACGAGGGATACCTTATTAAAAAAATTGTTCATGTATTTCACAACTTCTAATTTGTTCATATGTTTGTGACAGAATGTTAGAGAGAATTAGGATGATCATTGATAGCTTCATTATACACTTTATTTTGATCATTGTTTTATAGAGACCATAACCTACTTCCATACATAAGTGGATAACCCAATTAGATGCCGTTATTTTCAAGCTCATAATGCTAAAAAATCAACCAACATAATTGCCCTCTCAACAACATGGTCAACAAAATAGTTGCTTCTTGTATTTGCAAACCATATTACCTATACATATAAAATATCAGGTGGAGTAAGATATACTTTCCACTCTAATGCAATTGGGTCCAGCCCCATGATACTGTCGAGCTTCTTCCATGTACCACTCGACAGGCTTTTCCCTCCATATGTAGTACATCCCTAGGCTTAACATATATTTTTTGTAGCTACCAATGTATCCTTCATCATTCCTAAAGAGTTCCCTCTTAAATTTATTTCGAAGAGTGCACTGCAGACGAAAATAATCTTAAAGACAAACCCTTGAAAAACTGAGTCTCTCAAGCTGCACAAGACTCAGTTCTCAATGACGAGATTACATACATGGCTCTCGCTTTGCTCGTCTCCATCTGAGTCACATTGGTCAGCCTCAGATAACATTAGGCACCACCGTTATATTCTTGAGGTTACAGGGTAATTTTTCGGCCATCACTAGTTCAGGCCTACTCTGAGCCAATTAATGAAAATAATAATTCCACATGCCTATTGCAATGTACATAAATAAAATAGAGTAAGAATAAAGACTGCTGTACACAAGGTGCACTGCAGCACATGCAGGAGGAGTACGCTTCGAACGCATTTTCCACCAACAAAGATCTCTCGAGGATCGAAACAGGCTCGTCATTCCATTCACTCACTCCCATTCTTAAATCCTTTCTCGACCCCCATGGTCCCAGAGAGCTGTGGCTGTCAGCTCGATTTCGACTCCCCTCCCCCAGCCGAGAAAAAAAAAACTCCACCGAGCCAAATTCCGCTTCAGACTGCGAACACCGATTCGACTTCGAGGAGGGCGGCCGAAAAGTGCGGGGCCCGAAAATTACAGGACCCTCATTGCGCTGCTTTTGCAGAGAGGCGGAGGAGGAGGGAGAGGAGGATGACAGAGGGAGGACTGGAGAACTGGAGGAGATGAGGCGGTAGAACTCGGAGGGTAAAAGGCCAGCGGGAGGGATTCGCTCGGCGGAGGACCGACGGTTCTGAACCAGGAGGAGAATCTTACGGTCCCCCAACCCCCGGTCGCCCGCTTGCTCGGAGATGAGATGAGATGAGATGAAGATGAGATGAGATGCCGAGCGACGAAGAGATGAGCGCGCCACGAAAGACAAGAACCGATTTGCCGGCTCGCTCGAGGACGAGGACGAGGACGACGAGGGCGACGAGGCCCATCGGCCGCAGCTCCACGACCTCCGATTCCGCCTCCTGCTCCTCCTCCTGCTGCTCCTGCTCGTCCTCTCGTTGCTGCCGCTGCTGCTGCTGCTGCTGCTGCTTCTGGGCTTTTGCTCGATGATGGCTTCTTCTTCCTCGTCCGCTGCGCTGCTCGCCCACGCCCGCCTCCTGCCTCGTCGCCTGCCCCCGCTCTCGCCGTTCGTCCGCCCATGCTCTGCCTCCTCCGCCTCCTCCTCCTCCACACGCCAGGTCGAGCCTCCCAACCTCGCCCAGCTCTGCGACAAGGCTCGAATTTCCCTCTCGGCCAAGGAGGTGAGTTCTCTCTGGCTTGCTCGTTCGTTGGGTTTGATGGTCGGTCGTGATTCCACTGCTGCGTCTGGGTCGGAATGAGCGTCACCCGCCGGAGTTTTTGCTTGCTTTTCGTTGCTTCGAGAGCTGGAGTGGGGCGAGATTCTGTCGCGGCGGGGGTTTGAATTTGAATTTTCTTTGGGGGTTCAGCTTGGTTGGAATGAACTGAAGGTGGCCACGGCCTGTGGTTTTTTCATTTAGTTTGGGTTCCGAAAGGGTTTAGGGTTCAGGGGACGCCGTGGAGAGTAGTGCTGGTGCGAATGCGTTTGAGAGTTGGATGGGAATGGGATCTGTCATACATTATTTTCATGGAGGCAAACTTCAGAATTGTTTGGGTTCCGCGATGCCTTTGCATCGCGGAACCCAAACAATGCTTACTTAAATGCTGGGACTTCCTGTTTCTGCTTGACGTTGTCTCAATGCTCGTCAAATATGAGAGTGAATTTTGAAGAATCAGCTACTTATTTTCTTTTTAAAGTATTTTTTCGTAGCTAACGCGGGAACTCGTTTGAATCGAAGATTGAGGAATTCTCTCCGCAAATTTCGAAGGTTGTGGACTGGTAAGCACCGGTCGTTGAACTGCTGAATGGTAGAGAGTAGCCGTACCCAAGGTGCCAAGTCGGCTGATATGTTTGGTGCATTATGCTCCGCTGGTCAGTGCAACTTCTTAATATCCGAGAGCACATTGTGGAGTGTCGTCGAGATTCACTGACAAAGAGAATTTGCGTTTGTAGGTTTGCCCAGCTTCAGGACGTTGACGTAGAGAACATCGAGCCAGCCATTCGTGTTGGTAAGTCGAATAGGAACGTCCTCTAGTTTTAGTCGAGTATGTTTCGACGAACCTGCCGGAAGCATTTGTGCTGCAAGGAACAGACGAAATCGTGCAATTGGCGTGTAGAATTCACGCCGTTTTCCATTCACAGCAGTTCTCAATTTCTTTTCGATGTTGTTGCAGGTGCTTTGGACGGGAAAAGCGCGTTGCGCGCGGACACACCTGTCATTTTTGAAGAAAGGTGAGTGACAACAGTATCCGTTTCGCTCTGATTTATTTTGCTCTGCGGCGTGGCACTAAATGTCTAGATTACCCTGCTTTGGAAACAACATTAACATTTTTTGAATTTTGCCTGCGTAGGGAGACAATGATTGCTTCACTTCCGGATCGTGAAGGACCTTACATGAGGGTACCAAAGATATTGAAAGAGAATGTGGAGTAGGGGTTGACTTTGTATGGAAGACATGCGTTGGAATTGGAAATTGCGGAGCAGAAAGGAGATTAGTGTGAAGGAAGTGAGGGTTATTGCGACAGGCACTCCTTTTGTAACCCAAAGGTAGAATTATGCTGTCGTCCAAGCTAGTTTCACCCTTCGAAGAGTAGTTAATAGAACTACCCAGGCTTTCTTCCGACGGCTCGTTAGTTCCGACGACATCCTTTTTTTCCTGGACCACCAGTTACATTTATTTATAAACTTTGGGAGGGGAATTCAGCAACCAGGGAGTCGAGCAGCTCTGGAGGTCTGTGAGGTCATCTGGTATGAGTTTGGCTCTGTTTCGAAGCAACAGTTTGTCTCAGTTTGTAAGTGTGTCTCTGGTGTACCTCCCTGCCGACGTTAATGTCTTACATTACCGCCAAGGGAACTCGTGAATTTTGCCGCACTTGTCCTCCAAAGGTACAGATTGCGAACCATTCGGCTTGGTGTTAAGAATCGATTGTGAAGGAAATAGTCCAGTAGCGGCAATGGATGTTCTCGCCTCAGGGCGGCTAAATCCATATGGGTTCTTGCACGTGCATTGTGCTCCTGTAAAGCTGGAGAGAAAGGATTGTCTGAGGAATCGGAGTAACCTGAATCGACGAGTTTCATCACGTGATATGGGAAGCACTGTGCGCTTTTCGGCTTCTCCTGAGTTCAATTTCAGATCATGTATTTTACAGTCGAAGTCTAGCGCTGTTTGCAAAGGCCAGACCTTAGGTTGCCGGAGGAACTTGTACAGCCAGACCTCGAAATCTCTTACTTCTCGTGACGGGAGCTCAAGAGTGGTGGATACGAGAGGCAGCAGCAACCACCACCATTTTCATCGGAAGCGAATGAAATGTTTGTGTCACAAGGTGACAGAAGACTGGGTCTGCCATCTGTGCTCTACTGCTGTAAATTCTTGCTCTGGATTCCCATTAGGGGCTTCCAGAAATTCCAAATCTCATCTAGACCAACGTGTGAATTTCAGACTAGAGAACGTAAGAACTTCAAACAATTTTATCAGGAATAGAAATCGTGCTTCTTTGTACAATATCAGGACATCTTCTGCCAGAGCAGATGTTTTCTTGGAACGGAATCCAGAGGTCATGGGTATTGCAGGAGTGAGTTCACCCACCTTGGGTTTATTGCCCTTTCGCACCCTTAGACAGAAGAGACGAAGCCCGTATGTTTGCCACGCAGATAGTGGAGCTTCGGATAATATGAGCGAATCTCCTCCTAAAGAGGATGAAATCGCAAGCAAGGGGGCGAGCACTTCCCCAATCGAGAGGTTCTTTGCGTATGTGAAGCAGGTGAGTGTGCCAATTATTTCTATATATAAGCAAGACCTTTATTTTGCGTACAGGACGTTCTAAGTGTGTTCGGGGTCACCAGAAGAATCTGCCTCAACCCGCTCTCGTAATTGGGAATGATTCTGTCCTCTTTTAGGTGGATTGGATGGATTTCATCTTCAAGTGGCAAAAAGACGAACCATTGTGGAACGTACCATGGACAGGCCATACTATCTTCCAGGTAAGTCTGCCCTTCTTTCTGTATGAAATCGGATCATTGAAGGACCCTCATCCAGTCTATCTTTCCTGTTATGGTCTGCTGACCTGATGTGACCACATGTCGGGTTTGCAGGTCATGGTGTTGTGGTTTGCCGCGTTCTGGGTCATGGGTTCATGGATCATCCCGATTGCCGCTCAGCTTGCAGGTTTCAGCAGACACACACTCTCGTTCCGTGGTCAAGCCCTGTACAGCCTCATCACCGACATAGCCGAAGGCACGGTCGGCATTTGGATTTTGAAGCGGTGTCTAGCTCGGTTCCTCCCACTTCCCGAAGGATGGTTCCCCATCAACCTCAAAGGGAAATGGCTGGTCGAGGCATGCTGGGGCTGTCTGCTCTTTCCTCTGGTCAACAAACTTTCACAGTTGAACCTCTTCCTCCTTCCTCTCCCGACCCCTTTGACCACGTCTTACGTCGAGCAGTCCATGATGTCCAGAGACCCCGTGGCCACTCTGCTCTACGCCGTCGTGATTTCCGTATGCGCTCCTGTTTGGGAAGAGGTGATTTTCCGGGGGTTCCTGCTGCCTTCCATGACGCGCTATCTCCCCCTGTGGGGAGCCATATCTGTCAGTGCTTTGGCGTTCGCCCTGGCCCATTTCAGCATGCAGCGGATTCTGCCCTTGACGTTTTTAGGCCTGGTCATGGGATTCGTCTTCGTCCGGTCGCGCAATTTGCTCGCCTCCATCGTTCTTCACAGTCTGTGGAACGGCTTTGCATTTTTGGAGCTGCTGTAATAAAAATCTGGCCCTTGAACCTTCCCCTCTGCACGCCTGCTTGTGTCATGTGAGCCCGTCTCTTGCCACTTTTGTCTTCTTTTTAGGTCGATGCATCGATATCATTCGATATCTCTACAAATGGTGCTGTCTTCTTCTTCTCGGGGACTCGGCAGGGCAAACATTGGAAGCAAAGTCTGGCCTTACTACTGGATATCCAACAGGGAACAGTATTGCTACCATAGAAGAAGACAGTCGAAGACAGGGATGCGCCAATGAACTGCTTGAGTGGTGACGGCGCCAATCTCGTAGCGGTGAGATGCTTTTAATTTGGATGTTCAGAGAACAAGAAGACAGTAAATGTGGGTTCAGGGTTTAGGGTGTTGACGTCACCCAGAGATAAATGGGGTGATGTCAACATCCGTAGCAAGACGAAAGCGCCAACTTTGGATTGCGAGGATTTCTCCTAGTACCCGGCATCCAAACGTAAGCCTCCTCTTAGTCTCTTGGTTCTCCCCCGCTCCTCTCTAACGAGCCAGGAGAAATTAGTGATGGTCCTTTTCTTAGTTTTCTTTGTTGTTCGAAAGAAGAATGGTGACTCCACTTTCCCTGCGAGTGAAGGGTATACTCATTCGTCAATATATAGTAAGGGGACGATGTGGTGGTAGGACTCGGCCCCTCGCCTCCTCTTCGTGTTAGATACCTGTGATTTGTGGAGGTCGTTGTAAACTTGGGTGTCCATTGAGGAGAGCCCCGTAAAAAGAGTTGGATCTGCGCCGGGTACGTTGTGGTTACCCATATATTTAGGCCAGCCTGCCCATTGGGCTGTCGGGGTTGTCAACTTACATGTACTACAAGAGTTTGGGGCTGAAGAAACGCAGGACAAAGGGGGTTGTGCCAGTTGTATTGAACCAACAGCTGGAGTTTTTGCAGCAACCGATGCGAGTGGACACGACAGGGTTTGTGCAAATTTGGAAATTGGGGGGCGTGTGAAGAATCTGGGAGTGTACTCATCACCTGAGTAAACTGCCGGGCTACAGGTTAACAGTTCAAATAGTATCCACCTCTGTCGCAGGAAACGAAGCCTGTCAAGAGGATTGTCTCGCCTCACGTGTTTCTAGCCAGACAAGGCAGGCTTTCAACAGGAGCTATCCTGCACCAAAGGTCCAGAAAGCTATTTCTAAGTAGAACCCTGTTACCAGTCGCAACATATATTTAGGCGAACTAAACGAAGTGGATAAACCTCCGAAGAGGCAGATACCTTCAAGCATTATGTCCCATACCGGTCTCCGTCGCACGTACACCTAACTCCTAAACCTCCAGGACTGTGAGTAAGTAATCACTTTGGCGATAACCTGGCGAGTCGAGTCAAGGTGGCTGTCACAAAGTGCCGTAGATGTGGCCGAGTATCATAGTGGTCAACGATTCAGTTCTAGTTTAGCTTGGCCTGCGAGAAAATTAAGTTTAGCTACTTTTTGGACTGCGTGAACGAGAAGGGAGGGTACATGCAGTCACAGGTTCTTGTCCATTAGCGCGTTTAAATTCAGCAGACCCCTGAATGAATCTACAGGTACTTATTTAGATTCCCAAGTCGAGTAACCAATCATTGTTACTGGTATGGGGACCACCTCTAACCTCGTACCTTCAGTGTGATGAAGGCGATGTGGAGTTTGCACCCTTACTCATCTCTTTTATCCCTGGAATTTACGCCCAGAACCGTCCCCGTGTTCTTTGGAGTTTAACTTTGGTCGTCGCACCTGAGCGAGCTGGACATTCTTACAATGTATGATAAAATTCTGTGAGACTTTTAAGAAAGAACCCAAAACCTAGAACCGAAATACACCCTCTCATATTTCATTGCTGTCTTCATACGGGTGCGGGTCTTAGTTGCAGCTAGCAGTTCCGTCTCGAAGAACCTCAGTCATAGAGTAGTCTACGAGACTCAAAACTCCATTTTACATGTAAAGAACCCATGGACAAAGTCTGCACCGCCTGATATAGAACGTGCTCTACTGACCTCCTGTTGGGGCCAAGTGGATAGCCGAAAAGAAGGGTTGACCCCATCAAGCCATACAAGGAAGAAAATATTCGCGTAACCAGGGGCTATCCTGAAGGTGCACATGTGGCTGTCTTACAGCGTCCAGTATTCTAAACATGGCATTCCCTCTTTACTGATTATATCAGTAAACACCATATGCATGTAATAGACCTCGTCGAAGACTTCGTAGAGATCAGCTCCCTTGTTTCCCAGGGTGGAATCTATTCTATCGTGATTCGGCTTTTACTTTGCACCTTGGTGACGAAATTTGATCACCATCTTATTCAATATAATGAAGGCCCCGGCTTTTGTTTGGGGTATAGAACTCTTTCAGTTATGCTTGTTGGGCTTGACTACACTCCCAGAAATTTGTTTGATGGGATCCCATCAGAATTTGCTTGATGGGACCCAATAAGTTCCATTTTACCTGATTGCTTGATGGGACCCAATAAGTTCCATTTTACCTGATGGAACACTTCCGACGGCAATTCAGTCCACCGTCACCGATGTTCTACTGCGAGTTCTTGTAATTGCTGTCAAACCGGGCTAGGAAAAACACTGAGGCTCATTGTTGAAAAGTGAAATGCTCTTCACGGACCAAAATATGCAACTGACATGATTTTGACCAAGAGATTTAGAAAAAAAAGTAAGGAGGAAGTAGATTATGCCTATACATTATACTCAAGAAATTGGGCTCTTCCACTATGTAGATTTGGAGCCATGGAAAATCCTATTAATTTAAATTCGAGGAAAAAGAATATTTTTTCATTGAATTGGAAACAAATCAATTACAAGAACATAATTGATGGGTCACCCTCAGAGTGGTCCCATTGGGTAAAATGGAACCTATTGGGTCACATCAAGCAACCAGCATTCTGATGGGGTCACATCAATCAAATTTCTCACTTCACTCCTGAAGCTTTGAACAATAGATAAAGAGAAAATCACGTCCAAATCGACGTCGGTTGCGATCGTGGCCACTCTCGTAGCCGTCTCTAATTGCTAATCGACGGGTCTCGAGTTTCCAAATCTTACGCTTCAGTTTCGTCGTTCGGGGTCAGAAGAATTAATTGAGGTAGATTACCAACTTGCACAACATATAAACCGGAATTATAGTTACCGGAAGTATAATCGGTTACAGTGGGACAATACAGAGCGTCAAATGCTGACAAGTTGAGATTTGTGTAGAATTTCACCATCAATCAATTAGTCAACTTGCAGAGGCAGTTCTGTCTGCCATGGCTCAGAACGCCAGAAAACAAAATGGGGATGTGCCGAAGCATCAGATATGTCAAGCTGCAGAGTAGGATCCGGAGGTTGATTCTGCACGTCGCCAACTGCTGAGCATGCCGATTCTAACCTTCCACGATTGATGGAGATACTATTGCCTGCCTTCATAGTAATCTGAACTCACCCGTTCCCAGTATCACAGAATTCCAGGACCCAGAGAGGGCTTGATGCGAGGATGGCAGCCATCATCGTCATTACAGCCAATTGACCTCCCGAATCTCTCCCCATCCCCTTTCATTAAAAGCTGAAGCACAAAACTTGGTGAAATTCAAGCGAAAAATCTGATAGTCTCGGATTTGGTTGGTATGACATTGGAATAATAGTCAAGCATGGGGAGAAGAAATCTTTCACTTTCAGAGTTACTGAAATTGCTTTGATGGTGATATTGACCATCCTCTGACATATTGGACTCAACCTTTGGACCTACGAGAGTGATCACTACCTCACCGCAGTGGTCTTTGGCCACCTTTAAGGAACATTTTCTAGCAGAAGTGTCATGTTCATGAGGAGATTGGTATCGGATGGAGAAGATTTGATTCCAGATTGAGACTGGGAGTCTGGAGCACAGGAGAACAACAGTTGATTCGCTTTGCTTTGCTTTCATTTCAACTCCCAACACCTCTTGCACTCATTGGGTGCAACCATTGTTGGGTCCATGTCACCACGTTGTGGCTGACTGCTCCGCAAATTGATTCAAGGGTGAAAATCCTTTCGACGCCTCTCACCATCCATCCAGATAGCAGAAGCTTCTGAGCACCATGAGGGCAGCAGTTGTGCATTCTGCAGTCTTGTGATTCGATTGTGACCAGCGATGTTTTGATCTGGAATCATCGCTGGCTGCCCTCAGAATGGATCTCAATATCTCCATCAATCTACAACAATCCTGAGTTGTAACCGACTGCAATCAATCCTTCACCGGAGATTTGCTGTCGAGCTGATGTCAGTGACCACATAGCATCACCAATTTGATGTTAGGCTACAATATAGGGAGACATAGGGCTTTATCATGATGTTGATTCACTCTCTCATTTCACTTGGTCCCGGTTTGAATCAAAGTTATTTATCACTTTAAATAATTCTTCTTTTGGCTCAGATCGTTCTTTTATGGTCCCTTTTAGCTTTTGCTTTGTAGCTGAGTCGAAGAGATGCTATCATGCTTTAGATTCCATGCGCCTCCATTTCTTTTCTTTGGAATATATCTCTCTCATTTTTCATTCCATTTCCTTAGATTGATTTTTACATCCCATACGACATACTACAGTTCTGATACTATTTAGATTTAGATCTTCCAATATGCTCGAGGCTGAGATATTTCAGTCGAATAGCTCATGGGATGTCCTTTATAATCGTATAAAATGACTTCAACTTTGGCAGCAATAAAACTCACCCTGTCATAGAGATTCAATCAATATGCAGTTTGTTAACCAATACAACGGAATTACAACGATAAATTTTTGTGTTTTTTATGAAAACAGTCTTTTTCCAATCTTGGGCTCTTAATATAGAGATTAATAAGGAAGTAAGAAAAGAAAACACTGGCCCACTCCATTCACTTGATGACTAAATGTACTGACGAAAGCCGATTTTCTATTGGCTGTATTGGAAGCTTCTATTAGAAACCGTTAAACAGTTTTAATGCTAATTCTCTATACTATTAATAGCTAATGCTTGGATTTTACCCTATTTTACTCTAAATTGTGGAAGAACGAATCCAATATACGCGCAAGAAGAGAGATTACGGTACACAATTTACGGGATTCTATACCTCCGAACAACTCAGACAAGAAGATGTAAACCATCAAAAATCACGTCATCGGATGCAAAGGATATTCAGGTTTGACAAGCCGATTATATATTGTCGGTGGCAACTATTAACGATAGCACTACTATAAATTGGAATTTGGGCTTCTATTCTAAATATACGGAAAATATTGTCTTTTCCTTTCATCACCTTCAAATCCAAGCCGACATTGTGACACTAAAGCATACATAGTAGAATCTGGTAGCTGGTAGTAATTTTTAGACTCCAAATTTGCCAAAATTAATCTGACCAAATTGCAATGACGGTACATCGCAATTTGGCATATCCTGCCTAATTTAGGCGATCATGTATGACTGCGTATAACTTAAAGAGCGTTTGGTGACTAAATTAATGCGAGTGCATCCCTTGGCTACCAACTTAGACTTGAAGATTTTTTCATAAGATTTTTTCTGGTATTCTTGGTTCCATCATTCTCCTTGTAGATACACTTGCAATCTATCACTCTTTTGTCATGGCTCAACTCAACAAGTTATCGAGTGTTGTTTGCATGAAGTGACTTCATCTCTCTATATAGTTGCATTCTTGCTTCTCACTAAAAGCTGGAGCTTCGGATAAAGAAGATGTATCTCCATATTCAGTGATCAAAGTGTCACATGGATCTTTAGCATCACTTTCAATATCATCAATAATTGAAGAGTCAACCCAAATGACTTATCTAGTTGGAGTTTGACATACAACAGCATTCCGTAATTGCCATCTTGATGAAATTCTTCTTGATGAGTTTGTGCTAGTTCTAAATGTGGGTCACAACAAATCAGCTCTTAATCCACAACAGGTGGAATACATTCTTGTGGTCCATCATTAGTGGTGTAAATATCAATCGGTTGTCAGTTGTGCCACAAATGAAAAATCAAATCTTGAGATATAACATGTGACACTCTAAAGATAATTATCCGCTTTAAGATGTATAGATTTTTCAGCATTGAGCTCCTCATGATAATTTGAGCACCATACATCATAATCAAAAATCTATTGTCGATACTCCACTTGAATACTTTCAAGTCCAATTTTCCAAATGAGATCAAGTTCTATGTGACATACTAGGGATGTGACGAACATTGATCAAGATATGGACCACCTCATCAGACATTTGAATCTTCATAGATCCAATACCAAAATTTTTGCAAGACTTATCATTTGCTATAAAAATTGTATCAGTTGACAGAGTGTAAGAACTGAAGAACTCTTTAACGTGACAAATGTGATAAGATCACGCTGAATTCAAAATCCATTCATCATTTTTAATATGGAAGGAAGTACAAAATGCATAACCCAAATTCTTAGTTACAACGTTTGTTGAGTATTTACCAATTGCCTTACCATGCCAATCTTTGCAAATATGACAAGATTTGCCATATTTTCAGCCGTTGATGTTTCTTAGGATTTCTAGACTTAGACCTAGACCCAGACTTGGTCTTCATATTTCTATTTCCTTTCTCCTATTAGGCGTGCTACCACAAGAATTTGTCAAGAAAGTAGACGATGAAGTGGATTTAACGGATGAGGTATGCACAAACACCAATAGCTTTTATTGCATGTCGTCGGTTAATAAATCAGTAACAACTTCATTGTATGCGCTGATTTTTTTGTCACGGTGAAACAACATTAATGACATGGACTTGTATGAGGTAATTCATTGGAATGTGAAAAAGGTTTTTCAATTTCATCTCTATATAAAACGTTATTAACTCCAAACTCGAGGGGATAAAAATTTGAACCAAGCAAATTTTTAGTACCACAAATTTATATGTTGTTTATTACCAAATCCGTATTTTATACCGTGTGCTTAACTTGATTGAAAATCATCTTTCAAAATTTAAACTCAAACAGAGATAATTTGCCTAGTCAAATATTCCGAAATTGCCTAAAATCAAGCTTGCTATTTTATTACTTTTTGATCAAGATACCTCACAATGTACGCTTTTCTATGTGAAGGTACATATGATTTACTCTTTTTTTGGCCTGACTTATACAAATGATCCGGCGTTTCATTCAAATTGCTCTTTTGCCGCTCCAAATTTGTCACCTCCGCAACTCGCCTCTTCGAGTCCACTCTGCCGTTCATAGTATTGTGTAACCATCTTTAGTTAGTTAGAACTAAAGTAGAGGTTGTTCTAAACGTTGATATAGTTACTTTAGCGTGCACTAGTCGCATACGTCAGCGATCCGCGCACTTGGTAGGTAGAGACTATGTGTGTTAGTTGACATTGCCACGTCAACGATCCGTGTGCTTGTTAGGTAAGGATTGAATTTGTTAGTTGGAAGCACCACGTCAGCGATACGTGCGTTTGTTAGAAATATCCGCCACATCATCCATCCACTAGGAGTGGGATGGATGATGGTAATAAGAACTTATTTCTTTGTACTTGTTGGTGAAAGCTATATAAGGGAAAGGAGAACCATTGTTAATATTTATCATCTTCAGAGTTCACGTTTCTATGTTTGAGTGAAATTCTCTCTAAACCCTAGTGTTACATATTGTCACCATAGCAAAGCTCGGCCCAGACTTCAAACGTACATACCTTCGCGATCGCGTAACAAAATTTGATACAATTTAGGTTAAAAAATTGTTTCAGAAAGGCACTCAAGCCGTTGCATGCAGGATAAAAAATGAAGTGATGAAAAAATTTTGATTTTAAGAAATCAAAGTGTTTTACTTGACATCAGAGTGGAATAAATTTCTACCGCTTTAGATTAAAAAGTCCTCTGCCATCACTATATATAACAATATTGTTCTTTTATCAAAATATATCAGTGCCTATGGCTCCACTTTCATAGCCAACATTCTACTTGGAATTGAGAGTGTAAATTTTAACAGCGCTTCCGTGCTCTTTGATCTCCAAAAAACTTGGAAATAAAAAATCTACATGCAATGACTAGCTTTGATAATAATTATTCTTGAATCACACATCAAGAATCACAAACAAGAATCACACATTGATGTACCCAACACGAAATGGGCTATAATGATCTGGATTATTAAAGGCTCCGGTGTATAGATAATAAAATATATACAATATTGATCATGGTCGGGAGTGATTCAACTTCATATGAGACTACTTCCACGGTCGAGATAAAAGTTTAATTAAACAAAAATGTTACATAAGGACTCCATAGCTCAACTCTCAATTATCTCTCCTCGCATGTATGCAATGTGAGAGCAAACTGAAACGTGTTCACCATAGGGTTACGAATATCAAACCCTAAATAGAGGCCAAGCCTAACTACGGTTAACAAGGTGTGAGTTAATCTTACATAGAGTTCAGACAATCATGATGTTTCTTTCTTCATTGTTATGATATTGCTGAGAGTTATCCGGTGCAAAACGTGAAGACGTATATTGTCATTGAATAACAAGATCAAGAAAATCATGCAATGTTTTGTTTCAGAGCCGAGGTCAACAAGCGCAACTGTTCATCAAGCAGGCCGGAATTATAGATTGCAATTCCATAGAATTCTTTGAATTTGGATAGACTTCTCTCAAATCTCTAAATTAAGTTGTTTGATGAGATTGAATTAAGCTAATTTAGGTAATTTAGACAACTGATTAATATAAGCATGTATGGTAATACATTATAAAAACGACGTGCCACATGGAGCACACGTGCATATTTGCAAAACATTTGAACGTTTGAAGAAAAATTCATTGAGGGTATTGCTTCATGGCAAAAAGCGTGTGTGCTACTGAGATAAGATTCGGTTTGGATCAAATCGAAAGTGCAAATGCTTAGAAAAATGATGTAAACTAAACTGATGTGATTCAACTAACTAACAAAATTATTAACTCAATTACTTCACATAAATGTGAAGTAATTCAAAATTCTCAAAATGATTATCATCAAGTCATGGTACAAAAAATAGTGAAATGAAAACATCTAATTATGACATTATCTAATTTAACCTATTCATAGTAAAAAAATTGTTCTTTTCATCTATCACTTTATTATTGTTTAGGCTTCTAACTATCATTTTAGTATTGCTTTTATATGTGTTTTGATCAGAGTGAAATCAAGTCAGTCATCACTGACTTGATTTCACTCCGATCAAAACACATATCTAAAGTTCTATGGAATTTATAAGAATAATGCTAACTTAATTATGACAATTGTTTGAATATAAAAAATATTTCAAAATTAATTCAATTTTGGCAAACTTGTCATTTGCCAAAATTTATGAGCCCTACACTAAGGTCAACACTGTGAAAATGCAGGCTAGAATATCTTTAATGTATTTCTACCAAGACATTGATATGAAATTATATATGCTGATAAAAAAATGAACAGATTTTGGATACCTTATATGTTCAATTGCTATAAATGAGCAAGGTATTTATTTAATGGGAAACTAGATTACTTGATAAGATCCATCAAATATCTGATGTTACTCCACCAATGGCACACGGTCTCAAAATTCTAAAACGTATTCATGTACACTATACACATACGAGCTTTAGTGGATCTCTACGATCGCAAATCGCTACTAGCTCCGTCTTCACATGAGAGTCTATGTATCTCCAATCTTTTGGAGCAAAACTTTGCAAAATGTTTATCAAACTCATCCTACACATGCACGAAACGCGATTGCATGACTCAGAAATATTGCTGTTGAATAATAGCTCACAACGAGATTTTTGCACTTTGTACGCTGATGAATTGACATTCCAACCCACCAGCAAAATTGACTTCAGATGCACCTGCATAATCTGACTACATGTCTATATTCGACGCTCATTTGGATTAATGAATCAATGTGAGCACAAAGCTCGGAGTACAATTTATTTGTCTACACATGCTTCCCAAAGTTGCGATTGTTGTGACAAAATTCCACTGCATGCATCTTCTGTTCATACTAGAATATGCATGAAATGTACCATTGGTGGATTTCCATAGGGTAAAACAAAACTTAAAGTGTTCAAGTAAGCAATTTAGGTTCCAATAGGGTACCATGAAGTAAACAACTCATAAATGAACTATACATTTAGAGTAGAATTTACTCATAAAATTTTCTATTATGCATGAAGTATTTTCTTTATTCAGATTATTTACATATATCATACAACATACTATAGAGAATATTATTTGATTATATCCAATACGTTTCATTTTACCCTATGGTATCCCTCCAACGGCACTTCCGGGGGCATTTTAGTCCACATGCACCCATGTTATCATGAGAATTCTTATAACTAATTTGTTTCTGGGTTAGAATATCACTGCCGTTATTTATCGGAAAAAAGTGACTTCTTACTAAGTTCAGTTATTCACTGGTTGTCAGCAATGCACCTTAACGTACTCAAAGCAGTGACTTCACTTACCAAAATTCGCAGCGGAAGCTGCCTTCGGCCAAAAGTTTTAGAAATGTAAATAAATAGTTCCCAGATTTTAAAACTGAATAATTGGTATCTCACATGATGAAGATTAGCGGCTATGGGAATTATGACTAATTGAACTTGGGAGAGAAGTCATTTTTTTTTAACAAATAAAGACATCGGTATTTCTAACATGGAATCAAAGCAATTACAATAACTCGTATGGTTTCATATGTTACTGTGTACTAGAGTGCTGTCGTAAGTGCCGTTGGAGGGTTCCGATAGAATAAAACGTATTGGGTCATATTAAGTAGTTCTCCCCTTATTCTACGTAATATTATCACGTCATCCAGTTTTCATGTCAACTAATCACATTTTAGTTAACACCACTATCACCGATATTTAAAGTAAAAAGAATATTCACATTTACAAATGGGGATATGTTTTAAAACATTCAGAATATCGGAACCCAGTCTTCTCTTTCCACCATTTCCTTAATTTATGTCATTACTTATATACATTAAATAATGAACGGATAGGAACGGATAAGGTTTTCGATCCCTTTTGCTATTCGCCCGTTCTTTATTCAATATCTCCCCTAGTCGCCCACCACCGCATAACTAAGCATATTCCCTGATTCCGGTGCGCGGACCCGAAGGAGATTCTTCCTCCCACCCGCCCGCCGAGGAAAGATCCGGTTTATGGCGGCGGTCGGTCACCTGGCCGCCGGGGAGCGGCATTTCCGCTCAACGGGCAAAGACCCCATCCCACACGCCCCCGCCAACGGTGACTAGACGAAGGACGAGAAGAACGTGGCCCGCTCATCGCCTCGCCTTGTCTCGTTCACAATGGCGAAAATCGCAGGATCGCGCAGCGCTGCGAGTTTCGATCGATACAAAGCGAGCAGCGGGAGACGAGATCTGCGAGATCTGAACAAACGACTGACCGAGCCGATTTTTTCGACAACATTTTCTCGGTCGCGGCTTTGAATCGGTCGATTTTCTAATTAAATCGTCGGTTCCTCCGTCGCGCTTCGATCCGGCCAATGCTGATCTTCCATTCCCCGGGAGCCGCGAGATTCAGTGGAAACCATCGCTGGACTTTGTTCCTCGAAATGCAGGGTGAATATCTCGCAATCGATGGTTTCTAATTGAGGAGTATCTTTGGTTCTGCTCGCCTTCGTGAGTCAAAGGTGCAGAAAGGAAGAAGGAGAGGGCAAAATTCGCTGCCTGGTCTTCGCGTCCCGTGGCGGATTGCTGGGGCTCCAAATCGGGCTCCGGTGGTGCACCTTCGGAACGAGATCTTGTGGCTGCCAGCCAGTATTAGCGGGACCTGCTTGCCTCTCACATATCCTCGCAACGCTGAGAGGCCAACTCCGAGCGAGCGGTACTTCAGCAGCAGCCGATGCGAGCGCTAGCTGATGGAGCGACCTTGACCGCCTCCACCTGATCAGATGCAGACTTCCATTTCAGATTCTGATGTCCGCCTGCCTTCGAACTTCCAAAAGAAGCTCACCAAAATGAGGAGACCGGTCAAACGCGATCGACGACCGCAGCCATGGAAGCTTCTCGCACCGACTCTTGGCGTACCTTGACGCCAAAGTGGAGAGCAATTTGACGAACCTACGATACAATATGATGTAGCACTGCTCTTGGTCATGTAAAATTTTGAATATTTGGTGGTCTTACAGCTTAACTCCACCATGGATAATTGATGGATCTAATCACTCAAATCTACCATAAATAACTACTCCGTCCTTCGTTCATATGATTAATTTTCTTACTTTGTCTATTATCATGAGGTGACAGGAAGTTGAAATGAAAATTCAACTCTACTTTTTACAAAAAGCCAGATTCAAAATCAGATTAAACCTAGATAATGTAGACAATGATATATCCTTATATATGCAAAAACATTGACGGATGTACTTGAGGAACAAGTTTGAATAGTAGTGATATTGGTATGAGAGGTATCTAACGAGTAATTTTGACAACCTATCTCACAGAAGATTTCATTCTATATCTAAACTTCAGGTAAGCTACCGAAGAATCCATGGCCAAAGATTGACAAGGACCATTAGAATGTTCAATGGTTGCAGCAAGCCATTTGCTGGCTAACTAGCAACAATAATTTCATGTTATAAGTTCAAGTCATAGAAAATAGGTGTAATAGTTTTAAATTCGTGTGAATCTTAATAAGTAATAAATTTTAGGTCTCAAAGAAGAGGAAATTTAGAACATCTCGATATAATAAAACCTTCACCACGTTGGCATGAACCTTTCACTGATCAATCATGTAAGCGTATCAAGTCAACAACCCGATCCCCAAAGTGAAATTTGCTTTTCTCGACATATAGTTTGTGAGCACAGCGTTTTTCTTAAATCCATTTCAGTTTTGAGATGTGGTCAAAAGTATGGTAAATAAAGAAGAATATCAACCAACAAATTACCACTCTGGCTTAAAATAATCTGAAATATACCATTCATGAGTTACATGTCAATAAGACGAAAGCACAATATAGATATCCAGTCCATAGTTGACAGTAATACAAATTGTGTAATAACCAATTTTATTAATTTCTTTAGATGATATCCACGGATAAAATCTAACTTGCTTAAGTAACACACACTTGAGAATCTGTCCCTCATATCATTGATCAAAAGCAACGCTTGTTTTTTTTCTGTAATCTTGTTCAATTCTCTAGAGCTTTCACTTTCCTCTTAGACCCCTTTCTTTCCCTAAAGTCTTAAAAACGCATATCATACAAACCTTTTTGCTAACAAATAAGACAGTACTTTTTTAAACTCATTCAACGTGTTAATAGTCATACAAATGCGTCCTCCAATCTTTTCAAATCTGAGTGTATTGTTTATCCTCCCTGTATCATTAGCAGGTGTGGCGAGATAGCCATACTTTGATCTCTATTTGTGGTTAGAGATATTCAAACGTCTTACACGAACACCCCACCCTATTATTGCTTCTTTACCAAAACCCATAAGCATGGATATTGAAGGAACTTTAACGTGTTTTAATATCTCTAATGTGGTTAGGAACCCTTAAAATAGTCCTCACTAGGTTAACTTTTAGTGAGAACTCTTCAATAGATTTTCTAGTCCTCTCTCGGGAGGATAATAGCGGTAATCTTTCCCAAGTTGACTTTCCATCTCTTTACTCATCATAATCTTGCACCCGCCCAACATAAAGTTTCTCAACCCACTCATAAGTAAAACTCAAACCATCCTGACTTCGGAACTTCTCAATCTCCATACATAACCACAGTTGAAGTCCTCTTTGGAACATAAAGGCTCCCAACTCTTTCTCTTTCCATCTATCTGTCATAAGTTACGACAGATACATGTGTTATGACTCATAACACAGGCAACCAAACTTCATCATATGCAAACAGAATCATTCCCGAACAAACACTCCAGTGGCACATCTCTGACTCAGAACTTCCGAGGGCACACAGTAAACCCTACAGCCAGAGGATGGGGAAGTTTATTTGGGCTGAGTATATAATCTAGAGTGCATGATAAATTTTGTTGATTTTCATTGCATGTATGGAGTATTGAAAGTATATACTTCTGATAAGTTAATTTAATGAAATCTTTTCAGCTAACTTTATGAAATGAAGTCACGCAGTACTACCACAAAGATTGTTTACAAAAATAGCAGATGCGGAAGATGAACATAGAAAGAACGACGACCCCGTGAACCGATATCGAACAAATTGTTATAGGAAGTAAGTGATTTGTCGGGGTATAAAATTTTCACTGGCAGCATCTCATCAAGTTGAAAATGAAGAGTCAAGGTCTACGACATGCAATTTGTAGATAAAATTTATGGATTAAAATATCACCAAGTATAAACGTTAGTGAAAACTTAGGATTACCAACATTAACGGAATCACATCTCATGGTGTGAACCAAGAGACTAAGGTGTGAAAAACATGGACAAATAGAACATTAACGAGAAGAACATTTTTGTGACTATAATCATTAGCTTTTGCCATCGACAGATTGAAAAGCGAGAATCAGATGTGCACACATTAAGGTAGCATACGAGCAGCACCTCTGTTTGTAGATATTTTTTTACGGAATAAGCTCCCTAAGCTGAACGTAAATTGTAGTACCACATTTAAATTTCAATCTGCTTCAAGTTTAGGGTTATCTTGTTAAAATAGGCTTTTGTGGCTAAAAGTTAATTAACCAATAGGGTTTACGGTTTGGGATTTGTGTGTCCAAGCTCAACATTGACCTTGAAAGTTATGTACATTGTTGGTCTGACTATTAACCAATCAAAGTCAAATCGTTCATATTAGACGAATGATCATTTGTCGAGGTGATTAGGAAGTGGGAGGTGGGAATTTCTATCTACCTGATTTCGAGTTGATCTACCTCATTACAAGCGTGAGGAATGCTATCTAAAATTTCTGACCTCAATATTGCTAGTCATGATCCACCTGAAGCTAATGGAGAGCGGTAATAGAAAATGGCCAGTGCTAGAGAGTTTATAGTTGAAAAGACAGGGTACGGTTCAACCACCAACCACCAGTCCAATTTCGTTTGTTGAGACAAACCATATTCTATCACGAAAATAAGATTCATCTTCAATGCCGTTGTTGAACAATAGACATAGACAGTAATAGACAGTAAGATACAAACTCTCATCTCGTTTGATGAATTTGCAAAGTCCGACCACATGTCATCTCGTATGTACAGCCACAGTTTCACATAAGAAATGATATGACATCAGTTGATTCACACTTTAACAGCCTATCAGGAAAAGAGAAGGCATGCAAGAAACAAGTGGGACATAAATTGAAGGAGTCATGAGCGTGATATACCTTTTCTTCACTCAATTACTGGATTTGCAAATGCTCCGACCGAAGGCCACTTCATCTGTATATCTGTTTCAATCAGATGGTCGACGGAGGCTGGAGATTGCGAGCGCGGCTGAAAGCAATTCCGGAAAATCTATCGAGAGATTTTGAAAGCAGTAAGGTAGAGCTGTTCGAGATTAGCCTCGCGGCATCTTTCAGCGAGCTCGGACATGCCTGATTCTGGAAGCTCTTTGACCCCGAGAGGAAAGCGGCGACAAGAGTCTAGGTCTTGACCTTCCGTCAAAGCCTCTACCTCCTGGCCTCTGATCTGAAGGTGCTGCCATCTCAGTCTCTTGATTCGTCTCACATACTCCGCGACATTCTCTGCATCGCCCTCGAAAATCAAAACCCCTGGAAACCCCGGCTTACAGTAGCCACCGAGGTTGAGCTCCGCACCCCATTCCTTGATGTCCCTCTTCTTCTTTGAAGACTTGATGTGGTGGAACCAAATCAGAGTTCTCCCGAGACAAGAAGACGACGATTTCTTCGCCGGCCTGGCGGACTCATTCGATTCCTCGACCGCAAAATGCCGCGACGATTTAGAAAAGCACACAACTCCGACTCTCCCGAGAACGGAGCCACCGCTTGCCTTCTCAGCCGTAGCGACACCAGGGGAGCACCAAGACACAAACAATCTCGTCGGAGTATTCGTTCCTTGAAGCGGAGGACAAAACCTTCCGATCATCAGATGGTTCATAGTTCCAGCTCTCAACCCGTCGACTGAAAGAAACCTGCGGCCACCGTTGCCACACCAGAAAACACAATTCTACAGGTCAAACGAGTTCGTGACTTGATTCATTCACCCACGTGCCGAATTGCGAGGCAGATTTCGAAGAACGCAGGAGCAAATTCCTCGACCCCAATTTTCTTTCGGATCGCGGCGACGGGCGCAAAGCAAAAGAGGGTCTAAACCCTACGCCAATCTTCAGAGCCATAATTCTGCACAAGGGGCACACTTGCCGCCCACAGAACGAGACATTCCAAATCGAGCTTCAAATCGAAACATCGAATGCCAGACAGAAATTCGCACTCGACTTCCGATCCCTCGAATTCCTCCAAAGTCCCTCATCATCATCACCATCATCGTGAGAGCCTCGATTCTCCATCGCCTTCATTCTTTCCTTCCTTCGCCAGCCAATCAGAAGGCCGGCCACGTGTCACTGCCTCGGCACCTGCAGCAGCGGATAGAGCATTTGATCGTCTTGGACATCCGAAACGTTGAGGCTCGAAACGTTCGGGCTTCGAAATTTGATTTTCACAATGCGCACGTGCTTTCGATTTTAATAATTTTGCGTTCTAAATTTAAAGCTTTGTTTTCTTTCCTTGACATTGAAGATTCAATTTTAGTTAGCATCGAATTATTCTTCGAGATGCATACAGGAACCCATACATTGGGATATATCAAATGTGACATGTTCGTGAATAAAGCATTGCATATTCACTGAATTGACGTCAGAGTCTTCCATTGGTTCATTGGTTTACTTAATTATTATTCTTAATAATTTTGGTACTCCTGCACCCGAATATAATTTTCACCCCTCTTTCATACGGATGTTACATTTCCCACATTTCTTGTCCTAAGTGACTCTGGGTCTACAAATAATACCATCTCCATTTAGGGTATTCATCGTGAAGATAAACCAGTAGGTTAAGAAAGAAAATCAATACCCAATCTCTCCTTGATCATACCCCTTGATCACCTATGTACCTTCGGTTTAAGTCTTTGTGTAAATGTGTGACACAGCAGCGCATATAAGTTAGCCACTACGCATTAAGAACTATTTTATAATCTACTTCACTTTCACTATATTTGAATAGTATGTCTCTTTTGGATGCTTTAACACTTTCATTTATAACAATTAATTTCTACCAAGACTGAACGTACCAAAATTTGTGTACTATCGATCCGTGATCATATTGATTGAAATTATATTCGCCTAAGAATTTGATTTCTATCAATGCCTTAGTTTTAGATAAGCTACAGCCTCGCTTGAGTCAGATAAAATATACTTTCGTTGCACGTAACGAAGAAATTAACTGTGTTCCTAAAAAATTCCCTCCTCAATGTAATACAAGCATCAAAGTGGATTCCATATTGTCTCCTGATCTTACATTGAATGTATGGCTCCACTTTGTTGATGATGTGCAATTGTCCGAGTCTTGGAGGTCTGGATTTAATGGTCCCTGAGATATGCGGTTTGGCAAGTCTCGATCTTAAACAACAGTTGAAATCTCTTCAACACTTGCTGTACAGAGGCTGTACAATGTGCATCAGTGTTCAGAGTACCAGACAATCGAATCGCTAAACGCTTCACCTCCATAACTATGTACGATAAGGTAATGATGCTCATCTCATGGCCGATTCAAACAAGGCTGAATACGACCAGTATTGCTTTACATCCAGGCACAGTTTATGTTGATAGTGAATTCTAGTTTCTTATAGCCAGGAGGTAAGATAAAGTAATGGAATCAAACAATGATGTCAAGCACTCACCTTCGCAAGTGACAGAGACAGAGAGCCCGACGGCTATTTCTATACAGCACCAACATGTGGTCCATGATGGGCCCCATCATTGTAAGCTTCCTGTCAAATAGGCGAATTGTGCATGGGCGTCCTGAACATGGATGTCATGTTTCAGCTGAGATGTCTCAGAATGTGATCATGATGAATTCGAGTGAACACATCATTTGTTGAAGAACCGCGACAGTGAAAAGTGGACCCAGAAGATGTATTTCTCATTGGGATTTGCGATGCTGACATCGTCTTCGGATCCTTGGTGCTTGAGCTCATCATAATATTGACAGTCAAACTCTTTCAGGTATCGAGAGGGGTTGAGAGCAGCCACAGAAGCTTGTCAGCTACAGAGTTGCTTTCTGGTCGAGTAGTTTGCTTTGACTCCCATCTTTCCGTCACCTGCTACTGCTGGGGGATTGTGATGATTTTGGCTCTTTCTCCTTTCACTTTCTCGTTGACATCGCAGCTAAGGAGGATCCATTTCTCATCATCCATGGCTACCACGTTCTACAAAACGCGTGCAGCCAGAATAGAACAATTTTCCTCGTCTGCATCGCTTTATTGCTGCTTCTCCAACAGCTGGCTGTAATTTAACGAGGGTTCTTCCATCAGGTATAACCTTCATCAGATCCTTGTGTGAGCTGGAAGCTCAGTCTATACTGATGTGCAGAGTATAAGGTCCGTGCTTGCCACATGCCATAAACACATAAACATTCAACCTACCACCACCTCTGATAGGGAGTCTCTTTCAAGCAATACGGTGATTCAACGGCGATAAGGAAGCAGCATGGGACAACATTTGGACAGTCCACAAGTTCTGTGATCTCCTAGGAGGAAGTTTCAGAAGCATGTCCTGATTAGACATTATTTGAAAGAAAACGGAAGCAGTCATACATTATGGTCTGATTCAAGCCCAATATATTCCAATTCCAAAGATTTTGATCCAATAGAGGAGACACAACTACAAGGTGGACCTGAATTGGAGAGGAGCTGGTGGGCAGAATTCAACGGTTGTCGAGTCTAGAAGGTCGTTTTAAACTCACAGAGTATGTTATAGGGACTGGAGACTGACGTCCTTTAAGATCTAAATGATATGGACACAACGCCAGAGACGAGATATCTAGTCTCTTTCACCCCTGGGGCTCGCCAGAATCAATAGTGAATGTTATAGAATCTGATGCATGTCTTTTTCTATAAACTTTTTCAAGTGAGCCAACTATTATTGATATCAAACTGATATATTGTCTGTGCTCAAGGAACGTGGAGTTAGTTTCTATGCCTTCATTGAGAGTTGAGAACCATTAGAACGTGTGAACATCGGAGTCACAGTGCAGAATGGGTCTAGCAAATGATCTCTTCACAAGGGGACATTCAAAGAACGAAGCTCCCTTTGAGAATTGAGAGCACAAAAGCTCCCTTACGAAGAATTCGCATCTACCATGATTGCGTTCAGCTCGATTGAGAAGCCACAAAGTCTATGTAACTCCTCACTCCACATATAAAATCTTTCCTCCGTAGTCTTCTGTGCAGGCTCCACAACAAAAGGAGCTCTTTATTTAGGTGAACATACAATCTTCCCACGTAGTATGCAGAGCTAACCATTGCAGATGGAATTTCAATTGTACTTGTTCAGTTGGCAGTTTAAGGGAAGGCAGTGTAGAAGAGAAGAAGTGAGGACTTAATTTTCGTTGGAGAGGCGGAACAGATTGCAAACTCTACGGAACTGAGCTGCTCATAATTGTGCATCTTCTGTTCTGCTTGTGAGGCACCTGCTCAATACAAACATCTGACTGCACCACTCGTGGAGGTTACTTTCCGTTTCAAGGACAGCTAGCAAAGTCATTTATCCATCGCTGATATTGAGTCAGTTAGTCCCTTCGGAACTTACTGAATCGTGGCATTCAATGAAAATTGCATAGATCTCGTCTATCCTGTATTTCGCGTTAGAATTAACCATGTTGTGTATAATGATGAGTTTTCATTATTTAAGATTAGATAAAACAGTTCTCGGTTTAATCTAGTAACCGAAAGAAATTTAATCTCGATTGATGAAACTTATTTAACACTAATACTAGAACCAAAATCGGTAATTTACATTTGAGAAAACTTGGACATGTGTACTAAAATTTGTATATGATGCTAAAATAAAATAAAGTTTGCATTCAGTCATAGACGTTTAAATCTTAAAGGATGATCCCGTTCTAGACGTAGAGATCTTGAAGGCTTATTTTACTGCTGAAAATAAGATTGCCCTTTTGGCTCCTTGCACCATGTCACACGTTTGACTAGAAGGAATCTTTGCATCGTTCTTAATTCCCGAGATCTTTTCTTTTCTTTTGGCACCTGATATTTCTTGCCTGGCATGGCAATGAAATGGCTTCGTTATTGAGTCCTTAGTGTTTCCCTCGAGCATATTGTTCCATCTTTTCGTGTTCATTGGGAAGATAATCGAGCCACGAACACTTTTCATGGATGGCGTATTTTTCCTCTCGCAGGTGACGGCAACGTGGCTTCGACATGCGTGGGAGGAATGGGAGTCTGCAGGACCCAGCGATGGCAGACTACAATAGCGGACGAGGGCGTCGATGGCAACGGGAGTAGGGCCAGAGACAGGGCTTTCAATTTGGAGAAGAGCGAGTTCGATCATCTGGAGATTTTGAGTGCAGAGAGAAACAATTGCTCCAGATTCACTTGGCGGCAATTGGCGGCGAGCTCGGACATGGCGGACTCGGGGAGCTCTTTGATTCCTAGTTGAAACCTTCTGAAAGAATCCAAATCCTGCCCCCGTGACAATTCCTCGGCCTCTTGCCCGCGAACCTGAAGCGCTTGCCATCTGAGCCTCTGGATCCTTTTCACGTACTCGGCAACATTCTCCGACTCGCCCTCGAAGATCAGAACCCCTGGAAACCCCGGCTTGCAGAAGCCACCCAGCTTCAATTCCGCGCCCCACTCGAGAATGTCCTTCCTCTTCTGCGTGGATTTGATGTGGTGGAACCAAATCACCTTCCGTTCCAGCACCAGCGGAGAATCGTCTGCATCTTTGCAATTTCCGTCGAGAATCAGCCGATCTGATGCAGAATCGGTCGATTCCTCGAGCTCCCACGCGAGCTCTTGCAATGTCTGCAGCACTTGCAGAACGGCCTCGTCTCCCACGAGCTCGTTCGCGGCCTGCTGAGCTCCGAGGCTGATCCGCTCGTGCTGCTGTTTGGAGATGAGGCCGCCGCACTCCACGCTCACTCGGACGGCCTCTTGCTCGGGGTATGATCGGGGGAAGGCGAAAGCTGCACTGACGTGCCGTCCGCCGAGTGTCGTCCCGAGAAGATGCACGCCGAAGGAGATGGAGAGGTAATTGGGCGCCGAAGCGCCTTCCTCGAGCTCGCTCAAAATCTCCAGCGCCGCTCTCTCGCCGTCCGTCATGTGAAACTCGCCCTCGCCCGCGTACATGGCTCGGATCGCCTCCACCTCCGCCAGCTGCCGAGGGTGGCACGGCCCGAGCACATGAGTTTCTGCCATGGAAATTCCTCACCCCTTCGTGTCCTTCCTTCAAGCGATCGAACGAGGAGGAGCACGGATATTCTCGTACCTATGGATCGATCTCTAGGCCTTGATCGTCCTACTGCCGAGAGATTCGATTCTTAGGCCTCACGGTCTACGGAGAATCGATCAATTTGATTGAGAGCGGATTGTAAGCTCAGAAAGTTCGCTCTGTTTGAAAATGTTCATGGTGACAGAGATCCATCGCATGTGGAATTTCCCAATAATTCGTCCACAAGATCTCACGAAAAAAAATCGATCGATTAAAGGGGAGCCCTGTCTTGTGATGCGAAGGACAGTCCTAATTTCAGGATTTACTAAATCTCTGCTCTTGGACTGCTCTCCGTCATGCTCCAGCTTCACTCCCTGAAACCCTAAACCTCAGAGCCAATGAACAGAAAACTGCAATGGTAGCTCCATCTCGTCTTCGAGAAACTTCGATGTCGTCGTGAGCTGCACTGAAAGTGACGACTGCATGAGTCCGTGGTAGATCCCACAAATTATCTCACTCGGCAGAGGTGCCAAACACTACTCTAATTTCGGGATGATTGCGTCCTCTGGAGGTGAGCGGATCACGCCGCAGAAGCTGACTGAGACCAGCCTGCGCATGGACGAATCGTCGTCGGCAATTAATCGCCACATTCGCTCACCAGATCCGATCAGAAATAATGTGGTCGTCGAGTCTTAATGACGACGACCATCTCGCCGCATAAAACACTTCCGCCTGCTCTCCAACTCCTCGTCGACAGCGATGCCCCCATTCCTCCGCTGGCGACAAGCACACGATGACTCATCGCGCGTGCGAGCTTCGTCTGCGACCCGAGAAGGCTCCCTCGGAGCTGGTGACACACCAACACTTCCATCATTGCACAGCTTCGGCGGCCATGCCCAGTGTCGGAAGAACTGAGCCCCGAGCGTCAGACGGAACCAGGTTCCACATTCAAGGCGCTCTGTCGACAGATAAGGGGGGGCAGAGGATCCGTTCCGAGATGCAAACCCCGGGGAGCGCAAGTTCTCCAAATTTGCCACCCCGCCTCGCTCCCCGCCCCCTCGGGGGATAAGACCAACCGTTAAACCGAAACGCGTGTCGGTCAAACGGGGCAGCTCAACGTGCACACGCTGCGGGGGCTTGGGACCCCGCGAGGAGCCAGACGAGGGGGAGGAGGAGTTCAATCCTCGGTGCCAAAACCTCGTCGACGGTTGACAAACTCTCTGACAGGAGCCTTCGCTCTTATCCAGATGGGATTTATTGAAGCTCGATGTTTACCAGATTGTGATTGTGTGTCGACAGGGCCGGAATTCTCGCAGTCTGACAGCTATTTGTCTTACATTCCATCTCCTGGCACACAATTCTTTACAGACAAAGAGTTTTGGCTGGACTGACGGACGGGCTTCGTCATTCAAAGGAAATGCAACGCGGATAGGAGGAATATGGACAGAGAGATGTTCACGAAACTCATCTCCGACGGCCATCATACAAGTCTGAAGCACATGGCGAGTAGTTGACTGAGGAGGGACTGGGAAGAAATTCAACTTTATTCATAGTCGTTAAGGAGGGCCACAGATGAACACCAGCATGTGCGCAGTCCGGCAAATCGCAGACGGCAATCGCAAAGAGGCCGGATCCTCAACGGGGAAAAGAAACGGGAAAAACCACACCAGACGGCATTCACAGGCAGGCACACATATGCTTGGAAGAGGGTCGGAATTCATGAAGAGTGATAAAAATATTTCACTGCAGAACTTTGTACAGGATGCTCTAGACTAGATACATTCGTGATAAGCATGTCTACAAAAGGGTACCCATTCATGAACCGACTCCTAACTTCCTTCTACCTCTACCCCCACTCCTTCAGATGGGGCTAGTAGATACATGACTGCCGATTTATTCACTGTCTATCAGCTAGTGGCAAGGGGCTCCATGCGTGTACGAGATCTGGAACCCAATTTTATGACGACAAAATCCAGTCTTCTCCCGCAATTCCTACTAAACCCACCCGAGTGAGATAACAGGAACCAGGCACAGTGCCCAGTAAACACGTAAAAGGTCAAACTGACATGAATGGTGATGATAGCATTACAAATACAATTTTTTTCCAATGTGAGGGGGATTAAAACCCGTCTAAGGCCCTACTCGTACTCTGCTTCTTGGGTTGCCTGCTTCGTCTCGATCTCTCCAAAGTCGTTCCGCTTGCTTGCTCGACTTGCACCAAGTCCCCCTCCTAGTATGTTACAATTTCCGCTTTGCGACCCAGTCTTCCAAGCCGTCGTGCTATTCCAAAAACAAGTACTTTACCGACAGCTCCTCTGTCGACACCGCAAGCTAAAGCCACAGCCCCTCCAAGAATAAACCATCGCAGATGGCCTTTAGATTTCTCCTTAATTTCGCCGCTCTCATCGCTTTCAATTTCTGATGGGTCCAACATCGACAGATTTCTGACGAAATTCGCGGGAACCTTCGTGTTGATCTTCGCCAGCTGCGCACATTTCGACAGCGGCCGGCCCTGCTTGCGAAGAGCCTTGTACTTATGTACCCCCGGTTCCATCTTCTTCACACATCCCCACATCCCTTGCCGTATTCCCAATTTGGCAAGATCGCGCTGAATTCCCATCTCTTCGTGATGGAACAACAACACCTCGCAAGCTGTCATTTGACCATCTCCTCTTCGTGATTCCACTGTAAAACACAATTTATTGTCGGGTCAGCTTCCCAAAAATACGTAGGGTGAACGACCCAAACTCACTTCCAACATTTTACAAAGGACACCGAGAGCAATACATTAGGAGCCAAATGGTTGCAGCACGCTGCTTCAAGTTTTCAATGGCCTTCCGACTGGGATGAAAGACTGAGAGGCCATTTAAAGCTTGAGGGCAGCTTCTACGCCCAAGATAAAGTGAAGAATTCTAAAGAGCCAAAAACGTAATCGGCATAGAATTCGTAGGCTTTCGGAAGGTATGTTCACCTGCGCGAATGCGCCAGCTGGAATAAAAAACATCCACCCTCCTCGGAGAAGCCTTCCTTGGAATCTTCAAAGAGTTGAATGCCTGAAGAAGTAGCAAACGAAAGGTTAAAATACTCCCCACAGTGGAGTCTTCCCGGAAGAGAACAGTCAAAAAACCTGTCATGTGCCTCACGTCAACTCGCTACGATATAGTTCCTTAATCTCAAAGTGCACTTATAGAAAACTAAGATCCCTCGTCCACGTCCTAAACCACATACCTTGGTAACGCAGTAGTAGGTATGCCCAGCATCCCAAATTCTACGAGTGATGATGTACTCACGGTCCTTGCAAAAGAACGGATACTGCAAAACCAACAGGTATGAATATGAGTTCACAAGCTTTTCCCTCAGTTTCGTTCTCGTACAAGCGTTCCAAATTGACGATATGGATGGAGAGCATTGAAGCCCAAAAGAGGTGAGACGCTCTTCCTCACCTTTCGAACCCACTGCACAATCATGGATCCAGTTCTCGGACACTCTTCGCATGTCCGAGAGTACGCTAGCATATCATCCCATTCGGGCCGAAATTCATCATCCCAGAAAAAGTCCCGCATCTCCTCGGGCGTAACATCTTCCATAACCGTCCGGCTCCTGTACTCAGTCGGCCCAATATTACCCTGCACGTTTCGGATGCAACCACTTCAGGAACCAGGATAACATCTGCATTCGATGAACTTCAAAAGTGCACGTTTCCGTGCAGTTTGCCAGCTCTACCTCTCCAGATGTAAACGACACAAACTTCGCTATGTTCTTTGAAGTCGCCCAGAGAGATGACAATAAAATTGAGCTTGCCCTAGGTGTCTCAACAATTACTGCTCGTCCTCCAAGGGTACATCAAATAGAACAGGTTACTGTCATTCGCGTGTGTAAGAACATGAACTGAGACTGTAGGGCTTACCACAGGATCCCGGCGCCAAGCCTGATAAAACATCCCGTCTGTGGAACGCTCCATCAATTCGTTCCACTTCGGGCCTCCATCCTGCGCTTCTATCCTATTACAGAACTCCACTAAGTCCTCAGTAGTGACGGCCCAGTCGTTGTTGCTCTCCCCGTCAGTACCAAAAGGGCTGTATATAGACACAAATACCAGTGATTTCATCAGCGCTCGGAATCATTTGCACACTCCATGTATAACGAAGTAAATTCAAGTACTTCCAGATCGCTCCGTGTTCTACCTCAGACGGTTCCACTTCATTCCAAAGGCAAGAGTCTCACTAAAGCAGGAACTTTCAAAATTGCAATTGTCGGAGTTGTGTCGATGTGACAGGCGTAAGAAGCTGTCACCCAACGCCACTCAACAGGACCTATCGACGTGATTCAGCAGAGCAGTTGCTAATAACTCGGGCGAAAGGTTTCCAATGCAGGCATTCATCCGGGAAACGCCTGGCAGGAACTCTAGCTCTCGGGTCCTTGGGAGCAGCAATAACGCCGAGAAGCTGCCCACGCCGGACCTTCGAAGAAATGTTCCACGGATGAAACTTAAGTATTCTTGGAAAAGAGCATTACCTGGAAGCATCAAGACCTTGCTCGATTTGAGACTGGCTTCCCGGCCACATCCATGAGCGGAATTTAGGCCAAGCCTCCTTCAAAACGGGGTAAGCTGTGAGGGCGGTCACGGCGAGCCACAAACGTCGGGCACCAAACCCTGGCGGAGTGCTCCACACAAGCCGCGGTCGACTCCTCAATCCCAGGAACAGAAAGCTCACCCACCTAGGTTTCCAGGACCAGCCCACGACGAGGCCGATGACTACAGCCACCCAAAATGGTAACATTGATACCATCAGATCGGCACAAGTCTCTACAATCGCCGGCTTGTTGAACATGCCGAGCGTCTGCTTCCCCATCATGTCCATCGTGAAGAGCCTCCCCGAGTCTCCAAGACCACCGCTATCAAAATTGAGAAACACCTACGTTTCAGTCGAAGGCATGGATTTCTGCCACCTCCTTCCCGCTCAGATGCTGCCCATGACGATGATAGAATACGGTACTGCGATCTCACTCCCCTGTTCCGCCTCCACCAGGCTCTACTTCGACTGAAATTCCATAAAAGGAAACGCGAAACACACTCTACCACAAATGCTCGCGCTAATTTCAATTTTCCCCAGTCCTCCGATGTGACAGACCGCGAAACGCTGTCTATGCACACTACTCACCGGGACGTATCGCCTCGTAGCCTCCCGCCAGAGCAATTGCTAGCGACCCGGGCTGCGCGTTTCCACTCAGGCCACTCTTCGCTCCCCGGAAACCGTGCTCTCCTGCACGAACTCCACCTCAATCTGAGCGAGCGAGCGATGTCCCCACGGGAAGGCCCCGACTGCGGACCTGACCGCACGAGATTTCACCAGATTGAGTGTTCTTGAGAAGGGAACTCCCTCGCGCCCTCGAGGCCTTGCTCGATTCGAGACTGGCACGAAGGCCTCATCCAAGATCGCAATTCAGGCCTGGCCTTGCCTCCTCCTTCGACGCGGGAGGGGGGGGGGAGAGGACTGTGACGCAGCACGCGGAAGAAACTGGCGAAAAGGACCCTCGTCTTCGACCCGCATCCGTCTTGAACATGTTCCACTGTCGCGCGCTCTCGATGCTCTCCAGTAGCCCTAATAACGACAACTCCGCCTGCCCTCTTATAGCCCGAACCTCAGCCCCACCCTCGGTTAGGCGACCCCACCTCAGCCTCGCGCGTCGGCGGTGAGAACATTCCTCTCCGCGGACGGTCTAGCCATCGGATCGAGGAAACCGACGGCTCACAGCGTTCTGGAGCCCGGTTGAGTCCCTACCGGGCCCCGTTCAGGCCCGGATTGGGGATTCGGGAGTACCTGTCCACCGACGCGAGGCTCCGCGGTGTCGTGACTGACTGAATGACTCGTCGTTGTCGTCGTTGTCGCCGTCGCCGTCGCCGTCCACGGGGAGTGGCAGCAGGGGAGGAGCCTGTCGTGATCCTAACGAAGACAAGCGGGAAGAGCAGGACAAATGGTGCTGTGGAATTGCGAACGATCGGGATTGTTTCGGTGGCCGCCTCGGTCGATTCGCAACGCCCGAGCCTCGACCGTCTCGGGCGTTGGCTGCATCACATGGGTCGGTCGGGGTTCCTTGTTCGACTGTGCGGTGCGGCCTGACGGGCTGGCGGGCGGGCGGGCAGCCACGAGCTGGGCCTTCTGCTCATCCGGGCAGCAAAAAATAAAAGTTCGGCATTTTCTCCTTGTCCTTCGTCGGAATGCCACTCCTCGCCAAAAGGCGACTACTTTATGGGGCCGAAATTCGCATTCGTCGCAGTGTCAGCTTTTTCCTGAATTCCGCACCCAAAAGTGCAGGAGCTCTCTCTTTTATCCTGCATTAAAGCTCCATTATTCATTTCAGGGCGTTTCTCTTTCCCAAGTTCTGAGCGACCGAGGTGGATTCCAGGTCACATGAACTTCCTCATCCGAATATAAAAATATTTTTGCTGTTTTCCCCGGCGCGAAATTCATTAATTTACAAATACTTTGAGTTGCGCTGATCGTTTCTGCCGTTGTGTTTAGTGTAGTGTAGGTCTATAGGAGTCTTCGTAGGTGAAGGAGAACACTTCGGTGAGTAAAACGTGGGCAGCGGAAAGGAAAGGGCTTGTGAACTAACGAAAATCACATTCGCCCATCGCCTGCTCGTCCGGGAAATGTATGGAATGTCTTCAGAGTGACCACTAAAATTCCCAAAAAAACGTGGAGAATAAAAGGAAGATGGGAACCACATGGATGATGAATCAAGCAAGTACAAAGGTGATTAAAATAATAGAAATGATGGGAAGTTTATCAACCCGATGGATGAAACAAAACGTGAAAAAAATAAAAGTTGAAGTGGAAAGAGATATATCAAGAATGTGAGAAGAATAAAAATGGTCGAGCTACTGGACAGAAGCCAACCAGTTTTGCTCCATGATTTATTTCATCAGTTCTCAAAAGGAGACGAATGTTTGGACCTACCAGCACATGCTGTATCATATATTCATATAATATGTATGATTTTATGGGACTCGATGAAGTCTGAGAAGATAAAGAATCTGTAATCTTAAATGAAGTATTTATAGGCCGTCAATCTCTTTTGTTGGAGTTGAAGCAAGGAAAATAAAAGTAATCGTTTATTCAAGGAATACCCAACTTTTGGAACGCTTGAGTTAATATCCTTCACAACTGTATCAGTTTGTGCCAATCTAGATACTCCGATCCAAGCTTGGGAATGGGATGAATTGGTTTTCTAGTATAAACGTTGACTCTCATTTGACTCTAGGATATCTGATGTGCTTTCAAATGCGTATTTGGAATCAAGCTACTCATTTTCTAATCTATAATTGTATAGATATTGATGTTATTACGCAATTCTCCATCTTTGAAAGAATAATACATATAAAATTGATGAGTCAATTATATATATTGCACTATGATCATATATGTCAAATTATAGAGACATTTATGAAAAAAATTGCCATAAATTTAATCTGAAGCTAAGACCATATTTTCAGTATAAACCATATCAGATCATGTTGGATTAAAAAACGATTTGAGATAAAGTGGAAATCGCAGGAAGAAAATGTAACAGTTTCAACGATCACCTTCACCGGTATCAAAATCCAAGAGCTGTCATATATATCAACAATCAATATATGGTCTTGCGATATACTGATGAGAAAGACCGTCGAGACTGCCTGAGCTCATGTTTGACATTCGTCGTTTGCTATGGAAGAAAAACAGCTCAGCGCGAGACCTTGTCAATTCAATAACTAACAGGTAATAATTGTGGTACGTGGACAAGATAGAGAAATAGATAAAATAATAATACAGCTCGAAAAGTGTCGGATTGTACTTATTCTCCCATACGTTATCGCCCATGGAGAAATGCTGCTGACTTGTCAACGACCTACTGAACGGGAAGGTGAGAACGTTTAGATCTAGGACGGACACCAGCTTGGATACCAGCTTTAAATATGCTTCAATGTAATTTTTAACTATTTCATTCACCTTTTATCTCCCAGCCTTTTTCCACACGATAAGAACAACATACATCAGACTAGGTGATTTCTTTCATCCTTCTGATTTCATACCTGGATCTAACGTCTACCACTCAAGGACATCATGATAGTTTTCTCCGCCCAAGTCATCATGAAGAATAAAAATTGCAAGAATTCCCAAAAGTATTTGTCTGATAATATGTATAATTCAAACGGAAGAATTGTATCATCAGACAAATACTTATGGGAAAGGAATATATACTAGGCTTGAAAAGAGAAATATTTATCAACCATACGAATTCTTTTACTTCACAACTTTGTCACATACAAGTGAAAATACTCATAGACATCCCAAATTGCATGGAAATCCCTTGAAATATGTATGATGATCTTGTATGTTAGTTGAGTAGCAATATGAGAATTTAAAATCTACAAGCTATTCATCCGGGAGCAAGTAACTCAGAAAAAGATGGAATGTCTCATAATTAGTCAATTTAATAATTCAATAATTTTAAAACCTTATACATGGTTGAGTTTTTGGTCCGGAGATTCGTATGGTGACCGCTAATATTGGCATATACTTCATGTTATACATAGGAGCATAGCAAACAAAATTACACAATTAAATCCAGTAAAGTTTTAGTTCACGTGATAAGTAGAATACAGTTATCCATGGGATATTTCAATAAATCTCAATGGAATAAAGTTATTTTGCATTCAAATAAGGGTAGAGTATAAGAATATAAAATTGAGAAACATTCAATTATTTTTTAAATATCGAATATTTTTTATTCATTATGGTTATGGACGTTATATATGAGACACCTGGAAAGAGAATAATATATATGTGTTGGATGGGACAAGTGGAATATCAAGAGAATGTAGAAATTTAAACTTTTGGAACCAAGTCTAAAATTAAAATTTTATAATAGAAGGGATCGAACTTGTGATCGAGAGCGAGAGTGCACCATAGGTCCACTTGTTTCGTCAAAGTTTCGTTGGGTTATCGGATTTCCTTATCTCGTGGCTACATTACTTGGACCCTCGTTCAAGGAAATCTGACGTGGAGAGGGATAATAACACTTCCCTGAAAACGCCATGTGGCAACACGGCGCTCCTCCAAGTACACATCACGAGTGCCCAGCCAGAAGCGTCGACAACAAAACATCTACGTGGTCTTGTCTGTTGACGCGAGGCCGTGACCGCACTGCGGCCTACATGTCCATGGCCATGTAGAGATAGTGATCAGCCGTAAGCCAATGACGTGTCGCGGAACGAGATCCGCGCGATGGCTGTGACCAATGGAAGGCAGCTGGCATTAGCCTCGACAGAAAGGTACAGTGAGGTGTACCCGGGTTCGTAAATAGGAGCGGGATTCGGCGCGGCGTGACCCCGCCGATCTTTCGGACTGGAGAGAGAGAGCAATGCCGCTTCGAACTTCTCGTACACCGTACTTCCTCCTCGTCCCGATTGGATAAGCATTTTTTTAGCATAAGGTCGGAGTGGAAACAAACCGCGCAGCTCAGCATCAGCATCTCTTGAATCTCGGTTGATATATACCGTCGTCTCATTTCTTAATTAATTCGTTGTGCTAAATGTAATACCAATGTAATAAAATAGCAATGATTTCAATCCAGGTATTGGAAATTTTGCAACGATTGATGAAGAAACCCTACTCACGCACCAAAAATTATTCGCTCAGATAAATGTGTTGAGAGATTATGTTACATTCCGACATACTATAGTCGTTCCTACTTATTTTGGAACACAATTAAGTGCTCCCTACGGGTCCTCTAGCTCACTTGCAGTGCTTTCGTCTCTCTGTGGAGTTGAACTTCAAGTTGTATCCTCTAAATTGATCACACTATGGCCAAAAAGACAGAAGAATTTGGTTCATCAAATATATATGAAATGATATATTGTAATATATTTTTTAAGATGGAAATTAATTGGATTCAGTTGCGTATCATGATGTCATTGTTGTGATAGAACTTTATTGTTATTTGGAAATATGATGTCATTTGCGGTGACACTTATCCTGCACATGAGGAGCCTCTTTCAATGTGACAGTTAAAATCATCATTCTCGACTTTTGCACACTGGATAGTAACGCGACCGTCGGACCTATGAGCGCTAAGCTGAGAATAGATCAATATCGGAGGCCGGTATTGTCGAGTTGACATGTTTAATTTGTTAGAAATAAATATGCACACCCAAACAGAGGCATGCGAGGAACCGGATAGACCAAAACGGTGACCGAATGTATCTTTCTAAACGTGGAAATGTAAATTAACAATTATGTAGCAAAGTTCGGGTGGTAATATAACTACAACTCATTCGCATACAATATCCAATATTTTCTCTAGAATAATTATCACTCTTTATATGAAACATATTTGGCAGCATAGAGTATGTAATATAATTCATAGATAAAGATTATCATAATCCACCACACTGAACAAGAATTTTTTGGGGGTGAGTGCTAGAGCTAGTTTGTCATGTCAGAGTCCGTTATAGAACCTCATATTCCAAATCTAAGATCTAGATAATCCAATAGAGTAAAAACTATTTAGATGTAGAACCAGTACAATTCATATCTGTCACGTCCACATATTAATTATATCTTTGTAAATTGGGTATAGATTTCAAGAATATTTTCAATTATTTATCTGACAAGTCGGTTCACCTCTCCGTGTGAATACTTTTTAAAAAATATAATGTATAGCGCCATGTCCACATTACATTTGACACAATTCCAATGTAAATGCAAAAGAATACACTGAAAACGTTGATTTTCATTTATGGCACAGAATAAAGTTTATAAATGAACTGATTTGAAATTTGAGAAAACTATGATCAAACTCTTAGTTGCTTAAATATGAAGGATTTTATATTTTCCAAAACTGCTTTGATGTATTTGATAAATGGTAAATGGGAATAAAAGGGAATCAGCTCGATGTAGTTTACTGACACTCTGTCATGTGGAATGCCATGAATCGTCGAGTGCTATCGAAGTTTGGTACGAGATATAACAGAGACGGGTTTGGACTTGAGAAGAAAAGGTTTGATGACAAAAGCTGTAACTATAAGCACTCCTTGAAAAACCGACACTTACATTCCTCGTTCAGTAACTTCCATTCCCCTGAATTAGAAGATGAACTCATTCCAGGAGAGTGAGAATCGGGAAGCGGGAAAGAGGGCGAGACCCAAATGAATCGGAAATGAGAAGCGAAGCTTCAGAAATGAACGTGGTTGAGCGACAGACTTGTGGTCCAGAGATGGCGCGGTCCCACAGAAGCGCCCGGCGACCAGATACGGGACGAGGAAGAGTCCAAAACAACGCAAACATGCGACAGTCCTCGTTGGTCGGTTCCCAATCCCGTGGATCGATGGATGATCCGTTGGTAGGGTCGGGTGTCCGGCGTCCTCCCCATCCTCCTCCTGGCACCTCAAACTGCCGCTCCTCCACATCCAAATCCGGACAACCATCGTGTGGGCGTCATTGGCCGACAATTATGAGGCTGCGCGATCACAAACCACGCCGAATTTAAAATTCCCCATATCCGCTCGCAACTCGCATGATTCGAATTTCAACGCTCCTCTCGGCGGTCCAGGACGCTCCAACTGACTTCGAATCAGCGGCGAGCTCACCTTCGACATGACAAGGACCGAACGCCGTCGAAATCTAGGGCCCGCGACACGTGCTTCCTGAACCACCGTACCAAGTTCCCTCGCGACTACGGCTGCTCCTGCTCCGTAGGCACTGATGTGGCTCATTAACTGCGTTGGGATCCACGGACGAATGGCCCGCGAGGTACGACTGCGCCGTGGCGACGATCCGACATCGATCATGAAACTTCGCCGCAGTTCGGCGTTGTACTAGAGTTACCACGTTTTGCAGACCGAGCGAGCACGTTCCCGGTCGGCGGACGAACATTCATTCCGCTCCAATCATGAAGCCCTTTCGTAGCCATCGATCTGGCCTCGAAGCATTTGGACAGAGATGCAGCGCCGGTCATCGATGTACATCGTACGGGATGACGGCTGGTCTGTACATGGGAGATAACTTCGTCGTAGTAGTTACCGGGTCGGGTCCTGCCACCTCTTTCGGTTCACGTGGTCGTTTCCAGCGTCCGGTACAGTTCGAGCTCTCGCTGGAAGCTTTCCACCACCACGCAACTGGGCGACAGGCGAATTGATGCTTTTATTTCAGCGCCCATCGTAGAAATTGCTTGCGCTCAACGCAAGTATGAGAATACATAACTTTGACTGGTTCATGAAAAGTATCTCATAATGCTTGTGCAAGTTAAGGTACATCAGGTATACCTGGACTATTGAGATTACACTCTGTAATTTAGAATGCTCTAGAAGGAGAGTTGACTTCAAAGTGAAACTACAAGACTCATAGTAATGGGGGTAAACTTAAAGCTGAATTTGAGTCGTTTAATTGGCGTTATTATTGTTGGTTTTACCCAGTATCATAACATTGTGGATGAGCAAGTTTTCTCACGATCTACCACACCTTTTTTGTGCCAGTCTCATATTAGAATGTGGGACAAAATTTTCTTCTAGCTTTAACAAAGTTACATAATGGATTATTGGTTTTAGTAAGGAAAAATATGTATGTATGTATTGTATACTGTAAATGTCATATAGTAACTAAAATACCCTTTTAAGTACCTTATGTACTTTTTATTTGTCTTGCTTTTGTTAATGGCTTTTTTATTATTATAATTTCTTGGAATTTTATGAAATATTTCCTTAGATGCTAGATTAACTTCACAATCACAATTCACATCTCTTTGTACCAATTATTAGAACTTACTTTTATCAACCTGATCTATATTCTTTTCTCATTATGAGTTTGTAATAATTTGGATGAATTTCAGAAATTTGGGTTTGGTATCTTAGCAAAAGAGCTGCATTCCTTTCCTATACAACGTCAAATGTGATATCTTCCTCCGGCCAAGAGCTAAGAGTGAGCCTCCACGCCTTCATATGCATTGTACTAATTCCTCTTTGCCAATCCCAAGTTATGCATTCTTCTTATCTAGCGTTCTTGTTTTGTTTTTAATTCTTCGTCGATCGAGAATTATCATAACACCACCCCTATCCTGGATCCAAAGCAGGAATCCAACATGGAGACTCAGTCTACACCCTCCGAGTGACCTCACACAAACAATTTGATTAAGTGTCAAAATTCTTTCATCTGGAAGAATTTTGACACGTATAATCATCGCAGGTTTCACAGGATAATGCTGAGTTGACTATTCTCCTCATGCGAAACAAGAGCGAAAATCGAAGATGGCCATGGTATCAAAATATTTCATATCGGTCAGAGTTATTCTTCCTCTGTTCCCTCCAATTTCCAGATCTTCACACTCAATAAAGTTCCATCGTTGCCATAAGTTCACTCCGAATCAACGTCGTCTATTTTAAAATATTATCTTTTATTCTATTTCCTGGTAGTACCTTGTGCAAACCATGTGGAAATAATTTGTGAGAAATTTGTTCGTTTGTGCAGTTGACTTCCACACGAAAACAGCAGAAACTGCCAACTAAACAGCAGAAACTTCCTCGTTATGTGGTTCCCGGGGGGTTTGATACTACAATAGAGACAACCTGGAATTCCATGTCCAACATTAAAATATACACCTAAATTGCGTCTTACTGTCCATTCTAATTTAATACATGTATAGAGTTGTGCACTTCTGGAAAAAAGAGCTCCGCCCGTTACCGCTCATCCAAGCGAGGGCCCCGAAAAACCATAATCCGCATAGCATGCAAGGAGGAGCTCCTATTTTCCATTATGATCAAAAGGACCTCATGAACCATGAGCACGAGAGGCGAAAGAATGTCGAGCAAACAAAGATTTATTGACGTCATTCGTATGGGAAAAAGTCGCGGAGAAAATTAAAGATAACCCGAGAGCTTGTGGCTTCGCGAGCTGCGTGAATATAGACGACGAGAATGTGGGGACCTCGAGAGGGAGTGGATAGATAGCATCAGATGAGCCCTGGTGGCCTACAATTATTGCCAGGAGGGCCTTTCATAGCGCTCGGCCGATCGGAACCCGCGAATCATCGAACAGATAATTAAAACATAAAAGTTTGTCCGTATGGGTCGCGGGGCCTCTATTCCGACCTACGGTAATAGGTCTAATAAAAAAATAAAAAGGACGACCAGATACTTGCACCTGAAAAGCATATTGGCTTGGAATGGGGGGCATGGATACGCAAAGGTTGTACAACCCTTTCCCTGTCGTACACATCGCGTGAGGATATTACTCAAAACTCCTAACCTCTAGAACTAGTCCCTCAAAAAAGGTCGGGCAATTATAAGCCCCATGTACATTTCATCACTATGAATTTTTCCTTCTATTCGCATGCGCTCGCATATTTGCCCGCACGCGGTTTTGCTAACTATCTAGATTTGCGCCACAAAATGATTTGGTACTTGTATTTGATTCTTGTATTTTCGTTTGCATTCGGGTCGGTTTCCTCTTGTCTTTGTTGGCCTCGTTTTGTCTCGTATCTCCTTCCATGGTTTCGCATCACGTTTTTTTTCTGTGAGTTTGGCTTTTTGCAATGTGGATTAGACATGTTTAAGTTTTTTCAATCAATCCCGCATGAGGAGAGACAAATTAGACACGTGGTCTATAAAAATATGTTAGATAATAATTAAATATTAAATGTATATATGAAAGCGTTTCAAAACCCAACAAAAGTCGAACACAATGACGAAAGATCAAGTTGTCAACCACTCTCAAAACATAGAACTACCCTTTCAAACAAAAGTCTAAGGTTTTCGATATGAAAAACGAATTGTAATATCATGCAGATCAACGTGAGAATCATCATACAGTCAAAATTCTTTTTCTCCTCCAAGTAGGCTCATCATGTTTTGTAGCAACGGCATATATTTTTATGAGTTTCTGATAGAATGATTTGGCTTCGTTGTTATTCTTGTTCTTGAATAAGTTAACACACACCCAGCCCTTTTCAAATAGAAGCTGCCAATATATCATTAAAAACTCTCCGTTTATTATAAAATAAAATCATATGAAGAATTTTTAAAGGGGATATATATATATATGTATATAATATGACATGAAAAATAAATCTTTAGAATATAGAAAAAAAATTCTTTGATATGTGAATTGTATATATTGATTTAAACTCCAATAAATATTTTATAATGAATAGATTGTAAATAATTTTTTAAAAAAATAATATCATAATATTTTGTTATATTTTTTATCATATGATTAAGAATTTTTCTCTTTTTCAAGATTTGAATAAAAAAAATCCGTTTTGATTCAATTTTAAACAGATGAAGCATTTTTCCCTATCTTCTTAGTTCTATGTTTGGTATTAATTATTTCATTGAAAATAAAAGGCGATCAGGTAAACTGCAGAAATTATGATGCTATGTAATAATGATGAATTAGATGGAAATCAGGATGTTAGGATACAGTTGGGTGCACCTATATTCAATCATAAATAAATACCAAAATTTTAAGAAAAATTAAGCATGTACAAGGTATTGTGTAATCCTTCATATAATAAACGTACTTATAGTTTACTAAACTTATTCTGTAAGATTTCTTATACTTATCTTACAGAATATACAAATCTTCTACTAATAGTTGACACGATTAAATAAATTTGCGTGAACACCCAGTCTAAATTCTGCAGCCCTTGACATGCTGAAATAAATATCTCATGTGCTTATTTGCAATCTAGATATGTCATGTTTGTGTGAATGTAAATATTAGATGTCACTTTTTCATCACAAGAGAAATAGTTCCGACTTCAGAACTAATTTTACACAAGTTAGCGAGACATGGATAACTTATTACTGCACAAATTCTGGATAGGTCGGAATGAAAAGTCATTATCGATCAGGCTTTGAACTCTCAGCAGGGTTTCAGATAAATGCAGACCCTAGAGCTGGAATACTCCCAAGGTATTACTGTTGCACGCGGGGTCTTCCCTTTTTGCTCTATACTCGTTGGTGGATTACATTTAGTGACAGTCTGAAAGGCAACAGAGGCCCAAAGACTATGAAGGATGTTACTCGAAATAAATCTATTTTATGAAAAAAATATGATGAGAACTCTGACAGAAAAAGGAGACTCCGAGGTACAACAACTTTGATGACAAATATATCTGAAGGAAGCGGTGTGATCACTGCCAAGGCTATACAAAAGACATAAATCTAGTCAATATAATTCATGCGACATAGAGATAAAGAACCAAGCCCGTTTGGAGTAAATAAGGTGCACACGTAATCGTCGACGAGAATAAGAATTCCATGCTGGAGAATGTGAACCTCGTTGAGTGAGGAATGGGAGGACGAGACCTCGAGGTCCTTCGAGGGGGTCAGGGAGCAGTTGAAGAGCCATGGCAGGGCAGCAATCATTTGGAGCGTGGAACGGAATAGCCCAGAGGATCCACAGTTCCTAATTCCCCCTCGTTGGCGATGGAGGGGGAACGAAAGGGAGCGGAGTCGGACGAACGATGCCGAACTTGCCCCGCACGCTTCCTCCGTAGCTGGCTGACAACGGGCGCACGGACCCCCATTCCTTCCCCCCCCCCACCACTCGGCCGGCCTTCCGAACGTTGTGAGTGCGGGTGGCGCTGGATACTCGGCCTCGGCCATCGCAGTCGCTCGTCCCCCCTGGCTCTGAGTTGTCTCGAGTGCGGTACAATAACGCTCCGGGAGTTGGTATGAGGATGCATCAGTGAAGGGAGAGGGGAGAGGGAGGGGGTGGGGCCCGGGGGTTCAATTCGGGGCCGGAATTTGGACCTCGACACTTGTCTGCGTTTCTGGTGGTCGGCCCTCGATGGAGTGATTGCATCCGGTTGGTGGAACGAGCAGGAACCTGAATTTTTCTCTGAGAGGTCGCGAGAGCTTCTGAGAAAGGTTGTTGGAGCGTCTGGCCAAGCGTTCGCTCGGTTGGCAGCAGCATCGGTCGTAGCGATCGGCCGTGTCTTTCATTTTCTCCCCGTCGTTCGCTTTCATCTGCCCCTGTTGCGGCTTTTGCTGCTCCAGGGTTTGGACTCGTCTTCTGACCTGCCCTTGCTCAAATTCGTTAGGTGAGAAACTTACCGTCCAGATCTGCCATTGAAGTCGTGTTTGATAGTTTGCCCTTTCGCCTCCCCCCTCTGACCTTCCTGAAAATTCAACTTGCATTGCAGTTTCATGATGTTCTGTTTATTTCAATTGTTTAATTTGTTTATTATTTTTCATTCTAGTCGCTTGTGACAAGAGAACTTTGAATGGAGCTCTCTTAAAAGACACTGGATTTAGATAAATATGAACCTAACTTGCTGATAGCATGCCGATCAGAGCTAGTAGTGCCTGACAGTTGTTTGGTCTCTAGTAGAGAGTCTGGCAATGACGATGCTAACTAAGTTTTTCTGCTTAAGCTGATCGAGAGCACTCGACCAATCACTGAAACAATCTTTCGATGACCTTTATGTGAATGATCATTTTTCGCTGTGCCTTGGGTGCAGTTTGTCATTTTCATGATCACTTTGCTCATGTAGACTTTGAATGGTCGGAAAAGTTGTACGCACTATCCACTTAAGTCTGGATACTCATGAAGAGCTGGAAATGCACTGCGATGTTGCTTTCCAGATCTTCACGTTGCTGAAGCCATTCTGTTCTCTATTTTTCTTGAAATTGAACTTGCATTTTTCTGTCTACCTAGTCTCTGTTCAGTGCATCCTGCACCTCGTTTCTACTTCTATTAATTGTTTGGAATTTCAGAGGCTTCTAATTTCGTTTTTGTATTTGTAAGTTCCTGTATTATACCACTCCAATACACCACAACCCGGTGGAATAACAATTGCAGCCTGTGTGCATAATCAACTAAACTGCACGAAGACTTCTGAAGGCATGAACAAGTCCGATTTGTTCATTAAAGTCCTGCTTTGTGAAGTTTTTCGCATGGGGGAACTCTCACAGATTAGCCCTTTTCCTTTGTGATGAGACCATAATTCAATTGCCATAATTGAGCCATTGTCTCCTCTGTAGGATTCGTATTTGGTTTTCTGCAAACCAAGCTTGTCCTGCGTGGTATGTGTATTGGTTTAAGAACTGCTTATTAGTGCTCCGATTGCAAAGCCCCTTGTGATTATTCGGGGCATGGAAAGCGTTGCTCATGGTGGTGCCGTCATAGCAGCGGCCTAGATAACAGTTCTTTAGTAGAATTCCATTTAGTTCTCTCCTCATTGTCTGGAAGAACCATCAACATGAAGATAGTTTGTTGAGGTAACACATAAAACAACCACTCCATTTCACAAGAATTATAACTTGTCTAAAAACTCAAATTTTGATTAGTGCATCGAGTTAACTAAACACAGAAGTTCAGTGCTCAGAATCTTAATAGACTTGTCAGACAATGCTATCAATTCAATCCATTTGAAAACATACTGCACTATGATCAACACGTATCATTGATGGTAGATAATCAATAACAAAGATCTTGCATAATTGTTCCTTCATGGAAGCTCTTCTGCATTCCTCAAGCAGTGCAGTGTATTGATACCTAGGTTTGACCTTGTCTCTGATTCTCTTGAACCTTTCCTGGTGGCGCAGTAAGCCATCAGAAAAGGCTTACTGCGTGCTGCATAAGTTCTGCATAATTCGCTCTACCTCTTTGCTTCACCATTCACATCATTAAACTGCTTCAAATCGTCTAGATATCTCGGCATTCCTTTTTCTTAAGCAGTAAATCTACACCTGAAATCAAGGTGGAAGTGATAGGGTGCGGTCTGAATTTCCTCCCTTCGTCCAAACATTTCACTTCAAATGCACGTACAATATGAAACAACTGCTACCTCAAACCCAACCCAGCCAGGCCACGAAGACGACTAGTCTGAACACGATATATAGTTCTTCAGATGTCTCTGGCAAATCCAGCTTAACCGACAGAATTCTTGGCAGAGCGTGAACAAATCGTTCGAGAAAGCAAACTACAAGTAAAACATACCAGAATGTGAGATTGGTCATAATGAGTATAGAAAAAACTGTTGATAGTTTAAGAAGAGGATTCGGAGCAGAGAAAATGTATGTATTACTTTGATGTACAGTTATTGTATGCTGCTCTTAGTTTCCAATAAAACATATTGGAATGCATTTTCGTACATTCTAAGCTTCTACTTGACAACAACATGAAATCGTCTTTTCTCTTTTAGGACGCGATGTCGTCTTCTGAACTGACAGTCGAAGCTGCTCAGCTGGCATGCCTGAAAGCAGTTGTTGGAGATACAATGCCAGAGCTCATCTGGAATACGAATGATGAGAATGAAGAGAATGAAGAGAACGGAGGCGACGATGAGTTGCTCGACTTTGTAACGACCGAGATTTGGAATGCTGATGTTCTCCAATCCTTGCCACTGGAACAAACGGAAGAGATGACGAGCAAGCAGCGCAGGACCCATCTGCAAAACAGCTCCAGTCGGCTCGCCTTGGCTGTGAGTCAGAACCTCAGAAGCCTGGGCTGCACCAAGGACGACGAGGAATCACTTGCAGTCTGCACAAATGTCATTAAAGAATGGTGGAAACAGGTAGAAGTACATGATGAAGAGGAGACTGCCCAGGGAGGCCAAGATGAGGACGAGGAAGCAGATAATGATGATGATGAAGATGTTCCACCAGGCCATTGCGTCATGTGCCTCCGTTATATGCCCTTGACCTTCCATCACCTCTGTCCACGCATGTTGCACAAGGGAATGCTGAAGAAGGGGATGTACACAAAGCAGAACATAAACGACGGTATTGACATCTGCAGACCTTGTCACAGCGCCATACACAAGCTCTTCGATCACGAGACGATGGCTCTGAAGGTCAATACCCTTGAGAAAATCCTGGAGGATGAAAGAGTCCAACGGTGGGTGCGATATGCGGAGAAGCAGCGAGTGGTGAGCAAAGACCACACCATCAGAGGCCTTCGGTACAGACGATGATTGTTGTGACCATACAACTTCCAGTTTTTAATGCACTGCAAGATGCTTCATATCGACCCTCTGGTACCTCAATAAGGTGCAGTGTTCACCATTGCATTCTGCTCCTTATCACAGCGATCTCACTTCCAGCATTTGATGCTTGAAGAAAGCAAGTAGCTGGTAAGTAGTTTCGAGACTCTGCATTCCTTTTCTTGTTTGTATTCGTCTGGGTAGTCCTGAATCTTGTTTCCAGCATCTAAAGCAGGTCAGAAGAAACTGCTTTTTAATTGCAAATGTTTTCTCTTGGGTTTATCCTATTTAGGAACACTGAGGTATAAGGACCAGAACAAGGAAAAAAAATCAAATATAGGAAGAAATGAATGAGAACTAGACTGGATCATGCTGGACCCTCTATGGAGGGCTTGTACTCGGTGCTCCTCCTTAAGTTCACAGCTCGAGACAGAGTGGTTGCCAGCTTAGACACTGCAGAATCTGCTAGGAAATATCTACTGAAGCACTCGACAATCAGTCAGTTATGTTACTTACTTAGCTCTCTCTTTCCCACAGGTTGTTGGCAAATCAGGCGAACTCAAATCATCCAAACATTGAAGATGATCTGAGTGAAATGACTCTCTGTTCGTTGGTCACCTTCTTTACAATGATGGCAGCAGGATTATCATGGAGTTTCTTAAATATATGCTGCCTGAAGGTGCTCCTTGTTCTGAATCCAAGTTAGAAAGAATAGAAGGAACGAAGCCGCTGTTGTATTCTAGCCGCATCATGTTGCTATTGATGACAGAGCTCAGAAAAGCATGTGCGACCGCATCTTCATGTCTCGCAAGATCCGTAGCTAGTGTCTTTATTCGTGTTTTCCTGTTTCCATAGAAGGCACTGGGGTTACCAGTGTTTTGTATGTCAAGTCTGAGCGACAAGACTGCAAGGGTCCATGATTCTTCTCCTAGAGCAAAGGGACGATGGTTTTCTGCGTAGTCACTTGTATACTGAGTGCAGAGTTGAAATTGATCTTGAAGTTTGCGTGAGTATGTGAAGGCCTCCTTACCTTGCTGTTTTTTGCAACCTTACGTTGACGATCCTCGTTTCTCAATGAAAGGAACAAGTAACGAAGCAAACTCAGCTCCAGCTTCAGCTCTTTGACTGTGGTCAGGTCTTGTTTTCAAGCTCAGACTTGGCACACCTTGAGGCAGCCCCTGGTGTCTGAAGTGACTTGAGACCCGTCTGCTTTCAAGCCTGGCTCAAGGGATGGAAATAGTGTAAGACTCTAAGATTCAAGGTGAATCACTCTAAGATGAAAAACAAGTACCAAAGCACATGGAGACTGGATCTGGTCCTTGTGCTTCTACATACAGAGTTCTAGATCCGAGTTGTGACATATAGTGGTACCTAGTCTTAATGTCATTATTGCGAGGATGACTGTCCATAGGAGTACCTAATACTAACACTAATATGGAAGAGTACTGGTGATCAACCTCTGTAGTTGTGGTGGTATCTTCTAGTTCTCTACCTTGGATATCAGTGTTCTAACTTTGTAGCCTCTATGTCGCTAACTATAGTGTCTTATATGAAGAGGAGAAAGCAATTGGATTTAGAAACCAAGTTTTACGTCCTGCAATTATTGTAAGAGCCATGCATCGCAACAGAGAAAGTCGTTCAGAGTTTTGCCCGACATCGATCGAGATTGCGAAGGAAAGGAAGATAATCTCTGATGCGTCGTCATTATCGGAATCAATGTACCGGTGAAAAAATAGCACCAACCTCGAGGCTACATATGATCATTAAAATGGTGTAACAGTACCTCCTGCGAGTTTTAGTCGATGTTTTAGGCCTCAGTGACCATAATGCAGAATTTTAAAACAAAAGCATTGTGCATGTGTGACACGATTTTGGAGTTCTACGTCAACGCTCGTACAGCTGTTGAAATCACTGCGCTGGATGCATTTGTTAATTCAAATGAATGACTCGAGAAGTACTCACATGGCGCTGTGACATCGGATAGAATAACACGTGGCGAGCATAGTTCTGGAAGTCCATAGGAGGTGCAGAGGCGGTTGCAAGACATCCGGGAAGTTTTGAAGATGTTTTGCGGGATAACATCTTGAATACTGAAGAATCTGTTACGAAAGCTTTGTGATCATATTGCATGCGGGATAGTTATTGTCATGAATGCGATGGGTAAAAATAAAATGCATTTTATTGCATTTTATTGACAATAACTATGCCAAATAGTTGCATCGCATTTCACTTTTCAACATTTTACTAAAATGCACGCACGTAAAAACTGGTCGTTGTGTATCACAGAAGCAATGATTCTGAATTCTCATGGCTACTCTGATTCCAGCTTCAGCGTGGAGAATTTTCTTAAGAATCTTGCCTTCGAAGAAACATCTCTTCTTACCTTTAAAGAAATTGCCTAATCTCAATCCAGTTGCCGTCCAACCTGTTGTCGGTACAGGCATATCGGTAGATATGAAGGCATGGAATGAAATTCACTGGAAAAACCATCAACAACAGTACATAGCAAAGCTAAGATTTAAAAATCACTTCCAAAAGAAAAAGAGAGAGGCCATCTTTCTCAAAAAAATTCTTCCTCTTAACTAAATGATAAATAACAATGTGTTCAACTGAACCCACTGATGTCATTCAAATGCAAATCATAATCAGCTGGGGTACAAAGAATATGTTGAGACAGATGTCAGTGCAGGATGGTTGAAGGATATATGTGTTTCAGATGAAGAGTAATATGCCTTCTGTAGAGAATAGTGCAAGATTCGCTTTTTTACCGGTGTGCTAGGAATTTCAAACAACCTACTGAGACAGGTATTGATTTCATGCATGTGGAGGCTCACCCAAGGCCCGTTGAAATCTTCACTCCGGCTACCGGATTCAGAGCCCAAAATACTTACTAACAATAAGATTAAACTCGCCTAATTGTTAGGGTCAGAAGAATCTTTTCCCTTTTATTCAGCCTACGATCTTGAATGCTTTTCCTTCATCATTGAGACCATACTCTACAAGGCATGTGATAATTTATAATCCCGTTGACAGTTTAAGTTTCCAATGTATATTCAGTCGAATTGGTTAAAAAACATTTGATAGTTTTGTGTGATTAGATAAATTTCCTCATCCTCTACTACTTGACCAGACATGATCCACGCACAACAAATGTTTATTTGAAAATATGCAGTCGTGACGTTGATTACGGGGATAAAGAAATATTGACAATTCATCCCCGCACATTTCCAGTTTCCTAGGAGGTTTATACAGAAAGAGGCAATGGAAGAGGCTTGCTTGCTCCCATAGTTGTCCAATTCGGATGTGCTCCAAGTAGTTAATCTGAATTATGGGTGACAGCGTGGTTAAGTTTCAAAAATAAAGACTGGGACACCTTTACAGCCTTCAATGTTTCCTGTTTCCACACAATATGTGCTAGTGCTAGCACGAATCTCGATGGCGAAAGTCTCACAGTCTACTCCTCCCTGCGATCATGTTAGGAGAATGTGGACATGTTTCCACCAGTAAGCCACATATCACCTCACGAAGCCAGATGTACAGAAAGAGAACCAAACCTCCGAGTATCAGATATTTACTCCAATGAAGAAGAAACAGGAGAGCAGCCTCCAACCTTGGCTTACTAAGAGCATGTGCCTTGAGGCATATCCAAGAACTTGAAAACCTTGCTGTACTGTTCTTCCTCATCTCCTCACCTACTGTACAGCAGTTCTAGCAAGACTATTTTACAGAATCGCAGTATGAATTTCCAGAATATACCCCTACTTCCGTCATCTTACGATCAAGAAAAGGTGGCAAGAACTGAGATCGTGCTTGCGAGAGCTTCAACTTGTTCCCACAAGGACACACTGCTGTAAAGACTGCGCATTGAGCAAAATTTGGGCGTAGAGCTGATTTTCTTCAACCTCTATGGGTTGCTTCAAAAAATTGTTTTATTCGGTGAATTACAATGATACAAAGTAAGGTGAAAGGGATAAGTGATGGAGTGAAAAGCATAAAGCAACAGCAATGCTCTAAAATATGCACAGCTATTGCAACGGGGTTGACTTGTTTGAAAAGACTTCTATACAGCTCAAACATTGTGCAAACCCACAATCTTCCATGCTTTTAGTTTAACCAACGACTTGAATCTCGGTCGGCTGCAAAATCAGGAGCTGCAGACATCCGAAGCTATCTCCATCCTCTTGTGTTATTTAGACTTCCAACTTTTGTATTATGCTTGCTCGATCAAATCTGAAGTTCCGGAAACTGAGTCCTGGAACCTCTGTCGAGCCATGCACCAATTGAATTATGTCACTTGAAGATGACGAGGACTGCAAGGGTGCCGTGGGAGGAGCCAATATTCCCGCCCCACTCGAACTACTCGAAACAGCATTGGGTTTCACCTTCCAGACTGTGGTGCCTGATAAGATCAACACAAGCAAAGATATTACTACCACACTGCTGCTGAATGGTAGTGCATAGATCCGAAGACTATCTGGTTATTGCTCTCATCAATCCGCTCTATTCACTAAACGTTTTAGACGAGAATTCGTATAGAAACCTTGTCTACAGGATAACAGCAGAAGACTTGGAGCACGGTTGTACATGCAGAACTGGACAGGTTTACGAGACATAGCATCAGCGAACTTCACTATTCGTAAAAAGTAAACCTGACTGAGTTTGGGATGTTTGATAGCAAAATACACAGAATCCTTCATGTGCGTAAGGATATTTAGTGATGTAAATGTACAGAAATGCCTACACAAACTCACTTGAGTATTTATAAGTGGGAATTTTGGGTATGGTATGCACTAAGTTCACATGTACACAGCTGAACAGAAGTAAAATCTCACTTGATTTACCAAGGCCACCCAATACTTCCGACACTTCATTTCGATCAAGATAAGTGCGGACAGAAACGGACGCACAAGATTAAGTACACGCACATGAATATCACCTGTTCTATGTGCTTCTATGACTTACAGCTGTCCGCGTAACTGCAAGTCATCGAAGCATAGAGGACACGTAGTACTCAATAGGTTAGCACTTAAACCAAGTCATCAAAGCGCTTACGTATTGTCTCTAATACCAAGCAGTCATCTTGATTCCCATAATCGACACCAACTGATGGAAAAGCATGTTACCTCTGATTAATGATTCTGACTTCAAGGCAGCAGAAGGCCAGTGTTCAGATATCCAGTTTTTGAGGGGCCTGCAAAACATTGATGGATCAAATCATCACACTGGACGGGCCTCCATGCACTATGAAGGTCGTCTCGAAAAACGTCAATTCACTACATGTGAAGCAACTACAACTTGAAAAAATATATTGTTTCAGCAAACGCAATTGATTTCCAATTAATCAAGCTAACTTTCAAGGTATGTATAAGAGCCTTTACCCTACAAATGGCCACACCATAAAATACTTCATTCCAGTAGGTCCTCGATTATGTGATGATGTTTCATTGCTGGCCACAGGAAGCTCATCAACTCTGTGCCAAGCTATTTCCTGAACCAAGAAGACTGAGCATGAGGAATCTCACAAGTTCATCGTAATATCTTAGAACTGGGAAAAGGTTGAAACTTTTCGTAGCAATGCTTTACATCTAAATATCTCAGCAACCAAGTACGAAGTAAGCTTTTCCTGGCGTCACTTTAGACTTTCACTTCTCAAGATTCCAGGATTGATATTTCTGATTCCTCTTCCTCCCCAAGTCGGTCGATACGCATATGTAGTATAAAGTCTGGTCAATCTCTAAGTCTGGCACAGCATGCATGGGCAGGAACAAGACTTACACTTATTTCCTTCTTCGTCTGAGGTGCAAACTGAGTACCTTCCTTAACTCCAGCTATAATGTACAGCCGCATCCTCTGTTGACCTATTACCACTTCTAAATATTCTTCCACTTGTAACCTCTCTGTTACATCAAATCCTGTTTCTTCCCAAACCTGTAGAGAGAAGGACAGATTACTTTCACGAACGAAGTATATGGATGCTAGTGACCAATTCCTCACAAAGCCGCAACACTTCCTGTAAGACTACTCATAAAACAATCCAAAATTCAAAATTGATCCGCTAAAAACACACCTCTCTAACTGCACATTTGTGATCCTCTTCATCTTTATTCTTCTTGCCTCTAGGAAAACTCCAGCTTGCTCCAGGTTTCCAGCCTTTCACGAGCAGACACTGCAAGGACCACACACAACTCCGTCAGAACACGCATCTTCAGAGAAGATCAGAACAAAACTCAAAGCTCCTGAAATCATCTGTCCACCTTTCAGAATTTTAGAGCAGTATAAGCACTACGAGACTGCAGAGAGCAAGTAATCAGAGTCCAGATTACGGCAAGCTTATCATGGGACATACCCGCTCGTAGGACTCATCCAAGATTATGGCACCAGTAACAGGCACGCGAATCTTGTAGGTTGTGAAGTCCTTGTAGATATCATCAATCTGTGAAATGTATGGCCGCAGTGCGACACAACTTTGGAACACTGTTCTTGGTCAAGGTGTAGACCATCAGCACAGTTGGTAGCCAAATGGGAAGCAAGCAAAGCATTTGACATTTGAACTGATACAGCAGCAGATTACAAGACTCCTGCGGATTCCACGATACATGCACTAGCAACTGCAGGCTATTACTATTAGTTGCAGTCTACTGAAGACCTCTCATCGTACTGAGCTAAAGCAGACACGCTGTGAGGATACTTAAAGAAGTAAACTCCCGAAGTGTCAGAGACTTCAGTGTGACATTCTGCTCCATTGTATTATCCTCATAGAACCAATGAGCTTGCTCCACGAGAAACAGTATTCTTTCGAAAGACTGAAGCTCTTCCTCGGGAGCATTTAAAACAAACCGACTGCACAAACACGTTGCATGGTAAGTACAATTGCTCAAAAACACTACACTTAGACAGTCTCTTAGACTGATCGATATCGATGGCAAAAGCCACAACGATCAGCGCCTCGTGAACTCTGTTTCTCATATAAGACTAACACCGCCTGCTCGTTCAATTTGGTCAACTTCTATTCAGAAAACCGGGATTTTAGTCAGGGCTTCAAATATTCACCTGCATAAATCATCCAAAAGCTCTTGCGACGGAAGAGTGGATCGCTGCGCACGCGCGTTGCCGGACATCGTCGATACCTAGCTCGTCCTTCGATTTTCAATTCTGTTCCGCACAAACAAGACGAGTGAGCTGCAGCAACCATGCATAATGGGAACAGCACGCAGGTCGAGCGGACCCACTCGCCGTATTCGAAAACACCACACAACCTTCCAGGAACCAAAAGTCGTCCGAGGCCCCCATCCAGAGCTCATCTTCGGACTCACTAGAAATCATCGACGCCCACAACGGACAAACGACAACACCTTCCCACAAACGCTTCCAAATCAATTTCGGCCGAAAAAAACGGAACTAACGAACGAGCTGCGCTTCGAGCCTCCGATGCCAAAAGTACCATTCTCATCAAAGTGGTAACCACCGACGGACAACGCAATAACAGAAAATCACCTCAAACCCCGGTGTACAAATTGAAAACGACGTAACCCATTCTTTCACCGAAAGAGCAACCAACCGCGAGCAGAGAAAGGGGAAGGGAAAACCAAAGCCTCAAAGCAGCGCGCGACCTGACAAACCTAGTATCCGAGCGCAACATGAAAATCGACGAATTCCCTCATCCCGACCCCGACGGCGCCAACACCAACAACGAAGATCGCTGAGCAGCTCGCGCGACCACTCCGCTTCCCAAACTCCGAGTCCCGAAGGAAAGGAAAAAGCGCGCAGCGCAATCGGCGTGGAGAATTCAAAAATCGGGCGAGGGTGTGAGTCCAAAATCTCGCTGCTGTCGGTGTGGGAGAATAATAATTGGTCGCGGTGTATTTGACAACCCTAGGCTGGGCTCACCATCTTCTGCATGAAAACACCAACCCCATGAACGCTGTCTGCGCGCTCCCGGCGTCATGTCGTCGTCCCATACGCTTCGTAGCATCCGACGGCCCCGTCTACAAGCATACAACGAGACTCGTATGCGGTACACTCTTCATGTACATACCCTCGTCCTCGTCGTCGTCATCGTCGTCAGTCAGTCTGTCGGTAAACTCTGACTACCCCTTCCTTCTTCTGGCCTTAAACCCACAATTCGTCAATAATCTCTCCCCATCTCTCTCTCTCTCGCTCCTGCTTTTGGCTCATTGACAGCCTCTTCGTTGCTTTATAGGTCGGGACGTCGCCACCGGATTTGGTTTGAATGCTTCGCAGGATTTTGGGCTTACACACCTCCACTGTTTTGTTTGCATAGAGCAGTTTTTTTACCTTGACAAGGGGGGGTTTTGTCAAAAGTATTATTATTTTACGATAATGTGGTGTTCTGTTATCTGAGTGCTCGCGACATTGGACCTGACCGCTTGTTTTATTTGGTCTTCTTGAATTGGGGTCGAAGAATAGTTTAGTCATTTGGAGACCTTGTTCTTCTGTTCGATTTGTTTCAAAGTTTATGCTTATAGGAAACTTCCAACTTTAGCTGCAGTATTACCACTCTTTTTTGAATACTGTATATTTATTTCAATTAGATTGTATCTATTCTTATTCAATGAGCAAGAGTGGTGCAAGCAATAACACAAGAAACATATGGGGTAGTTTTTGTTGGATGATGCAAAAATATCACTTACACCTGTTGATCTATTGGGCATTATGACATCTTTAGCACATTTATATTTTATATTAAAAATAAATAACTAAAATTAAATCACTAATATTTATCTTAATTATTTATTGAAATTTAAGTTTAAATATTAATTTTGAAATATATGATACAAATTAAAAAGATTGAAAAAGTGATTTTCTGTTTTCATTGTCATGAACCAGTAGAGATAAATCGTGAATTAAATGTGTTGAAATTATTGTAAATATTTGTTTTCATAACAAAAGAGTACATAAAGATCATAGTTTTAAAACACATTCATTTTGTACAAAATTTAATATGCACTTTTATATCAAGAAATAATAAAAATGATATACTCAGTTGTTAACATATAAATATTTTATATTGTAGTATTTAAAAAATATGGTACAAGTAAGTTATTGCTTGTCATTGAAGCTGTAAGAATAAAATCTCTCTTTATGTGAGATAAACATATATATACTCAATTATATCTCGGTTCAAACAACAAGAACGTACATTTTCACCTTGTAAATTCTTTAATAGTTGCATATTTTAATCAACTTCAATTTTCAAATGAAAATTTAAAATATTTATAATAACTAAAATAAGAAATTTATTGTAAATTTTATACTATTAGTAGGAAGCGGTTAGTTATTTCTCAATTTATGCTAATTATAATCCACTTAGCAAGATTTAAACGTTTTTCAACGATTTCAATGTTGATTCCATAACTTTTGTCACGGATCAAGAATTTGCAATGATAAGCGCGTTGGATGCGTTGATTCTATACGCTTATATGTTGTTGTGCCGTTGGCATATCAACAAAAACATATTTGCAAAACAGATGAGTAACTTTAAGACTGAAGAAGATTGGCGACAGTTTTTGGGTGCTTTGAGTGTACTGGTTAGTTTGACGATCATCGAAACATATGATTTACAACTTATTACTATGTGCAACAGTTTTTTGAGAGTTCCCATTATTTACATTGAAGATACATTCCTAAGCAATTTTTATAGTTTTGTAAGATGAAAGATATTCAGTATAAATCTAAAGATAACTAGCCGTTACTTAATAATATTATGTATATATAACGATTAATAGGTATATAAAATAATTATTTAATTTTGTTTCATATATAATAATATATAAATTAAGAATTTTTTTAATATTTATAAATTTTATATAAAATATGATTTTTTAATATATGAAATAGAAATAATAATAATTTTTTAAAAATAAATATATCAAAGAAATAATTTAAATATTAAAATTTAAATTTATAATATTTTAAAAATATGTAAATAAATAAATTTCTATTATTAAATAAGAAATGAAAATTTCTTTACTAACAAATATTTTGATAGTAGAGTTCAAATTTTATTGTTGTTACATCTCATCATACGGTGGCTGATTGACTGTATGATCTCTTGAGCGCGAAGAAGAGTTGTAGCAAATTGAAGTTTGCATCAATTAGATGATGTTTGAAACAATTTGGATTTCAAAGCTATAATTGCTCTGAGAGATAAAAGTTTTTTTTTTTAGTTTGAATTTAATTTTCATCGATATCTTTCATCCATTGCGCAACAAGATTATTGTTTTGCACTTGTAGATTTATGTTTCAAGTAGATAGTGGAAATTTATCTTGCATCAAAGTGATTGTTGGTAATGTCACCGCTCAAATACCTAAATTTACAAAATGTGGTAATCTTGCATTTGTTGTCTCACAGTGTTTTTTCTTTAGATATAACGCGTGATAAATATGAAAAATTAGGCTTCGAGTCGTACCTAAAGATTAAAAGTTCTAATATATTTGTAAACATCGCTTTAGGTTACAAGCAAAGTAAATCTAAAGTAACTCTTGTTAGTTAAGGTTAGCTAAAGTTAAAGCTAAAACTTTAGCTACGGTTAGTTTTTAGACATTTTTGTTTTACTGAGGGAGTACAACTGGTACAGTAGTGACCTGTACTCCGAAAAATACACATGTAGTCATCTTAGTCTTATGACTAACTATGGTTAACAAGGCGCTGTTTAATCTTACACAAAACAAATAAATATACATTAGATAAAAGATATAAAAACAATTAAATAAATTTATTGAATAAATAATTCAAGATTACGCGACTAAAATAAATGCACAACTCTGAATTTATGTTTCATAAAACTATCCAGTATTTTTATGTTAATTTGTCATTTGATCATGCAAACCTAGTCTCAACAAACGTAAAAGCCTTGAACAAATCAATTTAATTGAGGTTTATAGATATCTAATGTTGGATTATCACAATAAGTATGAAACTTTAATTACTTCACTAAATTATGTTAAAGTGAACAAGAGATCAAATTTGACATAGGTGCTTGAACATAAGATGTAATGAATCTATTTTATTTGGACTAAAATGAATTGTATAAAAGTACAAGTTAACTTGAGATATATATCTTATCATATATATTTTGAATATCCAAATCTTCACATCTATATTTCTAACTTTATAAGGATTTTTTTCAATTTTTCTCATGTTAATTATATGTTATCAGTTATTGAGGTTTAAAAAGTTATACCCCTTGATAACGTCTAAGCGATCAAAATTTAAACATGGTATCTTTGTTTTATTTATTGAATAAAATCAATGGAAAAATGTGATATCCTAAAGTTGTTTTTTGTTATTTTTTATCATTTAATTTTATTTAAAATTTATTCAATTTTGGTATGACACGTGACTTTCAAAGTTTGGTGGAGCTGAATATATTTTTGTGCATGAAGAATGAATTTAAATTATATTTTGAAATTAAATCCAGATTTGAAAATATGTTTAAAGATTTAATAATATATTTTATTCATTAAATATGTATTGAAATTTAGATTTTATTTTGTCATAGGTATAAAAAAAATCTTTAAAAAATTATTAGTAAAATTTTCATAAAATCAAAATTTATTTTATTTCAAATACATTTTATTAATTTAGAGTTTTAATGTTCATTCTTGCTCAAATTCAAACAAATGTATTTACTCTTAGAATTTTATGAACAACAAGCACAACATTCATTAACCTTTACATTTTTCTTCCAATACTATCTTTGTCTAAAATCTAAGGTTCAAATCTTCAAACTTTGGATTGTTCATTGTCTCATAATGAACATAAAGTAACAAATCTAATTTTTGATTATGATTGAAGGATTTCACTAATTGTAAATCTTTCATTTTATTGTAAATGCAATTGAACCACAAGAACACTAATACGAGAATGCATCTTTTTGTATATAAGAAAAATGTTTTAGTTTTAATCATCCATGTTTCTTATATCTATTCAAGATAACACAAGTAAGTATACATCTTCTTGACGAATCTTATGACGGATTACAATAAAAAGATTACTCAAAAACATAATGTGTTAATACGTACTTTGATTATCAGTCGTGTGAATATGTATCGCCATACACTCTACATCGCTGACATGCTACTCACATACACAAACACACACACACATGGGACACAACAACGTTCACACTTAAATGTACCACAACTGAAATTAATGTGTTTTTCTCCACTGACGAACACGTCAGTCTTGATTACCCCATTGGCAACAAAAACCGTCACACATACATAATTTGAGCCCAACCCACTCTTCTTGATAATCCAAGTTGACGTTTGAGAACACTCACTCGTCACAACGCTACAAGCTCCACTCAAAGAAATGGCGTTCTTCGAATCGTCGTTGACTTTATACCCTATGTGAACAGTAATCCTAGCTCAATGGATAAATTTAATATATACAAAAATACATGTTAGCTGTCGTTTGAATATGTATCGCCATACACTTTACATCGCAGACATGCTACTCACATACACACACACAGGATACGTGAGCGTACACATTGAAATGTACCACAACTTGCCCCCATAGCTAGCGGTCAGGTCCCTCTAACTCCTAGGTAGCCTTATCTATAACTATATGTTATACACCTTCATGGGTGCGCAAACCAGTAGGCCGGATGCTATATCGCTCCATCGTTAGTAATCGCATATCTACAATTCATATCATGTGAAGATCAAGTTATCAACCCTCCTAAGTACATCTAGGACAAACCCATCGTCCAGCAGGAACAACATAGATAGATGGAGTGAGTCACAACATGTGCCATCCCCTAGAACACCTATCATACACCAACATACGGGCCGCCTGACCAACTGATCCACATAGCATGCACCTCAAGCCAACACATGCTATTGCTAAGCTTGGGTCTATATGATCATCCACGTTTGGGAGATGACATGGCGCACAATTGCGCATATGTCATATCACAAGTTATAGAATTTGGAAAGTCACAAATGGCATGTCACCATCTCAATCTAGGGATTCGTAAATATCTAGAAGGTTTAGGAGGCCAATGACATATTGCTACATATTGATAACTAGTCAACCTTACTATGGTTTATCTCTGTAAAAGTAAGTTAGATAGGAATTACCATTTGTTATTATGGTAATTTCACAAGTAGTATATATGGAGAGGTAGGGAAGAACCTCTCGAGCAAGTTTGGAGAGTTCATGTGTGATAACTTGTTTTAGGAATGAAGGAGTGAGGTTTTTTCAATACATTGGAGCATCAACGTGTGTTTGAGTTTGTATGATTTGAGTGATGTATGAAGAGTTTTTGTGAGAGGGTGTATGAAACACAAGTATGAGTGAGAATCCTAGTCTTTTAGAACCATGATGAGCTACCACAAAGCCATTTAAGGTAAATTTGAATGAGAATCAGCCCAGAGGTTGCGGTACGGCTCTCCGTACCCTCCTTTGGACCAACCTCCACTTGAAAAACTCCTCCAACTCTCTAGGCTGCAACTCTAGCAGGCCCTCTTGTCGCGTTCCAAGAATTCCAAGGATGACAAATATCTCGCCTGTCACTATATATGTCCTGTCATTGTCTCTATCGTCCCGGTAGACAATGAGCTAACCAGTGATGTAGAAACTACTAAATCTTAGCGCAGTCGCTATTGTTTAGCCAAACCCAAGTTCACAATTGAAGTAAGACTATTCAAATACATAGCCTAGCTCAGAACCTAACGACATGACGTCTTTGAAACTGAAGGAGTCTCTGTTACGCTGGTAGAAAACCCCATGGCACGCTCGCGCATATCTGTGTTGGCACCCATCAACGGCTGCATACGAGTATCTCATACAAGCCGGAGACCATCATCCCTCTAAGCATGTGATGTGGAAAAACTCACAAATGTGGATAATGTCATATGAGGCTGTTTAGTAGCAACTAGCGCACTAGAACTGCAAAAAGGCTGACCACCTTGAGATGTCTCTATCTCATCAGGTAAAGAAGCCTCACCCCAAACCTTCTTCATCAACCTATAAGTCTCTAGCTGCAACTCATGGCAAGAACGCCAAAGTGGAACGTCTAAGGAAGAAGACACTTTCGCCGTTAGGATCATAATGTTCTCCATATCCTCATAGACCAGAGTGTCGTCGGCCAACATGTTGCACTCTAGCAAGTCGTCGGGCCACGCAAACTCTCCGCTAAACCCTGCAACAGATGCCAACATCGTAGGAGAAGATCCAAGCGGTTGAACTTTAGAAACGAATATCACAAGTAGCTCGCTCATAAGTCCATCCCCTAACTGCCAATCAGAGTGATAGGCTGCTGTCTTTGTCCAATACTCCATCTGAAAATCCCAAACTGCTCCTCCAACATCTACATTATGATTTTGTTGATATCACCACAACACAAACTCCAAGCTGTGAGCTATCATGTGCGTCATCATACCTCAATTCCACGGATACGTTCTCGGTCATGAAATATGACCTATCACTGGTACCTCCAAATGATGTCTGGATCTTGAATGGACAAGGCTCAACCTCGAATCTCCGAACTTCCAAACTGATGCAAGCTGCCTTGTTCAACATCAAGGGTTGTGCACCAAAGTTGAACAAAACTCTAGCTATGACATACACTTGTTAAGTAGAACTCACCAAGCGAAACAAACCACTCCGGTTGTCCATCATACACACACCAAGGACAATACTCTCACAATCAATGGCTGGTCTACAACCTCCGGGCTGACTCTCACTCAGGTTTACCTTAGATGACTTTGGTTTTGGTAGCTTATCATATTTCTAAAAGACTAGGATTCCTCATGAGACTCATAGCCTAAACAACCTTTCACACAGTCCCTCAATGTATCACTTCAAACCACACACTCATCGATACTCTAAAGTATTGAAAATCCTCACTCTTTCATATATGAAATAAGTATCTACATATGAACTCTCCAAATTGGTTGAGAGATTCTTTCCTACCTCTCTATATATATTACTTACAAACTAACCACGGTAACAAACGGTAATTCCTATCTAACTTACTTTTACAAAGATAAATCATAGAAATGTTGACTAGTTATCAATATGTGGCAACATGCCATTGACCTTTTAAACCTTCTAGATGTTTACTAATCCCCAGATTGAGGTGACGATGTGCCATTTGTGCCTTTCCAACTTCTAAAACTTCCACTTTCCACTAGGTCAACATTAGATTTAGTCTGACCAATGGATTACTCCTTACTTAGTCAAACCAATCAAAACTAAACATGAAATCAAAAGTTTTTTCTCTTGGAATTCAGAATTTTGTACAAGACAAAATAGAAGTGCTCATTCAAATTTTCTAGAACTTTTTTAGTTATTCTGCCAAGTATAGACATTATAGCTAAACATAGTTATAACTTGATAAACTTAGTTATAACTAGCTAGACTTAGTCATAGCTAGCTAGATTTAGTCATAAGTATTATAACCATGATTAACTTCTTGGCTATTTCTAGTTTTATTTCACACATGCAATATCCGATATTACAGGCCGGGCTGGTAATAACTCCATCCTTGCCGCTGTTGCTTGCCAAGTAGTCTCATCCCTTAGTATAGGCGTTCAAGGTTGCTCTCCAACATTATCCTTGCGTATTTGAGCACTTGTAGTAGTGACACTTCCACGTTCACACAACGTGACTACTGCGCAAAATACACAAGCCACATCAATTCCGGAGGCCATAAGCTCAGTGGCTGAAAACAGTGGAGATATTATCAATAAAGTAGCCATCCGCATTGCTGCACTAGATGATATCTCCGCGTCCACAACATGTGATGTAGATGCCTCAACCCTCACTAACGAAAGACTAGGTGGTGTATGAATCATGGATGGAATCCTACCCACCTCTGACAATAGGAATGAATGGAGAAGCCTAGCTTGTCTTCCAGCTTCATCACTCTAAGGGTCCAACTCCACGGTCACACCACGTGGCTCGAAAGCACGAGCAGCATTTCTCGTCCCTACAACTAATGCCTCAAAGTGAGCTACACTTGCCAAATAAGTACTCTACTTCGTGAGAAGTGGAAGCTTCAGCTCCAGGATTAGTCATGGCAACAAGCCTCTACTCCAACTGGTCAATCCGAGCAGTCATAACGACCTCTATGATAGGAGTAGCACCAACTACGGGCCGTCCGGTGGCAACTGCACTAGCATTTCTATCACCCTCACCACCTCGACCTCGGCCTCGTGGAGCACCTATGCCACGACCTCTACCTCTAGATCTCAACTCTGGATGAAGGTCAAAACATCGCTCTGGAGGATGACCCGTCCAACCATAATGGTCATAGACAATATGTGTCGGCAGAGGTATAATCTGTGAACCTCATTGTCTGCCCTCTTTGGAACAATACTTTCTCATGTGACTACCACCACATGTTCAATACATTGGTTCTTGCTACTAACCAAAAAATGAAGACAATGGTGCTCGCGCACCCGTTTTTCTAAAACCTGACTGAGATCGTGTTTGAACTCCACGACGCTTACCACGAGTGGGACAAGACTGTATGTTGTTGTTTATAACACGACAAGTAGTGGGCGTGTCTTTACTAAACAAAGATGTCACTACCCTCTACTCCATTATATTAAGCTCAATCTTCTCAAACAAAGCGAACACGTGGGCTAATGTGGGTGACACATCGCTCATTAGAGTAGCATCATGTATCCTCTTGCGCAAATTTCTGTCTTGAATTTGGTACCAATATTGGACAGCCTGTGCATCAGTTACACCATGGATAACTGAGATCAAACGGCCTCATATGCGTCATTTCAGAGATGTATGCCTGTCGAAAATTCTCACCTGTCTTTTGTTCAAACTCCTACATACTCGTCAACTTCTCAGTCTTCACTCCCTAATAGTTCTTACTCAACCTCTTGAAAAACTCCGCAATCAGACTGAAGGTAGGCACACCACTAGCAACTCCACCCAAGCTGCCAACGACGGTGCTACTAACGTCTCCACTAGCCGCACCACTGGTATGTCCGCTAGTCTCGCTCCTTCTACCTCCACCAGTTGCTCCACTAGGACCGCTCCTAGTACCTTCATCAACAACTTCATTGGGACTTCCACTAGTATCGCTTCTGGTACCTTCATTAGTACCTCCACTAGTGCTGTTACTTGCAGCTCCACTAGCAACACCACTTACAACTTCACTGGTATCAACATCACCCTGGGTAATGAATAGGTAGTTTGGGGACTGTGAGCACAAAAATGCGCTCGCATGTCATTTTAATGTTATGAGAGTCAAAATTTTGGATTTAAGTTCTCGCGAATTTATGCTTGGAGTGTTCGTTATAAATTTTGCAAATTTATACCTTCAAGTAATGGATGGATGACAATGGGGTTTTGAGAGTAGAAATTTGATTTCAGTAGTGCAATGCGCAGGTTGTGTTACTACGGGAATATTAAAATTCTTTCTTTAAGGATATTGAATTGGAAAATTGATCAAAGGGAATGGGATCGCGTACTCGCACGTACACAGTGACATGAGTAAAAAAGCAGAAATGAAGCTCGTAAGCTTGAGATAATTTGCCGTGGCAGATCTACATGTAAATGTTAAGACGGCCACGGGACGTTGGTATATCGATTAGGAGGAGACACGCGAGGAAGAGATTCGTCAGGGTTTGTGGCTGCGCTGCTGTCAAAGCATGACGGCGTCCGGAGGATCTTGGTTGGCCGCACCTAGCGGTTGCAATGTGTAAGCTTTAAACTCCCCACCCCTTTGCGTTTGAGTCCGGATGGGGGATCTAAGCGAACAAGGATAAAACACTAACACTCATGAAACTACACTTAGACAAAAGCCACTTGAGCTACCTCTACCATTGCCAATAAACACTAGCTATCATATCCTAACTCTTCTCTCTCCTTCCTCCACGCGAGGAATCAACACATCCACAAAAAAATCTATGGCACACCACCGATGCACTCCACAAAAATTCACAAGCACCCGCAGCCACCAGCATGCCGAGCCAACCCTAACCTAAAATCAAAACCTAATCCTAAATCTAAGTTTAACCCTAAATCCACTTCACTCAGCCGCCAGCTTCTTAAGAGCTTTAGATCCAAGCTCTGAGGCTGAAAATTCGCACGCATGCGCGGGCGGTTGAAACCAACAGCTCTACCAAATTTCAGCTCCATCCGACCGTTCACCGCGAAGATATGGGCCCCGCAAATCTCTTTTCCAAGGCCAAAATTCCCTCGCCAAAGTCCGAGGTCCAAGGCAACTTACCGCCGAAAGCATCCTACCGTCGAAGGCACCCTACCGCCGAAGGCACTTCCGCGCCTTCGCCTATCCATATCAATTACTTTTGACACTCATAACTCAGCGATCACTTATTTGTTTCAAGAGTTCTTGGGCTCGTTAGAACAAGCGTGTTGAGCTCTTTCTATCAAGACCATAATTAAGTCAAGGCGTTAATAATTGAAAAAGTTATGACCCTAAACCCTTGCTCCGAAGGCCCTTGCGTCGAAGGCTCTTGCTCGACTTCGCCTATCCATATCAGCCACTTTCAACAGTCATAACTCAGCGCTCCCTTATCCGTTTTAAGAGTTCTTGGGCTCGTTAGAAAGAGCATGTTGAGCTCTATCTAGCAAAACCCTAACTAAGTCAAGGCGTTACTAATTGAAAACGTCATGAGGTATTTACTCCATCAGATCTCTGAAACTTCTTCGAGAAAGAAAAAAAAATTAGGTTTTTACAAGAATACAACACATCTGGCCTTGCCACACTCTCTCCTCTACTTCACTTTTCTCCGGGGAAAACGCTCCTTTTGATAAATTGGACAGCTCTGGTTACAAATCTTTCAAAACAGACCTTGCTGCTTGCGGCTTTACTTTTCATATTTCCTCCTCAAATACTCCACCTCACAATTCAATTGCACTCCAAGAACTAGCAGTGCTAATGAATCTCGCAGTTACATTCGTTGTTCTACCATCAAGTCGCCGTCCGTCAAGATGATACTCCTCGTTGTGGGTTCTTGAATTCGCCACCAACTGAGAAACGGTCATTGTACGTAACCGTTTCCTTTACCTAGCCGTCTTAACGTATAAAGTAACTAACATCTGACTAACACTATCCAATTATTTTTTATTTTTTTTCTCTTTGATTGTTCAAAGATCTTCTACTTTTCTATTCTAGTTCTAAGTCAAAAGGTGAGCACATAATTGAGCTCACGTAACTGGCGACCATCAGGGGACGGATCCCAGCATCTCTAGCTTGCAATCTAGTTAACATCTATGCTCTATATTGCTTGCACCGATTGCCAGACGTGCGAGTCGGAAAGATTTCCCCATTCAAAGTCTTTAGCTACACTGAATTGTTTGGGAATGACTCCCGAACAAGATACGGTCCTAACCATATAGCATCCAACTTCCCCGGAAAATCAAGCTTTTGCGCATCTTGAATCATCACCATCATACCTACTCTAAGTGTTCTTGTCTTATTCTTCTTGTCGAAGGTGATCTTTCTTCTCTATTGAATGGCTTCAATATGTTGAGCGCTCAATCTTCTACTCTCATCAAGTTCGCTAGGAATCGCGGATTAGCATGCCGCGGACTTCCAATGTTGTCAACCTATCTATTAACGACTGACTGTTTGTAAGCCGCAACTGCACCGCAACTCGAAGTGATTCTACCTCGAACTCAATGAGGAGAGTTGCTTCCAACCCGAACATCAACGAAAATGGAGTTGCTTGGGTCGTTACCTTAAAAGTTGTACAATAAGCCCACAATGCCGCCGTCAGCTTGGAGTCCCAATCCCTCTTTGAGTCAAAAACCGTCTTGCAAAGTATGCTCACCAATATTTCATTGACTCGTTCTGTCTGACCATTTGTCTGCGGATGATAAGGAGTCGTTTTCCTATGGTCTATCTTAAACCTATCTATTAATTCTTGAAACATCTCGTTCAAGAAGTGCTTGCCCCTATCGCTAACCAGAATCTTGGGACATCTAAACTTGGAAATGATGTTTTTGTACATGAATGTGACGGCATGAGCAGCCGTATTCGTCTTCACCGCTTTCGCCCTGATCCCACTTTGAAGTGTTCGGCAAACTCTCCAACTGCAATTGATCTACATTTTTGAAGAGACCTCCAAGCAAATAAAACAAAACATGCATGTAGATTCGGAATTTGATTTTAAGTAGAAAGTAATTTGATTCTAAAGTCTAACAAAATCTTCATATCAGAAATCTGAACTTCTGAACTTCAGAATTTCAGAATACTTTGTATGAACTAAACTATTGTTTCCAAAAAGTTTAAAAGTTTTGCTCACTTCTTCCGTCAGAGTAATGTCCTCAAACAACCTTTTTTCTAGCTACAAATCGGCCTCTGTAAATACAAGTGACTGAGACTCAGAACAGCTCTTAATTATGCCGAGAAAACGTCATGTTGTGAATTTTTACTCCAAGTGTTCTAATGTATCCTGTGAGCCACTTTGAGACTTCAACACGTCATCTAAAGAAACCTGCATCTTCAAATGAAAATGATGAGTGAATTTGAGCCGCATACATCTATATGCGACTCTGTCCACATCGTATCTATCGATGCACCAAGCTATCAGTATGTGAAGTGAACACCGAGATGCTGAATCTGTTTGGCCAATATAAAATACCCAATATCTCAAACAAACAAATGGGACTCCACGACACCCCGCTCACGTCGCTCTGCAACCTCATCAAGTGAGTCAATCTCGCTCAAAGTTTGAAATAGAGCCTTGACCGTGTTTAGTGGATGTCGAGACACGATCATCTTGGATTTAACATTCTTGTATCCAGCTAAACTCAAAATACCACCGACTGTGTGGATATAGTTTCCAGCAAGTCTTTCGATTCTCTTCAGTATGATCTCACCAAGCAACTCTCCATCCATCAAGACCAACAATTTGGAATATACCGCATCTGCACGTTATTCAAAATAATGCCCACTACCTGAAAATACTCACGACCTGGAAACCAAAACTTGACAAATTTCACAAGCTACGTGCAAACTCCTCACTCAAAACTATTCGTGTGACTGTAGGCCATCAACTTGTACCACTTTTTGGATCCCCAAATTAATCATATGAATTTGATTTAGATGAACCATTGTGTTAAACTCTGAGACTCATCTCGACGCTTAACTTAGAACAAAAATCTATGTTAACAAAAATTCAAAAATTGAGCTTTCAAATTAGAAAATAAAATCTTTAGAATAGCAAACGCAACTGGCCGGGTCAAATGTTGAAACCCACTATTTCACAATTTTACGCTTCGACTATGGTTCTGACAATTCCTCGTTTAAAACTGGCCATCAACACTCGCTTTCCTCACAAGTCTAACATCAAGTTCCACTTGTTTTACGGCACAAAGAGCAGCGTAGATTGTTGAAATGGTTCTGCCCTTTGTCTACTGTGCGACAGATCTTTGCACACTTGCAATTCAACCACCGCTCTTGGCCAAAAGTCCACGGACCTCTCATAAGGTTTTTAGATCACAACCCATCACAAACCAAACCCTTTCTATCTTCCAAATGAATCGTCTTTCACTCTGTGGCTTCATAAAGCTCTAACCTCTGCTCAACTTTTGAGCTTCAAAATATCAATACTGATTGGTGCATTTGAACCATATTTCATTTGAAACTTGTTAGATCCAAGAGAGACTCATGCATTTCTGCACTTCGATTTGAAAAAATACCTCAATCATAAAACTCGTTCATATTGTCAATACTATCATATACACAAAAAATCTTCAAACCATGAATCATTCAAATCTAAACTCGCACTTTGATTGCGAACATCACACTGAACCTTGAAATTACCATAAAAAATTCTTCTCCTTCGGTACAATCTATTGCCCAAAACCACTTCGAATCTCAAATTGCTCCAAGTGAATGAAATTGCAAAAACTCCAATAATCTTCGTCAGCGATCTCAAACGAGAAACTCAATTCTTTGAGTGAAATTGACGTGTTTTTCCTCACTTGCAACAAAACTGTCACACATACATAAGTCGAACCCAACCCATTCGTCTTGAAAATGCAGATCTACGCTTGAGGGCATTCACTCGTCTCAACGTTACAGGCTCGACTCGAAGAACTGACGTTATTTGAGTCGTTGTCGCCTCTATACCCTACGTGAACAGTAACCCTAGTTTAACGGCTAAAATTAGTATACACTAAAATACATGACAATTCGTTGATTAATATAATATATTATAAGATTGAAGTTTGTAACTCTTTATATTTTTATGTATAATAAATTTATTTTATAGTGTACTGATACTTCCATCATGTTGATTAGCTTTTTTACTCTTTTTTCTTCTCATATCTCACCACTTCGACGTAATTCTTATCATCTTTATATACATTTTTTTTAATTCCTCATTCTTGTGCCACCATGCGAAGATGTTGATGACTTGAAGGTTGCGTGCGTATAACATGACCGTGTGGAAGAATTGTAGAAGCTTGGAGCCAAGATGAGGCGTCAGGGAGGCAGTAACACGCCGAGTAAACATAGAAAGATGTCAAGAAAAAGCAACATGGAAACATAGAAAAGTGTCGGGCAATGATGGGAAAAGCAAATCAGTAGGATGGGAGTATCGACGCCTATTTTATATTTCATATATGATCATCACAATTTTCATCATGACTGCTCATTTTTTTTATGAAAAGATTGTTGAATATGAAAATTTTTTATTGTGAATTTAATTTACAAGACACATCTTCAACATATTATGATTTCAATCAAATTAATAGTCAGCTGAATACAAAATGTGTCAAGTATCCATACATATTGAGCCATAAAATCAAATTCAATCAACAAAACTCATAATGCTATGATGAAAAATAGTTGATTTTTGAGATGAGCTATTTGATGCAATGAGGAAGTATGTAATGAAAAATATAATGTAGTTTGGTGTAAAAACTTTTAGGTTTAGTATTATGAATAATTATGGTGACATGAGTAGAATTCTAAATTTGTAAAAGAAACAAAATAATCAAGAATGTATTTGAAAGGTAAGATTAACTCTCACGAGTAATGAGAAATAAATTAATACTTTTGCATATCATCATGACTCGCAAATTCCAAATATCACATAATCAATATTGATGTATAGAATTAACAGCTGGAGGATAATGTGAAATATACGTGAGGTACTCGACCTTGATGTTATATCACCGTCTAGAGTGGAACACTCACCGCACATGCATGTTCTCATTCCACGCACAGAGAAAGAAAAGTGGAGGAAATACAGAAACCAAATTAACATACCTTTGTCTCACTAAAACTATATCATTTAGAATGCTCCATGGACCGATCCCTCCTGTCATTTCTTACAGATGTGAGTTTGATATACTCCTCCAAGAAATGGGATTAGATATTGAATATTTGTTGACCTGATTAAAGCAACCTGGGGCGAAAGGAATTTCACCACCGGCATTCCCAAGTACTACAAGAAGGAAGGAGCTGGCCATGGACTGCGCTCCCCGAGAGGCCTGCAACTCGAGGTAGTGGAGAAGCAGGAGGGACATGCGTCCGTTTCATAGCGGGATGTCGGCACAAAGACCCAGCTAAACCAGCGTCGGTCAGAGTAACGCGGGTCAGTTAACCGCCCCCGGTGAGATTAGGGCACAGAAGGGCATCGCTGCTCGTGACGAGGCCGCTGCTGGGTGGAGGAGACTGATGACGTGGCGAGGTTGAGGATAACTCGAGCGATTCGACCGAAGTCAAAGAAGGACGGCTCCGGGCGAGACATGCGCCTGACGAATCTCTGGCCCCCCGGCTGGCTCTGGTTGTTTGTTCCACAGAGCTCGTCCCTATCCTCGTGACAGGCCGAGTGACGACGATGGCTGATGTCAGTGCGGCCTGGATCGCGATGCTTCGGCGGCCAGCGGGTAATCGGAAAGATAATGCTGCCAGGGCTGTCTTGATGCGCTCTTGCGACGAAGAGAGATGTTCGTCTTGCTTGGATGTTTGTTTTCTCGACTAGGGCGGCCCTCGACACTACTACTTTCTGATCTACGGTCCGCGGTTCCTCCGAGTGAGGTGCATGTCGTTTGACGGACTCATTGCACGCCCGGTCACCTCTCCAGGAGCTATGTTGACACAGACATTCGAGAAAAACTGCTCTTGTCCTCGATTTCTTCTCAAGCCCAGCCTAACGTCACTTGTCGTCACATCTTTTCGGTTAGGGTGATGGCATGGCATGCGATATTTTAACTGACCACATGCCAAAGTTTCCGTCGTAAGTAGAAAGTAGACGGAGATTTCCGAACAGTTTGCAGTCTTCCCGAGCTGTGGAAACCTAGGCTTGGAACTGCTTGCTGGACCGAATCGGTTGATTCACTTCAGCCCCGATCCTGTAATATGAACATGTGCTATGGATCCATCCCGAGAAGTGTAAGAACTGTGGGCGCGAGGTTCACAGGTGTGATATTATATTTACCAGGCAATCCCGAAGTTTCGCAGGTGAAATCGTCTCGCAGTACGGTGGAGGAAACAAGGTCACGATTCGACAGCTGTGGTTATTTCTTTCGGTGGGAGGAAGATAGGTCAACTGAGTGGAACAGATACAGAGGCTGGTTTTCGAGGAAGTCGAGATCACTCGCTCACTGTCGGAAGTAACTGATTGCTGGTGCTTGTGGTAGTCCGTGTTATGATGGGACTAGTCGAGCATGAACGGAAGAGAAGATCTTCAGTATCGATGGAAGACTCGCCTTGGACAGCAGACTCGACCCCCAATGTGATGTTGATGCGTCAACGACGACACTGATGACGTTCGCTTCTCAGAGTCATGAGATTATGCTCACCTCTTGAAATGACTCACGTCGGATATCATTTCTAGCTTGAGGGAAGGGATAACTCGCTGCTACACCGCTGGAACTCGAAACCCAGGAGAAAAAATCTTCAGGAGACAAAGTTTCACCATGACACGGAAAACGCGTGTTCCGTGACCTAAACAACTGCTATCACTTAGTAGTAAACAAGGATGAAAATGGACTACAACAAAATTGAACAATACTAGGACTGGAAGAATTTCGTCCCCTCCTCAGCTATACAGAAACGTCTTGAAAGATAACTCCAAGCTCACTTTGACCGATCAGGCGTAACTGGTACTTCAAAATCTAAGCTGACCACACTGAAACAGGGATTCGTCCTGTGTCACAACTAAACTATGGATAGCAAGCTTGTAGTTGAATCCCATACGGCAGAGGACTGACTACGCCGACAACTACCTGATGACCAACCAGGAACGTCCGAATGTGATCCGAATTACTATTCAGATTTCCTGGAGATACAAGCGGGTTTGCGAGGCTCTGGGGCACGGGCAAGGCTTCCTGTGACATGATATTAGGACACATGGATCTACCTACCGTCTAGTGATGAGACGGAAATGTGGGGCGTTGCTGGGGAAAATGGGCTTCGCTTCGTACCAGGCAGCAAGTGGTCCGTCACGGCTTCGCTAATTCCATTGGAGGACCTTCAGGACGGAAAAAAGAAAACCCTCACGTCCTACATACGCTCTTGGTACTATCAATTCTCGGCCTATCACGCGATCTGAACAGGTGAAGATGATGCACAAAGAAGGCAGACAACCCGTCCTCATAAAATACTGGTGAATCCAATGTCTCGAACATCTCTACAAAAAGAGCGAGATGAGCTCGAGGCATTGGATGCCGTTGTTGTCCATTCAGTGCAAGACATCAAAATATGAACGGCCTAGATGGACGAATGGCAAAGAGGGATATAATGATAGTATACCTTACATTGTTTCACCTCAGTGACTAGCTCAGAGACTTCTTTCTCATCCTGTATTTCGTCTAGATGTTTACTCATCTGCAGGAGGTGTTGGAACAAAACTGCTCATACTCAAAGAAAAATAAAATTTGTCAGAATCAAAACTGTGCGCTTATCTAACAGCAATGGGAACCACCGCATGCCCCACTCAGCTAGGAGGGCCATGCAGTGGTTGAAAACTGGAATACTTCCTAAATTGATTGATCTAATTGACTTTCTCTTCTCAGCTCCCTCGAACTCTCCCACACCAATACGTTAACACGTGCAACCAGATGTACCTGAGAGACACTGATCGAATTTCAAGTCCCCCAAGACCCTAGGCAAGGGCCTTTGGTCTCCTTTTTTCATTTAGGCAACCCAGCTTTTATGTAATCTCAAGACAAACATTGCTCCACAAAGAAACATTTCAATGAGATACGAAAATTTATAAGAACGCAGCTAATGCGTTCAGTCCTTCTCCTTCCAGAAAGTCATGTAGCCCACTTCTGTCGGATACACCGAAAACATCCAAATTCGCGTCCAGCGACATGCTCCTGACGAAGGCCTTGGTTTGCTCCTCATTGGCTTTACTTAGCAATGCCTTGGATGTGGCGGTAAATACTGCCCGGCGCAAGTCCTCGTCGTCTTGCACCTTCTTACAGACCTCGATCAGCAAGCTACCGTCGGCAGCTTTGGACGCCACAAGGTTCGCCAGAATCTTTCCCAGGAGCTTGGGCGCCAGGGGCGCATCCATCGCGAAGTCCTCCAGCTGCTCCGCCGCGAGCACCACTCCCGCCCTGAACGAGTCCCCGGACACGACCTTTTCGGAGTGCAGGTAGTCGAACAGTTTCGACACCAGCTCCTGCTCCTTATCCCGTTTTTCGAACACGATGGACAGAGTAATTTGCACGAATTGGGGGTGCAGCTCGGCCCCGCCCAGCTCCTTCACGCACTGCAGAGCTTCCTTCAGATCTACAATTGTGAAGTACTCCGTCAGAAGCGACTCCGTCTTCTTGGCCACCTTGTCGACTTGCTGGCTGCTGGGCGCTGCGGCGGCTGCCGGGGGCTCCCTCTCGGGAACCTTGGCGGGCTCGGGGGCGGGCAAGGAGCTCGGGGCGGCACGAGGTCCTGCGTCGGCAGGGCCGGGCCCGTTTCGCAGCGCGCTGGGAGGCCCTGCAGGGGAAGGGGCAGAGCTTCCGAGCAGGGCGCTCGGCCTCCCCAAGAATGAATTGCCTGCAGTGCCTTGCGGCAGAGTCCTGGGATTCACGATGTTCGATCTCAATCCCGAGATGGCCGATCTGTTCATGGGCATGCCCGAAGCGCCTTGGCTGGGCGCAACGATGGGCTCGCGCTTGCTCTTCCTCATGCTCGTGACGGTTTCCCAGCCTTCGGGGTCCAATCCTGGAATTCCGAACGATCCTCCAGGCATCATCGAGCCCGGCCTGCCCCCGACGCCGGGCATGACTGGCATTCCTGGCATGCCGGGCATCAAGCCTCCGGGCATCATCCCCGGGGGGGCGACGCCACCGACTCGAGATATCCTGTTCGCGGACCCGGCTCGGAGTCCGAGCTTCTGCTCGGCTTCCGCATGAATCTCGTTGATGGTCTTGGCCTTGACCTCCTCGCGCCGGGGCACCCACTTGTTGCTGCGCACGTCCATAATGTCGCGGACCATGAACCTGATCCGCGATGGCAGACGCGGGTGGCTGTCGAGGGATCTCAACCTGTCGAAGTAGGAATCGACCGCGGGCTTGAATTTGGCGCTCGAGTCCAATTCTTTGCCCACCGTCGACAGCAGCTGGCACAGCGCCTCCACATTCTCCTCCGCTGGGGCGGACTTAGGGTCCGGCCCCAGCAGATCTTGAATGCACGCGTGCACGATCTTTTCCGGGATCATTTTCTGCTTGAAGAGCTCTCCGATGAACTTGATGTTCCCGAGAGTTCGGAGCTTGACGTTCCTTTCCTTCTCTGCGCGGGCCATTTCTTGATCCGGGCCGACCATCTGCCGGATTTCGTCGCGCAGCGCGTCCGCTCCCTCGAATTCCGATTGACAAGTGTTCAGCAGAACACGCCTGAATGTGACGGGCTTCTCGCCCGGCTCGGAGGCGGGGAACTCCGGGAGGGCTTTGCTCAGATCAACGCAACATTGCGCGTACATGGAGCAAAATGTGGGCTCGAGCACGGCCTTGTCGAAGACCAACGAGATCACTTCCTGCAGAATCTCGGCCGAAGAGATCCCCGAATGAATAAGCTGCGTCAAAAGAATGTTGTACTTCTCGGGCGTGAGCTTGTTCAGGATACCCTTGACGGTCTTGTAAACCTTCTCCTTTTCAGACTGCACGCCCCTCCGGGCCGACCACGGGCTCGCGGCCTTGACGATGGCAGGCCCAGGCCCCGAATGCGCAGCAGGCGAGGGGTCCGGGCCGCGATTTTGCGGCGCGTTGGATTGCCGATCATTTTGAGGTCCCCTTTCCCTGTTCTCCTTGGGCCCGGGCCTTTCTCGATACTGGTCTCGATCCCTCGGCCTGTCCTCTCTCTCCGGAGGCGGCGCAGGCAGAGGCGTGCGCTCTCGCCAATTCCTCAAATCCGGTTCCGAGGTCCTCTCGGGCTGGTACGCCTGCTCACGGCGACCAAATTCCTCGAACATGGTGCTGCTGCCGATGCGTTGAACATCTGATCCAGCAATCTGGGCGGGCAGGGTCGTCCATTCATCCTTGTATCCTAGCAGTTCCTCCTTGGAGTATCGAGTGACTTCCTGTCTTGGCTTGGATGATCTGGATTGCTTATCCTGTCGATGGGGGAACACGGGGGCGGGGGCAGTTGCGTATCCTTGCGACGCCCTCGGAGCATTTGATCCGGCCAAATGATCAGACGGGGCTGCGGGAGTGCCACCTGTGGTCGGACCAAACTTAAAGGAAAACCGGCCTCCACCGCCAGGTCTCAAGCTCACGAACTCCTTGGGTCCGGTCTCTGCCCCTCCTGTAGTGCTGGCTTCAGATGCTAGGGATGAACTCGAGGTCGGCGGCAGCAAGGTTGTGGTAGTGGCATCCATGTTGTAAAAGCAAAAGTTTTTAGAGATTCAAACTTTCAGCAAGCAATCTGATTGATTGAAAAGTTACCGTGGTCTCGGTGCCGATTTAGGGCATGCAACTCAGGCTCCCTGAGAGCTGTGTGCTCGTCCGGGGCTTCCCGGAGCTCAGCGGCAGCACGTTTTAAAACCGCAACATTCACTGCACCACACGCACGAGTTCGAAGATTTAGCACCTGCAACACTCTCCTCGCACATCTCCCCGACCAGGTGCCACATCCGGCCCCTGTCCTCTTGCCCGCCCGCCCGCCCGCCCACACTCACAGACAGACAGACAGAGACGATGACAGTCGCAGAGGGCAAGAGAGCGAAAGAGGAGAAGAAACGGGTGGTCCCAGCAGGAGCAGAAGCGAGGGATGAGAGGGAGAGTGAGTGAGAGAGAGAGAGAGAGAGATTGAGATAGGGAGAAAAGGGTTCCTACGAGAAGGAGCGAATCAGCAGCATCACCGACCCAATGCGGACAGGACTGACAGAAGAGGAAGAGGAGGAAGAGGAGGAGGAGGAAGAAGAAGAAGAAGAAGAAGCAGGGAGAGAAATGCACGAGAGCTTAAACAGGAGCGGAGCCACAGACAAACTAAACGGCCTAACGCCGAGATGCGATTCGATGCATCGACCATGAAACATACCCCTCAGAGTGTGTGAATGAAAATCCCGGTGCTGTATGATGTGATGGGTGAACTTCTTAGGTCCCGGCCTCTGGCGGCCCCTCGGGGTTAGCCTTTGGCAGCACCCGAAACTTGAGTTTCGACTGCGAATGAATAAAATGAATAAATGACCTAATTTTCCAGGAGCCGAAATCCTTGGCGATTTCCGATCTGCCTCCTGCTCAAGCTCTAGTTCGGGCGGTGAGACACGAGTATCACCGATGCTCAGCTCTCCGCCAAGCTCTCGATCTAGGCCTACCCTGGAGAGCCTGATTACCCCGCGAGGGAGAAGGGACGGGAGCGAGGGCCGAACAGGATTATGAACGAGCTATGCCCCAAATACGTGACCTAACTTTATACAGTGCATGTAGCTACACCCCAAACCCGGCACCCCCAACTCTCTCTGCCCCCCCTCCCCTCCACGCAAACTCTTCCTAGTCCCCTCCCCTTCCCTCCCCTTCCCTTCCCTAGCGGTACGACCCCCGCGCCTCCACTGCCTCCTCTATCTCCGTTTTCTATTTCCCCTCCTCCTTCTCCTCCTTCTTCACCATCACCACCGGCCATGCCCGGATTGCTCCATCTCCCCGTCCCCCCCTCCCAGCTCCTGGCAATCGAGCGGGCGATCGATCGATTCCTCTAATGCCAGCGGCGTGTCATCGGATGTTGGCCGCTTGGCCTTACACGGTCAGCGTACTTGTACTCCTCCCCTCACCCTATACGCGTACTCGTACTCGTACTCGCCCCCAATTCAGCCCCTCCCTCTTCCCTGCCCAATCTCTGCCAAATACCTCGCCCTTCCCCAACGTGGATGTACCGTCGTCTGTCTCTCCTCCCTCCGTCCCCTTTCTATCTGTCTCTCTACGCTATGTATAGTACTATGTACACTGTACATATTTCTGTCTCATACGCTCTGTTTCTCCTCTCGTCTACCGTGGTTATGCGTAATCCCCCTCCCGGCTCGGTGTCTTCAGGGCGAAGTCTACCCTCCTCTCCCGTCCCTTTCCCCCACCCCCCGGCCCCGCTCGCTGCTCGGCTCTGCACTGATCGTCTGCTTTGTGCTCTGCTCTGTTCTGTTTTCTGTCGATCTGTTGTTGTTCGACGAGGGATTGAAGCGGGGGCAGTGAGAAAGAAGGTCGGAGTTACCTCGTGCTCGTTCTTGCTGGTAGAGATGTTGCTTTGGGCCGACGATGGACGGGGGAGGAGATACGCCTGCTCGAGAGCGAGGTGACAGGAGGAGGAGGAGGAGGAGGAGGAGTGAATGAGCGAGGGACGAGGCATGAGCATGAGCAGGAGAGGAGGAATGGCTGTGTCGAAAGCGCGTCGGGTGGCTGCTTGGTGCGTCGTGTGTGGGCATCGGAGCTCGGGCCAGGATTAGGTGGGACGATGAGGACGCCGGAATCTGTGCTGAGCATGACCGATGGTGTTAATCGCGGAGGTTCTTTTGGGAATTGAGGATAGGAAGATTTGGGCTTTTGGCCGAAAGGTCCCAACTACCGTCTGCCATTAGACAAAATGCCAGTTTGTGGGATGAAATCGTTGTGGTTGGAGAGCACATTACATCCATTCAGGGTTGAATTTCGTTCGTACTGCAACATGTCGGACAAAAGTTCCTGCGGGTCATGTAGATGCTTTAGTCCCAAACTATAACTTGTAACAACCCTACCACAGGTGGCCCGAGTCTACTGCTTAGACACAAAACTTTCTCCCTCGCCTAGAGAATCCGCTCCGCACAAACTTCGTCCAAAGGCCCACAAGCCCGAGAATCCTTTTTGTTCAGTCTTGCGAGCAGAATTTTCAGCCCCAGTCTCGGTGGTCAAAACATCGGTCCTTCCGAAGCGCATCGCCGGCCAAAGCGTTGAAATACTGTCTATATAAAGCGGCCGCACCGGACTGCAATTCTTCGGGGCAACTTCGGTCAATAAGGATGCGCTCTCTCACGGTCATTATACAGTTTGCCCAATTACTGACTGGCAGAAAGAAGACGGTGAAGCAATCACAAGCCACAATTTCAACTCGAAGTAAAGCCCATCAAACAGCAACTCTTCAGTCTCCACGTAAATTAGAGTTTTCTGTCTCCCTATGTTTTCTGCTACAACAATCTTTTTAACAGGCAGATACAGCAATTCGAACTTCAACTCCTTCGACTCTGTGCGTTGAATATCAGCATCAACTTCCCGTCTGATGTGGTCAGAGGACTTCGGATTCAAGTTCTCGTCTAGGATGGGATCGCATAAAAAAATCAGTTCATGAAGAGATATGGACAACAGGGTGCCTGTCATAAACCATCAAGCTTGATGGCTTACTCCAGGTATGCGCAGGTAGAGAGTGAATATGACAAAAGTCCTTAATGCTTCCGAGTTTGTCCTTGAAACAACAGATAAGAAGCACACAGATTCTCATTGACTCCCTAATGTACATAAAGATCAATTTTGTCTTTGAAGCCAATTGATTAAAGCTGATTGACCTAGATGTCCACCGAGCGATCAAGTCAGAAGCACAGGGTTTCAGGCATCGGTGGCAGATCCCCTGGATGGGTTTAGGGTAGTGAAAACAAACGCTGTATCGGTCACCTGAACCAACACAAAGAGCTGGAATTCCTACATCTGCAAACCGCTTCCAATTGAACTACCTCCTATGAGCCAAATAGATCGACCTGAAACGCAGATATCTGAAGGCCTGATACGGCGGGATCTTGTACGAGGTATATGGTCAGCGCGAGATGTTAAACGTGAAGAAGTGAAGTCAGTCTGATAGCGTGGGTCTCTAAATCTAAAGCCCTATTTGTAAAATCCTGGTACAGGATCGAACAAAATAGGCACGGAGGGCATTGCCGATACAGCGAGATGACATTGTCGTTCGGACTATGGGAAATTTCACGAGCATTTATCTTCGTCTGGAACCACTGTAATAACTCACAGCGACTGCGTCTTATCGACACAGGTCCAGTAGTTGAAACAAACGAGCAGGGAGACTTTTTCTCCAGGTCACTCAACTAACACCTAGAGCTACGTTCACAAACGACAGCACCCTTTCCACGTACCAGCAGGAAACCCATAGACTCCGTTGTACACAGCTGTCTCCGGATTACCACGCATCCTAAAGAATTCACGGAAATTCACCGCCTCTGTACCGATGCTCAGGAACAGAGAGTGCACGAAAAGCACTCAGAGCTCGAATCCAACAAAAGCAGGTACGAGATAAATTCCACCTCCCCGTTTGAACATTCTCCCACGGCGAGCCCAAAGTCTCATCAATTCTTCGTCCCCAGCGCCTGTCCCCCTCCCTTGAAGCAAAAGCAGAGTTTCCGCGGGAGGGTGTCAATTCTCGATCATGAAAGTCGGATTTCTCAGCGAGAAAACGTACGTGCACCGTCGTACACACCCAATCCATACAACCAGACCGCGTAGGTCTTGAAGGCTGACGAAGGAGGATCTCGAACGGCCGACATTCATCGGGCATTTACATACAGGGCATGCGGGAAGGATCTCACACGTCTGCCCATCCCACCCCACCCCACCCGACCCTCCGAGTGCCCCCAGGCATTTACGTACCTTCATGCGACCGAGGCTTCTGTCGAAGGCGACGAAAAGCTCAGCGATCCCGAAATGAATCGAGCCTCCTTCATTCCCTCGCTCGGATTCACTCCTGCGCTACCCAACGCTGCCTCGCACAGCCGCTCCAATCATTCGATCAAATCGCCTGCTTCATTCCTGCCGCATGAATGCCGAATCATTAAGAAATCGAGGCCCCCGCTGAGTCCCGCAGAGAGAGAGACTCCGCCTTCGCTGCCAGCCCCCGTTCATAGTTCCCAGGTTGGGGGAAATCATTGGGCCGTCGAAACTGCGGTACACGATCTACGTCGTCCCTCTCGCAACCGCGTCCTCTCCTACTATGGTCGACCCCGGCATCTGCTACAGTACTGCCGTATACGATGCACGCTGGATGATCCGCTGATCCAGATGCCGGGCCACCGGGTCACCGGGTCATCCGGTGTGAGCACAGAGAGGCTTCCTCGCCGTCTGCATGCTCCACGGCAGCGATTGACTAATCTGATTTAATTAAGACTTGACAGACTAAGACATTCGTAAAGATCTGTTAATAGCTGCATCCGATTCATTTTTGGTCGACTATTTACTTATCTCTGGGCTCCATAGAGAAGGAAAACCCTGACTTCGAGGGCATCTGTATATATCCCGTTTTAAAGCCTGACCCCAAACAGCTCGAATTAGCACAGTGACATCCAGCCACGAAGAAAAATCTCTAAACTGGACCACTTGAAAAATTCCCGGAGTACTCTTGACGTCGTTATAGGTTGATAAACTGCCAAGTTCACTTGAATGCGATCCAGCCCGTAAAATACGGTGCAAGCTATCCAACGCTTTGCATGATAATATAAAATTTTTTTCCCTCATCCTTAATGTATCCATCTTAAAACATTAGTCTAAATTGTTTTCGTGTTGGTTCTGAGAACACCATTTCCTCAAATTAGCAGAATAAGTCGAACGCTGGAGCACGTGAATGAGCTGGATCTGTACTAAGGAATCAGTTGTCGGATTCGCTCAAGTTAGTTGCAGGAAATAATTTGCTAGTGATTTTTTCATGAGCAAGAAAGAGGCTACATCACCACAGGCAAAAAGCTCCCGCCAAAGGTATGTTAGTGTCGAACAGCATTTTCTCTTTCGTTGTGCTCGGTCCGCATGCCGAAGTTAATCTTTCTCGAAAAGCCGTTGGAAGTGTGACCTGGATGACTGAGCTCTCCAAGACGTATGCATTCTCAACTCTGTAGATTTGGGGTTGAGTGGATAAATTTTTTAGAACGGCATTAAACCCCTTGATGTTGGGAAACGTTCTAAGAGACTCAACTTATTTTATTCCCTGAATCACAGGCCACTTGGCGCATTGAGTCATTTCTTATACTAATGAGAATGCGGTTTGGATTATTTTCCACGGGACAACACGTGTCCTTAAATATGACACTTGATTATAATTACCGGGAAATACTGATTGTCCAGGAACCAAACCAAAAAAAATTACCCTTTGGCCTGTTCAGATAAAATCTTGAATTCTCTTGTAAAAGATGTAGGAAGAAAGAGACACTTCTTGAATTCGAGTAAATGAAATACGGATATTATTTATGCAATCTGCCTGGCGAATATGTCGTCAGACTGGGCCTTAGATCCAACGTTGGTTGTTTCTATCACTCTAAAAACTGCAATTGAGATCTAATTTTTAATTTGTTACTGTTATAAATACACGGAAAAGCCTTCAACTTCTTATTTCTTACCTTTTTTAATTATTAAACTATTTAGCCAACAATTCTAAAGTTCTTATTTCTGTACGATTCTTCAAAAGAAAAGGGCTTTTATCTTCGTACTAGAATAACCCTGCATATGACTTGATGACGTAATAATACCTACCATCAATTTAGTCAACAGCCTCTGTATTCCATTGTAATTAAACGTGCTTACTTATTATTACTTCTTCATGTGTCGCGATCAAGACTTTGTATCCAACTGGGGAACATGAAACGTACAGTCCAAACAATACGAGGGTTCATTCAGTCTAGAAAAGAGATACGGAAGCAATGAAAGTCAGCTCAACACATGTCCCCTAGAACCGAAGCGGATTCAATTAATCCGAAGATATTCAATCTGAAAAGCCAAAGATTTAAGAAGTCTGTTTATTCCTGGTATCCCGTGTGTCTAAGTCACTTAACAGTTTGAGGTTTAAGCTTGACATTTACTACCGACCGTGTCCAACGCTTGTATTATGTTGCATACTTATGACAAGTCACGTGAACAACTCATGGTCACAAGCCGTGAATTATCTGTGGAAATTTGTATTTCTATTTTGTAGGAAGGGGTACCGAATATACTTCTTGAAAATTTGACTTGAAAATTCAAGTCAAATGTTTGAAGATATTCAATATGCATCTTGAACAGGCATACATTGAATTTCAACATTATTATTTTTTCAAAAAACATGTGTGTATGCATAACTTGTGGGGTTTAATCATGAAGACAAACAAAATCTCACTGGAACAGGCACCACAACTCACACACTTACATGTTTGCTCTACCACTGCGATCTAAGTCCACAAAGATAATATTTTTTTGTAAAACTAAAATAAATAATGAAACCATATGCTATATATATTTTTATTTATAATGATAGCGTAACCTAAACCCTAATTGGATTTGAACCAAACTAAATGAAATATATATGATGACACCTAACATTAATCTAAAATATATTTAGAATTTTATAATATATCATAATAGCAATATTCAATATTTATTGCTCATCTAAGATCATAAACAATCATAATTTTCAAAGCTAGATGAGTGTAACTTTTGTAATCGTAAATCAAAGAAATTTGCAAAAGTAATTTTATTATTAAAACCGTATATAGATTAAATATAATTTGATACATAACAAGATACACTCAACGTGACAATATTTTTAAGTATGAAACATTACATAATGATCAAATCAGGTGTACAATATCAATATATATTTGTATGCATTTGAGTGTATTGTTTGTTATGAACACAATAAAAAAAAAGATTGATATCTAAAACTCTTGTTTGATTAGATTTTCAAAAATAAATTCCATATATATAAGTACAAATAAATATTGTTTGTATATTCAAACAAATACACATTGAACCATTAGGGTTTTTTGAAATAATATTGTAAATTTAAAAGAAGGAAAAAGTTAATTTGATATATTAAAACTTAATTTTTAATATTATGTCCAATATTAAATAATTTGCTAACATATTTATATTTATAGTTTGATATATAATAAAATTTGAATTATTTGAAATATGTCATTTTATATTGTAAATTTTAATGACGTCAACATATGAAATCATAATATAATCATTTGGAAAAGATATTAAGCCTTAAATCAAAATTTTTATTTGCAAAATTTTATAAATGGTTGGTTATAGATATTATAAGTTTTATAAAAATTTGAATATATTTACGTAATTGCTGTAAATTAATTTATTTGAAAAAAATTGCATATAATTTAATCAATTTTGATGAATTAAAATTTATGAATATACATATCAAATTGATGAATGATTTACACAAGTTTATTCTTTATATTGATAAAAACTCCTCTGGTATTGTTAAGTTAGTTTTATACAAAAAATGTGTTTCACCTGAGTGAGACCACATTCATGAAAACACAGATGCATGATCAAAATCCTTATACATATATATATATATATATCTCCAGTAAATACAATCAACTATAATAACAGTATAACTTTAATCCAACCAACCAGACTTATGTTCCTTCTTTAAGGAGAACCTTCTTTAAGGAGAACGTGAGTTCAGTTCTCACACATGTGTACACATGCTAATGCACACAAGCAAAATAAACAAATCAAATTGTTTTCAAACAAAATTATGAAATATATTGATCTTTGACTTATGTTCCTTCTTTAAGGAGAACCTTCTTTAAGGAGAACGTGAGTTCAGTTCTCACACATGTGTACACATGCTAATGCACACAAGCAAAATAAACAAATCAAATTGTTTTCAAACAAAATTATGAAATATATTGATCTTTGAAAAACAATGATTTATTCATATGGTAAATGGTAAATAGATCAAGCCCGTGGGATCCAAAGGGTCAAAAGGCTAAAAAAACACAATACAAACAATATATGAATATGAATACAAACATATGAATCTACATGCTTTAAAAGACTACATCCGTTAATCTAAGTTAAATTCTAAATATTTTAAATTAATTTAATGATATCATTGAAATTAGATCTATATTTGATGTAGATGATAATATCATATTAAGAATATTTACCTCAATGCATGTAATTATATACTTTCTAAGCTAGATAAATATAAGCTAGTTTTATCGAAACATACTCGTTGAAATCAGATGAATTAAAAAACAATTATCTTGTGCACAACTAGAAATATAAAAATAATTTATAATTAAATTTCAAAATAATATAAAACATAAAATTAATAAATTAATAAATAGTTACATAAAAGAAAAAATTTCGATTTGCGGCAAAAATTTTGGCCCTCATATTACTTGTAATATTCGTTTTTTAATAAATTGTTTTCCCATATATGTAATTTGGAAATAATAACAATTTCACTGATATACTAAAAAATTTAACAAAATTAATTCTAAGATAGTAATAGACCAGATCAATAAAATGTCAATAAATAATAATAATAAACTCGTATATTACTCCAACTTGTTTCACAATCTTCAAACTTTTAGATCAAACTGTAAATAATACTATGCAAAACATAAAAGAATGAAAGAAATAATTTTATTAGAAATCTTATGTTAATGCTTATGCCGTATGCTTGAAATTTGTAGAGTTTTTTAGTTTTTGCATAAGTTAATATGAACACACCTTATAACACTACATTGGAAGTAAAACCGTTGTGCATTTTTTTCGCAATATATTTTGCGAAGCATAACCACTTTGGAATCAAAATGACGATGTCATGGAGTATGCACTAAGAGCAGAGACTACATCTGCAGTATCAGAGAGAGCAATATCAAGAGTACAACAAGCAAGTACACACCCCATGGTCCGAGCCCATCCAATCAGAGCACATTGTCGAGACCTCTTCCTTATCGTTCAAAGGAGAAGAAGAGAATCGAGCTCCCAATGCCGATAGAGAAAAGGGAAAAGGGAAGCACTCGAGTAGCAGCCGGAGCAATATTGCGGGAGAGGGAGCGAGGGAGGCCACGGATGGATGGGGCGAAAAATCTCCGCACTGATGTCTGAGTGGAGGGTGGCCTCGATCCCAAGATCTGCCGGGGGATGCAGTCGCGGTAACGACGGGAAAGCGACGGGAACGCAAGAGGATAACAAAGCCCCCGAACGAGGCCATTGGTGGCGAGCCCACGCGCCGCTGCAATGGCCGGCCGCCATGTGGCAGCCGAAAGAGCCCGAGCAGATTATGCTGGCGTCGTCCATGGGTCCTTCGATCGGAACGAGCGAGGTCCGTCGGGGCGCAGTCAGGACGTCGGTCAGAGGGAAGGAAGGAAGTCCAGGCATCGAGTCCCGCAGAGGGGAAAAAATTCTTCGGCTCGTTCGAAGATCTCGCTTCGAAGCCCGAATTCCGATTCGGCCCGACCGGGGCGCATCGCACCGAGGCTGGCCTGCCAGCGAACCCGCGCTCGCCCCGCTCCGCGCAGCATCGAGGCGTCTGGTCTGCGCCCGTGGTACTGCCCATATCCACCAGCTCGGAGCTGCGGCGGGGCGTTTGTCCTTTGTTGTTGGATCGGGGGATTTGGACTGACCCCATCATCCAGCCCTCGCGGCTCGCTCCGTCGCTAAGTCGGTCTGAGGCTGGCTCGCTCTCGAGCGATGGCGAAATTCGTGAACACGAGCCATCATGGGACCGTGAGTTCACCACGAGCTCTGTAGGCCGTCTTCCGCAGTCGCTGCTGCCCGGAAAACCCGGGAGGGGGCATCGTCGTCGTCGCGGGCGTCGCAGCAGTGGCAGTCAGGAGTGGCAGTGGCTGTAAAAGCGTCGCCGTAGCGCAACGCTATCACCCCGCGACGGAACCGAAGCTCGCTGTCGCAATTCTTCAGCTCGAGCTCGAGCTCGAATTGCGTCTCCATGGCTGCTCTGCAGAGCAGCTCAATCGCGGGAGGCCTCGATGGCTCGCTGTGCCATTCCTCCGCCGTCCTCCGACGCGACGCCCAATCTCTCCGCTCCTCCGGACATTGCCATTTCTCCGGCTCGCTCCGCCTCAGCGGGGCTTCCTCAGCTTCATCGACAGCAGCAGCAGCAGCTGCGCAGAGCAGGAAGAGCTCGCTCGTCGTGAGAGCGGAGGAGGAGTCGTTCTTCCAGAACCTGGGCACGCAGTTCTTCAAAGCCGGAGGGAAGAAATCCCCGCCCGATGACGTGCCCGCCACGCGGGCCGGCGGGACGCAGCTCTTCAGGCTCGGCCAGAAGAGAGCGGCGCAGGTCGAGGACGACGAGGACGACGATGACGAGGACGAGGAGCGTCCGAATTTCGGCACGCAGTTCTTCAACCTCGGCGGCAAGAGGAAGAGCGCGGGCTCTGGCACCGTCACCGAGGCGGCGGGGGGGTCCAACGGCACCGCGCTGGTGGCGCGGCGCGAGGGCACGCTGGCGTTACAGTCTTTGCAATTCGGCCGCGGCCGCCGGGTCGATCCCAAGACCGTCTTCGTCGCCGGCTCCACGGGCCAAATTGGCGCCCGAATTTCGCAGCAGCTCCTCCGCGCCGGCTTCAGCGTGCGCGGCGGCGTCCCCGACCTCTACGTCGCCCAGCAGCTCGCTGAGTTCGCCACGCAGTATGGAGTGAGTTCATTTCCTCTCGTCTCTCCGTTGCATCCCTTTTTCCTCTTCGCCTCCTATCGAATCCGCTCGAGAAAACACCATGGTTGCAAAATTTTGTATGTATGTAAGCAATTAGGCCCCTCCGTTGTAATGTAGAGGGCAGTGTATCCAATGTCTTGCTCGTCGTCGTCTTTGGTAGACTTCTTTGAATGTCTCGGGTTTTTTTGTTGACGTTCAAGCGGTGAAATCGAGGTCCAATGATGTGTTGTTAGGAGAGTACGGTTTGTGGGAAGGTTTTTTTTTGTGGTGTTTTTGTGGAGGAAGAGATTAGAGCGATGGTTTGTGGATGTTGCGGGGAGAGGTTGTAGTTGTTTTTGTGTTTGGCGCTGAAGGGTGTTTTTTTTTTCTCCCTACATGTAGGTGATCAGCAGGGACGAGGCGAAGAGATTGAACGCGGTGGAGTTTGACTTCAAAAATGTGTCATCGATCGCCAAAGCGCTGGGAAATGCTGGGAAGGTTGTGGTGACAATCGGCCCCACGGAAGACGGGCCTCGTTCCAAGGTGACGACCGATGATGCGTTGCGCGTCTTGGAGGCTGCAGCTCTTTCGAACGCTGCCCACTTTGTTCTGGTTTCGGACCCTGGGCAAGGACCAGCTTCGGATAATGGAAATCCTCTGGCGGGGATTTCTTTCTTCTTCAGTAACCTGTTCAAGAAGAACACGGAGCCTTCCGAGACTGAAGTGGTCGATAAAATCGTCGAGAGTGGTCTCACCTACACCATAATTAGAGCTGGCTCCACAGATGGTATAGATGACTACGCTCCCGATGGTGGAAACCTGGTTGTTGAGGCTGAAGGTGCTTCTGATCCTAGCTTCAAGGTAATTGAACTTGTCCTTCTAGTCTTACTCGTTATGTCTCTGTTGGGCATGCCCCTATAAATTTCTGCTCTCTGTTGAATTTCGACCTTCCTTTGAATTAGCGACTGAGACAATCAGCTTTTCGAAACAGGTCTCCAAGATCCAAGTTGCTTCTGTGGTGGCTGGCGTGTTTTCCAACTCCGGAGTGTCTGAAAACAAGGTGAGTTTGGAAGTCATCTCCTGTTTGATATCCCAATTCCGGTACTTTGCATTCAGGACATGGAAAGCTTTTATGGATCTTTTTGTTTGAATTCCGTGAGCAGGCACTCTTCTTCCTGCTTATATGAATTTTCTGACGGGTTCACGCATAGCTTTCCTATATAGGAGCCTTGATAGAATAGAAGATTTTCAAGTGGTTTGAATAAGCATTACACAACGACTTGCGGTCTAAGCTTACGTTGCACAGGTTGTGGAAGTCGCCTCCAGTCCGAATGCACCTTCTCGACCAGTGGACGAGCTTTTGAGGTACGCAGCTCTGGTTGTTGTGGCTGGTCAAGAATAAGTTAAGAATTATACCGAGGATGCATTGCAATCACCACATACACGTCATCCTTTGTGAAACACCGTCATTGCTCATTTGCCTTGGCATTCATTTGTCGCCATGTCGTCCACTGAATTCACTTTCGGTTCCATGGGACAGTGCTATACCAGTGGACACCAGAAGAGCAGTTTTGGAGGAGGAGCGGGCTCGAGCTGAAGCTGAGGCAAGGGAGAAGGAAGCTCGAGCTAGAGCCGAAGCCGAGGCCCAAGCAGCGATGGAAGAGGCTCGAGAGGCAACCATGCTCGCAGCACAATTAGAAGCTGAGGCCAAGAAGCTGGCCGCTGAGGAGGCCAGGGCCGCAGCCCTGGCGGCCAAAGCTCAAGCCAGAGCCGATGCCGCCTCTGCCTCTGTCGATGGACTGCAAGCCAGGGCCCAGGAGCTGGGTGGAAACCCACTGAAGACCATGACCGGACGCCTAGGACAGCAGGTGTCTTTTAAACTGGACGAAAAAATGTTCAACAAGGGTCGTGTATCATCTCCGAAAGCAGCAGCATCCGAGGCAGCCCCAGAGAAAGTCATGAAACCCGAGGGCTTCGTCTTCCCATCGTTTCCATCCTTCTCCAAGAAGGAATCCAAACCAGCCCCGTCACCAGCTCGAGCTGCAGCAGCAACTGCCTCTCCGACCCCTGCCAAGTCAGCAGGCTTCTTCGGAGGGTTTTTCAACTCCCAAGAGACCATCTACATGGAAGAGGACTAGGCGCAGCAGCAGTCCACTCGAGGTGTTGTCACTTATCGACGTCCTCACCCAGTGCCTGTAAAGGTTCGGAATCTATATATCTCAGACACCTAGAGTTTGTATGCAGATTCCTGAGGATGAACCGCCCTACATCCTGATTCTTTGTTGTAACATATGAATGGGCACCATCAGAGGCTGCTGCAGTCAAACCTGTACAGCAGCTTGAGTGTAATTTTTCGCAACCCTAGCCCTAGAGCCCTCGATTGGGATGAAAGCCTGGAGCATAATTTTCTCCAGGCCTTTTCTCCTCATGATGTATGTTGAAATTAGAAACTGTATCCATAAATCGATGACCGTGCAGCGTGTATTTGAATCGAGAAGCGAAAGACGGATAGTGCAAGAAATTATCTGCCTGTGAACTGAAGTTTAATATCTCGATCCTCCCAAAACTACCACCTTCCGAAATGGTCTTTTTTTTTCAGACAATCTGCGTGGCTGTGACACGACGTGAAAGCTTAACATGTTTCAGCTTATGAGGCTGGTAGTAGGCTGCTCGTTCAGTTACCCTAAAGCAAGGGTAACTGAACGGGTACTAATCACCAAACAACCTTGAAAAAAACTTTACCAGGAACTTCATAGGTTCGATAGAGCAGCCATAAAGGGATTTCATGAAGAACCAGTATCAGTAAAGGGTATTCCCACCAAACATTATCCCAAAGAATTCTGCTCGCTTAGTGGTGACAGCAGTTTCCCCAATTTTCAGCAATTTCCAAATAACAAGATGAACATTTCCAAATCTGAAGTGGAGAGTTTGATACAAACGGTCAACTTCCTACATGAACATCTTCGTGTAAACATATTGACGGGTACGTGTACCCAGCGTTTCAATACATAACTACGTATAGGGTTCAACCTACCTTGCAGGCTGACTCAAAGTGAGGAGCACTGGCCAATCGAGATACAGAATGGCTCATGTGATAAGGTAGATACCACCACCCGTTGGCTGTTGTGTCGAGATCAGAACGGAGGAGCTCGTACGTCGTGCAGGGAAACGTAGTGCTATGTGAGTTTGGTGAAGTCCTTGAATGCTTCTAGTATGCCCTTATACAGGTTCTTATCTCATTGTAGAATTGATAACCTCGCTACTGTAAAGACTCGGAACTTTTAGTGTATATTCCAGAGATTGATCGCAAAAGCTAACTTCATCGTACGTACCACGACGATCGAAGTCGATGCTTTACTTGAACTTCATCGTCGAATGCGTTGTCACGATGTTGAGCAATTGCTTGACTCTGCGACGCGTATGTTTCCTAGATCCGCTGTTGACAAGCCGTCCAGCGATTTGGAGGTGGAGTGTACCGTCGATCGTCCCGAGGATTGTCCTCGTGCGCCATGTGGAACTAAACCGTGAGCCAGGTGCCCTTCTCGGACCTTTCCCGTTCAGGTCAGAATTTCCTTTCCCAACGCTTCCTGTGTATGTGACCAATGTGGAGTTTCGACGAGGAGTTTTGGCGTTCAATTTCCGACACGAACTTAATACAGTTTTCTGTAAAGTAAATTGGTGGTGCAATATAATTTTCTTGAATTGTGACTTCATTTGCTTGGTTTATATACAGAGATAGTGAATTAAAGAACTCACCAGTCATAATTGCAAGAAGATGTGATAAAATGAATATGGGATGGGGGCGACCAATATGACGTCTAGTCTAATTCCTTGATAATATGTGCAAAATAAATATACAGTGCTGAAGAAGTAATGGAAGCAAGACGAGAGAGGAGCAATCGTAAAGAAACTAAATGGTTCTCGTCAAAAGTAATCCATCTGGTGATAAAAAATGTACAAATTTTTATTTCGAATACACATTGAGTTATTGAAGTAGTACTAAGATTTCAGTTGGGAGTTTATTTCATTTTGTCTATCTTATTTGAATTATGAACTTAATTGAAAGTAAAATTCAATGCTTGAGCCAAATTAAGATATTTTAATACTCTTTATTCATATGAAAATTTAGTGGTGTATCTAAATGAAATTTGAGTTTAATTTAATATCATGATACAATTTAAAGATTATATATACAGATATATTTAGTAAAGTCTAATATAGAAAAAAATTTAAATTTTAGTTTTGAAAATAAATTAATAATATAATTGTAAAGTTCACAAATTTTGGTATGAAATCAAAAAATCATATAAAAAATCTATCATGATGTATTTTGACATTTAATAAAGGGGCAGACTAGGGCCACACCCGCTTTTGCTACGGCCACACCCGCTACATACAAACAACTGATTGCGCGTCAAAGCACGTCTCCATTCAAACCCAGCTGTTAGGCCGAGCTCGTCCGCGAGGCAGAGGAGAGCGTAGTCGAGGGGCGTGGGGCCGCTGCGGCTGTCGCTATCTTCTGCGTTGATGCCGCTTGTACCACTTTTAACTCTGCCGCCGTTCTATTGATCTATTAGCGGGTGGGTGTGGCCCTAGTCTGCCACTTTAATAAATTGGAAAAAAACTTTTGATTTTTTTTAATTTTTATTCAATTTTCATTCAACAAATTTTGAAATTTTAAATCTTCTCTTTTTTTACTAATATTTTTATATAATGTTTAGATTATGATTATTTGAGAAGATTATAAATACTTAAATATAATAAATATTCATCAATTGAATTTTTTGTTTTTTTTAATTACAAATAAGTTGCATACAATATTGAAAATTTGTATTTGAAATATTTATATTATTTAAAAAATCAAAATCACTTTGTTATGTCTTCTTGCATCAATGAAAACTGAATACTCATATTTATGAAAAAAAAAAATGTTACATTGTGTTGGTGAATGATCTTAATCCTAGTTAATTTTAGTTAGAAAAGTTGTCAGGATTGGTAGTATTTAATCTGTGACTTCATACAGAATAATATTTTTTCATTATTAGTGATACATTCATTCTCGCGTTTTTTCACGCCGTGTATGTCATTATTCATCTGGATGAATCACATAATCTATGAGTTCTTTGTTTAATCTAAAGTTGTTGTTTTACGAGTTTGAGACTAAGAATGAGATATTTGCTTGATGGAACTCCATCAAGAATATATTTGCTTGCTAGGATCTATCAAGTTTTATTTTACCCGATGGGATCTCACGGACGGTGTGCCGTCAATGAGTTCTAGTGAATGTTCTAATGTGGATATGTACTTGTAACAATTTGTTTTAATACATGTTCTTATAAAAATATGTTCTTGTTCTTCACTATCCAAGCTGCTGATACCTCCGGTTGGTATACGTGATAATATGTTCCAAGTCTTTTTCACTGTTGAAAAACCTCTGCAGTGTCTATTAGGTTAGATACGATCATTCGTTGGAGGCAAAATTCACATGATGCATATTTTCCACTTGATGCGCAACTCGGTTTACTGGAATTCGTCCTCTATCAATTATATTTGTGGGCGTTTTGTCCTTTTGAGCGGCACAATAAATATATCAATACCCAGTTTCACAAACTTGTTGTTGAGGTCTCAAATTGAGCACAATTCATATTTCCACATTTTATATTTTCAACTGAAATTTAACAGAATGATATTGAAGTTCAAAGACATCATGCCGTGCTGTCAGCTTTGGAGCTCTACGTGTGACCAAAGATACAAGTTTGAGATAAGCTAGTTTTTGTTTGCAACATAGAGACAAAATATCTTACTAACACAGTGATGGTGCTCATTTATGCAATAAAGCAATACAATGGAATTAAAATAAACGTTGAGAGCTTTATTTATTTTTATAGAAGCCTTTACATACCGTGCTTCTAATTAAATGCAACTCATATATCCCCTGTCATGCTTCCTTATTTTTTAGTAAGTAGGAGTAGAAACTGGAAGAATGGAACTAGAGAGTGGTATTGATATGCTCATCATCTCAAGAGCTGCTGCAAGGACCTTTGTTGCAAAGTTGCTGCACTTGCTTGTATGAAGCCTAATGCTTCCACAATATCTTCCTCTCCCATTAGGGATGTTGCAACTACGGCCTTGAAGAGCATTTATTTCTGATTTATATCCATGTTTGTATTTTCTCTCAAAATGGACAAGGTGCCTAGGCATATATCATTTTACAGCTCAAAAGTGACTGAATAATAATGGAAAGCGACAATCGAGTTGTTCATGTTGGAGTGGTGCTTGCATTCGGTTGCAACATCTTCCTGCATCTTAGCGGCACCAAAAACCAAGACACCTACATTCTTTTCCTCAAATTGCTTTGCCATGTCGCCGAATAACACTGCATATCCACAAAAATGTGAGTCGAAGAAGAGTAAGACTAGCCAAATCAAACTGAAAACTAATGACTACTAAACGGTTTTCAAACTTATCCTTCCAGTTTGGTCTTTGGCCCAAAGTGAGTTTTCCCTCTCCTGAAGTATGCTAAGAAGCGCGGAGTTCACTGTCTCCATCATTATGCTTGAATTCTTTTACGGGAGAAGGCGGGAAGGAGTTGGCCAATTCTTGTGTGTGGGTTTTGGATGATCTCCTCTTTTGGCAATCCTCTAGATACTGGTATCCACAAAAGAGCGAAAGGAATTAATGCTGCCTTGCCAAGATAAATGCCGATGTACTTCAATTTCCGGACGCCTCTACGGTCATCATAAAGAAACGTAAGCTTGAGCAATGTCGATGTTGTATTATGTTTTGATGGTTGGCCTAGTAAATGTAGGCAAACTATGAAGATAGGGCATGTAAAACTGCTTGCAGTATCAGATGATCTCACCGGCTATGTGCTCCTTTCTTTTGTTTTGTATTATCGATTCGATTGCTTCTGTCCATGACCATCTTGATGAAGTAGAAAACCATGAGAAAAATATTTACAAAGAGAATTATGATGTCGGCAAGGGTGATCATTCCCAACGGGCTTCTTATTACATGTTGTGACCATATATTCAACTGTGGTTTCTGGTCTGCCGTATCGTTTCTGGAAAAGTATCAGAAAAGACATCAAGAGAGGCCAACGTTAAAATGTAGTTAGTCTGTCTTCTTGTCCAATGCAATCAGCCTCAAAGTAACTGACGAACTATATCAACTACAGAATCTGGTATCTAGAAACTTACTGAGGTGAACATAACAAACAAAGACTCACCTCATTGCAAGTTTGATTTTCCTCTTGAGTGCTATAGTAAAATAGCTAAGGAACGCAATGACCATGAAGGGTAATACTTGAAGAAGTCAAGTAGAACCTGGAATAAGATATATCAATAGTTAGAAAACACCAGGTAACTCATCTATTCAAGCTGAAAAACTGGCAAGAACTGACTGAGAAGTGTTGTGTGCACAAGATGAAATCAACGTTGTATTCCTTGTGCTAGATAGATCCCTCTTAGTAGCAACTATCTATCGAAGACACTAAGACATGCAGAAACCAGCCATGGATAAAGCATCGATGCTGGACTCCAAACCACCAACAACCATCACATAGGCATCACCAAAGCGTATCATTCGAAAGACATCTCCTATCGAATGAGCCCCACTTGTGCAAGTAATGGTAGTCATGAACTTGTTGACAGGGCATGAAAGCATTCACACTTTTGTAATCAAAAGAGTTAAATTGAAGAGCATGACCAGTTAAACATCTACAGATTCTAGCTCACCTTAAAACCATGAGAGATGCTGACATGTCCTACTACCATGTTAATGAGAATACGAGGGATGAAGAAGTGTCTGATTTTTCTGAGTTTCTGCAATCATAAGAAAAACTTCAATAAAAATATAGAAAATCTTTCTGAGCTGAATACAGTTACGCAAGACTCGACTTCATGAGCTACTCAGAAGATGTGAAGGTGCTTTTAGACCAATATAACGTTTTGGATTTCAAGTACAACTGTAAATACACCGCACATTCGTAAAAAGATAGGTGTTCAACAAAACCTAGTATAGTTTCTAAGAGTTTAACAAACCTGCATCATACTTGTAAAGTAACTGAGAGCACATTAATTCTTTTGTCATCAAGTCCAATGCAATGTATAACAGGAAATGCTTATAAATGTATGCAACTGAATACATGGAGACAAAATATAATCTCTAAGTATATCTGTAGATTTTAGTCTATAGGCTCTATCATAACATCAAATAGGGCATATCATCAATGTCATCAAAATATTCTCCAATACTATCACTACAAAAGTCATCTGAAGTTCCTCCGATGGAGTTTTTAGATATTTCTTCTGAATCACTATAGATGTCTTTTGAAAGAAGTCCAACAGATAATGTGAAAACACAAGATTGAAGCTTTGATGATGATATCACACTCTCAGTCTCCTCATTCATTAAGTCTGCAACATCAGAATCTCCTTTTCTTTTGCATGTACGGGCATTGTGTCCCAATTGCTTGCATTTGGAACACTTACTTTTTGCCCTGTAATCTTGGTTCTTCAAAGCTTGACTTGCTTCTGTTTGTTTTACAATTTGTACATGTTTATCACCAGGTAGAATCTGTTGTAGGTCAACATCATCACAAATGGGGTACTTAACAAACATCATATCACCCTCTCCATAGAACTCGTCGGTTGCAAGTTCTAATGAAGCTTTGCGTAAACTTTTACCACTGTCAATTCTCACCATCTGATGACGACTTCTTTTTACAGTTAAAGGAGGTGGGTAACAATCTTAATGAGCATTCAAGTGAAGATTCATTATAACATACGTAAACTTTCAGTTTTCCAACACCGGTTGAAATGTCTGTGAAAGTCTTTGCCTTCCATATTATCCCATGCCATGAGATGTCCTCATGGCCAAATCATTTCTTGTGTCTCCACAAAGGTACATGTAGTTGTCGGTGACAATGAAACAACTTACTCTTCATTGCCATATGTAGTAGAAACTTTGGCGCTATACTTCTCGTCGTCAACAACCTGCCATTGTCCATAAGTTCGCAGGTTCACCTTGTGTCAAAAATCTATTGGAAAAGTCAGAATAGGCTTTCTTCTGGCAACTTTTGAACGTCAAAAATTGAACTTATTTTGAATTTAATCCCACAACGTAACAATCAACTTGAAAGTAGCATACTCTCGTATCTCCAACAAATCCAAATTTATCTGTTTGATAGTATTAGAAGTCACTTTGCCTAGTCGAGGTAGTGGAAATGCATCTCTAGACCATAGTCGCAGATGTATCTATCTAATATAATGTGCAACATCTTCTCTTTTTTTTGTTTGTGACAAAAACTTCATCTTCCTCTTCATATTCCAGCTTTGATGTCCAAGATTCAAGAGGAAGATCCGGGCATTGTAGTTAATTGGTCAACTTACGCCAATTCTACAATTTTCCATCGAGCATTTATATGCCCCTCAGCGACACGTAATGCTATGAAGTATTGTCAACCGCAAGTTAGCTTGGACGCATGTCACACAAAAATCATGAAGTATCCCTCTCAGCTTTTCATGGCCATTGCTCTTGATGGAAATAGTGAAGTGGTGATTCTTTGTTTTGATTTAGCACCGGTTGAGAACATAGAGAATTAGACTTGGTTTTGCACTTTACTTCAGGTTTCCATAATAGGTTTATTTGATCCAAATGTTCCTTCAATTTCTGATAGACAAAAAAGACTTTTAGTTGCAATGAAAGATGTATTTCCAAGTTCTATACATGGTTATTGTGCTTTTCATTTGAAAAGTAACATTAAGCAGGCATTTAGTAAATTCTGTGAGGATTTTTTTTGAGCCTTGGTATATGCTGAGACCAAGACTCGTCGTTTTGTATCTTCCTCTTGAATCTTGGACATCAAAGCTGGAATCATATGGTAAGATTTCTGCTCTACTCCTATGTATAAATCCTTCACAATATACTTAGCCCGCCACATCTGATGATACTTTGTATTTAACTTATAATCAGATCTGAATCCAATCACTAATTCTCTAAAAGTTACACGAATGTTGCGTGTAATTCTATTTCCTATCGTTCCGTCAAGCCAGTGTGAAGTATGTAAAGGACCTCTCCACCTACTCTTATGTCGCGGACATGTGTGTTCAACATTCAACAAAGTGATCACAAATGCACCCTTTGTAGCGCGTTGGCAGCGCACTTTAAAAGAACATGGACCTATGAAACTAGATTCCCTAAAACTAGTATTTGATCTAATTCACCACAAGCTCCAGTCACAAAAGATACACATGATCAAAAGATATACAGATGATGTTGTGTTTCTAAACACAACATCACGATGGGGTCCAAAACTTCCAGGAATTCACTCCAAAGTATGTTTTACGACTGAACGGGGATAGCTCAAATACTTTTGTTAACTCTAGAAGATACTTTGCTGTTTGTCGCAGGTTGATTTAGCTTGATTCTTCTGGCAGCTGCTTTCATAGCTTATACACTAACACGCGTAGAAGTTGTGGGAGTGTACTTGGTTGTGGTTGAACTCTGCACTTCTCGAATAGAAACTCTCTCCATTTCAACCTCTTCAGTTAGCTCAATTTTTTTTCACCTAATAAAAGGCTTTCGCCTTACTGGGCCTGTAAGACTGGGTGTTGCACATATGTACTAAGTCTTAAAAGTGGTCAAGGGAATAAGGATGATTAGCCAAGGCATAGCTAAGACTAGCTAGTTATGACTAAACTAGTTAGTTATAACTAAGTTTATCTAGTCATGACTAAGTTTAGCTACAATCTCTATAGTTGGCGGAATAATTAGCGGAGTTCTAGAAGAATGGAGTGAGCACTTCTATTTTGTCTTTCACAAGGAATGAGCACTTCTATTTTGTCTCATACAAAAGTTCTAGATTCCAAGGGATTAGATATTTGACTAGAAGCTTGGATTTGATTGGTTTGACTAAATGTATGAAAGATGATTGGCTAGACTAAGTCTAATGTTGACTTAGTGGCTAGGAAGCTTGTAGAAGTTTAAAAGCTTCCAATGGCATGTCGCCACCTCAACCTTGGATTCCGGAAGCTTCTAGAAGGTTTAGGTAGGCCAATGGCATGTTGCCACGTAGAGAAGGTTAGTCAAACTTACCTAGGTAAAAGTAAGTTAGGAGAAATTACCACATGTTACTATGGTAACTTCTCAAGTAGTATAAATAGAGAGGTAGAGTAGCACCTCTCAAGCAAGTTTGGAGAGTCATGTGTGAGGACTTGTTTCAGTAATGAAGGAGTGAAGTTTTTGAGTATCTTGGAGTATCGACGTGTGTTTGCATTTATGTGAAGAGGGTGATGTGAGGAGAGTTGTGTGTGAGTTGGAGTGATACATGAGAGTTTGTAAGAGAAGGTGTTTGGGACATGAGTGAGAGTATGAATCTTAGTCTTCTAGAACCATGATGCGCTACCACAAAGCCATCAGAGGTAAACCTGAGTGAGAGTCAGCCCGGAGGTTGCATTTTTGGTTCCGTTGCCGGGACCTCAATCTAGAAGGCGGAATGTTTAGGATTCGATTTCTAGCTCGAGAGAAAGTATCCATGAGGGATCACTTGGTGTTAACATTGGGGAATGAAAGAGCGGAGAGTGTGCTTGAGAGCGAAATTCCATTTGTTTATCCCATAGTCTCATATGATAGCCTAGAAGTGATTTTGTATGTTTTGTTCACGTAAACATGTCTTTTTGAGAGAAAAGTGATCTTAGACACCGAAAAGTATTTTTGAAGGTATTCTTCAAAGTTTTTATTGATTTTAGAGTGAAAGATAGAGAAAATTTACGTTTTTGTTTCAGGTCCAGATCATGTGTTAACAGAAAGATATGAGAGTTAGAAGTTGAGTGGGTTTTCACGGGTATCAAAAGTCTGCTCTCTGGAAAGTTTGTACAGAGTTGATTACTTTTTCTGTATTTCAATTTAGGCTTTGAAACTTCGTACGAGTGTGTATTGGAAGATAAGCTACGTTTGAGTCAAAATTTCACTGAAAGATCACGTCTAGAGACGAAGTTATGTTGATTTGAAGTTGAGGGGGTACAAAAGCAAGATAACAAAGCAAAAGTTTTTGATTTCTTTATTCACAGTTTTCGTCAAGTAGATAGCGTTTCTGGGAGAGGTCTTTTGAGTGGTTTCTACCTTATGGGAAAATGAGTGAACAAGAAGGTTGGAAGGTTAGGTTATCCAAAGTACCTCAAGGCTTGGATGTTATAGTGTCTTTAGACTCCAATACAAGAGAATTCAAGGTGGAGTTTGAAGAAAGAGTAGTGAGTCAATCTCCAAGAGTCAAACGTGAAACTTGTTTTTATTGTGGAGAGGAGGGCCATAAGGTTGTCAATTGTTCCCTGCGGAACAAAGATAGAAGATTGAGGAGCAAGAGGAACTTGGGAGATTTGAAACTTCACTTGGGACCATCATCGCCACATGAATCCCAAAGCGCCACCTTCTGTGACAATTGCGGAGTGATTGGGCTACCAGCGGGACACGAATGCAGCGGAGTGAAGGCACTTCTGGAATCACTTGTGGAAGGGTTTGACGGCAAGCTAAGTGCTGAAACAGAGAAAGTGACCTCAGCGGGTTCAAGCTCCAACTGAAGATGGAGATCATCATTCGAATGATGGAGAAGATGATGATGAGGGTAAGACTCATCGTATGCCTAGGAGAGGAGAGAGCTTTGGCTATCTTGGAACAACCAATTCCTTTTGTGTTTCCTTTGATGAATTACTCAAGGATGGAGTTAGTGTTGTTTATATTGTATTAGGAAGCCCCATATAAATTTCCAATAGAAAAAAAATAAAAAAAAAAAAAAAAAAAAAATTAGTTGGAAATGGGGAAGCTTCCGGTATTTTATGGGAGGGAGAATGAGGATGTAGAAGCTTTTGTTAGGGACTTCAAGAGGGCTTGCATAGGAAACAATGAGAGGAAGAAAGACGAGTGGGCTATGCTTTTGCCGGATTTCTTGGAGGATTCTGCTCTCAAGTGGTACAAGGAGTACAAGAGGGAGCATTCGGAGGACGACACGTGGGAGACATTAACGGAGAACCTGATCGAAAACTTTCTTCCCAGTGAAAGTTATGAAAAGTTGATGTGTGAGGTCACCTTCTTGAAACAAGGAGAGAACGAGAAGGTGAGGACCTATGTGGAGAGAACCGAGAAGTTGGAATCTAGATTCCACGTGGTGTTGAGGAAGGGCGGAGACGAAGTGGATGCTACAATGGTGGGGATAAGGGCGATGCTCATGAAGAACTTCGTTGGAGGTTTGAGACCAGAGATTCGAAGTAAGGTGAGATACGAGAAGCCCTCTTCTAAGGCTGAAGCCATTCGAATTGCTATTAGAATGGAGGAGAGCTTAGAAGATGATGATTCTAGCTTGGTGGCTAGAGAAGTAGCTCCACCGGTTGTAGGAAAGTCTATTGTTTCAAACACTTCTACTTCATCCACGATAGCGAATCCTAGTGTGGATTTTCAAAATGAGTTGAAATCTATCACGGAGACTCTAGCAGATCTCAAGATCAATGTAGTACAGTTGTGGGAGAAGAGGAATCAGAACGTAGTAGGAGGCTCTAGGGGGTATGGAAATTATCCTCCAAGAGGAAATCCACCTTCAGGAAACTTTGCGGTTTCTTGCTTTTCTTGTGGAGGTCCTCATTTTCAGAGGAATTGTCCTAACCCTCGACAACATGATGGAGTTCGGCACAACAACAATGCACCGGCCACGCAACAAGCCAAGGATAAGGGAGTAGCATCCATTGATGTATTCCCTCATCAATGCACTTTTGAGAAAGGGGAGAGCTCAAAATCGAAAGTGGATATCCTTGCTCATGAGAAGAAGCGGGCCCGATTTGCGGACGAGTCGATTTTCATGGAGGACACGCCAAGTCGAAGTACACGGTCAAGTGGAGTGAGTCAACCAAGAGTACCAAGGAAGAAGTTGGGCATGGATGACTTTTCCATTTCATCTTCTCAAGCTAAGTATGACGTGGTGGAGGATGTAGGAAATCAGAAGGCCAATATAACAGTTGGTCAGCTGATTGCCTTGAATCCAGCCATTCGGAAGGAGTTAAGAGGAGGTCTTATCTCCACAAGGACCAAGAAGCGGAAATCTAAGGGGAAGGCTCACATGACCAATGTGGGAGTTGGGGTGGTGGATGCGGCTGCTTCGGAGGTATGTACACATGCTTCAAAGATCGAAGTGAGGATCAATGGACATGATGTATCAGATGTGTTGGTTGATGGTGGATCGGCTGTGAATGCCATGTCTGAGAGGTTGATGCAGAAGTTGGGTATGCAACCTTCTAGACCTTCTAGCATAATTGTTGGTATGGCCAACAAACAGAAGGTAAGACCACTGGGGGTGGTAGACAAAGTTGTGGTTAGTGTGAGGGGAGTGCAAACTTTGCTTTCCTTCCAAATTCTCAAGGAAGCTAGCTACGACTTGCTGTTGGGACGTCCTTGGTTGAGGGCGGTAAGGACTACGGACCGATGGCACAAGGGCTATTTGAGGATAGGCCCAAAGAACCATCGAGTTAAGGTTCCTTTGACGAGAGGAGGGGAATCCACCACTGACTCAGATAGACCAACTGACGAGTATTGGGAATCTGAGAGTGAAGAGAGTGGTAGCTTTTCAGAAGTTGACACAGACATCTCAACTTCTGATCAAGAAACATCATCGGAGTACTCTTCTGATGATAATGTTCAAGTACAAGTCATTGCTGCCATGGAGTTGTTGCCTAGGCCTGGAGTGAAGAAAGATCCTGACAAAGTGGAGATGAGCGAAGAGGAGGTGTGTCGACGACTGTCCACTCTCAGGTTTGGTCCCAAGGTTACCAAGGAGGAAAAGGCAAAGTTTCTGGATATATTTCGCAAATATATTCATGTTTTTGCCTTTAGTTACAAGGATCTTAAGCATGTGACGTTGGAGACTCATCGCATCGAGTTGGAGGAGAAAGCTCGTCCTATTCGGCAAAAGCAACGCCGAATAAATCCACCTACGGCTCTTGTGGTGAAGGAGGAGATCGACAAGCTCAAGGAGGCTGGCTTCATCTACGAGGTAGAAAATTCTGAATGGGTGTCTCCAATTGTGATAGTGAAGAAGAAGAATGGTAAGCTACGAGTGTGCGTAGATTACAAAAAGTTGAATGCTGTCACAAAGAAAGACTACTATCCCTTGCCTTTCATAGATGAGATTCTAGAGGAGGTTGCTGGCCATGAGTGGTATAGTTTTGGAGATGGTTATAGTGGCTATAACCAAATCCAAATTGCCTTAGAAGACCAACTCAAAACAACTTTTACTACTCCATGGGGAACCTTCGCTTTTAGAGTGATGCCGTTTGGTCTATGTAATGCTCCTGCCACTTTTCAAAGGTTCATGAATAGAGTGTTTGAACCTTTCATTGGAAAGTTTGTAAGGGATTTCATAGATGATTTTTGTGTTTACGGGAGGAAAGCGGATCATTTTGATCATTTGATCAAAATACTTCAACGGCTGGAGGAAGCTAAGGCTTCACTCAATCCAGAAAAATGCATTTTTGGATGTGAGGAAGGCCTATTGTTGGGGCATATCATCTCCAAGAATGGTATAGCGGTGGACCCAGAGAAGGTGACACGGATCATGGAGTTACCTTTTCCGGCGACTTTAACCAAGTTGAGGCAATTCCTTGGTATGGTGGGGTACTATCGACGGTTCATCTTGTCCTTCTCCAACAAAGCTCATGCCTTGACAAATTACATGAAGAAGGGAGTGGAGTACGAACTCATTTTCAAGGATGAAGCTGCAAAGACGGCGTTCGAAGTTCTCAAGAAGGCGTTGGTGACGGCTCCAATTTTGGCGAAACCGGATTGGGGTAAACCTTTCATTCTCTACACAGATGCATCAAATATTGCTGTAGGATGCACCTTGAGTCAATTAGATGATGAAAAGCATGATCATCCAATTGCCTATGCTAGTAGACAAATGGTTCAAGCGGAGAAGAACTACTCAGTGACAGAGAGAGAGGCGTTAGCTGTAATCTTCTCACTTAAGAAGTTTCGACATTATTTGTTGGGTGGGAGATTCACTATAGTGACTGATCATAAGGCTTTGAAATACATTTTCAACAAGCCTAATGCTGAAGGGAGGATAGCTAGATGGAAGCTACCACTAGCAGAGTTTGATTATACCATTGAGGATAGACCTGGAAAGAAGCATGCTAATGCGGATTTGATGTCGAGAGCATATGATGATGGAGGAGATCAGTCAGTAGATGACACCTTTCCGGATGAGGACTTGCTAGTCATGGACACGGTGACAACAGTACCGGAGGAGTACAAGGAAATTTGGGATTTCATCTCTAAAGGAGAGTTTTCTCAAGGAATGCATCAAAGGGAGAAAAATGCATTAGTGAAGAGATGTCAACCATATATGATCATGGAGAAGGTACTTTTTCATCAAGGAGCTGACGGACTTCTACGAAGGGCGGTTGGGAGAGGAGAGGCATTACAACTCATGAAGGAGTTTCATGATGGTGCAGTATGTGGAGGACATTTTGCGGGGAAGGTAACTGCCTTCAAAATTCTTGATGCTGGTTATCATTGGAAGGGTAATTTTAAGGATTGTGTGGAATATTGCAAAAGTTGTGATGTGTGTCAAGCTTTTGCTAAAAAGTCCATGAAAACCCCTCCTATGATTTCTGTACCAGTGTTAGGTCCTTTTGAAAAGTGGGGAATAGATTTTGTAGGTCCTTTGAATCTTACTCCTCGAGGGAATAAGTTCATTGTGATAGCTACAGATTATCTTACGAAGTGGGTAGAGGCAAGACCACTTAAATCTACTAATGAGAAGGAGGTTGGTAGATTTTTATATGAGAGAATCATTACTCGATTTGGTTGTCCATTGGAGTTAGTATCAGATAGAGGAGGAGAATTTGTGGGAAGTATGATTCAAGCCATGTTGGAGCACTTTTCCATCAAGGCTCGAGTGACCACTTCCTACAAACCTAACGCTAATGGGTTGGCGGAGCGGACCAACTACACTTTGTGTATGATGTTGGCCAAGGATGCAGACATGGACGGGAGTAAACACAATTGGGACAAGAGGCTCCATGCTATCTTATGGGAGTATCGCACAACATGGAAGACATCTACTGGATACTCACCTTTTCGGATGGTGTATGGAGTTGAGTCAAAACTTCCCATACAGTTTGACTTGACAACATTCACAACAATCCAGCAAAGGTTGAAGAAATCAAATGGAGCAGAAGCCATCAAGTCTCGCCAACAACAATTGATGGAGTTGGAGGAAGCTCGAGCACTAGCCATGGTACGAGTGGAGCGGGCTCAACAGTTGCAGAAGAAGTATCACGACAAACGAAGTGGAAACCAGAACTTGAAACCGTTCAAGGAAGGTGATTGGGTGATGCTCTTTGATGCAATTAGATACAAGAGAGCTAGGAAAAAGTTTCTTCCTAAGTATTTTGGACCTTTCATAGTTGAGAAGGTGTGGGGAAATTTCACTTATGACATCAAGGAGTTAGGAGGACGTCACTTCGATCGAGTCAACCACGACAAGTTGAAGTTATTCCATCGAAGATCAGATTCTTTCACTCCGAGGGCGTAGTGAAATCTTGGTCCGGGGGTAAATGTAAGACTGGGTGTTGCACATATGTACTAAGTCTTAAAAGTGGTCAAGGGAATAAGGATGATTAGCCAAGGCATAGCTAAGACTAGCTAGTTATGACTAAACTAGTTAGTTATAACTAAGTTTATCTAGTCATGACTAAGTTTAGCTACAATCTCTATAGTTGGCGGAATAATTAGCGGAGTTCTAGAAGAATGGAGTGAGCACTTCTATTTTGTCTTTCACAAGGAATGAGCACTTCTATTTTGTCTCATACAAAAGTTCTAGATTCCAAGGGATTAGATATTTGACTAGAAGCTTGGATTTGATTGGTTTGACTAAATGTATGAAAGATGATTGGCTAGACTAAGTCTAATGTTGACTTAGTGGCTAGGAAGCTTGTAGAAGTTTAAAAGCTTCCAATGGCATGTCGCCACCTCAACCTTGGATTCCGGAAGCTTCTAGAAGGTTTAGGTAGGCCAATGGCATGTTGCCACGTAGAGAAGGTTAGTCAAACTTACCTAGGTAAAAGTAAGTTAGGAGAAATTACCACATGTTACTATGGTAACTTCTCAAGTAGTATAAATAGAGAGGTAGAGTAGCACCTCTCAAGCAAGTTTGGAGAGTCATGTGTGAGGACTTGTTTCAGTAATGAAGGAGTGAAGTTTTTGAGTATCTTGGAGTATCGACGTGTGTTTGCATTTATGTGAAGAGGGTGATGTGAGGAGAGTTGTGTGTGAGTTGGAGTGATACATGAGAGTTTGTAAGAGAAGGTGTTTGGGACATGAGTGAGAGTATGAATCTTAGTCTTCTAGAACCATGATGCGCTACCACAAAGCCATCAGAGGTAAACCTGAGTGAGAGTCAGCCCGGAGGTTGCAGGCCATATCGGCACACACGCACAAGTCAATTAAATTTCATATTGAATTTATGATATGCTCTGCCTTCTATCACACTCCAAGAATGAAGACATCTATCAAACTTCTCAAAGCTGTCAAAATTCTTTCCCAATCTTACACGCTAGAACTCTCTTTGAACTTCATCCGGACTTCTTCCAACCAAAACAACCATGTTACTTGTTTGATATCTAAACATCTTTCAGTGAGAATATCCATGTTGAAAAATAGTTTAAGGTGGAAGAGATATACGGTATGCGTTGGAAATCTCAATCATTGTCGGTCCATTGTGATAGTATGCCTGTGAAGACTCCACATACTCGTCCATACTCTCTTGATTTGTTAGCTCCCTGCAACAACAAAAAAAGTTGGATAAGAATTCATTTTTGCATTATTCACACATCCATATGCTATATCCAAAAGATCTTGAAAGTTTATCGAGGCGACTGAGATAAAAGAGACCTTAAGTTCCTTGTGGCCCGCATCCCACCACCTCTCAAATGCACCAACGAGAGAACGTTCAAATGTGACGAGCATCAGAACAACTTGATCATGACAAAGAAAACACTACAAGGACCAGACCACGTGAAGTGACTGGGAAAGAGCCACTAGTCCTTGTTAGAAGTTTTTGTAACATTACAGCTAAATCGAACTTTCGGCAACCTGTTGAGTAAATTTGTTCTCTTTTTCAAATTGAACTTGACTTTCCTTCTTAGCTTCAAGAATAATACTACCATCAACTGAACAAGTAATACATCTGAATGTCATGGATGTTATGCTTTAAACAATGCTCATGCACATGTCATACGTAAAAATCATAAGCCCTGCACGATGCCTGAACCGAGCTCGAGTCCAAAAGAATAAGTAGCTAGAGAAGACGATACAGAAGAGAAAATATACGAAGAGAGAACTTTTTGGTATTGACGAGGATATCTCTACAAGTGAGATTCTACCAAAGAACAAGGTAAAAATTTGTATCGAATACCTTGCTGCATCCAAGCCCTTTATGCATTTAGAGTGTGGTTTGAGAAACTAATGCCAAGAGCAGACACAAGAATGACACTGCACTGAGCGTTGCAACCGAATTTGTGTTAGTACAATGTGCAGCAAGAAATTCAAGGGGTGCGACACGAATGTTCCATCAGATATTATCATCGAATAAATTATGTTATTTGAAGATATACTAGGTACCACAGCCGGCAGAGATTACAACTAGTATAATTAAGTGTAAAACACGCCACGATGGCCGGGCTTTTACAGAAGCTCAGCTGTAGGAATGAATTTTCTCTTTGCAAAACCAAGAGATAGAAAGCAAATAAAAGTAAGAAAGAAAATGCATAATATGATATAAACACAAAAGAGAACACTCAAGAAATCCAATTCTTTAGGTATAAGAAGATATTTAGAGGGAAGAGATTATAACGCCATATGAAAGAAAACTTGAGTATAAACCTAGTGTGAACCACCAGACTTTAGGCTCGGCTAGTGAAAGAAAACAAAAAACAGGAAAAGACGCAAGAGTATACTCGTAAACCTGAACATGTTTCAAAAAGAACAGAAGTTATCGCAAGTTCTTATTAAGAGATTTCATTTGTCAAAAAATGTTGTCAAGAAGATAACACAAGTAACTACTAACAAAGTCATTAGAGATAATTAAAGTAAGACGAAGCAAGATAATGAAGTTGGGAGAGATCAGAAGCATGAGAAGACTTCTAAGACTCGCACGACTCTTTTATTTGCATAATTGTCTGCATTTCACACATACGAGGAAAATTATATTTTATCTTGCATTTTTTCTCATATTATCTCATGAATAGAATGAATCATGAGACAACATGCAAGAATCTAGGTTACAACTGTAACCACAAAGACATGATTGACAATATGTAGGAGAATGCATGGCATGAATCGTATGGATGGCTTGGGTCGAAGTCTTTCATGCCAACTGATTGCTCGAACGCCTTTCCGCGTACACGAGGTCACAGTTAACCAATATGGCTGAACCTAATTCTTCAGTCCTCACAATGAGCTAAGACTACTTGAGGAATTCCACAAAGATATCAATTCATTGAGTTCATACAACAAGTTTGGTAAAATTGACAACTAATTGTAGATCAATCAAGATTTTACCTCGCCTTTTGCCAACGAACACAATGCTACGCAAGCAATATCTAAACTCTAACAAGATTACACGCTCTTGTTCTGTGATCAAACTAGGATAAGGTTGAGTTGAAAGAAGGGAGGGGCAATAAAGAGGGTATCTTGCTTGTCGCACATCAAAACTAATGTCTAGACGAAGTATGAGTAACAACTGCTTTCCACCCGCTCTGTAAGACCAGGTGTTGCACATATGTACTAAGTCTTAGAAGTGGTCAAGGGAATAAAGATGATTAGCCAAGGCATAGCTAAGACTAGCTAGTTATGACTAAACTAGTTAGTTATAACTAAGTTTATCTAGTCATGACTAAGTTTAGCTACAATGTCTATAGTTGGCGGAATAATTAGCGGAGTTCTAGAAGAATGGAGTGAGCACTTCTATTTTGTCTTTTACAAGGAGTGAGCATTTCTATTTTGTCTTATACAAAAGTTCTAGATTCCAAGAGATTAGATATTTGACTAGAAGCTTGGATTTGATTGGTTTGACTAAATATATGAAAGATGATTGACTAGACTAAGTCTAATGTTGACTTAGTGTCTAGGAAGCTTGTAGAAGTTTAAAAGCTTCCAATGGCATGTCGCCACCTCAACCTTGGATTCCGGAAGCTTCTAGAAGGTTTAGGTAGGCCAATGGCATGTTGCCACGTAGAGAAGGTTAGTCAAACTTACCTAGGTAAAAGTAAGTTAGGAGAAATTACCACATGTTACTATGGTAACTTCTCAAGTAGTATAAATAGAGAGGTAGAGTAGCACCTCCCAAGCAAGTTTGGAGAGTCATGTGTGAGGACTTGTTTCAGTAATGAAGGAGTGAAGTTTTTGAGTATCTTGGAGTATCAACGTGTGTTTGCGTTTATGTGAAGAGGGTGATGTGAGGAGAGTTTGTGTGTGAGTTGGAGTGATACATGAGAGTTTGTGAGAGAAGGTGTTTGTGACATGAGTGAGAGTATGAATCCTAGTCTTCTAGAACCATGATGCGCTACCACAAAGTCATCAGAGGTAAACCTAAGTGAGAGTCAGCCCGGAGGTTGCAGCTCTTGCTTGAGCTCCGCCAAGGCGAGACAAAGTATGACGACCGCTTTTCATCACCTCTCGCTTGAGATCCGCCAATGGGAGACAAAATATGATAAACAACCGCTTTCCACTCGCTTGAGCTCCGCCAAGGCGATTGACGAACGCACCGTCTGTTCCTACTAGAATAGTGTGACGTATGCCGTCGTTGGGGATCCAACAAGAAGGATATAAATTTTTGACCATGACAATTTTTGACGGATTACAAAATTGTGAGAGCATCGACAATCTGGCGTATCCCTCCCAGTGATCCCGCGCTTTAGTAAAAGCAAAACAGTAAAAGCTCATTCATCCTCCATCACATCATTGCACAGTAGCAACTTTTGACAACTCTTTACAACAGGAAGCAAGAGAGAAATTGGTCAAATTGCGAAAGTATCTAATATATTCTATGTTTGTGACAGTTTGCCAAATCTCAAAATAAAGACGTTGAACAAGACAAAGTTCATTAAAGTCGAGAGTTCTCAAGTTGAGCGATTATTGAAGAATCCTCAATCGATAGTGTTACAAAGTTGATTGAATCATAAGAAGGCAGAATTCGACATTGGTACCCATTAGGAAAAAAGATTACAACGATTGTCATAAGTGTATGTACAGACATGCACTTATGTTTCATAGTTAACTAAGAAGTTTTTGAATGGACCGACTTTTCATATCACAAATCTTAACTTAAAACCATAACAAGTCGAACAATACGGCATGATCTACTTGGTTGTGAATCAAAATTACACATCGTCTTACAAGGAAAGCAATTTAGCGAGCGAACAATGAACGTTGAGCGCAGATGATTGCATGAAGTCAGCATGCAAAGAATTGCTCAAAATTTCTTAAAAAATTCACAAATTTCTAGAACAAATTTTCTTCTTGAACAAACACAGTTGTGAGGTTGTGTAACACTAGGGTTTAGAGAGAAGTTCACTCGAAGATAGAAACGTAAACTCTGAAGATGAGAGATACCAACAATGGTTCTCCTCTCCCTTATATAGCTCTCACCAACAAGTACAAGGTGATAAGATCTAATCCCCACCATCCATACCACTCCTAGTGGATGGATGACGTGGCGGATAACCCTAACAAGCACACGGATCGCTGACGTGGCGCACCCAACTAACACACTAACTAACACACTCAATCCTTACCTACAAGCACACGGATTGCTGACGTGGCACTGTCAACTAACACATCCACTCTGTACCTACCAAGTGCGCGGATCGCTGACGTGGCAGCTATGACTAGTGCACACTAAAGTATCTACATCAATATTCAGAGTAACCTCTACTTTAGTTCTAACTAACTAAAGATGGTTACAAACCTCCCTCCTTTTAAGGTGCAACGTCCTCGTTGCACATACGTTCAAACTCCTGAACTATCAAATGTGCATTTGCTAAATTTTTAGCTGGTTCCCAAGTTGATTCATACGATGGATAGCCTTTCCATTGAATCAAATACTCTACTTTGGGATATTTATGACCTCGAATACGTTTCTTCAGTATCTTTTCTACCTCAAACTCCTCATGATCTGCTATCAAGGTTGGAAGAGGAGGTGGTGCTGGTTGATTGGTGAATTGTTTTGGTCGTGGTACATGTTTTCGCAATCGTGACACATGAAATACTGGATGTATTTTCATATGTGACGGAAGTTCCAACTTGTATGACACTTCACCAACACGCTTCAAAACCAAAAATGGACCAATGTACATAGGGTTTAACTTTGGTGTTCCTACAAGAGACAAATTCGTTGTAGAGAACCAAACATGATCTCCAACCTCAAAAATCACTTCTCTACGATGAGCATCGGCATGCTGCTTTTGCCGATTTTGAGCTATCACCAACTTCTCCTTGGCCTGATGTAGTCCTCGGTGAATATGCTCCACGAATTCGTTGACTGCTGCAACTTTGGTCGAAAACTCCTCTCCTTTCGGAAGTCTCATCAAACTTGAAGGAGTTATCGGATGAGCTCCATACATAAGAAAAAATGGAGACACTTTTGTGGACGCATTAACAGAATTGTTATATGCAAATTCCACAAGTGGCAAAAGGTTGTCCCACTCTTCTTGCTCTTCTAATGTGAATGCTCGTAGCATATCCTCTATGGTTCTATTTGCCCTCTCAGTTTGTCCATCAGTTTGAGGGTGATAGGCCGTTGACATTGCTAGTTTTGTTTTGAAAAAACTAAACAAAGTTTTCCAAAATAAACTAGTGAAGTGAGTACCTCTATCCGTGATTAACACTTTGCTTAAGCCATGATTCACAAAAACTGCATCTAGATACAATTGAGCTAGTTGTGGAGCTGTTACTGTTTTTGTGGTTGGCCTGATGTGAATCATCTTGCTCAATTTGTCCACAAAAACCACCACTGAATCATGTCCTAACGAAGTCCTTGGTAACTCACATACAAGATCCATGGTGACATGTTCCCACCGCTGTTCGGGAATAGGAAGAGGTTGTAATAAACCCGCTGGTTTTTGATTACTTGCCTTGTTTTGTTGACAAGCAACACAACTTCGAACGTAAGACTCCACATCCTCACGTATTTTGGGCCAATAGTACACTCGTTGTATACTCTCCACGGTTTTCTCCACTCCCACATGACCTGCAATGGCTGTATCATGACTTTCTGCCAAAATCATTGTGCGCAAATCGTGATCTTGTGGAATCCATATACGCTGATTGTAAAACGCCAAACCTCGAGATTTCTCTGCCTTTCCAGTTTGTAGTGCTCGAGTGATCTCTTCATCCTCCTTTGTGGCTTGTGACATCTTGTTCCACCAATCCGCCTGAATTTTCACTTCTGCAACATGATTCAAACAAGGCATGCGTGTGAGAGCATCTGCAAGTTGCTTCTTTCCCTCCACGTACACAATCTTCATGTTGAAGCGTTGACGCCACTCTGCCCATCGAATTTGTCGTTTGGACAGATCCTTCTGAGTTTCCAAATAAACCAAGGGTTTATGATCAGTCTCCACCACAAACTCCTTATCACCCAGATAATGCTTCCAATGTTTGGTTGCCAACACGATAGCTAACTCCTCCCGTTCTGTCGTGTGATAATTTTGTTCCGCCGCCACCAACTTTCGAGAATAGAAAGCAACTGGATGCCATCCATCCTCCCATTCTTGTTGAAGTATGCCACCTATTGTTGTACCTGATGCGTCAGTGGCCAACTTGATAGAACGGTTAGGATCATACCACTTGAGAATAGGTGCGTGTAACAAAGCATCTTTCAATGCTTGAAAAGCTAACTCTTGAGCTCTTCCCCATCTCCACTTCTGACCTTTCCCTAACATGGAAGTCAAGGCCTGAGCTAGTCGAGCAAAACCTTTCACAAATCTACGATAGAATCCAGTGAGCCCTAGAAAACTCTTCAATTGAGTTTGATCCTCAGGTGCTATCCATTTCTGAATGGCATCTATCTTCTCACTCATCACTTGGATTCCTGTAGCTGTAACTCTATGACCCAAGTAATCTACTTCTGACTTGCCAAATTCACATTTTGAAGCTTTGGCATACAATTGATTGTCTCTTAAAACTTGAAGTACCTCTCGTAAATGACTTCTATGATCACTCAAAGTTTTGCTATACACCAATTTATCATCTAGAAAAACAATGACAGATTTATCTAGATAAGTGCGAAAGATATCGTTCATCAATCCCATGAATGTAGCTGGTGCATTAGTGAGACCAAAAGGCATCACCAGATACTCAAAGTGTCCATACCTAGTACGAAAAGCTGTCTTGTGAACATCTTCATCTGCAATTCGAATTTGATTGTAGCCGCTTCTCAAATCTAGCTTGGTGAAGTACTTCGCTCCTTGAAGTTGATCAAACAAATCATCCATACGAGGTAATGGATATTTGTTTTTCACCGTTTGCTGATTCAACCCGCGATAATCGATACATAGTCTCATGGATCCATCCTTCTTCTTCACAAAGAGTACTGGAGCTCCATAAGGTGAAACACTTGGTTGAATGAATCCCTTGCTCAACATCTCCTCCACTTGAGCTTTGCATTCTTCCAATTCGTTTGGAGCCAAACGATATGGAGCTTTGCAAGTTGGTGTACTTCCAGGTATCACCTCAATCTTGTGATCAACTCGCCTCTTTGGTGGTAATCCTGCAGGTAGATCATCTGGAAAAACATCTTTATACTCCATAAAAATGTCGTTCAAGGACTCCGGGATGTAAGGTTTGTCCGTGGACCCAATATCTCTTATAAGTCCAAGGAAACATACATCATCTCTAGAAATGGATGCTGTACCCATCACAAAGAGGGGTAAATTCCTATTCTGAGATCTAGTTCTATCTCCATAGATCTTCCATCCGCTACTTGTAATCACTTTTCTTCTCCAATCTACCTTCGGATTATATTGTTCCATCCATGGCATTCCAAGGATGACATCATACCGAGCTAAACGAATTACTCTCCATTCAATGCTCTCCTTGTATCTACCTATGGATAATTCTACACTCCGTGGTAGTGTTTCTATCACTTCAGTTTGCCCGTTTGGCAATTCAACTTCTTCACTCACGTCCTTCATCAACATCAAACCTAACTTCATAGCAACACTCCTTGATAGAAAATTCTCAGTTGCTCCAGGATCAATTAAAACTCTCACCTTGTGTCCTTCCATGAAACCATCAGTGACAATGAGTTGAGCTTGCTTCTTACTCCTTCCATGAGCTCCCAACCATTGTTTTCTTCCAACCTCGCCTTTTCTTCGCTTTGTAGAACTAGTAAGGCCGCGAGGCAAGATTACTGGTGATCTTCGTTTCCCGAAACTGCTTCCTCCACCTCTTCATACTCTATCCCCTCCATATTGTTGAACGGTCGTCGCTGCATGGGCCGTCCTCCTTGTTGTGTCGACCGAACTCGACAAAACTTGGCTATGTGACCCATTCGTCCACATGCATAGCATTGGCGATTGTCACGAACTCCAGCTCCTCCTCGAACCATTCCATTATTTGCATAACCTTCTTGCAAATTTGGAACTCCTGGTCGCCTAATCTCACCTCCAAATCTTGGTGGTGGTCCTCTTGTTGGTGCAAAACCTTCTCTACGTCGAAGGTTTCCCAACTCCATCGGTGTTGGACCATATGGATCTCTAAAATTGCTCACTGGCTCACCGTGTGTGACACCAAAAGCACCTGAAATTCGTTGAGCAATTGCGATTGCTTCATTCACAGTAGATGGATTGCTTACCATCACCTCCTTTCGAATTCGATCTTTCAAGCCTCGTTTGAACACGTCCAAGGCTTCAGCTCCACTCATATCCATGATAGATACTTGAAGATCACAAAATTCTTCAATGTACTCATGAATACCTCCTTTCTGCTTCAGATCCCACAACTTCATTCTTGCAGTTTGAAGAGAATCCACCGCTTGAAAATTTTGCAGAAGTCCTTCCTGCATTCCACTCCACGAAATGGTAGCACCTCGTTCTGAAAGCATTCTCTCCCATGTTGTGTACCATGTGAGAGCCTTATCCGTAAGATAAGATCTCATGAACATTCCTGCAATATAATCAGAAACATGAAAATGGGATAAATGAATATTCATCCTCATAATCCATCCCTCTAACACTCCCATTGCTCTACTCCCTTTGTAAGCTTCCACCTTACAGGATTTTCCCATTCGAAGCAAAAGATTTGCTTGATCTTCAATCTCTTGAAGACGTCTCCTATTTGCCTCTGCTGCATCAATAGGAGTTGGTTCTGGCTGAACTTGGGAAGCTTGAACTTGAGGTTCAACTTACATCTCTCCAACTCTCTCTCTCTCTACTTTCTCACTCTCTAATGCAAAGATTTTATCTTCCATGGCTTGCTGCTTGGTATGCCCATCTACTATCGCTTTTCTCAACTCCTTCATCTCCGCCATGATTGCATTGAGAACCTCACCCATATCAATTGATGTTCCCATGCTTTTTCACACTCCCTCTAATACAAAGTGAGTATAATCACTATGTGACCTCTCAACAAAGGAGTCACAAAAGGTGCAGGTGACTCTATCACAGCTCTATAGTACTCCTCTCCATAATTCCTCACAAGAAAATCTCTCCATATCCTCTTCTGTCTATATACTGTTCTAATCTCTACATAAGTGCTGAATCGAACCGGGACAGGTGGTTCGCGGTTCAAATCCATGAAACAATCAGTATAGAATGTATATAGTACAATCCCAAGTCTCTCCATAAGTAACTATTGGAAGAATCAGTGGCACTCTTGACTCCATCACTCTAGTCATAAAATCTGCACCCCAACAAGCCACAAGGTACATCCGAAAATGATGTTTCTCCATGCAACGAAGGTGAATATCGAATAGATTAGGAATTGGCCAGTGCGGTACTGGATTCCTGTCAATCCCGTCCATATCTGCAAAAACACAATGTCCCCCTTCCTCCTCTCTCTACATGCAGATGAATGACCTCTGCCAGCCTCTATACACTCCCAAGACTACACTCCATCATCACTCACTTGCTATTCCATGAGGGGTAATCCACACTCAAGGAAAGAGCAAGGTCGCTCTGATACCATTGTAACACTAGGGTTTAGAGAGAAGTTCACTCGAAGATAGAAACGTAAACTCTGAAGATGAGAGATACCAACAATGGTTCTCCTCTCCCTTATATAGCTCTCACCAACAAGTACAAGGTGATAAGATCTAATCCCCACCATCCATACCACTCCTAGTGGATGGATGACGTGGCGGATAACCCTAACAAGCACACGGATCGCTGACGTGGCGCACCCAACTAACACACTAACTAACACACTCAATCCTTACCTACAAGCACACGGATTGCTGACGTGGCACTGTCAACTAACACATCCACTCTGTACCTACCAAGTGCGCGGATCGCTGACGTGGCAGCTATGACTAGTGCACACTAAAGTATCTACATCAATATTCAGAGTAACCTCTACTTTAGTTCTAACTAACTAAAGATGGTTACAGGTTGGTTGAGCTCGTTCAGGCGAGTCACGATGCGAGCGGACAAAGAGAGCAAGCTCGCGAATAGCGCAATATCCCTCATAAGTGATCGAAACGCGTGAGATTCGTGTGAGGCCATGAGCGCATGTCGCGTTTGATCTCACGTCCACATGTGTTGATTCTCGCAGACGACACGTGAGCATACATATATTTACACATCATTCATTTCATAGACATCGCGCCATCTCCGTCATGTCACATCATTTCAAACGCGCAAGGTGCTAACTCGTGGTTCCACCACGTAGTCGTGAAGTTTATTTGAGGTACAAACTTATAGTGTGATTAGTGTTTTGTGTGAGTTTAAGTTAGGGAAAAAAATCATAGATAGTGTGGATGCTATGTGTATTAACAGTAACTATAGTTGACTATTCTAGGTTTTTCCAAGTGGTGCTACAAACTCGTACTATAGTTGTACTACACATATTTTATATTATACTTTTGAAAATTTTCTTGGAAGCTATAAAGTAAAGAGTGGCCGGCTCATTCCGCTCAATCCCAACTTTGCGTTTTCACAAGTTGATGGCTCAAGGATTTTTGCGTTTTTTTAGGGTTTATGTATGTTTCTAGTTTTCTTTGTTATTCTAGGTGACTTGACATTGAATGTTGCGGGATTTGATGAAGCTAACGGGAGTAGTTAGTAGGGAAAGGTGATTCTTTTTTCCAGACTAAGTCCGTTTGAGAGAAAAGTGGTTTTCAAGAACAGAAAAACATTTTTTCAAAGCATTTTCAAAATTTTTAATTGATTGTAGAGCGTGACGTGAGATATATTTTAATTTTTGTTTCAAGTCTAGATAGTACGGAGATAAAAAATTATGAATGTTGGAAGTTAAGGGGATTTTCACAAATACCAAAAGTTTGCTCTCGAACAAATTTGTACAGAAAGTACCATTTGGAGAGTACCATTTGTGGTAGTAACTTGCCATGCTAATTTAACCTATAGGGTTTGTGAACATATGATTCAATTCATCGTGTACTATACGCAGACAAGAGGGTTAAGCTTTTGAAGAGTAGAATTAAGTTTGAAGAGCTTGTAGATGTGGATTCAAAGGAAAAGTTGGAAGATTTTGATAAAAAAACGGTTGGATGATGCACAAGATTAGTAGGGGTGACATTTAGTGTGGTGCAGATCGGAGGCTCCACAAGTTTAGTAGGGATGATATGTTGTGGAGTTTATTAGAGGCTTGAGACTACAATGTAGTTAGTGTTTTGTGTGAGTTCAAGTTAGGAAGAAAAACCATAAATATTGTGGGTTCTGTGTGTGCTTACTGTAACTAGAGTTGAATGTACAGTAGAACCTGTTTAAACTAATACTGCTGGAACCGGAAGGTCAGTATTAGATTATAGAGTTTGTTAGTTTAGACAATATTATTTTAGACAGGTTTTACTATAGTATGTACTTTCAAGTTGTTGTACTAGAGTTGACTATAGTCCGTACTTTGAAGTTATACTACAAACTTGTATTACGCGTTATACTAGAGTTGAGTGTAGTATGTACTTTTAAGTTGTACTACAATTGTACTACTCACTTTCTACATTTTACTTTTGAAAGTTTTCTTGTAAAGCTATATAGTAAAGAGTGGATGGTTCATTCCACTAAGTCTTAACTTTGTGTTTTCAGAGTTTGACGGCTCAAAGGTTTCATCCTTTCTTTTAGAGTTTTGAGTGTGTGTTTTGAGATTTTTTTGTTTTTCTAGGTGATTTGACATTAATTGTTGCGGGATTTAATGGGGCCGAAGGGAGTAGTTAGTAGGAAAAGATGCTTATTTTCTCCAAACTACGAACGTTTGAGAAAAAAATGATCTTAGGGACATAAAAACATTTTTTCAAAGCTAACTCAAATTTTTTTATTGATTGTAGAGCAAAAGGTGAGATATATTTTAGATTTTGTTTCAAGTCTAGATCGGATGTAGATAAAAAATTATGAGTGTTGGAAATTAAGGCGTTTTCACAATTATCAAACGTTTACTTTCAAAAAAATTTGTAGAGAGTAAATTATTAACTTTTTATTTTGATTTATCATTCAAAAATTTGTATGAATGTTCAAGTTAATTTTTATAATTTGTCCAAGTTAAGGCTCAGACTAGACACAGGGCGAGATATCTATGAAGGAATAATGATGGGGAGTATAAGTCTAAAGAGTTGTAGAAGTGTTGTACAGAGCAGAGTATTATTTGCCATTTTAAGATAATTTATACTCCACAACAATACATTTTTTCTAAGAAATTCAATTTAACAGTGTTGGAAAAGATGCGGTATATGATGAGCAAATTTAGTTTACCAGGTGGAGCTATCAACAACGCAATTTATTTGCTAAAATTTTCTTTCTTCTAGTGCAATCAATTTTTCAACATGGTTTGAACTAAGTTATTAAAAAATAAGAAATTATAATCGTTTGAGATTTTTGATTGTATTGTTCATATTCTCACATCCAAGAAGCATAAAACTAAGTTAGATAGTACATCCAAGAACAGTTAATTTTTTGGATATGCTAGTGGATAGAAAGGTCATAAGCTATGAAATCCAATAAACCGTAAGGTGATTGTCACCATGAACATTTCATTCAATGAGCCCAGCTTATTGAAAGAGTGAAAGAGAAATAAGTCTCCTTGTACTAACAAGGTAAAATCTTTACTCAATGATATTATTGTCAGACAATTTAGTTACTAATGATCTCTCACAAGAAGTAGCACCGATATAAGTGGAGCAAGTTTCTGAGTAACAAGAACTTTAGGAGTTGCAAACTCTAGGTTGACTCTCACTTAGATTTAACTCATAGGGCTTTGTGATTACTCACCATGGTTCTAGATGACTAGGTTTTCTTCTCATTGTCATTTTTCAAACATACTTTCACACATTCTTTCTATTCATCACTAAGGTCCACACTTACATTGACACTCCAAAGTGTTAAAAACGTTACTCTTTCATTGATAAAACAAGTCTCTTTATGAATTCTCCAAACTTGCTTCAAATTCTATTTCCTAGCTCTCTATATATATTACTTGAGAAGTTACTATAGCAAAAAATGATTATCTAATTTACTTGTACAAAGATGAACTTTAGTAAGTTTGACTTGTTTCCAATACGTGACAACATGCCATTAGTCTACCTAAATCTTTTAGAAGTTTCATAATTTCTAGATTGAGTTGATGACATGCCATTTGATACTTTCAAACTTCTAAAACTTCCACTTGCCACTAAGTCAACATTAGACTTAGTCTAATCAATGAAAATTTCATTATTTAGTAAAACCAATTATAACTAAATATGAACTCAAAAGTTTTTTTTCTTGTAATCTAGAATTTTGTAAGAGAAAAAATAGAAGTGCACATCCAAATCTAATACTCTTATTCTTCCGCCAAATATAAACATTATAGCTAAACTTATGCATCATTAGATAAACTTAGTTATAACTAGCTAGAATTAGTCATACCTAAACTAACCATGATCAAGTCTTTGATTATTAATTTATTTTTTTCACCCATACAACATTTGATCTTACAAAGCATGCTATCATTGTTCAGCCTCTTGCAACAGCAAGTTACGATAGAGATCAACCGGAAACGTCAAATATAAAATCATTGCATTGTGCTAATAGGGCTACTTAAAGGTATGATGTATAGATCAATTCATTCATTCTCAAAGAATGTGATCTTAATACAGAGGATTGGGATGGTATTGCGTTGATCATGGAGAAAGTTGAAACTTCTTTGTTTAGGGAAGCTCAGGTTTTGGTCAATAAACTTGAGTAGATAGTTGCTATGAAGCGGAAGATGCAGTCGTCGATTGACAACAAGACTTGAAAGCTAGTTGATATGCATAGGGATCAAACATTGATTAACTTTAAGTGACTGTACAAGTTGAAGTACAATCTAGCATGAGATGATACAAGAATCTTCAAAGTCAAGTTGGTGGCTAGAGACTTCACACAAGAGAAGGGTGTGAACTACAACAATTTTTGTCTTCTTCTAAAAAAAAAGTACAATTTGTCTGATGTGTGCACTGGTTGCGATATTTAATTTTTTTGTGGATTGGATGGATGTGGTTACAACTTTTTTATATTGCTATTTGAAGGAGTAGATTTACATGAAAGAACCGGTTGGCTATTCGATCAAAATCTAGAAGATATTGATTTGTAATTTACTAGAATCATTGTATGGACTGAAGCAAGCTCTTTGATAGTGAAACACGTTTCTAAAGATGAATTCATAATAACATATGAATTCATCTTCATTCATCTTTTTAAGTATGTATAATACTTGTGTATACATGAAAAAGTTGGATGATGAGATTTTCAATATCATCATTCTAGTAGTTTACATGAATGATATGTTCATCTTGACGAAGATGCAATTTAATGTTAATCAATGCAATGTGTGAGTTGAAGTTTGCATTTAAGATGAAGGATATGAGAAAGTCAAAGAAAATATTAGACATGCATATTTATAGAAATTTTGAGAAGAATAAGCTATGATTGAATCAAAGCAATTATGTTCATCATATATTTGAGAAATTCAACATGGTCAATTGTAAAAGAGTATGGATTTCTTTGGCAGCACATTTTAGACTTTTTGTAGCTCAATGCCATAACGATGCTGTTGAAAAAGAAATAATGTTTTGTGTTCATTATGAAAAAAATTTCGGCAATCTCATGTATTTGACGGTACGCACTATTTGTTGAGCTACGTTGATACTTACTACAGATAGGATTTGGACAATAGAAGATCCACACATGGATATGTGTTTACATTTAGAGTTGAAATTATTAGTTGAAAAAGTATCTTGCAGAAGTGTCTAACTAAGTATAAAGCAGCAACAAAAGCATCAAAGTAAGCTATTTCATTGGACAGACTTATCATGTACATGGGATTGATACAAGGCGTGGTGAATCTTCATTGTGATAGCGAAAGTGCTCTACATTTGACTGTGAATCACGTTATGGATAGAGTAAAGCCCATCAACATCAAGTATTATTTAGTAACATTGTTTGATAAAACGATTGAACTAGTTAAAATAGACGGTAAACTCAATCATGCTAATGAGTTGATCAAAGTTACTTCTTTGAATAGTTTCAAACAACATTGTGTTATTATGCAAGTTGCGTATGGGAAGCATAGGTAGAGTTTGCTAGCATAGTATCTTGAATTAACTCTTTATATATATATACTTTATCTTGTGATGGTTACGATTCAGTTTTAGTTAATTTTTGATTAAAGAGTTATATTGTGTTATGCTTTCTTCTAAACTTTATCTTGAAATGATTATATAGGTTTTGGAGGTTACTGTGCTCTCTATGCTAACACGTTTATCACTCTATGAGTTACATCTTTATGTTATTACTCTATAATGTTATGACAACAATTTAGTTATAGTTAACTTTGGTTGACGAGAGGGAATTTATGTTAGAATTATTTCTAAATTTCTTGCATAGTTATTATATAGTTTAAGTAGTTTACTGTTTCCTCAATATGAATTGTGGGGAAAATTGTTGAAGTTGACTCCAATTAAGGAATAACCTAAATCCTAGTTAGAAAAGTCAGCAGGATTGGGGATATTTAAATTCAATGATTTCATACTGCATAATGTTTTTTCACTATTAGCAATACAGTCATTCTTGCGTGTTCGAGTCATGGACGTATCATTACACTTGGGTGAATCACTTTATTTTTGTGTCTCGAACTAACACATTGATTGATTTTACTTAAAATTTAAATATGTTAATAAGATTCAAATATATATTACATTAAAATTCATCAAATGAAAATGTGATTATAATTTGGAATAGTAGAATTACTTATCACACTTATTGTTGATTAATAAGATTGAATCTATATTTTTTATCTTTTTAATGCATTGATCATTATATTTATTTTGTAGAGATAATGATTTTTTATGAATTGATTTATTTTTATTTTGAAAAATAGAAATTTGGTACAAAAATATTGAATAAAATTGTGAATATTTAATATGATTTTTATTTAATATGTTATTTAATAAGAAAAAAAATATTTGAAAATTGAAATTTCATTAAAAAAGTACGTATAGTTGAAAATTTCTACTTACAACTTATTTTATCCAAAATTGATTGAAAATGGAATGTAGAAAATGATCACTCATATTTAGATCTTAAAAAATTACAGAAAGTACTAGATGCTTGATCATGAATTTTAGATTGAATTGATTTGAAGATATATCAGGTGTGACAAAACTCCAATAAGCCCAAAGCAAAAATGAAGTGAAAAATTAAAGAAGACAATTCACACATATAACATCAAATGTTCACAAACTACTCTACATACTCATGTTCAAAAAATTGTAAAACAAACTTGGGGACATGCAACAATGTTATTCTACATAAAGTTGAAAAACTTTCAACTTTTGTGATATAGATTTATAATATATATGAAACGAAAAAAAACTTGTGAATAATATTACTGTTATTGTCCAACTTGTTATAAAGATTAAGCAAGTCCACATCAAGATTATTGATGTTTTTTTTAATATAAAAATAATAAGCTTTAACCATGTATGAAGATTATTCTAGATGTTTTTTATATTCATACCATCCTTTAATAACATGAAGTTGGATCTATTAAAGTTGTAACTGACATGTCATTCTATTCAAATATCAAAAAATTATTAAATGAATTTTTAAAAATTCGATTTCATTTATGTAATTAATTTTAATGATTTCATTTACAATTAAGAATGCGTTTTTTACTTTTATAATTTTTGCTATGATTTATTTCTGGACATAAGTTGTAAAAATAATTTAAAAATTGCTATTTAATTTGTATTCAATTCTTAGTAGAGTTCTCATGAACAAATATTTACTGATATGTTTCAAAGATTGCATTGAATATTTATGCTTTAAAATTTATGAAAAAATTATCAAATATTTTTAAAAATGACACACATTGCAGTTGATAATTTTTAAATTTAAATTGTTTTCATACTTCGATAACAGAAATGAATGATTCTATTTGAAAATTGACAAATTATTGAATAAATATGCTCTAAAAAATGTAACAATGTAATTATTTACATTTTCCGGAAATATAAATAATTTTTCTGATTTTTATCTAAAACAGAAGCAAGTCTTATTAAATGCACTGTGAAAACAGAAAATCCAAGCTACATCTCATAGACGGTTTACTATGTTGGAATTATATCTCTTCTGATTTAATGTCATGGCTTGTTTCTTTTAAAATTGATGTTTGTGACGAATGATGTCGCATAATTTCCAAATAAATTTTTCAAAAATTATATGTATATTTCTGATTTTGTTGGATTTTAAAATAACTTTCATTTGTTACATACGCCTGGCTGCCATTATGAAAAGCCTCCATCGAGTATTGTTAAAAAATATTAGTGAAAAAATTTCTTTTTGAAATAATATAATAGCATGTATGTATTAGATGATATTTGCAAGCTGGTCTGGAAAAGATTTTGTCTATAAGTTTTAAGTCCATAATGAGAATATGATATCTTAGGTTTAATAACACATTGACATGTTGTACGATATGAAAAATTAAATCCATACATTCATTGTGAATATGAAAGTGCAAATGTGATTTTTTAAAAATTGAACTAAGACAACTTGTATATCTATTATAGCTGAAACACTTGATAGGTTAGCAGTTACATGTATTCTATGGAGTGTATATTTGTAACCATTCATTAATAGTTTAATGATGATCTAATATACAGTTTTTTATGCCGAAGACTAGTACATCGCGAACAAAGGATACAAGGTAATTGAGAGATCATTGCCGCAGTTTTGAAAATTTAAAACAAATTTTTTTGGAGACTTCTGTCTAGGTTGATAATCACAATATATGTTCGCATGAATGAATGGTTGAACCAATTAGTAAAACTCCAAAGCAATGAATCTTACTTTCCAAACTCAATCAACTGTTCAACATGCCTAATGAACTAAGCCTTCAACTCCTTATCAAACAAAATATATGAGAATGATGCTAAATTACTGTCCATGAACTTCTACATGTTGAATAACGAGGATAATTAGAGTATATGATTATAATGGTATATGCTACCATTTGAGTGATATTCAATCCAGTGAAATTTAGATACTTATCCAATTGGTCTTGGGGTCTCATCTCACTCTTTTCGTGTCATTGGATGTCCTGATAGATTGATGGAGTCTGCCTATTCCTTTTTGCGATAGAATTTTTTTAACTTCTGCTATTGATCTATACGTGCCTGAATTACACGTCGTTGTTATAAAAATTTCTAGGATTGAGCTTTTATCATGCATGGAATTAGAAAAAAATACATATAATCAGTTGTTACAAAGTTTCACAACTACTCACATGGACGAAGGACCCTGGAACTTCAGTAATGAAGATGACTGTAGATAACTGCGTAAATTGCGGTCCAATCTTCGAGATTGCTCCTTCAAGTCACGGGGATTGAGGTTGATACCTACTGCAGATTAAGAGAATGTTTACCTCCCGTAATCCTAGTAAGTGCTTAAAAAAACCTGTTCCATATCAATAGAAGAAGTGGCCAAGTGGATAAATAAAAGAATAGAAAGACCGTACGAGGATAAATCCGAGCGAGTTACCTGGGGGCAAGATCCAAGCTCCATATAAACTGGAGGATTGACTTGGTAAGAGTGGAAGAGGAATTAAAATTGGCAAATTAAACCAATAATTTATTAATTAAATAAATATTCGACATTAATTGTATATCTGACATCAGTTTGGTGAGAGTGGAGATATCATGTATCGGGGATGCTGAAGTTAGATTACTGATTCTCAAAACAATGGGGTGGTTATTTGCCGTCGTATATATTCAAGCTCACACGCAGTATACAAGAACACATCTGCTCATGCAAATGAACTCGGTTTGTTAAAACTGCATAAAAACGTAATGTTAAGTTTTTTTAATATGCATCCATTTGAAGTTGGCCGCGTCAAGTAATATTTGTGCCCAAATCATATCGAAATGTGCGCGAAGTCAGTGGTTATTAAACTCAACTCAACCCCGTAATGCAAATAACGCATAGACCATCCAGAAAGGCCTATTGACTTCCAGTTAAGACACAATAGATGCTCAAGAAATGAACCCCGTCCCTTTCTGTTACGGAAATCGTGGGGATTGGATTCGGTGAAATAAAAGTACGCCATTCATAACCTCGGTTTAAACGTCCAGCTCTCCTTTTAATCCTCTTAATCGTCTCGCTTAAATACTTATCTCCGGTGTGGGATTCCCTCTAAGAATGTCTCTAAATTCCATGCTTATCCTTGGAACTCAGTTCCCATCACTTCCTCAGACTCCCCCTTCTCCTACTGCCTGATAGGAGACTTAGACTTCATCCTCTAAAGGAAAAGTTAGTAGATTCTCGCGTATACCAACTTGACTTGAATGTCCTCGGCTGATGAGACGGGTTGTTAATCGTGACAAAATGACGGGGAGAAAACTTCGACCAGAGATTCGGGGATTGCTCATCCCCATAGAGTAATTCCAGTATAGATCATTTTCCTTTATGAGTACTATAATAAGTTTTGGGAAAAAAAATTTCCCATGCACTAGAATTCAACATATGTATATCGTAGACTTAGATTATCCGGAATTTTCTTATTTTATTTGTGATGACGTATCATAAATGAGTAGATCAGTCAAATGAGCTTAGACAGGACTGTTTAGCAAACTTGGTTGTTACGAACTCGTGTAGGCAGGTATGGATATTCTTAAAATGAACATTTTAGAATTTGATACCAACAGTAAGTAGAATGAAGAACATTCTTCCAAGTATTTCTGTTCATCACCGTGACATACAACATCGAGCGTCCCCGTTTGTTACTCCACGTCGGACCATGAGCGATATCAGAACAACCCAATATAGCAAACTCTAAAAAAACCCGTACTTGAACGTGGTACGAATTCTTTGCCCATCTAGTTGGTTACAACCGACGATGGCCAACATTTCTGGGCTTATCACCTTCCAAGTATTTGTATAAGCCTTGTCTCCATTATGGAAATCGAGCAGATATTTATAGATATGGGAGCCCCACCGAATTGGCCAAAATAGTCTTCAAATAGCAATAGTACGGCCGCTGAGTTTGTGGGTGATCCGGTCACTCCCGAAACCTTGTTGACCGGGAATAGTTTACAGACCGGAAACCTGTTAACAACTTTCCGCCTGGTTTAAGTTTGCGTCGAGGATAAGGCGCAAGTAAGATAACCAGTTGTGTAATCTTATTCAGCGTTATATTGGTGTAAAGGTATGTTTTGTCGCTTCTGCCAATTAATCCTAAGCAGATATCATATTCAAATTTATGATATCTTCTGAAACAGGATGATTACATCTGTTTCAAATCTTTTGGTGTACATTCTTGTGTTGAAATTCAAATTAAAGGAGGAGATAGTTGACTCGATATAGTCTAAGTATAATTTTTATAAAAAATTCCTAGAAAGATCCTAGGTAGATATACTCATCGGGAATATAAATGGAAAAATCTCGATGTGACGATTGTTTAAACGTCAGTGTGACCATGGAGATGACCTAGTCTGCATAGCCGTGGTCGATGTTGACAGGTGATGTCTTCATGTCAATTTGAACAAAAATATGACTTCGAAATGTTCTGAGATGTAGGGTGGTTGTCGTACTTTATAACTCAGAGTTTACATTTTATTTATGTATCAATTATTTCTTAATCCAATTACTTTCTTACGTGTCCCTTTCATCTCTAATTGATTAAAAGATAAAAGGGGTTCCAGGATTATTTTTATTGAACAACCGCCTTGGTAGGAATGAATGATAAATATGCTAATATAAGTAATATACCTTTTACGATATGATGGTGTTTTTCAATCTATTTGTAACCTACTTGGAGTATTTTACAGAGAAGTAATCCTATAATGAATTTATTTTTTATGAATATCACGTTTCTATACTAGATATTGTCTTACTAACCTTAAATAATTTTTAATTGCAATAACATGTGTCACAATCTGATTTATGTTTTATACAGGATAATCAGTACTTCTTTTGGATATTGGAGATATATGTTTATCATCCACAGAGAAAAGAGACATCAAAACTTTATTTTCTAGCGTCAGAATCATGGAATGTATATGTCACCCAATGTTGGTAAGTTCTTTGTGTTTCACCTTTGTATTGAACATATATGATTCAGTCCAGGTACAGGGATCGTGCATAGTGACTTTAGATTCCTGCACTTGATGTATTCTGGATCTGCCCTCGTGGAACATAAAATTGAGCATCCTTTCATGAACATCATGCTCCAAGATTGTGAGGATAAGTTTTGCATGCCATGCTCTTATGATCTCACTTTTATATCCCATGATGTATTTCATGATCCAGTTTCCAATATCTTTTGAAAGGGCTGAGAACTGCACCTTTGACTTTTATCCATATGGACTCAATTTTATGTTTGTAAAGTTGTTCATGCACGGTCCACCTGCAAAAGAGCATATCAACCGTGGAGGATACCTTTCTTTCTTGAGTAGAAAGAGCAAATCCCATACCAAAGTTCTACAACTTTTTCCATTTGAGTTTCTATATTCTTCTTCACAAGGGCAACAATGATTGTGGTTTTAAATGTAAAGGTGTTGAAAGGCATGTGATAAACTTACGAAGACTGGACGAAAACACAGAAATTGAGATCGATTATAACTATACGTAGGAAGAGTGATGCGTACAATTATAGAGAGATAAAGATTCCAACTACCATATGGTAATAATACTAACGACAGCAAAGTTGTTGATAAAGAGCCGTCATCACAAACACGTACCAACAAAACTCAAGAAATTCAACAAACTGAAAATTGTAATTAAGTTTTAAAAAAATTTAAGATTTACTTATGAATCTTTGATCAGTTTCAAGTCATTTCAGGGCATGAAGTTGTATATATTTCGAGCTCTTTGGATGTAACAGAATTCCTATTCTATCAAAGCAAATTTTTTTATCATATTTTCCAGAATTTTGTTGTTCGTTCTTATAAAGTACATTAAATAAAGAAAAAAATGATTTCGTTGGAAGATATGCTAGGTAGCAAACTTACCATTTTTTCACTATTATAAAAGCAACTAGAAACAACATCGTTATTTCAGACTTAAACTTCAAAATTCAATATTAAATGAATTTCAGTTACCTGATCATCGTACTTAGGATTTTCAGTGCCAACTAGTCCAGGAAGGAAATGAAATTTCTATGCATCAACTGTGTGAAGATTGATACTTTACTTCATTTTTTGTATGACAAATAAAAAATATTATTTTAAATAAGGCTACGTTGAAATGAACTTGAGATTAGCGAATTCAACTACAAGCATTCTATTCCATTCTCACGTATCTCCAAAAGAATGTAGTCTGGATTCAAATACGCATCCCAATATCTGATTTCATATCTATATTAAAATCTGTAATCTTCCTCTGCAAGTCTAGCTCATGACTTCGGTCTGAATTAATTCATTTCAGAAAGGGTTTTATACGATCCTTTCTCTTGGTAATGATGCATGTGAGAAGTATCATGCCTTCAGTGTTACTTCCTTGGTCCCACTCCAAACGGGCGACAGGGCTGGCTTCTAGACACTCCGATGACTGCACAGAATCTGCCCTTTCCACAGCAGAAGAAAACGTGGATTTTCCATTTGAAGAAGGCTATGATTGAACGTTGAGGGAAAGATTGTCATCTTCCCTTCATCATAGCGAAATGAAGAGAGACTGTGAGCACATTCACAGGAACGAAGGAAAAATTCGATATGATAATTCGGATCAGATTCAGTCCACCAAATTTAGCTCTACGATGGCAGAAATGGTCGCAGATCTTCTTTGATTATTCCGTGTTCAAACTGGTGGCAATGTAGCCGACATAATTATAATAGCCCAGTCGATTCTCAGTTGTTGTAGCATAACAGTTAGAAGAACCCAATTGCCACGAACGGTTCTTCCTCCTCGAACGCGGTTGTTACCAAGTTGGTCCTCCAACCGGGTTCCTAACGCTCCCTCCCTCACTCATCTACTACAGTACAGTAGGGACGCGTGTGGCGGTGCGGCCGAGGCCCAAGATCGGGTTCGCTCAGAAAAGAAGTCCAAGGGATCCAAGATCGGAAACCCGCTTTACCCCGCGGGTAGGGCAGCGTCGGCCGTCCGGTCTATACTCGGGCCGGTGATCGCATATCGGTCCATTATCCACACCAGCTCCCTTGCCCGATCGCCGATCGGCGCCGCTGGCATCTTTGCCTACGTGTCCGGTGACTGGGACCACCGTCGTCAGACTGACTTCGGCGCGAAGATAATCTCCACGCTTCTCCTTCTCCGGCGGAAGGCGGCGGTGGTATCTGCAGGAACGGCCTCCCCGGAAGCCCGGCCCACAGACGGGGATAGCCTCAATTCCTACACTGAAGTCGCCGGGATTTGTAGACGATCACGGCACGCGAGGCTCCGAGGGCTCACGGAGCCCCACCTAAATATCGCACCCCAGATATTAATCCGCCGGGGGACCGACCGACCACGGGCCGGACCAGGACCTTGCCTCGGGCCCTCGTACAGTTAACCCCGAATGGGGACAGCACACGAAGCCCCGTGCCAGCCTTCTCCGACCACAAAGTTCAACCACGGTTATCATACGCCTTTCCAGGATCCTACGATCCTCCTACCTGGTTCGCCTCCCAAAACACGGTGAAACAAGACCGCAAGAGTTACTAGTAACTCTCGCGGGTGAAAGTCAGTCGGAGGAATCAATAAAGATTCCTAGAATCTATTGATGCGACTGTTGGATTTGGTGTCAGGAAGTTATGCCGTACGTAGATGTCGTCGTCCTCCTCTCTCCGTAATTTGCTTTGCCTTTACCTTTACCTCCGGCATTACTCTACCCCGAGGACGCACTTACCGGCCAGACTTGAGCCTCCGGTTCTGTTCCGGTTGCCATCCCGCTGACCCCCTGGGAGCGAGTCGTCGTCCACGTCGCTCCGTCATATTCATCGCTCCGTCAAAGGTGTTAGTTACATCGATGGCCTCCGTCCGGTACAGAGAGAGTGTACCCGCGGAGGTTCTCACGAGCAGGGGATTCGTTCTTGTCCCCGTATGGTACAGGGAGCAGTTCGTTTATTGATGGGACTCCCTCCCTCCCATCCATCGCCAGACGCCAGATGCACGACTTCCTTCGATTTCTCTCGTTACCAGGAATCTCATGTCGCGACTCTTGGCCACGGGCCTAAGACTACTGTATATATATATATATATATATACATATCTTCCCAGAATTGAAAGGCACCTATTTCACTTTCTCACTCCAGTCAAATTCCGAGCTCCATGCAGAGCTTTGTTTTCTTACGATGTCACGAGGTCGTACTAGATTGCTTTTATATATTAGGTGATAAAAGCCACCATGTGAATATAATATACAGCGAATGAGAAGGAAACAAGTTGAGTGTCGTCGATCGGGTGGAGTTCTATAACTACGCTTCACTGGCCATGGCGAGAGAGTATAATATTTTGCATTTATGAGTGGGACCGTAGCTAGGGGTGAATAATCAGGAACAGCTTTCGGTACCTGGCTGTGTGAATTACATGCGACTGTACGTGGTTGGTCAAAAGGGCAAGCTCCAACTGCTGTCCTTGCAAAACGTCAAATGGAAGCTCCCGATGTCCATCCGTAATTTGACCGGTGTTGGATCCAAACGGCGTCGATAACGAACGTCGAAGAATTCCGAACCACGAAGACATCGTCTGTCTGCATTGAGAACACTGCAATCCAGACCAGGTCAGTGATCGACGGTTATACGGTTGTCCGATCGATCGTATTTCCAGTGGAGACTCCGTCAACATAACGAGTTCTCAGCGAGGGGTACTCGTGGAAGTGTATGGCGACTGCGAGTGTGTACTACAATGCACCTCAGCCACTTACAAACTCCACGCGGCTACAGAAGAAAAAATGAGGACGAATGCGAACGACCGTGTTTCTGGGAGAATCTCCACACGCGTTCGATGGACTTGCGTTGTGGCAAATATCGAAGAGTTTGAGTTCCAGAGACTGCAACCTTTCAACCCTCAGGTCAAGGTTTCTAGAATACAATAAAATCCATCTGCATAATATAAATCACTACATAATCCGCTATAATATCTGCATATATATATATACATATATATGTATATATATCTCCATCCATCCGCTTAATATTTTATTATTTTCCTTTAAACTTATCATTTGTTCATCATAATTCTCGGACAATTTTATCTCTTAGATTTGCAAGTATTGAGGTGTCTACCATGGGTGGAACCAAGGGGCACAGCATGAACACCTCTCCTGGAGGCCAAGACAATTAACTGTTCAGAGATTGTGTCGTGAGAGGTTAGATAATTCATTTATGGATGAAGCTTTTGCTACGTAGATGAACGAGGTTTGACGGTAGAGAGGTTCTGCGACGGAGTTGGGGTTTGGCACACAGCCGTAAGTCGACATCGGGGACTTAATATAGACGATCACGAAGTACCGTCCTGGTGCGAGCGTGCAGGGAGCGATGGATGACATTGAGAGAGACAAGGATGGTAAGGCAAACAGTCAAATCTAAAACGAGCCCGGCCAGCCCGCCCGCCCGCCCGCCCGAGCCGAGCCGAGCCCATGAGTGGCGGATCGCATGGCATGTGGTAGCATGTCACCCCGCATTCGCCACACCACCGCACCGGAGGAGGAGGTGGTTAACACGGAGCTCGCATTCATGGGGCGAAGAGGGAGGGGGGAGGTGATCTCGACGAACAACCGGTACCAGCACCAGCACCAGCGCAAGATGCAGTGATTGCGAAGAGTGCCCGGCCACGAGAAGACGAGCTGGAGCTGGAGCTGGAGAGGGGAGGAAGGGGAAAAGAAGGTGTTACGGTCGATTCCATCTGCACACACACTGCGCGACCCGACGAACCCGCGTCGCTTGCCCGGGGGGTACCAAGAAGCGGCAGGGATGAGCAGGGGGCCGAGTTTGTCCGACGGGCCGCGCGCGCGCGCGGCTCGGTGGCTGCTTGTTCCCCTCCCGCCCGGCCCGCTGCCAGAGCTAGAGCCAGAGCCAAAGCCAGAGCTGGAGCTGGCTTCGAGCCGGGACTGCCTTCGGATCGGAGGCCCATCTGGCTAGCGAGGACAAGAGCGCGGGGAGATCTTCAATGGGACGCCAGCAATATTCACTCGGGTTGGGGGATCAATAATAATAATGGGAGAAATAATAATAATCACAATTGCCCGAATTATTATTCCGGGGAGTCGAAAATTTATTTTTATATTTGAGCACAGCTCGTGAACCCGCAATTCGAATAATAATAATAATAATGCCCGAAGAATTATTTCCGGGAGTCGAGGATATTATTTCTTTTCCCTCAGTCGGAATCGCGAATTTAGCACAGCTCGTGGAGCCAGAATGCGAATGCTGTAGCCTCGGGCCCAAGCCCGAGACGGTCTGGTGGCAGAGAGAAGCGGGAGGCCTTTGGAGTTTCGGGCGCGCGAGCCTTTCTAGGGTTGCTCTCGCTCTCACCGCTACTGTCTACTGTACTCGTCCTCGTTCCCCGTCTCCCCCCACCCCCACCACCCTCCGTCTGGCCGGTCCCCTCCTCCTGCCCCTGCCTCTGCCCTTCCTCTTCCTCTTGCTCTTGCTTTTCTTCCTCGTCTTCGTGCTCGTCTTCCTCCCGTGACACCAGTACTTCTCGTGCTCGGTGTGGGAGAGGAGTGTTGGTAGTAGTTGTCACCGCTCGGGTTAGGAAAGAAAGACGATCATGAGCTCCGGATTAGCCTTCAGCTGAGCCACTGACTGGCGCTGATGCACTGATTCTCTGACCCCCTGACGAGTTTCGAGCAATGCCGGGCGCGCGCATGTAGATGTCGAAGTGATCGAGCAGGTCGGGAGTCGGGTCGACGCCCTCGCCTGCTGGAGCAGACGGATGAAATTCTGGCGAGCATTGTTGCGCCGGCGGCAGATTTAGAGTTGCAGCATTTTCGATCTTTCCGTCGTCGCGCACCGAGGAGGAGATAGAGATAGAGATAGAAAGAGAGAGAGCGCTGTGGTTTCCGCGGTCTTCCCGGAAGCTGGGGGCTCTGGAGAATTGTCGTGGCGACTAGAAGAAGATTTGATTTGAAGAAGATCCTCGAGGAGTGGGGGAGGGAGGGAGAAAGAGAGGGATTGAGGAGGCACGCAGGGTAGGATGGCGGTGACATCAGGCGTGGACTGGGAGGATCTGACGAGATGGCGAGTGGCAATGTTCGACTGGGAGCACGAGAGTTACCCCGAGCCGAAGGACTACATTTTGATTCCGATTTTTGCCGTATTCTTCCTGAGCGTCAGAATATTGCTCGACAATTATTTGTTCGAGCCCGCCGGTAGATTCTTCGTCTTCGGAAGGGGCGGATACAAGCTCAAGGGAGTGAGCGAGGCCGATAGGGATAACCTGAGGAAGACGCTGGTCAAGTTCAAGGAGTCGTCGTGGAAGCTGTGCTACTTTCTGTCGGCGGAGATGTTCGCGCTCGCGGCCACTTACAATGAGCCCTACTTCAGCGACACCATGAAGTTCTGGGTCGGCCCCGGCTCGCAAAATTGGCCCAATCAATTGTGCAAGAGCAAGCTGAAGCTGCTGTACACATCGGCCGGCGGGTTCTACACGTACAGTATTTTCGCGCTGGTGTTCTGGGAGACGAGGCGCAAAGATTTCGGCGTGAGCATGTCGCATCACGTCGTGACGCTGGCGCTCATTATCGTGTCCTACTGGGTGCGCCTGGGGCGCGTGGGTTCCATGGTGCTGGCGCTGCACGATGCGAGCGACGTGTTCCTGGAGGTGGCCAAGCTGACCAAGTACAGCGGCTCCGAGCTCATTCCGGCCGTGGCGTTCGTCGTGTTCGCCATCTCGTGGATCGTTCTGCGCCTGGTGATTCTGCCCTTCTGGATTATCCGCAGCACCAGCTATGAAGTGTTGACGGTGGCGGACAGAAGTCAACCGTACGGGCCGCTCAAGTACTACATCTGCAACACGCTGCTGATCAGCCTGTTCGTGCTGCACATTTACTGGTGGGTGTTGATTTGGAGAACTCTCATGCGCCAGATCAAAGCGCTGGGCAAGGTCGAGAACGACGTTCGATCGGACTCCGAGGAAGAGGATGAGAAGAACGATTGAGGAACAATTCTTCGAGGATCGGCATTTCTTCCAGTGCGGCGATTGGGGACGATCACTCTCCGTAGCGGCGCTTAGTACTCGACCGGCGTCTCCGTCCTGAAGCTCTCGACTCTGTGGGATCGAGTGTGAACATCAGCAGTTCGGTAGGCGAGCCGTAGTTGAGGACAATCCAGGTTCATTCGATGCGCTGGTCCTCGAACTTTTCATCATTGAAGTGGAGAGTGGTAAGGCCGCAGAAGACGTCGTTGGATCTGGACCGTCTTGCTTGTTTGAATCTTCCAATTTGGTGTGTGAAAGCAAGAGCTCCTTAGGGATTCGTGATTTTCGACAGAATTATGTACTCTATGCGGATGAGCCTGTGATGTTCTTTATAGGGAGGGGGAGTATTGTCCAAAGTATTGGTCATGAGTCTTGTACGACCACAGATGAAGCAAAGTTAGTCCAGAAGATCCCTGTGGCAGCACCGATGCATTCGTATGCTGCGACGATTATTCAAAGATCCCTACTGCATACGATGGCCCAGTGCGTTAGATCTAGAATGAGGATAGCAACCTCTGTAGATCACCAATAAGAGGTTTTCTTCTGGCCAAGGAAGCAGTCTTGAGCAAAGCGCCGGGTTCTGGTGCCCACTCATCCTTGAATGTGGATGCCTTGTGGCGATTGAGTTCAATTTTCTGGGAAACTTGTCCTGACAGAACCACGTGTTCGAGGGCCTCTTGCGCAATTTGCCTGCTTCTCTCATTCCTTCGTCTCCTTCACCTCCGTCTCCATGGACTCTTTCGATTCTGTAATGCATTTGTCACCGCTGTACGTCAATTGAGGATGGCTGCGCGAGCTTTTGAGCTTGTACAGAGGCCCTTGATTTTATGGGAATGGAGAAACTGGTGTGCACAGTCTGTCAAGCAGGTGGAGCTGATCACGAGAGAGAATCGATGTATTTCGGCACATCTTGAAACGAGCTCGTGGGAGAATCGTGGCCAAGGAATCGACTGACTTCTCCTTCGTCTCTGTTAGTCATGTGCTCTCTGTTTAGATTTTTTTAATTATCTCCAGTCATGTGGGTACTCTTTGGCAAGAAGCCCGCGACCTTTTCATGTCCACACCATTCATATGTCGATCGAGCCACGTCGAGTTGTCAGCGTGTGACGTCCTGCTGCACAAAGCTGAACAACTTCTCCTGCAAAGTTGGGGCTCTGTACTCACAATGACAGGCCATCGAAAACTGAGCTGTGGCTGGTTTTTTATCCGGGTCCTAGAAGCGTACAGAGGAGTACTTTTGTGTCAGAAGCTCACAATCTATGCAGGGTACAGCTTCAGGAAGTCCTGAGCCCGTGAATTGATTTGTCAATCCCTCCGCCACCTTCTTGCTGGCCCCTTCTCGTCAATCATGCCCACTGTCCTTCCTGCTCGCTCCTCAACTCCCCCCACCGAAACTAACCCTCATCACACAGAGTCGTCTGAATTCCAGGGAGTCAAAACAGTTCTGCCATCGAAGCTGTGGCGCATGCCCAAAGAAACGTACAGTAAGAATTTTGCTCTGCCCAATCTATGGTGGTTGCATCCACTCAGAGAAAGCAACCCGAGACTCAGTGGTGGTTACTACCATCTACAGAGTCGGACCCAAGTTCGATCAACAAAACCCAAGCTCCAAATCTTGTCATCAACTTCCGAAGCCGCTGAAATTGACTCGGCCTCACCGGCAGCCTCAGCCTCAGTTCATGCTTCCCTGTTCATCGCTTCTGTCTCCCTGCTGCACGTGAATCTGGAGCTTTCAAAACCGAGTCAGTCCCTCGCGGGCCCACGTTCTTAATGAGCCGAAGCTTTTTCTTCAATGATGTGTGTGCATGTGTTAGACCCTTAGACATGGACATTGTTTCTCATCGAGATGCTCGATAAATTGGATTTCCGAGCTCGGATAACACCGAGATCGAAGAGGCAGAGGCAGAGGGGGGACTGGTAGGGCCCTCGTTGCTCGAATTGCGACTTTCGTGCGGCTCAGAGTCGAGCTCCAGTTCTCCAATTCTCAGGAGAGAAGTGGAGGCGAAGAAGGGCTCACTGGGTCTTGACAAATGGAGCGACATCCTGACGCCATGAAAGGTGGAGATGAAGCCATTGGCGAGCAGGATTTTCGTCGTGCATATCTGGTGGCGGGCACATTCAAGTACGGACGGTGCTAAATCTAAAGACTACAATTTGGTCACTAGAGACATGTCCCTGCGACTTGCCAATCCTGGAGGCTTTAAATGGACTGGCTCCCCAACTTGTTGAGCCCAGTGTATGTAGTCTCCCAGCAAATGGATTATGGAATCTGTTTCTCTTGGCACGGCGCGGATCTCCTCAAATTATTGGGATTTTAGTTACATTTTTTTTTTGTGTATAGTATTAACTAGGAAGTTTCAATTTATTATTTGAAAGGAGATTTATTCAACGTTTTCGAGAACTCTTTGTTCTCTAGTCAAGTGACGAGTTTTATTGAGACTCATTTATTTTGTCGGGTTCAATTCTTCTTCATTCTATCATCATGACTTTTCAAACGTATGAAAATACTGTTGAAACGTAGTAAAGAATTCATTTGAATTTAGCCTTCATTGTTATGGTTTGTTTTTCAGTTCTTCAGTCACTGTTTTGGCCTTGATATGGAATATAGTACACTCTAATAATGAGCATATTTTTCCATATGATGCGCAGCTTCCATCGCCTTGTAGATACTGTAAACATATGTTTGAATATTGAAGATCGTATTGTTACTTGAAGGTCAAAAGACTTTTCACTTGATACTAAGCTTCAAATAGTTACTTGCGAGTCAAAAATTTATTACTTGGGTACTGAGGTTCATGTTGTTAATTGAAAGTCCAAATTTTGATTACTTCGGTACTTAGGATGATGTAATCATTTGAAAATCAATTTTTTGGTTACTCGGGTCATGAGGTTCATATGGTCATCTGGAGGTCAAGATATAAAAATGTACTGCATTGTTTCGTGTTGATTATCTCTCCTCATTAATGTTTGACAAACAAATATGACATTAAGTAAATAGAAGTGTATATACGCATGATAGTAAGGATTTTTTACGTGTCCCATTATGTACTATATTTTTCTTATTTTGTTTTACCAATGTATTTTTTAATATCATATGTTTATTTATGTTTGTCTTTTAGAACAGCTTTTGATGGAAGTATCAAAGTAGTCCTCGTGACATCTTTGGACGAAGAAGTTTTTTGTGTGACAAGATTTCCTACATAAAGATACAAATCTTTGTCAATTTGTGTAAGAAATGCATTTAATGATGAAGTAGTATGCACTTATAGTGTTTTATCTAATGAAAATTATCTACAAATATTATAGTTATTGAAATTTTGATTGAAAATATATTTATCATATATATATATATATTATATCAGTTAATTGTATATAACTGATACTTATTCTAAAGGTATTTTGATCTTACATGTAATATAAAAGCTTATCATTCAATTTCATACATGGCAATGAGTATAACTATTGTCTCTAAGAGCACTGTATGTATGTATGTATATATATATATGATAGATATTTGAACACTTTTTCATAGACATGTAGAAGTTGGATTACAAAGTTTTATGTAAATTTCAGGACTGGCCTAAAATTTATTTATTTATTTATTTGTCCTCTAGTCTTGAAGTTTTGGAATCCAACTTTACATGTCTATGAAAAAGTGTTCAGATATCTATCATATCAATATTGTATGATAACAATAATATGTTCATTTGATGTCTGAGGAAAGCCGTATTATTTAGTAAATGGTTGATTTTGATATTTCTCATATATTACTTGTAATATATATTACTATCTTTATTCATTAACTTATTTGTGATGCTATCGTGAATTCAACCCTGACTACTTCGTCGCAGTTACAAACTGCTTATAAATCCCTCTCTCAAGCCCTCCTCCTTCAAGTAGGATGGCCTGACAGCTCGCTTTCATCAATTTGCAATTAGATGTGTCCTATCCATCCTTTGGCTATACTTCTCGGTGCTACCGGATTTTTTTTTTAACTATTAACATCTTCCAGAGGCGATGATGTGAAGAACATAAGGAGTCGTGAAGTATTAAAGCCAACATCAACAACGGGGCCAACTGGATAACAAAGAAGGATGTTAAGAGCCCATGCCGACGAAAGGAAGAAGATGCACCAAATGTTATTGCATTATTAGCCTGTAGGGGGGTTAGAGTACATGCACAGGCGGTTTCCACGTGACCGCAGTATCTAACTTGAGCTTCGTCTGTCAACTCCACGTTCATAGCTTTTGCTTCCCATCCCGTTTTGTAGTCTCGCCAAACGACAGCTGTCTAAATTGGACTAACCTTCGTTCCAATGCACATTATCGCCGTGCTTGATCACGACAAAGCGTTCCGCCATGCGAGGATACAAAGCTTCCATTTGCTGCAACTTCAGATCTGCCTTTCGCTCCAAAGCTCGATAGTGCCATATCGATCTCCCTAGGCTTCCGCCAGAGCAATCATGAGGTTTATCTCTAGAGGGATTAGCTCTCTCTCTCACTTTCCTTTTGCCTTTGGACCTGGCTTTTCTCGCTTTTAGGGTCTTTCATTTGTCACTTTTCTGGTGGTTTTCGCCATTGTCCCTTTTATTATTTGTCTGCCCCGTTCCTTTACATTTGCCATGGTTTCAGTGAGGTTCGTCTCGACGTGAATATATCAAACCTGTATCAATACAAACAAATATGGCGCCGCTCGAGCCTTGAAAAGGGTAAGGATAAACAGGGACACTGTAATGGACATATCTTATCCAATGTTTCTGGTTCACTGGTATGAGAATATCAAAGGTAAGACTGACAATATCGATAATGGAAATCACATACTGCTGTGATGTGCTGTAACTGCTGTAATGTGCTTTGTCAAAACTGCTAATGATGTCAATATTCGGGTAGGTCACGGGTGACTTCAAAATGGTTTAACTGAAACTGAGAATAAAAATGTGGATGTCATTTTGGGCTACCTGGAGTTTCGCTCAACATTGGAAGGATTGAAGATTTATATTAACCGATGAGCATGTGATGTCAGTTATCCACCTGCGTGAGCACCCTCAGGTTTCGAACTGCTCAGCTTTCCATCGAACATCGGTTCCAGGGGCGCGTGACTGATAAAGAGGAGAACATTTTCTAAATTTCACACAGGAGAAACCCGCAACACTTGAGTATATCACTTTCATCGCACCGACAAGGTAGGAAGTCAAATTCTTCTCCATTGTACAGTATCTGTTACAGGCTTGAGTAATGCTTCGGAGTTTCGATGACCTGAGATCCTCTGAAGATTGAATCCCTGCTCTGCTCTAGATCTGCAACTCTGTCGCGCCCTTGCCTCTCACATCTGTAGTCCATACTGAACCCAAGCTGCCATTCCAGTCTCATTGCACTCTGCAATGACGCATAGTTATCATGTTCTGCTTCTCCTCCTCGCTCCCTCTTCCAAGTCAAACTCTTCGGTGCTTTCTCAAATTGCAGAGAATGATTGTCTTGCTCGGCTGGGAGAGAAAGTCGTCTACTATCACACCGCAATCCATCACCGAGTTCTATTGGAAAAGCTGCATCTTTCTTCGATTGAGATGTGCGGAGTGAATCCAGCGTAGAGGGTCGGAGGGCCCATTAGGTTTGCTTTCGAGCTAACGGATGCGTGCACTCGGTAGATCAATGGACATTGCACATCACCTGGTCCCCGATGAATACTGTTGTCTCTACTATACATGTAGAGCCTGCAGCAACCCGTGGGATTACATTCAAGCAAAAGCAGGCCATGGTGATGAATATGACGACGAGAATATGAATATATGAACATGACGAGAGAATATAAGTTGAGTGGTAGGGTTGTGAAGTATCAAGCCCACAGAATGTGGGGTACGATCGGAGGCTGGCTTCTTCAACACGGTGGAATCTAACAATCCTTAAGTATATTTATATTTGTATTCAGCTTTTCCAAATATTATATATACAATTAAGAGTACCTTAACACAAATGTGCATTCAATTACAGTTTCTCCATAATGACAATATTCACACATATTATAATCTGCTAATCATCAAAGCACAGCACAGGATGTGACCAGTTTCAAGACTATTAGTTTCATATTCAATGCTATACTAATATAAACATCGTTATCTTACAAAATTCCAACTATTCAAGCAATGGAAACCACAAGACTTCTGTATCTTGCCATAGTACGTCCCTTGTTTCCAACTTTTGGTCTTTACAAAATCAACAAAGAAAAAAATCACATACTTACGCATGGTAAGATGGAAATCAATCAAATGATTTATATTATTTTGACTATCATACCATTGAGATGCATAATTTGATAATATTAATTGCAATTATAAATAATTCATATCCAGAATTCCCCGATGTTAAGAATCTCCCTATCACCTCACATGCTTCTCATGAAATCTTTCTATCTCATATACTTTTCAAATAAGTGTAGATTGTATGATATAATTACTTGAAAACTCAAATAATATCCTTATATATATATATATATATATATTTGTTTATTTGTGACGAAATAGTATTATATCTCTAAACGTTCACAACAGCTCTTTTCAAATCAAACTTGAAATTATATAAAAAACGTCTCGACTTCCGTTCCACACATCTTGCGTTCTACTTCTTGATGACTGGAAGTATTCAACTCTTTTATAATGACAATAAACTTAAAGAAATTAGAGTCATGTTCATTCTCATTTAATGCAACTTTTTTGTCGCTTTAGTGAGTACGAGTAAGAAATCATTTCTCTCTTATCCATTCTATTCTCCATGAATTATCCGACATTTAATTCAATTCTTACAACTGGATGAACTTGTGCTTACCGATCAGCGAAAACTTCCAAGAGCTAGTGTATGTGCACATGCACAATGACAAGAAGAGAAGTTTCATGAATGTCATGGTCATGCCTCTCTATTCTAGGACAATGTACTATTCGTCCTATTGTTGCTAAAAAAGGACACGAGATGGTTCTTACAATAAGACACTCTCATTAAGCCGGCCCAGAGGCAGAGAAAAGAAGTGCTTTCTTTATGGGATCACCAGAAACGGTCCTACAGATGTTTCGCCTCATTCCAAAGTGCATTATACTGCTTGACGTACATGATGCCTTCCAAAGCAAAGTCTGTCATAGAGGAACAATATGAGTTGCGACGGTAGCACATCAACGAGAAGTCACCCTCGACTCGACTTGTCGTTGGCATCACTATCGCGAGACCCGCCATGAACTGCTGCAACTCTACGAAGCGAGAACCACACGGAGATCAGGACTTGGAGAACACAATGCGCGTCTTGGATTGCAACTGCGACATCAGCGGCGATTCTTGGTTGGTAATACGAATCAGGTCCTTGTGTTGCCGGCAAACAGTCTGCAGAAACTCGGACCCGAAAGCCGACCGCAACTGCGCCTTGTGGTTCGCAACCAAAGAAATGAAGTCCACCACCGATGTCTTGATCAGCTCCAATGGCAGACAAGGTGGAAGAAAAGCCGATTCGCGAACAGAAGACTGTTTGCCCGCCATCACCTTGACCACGCCGCTCATGGCTTCGAGATAAAGAACTGCACAACCACATAGCACTCGACTCCTACAACGCGCGTCTAGCTTTGCATCAAGCTCGGCAACATCGACGTCGATGCCTTGGAGTAGTAGCTCCAAACCAGCAACAGTCACCGAGAGCTGTCCCTTGGAGACAATGCTACCGCCAAATGACACCGGCACGTCCAGACTGCGAGACTCGTCTCGCTCGTGGAGCATTGCTCCTGGAGCTTCGCGAGAAGCACGCGTAAGTTGTCGTACTGCTTGACGACAACACTAGACTCAACTTGAAGGGCGTCAAAGGTGATGCTCACAGTCTGTAGGAAGTCGTAGACAACAATGGCAACCAGCCATCATTCCTTCGGCGGGGCCGATACGTATCGCTTCTCTTCGAAGAAACCGCACACCGTGGATCGGTTGGTGAGCAGCCACTTCAGCACCTACAGAACGCAACATATAATTGATTACTTAGCCAACCAGACAACAAAACACACAAGCAGTAACAAACACACCTTCGACACGGACGTCCACTTGACGTTGATGTAGTAAGGACACTTGCTCCCCATTCGGCAAACTAAAGTCTCTTGTCGCCGCAGCCAGCCGATGATTGTGGTCAAAATGCTCATGAACGGGAAATCACTCATGTGAGTGATCGCATGCAACGCGGCCTAGATGATGAGATCCAACTGATGAGCCAGACACCATACTCGGTAGAATGCCGGCCAGCTGACAGCAGTGGCGAGCTGCGATGTGAATCCAACATTGTAGCCCGTCATGTTTGGCGCTCCATCGGTGGACGAACCAATGAGCTTATCCTTCCACATTGGACAGAGAGCATCAAACACCTTGACGAAGAAGTTGAACAAAGACTCTCCAGTGTGCGACTCTTCGAACAAGGGTATCGCCAGCAGGTGGAACAATAGAAGATCGTCGCCGACCTCGAGACCCGGAAATCGAATCCGCACATCCAGGTAAGAGTTCCCGAAGTCATTAGTCGATACATCACTCGCCACCGCAAATGCCCACGACTTCGACATCACGTCCGCAATAATTTGTAGGCCAACGGCAAATACAATTCGGGAAAAGCATGAAGCCTCTCCATCCGAAAGGCAGTGAGTCTTCGACGCACAGCCAAGACGGTCGTGGTTCTCGAGTATTACTCGCGAGATCTGCCGGAACAAGAGTCCGGCGGCGAGCAAGGACACGACATAGTCGAACTGCAGCGGATTGACGATTGTGACATTGTAGCAAGACACGACCTTGGAACCATCGTCTTCGATCACGTACTGAGGCTCGGAAACATCCATGCCACGATCGCCACGAAGTTCCTTGCCGCCGTCGTCGTCCCGCGGTGCGGCCGGCATCAACAGCTCCAGGATGATGACGTCGACGATGCTCTTATCGATTGTGAAGATGCTCTTGCGGCCAACAACCGTGCTGCGCTTCTCAAAGAAAGCATCAATTGGCGATTGCTCGAAGAAACCCTTGAGAACCTCCGGCGTGGAACTGGCCAGCTTTCGCAACGCTTCGTACTCTTCGAACTTCTTAGGCTGCTGCTCCTGCATGTGCTTGCGGATGTTGTCGCTGTGAAACACGTCCTTCAAATGCTTGTTATTGGTTGTTCTCTTCTGCTTGCGTCCATCGGCGACTTCGTCGTCTGCGACCTCGCGGCCCCAGCACTCGCAAAAGCGACGAACAACGGCTTGAACAACGCCCTTGTTCTCATCGCGGGCGGTCATTCGCAAGCCAAACTCGAATTCGAACTTATCTTGGTAAGGAAAAGACTGTGCTGTCTGTTTTCTTCGGGGCGGCATGGTGCTCAGCAGGAATCAGCGATCAGCTTGACGCGAATAGAGGGTCCGTTGGGCTCCAATTGCTGTACAAGAAAGTGCGACCGGAGTGCGACAACTGCGCCACGCACTTGTTAAAATAGGAAGCAACGCCAGCCTTAGAATAGGACATCGTCGTATTATAAGGGGATTGTCCTACTTTAAAGAGGCATGGTCATGGTGAACAAGAATCACTTTCAAATGCAACACTTCACATTCAAGACCAATAAAGTTTGCCTTATATTGATATCAAATCGATTAGTTTCTCGACAATCAAATTCATATGTGCTATCAATGCCTAACATACTGTAGTGTTGATCTCCTCGCGCCTCTGTTTTAATTTGAATTGCTCAAATTGCTCTCAATGTAAACTTTCTAATTCAGATTCTCCATTATCAAATCATTTGCATTATCACCAGCATATTTGTTAACCAAGACATGAGTTGAATCGTGAAAGAATTTTGATCACACGTATGTTATGTACAAACTGCAAAAAGTTGATGAAAATTTTGAAATTTGAGTCTTCATACAGGCAAATTTCTTTTACTCTTGCATGCTTAGTTCAAATTCTTAAATGGATTAAAATTAAAAATCAAAATACAGAATATTACCTCTAATAAATAACATCTTAACAATTTACTTCATTCATTTTTGAATCATTTATTATTATACCATCACATGACCAACATTAATCATCCAAATACATAATCATATATATAATTATAAATATATGTAAAAATCATGTTAAAATTTGTTGTACCACAAAGTATTTTTTAGTATTGCAAATTCATACAAAAGTTCATGTCTACGATTTAAATTTCTTAATCAATAGTGTGACCCATACTAGTTTAAAAATTATTCTTTAGAACATTTTGTATAAAACACTGAAGTGTATTCTAGATCTTTGTATCTTTAATTTCACAACGTGATATTAAGATGCAAAGAGTGCATTTTAGGCGCGGCAGATCAGGAAAAAATACAATCTTTGTTCAAAGAAATGATGAAACAACGGAATTAGAACATTAGATTGTGCATCACTTTATGAACTAGATAAAAAAAAAAGAAAAAAAAAAGGGTAAAAAGTCGATGACGAACAAAATATGGAAAGAGCTCATCATGCCTCACAATAACAAAGGGGTTATTAGGAATTATATATAAATAACATCACTCTGAGAAATAGAAACAACGTAAATCTTACGTTTGAAGAAGGGCTATTCTCATATGTCTCAAAACGTTCCACGTGCAACAAGATCATGCAACACAATATAACCGAAGCTTCACGTGACAATACATCGCCTAGAAACGGTATCCTTTCATTTCATCGTCCTAAGGCTTGAAGAAGCATTCCTCTCGTTCTTCTATCCACTTGTCACACTTCTTTCGATGAAAGTGGTCTTCGGACCGCCAGAGGATCTAACGTGATGTCACTGAAGTAGCAACCACGAGAGATTAAACATTTCTCAAAGGAGGAAGTCCACCGGAAAGTACAACAGACAGAGAGATGATTCCTCCCTAGCCTCATGGTCTCATACGTGGAGGTGTACACGCGAAGCGACGTACATTATGGGCAGCATCGAATCCAATAAATGGGCCGCATAAACTGATCGACGAAGTAGCGGCATCCCTGTATGCGTATCAACGTCCATGCAAGATCGAGCGCCTGGGCGCCCGCGCCCAGCGCCAATCAAGGGCTCAGATGCATCGTGAGAAGGGTTTTACAGGAACAGCACAGCATTGGTCCGTCTGTAGCTACAGACGGACCAATGCCGGGCCGGGCGGGGCCAGGCCCTGCCAGCTGGGGCCGGGCAGAGGCGCCTCGTCCCGCAGTTGCCAGTGTGAGAGAGAAGCTGCGCTCTTATGAAATCGCAGTGGCACGAGAAGAGGACGCATTCGGGACTCGACTGAGAGAAAGGAAACGACAGCGCTCGAGAATTTCATCTCTGGCTGCGCTCTGTCCTCTGCAGGCAGGCAGGCAGGCAGGCTGGAGCTTTTGCCAACATGGTGGTCTGACATGTGGGTTCTCGTCGTCTCGGTCCTTCTTCTTGATTGGAAAATGTTACTTTATGTGTGCAGCTGTTTTCGTGTCTCGTGTCTTGTTCCGGAACCTGGAAATGGAAAGCTGTCGGGTCTAAGCGAATTTCCGTTAAGAAATTGCGTCGAGGATTGGGGAGATTTTGTTTCGTGGCAGTGGGGATGATGGAGTAGGTTTGTACAGGGGAATGAGGGTCATTGTGATGGGTAGCTGAGAATCGCAGGGCTTTGGGTGGAAATTTGAATTTTGCGGGGTTTGGTTTGGTGTTGTGATGTCTGATCTTGATTTTGCTTCGCTGGACTGGATCCGAGCAATTGACTTCGTGATTGTTGTTTGGAACAGTGATTCTTGAAGGGTGGGATTGGGAAAATTCTGTGTGTGGCGCGTTCCAATGGCGGCGCCCGCTCCTCCCAAGGGTTGGAAAGTGGAGTACGCGAAATCTGGAAGGGCATCATGCAAGATTTGCAGTAATGCAATTGCTAAAGAAACTTTGCGCATTGCGAAAGTGGTGCAGTCTTTCCAGTTCGATGGATTCATGACGGTGAGTTTCTCGCTGATTCCAATTCCTACATTTTAATGTCTAGTGATCTTTGAACGCTGTTTAGATATAACCGGTTTCAGTGACTGTGAACTCTACTGTGCACTTCTGTCTACCAAGTGACGTCGAAGGTTGGAAATTTGTGATAGTCGCATCGGTGGAGAATCCCATAAGAAGCTGCAGCTGAAGCAGCTGAAAGCTTTGGCACAGAGTATCTCTGTCATCTCACTCCGTCCGTGTTGTTTCGAAGACTAATGTTCACCATTTTGTTTCATATTTTAACGTTTCTTAATTTGTTCAGCTCACGTGAGACTGATGCACGTAGACCTAGGTCCATGTTTAACGACAAATCCGCCAGTGCATTTTATCTTGTTCCGTCCAAGTAGTGGAGAGATTGGACCATCCTTCCCAGAAATTATAATTTCCTTGTTCATGCCCGTCGCTCATAGGCTTAATGTGAATGAAGGCAACAATTTTATCACGTGATGAGAGATTGCTTGATCGATCTTCCATAGCTCATGGAATCATGAGCAGCCCGGTAATCTTTAAGGTTGTAAATTCTTTGAAGCGTGTTTTATAACAGAGGAATTGCATTGCCCTTCAAATTCCCAGTAATCTTAAAGAACGAGCAGCAGACTTTGTTTTTCCCCAAGTATCACTGGCACGAGAATGAGAATGCCAGAGGACACTTGGTGTGAAGCTTACTGCTTATGCTGACCGCTCAGTAACATTACTTCTCCTGACAAGCCCCGTGGTTTTGTTACGTAAAGAGTCTTCTACTACTTGAAGTGCCTACTTGTACAGCTTGATGTAGCTTTTCTCATTGTTTTCACTTCACAGGTGATTTTTGTTCAATATAAACATCCTAGCTCCGCAACTCGTATATATGACTTGTACTCGATCTTCATATATAGATATATATCGAAACCGTTGACATTAAAGTTCTGGCCGCACGCTTTTTATCCATTCACATTTAGTGACTGTCTGCTTTGGCATCGATGACCAATTTGTGTAACTTCTCCATGTTGAATATTCGCGTGTAATTTACATTTGCTAATATGCCTTCTTTGAATTTCAGATGTGGCATCATATGAAATGCATACAAAAGAAGCCAGGGCGTATTAAGTCGTAAGTTTTCACTTGTAATTATCGCGAGAAGGGTCAGATGCCTTTCCTTTTAAGCTGAAGATTTTATTTCTTGAAGCAATCATTATAGTTGTGGTCGAAGAATGCTTAAATAGTAATGCCGTTGGATTACGGGATTCTCACGTCAAGTGCATGATAGTAGATAAGACCGAAAGAGGCGGAGAAGTGTTGGGATAGTGTTTTTCTCGTACTCCAGAAAAAATAACTTTGTTTTAAAGGTTTTCCTTGACTAGCATTAGAAAGAATAGAAACCTACATCATACTTCATGCTTACACTTGATGCTTCACAGGTTGGATGATATAGAGGGCGTGGATGATTTACGATGGGAGGATGGCCAAAAACTTAAGAAATACGTTGAAGGTGGAAAGGATTCTACAAAGGAGGAGGAGGAGGAGGATGACGAAGAAGCTGGTGGTGAAGAAAGTGCGGGAAATGGAGAGTATGCCTGCGAGAATTCCAAAAGTTCCAGAGCTATGTGCAAATCCTGCAATGAGAAAATCAGCAAAGGAGAAGTAAGTGTATCACGAAAGCGAGAAAAATGCCTGGCGTATTCACTGTTGAGAAAATAGCATATTCAACGTTGTGACGGGATTTAGCGAATCTGATATAGTGCCAGCTAATGCGTTCCCTCTCCAGGTACGGATGTCTACAATGGTGGACACTGGCAGATTTGGCAAAGCTCCCGCTTGGAGGCATGCCAAATGTTTCCACGAACTGGGTTGGTGGACGAAGCCGATAGATGAATTGCCTGGGTGGGACAGTCTTGGCGCAGATAATCAAAAGGTCCTTCAGGATCTTTTCAAGTCTTCAAGCAAAGGTTCTAAGACTGGTAATTTTCGTTGCAACTACCTGATGAGATGTTATGTTGTTGCAGTCAGAATTTCTTACTGTTTAGAAGAGTTACTTTTGTTCTCCAACTTTGATTTGGACGGATCCGTATATGTATCTAGCTAGTCTCTGATTTTCAATCTGAGTTTCATACCGATGAGGAATGGTGAACACCCCCTGGTTTTGAGGTATCCATCCCTTACAACAGTTCCATAACGAGCGATTTAGATGACATACTTACACCAAGGTCGTTCCCATGCACAGGAGGGAAAGGTTCAAAAAGGAAAGCTTCAGAAGATGAGAAGATACCGTCTGGGTCTACCGCAATGACAGTAGATACTAAGAAGGGCGCAAAAGGAAAAGAAGCAGCTAAGCGCCCAAAGATTGAAGATGACGAACCTCTGATAAAAGATAAGAGGACGACGAGGAAAGCGAGCGAAGAAGCGAGTGCACTTGTTGACAAGAAGGGCAAAACTGTATCTGGGAAAGATGCAAAGAGACTATCTTCACCCTTGTCCGATGACAGTTCAAGCGAACTGGATAAGAAGCTGGAGAAACAAGCAAAAGCCATCTGGGCTTTAAAGGACGACTTGAAGAAGAACGTTGTAAGTTCGGAGATGCGGACCATGTTGGATGCCAATTCGATGGATGTGTCGGGTACTGAACTCGAACTCAGGGATCGCTGGTGAGTAGGTCACAGCTTTTTCCTTTCTGAGCGGCAAATGGCGGATGCATGTCCAGTCTGTGTTTACGGTTGTCCAGTTTAGGTTCATCAGAACACAAGGTTGTACTTTAAGTTTGGTCAAAGTTGTAGAGATGAGAAGTATCTGATGATGGAAGATATGTCTTATCCTTTAACAGCTTGATTTATACATAACTACCTGAATCGCAAACTACGCGGAATGGTTCATTGTGTCATACAGTTCAGCAAGTCGTAGTTGCCGCTGCCATTTTATGTCCAGATTGTCTTCAAGCGAATCATGATTCCTTTCAAAAGATCAGGGACATCCTGAAGTCTGAATGAGTGAGGGTTGGATTTCTTTCAGTGTGGATGGCATGCTATTCGGCGCTACCGGCAAGTGTCCAATGTGTTCAAGTCCAATCGAGTATCGAGATGGTCAGTACAAGTGCAAAGGCTTTTTAACAGCCTGGAGTAAATGTACCTTCACTACTCGGGAACCAGAACGAAAAGCTGGAAAGTGGAAAATTCCTCAAGATGTTCTAGATGGAAACGACTATCTGAAAGAGGTTGGTAGATATCCTATAATCTCCATTTGATTCTTTTTCCAGTGAATACATTGATATATACACTTTGGACTCACGATGGGACGCAACCCTATCGTCCCCACGCCTGTGACATCCGTGGACTATTTGAGTGGACAATTCTCTACAGCTCCATCGTATACGTTCAATTTGATCGGGTTTCCTTCTTCCTCTAGTCCCTTAATTATATCTTAGAATCACTCACTTCGTTTGTAATGCGAATTTTCTTTCTTCAAGCTTAAGACATTTGAAAACCTTTTTTTGAGGCTTCTCTCATTCTTGTTTTATCTTGAAGTGGTCGGAGAAAGATCGGAAGAAGCCGAAAAAGGAAGCACGTATTTTAGTGGTGCACGAACCGGTGAAGGTTGATGTTCGAAAGCAAGAAAAGGACAAGGCAGCGAAGACAATTGCCAAGGGTCCGCTAGGAGGACTTTCAGTCGCCATTGTTGGAAGACTCGAAATGACTCAAGTACGTTTCTAGAACATAATGTGATTCTCTTCTGAAAATGTTACAGGGATCTCGGATTGCTCATGTGAAGTTCGAAGTTCGTCTAGCTGACATACACCACGATGACACATGTGAATATAATTGTTCACGGTATTCCGCACAGGACATTAGCACGTGGAATGATGTACATCATAGCTGACAGACAGTTTCTGTTTAGCTCTCATCATCTGGGCATCTGATTTATCACTGTTGGGGATCAAGTTTATACAGCTGTTCCATTAAAGTTTCTATATGTGCAATGGACGAGATTCGAGTACCTCGTAAGTAAACCAGCTAGTAGTTGTTTTATTCTTCTTGTAGATGTTATGTTTCATCTTTCCCGCTTGACAATGAATTATGTTTGACCATGTATGACAGGCTGCCTGGAAGAAGATGATTGAGGAAGCCGGAGGTAGCTATCACTCAAGCATCGTGGCTGGTAAGGAGCTTTGCGAGAACGATTACTTTTATTTTTACTCAAAACTTGTACATCTGTGTTTACGTCGAATTTAGCCATAACTGCTATAGCCTTTGACATGGAGCATACAAGCAGCTGACTAGGTCAAAGAATGGAACAATCATGGCTGAAATCTCTGTGTCATGATGCTTTTACCATTATCTGTTCTGTGGAAGGTCTTAGACTTGTACGTTGGGCTACACATTCTGATTATGCCTTGGCAATTGAATATCACAACAATCTTATTTCCCGCATTTTAAGGCGGAGTTCATCTTTATTTGATAGCCTCTACGACGAAATTTACGTCAACATAACACAAAGTCTCTTACACATCAAGCCCTGGGCTTAGTTTTTATATTCTTGAGATCACTGCCGCTACAATACATCTTCATAGCCACCTTGATATAACGGTTTGGAAGTGTCTATAAGTCTTAGCTCGAGAAGGGAGAAGTCTTCCGTTAAGTCTTCACCATTTTTTTGTGTTTGCTTTCTTTTTGTGTCTTTAGATACAAATTGCGTTGTGACAAGAGACAAGGAAGTTGAAAGACAGAAAGACAAGTTGCAGCATGCCCAGTAAGTTCACTTTTAATCTGCCCAAGCAAAGACGTATTAGGTCATCCCAACCTCATTGTCAGTATCATCAGTGGTCTTGCTTCATCAATGGTCTGTCCACTTATAACTTTCATTTACTTTCGCATATATTTCTCTGCTTATTGCAGGAGCTTAGAGATTCCAATCGTGACGGAGGAGTATCTCCATGATTGTATAGACAAAGGCAAAAGACTTCCTACGAAAGATTACCTTGTTGAAGTCGGCTCCAAACTGCCTTCCATGACCAAAGTTAAAGTCAAAGGCAGGAGCGCTGTACACGAAGATTCTGGTCTGCAGGATACAGGTCACATTCTTGAAGTCGGGAAGGTTATCTATAATGTAACGTTGAACGTCTCGGACCTCAGTACTGGTATCAACAGGTGAGATTTGCTTCCTTCCTTGGGGCCATGGGGACTTCATCTCGTCCGAAGTGTCTTTTATTATCCGTAGTGCCACTTAATCAGTGTAATCGATAGGGATATGTCCAACTGGGTTGATGTTGCATCAAAATTTATCATTCTGTATTTGGCAGTTTATAATCTCCTTCAGATTCCGTCGTTCTAGATGAGATATTCTCGCAATAAAGGTTTACAAAACAATGCATTTTATTCTTTGTGGAATGCAGCTACTATATCCTTCAGATTATTGAAGAGGATAGCAAGGCTGTGTACCATCTGTTTCGAAAGTGGGGACGTGTTGGAAGTAGTCGAATTGGTGCCCAAAAACTGGAGAAGTTGGGAAAGGTGAAGGTCATCGACGAGTTCAGGCGTTTGTTTACAGAGAAAACAGGGAACCACTGGAAAGCTTGGGAAGCAAAAGAGGAGCTTGAAAAACAGCCTGGGAAGTTTTACCTTGTGGATATTGTAAGCTCTCAGTGGCCTACACATCTCTGTATATGGATTATCTCGTCCTGTTTTTATTTCTTTGACCAGACGCTCCTAGACATTTCTTGCAGAGGATGGGCTCAAAGTTTCTTGCACTTATGCACCTTACCGAGCAAGGAAGAACTTTCTCCAGACAACTTGCTGCAGTTCTGTTCGCGTGGCTGTAGTGAAGTCTCGGTATCTGTCCATTGTTGTAAGTCTTCGTGGTATTGTGTACACCATACCGATTCTTAAATTGTCGGGTCTTACACACAAAGCTCCTAACATGTGGAAGTCGATACGTAAAGTTATGGGGTTGAGGTAAAGAAGAGTAGAAGCAACTCTTATAAGAAAAGGGAGGGGCACCCTCTCATTGCCAATGACTGGTATCCGTCTAGGACACAAGTCTCCTTCCAAAGCAGGACCTCAAGACGGGCTTTTGAAGTTGTCCGGGGCATTTGATCTCGAGTTGAGGCAACGGACCTTTGAATAGACCTTTTTTTTTTAATCCGTATCCAATTTTCATGATCGAACACCTCGTTGTTACCAAGGTCTCACATCCCACCAACCACACATCGGCAGCGTCCCAAGGACTTTCTTTGTGGCCTCAGTTAGTTATATTGAGGAGTTTCTATTTCATGTTAATTTTTAGAGAAGTTTTTGATCCACTCCACTTCCCTTCAGGGGTGGTCTCGTTTCTACGCAACGATATTAGAAACATGTACTCACTCAAGCAGAGAGATAGCGCTCTAGGTGCTGAAGTGTGTCGCAAAGTTTCCTAGTACTCAATCAATCATTGCAATGCAGGACTACGGAGTGAACGAGGAGGCCCCCATGAAAGAGCTAGTACCCGCAGGATCAAAGAGTAATTTGGACCCTCGAGTTATAAGCGTATTGAAGATGATGTTTGACGTCGAAACATTCAGGTACTTACCGTGTAGCTTGCTCTAGGATAACGTTAAATTATAGACCAAAAGGGCCAAAAGGGCCAAAATGTCTATGATCATGAGTTTCAGGCCTTTTAAGGTACCTACAGTGTAGCTTATCTAAAATAATACCGTAATAAAGACCATCAGGTCCATATGTACGAGCTTCTGGCCTTGACAATTTACCCTGACGCATACGGATACCCCGACACAAATATCTTCTTCGTCGACAATGTGCTTGAAGGAGCGAAATGTGGAATTGCTGAGTTATGATCCAGATTGTCAAAGTCAACGATTTATTGCACTTCACAATGACTCTTCTTTCCTGTTGGAACAGGGCTGCCATGATGGAATTTGAAATAAACATGTCGGAGATGCCGTTGGGAAAGCTGAGCAAGCGGCATATTGAACGAGGTCTGCAAGTCTCTACCTTCAGATATCGTCTTGCCGCCTTGGCATTTTAGAACGCAGTTGATCTGATCGATTTTCTCCATGTCCTTCTTGCGGCAGGTTTTCAAGTTCTTACAGAGATTCAAAATCTCATGAATATGGGCAGTGATCAACCTCAGAAAGAGGGCTTACTACTGGATGCCAGCAACCGCTTTTTCACACTCATACCATCTGTTCAACCAAACGTCATCAACTCTGTAAAGATGTTAAAAACAAAGGTACGTGACATTGAAAGGATGTCTGTCACGGACAACCTGCTGCATCTAGTTTTAGGGTGTAATCAACTGCTCTATCTCTATACTGACCTCTTTGTTTTGGATGCGGGAAGCTTGAATGTTCAACTCTAGAGGAGCTTATTTTGGAAGATTTGTTGCAGATTGATATGCTCGAAACTCTTAGAGACATCGAGATAGCATCACAGCTCATTGGATCTGTTGGAGATACCGATGAGGATCCAATTGATGTACACTACAAGAAGCTTCGATGTGGCATCGATCCGATTCCACATAACAGTGACGACTTCAGACTTGTCAAGAGATATCTGGAGAGGACTCATGCTCCGACTCATAAGGTCATACATTATGCTTTTGTTTTCGCCAAGGCTTTGAACTTGGAGCGTAGAATGGACATATTCTCTTCAAATGCTCAAGCCCTTCCTACATGAGATTGTTCTAGAGGATTGGAAGAAGCCATTTCACTTTATAGTGAAACCTCCTGGTTTGTGCTTGTGTACAGGAGTGGCAGCTGGAGTTGGAGGATGTGTTTGCTGTTGATAGGGAAGGAGAGTATGAGGCTTATGCACCGAACAAAAAGGGGCTGGAGAATCGTATGCTACTCTGGCATGGTAATAAATAATTGAGCACAAGCCACGCTCATTCTGCTCTTCCCAAAAAGTGGGCCCGGACTCTTGTTCCAGTAAAAGAGACTCTTCTGGAGTTTCTTTGACTATTTCTCTAAGCTATCTCAACGTCCACTGTCGTGTTTCGCAGGTTCTCGAACAACAAATTATGTTGGTATATTGAGTCAGGGTTTGCGAATTGCACCTCCAGAGGCACCCGTCACTGGTTATATGGTACGTATAATGCAACAAAACACGAGTTTCATGGCCATGTATTTTCTTTCCAGTTTGATTCCTGTGTTGGTAGTTCGATTCTTTTACAGACCTAGACCAAGCCCATGGAGAGTTTTATTAATTGTCTCATGGATGTGTCTTCTGTGCAGTTTGGAAAAGGCCTGTACTTTGCAGACTTGGTGAGCAAGAGTGCTCAGTATTGCTACACAACAAAGAAATCGCCCACAGGTTTGATGCTTTTATGTGAAGTCGCTCTTGGGAAAATGGAAGAATTCAAAGATGCGCAGGTGAGGACCATATCATGTTCCCGAAAATCAGCTCTTATACTTGTATCAAAATTTTCCAGTGCCACTCACTTTTCTGTAGAACACTTTTGATTCTTCACTCAGTATATTTAATTTGTTTGCTTTCTTTCTCTTGACAGTATATGGAGAAACCAATGAATGGTAGCAATTCTACCAAAGGTGTAGGCAAGACTGAACCGCTTGCGTCAGAGTTTAAAATTTGGGACGACGACATCATAGTGCCATGCGGAAAACCTGTTCCTTCTGCTGCAACTGACAGCAGTCTCCGGTACAACGAGTACATAGTGTACGATACGAAACAGGTGAGTCCCTTGAGCTAGGACATATTCTCCCCTAATCGAGCTCTGTTGCCATTTCCAGAGGTTTCATGTGGAGCAATTTCTCTGTCTCTGTTCTAATTTTTGTATGTGGCCTGGTTGGAGTGTGCGTTGGCTCTAAAGATCTATCGTCATGTTTATTTGAACTGACCACCGTTTCTTCTCCTTTTTAAGGTTCAATTGCGCTTCTTACTGAAGGTTAAGTTCAAGCACAAATATTAGGAGTAGTCTCTGAACCAAGAGGGCTGACTTGAAGTATAGTAAGTTTGAAGCACAACAGACCCATCGAACCTGAATGCTCTACGATCAACCCTTAGCGGATGGATGTCTCATTACTTCTTTCAGGCTCCCTTTTGACAATGGTTTCAGACATCTATCCGCTGCTTTTTGTAGAATGTGTAAGGTTGATTAGGTCTCTTGAGTGTCTGAGATCAATGCTTTTACCCAAGACTTGAGGAATTTTACTCTAGGAATCAAGTATCTACGGGAAATGCTGTACTGTAAATTTTTGTGGTCAGGCAGCCAGTGAGGCTGGCTGATTTTTTGTAGATAAGAACTGTCTGACTGGAGAGCCGACCTGCCTGCTCCATGCTTGTCCTTACTGAAAGTTTTGGGTTATATCAAAGAGGGTAAACGTTCGTGTCGACTTGCTGTGATTTTCAGTTTGACATGATGCATGTATAGATCTTTCAGAAGTGAAGATAGAGATAGCCTGTTGCCCCCAGTCGAAGCCCACGGTCTGGACTTTCACACAAGCTTTTAAGCCACAGAGTTAAGTTGCACTTTCCATATATGCCAAGTGAGAAGAATGCAGTGGACCAATTGACAGGCAATTAATGAACTGGAACATATAACTGGCACCTTGACCAAAAGAGTGGTAGTACAGTGGAAAACATAGCAGCGAGACTTGGAGGTTGTCCGCATATACAAACCGGTTCTTGGCCGCCTGCTACAAGCGAATGCACCCATTGGTTACACTGGGTCAGAATGCAGTCTCTAGTCGCACTCGTTTAATGATAAGCCTTAGATTAAGCTGGCGGAAGCAGTCGTCCGACGTCGCTCAAATGGAGAATTCACACCACAATAAGAGTTCGAGAATGTTAACCTCTCTTCTCCTCGAGAACATGACTCAGCGAGAAATTATACCAAACTGAGGAGGTCACAATGGTAAATTAATCTCCATTGTTTGAGGACGAGAGTGTCGCTAGGTACTCAGAAAGGGATGTGAAAAACCGAATTATCAATTCGCAAATGATACTTCTAACGATTCAGTACTTATGATTGATGACTCACTACTTAATGATTGATGATTTAACGTAGTGTTAGAATTTTTTACACATTGAATGAAAGAAGGGAGTAAGAGAAAAAATATGTCCCGTGTGGAGTCAAACAGACGTTCTCTCCGGTTTGTAAACACTGCTTGAACCAAAGTTTATCAAATCGTCATGAAACAAAGCTACTACACGTGGCAGTCAGAAAGTCTGTGTCGTGAAGATATGGTGTTCAACCCACAATGGCTGTAATGTCGTAGCTGAGAAGCGAGGAGCTGCACTCCTCTACTCGTACCTTCCGGCACATGACCTGCTGGTTGCAACATGTGACCCTTCTGAAAACCATCCTCGTTCTACTCTACAACAGTTCGGCAGACGGAAAGACACACAATTAACAAGCTCATAAATGATAAATTGAAAGCACCGTCGAACGTAATCTGAACAAGGCAGGCCAAACTTATTATAATAAATAACGCAGTGACACCTGCGGCCTCAGTTAAGAGAGCAAACAGTCCAAGCAGTTGCCCGGCTTGAGATTACTTTTAATCGTCGTTCAGAATCGGGTGCAATCCTCTGGAATATCACATATGGCCACGAGCAGGATGGAGTCGAACCCACGCACATTGATGATCCGCTCACACCCGAGGACAATAAAGCTTCCCAAACTTCAACCGAAAGCAACCCAAGATGATGCATTGGGTACTACATCCACGGGTCCAATCTCCTGTACAGAGATGGAGAGCTGGATTGGGGGACGGGGCTCGTGAATACAGTACAGTACAAGACAGCAATGTCGATTTGGGTGAAAATTCCCTTCAAGTAAATAAATGTGCTCTAACTGCATTGAGTTTAGGACCGTACCTGTACGATCGGAACTATTTGCCAGTGACGGAGAAACTGGATGTTCGGGTTGGGTATGGTGCCCAGTGGGCTGGGACACTTAAAAGGTAATTCTGTAGTTTAATGGCTGATGGTAGATTCTGTTTTCAGTTTGTTGGGAGACCAGAGGCAAAGATAATGATGACATGCATAAAGCTGGAGAGGAAGGCGTGCAGTTTTGCCTACTTCCAGCAGCACAATACCCAAGGCGGCAATCTTGCTTCTGTATCAGATAACAGGACCCAGGTCCACTGGAGTCCATCCCTTGGAGACTTGCCCTCGAGTGTTTCCTTCATAAGGCTGTGCAGAGGACTCTCAATGTCATCGTGCTTGTGGAGGACTTTTGCCAGGTCTCGCTCGTTCTGTCGCCTGCTTCGGTTTGTAGACTCCGATATTAAGTGATGTTGGTGGATTGCTGTGACATGTAGAAGCACACAACATGCTCTAAAGTTTGAAGCTCGAATTTTACTTAAGATTTGTTGGACTACACTGCAACTCGTGATTTATGTTTCGTTATCCTCCTGATCACACAAAGCTCTACAAGTTCCCCGGACGCTGGGCAGAGATCAGGGATGCGATTTCCGACCACTTTTTCCCTGTAAGCATACCCATATTCGTTGAGTTCAATATGTCGACGAGATTTGATGCGTTCTCAGAGAGAGAGAGAGAGAGAGAGAGAGAGGCTTTTGGTAGTCCGTGCATGTTTCTGATTATCATGAAATTGAGCGAGGAATGGAATCTGCTTGCTAGTAGATTAAATGACGCAGTTCTAGACGAGAAGAATGCAGGTTTGAATGACTAGTAATCTTCTGAGGAATGGCTGTGGAGATTGCAGAGGTGAAGTCTAGCGTGTTATCCTTCCCATGTGAAACATTCAAGACAGCGACTGGAGGCTGCTGCATAGTTTCAAATGACGGTCTTGGCGTTGCCGCACTCCACAGCATTCCAAGGAGGAGCTTAATCTTAGATTTTGAAGAGGAAAGCGATCCTTTGAATGCTGCGTAGTGTAGCAAAGGCAGGATATCATAAGCAGTCGGCATATCCCAGCACTCGAACACAGTTTTCGAACCCGGTGGTAAAGTACAGAAACGACTTCGTCAAACGCGGATAGATAGAAGCGTTGATCGTCAACTTCGTGAGTGAAGCTTCCATTGCACGTCTTCGAAAGTTTGAATGGTGAATAATTACACCCTCTATAATCTTTTGCCATTCAATTACTCAAAACGAGATAACGTGCAAACATCAGTCAATTCATCCAGAACGACCACGGCCAGTTTCCCTTGCATAGTACATATGCAAGTGTTGTACTTTGATAGCGATCTGCTTGTGATTATGATGCAATGTACACTTTTACAGTAACCTTGGAACCCACACCTTGGACTCCAAAGGGTAATCTGAACCAGAGCAACTCGTCCTGGGCCGATTTAGCTGCTGCAGCATGCGGCCATCAGTTCCTCCATGTTGGGTTCGTCCCCTGCTTCTGCGTCCTGCAGAATAGAGAATAAAACAATAAAATAAAAAAATCAGCCATTTCCACCAATTTGAAATTGTTCCTGCTCTAGAGAATTTTCTTCTTCCAAGCACTATCAGAGATTGGATCTTCCCGTCAATTTTCTCGGCTGGAGGACGACCAAGGCCAGTATGTAAAGTTTCTCTTTATCTCAAGCCAAATTGTCTCCGTTCGTATAAGCAACTGCTTGTGGCTTGATGGCGAGCAAACAAATCTCCCAAATAACACGTCACCTACTTTGCATGAAATCTAAGCAGGGTAACTCTTTGACTAAATCTAAGCAGGGTAACTCTTTGACTGAATATCTCGAATTCAGGTATCTCCTTGAGCAAGGAATTTGCGAACTCGTACCCCAGAACATGAAGATAAATACCTTGAAGAAATAATGAACGGTGTCTTTTCCAGGTCCTGCGACGAGAATTCCACCCTGCAGCCTGGTATTTCGTAATATGTCAGAGAAACTGGTTACGATTGACTAGTGGCAATAGCTCATACCCTCATCCATGGCACATAGGCAGCTGCAATAACATATCCTCTTGCAACAATGAAACTGATCACAGACTTCTTTACCAGCTTCCCTTCTGTACTGTGTCCTTATATCCCAACGACAGCTCCCAGTCTTGGTCATAACCGTCGAGCCGTGCTTGGATTAATCTTTGACCGGACTGAATACAGAAATCAGTGCATCAGATTAGAACTGCATACAACCTTAGATACAAGAAGATCAATACACGATAATACGACATGCTGAAGAAAGCTGGAATGGTTTCAGTCAAACCTTCGGATTGACGACTGACAAGAAACCCTTCGTGAAATCTAGAGCTTCATATGCGGCATACTCTGGGTCAGCATAAACCTCTGCTTCCATGAAACGAGGAGATTCACATGTTACAAAAGAACACACTCTCAGTAGACGACCTTTCAGAAGCTAGTGGTGATCAGTATGTCGTCCTAATTGCATCAAAGCAGGATCTAAACTTCTATGTAGCCTGAATGTGAACGGTTTCAACCATGAAAAGCAAAAGGAACGGTATAAACCTCCTGTAAACTTGTTATGCTCAAGAAACCCCTTCGCCTGAACATGGAAGACAGAACTCAGGTTAGTTAGAACCTGCACGGCAAATAGATCTTGACTGAAATCAACGTTTCCAGCAGCCAATGCTGAGTCTGGAATCAAAGAGAAAGATGAGAGCTGTTCGTACCTGTTCCGGTACCCCTGGAGCAATCAGCACAAGTGCTACCCCTGCAGCGTCCATCTCTGTCTGCCAGAAGAAGGATAGGTTCTATCAGTTCACATCAAGAATGAAATGCTTCTCTGGACGTCAGGGCCACTGCAGTACTCCCCTCTCCCTAGGATGGGTTGAAAAACAGATGGATCCAAACCTTACGAGCCTCGAGAAGACCAGCCCTTTTCCGACAAAGCATGCACCTGCAGTTCCAAAGACTTAACTGAGGATCCACTCCCCTCGTCCTCAGGACGGCATGCCTAATCAAGTCCCAAAACGTCTAAAAAGAGAAAAAAAATGTGGTGCTCCAGAAGAGATTCTACTGCTTGAGCTCGGAAATCTACTCTCCTATTGTACAATGTAAAGATTGAACATTATCAAGAAAGGGGGGTGGAGATGTACCATTCTTCAAATTGTAATGTGTGTACATTCCTGGGAATCCAAGTAAAAGAATGCAGGACTGTTCTCATATAAGGTACTCTATCTGTTCAAGGGTTTTTAGCAAAAATTAGTTCGTGAGGGTTTAGAAGAAAACTTACCCAAAATGTCTACCAAACGCAACCACAGCCTTCCGATTCTCCCAAAGGCTGGTCAGGGAAACTCGTGCTCCGGTAGGATCACATACTTGAACGCCCTCCAAGGACTTGGTCAAATAACCTTCTGCAAGTGGTGCTGCACCTGTGACAGGCAGAGTCGAGCAACCTCAAATTCATCGGATTTCGAGAAGGCCAGTGACCTTCCTAAAAAGAGATTCTCATTTTCATTATACATCGTAAGTGGTGCTTGCTCTGGATGTACAATCAGTCAACAATCCTCAGAACTCCTGCTCCATCGAAGACTCTTAATCTCCAGTAATTAGGGCTCCAAATATGTCCATATAAGTTACTAGTCCTTGCAACATTGCAGAAGGAACTTGCCCACATGAGCAGAAAGGCAAAAGGGTCCAAATCCAAAACTTTCATCGAATACTCGTCATGTAGACCTCTGGCAGAAAAACCACTTAGGCCGTGATTAAACTCTGCAGGCAGGCCTTAGTGAAGCAATGCCATGCATGCTCAGTTCCCACGAGGTTGATGAGAACGTTTAGTACCATTTCTCAAGATTAGCCGCAAATGTGAAATACATGAATTCACACAAATGATAGTTTAACATTTGGTCCGATTGTGATAATGGATCACTCGACTTCACTCGAGCTCTGTTGAAATTGATTGAAATTCTGTGAGGCATGTTCTTCGGCACGTCTGAGAAGCGCTACCGCAGCACCAAAAATATCAGAGTTTTAAAACTCTGAAACAATCTGTCCAGCACTAGCAAAAGACACTCATTGCATTAAAAGTCACTCGTCTACAATATTTTGATAACTTGAAGCTCAGATATTTTGACTTCACTTGTCCGCGTTTCTTTCTGTTTAAATCGAATGATAATGGGTTGATCAATCGGAATTTGGCATATTTTATTATAAACAATATCATCATACTTATTCAATTTATAGTCGATGCCGAAATTATCTTGAAATGTTTATAAATAAGCTAATATATTTATACTATGGCTAATTTATATTTTATAGATATTTGAAAGATTCAAATTAACAGAGAGCTAATTTTATCTATGTCAAATTAGTTCAAAGCTAGCCCATCGACAATAAAACGTGTCATCAACTGACGTAGAGCTTTCCCCTGGTTCCGGAAAGCTACCATCTTCTCATTAAACACGACAATTCCGACTCCAATTCAACACAATTGCAGCGGCAAGAACAGATTGATAACAAAGAATTACACCTTACGTGATACACTAGAAGAGCGGCACACACCTGGAGATGAAACAGAGGCACAAACAGGTGTTCTGCGGGGAGTTCCAGCGGTGCTTGAAGGCTGAGTATCGAGACGTACAAATCGGAAACTCTGTCGAGCAAAAGCGGAGGCGGAGGAAATGGAAGAAGATCGGAGCCCAGGTGACGGACGCAGCGAGCTGCAGCTGCCTGATGGCAGCTGCGTCACGGCGCTCGAGGCCACGAGGGTGCCTGTCACCACCATGACTGAGAAGCTGGAACTCGGACTCGACGAGTGTGGCCGAATTTCGCTTGTCCGGGATCAGTGGCTCGACTGCACGAAGCGAGGCGAGGCTGCGACATTGGACATTGAACCGTCTGGACGTTCCCGCCCCGTCATGCACCACACAGTCTCTCCGTTCCATCGTGGAGTTGTGAACCTGCCACATGGGACGCCCTCCCTCTCAAAAGCGTCAACATGATTCTCCACGTGTAATGACACGTGGAGGATCCTGTTCTCTTGCTGACACTCGAAAAGGGGACGATCTCCTCCTTCGACCGAAGCTTTCCATCTCCACATGGGACTACAGATGAACAATCTGCTTCTTCACATGCTAATGCTCGTTGTCCACGGCAGTTCGGATGTAATGTGAGATGCAGTCCATATTAATTTTTGCAACAAAGCCCTAGCCCATGAGTTCGTTTCATCCCGAGAGGTTTGTTGTGTTTCTTTTGCTATTAACTGGGTACAGTTTTTTTTTTTTTTTAAGTATGAATTTGTCCGCAGCAATTCATGTGAGCAGAAATCTTCATTGTGGCAATCTGATGCTGTAGATCTAAGGAGCAGAAATTTGATGGTTTGATGAAGGAACTCAAGATTATTGGAAGTGATAGGTGTAATGCCACTGTAGCTCACATCACTTTTTTCCAGATCTAAAAGTGATTTGTCATATTCATTGTGATTGAGCAGATTGTTTTTGGAACACTGAATGCAACCCTTAAAGTCCAAAAGCTCGAGAAATTCGGTTGGTTAGGGAAATCTTGCGGCAAGAGCATATCCAGTTTTGTTAAAATTCCAGTGGCACCCAATCGAAACCATCGCAGAAACACTAACATATTCGTAGAACTCATTTGTACAAGAAAATACCCATACTAGAACATGTATTAGAACTCACTTACGTTATACCCATGGTAGGGTCCCATCGAGTAAATTGAAACTTGATGTGTCCCATCAAACAATTTACGTTTTGATGAGGTCCCATCAAATAACTCGTATGAATGTGTCCAACTTGCAATAAACAAGGTCCATCTCCATGGTGCAAATATGCTTTATGGACATTGTCAACTTCATTTGGGAAAGTGACCTGACTCGAGGACCAAGAATCTATCAAGAACATTAGGAGTGATGGTCATTTATTGAGATTGCCAAGACCATCGATAGTCTGTACATATTCTTGTGTTTCAGTACTCATAGGTCAAATTCTTTACGAGATTGATGAATATCGCAGAGTAGTCATTGTTGACACACAAAAAGGAGACGGCTCGAGAAGAAAACATGCGTTTGTCCCTACTTTGAGCACGACAAAATTACAAGTGTCGGTGGTCCTTGTGTTAGCAAAATATTTTAATTCCTTTTGATTCTTCAAGCATTCTACAATTTAATTTGATTACCTGAAATTACTATAATAATACTTATTAGATTATATATTAGTTTCGATGGGACCTTTGTGCTCCTCAAGTAATCATGTGTGTGGGTTGTAAGATCACACCCTACACTACATTTTTACACACTACACAAGGAGAAGAAACACAAAATTGCAAGACATCTATGTGATTTATGGAGATATATCCCGCTGATCAGGGAGAATCAGGCTCGGAATGCTTGAGATCACTCAATATTTTATTCAAGATTATCCGCTGCTGATTCTTCCGGACAGCAAAAGATGTCGTTCGGCGATGAGCACACGAACTCTAAGCTTTCAGAACGGAATGACTCCATTATCCTTGGCCCACTTTTGCATGACTCGGAGAATGTACTCCACCTTCACATCACACCAGCAAGCTTTATAAATCACGACGGCAGACTTGGCCCACATATGCTCACCAAAACTCTCATCTACCACGCAATTTTCTTTCGACCTTGAGGGCTCCTTCATATAATTTTTCTAATCGTTTACAACAGCATGAAGATATTAAAACCTCATCAAGATTCACCGTCAATGAGCAAAGAGTTCTGTATCTTGTATCTTCAAATGGGTTTAAGGTTACCTGTGGATGATTACTGTTTCTCAATATACCCACAACTTCTCCAAGATGCTCGTTGGGTTCTTTTCCGACGATGATATTTTGGAAGACACCAATGCAAGCTCCCCTCTTCGCATCCCAATAATCAGTACAATCATCGATCCTCTCCAGGACATCGAATGCCTTGGCGGCGTACAAATACTGACCAGTTTTGTAGCACTCGTTTGCAATCAGCACCAACAAACTGTAGACGTTGACAGTTGGTGAAACATGGAACATGTGAGGAGGATAAATTCAGCAAAAAAGAATTAGTCTCTCTGGTAACTAGAAGATCTTTTCCCGTGCTATATAAAGCTTTTAAGAATAGCGAAGTCAGCTCGTGAAATTGAAAGCGCACTGGCTCGTTAAAGTATCTAGCACTGATTGCGAGAATCAAGAATACACGCTGCGGAATTTTGTAATATTGCAGGATATTTTTCTGAACCTGAATGAATCGTCGGAGCCTTCAAACTGAACGTACTGCTCCCAGGCAAGGCGAGCCTTATCATTCATGATATAGCAGTGGGACAACCATGCCTTGTAGGAGTAACTACTCCGGTAGCTATCGCTACAGATCGCCTGCAAACTTTCCTCAGCATCTTGAAACTCTCCATTTGCTGCTTTTGCTATGCCATAATTCCAGTTGAATTCATCTTGGTTTACACAGTAGGATTTAATGGACTGCAGAAGAATAGCGAACAGTCTAAATTTGAGAATCTTAAAAACTACCCCCAAGAGTAGTAAGATAGTCTGCTATAAAACGAAACTCATATAACCTCGATGGAAGCTGGGTCGGTATCCTGATTGCCAATGTTGAAAATCGCTTTAAGTGACCTCGCACTTCAGGAGCCACGATGAGGTCAGGCATCTGGCGTTTACCTTCAAGTAGATGATGGTATCATCATACTGCTTAAGCAAAAAGAAGCAAGAGGCCATGCACTGTCGTCCAGGTATAGAGTCGCATTCGCTTGCGGAAGTACCAACGAGTTGAAACAGCTGATGCGCTTGCTTGGTGACTTCTCCTAATTCCGCTTCCTGACCGTACATTGCCAGGGTGACAGCCTTCAATATGTATTCTTGGGGTGACGATGGATCCATCGACTTTAACATTTCATAAGCCTGTTTTGCTTCTAAACAACATCACAGCAGCAAAAGGAAGCCAGAGTCAAATCCTGCAACAAACACCTACTTTAGAATACAATGGCATTTCCATCAGATGAAAAACGTCACTCACGGTTGTTTCTCAGGTAGTAGATGGCCAAGTTCAGTCGAGCTTCTGGTAGAATACCAACGAGTGGAGGAAACACCTGCAACAAACAAGTCCATTTACTACAAAGTTCCTCTAGATATGGAGGGAGAATGGGAGGCACAGTTACAAACAAAATGACAATCTGTATATGTAGAGGTCCTTCCTAACCACCTTCAGACGTGATTTAAGTCAAGGTCATGATGAGGCAGATGAAACAACCTGCAATGCACCTTCACCATTCCGGAATACAACTTGATTGTGACGGACAAGATCGTTCTCAACTTGTCCTCCACATGCATTCTCTAAAGCCTTCATGTCAGCTTCCGCTGCCTTGCCGTTGAAAAGCTTGAAGTTGTTGCAAGCCTATTGATAACACATGAAATGACTTTCAGCAAGTAGACGGAAGACTCTGTAATCTTCAGTAGCTGCAAGGTCCTTGTCTTTTCTCATCTTCCTCCTTCTATTAAATACTTGAAGATAGATTGTGTCGTCAGAGTAGAGACCAGATTACCTTCAAGTTCATGGCCAGAGCACTGTCAGGACAGACCTGTTCAGCAGACCACTAGTTAGATAGAAAACTCCATAAAGCCAGCCTGCAGTCGCAGATTATAGCAGTAAGTCTGCAACCAATTTAAACAACGATACAACAACAGTGAACAAGAGGGAGAAGGCGTAAAGCTTGAGAATTGAAATCGAACCTGTAAGTAGTTGGTCAAAACCTCCAAGCTGACGTCGTGATAATCCAGGTTGTAGTAGCACAGGGCAATATAAACATTCAATGCTAGCCAGTCCCTGTGCCAGGAGCCTCCTCTGCCCTATTAGGCCAATCAGAGGGAGAGCTCCAATTCTAGACTATCATGGTCACTTGAAACATTCTGTCACTTCTACACTGATCAAGTTCTTGCAGATCAATTAGATTAGGATGCGGTCTAAACCGTCACGATGTCATTTAAATGTTTTTGAAGTAGGCTCGCTTGCATTATGACCTGTTCTCAGAGAGGTGCTGCTTGTAGATGTCGGTGGCCTCCTGATAATGGCCTCGAAGGTAGTGAATGGATGCCAAGCTGAGCATGTCCTCCGTTTGATCACCGAGCTTATCGTGAACATTCATGAGCTTTTCTTCATCGTTCAGGCGATGAGCGCAATGGAACAGGATGCGAGTCTGTAAGGGACTTTCGGGACCTTCCCACCACCACAAGAAACACCGATCAGTAGCCTGAGTAAGATTTTAGAAACTCAGAAACAAGCCGGCGTGAAAGGATTGAGAGCTCACCCTTGAGCGCCTCTTCTTGTGCTTCTTGATAGAGACCCATGTAGAAGAGGCACGCTGCAGCATAATTGTGAAATACATTGTCTGCGTTCGGGCTTTCCAGCAGCTCTCTATACACGTCCAGCGCCTTGTCATGTTCTCCGTGATGGAAATGGCAGTATGCCAACCACTCCAGCGTCATCTTATGGGGCAGATTCGCCTCCTGAAATCCCAGCAAGAAGACAGCACAGTCAATACCGGAACTTCATCGAGCAAGTAAAATTCAAATCTCAAATCTCTCTGTTAATGCTACAAAAACCTCGAGGATTTCTTCCTAGCGCCTGTGTCCCATCCTTCATTCCAGGAATGGGTTCATTACGTGCCATATCGTCACTGCTTGAAACGACGAAGATGTCAAAAGAGAGTAGTCGATTTTTTTCGGACTTTAAAGAAAGCGTACATGGCGCTTGAATTGGAGAAGAACGATGGCACCAGTGTAGTCCCGCAATTCGAGACATCGGTTCAGGGCCGAGACTTGGGGCTTCCGCTGGCCGTGACTGCTTCGTGCTCGCTCTCCCTGCGAAGACACAGAAGGGCGAGCCTTGGAGAGAATCATGTCGCGCAACTTGGGCGACTTCGATTCCTAGCTTCCGGTTAAAGGGCCTCAAAACCTAATGGTGTGTGGATTAATCAAACGCTATCGCAATCCTGGGGTCCGCCCAACCTTGGCCAACACTTGTAGTGCGTCGCAGCAACTCACAATCCACCTGAAGGAATTTCTGCAACGGCGTCCGGCAAGAGAGTTCTCAAGACTGACCTCTCAAAATGACATGTTTCGATTTTCCTATTGAGCCAGGTTGGAACGGTTCCGCTAACCGAATGCACCATATGGACCACATTTCGCAATTGCATCTGAAATCATGCAGAAAAGAAAAGTTCTTGGGTTCAAAATCATTTCAAGAATTTTGCCGAAAGTTCTCTTGAATGATCATGATTATTTCCTTTCTCTTATCAATGAGCTGCTGTGTCCAATTACAAGTACAAAATTGTTCCGAGTACATGCACATGTTGGACTGTCAAACTTGGTTTGGAGCACCTTGGATTTGACAGTTCTTATGAACGGGCTCCATGGATTATCTAAGCAGCTTGCGGTGCACCGAGCTAAGTTTGGGGCAAGTCTAGTGTGCGCTGGGTCCGGCCAAAAGCATTAGTTTGGGTACGCTTCTGATCTCAGCCCGGAAATCTCCGCGACGAGCTTCACATTCTTCTGAAATGTTCTTCGGTCAGAGGATGGGAAAGCTGTTGAGGCAGCCAAATCCAAAAATTTCATTAGGGATACGAAATTGAGCTCATGTTGCAAATCAGGCGCCTAGATTCGAAAGCCTCCGAGGTTTGAGAAACAATGAACGAGTTTACACGTCCGAGTACGAGCTCGAGCATCTGACTTCGACACTGTACTCGTTTAGTCTTGCAAATCGATCAATGATATGTGCAATTCCAAATGATAAAGATTCCGAATGTTTGGATGTGGATTTAAGAATCAGCTGAAGTTCCATGAGAAGAAATCAAATTACCGACTGGGCTCTTCGACCAGCTCGAACAATTTGTGAGATTGATGTTGCGGTTCTAAACTGATTTTTCACGCGTTTTAAAAACCATGAATCAGTTGGGAAGGGACGGAATGCATATCTTCATCCATCGTGAAGGAGATACTCAAACTGAGTACTCCAAGAAAACAGCAGATCCTGGTTGCAGAGAACTTCGAGGGACAAAATTTGCCACTTGAATACCTCGAATTATCACCGAGGCCTCCGACGTTTTGAATTGGAGATTCTCATGTAAGTATCGAAATCCGTCTCATTATATCATATCTCGGCAATTCATTCGGGATTCCTTCCAAAGATTGGTGCTTTAGGATCATTCCCGAATCATAATCTTCCTTTCTCATCGAGTATGTGTGAATTACACCCGAGTCCAAAGGCATTCTTCGATTGAAACGAAAGACACGACATATACTTCTGCAGGCCTGCAGAAAACCATGTGCTCAACGAAGGGAAACATTGAAGTTCCTCGTATCAATTGATATTCATGTTAACTTTGACCACAACTTGATCCTAGAGAGCAATCATTTTTGCAGAATTTACTTGCAGTATTACATATTTCCAATTGCAATGCTATTGGGGTCAAGCCTTGTCTTAGCCATTAGTTTCATCCTTGCTCGGATTCACGTGCTTTTTGCTTTATTACTTGGTACCCAAATTTGTTGTAGACAATGGTTTCCTCGTGGCTTTCTCCACCTATGACCACCTATTTAGAATTTCATGATATGACTATGAAGGGAAAAAAAATGGAAGGGATCTCAGTACACATATATCTAAGTAAGAATAAAATATGAAATAAGAAAATATATGGAACATGTAATAACGAATTAATCATGGAATTGATTGAAAACATTTATGGAGTTTTAGAATACACAGACGCAATCTTGTTGTGATTGAAGGACTCCATCTGTCCCAACACGATAGCACTTCCCGGTGGATCCGCATCCCGATGGGCCACGTGGAAAAGATCTGTACCCGACGTCTGCACTAGAACATGCACGGCTACCGGATGCGCCGGTCCCGTTCCATGCCTCCCGGTACGAGGAATTACAGTAATCCTTCACTCTGGTGTATAAGGAAGCAAGTTTATTTTCACAGAATTATGAGGAAATGAATTTCTGCTGTGCTCCATTAAAAATGAAATTTGATAAAACAGGGAGCAAGGCACTGATTTGACCGATCCTCGTTCAGCAGACCATGCGGCGAGCCACGTCAAGGCTCTGTGTTCTGAGACCTTCTCCGACCTCGTCACACGGAAGAGACGGACTCTTGGTGCTGCTGGAATGTATGATAGTAAAGTAGCGTTCACTCTAATTTGTGAGTGAATGTTGTCTGGACTCTCGCTCAAGACCCGAAGTCAAAGCTCGGAAAGTCTGGTGCAGCTGCTTCATGAATTTGGACCCGGCAAGAATTTCCAAGCAAGGAGCACGAGTTTCATCTCAGATCGATTTTTGCTGTGAAACCGGGGCAGCAGATTCCTCTGTCCGCTCTCTGCATCGAAGACCACCTCCAAATGGTGATCTTTGTATGTGTCCCTCCACCTGAAATAACCTAGAGTCTGCTCACCGTCTTTGTCGCTGAAATCTACTGTCGTTCTTCAGGTGGAAACTAGAGAATCATCTCGAGCTTTCCTTCAGATGTTGTAATATTTTCACTGTTTCTTCAGAGAGAGTGCTGAAATTTGCTGAAAGTGATGAAGATTTTATGAATGTAAAGGATGATGATGAGTAGTCTTCTCTGAGAACTGATTCTCTCGAACTCAACGTGGACAGCTTGGACCGATCGATTAACGGCGCGAGGAAACGTTAGCTGGTTTGATTTGCATTCTGTGCACTGCGGTCAGGGGACGTATGATGTTGAGCTGCAGTGATCAATAACAGTTTTATTTTTTTCTTCAGAAAACTGCTGTATGGCATTTTCAGTCATCTACGGACTCTACATTCCTTAACCGGCGTCTCAGTCCACGAGCTCAGAAGCAGAGTTCTGACGATCTCATTGCACCAATGCTGCTCATTATCAGCTTTCATGGCTGTCATAGGGACTCACATTCAGCTCACTAAGTTGCATTCACGCTCAATGTCGACTGCCTTCCGTATCGAAATACGGCCAACACTGATCTACTCTGAACCTTGCCGTCACGAGACTACGGAAACTCAATTGCCTTGACCGATCGTGCAACTGAAGCATGTACTCCAAACACTCTGGCTACAGAGCCACATGAACTCGGTGCACGTCCTGCAGAAGGTTCAGTAGGGCAAGGCGTGGAAGATACACTCATAATACAGAGCCATTCACAAAACCATCGAATGCATATGTACACTTGGTTCATCACATCGTTGTATCGATGAAATTGCAAAGTTGACAGGAGGACGACAGATCCAGATCCAGATTCTGAAAGGAGGGAACAGAAGCCCTTTACGTGTTTTATTAAGGCTGTATCAGTATTTCAAGTGGAGCACATTCTTGAAGACGATGTTGGCCGGGTCCGAGGAGGCGACGAGGGTCGTCTCGCAGTATCCACGAGCGAAGCGGAAAGAGCCCGTTCCTCCCGTGACCTCGAGCTCGCCATTGCCAGCGGCATTGAGACGCCCTTGCATACCGATGGTCCCCATCAGCTCGGGCGTCTCGTACACGAAGTCGAAGGTGAGATAGATCGAGTCATCCTTCAAGGAGTTCACTAACCCCACCACCTTCCCCAACACCCTCGAGTCCGGCTCGATCGTCTCTCTGATCACATTCGTGACGACCCTCACGGTGCCGAACTCTGAGACACTCAGATTGCCCGAAGGTGTCGCAGACACCACCACTGTATTATCCGGAGCCACGCGATTTTCGAACTCGTAATTCACGAGCATGTCCGGACCATCAGCACACACCAGCCTGCTGGAAATTGCAGCCATCAGAGCTACGAGGACGAACAAGGCCGGCAGCTTACGGTACTCCATCGAGATCGCCCCGAGCTCGGTTCAGATTTCAGCTGCTGGAATCGAAGCTATCGATCAATGCAGTCAAACAGGCCGAATGATTCAGAGACCCTGCATATGCTGCAAGATTTAAACCCGAATCAGAGACACGAGCATGAGCTCCTTGAGATCAGATGCTCAAATAGTTCATGTTTGACTCCGAGTCCTGCTGCTGGCTGCTGAAGATATGCGTTGACTCCATCGAGTACGGACTGTAGAGTTGACTTGCTTTGCAGGACTTTTGCTTGACTCTGCATTGTGTGCATCAGGATTGGCTTCTCTGCTCGTTCCAGAGGATTGGTGTCAGTCAGCGACTGAAACCATTGCAGGACCATCGTGTGGTCTTCGGTAGTCTTCGATTTTGAACTGGAGAAAGTAAAATGATGGAAATTATTGTAAGACCTCGTCAAGGCCTGCATCTGCATAAATCTCGTAAGAAACAGAATAAATAATGTGATCTCGTGTGTTTGTCCGGTGACCTTCCCGTCTCGACCGCTTGTAGTCGGTCAAACTTGAGTCTTCAACTTTGCAAGGAGCGCCGAGTGATAAAGCCAAGAGGGTGGTCAGACCCCGTCAAGTCCAACAATGATGAAATCAAAGGGTAGGATAGGGCTAGGCACCAATATCGTCAAATATGGACTATTGCACTATCTACAATATAGGTAAAAGAGTGCCTATTAAAAATTATTTGAAAGGGAAGCAACTCAAGCTGTCTCGATAGCTATCTTGGCACACCAAGTGCTATAAATGGAGCATCTGAAACATTCTTAAAACCTTACATGCAAGTCAAATGCTAGAGAAATCTAGCATTACACGCTTTGCACAAGCGTGTCTTGAGAGCTTGGTTGTTGTACCTTCACTTCATTGTCATACGTTGATCACTGTAAGAAGCCATCTACAGTAAAATTGACAAGTCTATTCAATGTTTAGCAACAGCGTTTGTAAAATTTTAGATTTAGTAGTCTCTTATAAACTTACATTTTGTCATTATCTTACTAAATTGTGTTTTACTCGATTATATGCTTGAAAGAATGTTATATTGCAATGTATCACATTCATGCCGCATAAAGATCACAATGATCAAAGAGTCTTATGCGAACTAGTCATATCTGAAGTGTTATTAGAATCACATTTGATAATGAATATGTATGTACATGTTCATTTTATATTACATGTATCTAATACACAAATAATTCATTACTTGAAAATAAATGGAACAGATATACATCACAATTTAGCCAAAATCCAAGATCACCTATCCTTGTTAAAACTCTAATAGTAGAGTTACTATAGTGTTTTCTTAAAACATAGATTATCTAAGCAAATTGAATTAAGATATTTCAATTGGGTCCATGCATCAAGCTAGACATCAAAATGTAAGTTTAGTCATTGGACACGAAGGAAGAAAACCAGATCTGATTTTCACCTTCTCAATACAACACTTTCTTTCTGTTTTTAATGATGTTTGTAAAAAAAAGTCATATACATACCTTTTGTTACATGTTTACATCTCAAGAAAAACGTACTTGTTATCATGAATTATGAGAGTATAAAAAATGATCAATAGTGTTCAAAGGTTTAAAAGTCTTGTTTGTTTTAAGCAACGTTTTTTTATTTGTAATCAAAATTTGGATACTAATAAAAGCTTAACAGAAATGAGCAAAACTTATAATTCTAAGTCAAATTTGAAGAGCATAAAATGAATAATGATGTCAAATATGTTCATGACATTTAAAAAAAAAAATTAATAAGAATGGAAAAAAATCATGATAATAATTAGATAATTTAACAAAAAACTTGAGAAAAAAATTAAAAAAAGTTCATTTTTTTAAACATCAACTTTAAAGTATCTAGAAACGATTCAATATCAAGAAGTTCATGCTAATAATTAGAGTATCTGAAATTTTATATAATTTTTATGAAAAAGATGAATACTATATTTGCATGTAAAATAAATTACTCTACGATAGAATTTTTTAGATTTGATGGATGCAATATTTTTCGTTTTCATCATTCACATGCAAAATGATATAACTTTGAAAGATATGCTACATTTTGTAACAATAGATTATTATGTAATTATTTATTCATAAACGGAAAACCAAGAATCTTAGTGAAACATTCAAGCCAATCACAAACACGAGAGACATGTCTTATACCATGGTTCACTCTAAAATGCTACATCCATGGCTGAAACACGAGAGAGAATTTGCTAACAACTGGTACAGAGTATAAGCCTTTGGGGTATGTATGTATGTATGAAAATATATATATATATATATATATATATATATATATATATATATATTCCCAACACCAGCAACAAAGCTAGTTATAGATACCTAGAACTTGAGGTTATTTCTTGACATGACTTTACCTCAACATTTATGTTTAATTCAAATATTGCAATATAAAAAATTTCAGTTGTTTCCGCATTCAAACTTACATTCCAACAATAAAAATCAAATTCTACTTTTAACTCGCAAATTTGTATAATTTTTATCAAACGATTTATAAATGATTGCATTTTTTATACATGAGTATCTAATTTTATCAAGTTTATCGATCTATGTGCCTGTAAAGAAATATTTTTCAAATATTGCATCTACGTATCAACAATTTTCTTTACTATATTTTCTTATTTTTTGGATTAATTTTAATACAACTAAAATTAGTAAATATGCATGCATAAACATCAAACCAAATCATTGTATAATTCATTCTTATAAACTTTAAAAAAATTTGCAATTTTCAAGACTAGATTTTGCTAAACATTCAATCAATAATTTTTTTTTCATTCAAGAAAAATAAAATAATTATATTTTTATATCATTTCTAATTAATTTCTATAATTATGAATTTTTTTAAATTTTGAATACAAAATTTACACTAAACTATTATGATTTATATTTTCTGCCCTTAATTTATATTCAGTAAAAAAAAACTAATTTGTGTTTTGTGAATACCAAAAATTGAATCAATAGTTTTACTTAATAATAGTATGATTTAATTAAAAAATAAGTGGATATAATATTAAATTAAAAATTAAAAATTGAATAATTATTAAATTCAATCAATTTTTTTATAAATACACATTCATTTGTAATTTTTTCTTAAATTTTTTTAATATATACTCTAAAAGTATTACCATTGTGTTTGATTTTTTTAAATTCAATTTTCTCATGATTTATTATTTATGATCAAAATATCTTTACACTATATGTTTAATTTTGATCTTGACTTCACAGCCAGTCAGAATTTATAGAAAATTGAGCATTAGCTTAGTCTATAGGTTTTTTTTTTAAATATAAATTTAAGAATTTAATTTTGAAAGAAAATTTTATATTTCTAAGCAAAAAAATTGAGATTGAATGGTTAAAAGACACTCACTACTTACCAGTCAATATATTTTATAAAGTTTTAACACTGGAATTTTTTTTAACAAAATTTATACAATAAATATATATAACATCACATTACTTTATACACATATTTACAATATAATATATACATTTTCTAGTTTATTTTCACACAAGGCTACTATATGAACTTTTCTTTTATATTTACTATCATATGTTAACATTGATAAAGTTATAATTTCTTTTACCATTATAAATTTCATCTTACACGTGAGTATTATATGTATAAAAAATATCTGACACATATGCAAGTAAAAATCACTAAGTAAGTATAATATCTTGGATTCAAACGTGTAAAAATAATATTTATTTATGTATATCAAATATTCTATGAACATGTAGGAATAAATATTTATAAAAAATATATTAATTTATAGAAGAAATTACAGTATAAAATTCAAACGTAATTTTTTTTAAATTTTTAATCTTCTTATCACAATTTTTATTTTTCTTCAATTCTAATGTAAATGTCCAAATTCATAAAGCTTCCATTTGGCATAATAATGTTGCCGTTTTCAAATTACAATAAATAAATATGCAATTAAAAAAATCATTATTAAATAAATACAAAAAGCATTAGGTTATCAAGAGATGTTTAAAGCAAAACATGATTTAATCGGATAATATTTTTATTTAACTTGGAAATATGTTTTTAACGTGACAAGTTGAAATATATGTAGCAAACTTCATTCATTGATGAAATTTCTTTGGGTTGAAATAACATAGTCTTAAGATTCATTGGAGTTATATTACTTGAAACATAAACGATTTTTTGAAAGCTACATTTTTTTTCAATAACAATTTGTCTTTATTATTTGAAAAAAAAATTTACCTCATTCTTTCTCTCTGATTTTTTCTAATTTCATCCAAATACATAGCTCATAGGTCGGCATGTTTATATTTTAAAAATATCCCAAAAATGTGAAATTATGTTTGGTATATATTTACACTTTTTTTCATGCTATATTTCATTCTATGATATTATATACTTATCAAGTCTAAGAGTGGCGTGATTTAAATATGAGAACGGTTTTGGCATCGGTATATATTGATGTGTATTAACATATCACATATTTACGCGCTCTGATCATGCAACAATGTTATTGACTATTTTTACACTAATTATTAGCAACAGAGTTTAATATATTATCTCTTAAAAAATATCAATAACAAATCAGTATTCTACAATTTTTATGTTTCAACTGTACAGTATGTACCGTGACTAGCCATCCTAACTATCACCTGGTTCCATATTATTGTCCTCAGCTAAGTACTATGATATAACGACAATAATGTGTTGATACAACAACTATGGAAAGAAACAATGTAGTCATAATCTTTTAGCAATGTCGTTACAAGTGCATGACGGCGCTAGCAATAACATCATATAAACGGTGGTATGTTTCGTGTGAGTCAAAGGCAGAGGGAGTTTCTACATGTGGATTATATACCAGAATCCACATGGTTGTTGTACACCATGTAATGAACATGAAAGGGGTGAGTCAAAGGCAGAAGGTGTTTGTATATTATATTTTAACCCACAATCCACATAGTTGTTGTACACCGTGTACTGATCATGAAAGGGGTGTTGCAACGTAGGGGTGTGAATGCCGTGTTGTATCAAGTGCATACATCGCGGAACAGTGTGCCAATTCTCTTTGAATCAAACGAGATAAAAAACAATATGAGCATTCAAAACTAACAACCGAAACAACATTACCTCCATAAGTCGGACGTAAAGGTTGACGTATGTGGCTCGTACGTGTGCACACCATTTGTCGGGAGGCAGGTGACCAGCTAAGAGATCTCTTTGAATTACAGAGTAGTGGAGATTATTCCACTGCTGTGATGTCGGCTCTCCCATGGGTGAACTGATCTGAGAGGTAAAATCTATTTGAGGGCCTAGTCTCATCTTACCGTTGGGTTTTCCGTTATTCTTGCTATATTTCTCTTGGTCTCCTTGCAAAGGAGAAAGATCCACTTTATGCTATCTTCACTCGCAGCCTTGGCCGTGGTCTTCATATGGAGAGCATGACTGTAAAATAGAAGTCGCTATCAGTTTTTGTTTTCATAAACAAAGAAATGTGTAAGGGCAACTCAGCCTCCTATAATGTGCATTGAATGGTCGCATAAATTGTTTGTAAGTCTGGAAATTTGGACATCTTTTTATTCGTGAGCAAATAAATTGATCATACTACTTTGGTTCACATTTTGATCTGTATATTAAATAACTTATCATCAAAAGGAGCATGTGTCGGAATTTCAGATCATTGAAATTTTAATCACTGTGTGGAGAAGACAATAGGCTGAAACGCCATGTTACACACGCAACTGAATTTGAAGGTTTTAGAGCATCAAATATTTCTCCATAAACAGATGCAATCATCTGAAATCTCTGATACATGCATCAACCATTACATTCTTCTAAGGAATGGGTATGATCCGCCACATGTTTTCACGCACGTATTTGTAGATTTTTTGGATTCATGTTCCATTCCAGCTATAGCATCTGTAATTCTTACCTCTTGGCCATGAATTATGATGTGGAAGAACTAGATGCAAGATAAACGAGACCGGTTGCACTTTGCTTTTGATCGATGATTTCCAAACCCCTTGATAATTGAGATAATCTACTGCAGCCTTTGCGTACAGACCTTTCGTATCTGTGCAAATAATCTATATCCTACCCGTATCTTCAGTGTAGAGTGCAAAGCATCGCACACGCCACCAGCTCGAGAACTATTCATACATACACCAACCGTGAAGCCACTAGCCTGACGAACTTCGAAAGTACAGCCTCACACAATTATGTTATCTTTTCAACAAGTTCACTTCCACTCATCTGCAAAACGTTTGCATGTAAAATCGAGCTGTTAGGTCTCCGCATGTCGGTTGTATTCGAGAAGCTGTAGTTTGTTTCTTCTCTTATCTTTTCTTCTATCACGCTCTTTGGCTGTGCAGGATTGATTGCACTTTTCTGAATTATTATGTTGCTTGTAAGTTCTACCTCGATCTGAACTTGTCCTTCAAATTGTCCGCGTGTCGCTTATGTTCTTCTATTTTCTCCTTATACCCGTTCACTAAAGTAATGATATTAATAAATCAATCATTATTGTATTATTTTGTCTCTTCATTCCGTCCATAGGATCTGAAGGTGAGGTTGTCTGCGGCTTTGAAAATCAGCATCAGCACAAGCATGGATCTCCTTTTGTGCCCACATGGAGTACCTCCGGCCTAATGTAAAATGAGTAATTCATGGGATTCGAGTTTTCTCTGCAGCCATTTGTATATAACTGGATGGTGAGGGAGGGCTGCGTTTAATCGAGCATGGGCGACCAAGATGCAGAGTCTGAGCATCGGAGCAACTCCCTTTATTGGCCTGGGGCCGCTTGGATTATATTCTCCGGTCAAACTGAAGAGTCTAGTCACATGACTATGGTGTGAGAGCATGTGGCTGCAGAAGATTCATGGGAAGCGGACAAAAGAATTTGATTTATCAGAGGCCTCGAAGCCATGACCTTTACACCGAGGCGCAGTAGGGACTTTCCGATTATTATTGCGTTTACACGATGACGGAGCATGGGCTCATGAGTTCACCTCGAATAATTTTATTTGAAAGAACTTCTGTATTCGCCACGAGATCTATCATGCCCGCTGGTATAGCCAACCCTACCTACCGGGCGATGGGAAATATCTTTGTGTATAGCAATTGATTGACGAACGACGGTAGCGTTGGCGGTGGCGTGGGTTTTGCTTGAATCGTAGCCCAGAAAACATGAACGGAAATTGATCATTTCGTATAAACCCTCTGTCTTTTCCTGTAACAACATTCTTAGCTCTATTGGACAGGTCCATACAATTCTGGGTGGCAAAATCCAGAAGATATTATTCCTTACTGTACTCTTTGTTATGTAGGGAAATAATGAAGAATGTTATGAAATGACCAAAAGGGTATTATATCTAAAGCTTATACCCGTATTGCTAAACATTTTACGGGTTTTTGTAGAGGGTTACGGTTAAGCTCTTTACTTACCCATAACCCACCGAATAGTCCTTGAGCGTAACCATCCAATGCCAACACTGAAGTGCGGCTAGGATCAAATACAGAATGAGAATCAAGAGTACTCACATTTGGTGGTAGAGAATGTTCCATTCATTTTGTTTCTAAAGTTTGCAATCTTCCCTTTATGTAATTTCTAAATAATTGATTTACTAATGACAAAGATGTCATTGTGAGTATGCTGTCTTACAATTATTGCGAGACGTGGAGCTGATACGATTCCTATCAAAACTTCAGACAATCCGGGTCGTTCAAATCTGAAGTGCGTTCTTGAGAGATATCTCGCTCAATTCTCATAAAATATCTGACGATTTTCTTTCATGTACTTTTAGTGAAGATATTAGACTCGTCATTCTCAACAAGTCAACATTTTTTTGAGATATAAGAAAGATAAATAGTTTTCGTGTACTTTATCTCATTATCACCAGTTATTGTATGACTTCAAGCAGTTCGGACGTTACTATTTGTTGGCGTTATTTGTCTTTCATTTGCATACTTACTCATATACGCCATTCCCATAACACTTCATTGTCAAGTAAGCATGCATCAAGTGCAAGGATCAAGCAATGTATCTCGATACTGGACGTGTTTCCACCTTCAAAGTTGAAATCGAAATACCATAGTATCGGGGCCTAGCCGATGGCATCCATCCGTATTGTTTATTGTACAGATAGAGTATAATTGTTTGTGTTGTTTCAAGACTCCTATTCTACTCAAAATCATCTTACAAGACAACATAAAATGATTTATATATTAACAAATGATCAAAAATTCATGCTTATTTGAAACAGCATCTCAATGAAAGAGCTTTCTAAATTATGGAATTATTTATTTTTGCTAGTCATGTTTTTAAGAATTATATAAAATAAAAATAAAAATAAAAATATTCACATAAATATAAAAATAGTAGATAAGAAGATAAGTTAATTCTATTAGAGAAAAAAAATTCTGATTTTTTGAAAAAAATAAATGTAATGATTATTAGGAAAAAATTTACATCTATAATATAAAATAATTGAACTTGATTAATATATAATTTAATTTGAATACTTTTATTTAAATTATATTTATTTTAGCTCCATCAAAATGATCTAATATCATTAAATCCAATAAACCTTTTCCCAAAATTGAAACTGTTGACCTTTTGAGACAAATCTGTGATAAAAGTTATAATATGTTATAATATTTGAAACTAAAAGCAATATCATCAAAAAAGAATAATTTAAAGTTACATAACAACATTGTATCAAAAGCCTGGATTAACTTCTTATCAATGTGATGATTTGAACGACTTGCTTGCAACTTCTATACATGTAATAAATTTTCATATGAAATTAAAAATATTTTTTTATTGCATTATGTAATTTTTGATATGCTTGATAATGATTCAAATTAAACGTGTACGGAAGTGCAAGACCTCAATTGCTAATAATGACTAACCAGTACAAACGATTTTTTTAATTGCACCGCTACGGAGATGCTCAGTTTTATGAAATATAGTAAGCACTATGTGATATCAGAGCGCATGTTTCACATGAAAAATGTCAATTCAACGAAGCCAAGATGACGAGATTCTTCATTCTCTCGTATTTTTTATTATATTCTATGAAGTCGGAACTTGTTAGTTCGTTGGCTAAGATGTTTATTGACGCATTGACACAGATGTACAATAAACGTAATTAGCGGCATGATACATTCTCCAATACATTGGATTTCTTCAAGATTTGAAAAATTAAATAATATCAGTTTTGCAAACAGAAAGTATGGTGGTACACATTTGAGGTGGATAAAAAATCGCCAACTAATTTGATTTGTGCAGATAAGTAATCTAAATCTAAAAAAATGCAGTGTCTACGTGGAAAAGTCTGATAAATGATGAATAATTCCAATTTGTTTCCATGAGTTTCAAATTATTCAGTCCCAAATGTGGCAGATTGGTTCATATTAGTCTTCCGACAAAACAAAGAGGGATCAATCCACGCAACGACCCACTTTCTTACCTTGTAGCCTTTCTTTCTAGTGAATGTTTCTTGTAGTATATAAAGACATACGGATACACAATCTCAACTTGTTCCGCACGAGGTCATAAACACATTCTTGTTGCCTCCTTGAGGTGACCTTCAGAAAGATGCACACTATTAACATAAAAAAATATATATTAATTTGGCAAGAATGAAGCAGTGGAACATGTACAATCATACGACAGTAAATCGGTAGCTGCATACTTGGTTGACTAAAAAGATATGTTACAGGATGAGGCGTTTATTTAGTCCACCCATCAATTTGTTCACGTCAACTTGATAAGTAAGACCCATACCGCTTCTTTTAATAGCGTCTCACACCTCCATGAGCTGAAACTGGCACCATGCAAGGGTCACAGGACACGAGGGAGGTCCCTAACATATGGATTCCCCCATACACCACTTGCTTGAACCTGATTCACTCCAATTTACGCCCCAAAGGTAAACTCTCGAACCCAAAGAGCCCAATTTGTCCCATTTATTGCTACAACGGGGCAGCCGAGAAAATTAATTCCCCAGTGAAAGTTGCATGGCTACCTTACAGTACATGACTAAGTTTTAAACGGAAGTTCGACACGCACTGCTGGGGAGAGAACCCGGTAAAGGACAGCGACCAGCGGACAATAATTTGTACCGGAGGAATTAGGTGACGCTGTATGTTCACCGGACACAAGGCTCCTCAATGGGCAAACGTTCGAGCATCGGTCTGCTGATAATTAGCAAACGTGTTCGCATCTTGAGACGACATTCTGTAAGTTCACTGTATTTGGAACAGTCGGGGTCACGTGGCAAGGTCCTTTTGGACGGGAGGTCTTATATTGAACGCCAAGTGACTTTCCTGGTGCCTGTGGCGCTATCGCTCGAATTAGTTCCGTTGTTCGTTCCATATTTGGCACAATAAGTGCAAGGAATCAACTATTTGCCCTCCAATGAGCTTTTTCGATCGTGTTCCAATCTCGTAATTTCGATGAGGGGAGAGTGTCTTAACTTACAAAATTTGAGAATTTTATATTTTTAGTTCATTTTTCCAGTTAGCGTAATGTATGACGACAGTTTGGCTCGAAGGTGCATCCGTCTACGGACCTCGTTTCTGCGTTAGTGCGTCAGGCCCGTGGAACTAAGGATCGAGCAATACGACTATGTGATGTTATTGCAAATCGGAAATACATCATATTGCTGATAAGTTCATATAATTTAAACTTGAATTTTGTCTAATGAACTGAATCCTTGAAATTTATCACATCGAAACGTTGTACTTGACTTGAATATTATGTAATATATGTACCATAGAAGAGCAGAACTTTTAATCAATAATAACAAACATCAAATTCATATTTCACACATACGTAAGTACAATGTAGATGAAAATATTTTTCCAACTTATCACTTTGAAGGTAAATAAATTAAAAACTTAAATAAAAAATTATAATTACGATTTTTTAACATACAAATTTTTTAACTAATCAAGATAACTATTCAATTATGTGATGAAAGATTTCATCGCAAATATTTATCTTAATCTACATTGAATCGGCATTTCAAATCTATTATATCAATGAGAGATTGAACCTATAATTGTAATTTTATTTTTTGTTACATGTGATGTGTGAGAATTGCAGATGATATTGTTATAAAAATCAAGATTGATAAACAAAATTTGACATAAATTTCATAAATTTCAAATTTTGAGACTTGAAAATAAATAAATTTTTAAAATTAATACAAGTATAAATTATAAAGGAATATTTTTGTAGTTTAGTATCAATATATATTAATTTTATATTGATATTTTGCAAATAAAGATGAATATAAAAGATGTTCAAAGTTATAAATGTAAACAATGACATTATATATCTTTCACTAGAACTTGTGAAGTGAAATTCTTATATACATTTCGCAAATTCTTAACATAAAATAATATTACTTTTTAATCCCAACTTGTTTTGAAGAAGAATTAATACAAAAAATTATTATTTTTTCTAATTTTTTAAAAATATGAAATATTAAACCAAAATTATTTGAATTTTATTTGGTAACAATCTTCTTTTTTTAATGTTGATTTATGATATTCTGTCCTTAAAATCAAATGTTAACAAATATACTGAGAGGAGAATCTAGTAAGTTCAGATTTATAAATTATGTGCACTTCGATTTCTGCCAAATCAGATGAAGAAGACAAGTAGAGTTGAATTGATAAAACTTCTCACATATTTAAATGATAAACCAGAGGGAACATATTAATAATCAAACAGAAGTTATTATGAATTATTTATCAGATGAAAATACGCAACTAATTGTAACCGAATATTAACAACCATGTGTACATTAAATGATCAAATATCCATCCACTTAAGCTCATTTGCTCATGTTTATTAAATATACATGTACATATTTGTGATATTACAGATTTTAAATTTCATTACATGAAATAAAGGAAAGAGAACCTGAATATTTAAATTTCAAAGCATATCAAAATATGTTTATAGTCACTCTCTTTTAAATTATCTACAGTCCTTGACCATTGAGAGAGTGATATGAGAATCCAATTCAATGTCACTGCATCTTGGGTGAGGATGTGTTTGGTCTCTATATGATTTTCTGTTGGATAGTGTTGTCATCATTATTTTTCTCTTAGCCTCTTATATCTTGAGTTGTTTTATTTCAAATGTGAAGTAAATGCGTAGTGTTGCAACAACCTAGTCATCCAAACGAAATAAATATTAAAGGGGTGAAAACCTGACGGATGACCTCTGGTATACTCGTAGACGTGACGGGAAGGACGATCAATCCAACGCTTTGGACTGAACGAAGTTGTGTCGACCGGAGGATGCGAAACACCCAGAGAATGACCGGCAGTCGGGATGAGGAGGACGACGTCGTGGTCCAGCCAATGGGGTGGCGTGGAGAACTGATCCGCGTGAGAAAGGAAAGGGACGGGCGCGACGGGAGCTCTGACGGACGGAGAGCAGGTGGAGGCAATCTACGACGAACGTCGTCAACTGCCGGAGTGACAGGTGTCAGCCGTGCTGTCACTTCCGTGGTTCTCTCGGGACCTCCGGGCTGCCTTACTTGCTCACGGACTATAGCCCTGCGACTCACTGCCCGCCGGATCACCTGCCCACGCCGGCCGGGCAGCAGGAAATTTCAAAACCTGCCAGAGGCACAGCGGCAGGAGACGTTTGAGCGGGGAAAACGCCGGTACATCTTCTCGCGACGCGCTCGTTTCCCGGTGAGAAACCGGCGAATACGCTCGCCTGCCGGCTCTCTGGGCTCGGGGCCGACGGTGAACCGGTGAGTGCCACTGTCGACCCGCGAACGAGGAAACCTACCCGGAGACGTTACAGCGATTGCCCGATGCCCGCTGCTTGTCCCGGCCTTGCTTCGGTTCCTTGCCGCGCACGCTCCCTCCGCCGCTCTCTTATGTCCTCATGTGCCCCTGCTGCCAGTCATTGTCTATCTACGAGCCCAAGCGCCTCCTCATCGCCCATCTGCTCCGCAGTGCCTCACACTCGAGAGAGAGAAAGAGAGAGCCCGTTGCCTCTAGAACATTCTAGTTTACTCATCTGCCCGTCGGAGGGCAAGAAGGAAACGAGGGAGCAAGAGAGAAAGAGAAGAGCCTTTCTTGATAGTCGGAGATTTAGGGTTGCAGAGTCATTTTGATCGATCGATTTTCAGCAAGTGTTTCCGAGCTTTGGAAGAAAGACTGAAAGCGATAGATTGATTGGTCTTGTTGGCGGTTCGTTCTTTATTTCGGGAGGTCATTTCAAGAGTCGTATTCGTTGTTTCTTCCGTTCGTGTCAGTTTGCCTTATAATCTCAGATCGCGTATCGAGGTTGAGGTTGTTGGTGGCGAGAACTTCCTTTGTCTTCCTGTCTTAGTAGTTCATCTTTAATCCTCTTCTTCAACTGCATCGACATCTTCTTCCGCGTCAGCTCTGTTGCTTTTGGGTTGTTATCGCTGTCAGTAGCGAAGCCTGTTCAGTTTCTCTGTCTCGGAGTCTGCCTTAGCCGGTGTAGCTTCGACCTTCGCTTGGTCTTCAGTATCATCTCTTTACGGAAGGCATAGTCGTTCATTTTCACGTTACAAATCGACATCTTCAGTTGTTCAGGCCTGCTTTACCTCCGGTTGAACTCTTATCAGCCTTAGCATCGGTTACTGGTTTCTTTTTGCTCTGTATCGGGGAAGTACTGTCAAATACAACAACTTGAGAACCAGTGAAACCTAGCGGAATCGCTACGATGGGTTATACAGACCATAGAGATTGCACGCTCTTCCAGCCTATTCGGATGCCTCGCGACGCATCTTCAGAACATCAAATCCGAAAAAAGCCATGGAGAAGGGCGAGTGGCGTGTCTAGATCAACGAAGCAAGTCGACGTTAAAGCTCCTATTGCACAGAACCTGAAGCCTTTGTCGTCCTTTAGGAGCAAAGCAAGAGGCAGATACAATAATTCCAAACATCGGTTCTCCAAGAGGAGAATGCCATGTGCTCCTCGGAATACCACCTCGTTTATCATGCGTGCAAACAAATTCGGAATCAAAGCTCCCATCTATACCCCTGTCTGCCCGACAACGGCGGGGACTCCTACAGTCTCTTCCGTACCCTGGCAGAAGGAGATCCTCGGAGACGGCCAGGTAGCAAGCGACCTTGGAGTCAATGCCTACGGCTCAATGAATGGCTGCATCCGTTTGAAAGCCGATGCAGATGACATGGACTTTGAGGGAGATAGAGACCTTGGCTCTGTATCTTGCAACGAGAGCGACACAGACCAGTGCAGTTTCCAACCAGCAAGTAGCGTGCAGCAAGTGGAGGAGCGAATTGACCACTGCCTGCAGCGCTTTGAGCTCTTGAGCAGTAACAACAGCAGTCTACCATCTCGAACCAACGCCAGTACTCAAAGTTTGGTCGCCAAGGTGGAAGAACAGGAAAATCACATCCATTACTTGGAGGAGGTCAACATGTCTTTGCACCAACAGCTGTGGGCCACTTTGGAGGAGTTAACAGAGCTGCGGAAGAGGCTGACGAACGACAGGACTGGATCAGGAGCTGCAGTCACTGACGAGAGTTTGGGAGATGGTTCATGTGCTGCCTAATCATTGTTTATTGGCTGGCTGCATGTTGGTGCCGATGTGCAGTTTTGACCCCCTGTGAATGATGTTCACTCGCTAACTGTCAATATGCATCTTGTCTAGGCTCCTTGCCTTGTGTCTGCCGTTGACACTGAGCTAATGGCCGCATATGCCTGTTGCAGTCAAGGTGTGATTGCAGGTTACAGAGGGTGTGCTCCCTGACACTCCGGCACCAAGAGCAAACACCTTTCATGTTCCATACACCGGGTCAGTGTATGGTTTGTGAAGTTTGTTTACTGCTGACTTTACTTGAGGCTCCATTACCCCCATTTTGGATTTCTAACATTGAGCGGCTAGCAATCGGGCTTACGCTTCGAGACGCATGTCTGCAGAACAGGAGGCGATTTCCTGCCTGAGCCGTGCATGTGGAAATGCTCGTGTCATTTCCATGCATGTTACCTGCTTTCTTACCACCGGCCAAGAGCGTGGGCTAAGCAAGTGGGTCCAACTACGAAGCAAGAGAGTTTTGGAATCGGGGAAAGCTGACACAACAGGCAGATCATGTGATGCCTTCACTTCAGTGGAGGCATTTGTGATGAGTTTTGTACAATACCATTTCAGACTTCAGATGTAACCTGCAAGCAAAGCTGCAGCTTTTACTTCCCCTTGGCTAGACGCGCTTCAAGAGTATCTGTGAGGCGATTCTCACTGACCAGGAACAGAGTTTTCAGCTACGGTACAGAGTGATGTGTATAACATACCTCAGCGAAATCTTCTCGCCTCAAGGGATGATGTTAGATTTTTGAAGAATCTAGGCCTGTAGGTATTTAGTGGCGGTCACGGATCTTCTTGGGCAAAGCCCAGATGTTTCTCGTGTTCGTTAATTAGAACCGGGACCGTTTCAATCCCTTAGATACACTGTACAGGTTCACTTTAATGATAGTTCAGTTACAGCCCGAGTTTGGGTGTTGGACAAGTTCTTAATAAGCCCTTGTGTGTATTCGCTTCTACTCGATATACATGTATGCCGTTACATATTTGCTTGTCCAATTTGATGGATGATATAGAACTTGATGCCATGGAATTTGTGTTATAACCACTTTTAATCTGTTCGAACACTTGCCGTTGTTTCCCGTAGCGGAAAGTTTCTTACAAGAGGGCTTAGAAAGAGAAATGTGAGTTCTGTATGTCAGATGAGTAATGGTTTTGTAAAATATATTCGTGAACTTAAAACACAAGCGGTTATCCTTGAGACTGATCGACGAGTAGAAAAAGCTCTGTTCAACATTAAAACTTCTTTGAAATATTCAAACACAAGATCCTTATTCTTCACGAATGACAGTTTTAATAGTGACATGTCAATTCTTAAACTTTTGGAGATAATTGCTAACAATAAAAAATATTTTTTGATGTTAATGTGAATATTCCTGCAACGGATGTTTGCAATGATCGTTCCTCTCTACAGTCCACACTCGGCAAGTAAACTCAACCTGCCCTGACAATACACTGAGGAGCATCTAGGAGAAATGCAATTTACGACATAGAGACAGTAGGATAACTTATAATTCATCGTGTAGCATATGAAAGTTTGACAGCTATGACAAAACAACATGGCGTAAGTGAACAGCAATCCTCAGAAAATTATGGAGCCTATGTTTGCGTATGAAGTGAAACAGATTGTATTCTTTAAATATCAGTGGAACGCAGTATATTCAAGCAAAATGTAAATATCAGCATTAGACGTGGTCAAAACAAATTTTTTGAAATGGAAAAGGAAATTTACTGTTTGAACTCACTCTAGTTTAAACTAACAAACAAAGAAATATCATCTTCTGCGTATCTTGGATATATCTCAAGCGTTTGCCCAGCACTTTTACAGCCAATAGCATTCCCGTATCCCACCTCTTCTACGATGCTCAGGAAAAGTTCCGGACCAAGTTTACTAGTTGGGATTGCTTACTCGCATCTTCTTTCGTCATAAGTGGAACCAAATTGATGCAAATCCGATGAGATCGTGAGCACTACTGCGAAGTAAGATGACATGTTAGCTCCTCATTTTGGGCTGCTATCTTTGCCAGAAGACCATCGTGGTCGACCCCTTCCATCCTTCCTTCCTTCGGACATCGTCAAACACTGAAGATAGTCTTCGCCCCCTCAATTGTGTCAACTTCGTAGCTCCACAGTCCTTCGATGAGTAATCTCCTCGACAACATCTCCTCTTGACCTAATCCCCACCGAGTCAAGAACACCAGAATGTGAGCACATGACCCAGAAAGAAGACCGGTGACACCAAAGTGGTCCGTCCAACTCTGCCCATTTCCGTGATCCCCAAGAAAGATTGCCGTTGCAATGCTTCCAGCTCGTCACACCAATAGTGACATGGCCATCATCCATACTTGGTTCTTCGATGTGCAAGAGTTTATCACCTAATGCAGTTTCACGAGATTCACGTCAAAAATTTGTCAAGGGTGACTTTGTCATTTACTCAAATGTAGTAGGAATTCATATACTTCCCCACTTTTTGAAAGTATGGGATAGTTCCTCATCATGATATATAATGAACTGTGAAAATATCATACGGATGGAATGTTTGTATGACTTGAAATCTAAATTGGTTAGATTTATACGAATAAGTATTTAATAAATGTGTGCGTACAAAGTTACCAAAAATTCTGTCTTGAATATAATTTACTAAAAAGAAAAAACGTAACTAAGTAAAGATAAATAAAATCATGTAGTAAGTATATTTACTGGTCTTGTATGTACTAGTAAATTTGCGAAATCTGAAGTTACTTACCGTGTATTTCGGGTCAAAAAGAAATCGTTACGTGTTGGTGGTCTTTACAGATCTCAAATTTCGCAATAATGGGAACATATGTCTTCAATAAGAGGTGAGTTTTTATCATTTACTGGGTTTTATATCTTTGGTCTCTTGTATAAGAAGATGGATTTTCAAACCAAAGTGTCTCATATGCAGTACAACAAGAACATCAAATATAATATCCAGAGACCAGTGATGAAAGAGAGAATATTCTTAGTATATGCTAGTATACATCAACGGGATGTTTTTATAACAATAAAGCGTGGGAAGATTGTTGCACGAAGGACATGTGCAAACTATTAAAGATCAGGGGGATAAATACTATCATTGTTGTGACAAGTTTTGCGATACACACTATGCAGAACAAAACTCCATGAATAAATTAGTTTCTCATTGCCACTAAAATATTGGCTCTAGTCCAGTAATGCATTTAGCATTGTGGTGGTACAGTAGTTGTATATTAAAGATTAAGGATATGGTGATTGTGAAGAATAGTTGAAACAAGTACAAAAGATCATCTTGATCAGGAATAGTTCAAGATTGATACTGATGAAAAACCCGGTAAAAAGTCTCATCTAACCTGGCTGCAAACTTTGAGAAAAGAGCAAGCACCATTCGGGTGGATTCAAATGGACTTGCTTTTGAGTGAAAGTTAGGACATGCATCCGTGCTAGTTTATCTATGGCCATCAATATAGTGTGGTTCATATGCCAATTTGGTAAAGAGCTGTGATGAGGTATAGTTCAAGAGACTGATTGTGCCCCATAGAAATCATAGGGTAGACAGAAGACCTCAACCATGTGCTAACTGATTCAATCCAGGAGAAAAGACTGTATGCAGTATTTTTTAGTGTTATTAACATATAGATTATATGTCAAGTTATAAGAATGTCAGTAAATGGGTTGTTGTGTGCAACCTGTTCCCTGAAGAATACTCCATATTTTCTAAAAGGTCCTGTAGCAAGGTTGTAACTATGTTATCTATATATTTATTGTATATCTTGATTAAAAAAGCTCTCATCAATTCCTAAGTCTCAAGAATCCATATTAATCAAGTGTGAATTTAAGAATAGTGACTTCTTTTCACCTTCTATTAAGGGTTCAACCGTGATGCGTGTCCACTAGTGTGATTTACACCAAGTGAGTCTGTTGACTACAAATCTTTGGACCGACAGTGTAAGAACCACACTGTTTACGGAAGTCTGTGTCCAACAATCCATCTCACAAATCAGAGTGATGAGTGGAGAGCACTCCATACCAGAAACCGATGACTTATCTCTTGTTCTGGTTACTGACCAATCAACCTTCACGATGAGGTCCTGCTCGAATTGTGGACAGATCCTGCCCATCCGGTGCGCTGCTTTTTTCTGATTTTCCTCATTCTTTCATTTTCATCAACATCTCTCTCTCGGGCGGAGTACACACAAAACACATATGAGGAAAACCTTGTGAGAAAAATCTATTTTTTTTTTCTGAATTTCTTTGTTGCGGATGGATATTATCTATAGGAATATGATGAGAAAAGAGAACCTGGAAATTCCGATATTTTAAGTCGAAAATATCGGACTTTCCAGACAAAGAATTCTAATGTAATATTTTTTTTTAATCCTGTAATTATTTCCATGTATCTAATCCTCTCGAGTTGAAAGTCGTCCGAAATTACGGAGGAACGACACAGAATAGCACTGATTCATCGTACTTGGGCGCATTCTTTGCATCTGTCCAGGTTCCACCTGTGGAAGCCCTAGGTCCCCGTGGTCTCAAAACTACGGTACTCCAAGTCTGGGAAGGTATCCCATATCCCAAAATATGAATATATATAGAGGAAGAAAAGACTCACTCCCTACGGATCAAAATGAAGACTTGGACCACAAGACTTGTACATGCCGTAGCATTCAATGGTAAAGTTCGAGTTGGTCTGTTAATGTCCAGTGAAGCATTACAAGACGAGTTGGGCAAGACTGTTCCCAAGTACAAATCCGAGACTGATCTGTACGTGTCTCCACGTAGCGAGTCGCTGGCACTCGTGCAGTGTCACCACTTTCAAGACGCTGAGTCCCTAAAGCACGTACCAATGCATTATAGTTTCTTGAACCACCTTCCACCAGATCCTGTGGAAATATTATTCACAGGCATGTGTATTGGGTGGATAGTTTCGCTCTGAACTTACTACATCGTCAAAATACAGGTTCAGTCCACTTCGATATCGTCTGTTCCGTTCATGATCAGGTTCGACCTCGAATCCATAAAGTTTCGAGGTTCGCCTCAACATTCTTCTATATAAAAACTACTATTTGCAAATATCCACAAAATTATTATTCTATATATGAAATTTATTAGTCAGCCGAGTAGATGAAAATATAAAATTCAAAACAATAAAGATGTAGTATAATATCTAAAACATCAACGTTATAGAGTTCAAAAAATGAAATAATATACATTTATCATACATCACGATTGTTTGTCTTTGTAGAGCTATAATATAAAGCTCTACAAAATATGATGTATGATACTTTACTTGATAGTTCTAGTGAATAAACAGAACAAATGAGTTATCATTTGGTGGCAAACTATTTTGAGTAATTTTGTTTCTCTATGACCCATTTCCCCAAGGTGTTCGTACATTGTGATACCTTCATTATCGCCCAAACACATGATGAGAGATCTTTCCATCCATGTTCTGATCCTCGTATGTGCTGGACTCAGTCTCCGCCGAGTCTAGTTGACTCGGAGCTTAAAACCTTCACCAGCTCCACAGTTGGACCCTCGTTTTCTGCACTGACGATCTTCGAGATCTCACCTACACCTCGATGTGTTGTTGTAAACAATAAAAATACAGCCTATGCTGTGAAGAAAACTGATGCTATCGACATTCTCAACAATAGAAGCTTCATTTATGACTGCTCTTGACCCACACTCACAATTGGTCGATGACAATGCTCATAAAACATTGTGCAACGAGTGCCAGCGGACAATGAATCTGGCCACGACTTTGCATGCCAAAAATACATACTCCATCGGACCTTCTCCAGTTAATAGGAGGCCCATTCTTTGCTACAAGGAGGCATCTTATGAAATGGTCATTATTCGTGAACTAGGAAGCTCTTCTGGAAGCCGAGAGTGTGGCCAGATCTGCCCCGAACCATCTCCTCTTCTCCAAGTGTCCACATGAGCATCACACTTTTGCTCCACCTGCAGCCCGTGGAAGAGCATGATGTACATCGTTCTTGACTCGGGTGATCGTCTAGGATCATGCAAGACGAAGATGTGGTCGCTTTTGTGGAGCTAGAGGGACTCATGAATAATGCCTGCCTCGTCAGTAAATGCAAGACATGAATCTCAGACTATTCAGGAAGGATCTTTCTGACTGTTTGAAGCAAGATTTAATCAAAGTGACTAGAAATGAAATCCAGACTTGGTCTTCTTCCAGGTTTGGAAAGTTGATTTCGTAAGTCAATGATATAGAAGGTACCTGGTGGTCACTGGAAGTGCTTGCGGCAGTCCCAACCAAGGACAGGGTATCACTAGCGATGCCTACTTGCCTGAGTTATGAATACCAACCACAATGACTTAGGCACTTCGTCCAACTTACATTCCTGTGACAGTCACAATATTTCCCTGATTCAATGTATTATGGACAATAAAATTAAATAATAACATAAATGTCTTAACATAACAAATTCTTTTTATAACACTAAAATGTTGATTTTTTTTTTTAGATATAAGATACTTTTCTTGACCATATAATGTTTCAGTTTTTGTGCGAATTCGTGAGCAATTGGTCCTTTGGGATTAAACAAGTAATGAGCAAGATCGACAAACAGGGAGTCCACACTAAAACAGAGTAAATCATAGCCCAGACAGTCAGGAAATAATTGAAGGAAGGGGTATAATGACCCAGCCAGCCCCATGTGCGTACGAATGTCTGACCGTGTGATCGAGGTAACTTGTTCTAAGCTCTGAACGAGAATAATCAAGTCGGCTGATCAAGGACACCACGACTGGAAAGTACAGAGAAAATCCTCGAGCAGAGGATTTTCTTTCCTTGCTTGATGGGCTCACGGAGAGATTTCTGAGTACGATGTCTGAGCATTTGCTTGGACATCGAATCTCTCCTCTTCCCAAATTAGAAAGTATGAGGGCTGGAAATGGGAGGAGTTTAGAGCTTGAGGAAATGCTTTGCTGCTGCAAGTGATGGAGCGAGCCCATGACGTTTCTAGTCGATCACTGTAACAGAGATACAGTTACGATATTACTATAACGCAATTCACTGACAATGGTTGGTATTTGGCACCATCCATGTTCTAGTTGCAATATTTAATTTGTCCTTCAATTAGGTGGTCAAAGTTGAAGAAAAGTCTAGACCATGAGGAAACATTATTCTTAGAATTGTAGAATTGAAAATAAACGAAAGTTGAGGACTTTTTTACCATAGCGGAGAACAATATTTCAAGATCTACTTTCAACTTACGGTTTGTGTCAAGCTTATTAATAATGAACACATGATTTAGAGGACCAAGTCCATGCTGCAGATGTAATGTTGGTTAAAAGAAAACAGAATATGCACACCCAAAATATTCTTGTATGAAATATGTTTTGATTTTGAAATATATTCAAAACAAGCTTTGGCTTATAAACCACAATACAACTTCAATGGAGTAAAACCATGCATCTATATGCAACTCTGTTCACAAAGTATAATTTTATTCTCCTTTGAGTAATTTCAGAATTCAACCATATGATCCATGATAGAATTTGTAACAACAGACAATTACCAAAATGGAATATAATGGTAAAGATCCGATACCACGAGTATAAAATCAACACTAGAGAATCAAGAAGTGTCACAAGTTAACATTTTATTGAAAAGTTTTATTTCTTAGGTATATGTCACTCCCAAAAGAAACTGCAATTGCTAAAGCTGAAAGCGACACAATGCAGGGTGAAATCACACTCACATCCTAAAACTGATCCAATAAATCCCCACAGTAGCCTCACGTGACTCTGCAATTGATATTTAGGGGAGAAATTTTCCAAGATTACACACTCACCCGGCTGCACCGAATTTCCAATGTAAAGATTTGGTTAAATCTTGAGCCACATTATGCACCACTCAGAACATCTGAATTGGACTCTCTACTTCATATGAAGTATCTTTGACAAACTGAAACAACTTGCATACGGTGACAAAACGCACAAATTCACAAACGCGTGGAGAAATGCAGTTTGAAGATTGAGAAGTTAACTAATGGAAAAGCCCTCTGAAGTCTGAGTCTTGAGCCTACTTATTCACAACGAACACCCGGAGTCATCCTCCGCTGAACTACGAGCCTCCATCAAGTGTAACGGCAGTTGTCACGCCCGTTGAGCTCATATCTTACTCCTATCCAACCCAAAACGGCTGAAAGTTCCAATTCTAAATTCTCCTTTGTCTTCTCCAAACCGGAGATGAGCGAACTGAGCTTCCTCCCTAACAACCGATGTCATGCGACTCCGCTCGCTTCCAATTCCTTCACTTGATGCTCCAACTCCACCACAAGCTTGAATTTACTCTCAAATCTCTTATGAGACAATTCCAATTTGTACCAAATTACTTCCTTGTACTTCTTCACAATTCAAATATCAATCCGAAGACCCTTCTTCTTCAAAGTAGAGGATGTCTAAGGCCGAAGTTGTTACGGCCGAAGACGCTATGATCAAAGTTACTTCTTTGATCCATACCAACCACTCACAACATCCATAATTTGTGAACCCTTATCTATTTCACGAATTCTTGGGCTCGTTGAAACTAGCATGCCGAGCTCTATCTATCAAGATACTTCCTAAATCAAGTCGCCACTAATTGAAAAATTTATGAGATATTTACTTTATCAGATCATTATACATCTTATTCAACTTTACTGACAGCAAATAAAAATATTAACTCCAACCTAAAGGTATCTAAATGAATTCCACTACTACTCACTTTTCATCTACTATCGAATCCACTATTTACTCTACTTCTTACTATTCCTATACTAAAAGTTTGAAATTACTAATCTTCTACTTCTCAAACTTAATCTTTTAAAAAAATAATGAAAAACTACTTTATCACACAATCATTATTCCATGAAAAATCATCATAATCCATCTTATAGTCATATCAATCTTCAACTACAAGAAGAAGTCCCATCTACCAGAGACAATTCTTGAAATTCATTTACATTAATGCTAAGGAGCATATTGTACCATGTTCAAGACTGCAAATCGTGTATTAAAACTCAACTTTTTTTCATGATACTGGAAAACCAAGTTATACCAGAAAAAAATTGTATTGTTAGACACCATGAAGCTCGAAGATACATACTTTTTTTGGACGATTTTGAGAATCATAATATTTCCTTGTCTTATGATACATGCTTCATTATCAATATTCTCTTCTTAGACGATGAAACCACAAACTTGTGGAATTTGTCATGGATATTCTCAAGGTGCATGTTTGTCTGTGCACTCATTTCTTTTCCTTTTAGCAATAGTTTAAACGATAATATTAAACATAAGCAGATTAAAATACGTATTCTCTTTGGCTGGTTTCCCTTGTGTGCACATGGAAGAGGTAATGGCATGCCATGTTGTTCATGCACTTCATAAGTCTAATTTAGGCACATGAACATTGAACTGTACCATTTTCTGTAAGTTGCCAATTATATAAAAACATACTACAGTACCTGAGAATTCCATTCCGACCTGGATCCACATGACATCAGATGGTGCGGTCAATTCCCTACAATATTATCCATTTACTTTGGTGATAGAATTAGGATAATGTGAAACCGAATAATCCAACTGCGTGCGTTTACGGCAAGATATTGAGCATTCCTTTGGGCATAGCTAACGATTCAACACATGCTTGAATTAACAATAAGAACCCGTTCTTCAGAACTCGAGGGAAGATCTTTTCCCTTTGAATCGCTGTTGAGCTGTCCATGTGTACGAAGCATCACTCGATCATACAGTCTTCGTGCTTCATTTGATTTGCAAGTGCAACGATATCGTGTGTAAGTGAAGAGAGCAATAGCTGCATCGGGGGAGCTACAGATGCAGAGCATGGAAGGGATTCTCGTGCAGGATGAACACACCGCTAACAATAGAATTGCTACTTGATGAAGTTCTGATCAGAAGTCAATCTGCAGAGGAAGACGTGTCTTTCCATCATCTCAGATTTCATTTTAAACACAAAACACTAACACCAGGGCTTAAAAATATATAACTCAAAGTGAGATTTACAACATGATCCGGGCCGAGTATCGGCACATTAGAATTATTCAGGCAACTTCCTCCACGAAATCTGGGCTCGTTTCGGATTATTCCAGTCAGCCGTTCCGACTGAGCTAGTGAACGAATATCTCAAGAACACAGAATTGTCAATGTAGAATTGCGTCATCAATTCAGGGTTTAATCATAGAACAGGGATATATCGTATTTCACTGTCTGAATGATCTCAACTTGAAAGTCGGCAAAGACAGTAGAAGTGAGAATGTAACCTCTGGCCATTCGAAAAGCTCCCGTGCCACCGGTGATGGATAGTTCCTCGATAGGGGGTGTGAACACACCGATACTTACGATACCGGAAAACGAAATCGTACCGACGTAATTCGTGGTATTCAGATCCAGAAGCCCTATCCCCTGAGACCTGAAATAATCTGTTTCCCTGAACCCCACAGACTGGATGAGCCGTGAGGTACCGAGCTGTTCTGATGTATTAGACGCCGTCTTCCTGACAATACTATCTTCTACGGATACTGAAGCTCCTCCAATGGGGAATGGCTGCGGCGGGACGAGATCCGGGTATATGTACTGAATCGTGGTGTTTGGTACATTATACTTCCGAAATACATACACTGTCAGTTTCTGAGGCCGATCATCGTGACTCGACTCCACATTCGGCGCTGTGCTCAGGCCCAAAATTACGACCAGCAGCACGAGCACCGAGCTGGTAGAAGACTTCATTCTTGGGCCGGTGCAACTGATCGTCGATGAGCTTGGTCGACAACGAGAACAGCAAATGTTTGCACGGGATGAGGAGGCTCGAGTAGATGCGCTTTATTAATATGAGCTAGACGAACGAACGAACATACGGCGAACCACGACAGTCACGTTGAATCTTTCAAGAGTCCAAAAAGGTTTGCAAGATGGAAACCAAAAAGTGTCAAAAGTGTCACATTGGGTGTTCTCATCCTTTTGCTGTTTGTTATCCACTTGGCTCTCGTTTACTTGCTTATGAAACTTTTGGTTTATTGGATAAGAAACGGAACGGAACGATTGGGAGACTATGACTTAGTCTGTATATTGTCAACACCTGTAAATTATATATATTAATGATAGGCTATAATATATATATAGATACTTATAACACACTGTTGTACAATGTTCAAAGTTCTTTGGGATTGGGAAAATAATTGCAGTTTGTGCAAATGAGGAACTTGAAGTGAAAATGTGTGGAACGCGATTTACAAGTTTTGGTATTTCGGAACAGAGCATCTCGACTTGAGTTCAGAAACTTAAAACGAAGTGGTCCAGAAATTAGCGAATATTTTATTTTGCGTTGATCACACTGCAATATATCATGACCGGTCCTTTTACTTGCCTCCTCAATGAGAATGGATGACTCTGGAATATTTAAAACTACAGCGCTAAAAGCTCAAAACGAAAGAAAGTAATCATTTTACTATAATACACATCAAAATTAGATTGAAAAACCATATTTTTCTGTGTTGGCGCATTACACAATTTACTGTACTAAAGGGAAAAGGTGAGGTACGTCCAACATAATCAGGAGAGATCATGTCAAATATATGATTTCGCCTTTAGTTCCTTCTTTGATTCTTCTGTCACAGATCTACGTGAAATTAGTTAATTTTTTCATTGAGTTTCTACGAGAATGAAGCTACGTGTTGACCTCTAAGTTTCGTAGTCCTCTTTCAAGGTACTTTCAAATGATTAGAATTCAAATCTATAGCATTTTCTACTCCCAATTTCTTTCGTGGAGAAGAAAGGTGAAGACACCCCATCCAGAACCAAAATTCAAGATTGACTGAGCCTAAAAAGTTAAGTTCTTCCTAAGGAGGCAATGAAGTTCCATCGATTTTGCTGCCGTTGAAAATGCCATCATCCGACACATTCCACAATATTCCACGAAAGGTGCGCATGCCTCTTGAAATGTGAGCAGACTTCCTGTTCAATAACTTTTCAACTACTCTATACTTTCGGTTGCAAATTGTGGAGGGCGATCACGACTTCTCGACCTTTTTGTGGATGCTGATATGGAAAATTGTTCCTCCGTCTCTTCCCTACAGCATACCCAAGATGAATTCTCCTCGTGTAATTCAAACAGGTCATTGATGGGGGATCATGATGGGAAGTCGCTTTTTAGCAATGTGACATGTGTCCTTTGTCAGCCTATATCTTTTGACCCTGCACTTCCATTAATGTCCCAAAAGCACCTCTAGATCCACCTACATCCATCTAGCAAAGGGTTCGTCTTGGAGATAGACCACTGGCAGTTGCAATGCTGAGAGGCCGAGCAGCAGTGCTATCAGAACTGCCATTGGTATTGAGAGTCCTCGTGGAACTCGTGATCTTTATTTGACAAAAGTTGTTGTCAGTCACTGTAATGAAGAGTATCATTCCCATGCGATAAACTTATGGCATGCAATGTTGGGGAATTTGTATTACCTGTCAAGTTGCATCTGAAATTACTACCTCATTTGAAGGTTTAGATTATTTGGTGTGAAGGCACGAAGGATGAGAGTGTTTTCTGAACAAGATTTGTGAAGTTCCTAATTCTAATGTTTCTCGCTAATATCTAATTCTTGTTAACTCATTTGGATATTTTGTAACATACTCAGCACCTGCACTCCAAATTACTGTATCCGAAAAGGCAAGAAGATCATATCAAGTATTAGAATGATGACTCCAAAGATTTAGGTTGAAGCTAGGTCTCACAGATATTCTAATCCGCTTAGATATCGTAACCATTTAGGTCAAAATTTCTCTATATAAATTTGCAATGTAAAGAATCATCATGTAAAGTGACTCCTCACTTGTGAACTGCTTGAGAGTCTACTTCTACATATAGCAATGAATATATACTGACTAAGATAGGCTACAAAATATGATGTATAGAATATAATTCCATGTCTTGCTGAATTGGTGGCTTCAACCTTATCATGTTGACTAAGAAAGGCCATAAGTTATGATGTACTAAGTGTGTCTTATGATATAATAGTCTCTTGATCTATCATCTTGTGAAACATCGCCTCTGAATAAATTATTCAAAACATATGTTATTATGTTTAAAAAACCACATGTTTGGATTGAATTGATCTTGAAAGTTGAAATAATTGTTATGTGTCCAACAGAAATCGTGTTAGACTTTTGTTAGATCTAAAATATCAAAATAAAATGATAAAAAATGTATTTTTAGAATTTATATTATCAATTGTTTATGTGATCAAATGAATAAGAACATACAATGATAATATGATATAAAAATTTTTTTCCAAATTTTTTTTGCCCAATTAAGATTTATCTTATGCAATACATTCTCAATAGTTGTGAGTCAATTTTTTTAATGCAACTTGAAGCAAATTTATATATCATTATAATTTATTACACTAGATTTTTTTTGAATATAAAACTTTAGATTTTTGAAATATTTTTCGATTCATTTTGAAAATAAAGTGTATATATCCAAATTATTTAAATTTGGTCGTACATATTTATATATTTAAAAAAGTTATCTTAAAAATGGTTTATTACAAAATAATTAATTCACTTTACATGTATTTCCAACTTCAGTTTATCACAATATCTTTATTTTTTATAAAAAATATTTATTTATAAGATTATAGTTGTTGACATAGCGATTAAAACATTTTTAATTTTCTTATTAATGTTTTTTGTAAATCATTCTTTTATATTTTGAAATCTTGTAACAACTGTAGTGTAAAATTTAGATACAAGGTTATTATGATAAACACAGATCTACACATTGCCATACTTTATTGTTTGATTACTATAATAAAAATACTATATTAATGTTAAAAAATGAAATTTATTCCTAATTTTAAAATTCTTTGACTCAAGCTAATGCTATATATTTATTTACTTATATATATATATATCTATATAATATCTAAACTCTGGACTTTATTTATGTTATGAAAAATCTAAAATATGCAATATTCTAATAAAAGTTAAAATTCATTGTAAAACTAAAAAAATAGATATAGAAATTCAAAATTTGAATATTAAATTGGCTTCATATTTTCTTAATATATATTACTATATATTCTTAATCATAAAATTTTTAAAATATAAAAGACTAAAATAGCATCATCAAAATAATAATGAGCACACAGATTGCTATCATGTTGCTTGCAATTATATTATAATTTAACTTATTATGATAGTCATTCATCAATAATACACATTTTTGAAGTGATATTTATAAATGATCTCCTATCATATAATTCACAATTCTATATCTTAATCATTTATTAGTTTGATATTTTTAGACTAAAGATGACTACATAAAATATTTTTAAAAAAATTTGAGAAAGTAATGCATGTTATCATATTGATCTCATATTTAATGCAATTTCTTATTAAACATTACATATATTATTTTTATAACTAATTATTCAAAAAAATGAATTATTTTTAAAAAATGATACTACATAGATAAAAAAATATGTAAAAAGTATCGTTTACAATTTATTAAGTATCATATTGCAGATCGTTGGAGTATATATCATTTAATTGATTATGCTTTTTCTTATATTGTCAATATAAACAAATTTTAACAAATGTTTTATTTATTAACAACAATAGAAGTTCATGGTATAACAAGATGGTGAATGAGACATCATTTGTTAGGAAAAAAAATTCATCTTATCTTCTTCATGTAATTTGCATACATCTTAAATATGGTTTCATTTTCAATCACAAATTTGAAGGATGTTAAAGATCTTGAAAATATAAAGTAGCCCTAACGCTATAGATGTCATTTCCTCTATCAAATATAAGACTCTACTTTCACACTAGATTGAAGGGTTTCTGTAATCATGTTAAATCTCTTGATGTGACGATTCTAAAATGATGTGAAGACTTCAAATTGATATTGACAAATTATATGTTAAAAGTGAGAGACATCTTACAAGATGACTATACTACTATCTAATATTATAGTTAACTTAAGGAATGAAACTATTCATGGATAATAAAGCATCATCAAAAGCACTACCTCGGATATTTTTAAGATTGTTCATTACCCCATAAAGCTGATCATCACATTATTTTTTGTCAACGAAAACTTTTCTTTCACAATCAACACAACTATCGAGAATAACGTCGTGAAACTACTAATATTATGATCCACAAGACTGTAATATCTAAAATTTACAGCATAGGGGAGCCTCATGAAATATTTATGGTACTATGCGTAGAAGAAGGGTACACGTATCAAGACTTAATGGTAACATACTAGCGAACATTCCAAAACCTCTAATGATATTCACTCATCTGCAAGCATGCTTAATTCACTCAACCTTATGGCCCACCGCTAAATTACCTAAATGTTCTCTGCCTTTGGCCACTAAATTAATTTTAATATAGTATGCCTTTCCCCATTTAACTAATCTGAATCGGGTGTTATCTTATTCATCAAAGACACGTAGTGTGTCTTTGGCATTCACACTCCACTATCATATCCCATACATCCAAGGTTTTGTCAACTTACACCAAGACCACATCTTTATATTGTTCATGTTCATTGTGCATCATTATTCATTTATTACCCTTGGTTTTTGTCAAAATATTTTAAGCCTATTTATAGTGTTTGAAGAGTACAAGGATCAAGCTCTCTCTTCTTGGAAAATCTACTAAATTTCAAGGAGACGGATATCTGGTTAAAAAACAATTGAAGTTTGCTTGACTAGTGATAAATTCACGAACCGAAATGGTTTTTGTCATCTTCGGGAGTAGATACTAGCCGCATTAGTGCAAAATGAAAGTAGTAGAAACCCTAAACCCTAAGTTACATTGCTCTCTTACGGAGAACTTTTATAAGGTGATATTGATTTTAGTGTATATACATCCAACACACATCCATGCAGTTTAAACCCAAGAAATGCCACTGCGTGGATGTGTGTTGGGTGTATATACACTAAAATCATTTCACTCCTTTTTTAATAACAGATACTAATTGCATCTCTAACAATCAGCATGGCTTTGACGGTAACTCTCTATTGAGATTGTTTATGATTAGAGATGTAATTTTTTCTCACATATAAACAAGTTACTTTGTACTGCAAAAGAGTAAATTATGTTGGCACTCTTATCTTAGGTCTCCACTAGTGATCTGTATCGATTAAACTAGATTATTATACACATAGTATTATACAATATAATGCTGGGCTTCATAAGTCCATCTGTATTTTATTGTATTAAATCGAATTGAATTTTCAAAAGACCGAATAATTTTTTTCGCGCTGCGCCACGTGCATTGCTGTGACGCCATGATCGTGGATGTCTTCGAAAGTAGTTGCCGAGAGTAACTTGTCTATAGCTCGATGATGAGGGAATACATCAATGGTTTCTTCTCGAAGATAGTGAGATTTCGTCACACAGTTTGCTAATATATGTGGATCAATACGCGAGGCTCTTTCAAAGGTTTCTCTTCACATGCCTCGGTGCCTGAAGGCTGAAGTGTTTCCTAAACTATACTAGAAAACCATTACCTCAAATTCACGCCTAACTGGAATATAACAAGAACCATAAGGTTCGATATTAAATGTTCACCCAGAGACACTAAAGTCGTCGACAGCAGTTCTAAGTCCTTTTCATTCTACGACAGCAATTTTTCATACCTTTATCTAGTGCGTTATTGAAATCAGTCGCTGAAATTTGCTTTGGTTCCCTTCGAGTTTCTGACTTCGCTGCACTTCGATACTGTCGGAAGTTGTTACTACGCAGAGTCGATTTTCAATGTCTAATGCAGATTGACTGACACAGTGTGAATTTCGCTCAATTTTCATAGTGCACTTCGATGTACTTCGGTGCACTTTGATGTTCTTCGATTGTGTTAATTCGGAGCTGCAGTGAAGTTTCGTGTGGGTAGACACGTGTCAACCTTAGAGGATTTAACGGATATCCATTATATCTCATCCGTTAGATTACTATACACACTTAATTGAGTTTAATTCAGTATAATACAATATTAAACTCATCAAAGTTTGATACTGAGTATTATACATAACCCTAGTCTCCACCCCGAGTTGCCTTGCCATGCGTGACATATGGAAGAGTTTCTTCGTGAGAAATTAGAGAAATTTGCTTGATGGTACTCCATCAGAACGTTGACTGCTTGATGGGATCCAATAAATTCCATTCTACCCGATGGGACCCTTACTACGGCAATTCAGTTCACCGTCACCGATGTTCTACTGCGAGTTCTTGCAATTGCTGTCAAACCGGACCGGGCTAGGAAAAACACTGAGGCTCTTTGTTGAAAAGTGAAATGCTCTTCACGGACCAAAACACGCAACTGACATGATTTCGACCAAGAGATTTAGAAAAAAAAGTAAGTAGTAAGTAGATTATGCCTATACATCATAATTGTAAATTAATTATGAGACTCAAGAAATTGGACTCTTCCACGATGTAGATTGGGAGCCATGGAAAATCTGATTAACTTAAAATCGGGAAAAAAATAATATTTTTTCATTGAATTGGAAACAAATCAATTACAAGGTTACCGTTAGAGGGTTCCCATTGGGTAAAATGGAACGTATCTGGTACCATCAATCAATCAGCGTTCTGATGTGGTACCATCAAGCAAATTTCTATGAGAAATTAACACCAGACTAAATTAACTTTCACGATTATTTCAAGTTAATGTAGTCTAATGACTAACATAAGCATGACTGCTCATCTGTGAATTACCGTACAATTGGTGAAGAGGAGACACAGATCTGATCCAACCTAACCATTTAGAATTATTGGAAATTGATGAAGGTTCGTCTTGATCATACTCTCGAGGTTGAAAAAAAGTCCACGTCCGTTACTTCTATTGTCCTGTAATAGATACAATGTAGTATTAAAAATTATTGTTAAACGATTCGTCTGACATGTGTAACCCGTCGCAATTCTTCTTTTCACCCGCTGACGTCCAAGTTCCAGTCGACCAGCAAAGGTGGGAGGAACTTCGCAACTTGCACGCATTTTGCACGGAGCATGAAATTTCCTCTTCTTTATTAACAGGGTCTATGGTCCTCGAGGGGAATGGCAGACACACACTACTCGTGAGAAAAGTCTCCACTCTTCAGAAACATATCCAATCCCGTACAGCCGCTACTCAAGCCTAATTGGCTGTAGCTCTCTTTCAACTGGTCATCTATCGAAGAGGGCTCCTGATTTGAGTATCTGAAGTCCCTACTGATATATAATCAAAGAATGAGTTTACATTCGAGATTTCCTCGCTGTAGGCTGAAGACTGTATCAAAAGGACGAAGCTCTCTTGATTGTATCGTCTTTTCGTTCCACGCTTCGATCTGGCAGCTATTCTACAATCTAGTTGCAGAGATGTGCTACTTTTTTCCTTGTTTGGAAGATTGAATACTGAGTGCTATACTTTTAATTCAAGATTTCTATCATGCGCTCGTGGACTTTTCCTCCATTGGTGGCAAGAATCGAGCCTCCAACTAAGGGAAGTGGCTCCCCGTTCATTTGGGTCACATAACCGCCTGCTTCTTCCAGGATCAGCCACGCAGCTGCGATGTCCCAAGGCTGCTCACAGAAGAGAATACCATTCGTCAGGAAAGCTCAAAACGAAAGAAAGAAGAAATCAAAGTTGGAGGAATTCAACACTTCACACTCAGCCCAATGGACCTTGAGTAGATGATAGAGGAACTAGATCTGGATGACCTATCGAGAGAAAGAAAACGATGCTAATTGTCTCGTACGCAGAGAAGGTCAGTAGATAAAAAACAGATTGCAGAATAATATCTCACCTTTAGACCATGCTCGAAGAAACAACCAACACGACCTGCTGCTATGTAGGATATGTGCAACGCCTGCACAAACAACAATCGAATTTTCATGGACAGTATTACAGCAGTCACAAGAGAGCTACTTGTATGTTAAACCTTTGGACCGTTTTCACGCCAGCTCAAAGTCTGATTGCGGTACTGGCATAACTATTTCAATGTATAGAATGAACTTAACGGAGCCTTGTTTTTTCCCACCATAAATGAAGAGCATCGACAAGTGTTTAATTGTCAACGGAGAAGGGAAACACTTACAGCAGATCCCAAAGCTCGAATCGCCCGACAGTGAGGGCCAACTTTGCTAATTTCTTGCAGCATAAGTTTGCGCCTTTCAGGCTGCGAGTAACATCGGGAGTATTTCGTTAAATCATTATATACGTCGCTTGGGCTTTGGTTACTTACTGAATACAGCTACATCTCACAATCCACTCCTGAAAGTAAAAGTGAGCTCTAGTTACAGGTCATGCATAATGTGAAGAAGATTTAATACAAGACCAAAACCAGGGGGGATAGCAGGTCAATATATACATCGGGTTCCAGCTCGTGTAAAGGTATGTGACAGACCTTAGAATTGAAACCGAGGGTAACTATTGCATCCTCCAATTCGGTTTCACGAGGTAATGCAGAGATACTCTCGCCATTAAGATACGCACCTAGAAACAACACGTACGAAGGTTAGGGAAGAAGACTAGACTTCAAACTTGCCAGATGTTTTGCTGTATTGTCCAAAAGACACTCGAATATGTGTAGAGAGTTCACCTTCGCCTTTTCGGGCGGTAAAGAGCTCATCAATAAAGGGATTGTACACTACTCCAACTTGAAGAGTGCTTCCTCGAGCCACTGCTATTGAGACTGAGGCGAATGGTAATCCTCCAATCTTCACATCCAGTTCAGTTAGAGGACCCAGTTTTCAAAATATCACCATGTACAATCATTTGAGACGTGAAAGGAAATGGATCCCCTTGGGCCCACATACTCTAGCATTTTCAAGAAGGCAGTAGAAAATCACAAACTGTTCATCCCTGAGATGTATTCTCTATTGTAAACTGAATTTGCTTCCAGACGTTCATGTAATATGCCCATGACTTACAAAGTTTAATGTGCCATCGATGGGATCCACAAGCCATGTGTAGTCAGCTCCCTTTGGACCATCTCCTAACCTGTCAAGTTGAGCCTCAGTGAACGTCTCCTCTCCAAGCCAGTGATGTTGGGGGAAGACAGCCTACACACATCGAACACAAATACCACAGACATGAGTTACATTGTTGACCAGCTGAAAGAGTATTATTTTTTGCCTGTGCAGTGTTGACTTACAGACTAGAACTGGAGGCGTATTTCTTCAAAAGCTATCCCAATTCAATTCGTTATCCATGGACGTCTGCTTTCATTAACACATCAGTCATTCGGGCATCTAGAAATTTTTTGATTAAAGCAGGTTACAGCTGTGAGTACGAGACTGCAAATTCCAGACATCTGCTGATCTGGAAATTGAAGAATTGATAGTGGTAACAGCTTTAAGCGTGAGAAACGTTTCCGGAAGTTAGAATGTAAAGGATGGAAACCGCACCTTCACTTCAGACTGGATTAAATGTTCACATGCCTTGTCCACCTCTGTCACGAGGTCGGATCTAGACGCTTTTCTATCAACCTGCCCATTTCAAACACAGTCCTGCAGGCGCACATCACATATATTTCTTGCTAACTCATCTCAATCATAACGTCACTCAATACAGTTCGTACTCTGTACTTACAATATAATATAAAACAATAAACTACAAAATTACGCTACAAATGCGTGAGAAAACAGTAATTTCAATCTGTACCTGGGTAGCTCGACCCGACTTGGCCAGAATGAGAGCACCAGCCTGCAGGTAAGAAAGAACCAGCCTGAATTAGTCCGCTACTAACCACTTGCCCCGTCGAATTTTCTTCAGAGTTATCGCAGTTTCATGGACTAAATTGTACACGAAGGAGGACGCAAGTTTAGATGTGATGGCTCCCTAAATTGATAAAATAATTGGACGTGTGGCGATGCTACCTTTTATTCTCTAGCTCAGACAACAGTGCAGTATAATGGATTAAAATGGTCACCTGTCTCCTTAAGGACAAGGCTCAAAGCTCTTGTTCATGACTGACTTGCGCATGAAATAAACAAAGCTAAATTCCTCGCCAATCTAAGTTGATGCTTGAGGAGGAGTAAGAACTGCATATGCATCATGTTTTATCGTACGTAAATTGGGTCGAAGCCACGAATTTTAATTTAGTAAACAGTCTCTAACCACTGCATTTTCCAACATAGCCATGTTTCATTGAGGATTTGTCCATCTCGAACCGCGGTTAGCTAACCTCTCTAGCCAGCCTCACGGCCACAGCTTCAATGTCCTTAATCTCCTGGCTGATGTCAACTTGTACGGTCTGCACGGCACGAGTAACAAGACGTCCAGGTCGCACATTCCTCTGCACGCTTATTGATACCACCGTCTGCGTCCTGCTGACGAAGCCAGGCGAACGCCATGAGGCTGCGCACAAACGCATAGGACTCCCTCCGATCACCTGAGTCATGGCTGTCTAGAGTGAACGAGTGCACCAGGGAGGAATCTGAATCCCAAACCTTGTGCCGGATCCAGCTTCCAATAACAAAACTAGAAGAATTAGCGACCAGGTGACCGCAGATGCACAACTTGTACGAGTGAGGATGGAGTCTTAGGCCCGAATGCTGTTGGGTCCCACGCCAGAGCAAAGATCCTTCTTCAAACATGGGATCACCTGAATCAATTCTAGGCCTGCCCAAAATAGCAAATATCTAAGTTGCGCCCTCAGCCATTTCCGGCCTCTCATCCTCAGTTTCATTTCTGGCCCCTGTATGCCTATCTACTTATAACTCAACCGCAGCATCGATGCCCTGGAGATCCCTCAATTTGGTATGGCTCCAATCAACGGCACATGTTGTCGACACACTATGCGCCACTTGTTCAAGTTTCGGCTCTCGGACCTGGGTCTTGAAGAAAGAGACAATGCCGCAGCTTCCACCAATTTGATGCCCAGCTGATCTTAAGGTCGAATTTCTTCGAGTCTCATAGTGCGTGATCAGAAATCCTGGTTTGTCGAGTGAGGATCGTTTTTACATGGTAATAAAATGGGTCCCCCCATACGTCCCATGCAAGGAAACGTCGATCTCATCGGGCGAATACTATGGATCCAGTTTCCATGAGGTCGGTACTTCTTAAACGAGCCTCTGCTAGACTTCTTCACTGTTACCACGGTAGGCTGAATCATCTCAAAAGAAGTGGATGCGAAAAGACTCGTTTGCAATTTCAGCAATATTTGTAGTCGACGAATGTATCAGATTCGTTCAATATCCCTCCACTTACTCAAGTACTGTAGTTGCTCTGCTTAGATCAGACGGTCCCGAAAAGATTTTCCCATCTTACTAACTAAAGATCCCTTTCCAAGTACGTCGAGCCAAAGTACGCTCGGAATGATCACAGTAAAAGGAGAGTCGCTTGCGGTTAGGCCATCGAGTCCGGGCCGTTCCCGTTGTTTTCTCTACCAGAAATCAACACAACTGGATGGGCTCCTGAAACTTGCATGGGTTTGAACTGTTCAGAAGATATATTTCAAAGGGCTTGGAGCCAGAAGCAGGTGTCGACGAGATTACGGATCCACTCGTTTCAAACCGTTTTGGTGAAAGTGCAGATCTGGATATGTACCTGCGATCCTTGGATAGCAGGTCAGACTTCGATGTAAATGAGAGTATCATGTCCATATGTGCATTACTTTCTGCACTTGTTTGACCATCTGAATTACATAGAAGAATCATCATCCAGGCGTTGAAGTAATCAACCAAGTAATGTAAGCCATCGGTAGCCAAGCCATTTTTACTTGCCGAAGCAGATGGAACTTAACTTTCAAACACAGAAACCCAAGAGGGAAGAGTGGAACAGATGAAGAGCCGTAAAACAGGCCCATCTGCCATGTCGGTATTTAATGTGGTGATGTTATGCCTTACATTACCCTATTCAATTGCCTATTTGTGTAAGCGCTGTTCCCATTAATCAATTAATTTACAGAAATCTACGACTCTCCTCTATAGATTTTTACGTGGTCTACATTTAACAGTGTTAGACGGAACGACTGCTGTGTAATCTGGATGTAGCGCTTGTCTTCGCAATCTTCCTCGGGCCAGATTCATTATCTTGGAACTCCTCTTTCTCCATAAGCTTCAGTTTGTTCTGAATGGCAGCAATCTTCGCACTTTTACTGCTGCTGAGTGCTGAAGGTGCTGATGAATTAGATGACTTGTTGGTCCCAGAGGACCACCCATCACTACTTCGTGAAGGAACGTCGTTGTTGTGAGTCACTACCTTCTCATCGACAAATCTGACGACAAGAGGTCGACCAAAAGCGAGTCGGCCGTTCATGCTTGCTTTAGCCCTCTCTGCATCCTGCTTCGTATGAAAGTAGTTGTTATAATGGTGATCAGAAATTATCCCGATATGTCCTAGATGAAAACATATAACAAACTTTAGGATATCACATATGCTTTCCATAAAAGAAGAAGACACTTAAATTTGAATCACATCGGTGAAAAAGGCTTTCGTGACAATCGGAAGTAGCGAAGTAAACGAGATAGTTGTTGTTTTCTATTATTGTCACCTCTCGTTTGCTGTACTCCACGAACGCAAAACCTCGGGGTTCACCCCGCTTGGGACCATGGGTGTGCCACATGTACTCCTCGCACCTTATTTTCCCGAAAGGAGAAAACAACTTGATGACATGGTATCTGCACGGAAGATTAGCCCATTGCCAAATAATGAGCCTCAACCAAGATGTTTTGTGAAATTACACGCATTCAATATGCTTGCAACGCCAGGATAACTTTCAGGCCTTCCGACATGGACATCCGGTATAGGTCTACTTACTCAGTAACACGATGATCGAGGTTGCCAATGTACAGCTTGTGTTCTCTCTTCTCACCACCCAGTCCCTCCTTATCTACCTCCTGTGAAAGAAAGACCGGGCAGACATATTCAGCTAAGAACAAGGAATCATAAGAAGGGGACAGCATACATGGGGTCACTATCAAGACCTTAGAACATGGGTTGAACTTCACTTCCCACAATGAGAGCTTGAATTGTACTCACGGTGAGGTACCTGTCATAACTTGAAAGACCACAAACCACTCGGTGCTATTGATTGAGAAAGAAGAAGAGTGAGGAAAGCAGGTGAAAATCATCTGAGAGGAGCGTGACAGCTGAGAAAGCAACAATTCTAATATTCCGACGATTCACACCATAGTACACACTCACACGACGAATACATTAGAAACAGCCTGTTTGCTTACAAGGCAACGCTTTAACATAGCGGCAAAAGGATCTGTACTCTGCCCGCCTCGTCTCGGTTGGCAGCTGTTGTGAAGTCAGTCTTACAGTGGAAGTAAAACCTCATGTCTGCATCCAAAGATCAAAAGTTCAACCATGTATCCTTACTTAAAACCAGGTCTTCATAAGCTCGCGAGCAAGGGTAAAGAGAATGACTTTCGCTGCTCAGAAAAGTCAAGGTTCCATTGGCAGACCGCGAACATGCTGTCTTCCATGAATTGTTCTCTAATTGAGTGACGTAGCGTTAATGTATCCGGAGATATTTCACCCAATGTAAGACATTGGCAGAAAAGAGCAGGTTACTTCACAAGTTGAAGGCCTTTGGCCTTTGGCAACCTCTTTTTCCTATAGAGTCCGCAAAAAAATCGTTTCGAAGAAGTAAATTTGAACTCTAAAATCGGGAAAAACACCTGCCAAGAAACGCTCTCCATCTTTTTTGATTATGTTCATGAAGCACTACACTCGCCAATCCAGGATATGTTTAGTTGGTGCTGCACATTCTACATAATTTGATACCAAGCTATTCCATGTTCCGTAAGATTTTATCAAAACAAAACGATTAAAAAATGATAAAAAATCATGGAACTGAAAGATGCCAAGTAGTTATTCATTCCACTCCACAAAACACTTTTAATAATAACTCAACTTCGCGACTGTCAGACACGGGGAGGTCTCCATCTCATACACGATGGCTGATCAACAGTCTTGTCCTTCCTCACACATTCTTTAGGAACGCGTCTGAGCAGCCAAAATTTTCAGAACCAAAAGTTCTGAGATGAGCTAATATTGCCTTAAATGAGGAAAACACGAAAATAATGCACAATTCCAAGAACAACCTTAATCCGATCATAAGCAGCGTAGCCAGGCTGACAATTTGAAATCTACAGACATCTGCAACGCAGTAGGTCCGACCCATTTGCTGTAAACATTATTCTTCCAAGTGTAATGGGGAAAACATAAGAAACGCAGGAAGCGAAGGCAGCTGACAGAGATCAACCTCACGCACGTAATCAGCGCGAAACAATGAAAGGATAGTTCAATGCAGACAGCCAATGATGCAACTTCTAAAATCTTACAACCCTTTCATCAATAAAACCAAAAACAACCCGCATCCGAAGGCTCGCCCCATTCACCTGTTTGTCCTGAAACAAATCGCCATCCACGTTCTTGAATTCAGAAGCAGAACGCGCTCAAAAACTGCTGGTCGGTCCATCTCATCCCCACCGCCCTCCTCGCCCCGACGCTCACAATCACACGAACCTCGAACATGAACGAGTCAGCCACAACAACAACAACGCGAGCGGGCGAGCCAGAGACCAGAACACACGATCGAGAAAACGCCGTCGCTCATCTCTCGCCTCTCGAAGGCGGATCCAAATCCAAATCGACCAAATCGAACGAGCTACGGATGCATCGTGCGCATGGGCCTCTGACCGACTGACCGACCGCCCTCCCTCGCTCCCCGACTGCAGGGAAGGTACGTTGGTACAGCAGGACATGACCACAGGGAGTACGGCCACTCGAGGCACTCGCCCACCACGACGACCCCATTGCGCTCACGCGACGACGGCCCTCTAAATTTGGAGGAGGTGCCGTCCCGCCAGTAGAGCGCGGCTCCCGCCTTCGAGCTCCGAGCTTCCACATTTGGAGCTGGAGCGTCCGGCAGCGCTTCCCGCCTTCTTCTTATTCATTACTCTGCGTCTTGAGGTGGGCCAGACCGACCGCGGAAACGGCGGACATCTCCGCGCCTCGGTTTTTAGGACACCCTCGGATCGGAGCTGGAGTTGGTTCGGAAACCGAGGCTGGAAGGGTTTTAGAGAGGCTTCTGCGTCGGGGGTCGCGCGGGATCGCAGGTACAGGAAAGAGAGGAAGCGCTTTTGTGCTGGCTCGGGAAGTTGGCGTCATACCAAAACCCTTCCTCGGTCCTTGACTGGGACTCTCGGATTCTTTCATTCCCCAGAAGATCACAAACTCTTCCCCAGTCTGGCCACACATGCGCCTGAGACGAAAGGTCTGTTGGTTTTTGGAGCGAAGGTGGCAAGTTCACTAAAACAACAAGGAAACAGGTAATACAGCAAAAATAATGGAAATATCCCATCAACTCTTACATGGAGCACAACATCAAATTTGCACAATTCTCCTAGTAAAATTAACATATGAAGGTCAAATGGATTATATAGCACATGACCATCCAAAGAGTGAGCATCAAATGTGATTGCTCTAGTGTAGATTTCCCTTGCCACTGCTCTATATAGAAGAATACAACAAGTTACTTCTAATAGTTTGTACAATGAACTAAATATTATTTTATCTCATACATTGTCGTGAGTATATTATTATATATTATATTAACTCTTGACATATAATTGTTCACTCTCCCACACATTCATGTCAATGTGAGACCAAACTTAGAAGACTTAAAAGTTGATTATGTACATAGTGCTTTGACTACAGTTTAGTTTTAATCTATGTTGGTTTCTAAATAAATAAATGTAATGTTTATTTATGAAATGATTTGCAAATTTGTCATATAGATTACTTAAGGCCTTGATTCACGTCTTGAAAACAAGACATATATCACAAAGAATATTAGAATGATTTAGTTTAGATCTTCATTAAGTCTAGCTAATCTATTTATGAATAGTTAGTTCAATTAACCTGCTACTACATAAGAGTATAACTATTATAATTCTTAACTACGTAATTTTGATACTGGAAAATTAATGTTATGTTTCTGTGAATGTACTTTTTTAAAAACATAAACCTTGTTTCAAGACTCTTAGTCACGTATCTTATGCTAACTATCCGTTTGCATTACGGTTCAATCGTTGTGTACCTGCAATTACGTGAAATTAAAACGTTATTTGTAATCTTGATAGACTAATTTTGATTATAATATCAACCCAAGGTTTATTTTTCAATAATAAATTATAATTAATGTGATATATATATGAAGGAATTTTATTTTTAAAATATTTTGCATAATGAGTCAACGATTAATTTCTCTTACAAACAAAAAATTCTGCTTCCAGTATGGACTTTTAAGGTAATATCTTTAAATTTTATGTTTATTAGTTGGTATATCACGATTTAGCAATAAATTAAGAAGACTGTTATTTTTTTGCCATCCACTAATTACTATGCCCATGCCCGCTTTTGCTACTACCCAAGCGCTGCTATTGCCCAAGCCCCAGCATCGCGGGAGATAGCGACGGCCTCAGCAGCCCCGCGCCCCTCGAAGCCTCTTGACTACGCTCTCATCTCCATCGCGGACAAGCTCGGGTTAGCAGCTGGGTTTGAGGGGAGGCGTACTTTGACGCGCAATCAGTTGTTTGTATGTAGCGGGTGTGGCCCTAGTCGGACCCTTAAGTTAATTCTAGAGAATTTGTTAATTATCTCAATGGTTACCATGTGTATATCTATATAGATATAGAATAGCTGAAATGAAAGCTACAAAACTAACTAAATTTGTTCGCAATGATTTGTCAATGGATTATTATTGGATAGTTACCTAGTATCATTCCAATGATATCATGTGTAATTATATTGTACACTCCAAAAAAAGATGTGAACAACTTCATCTAAACTAGTGACGATGGGCCATGCAAATGCATGGAAGTGCTGATGTGCAATTATATGTACCAGGAGTTTGAAAGCTACAGTGCATTTGAGAGCCAAGATAAAGAGCATGCACGCTTGGGATTCACTAAATAGCGGATATAACGGGGCAACATGGAGAGCATAATGAGAACAAGACACCATGAAATTGGAGAAATAAGTAAACCACCTCAAACTGGAGCTAGACCTTTATAGTATCATGATGAGAAATATTTCTAAATATATTACGATATCGTTGATAGATCATGTAGTAGATAAATAAATGCGTTACATTCCACTGTGCTATGGTATTAGCTGCTATTCATCACAACATTTGATAAACTTGGATGAATGCATTTGTTGCCGTACGTAGAGAATGTGAAAGCAGCGGGGATTCGCTCAACTACTGAAGCAGCCGTCCGGTTCAATTCAGACCACCATGTTACACGTGTCAACGCCGCATTCAAAATTGGAGATTCCCGCGAGTAGAAGAACCCGCGCACATTTCAGGCCCCCTGAGTTCGTAGAGCTCAGGGTCACGGCAGCGTTCGCCGGGGCCCGTGGCACAAATTGGCGCAATTTGCAGATCGAATCTTCCATTAATTGCAGCAGCGGGCTCCAGGAACCGTTCTTCTCACTAGAGCGTCGGATCCCTTTGCCGCCTCTGCTGCACATCCACAACAGGGTCGCAACCTCTTAAGAATTTGGGAATGGGCTCTGTTGAAACGTCGAGAGTGAGGAGTTGTCGATTGATCAGCTCGACCTACGCTCTGCTCTAGAAGATTACTGTCTGCACCTTGCACAGCTCACTCACGAATTTCTGTTCTGTCATACCGTGTCATTTGTGTGCTCGTTGGAGTTAGCATAATTGTGGCCCCTATGCCCTGCACGCTGTTGAAATGAGGCCTGCCTCTCTGTACAAATTGGACAGCCTTCAGGGGACAGAATCGTTGGCTCTGTCGGAGTAAGCTGCCTCGCGTTTTTCTCTCCATTGCGACGAGGTTAGTTTTTGACGAGGACCTCCTTGGTTATCTGATAGTCTTTAATAGTGCTCACCTGAAGGAGAAGTACTTAATCGTCTCTGCCAACAGCCGGAATACAAATGTTACTTATCTGAACAAAGTAACGTTCGTTTCATGTCATTATTCTATACGTGACTGTCCTGATAGCTGATGGTTATGATCAGCAAGGTAGGCACGCGAGTTGGTTGTTTATTCTTTGCTAGATGAATTCCTTTCTTGTCATCTACACTCCGTAGCAGAAAGCATGGAGCAAATTGAGTGATGGCACTAATGTTGTAAGTCGTGGTCCGACGGTCAGTTTGGTGTAATTTACGTGCTGAACGTCTTTAAATCGGATCTCATCGAGCATTCGCATAATGGTTGCTGTGTTGTGTGTAACTCATATAGTAACTATTTGGTGTTGTGCGTAATAGAGTTTGTACTGCAACTTATACCTCACTGTCTTCGACGGGCGAGTACGTTGATAGACTCGCTCCTCGTGTCCAACCTTTGTGAGATTGTATTATATACTGCTAACGATTGAATCCCAGGCTACTTGCATGCATTGCTGTCTGTCCATCCGAGTTATCCAGCACTTAGCACTTAGCACTGAGGACTCAACTTACCGGCTGAATCTGCACATTTGCTTAGATTTGGGCTTTGTAACCCTGCGGATTAACTGCAAATTGACGATGAAAGCAGTCTGGCATAAGTATATATTCAGCTATTAGTCGTGAACACACTCGCAATTGAGCAGTTTATCTATGTGGCAAGATTCTGGAAATATAACTTGTTCTGCTCCCCATTTATACTAACCTCTTCAGTTTCCATTGCTGTGCAGACGTCCTTGAAAGTGGTTCGTTGAATGGAGAGTGAATCATAGAGATGTAGGAGTTGCCTTCCCTCTCTCCTATCACGATCAGAGGAACTCATGCAAATGGGTACAGCTTGGGAACTCTTGGCTTGTGATACTGTTCCCACTTCTCAAGCAATGAAACCCACTGCACGACTTCCATCTCTATTTCAAACCTTGAACCTTCGTCAAATTCGTACTTCCAAAGGTAATAATGCTCGAAGCTTCGTCTCCAGCAACGTTGTTGATTTGATTTTTACGTAGCATGTGGAAAAGCTCCTCAAAGACAGTCTATGAGAAGGTTTTAACAACAATAATAAATTTCTAATTTCGATCTGGAAAGCATCTCACGCACATGTTGTGGAAATGATCAGTACGTCAGTTTCCGTATGAAGGAGAATGGACATCGGACGGACAAACGTCGGGGGAAGGGGTCCTCACTGTGCAAAATCAGAGCTACCGCGCGCCACCATTAAGTCTATCTTTTGCCAAGGTAGAAGATGCGCACTGCTCTAGAGAGTCATGTTATCTAAGTACGTCGACATTTTAGACAAGGACACTCCTACATGAAAGCCTTGAGTCACTTGATTTACATCTCTTATTTCCGGTGCGAATTTACACATATGTTATCGTGACCACCTCAGAAACGATGGGAAGGGGAAATGTTGGCTGTGGCGGATGAAGAAGGATATGTCAGCATCTTCAACACGAATGGACAACTACCTTCAATGGTTGACTGTTTTTCAAAGACAAGTATGCAAACCACAAGTACATCTGTCTTGTGACTTCTAGGTTTCATCCTGCTCTAGCTAGGTCTCGCTGCCTTGTCTAGTGTAGATCTATGACGGCATGGGCTCCATTGATAGTAATAGCATTTGCCGATTATAATTGGTTTCTTTGTGCTTGTTCTCCATCTAGTAGTCTACATCGTCAGTGAGCAGCGCGCTCAGTGACCTGTTGGCAAAACATTACTAAATCTTAAGATTCCTATGAACCTCACCAGGGGACGTGCGCTCGAAGCTTTGGATGGCTCACACTAATGCAGTTTTCGACGTTTGCTGGACGAAGGTGAGCCTGGACTTGCTGTAAAACATGTTGGATGTTCAGACAGGAGCTCTTCTTAACACTGTCTACTGGCTAAGAATGTACTGAGCATGCTTTTGTGCTCATGTAGGATGACACGCATATCCTGACAGCCTCAGGAGATCAAACAGTAAGTCTTTCCTTCTTCAGAGAAAGCCACCTGTCCTTTCGTAGCACGGCAGTGAGATTACTGGTTTCTGCATCCCCAACTCCGGTTATTTTTATAAAGGTTTGATCTGATGATGCAACCTACAGTGAATTAAGTACATCTTCTTCAAATTGCAGATTCGATTATGGGATATTGAAAACAAGAGGGGAGTAGGGGTAATGATGGGGCATTCTGGCAGCGTGAAGTCGCTGTGTGTTCATCCATCCCAATCAGGTAACGACTTTCAACTGCAGTAGAGTCCCTCACGTTCTACACGTTTCCGCAAGATGTTTTCATATCGTTGGCTTGATGCATTGTCAATCCAGGTCCAGGTTCTCGTTAGGATCTTCGTACTCGCTATCGTGGGCTGGAAAGCAAGTCCAGCATTGTCGGTTTACTTCAAGAACGTTCTCATCAGCTCTAATCATCTGATACTGTTGTTTTGGTTCCAGATTTATTTGTGTCCGGATCAAGGGATGGAACGGTGGCGTTTTGGGATCTAAGAAGCCAATCAGGATCCCTTGCAGGATGTTCAAAGTATATGTGAGTAATGATCTCCATCTCACATCTTCAGAGGCTCTTTGTTATATTTGTATGGCATACTAGGCGAAATTTATTGCCGCTTTGAAATAACGTTTTTATCTACATGCAGGCCTGTTACAAAGATAAAGGATGCTCACAAAGGTGTAATGAACGCAAGACGTCGAAAGGTATTCAAGCAAATTTCTTAGATCTTTTTCCTTACTTGTATGGATTTAAATTCCTCTTCATGTAAATAATATTGAACCACTCATGGATTATCATGTGGTGTAATTCTTCAGGGATATACTAGAAGTGTTACGGCTGTCTTGTACCTGAAGGACGAGCGTCTAGTAGCGACTGCGGGAGCAAACGATGGGTAAGTCGGTCGAGTGCAAGCTAAAGAGGTTCAATTCAGATTTGTGAAGTTGAGGGACCGTAACTTCTTTCAAGCACAATCGTCATCAATCAAATGTACTCGAATCTGATTTCACGCGTTACTCATATCCTTGACAACTGCAGGGTTGTCAAGTTCTGGGACACAAGAAAGTTGAAGTGTCCTGTTACTCACTCTCCATCAGAACGTGTTTCTTCTGTAAGTCTCGAGCACTTCCTGCGCTCTCCGTGTACTTAATAACCCGACTATGCAAGTTTCAAATATCTAAACTTCACTTCGGACTTGAACACCGTATGAGTAGACATACAGATGTCCGCATTTGCAAATTGACAAGAAGTACGCGTTTGATGACACAGGGAACACGAATGCATGGAATAGCCGGACTCTCGCAGGATCCAAGTGGAACGCGACTTATAGCGACATGCGTGGACAGCAAGTGAGTGGCTTTGATGAGCCAGCTTTTATCTTGGACAAGTTCTGAATATTCTGCCTCTGTCTTCCTCAGAAGGTTAATCTAAGTCGTTCACCTTTAACGCATGTTTCAGAATCTACATGTATGACGTTATGGGATTGGCTAAAGGCGAGCTGAAGACTTTTTCGGGACACACGATGGGCTCTTTTTACATCAAGGTAGCGTCAAGGCAATGTAGCTGAAAATCACCATCATGTCTTTCGACCTTGAAGTGGCTGTCTGAATTGTCGCAAACGTAGCCCAGTGTGACTGACTGATATCTCCTCGCCATGTTTCTAGGCTTCATTCAGTCCGGATGGAAGCCACATTTTAGGCGGCTCGACTGATCATAATGCCTACCTTTGGAAGGTAATTTTCGGATGTGTACTTTACTCAGCTGCCAAATTATATCACATTTAATTGCCCGAAGGAACTGCTCGAAGGTTTCCAGCTGAAATTGCTTGCTGGAATCAATATGTGCGAATGCTTTTCCCGAACATAAATAACGTAGAAGCTGAACGCTGCGGGTTTTTGCTCTTTCTATTCCCAGGTGGACAGACCAGAAGACGCTCCTACACTTCTAAGAGGTCATAGCGGAGAAGTGACAGCAGTAGACTGGTAAATTTTCCGCTCCTAACCTTTTGAGTCTGTTGTCTCAAGAAAAACATTGGAACTCCTGTTTTTGTCTTAAGTTCCTATTCTGGACAGCGTTTTGTGGAGTGCAACAGTATTCTGAGTATGTGCTTTTGTTCCAGGTGTCCGATGGAACACTGCAAAGTGGCTACATGCTCTGATGACTACACGGTAAGCCCAATGCGGTGTATTGCTTGTTTCTGTAACTGTGGATGTTCGGAACTTACCATAATGACACTGTCGTTGATCTTCTTCACTTCTTTCTTCAGGATTTGGTACTTTGAAGGCTATAAAAATCAGAGAGCATTTGGTTAAATTTTATTCATAAGCCAATGTTGTTTTTCCCGTGAATCAGGTAAGGGTGTGGAATTTGAGGGCGCCTCGCTTCTCCCAGAGATTAACACCAAAATATAATGGGTTTCCGTCTTGTCGCCGTCAAGAGGAGTCTCACGTGGTCCAGGATTACAGTTACTCGAATATCCTCGGCCTGGAAGACAGCCAGCATCCACTCCAGACCAGTTTGCCACAGCACGAGAAGACACATCCGACTGACAAAGATGGACATTTGAACATTCTCAGGCTCGTCGAAGATAGCCAGCATCCACTGCCATTAGGCAGTCGTCCATATCTCCTTACTACCGCCACCGAAGACGGAACGAACATCGAGCATAATCCTTTCTCAACGAGTTCGCAAAGAACAGAGTCATCTGAGACAAACAGCTTGAGTGAGGATGAACAGCAGGATGTCAACGCAGCCAAGAGCACTGCCACATCTTTCGACTTCAAACGCATTCACTTCGGCAGCACAAAAGCTCCACCTATTAAGAGGACAAGAGTGCTTTTCAGTTCTAAGGACAGGCTGCCGGACGAGGTATTTACGATTCACAGTGTCCAATCTTCTGAAGAGCGTCGACACCAGGGAGAGGAGGCAAACATCACGCCGAGGACACAACGAGGTTCAAGCGAAAAGCAAGTAACTCCACCATTCAAGAGGACCAGAGTTCCATTTAGAGATCTGAACGGCGATGGAGGGAAAACAGGAGGTATCAGCCTTTCAGTAGCAGAAGTGCAAGTCGACTCATCGAGACAGTTTTCCGATAGTGAAAAGGAGAACGATTACAGCTACGTGGGACTCAAGAACAGCGTGGGTGACAAACATTCTACTCCACCTTTTAAGAGATCCAGAGCGCTATCCGATTTCTCGACACATGCTGAGAATGAATGCGAGGTCCGAAGATGTCAAGAGGACAGTCCTCTTGGGCAGTCCGACGGAAGTCCATCGTCCGTCTTAAGCCCACCTAGCTCACTTCAGAGAAGAAGAAAGACGATCATGGATTATTTCAGCTTACGACCACTGTCTTCAGAGGCCTGTCCGAAGACTGGCAAAGGATCTGGGTAGAAAGCGCAATATCTTGCCCCACTCCAGCGACGAGTAAAAGATCCAAGCGACAGTGGACGGAGGTTCAATTAATTCTCGAAGATATGGCAAGCGACGACGTCACATCCACTGAGGCTTCCAAACAAACAGAAGATGGTAAGCCTGAAAGATAAAAAGCACAGCCTGCCACAATTCGCCAGCCAGCGAGGAATTCATCTTCCAGGTATTCCAGCTTATTGAGATTGCAGCTGCAATGAGAGCTTCACGGGTGGTGGTAAAGCGAAATCTGCCTGTTCGTTTTGCCCTCTTAATTTCGATCAAGACTGAGAAGCATTTCTGTCGTGAAGTGCACAGCACAGTCAGCCTACACTCTCCAGTGCCAGCGAATTCGGAATTAAACTCAGTCCGAGCATACAACTCTGTCGAGGTAATCTGCATTTTGGTCTTAAAGACAGCTGCGGCATCTGATGACACAGGAATGGAAAGCTCAAATCGATAGAACTGTCAGCAGGCGACAATATCAAAATGGCAATTCCATTCGAGATGCTGTCGTCTGACCAAATTGTCTCTTACATTCTTAAGCCAACTATCCAACAGGATAGTTTGATAGCTTCTTCGTTTGCAGGCGCAAACGAAACCGGTCCGGATTAGAATATCAAGTAGTTTTGTTCTGGTATCTTTTGTACATAACACGATCTTTGTTCTAACAAGCATGTCGGTCACTGAAGAAATTACTCTCATATCTCACACTTTTTTCCTGACATTGAGTCCGATCGCACGATTCTGGATTTCTCCGATTGTAAATGTCAGTTCGTGCTCAAATCTCATCCACACCACATTGTGACTTGATGGGCCTCTGTTGTGAAACCATTCCAGTTTTGGGGTTGCAGCTGTCTCTAATCAAATGTTTCAAACCTGAAACAGCAAGAACCACCATGTCCTGAATGTTTAGATTCCCAAGGAAGAAGTTAGAGCACTCTGCAATCTCAAATGTCTACTCCCCATTGACGGATGGATGGTTAAATTGAGTATTTCGATGGAAAATGTTGGCTACTTCAGCGAGAAGAGAGAAAGGAGAACAAGCGACTGCTTTTCCGGCCAATATATGCCCAAACGACTTGAAAGGGATAATCAAAGAAGTGTACGTGATAGCGTAGAGCGCTCTCCTTCTCCGCAATAAGGCTCCGTGAAGATTGAGACTGAAGTCCATTGGGGTGAAGCGTAAGCACCAGTACGGTTACAGAGGGAAGCTGAGATGGGTCGTTATATAAAGGCCGTAACCCAGGGTCGTACCAGTTAATACCCTGGGTTACGGACGAGGTTAGGTTGCCGCTGAACTGTATTCCATAATTCATACTAACAATTCAGCACGCATCGTTGAACCAACCTACATTTACGAGGTGAAATGTTGGTAATAAAATCTGTTATACTTTCAAAACACTCTCCTCTCTCCGGTCCATATTTTGAAATCTTAAGATATCGACCGCTTATTATGTTGTGAAACCAAGGAAGATGACAAACACACGTGAACTTAGTTAAATGTTGCGTAATACTGGATTTTCTCAAAATTGCATATACTCGAATAAATTATTCTAAATCTTACTTTTATATATAAATTATCGCACGGGAGCTGCGCCAGTGTACGGAGGGAGAGTATCGTATATACGGTCAGATACGAAAGCCCATGAAATTGCAATGGAAGGGCTACATGCAGTAAACTTGCACGTGTGGTTCTGAGAGATGTGAGACAACGACTGTACATGCTGGCGCAAGAAATGATGAAATTAGTCTATATTTTCAGACGTTTTAGTCTTTAAACTTAAATTCTATTAAAAGGATTGAAACTTGTTCTGCATATGCATTGAATGTTTTGTTAAGTGTATATATACAAAAATTTACGATGATGTCGAAAATAATCACAAGCACACAAATCTGTGAAAACAGTTATCCTAATCGGAAAAATGAATGATTAAGAGCTGATTAATCTTACTTTGAATAGTTCATGTTTTTTTTAGAAATTGCTTTTCAACAAAATCAATTGTTTCAATAATTTTGATATTCATTAATTTGGAAGTATTACTTCAAAATTTTGATTTGATATCCACATTGACAAAAAAATAATTTATTCATGATTTAATTTGAATGAAAAGAACTAATTTTGAAGTAATTCATGTTTAAAATATAATTAAGTTGGATTCTGAGATCTAGAAAAAATTATGAAAATCATACATGATTAAAATATACCTAAAAATTTCTCTAGATTTCATACTCCATTATTAGAACTTATCAGGTTTGATTATCTTTAGTGTAAATTATTTTTGGAAAATTTATTATAAAAAAAAAGCCATAACCTGCACTAATGTATCTTTAGTTTAGATGAAATTTTTTTATTTATTTCATTTAAAAAATTTTTGAAATTTTTTTAAATACACAATTTATAAATGATTCATGTATAAATTTAACCAAATAAACCACTCTGCTGAAATGTTGGAAGTAAGATAATTATTTAAATCAAATAAATTCTTTATGAATATCTAAGAAATCCCTTCAAAAATTAATTTGGATAAATAGATGTATCCTATCATATCAGAGTGAACCAAATGTTAGATCTATTTTAAAAAAATTTGGAAAAATTCACATTTTTTACAACAGAATAAGCTGTGCTGAAATTATTTTTTATAATCAATCTTTGAATTTATTTTAAAAGATAAATTTGGATAATAAAGTATGAATTAAAAAAAAGACCTTAAGGATATAAAAACTTAAATTCTTATGAATATGAAAAAATGAGTATGTATATATATTTTATTTAATTTTATAAATATTCTTAATAATAAATTAATAGTAATACTATTTTAAGGATCATCATGTGTCTCAAGTTTGAAAGTAAGTAAACAGATTGTGAAATTATTCAAACTACATGTGTTTTGATAAATTTTGATTATTGTTGTTCCATGTTTTTTCTTGGCTACAATGTGCATCCCATAAATTCAAGTTTAAATTTCATTGCAGTTCTCCAAAGATAAAATTATTCCAACATGATTGATCAATTTTGTTACAGTTTTTGGCTCAGATTAATTATTTTGAAGAGTAAGAATAATTAAAAAAATGTTTAAATTGGATTTAAATGTTAAATTGTATCAAAATTGGATTTTTAAATTTTTTGGAAAAAAATTGAAAAAAAATCTGGATATATTTTGTATACATTATTGTATCATTGATAATATTTATATTTTATATGAGCTTCATAGACTCTATATGATTATAAAGACAGTATCATGGATATGAATCTAGTCAAGTACTTATTCTTGTAGCTGCTTTAAAAATTCAGTCTTAAAAAACGGCATAAAATTTCAACAAAGTGATATTTATTATTCTTTGAAACGTTTAGACAACCATATTGAAGTTAAAAAAAATAAAAATAAATCATATGTAGGTAAGTTCTTGTTCATACTTCATTGACCATACGGGAACATCCGGGAACAATAAGATGAAGACTCAGCATCTCAAAGACATTAATCACAAGAGTCAAACTGGAGAGACTTCAGGGCAGATAAAGTCAGAGAGCCCGAATGATATTCCACCCGCCCTCGGAACGACCAGGGGCCACTATTTGGCCTAATTCGTTCCAACCGACCCGAGCACCACGTCGCAGTTCCTCGACGCGGGCTCTGACGCGGCGCAGTGCGCCAACAACCATCCGTGGAGCATCCAGACTCCAGGCCCGGAGAGGGCGCCATCAGCGAAACCTAATTAGCAACTAAACCCGATTAGCAAGTAAAACGCGATTAGGCTCCGAGTCCCGAATTAGTCAAGTCGATTCTTGTGCTCCTGCCGTTCCTCACCCCCCCAACACAATCTCACGCAACAACGGATCTCTCCCCCTCCCCCGTCCCCTTCCGTCTCTTGTGCTGCTGCGGTCCCAGAGAATCGAGAGTGCTCTCTGTGTCTCTATCTCGAGAGGAAAGAAAGGGGGCGGCGTCGAATGACAGCCACGATGCTTTCCCGAGAAGGTGGAAGCGGAGGAGATTGACTAGTGCACTGGTCCGTCACTGTCCTCTTGGCATATGCTGCAGGGAAAAGAAGAGGCGAGGGAGGAAGAGGAGGAGGAGGAAGAGGAGGAGGGAAGAGAAGAGCAGCGCAAACTGGTGTCGACATACGTCGTGCTGCCGTTCCTTCTTTGTGCACTCGGTCGGTTGTTGTTGGGCGATGGATTGATCAGTTTTCGCTCCCCGCTGTGTGCCTGCCGTTTCGATTTCGGGATGATGAAAGGAGGGAGGAATTGATGTATGAGTTTCTCTGGGGAGTGGGGAGGGTGGCCTGAGTGTCTTGTTTTGGTGTCTGCTTAGGCTCAGGGAGGCTGACTTGATTTCGGCGGGTTGGAAGTAGGTGGGTGGTCTGTTGCTGCGCTGATCGTCTTGTTCTGGCTTCCTGCATTGTGTCGTGCCGGCTTTGTGCAAGTGTTTACTGTCGTCGAGGAGCATTTGATGCTCATGGCCTCGGTTTGGCATTACACGTTTTTCACGGGTTTGTTTCATTCGGGAGGTTTGTCTTGAGGGTTTGATGTAACTGCGTTCTTGCAATGGGGGTTTGGCCTTCGTCAGTTTGCGAGTAGGGGGTGCCGTCTTCGTGTTACCGAAGCTTCTCCGAGCATTTCTGACGAGTGTTAGAGAGGCAGAGTTCAGTTGAGATGTGGGGAGTTTTGAATGGGCGATGGCGTGTTCCTGGGGCCGCTCACTGATTCGAGACGATGTTTTTTGTGAACAGGGCTTCGCGCTGGGCAGTTGGTCTCTGGAATATAGGGTTTATGGTCGTTTGAAGCATGACGGGCTTTGGAGGTGCTCCACCCGTCCTGAATAGTGCGATTTACGTGTGTCAACTCCCCCCTGGAACCGATGAAATTCTCTTAGCTGAGCATTTTGGAACGATTGGGCTCCTCAAGGTTTGTTTTTGCTTCCTTCCTTTATACAAAAGGCAGATCTTCTGTTCGCAATGTTTATAAATGCACAAATCATACCGATTTACCATTTCCTGTTCATGCTGTTGGACCCGGATTTCCCTTTTGTGGTTTTTCACCCTTCACCTTTTCTTACAGCAAGACGAGGGCTAACATTCCAAATGTTGCTCACGTAAATGTAGCTCGTTTCTCCTCATAAGCTCATCGTCAATTCACTCTTGAGAAGTATCTTGTGCCACTATTAAAGGCCAGTCGTCTTTGTTTTTGTTTCAAAGCAGAAAGATAAGAGGACTGGGCGGCCTAAGATCTGGATTTACCGGGATAAGGTGACCAATGAACCCAAGGGGGATGCTACTGTTACTTATGAAGATTCTCATGCCGCCTCTGCAGCTGTTGAGTGGTTCAATAACACCGACTTTCATGGTGCCCTCATCAGTGTGTCCATTGCAGAGTCTAAGAACAGAGACCAGCAACAAGTTGATCAGCCCGTAGTAGTGGGAATGCAGTCGCCGAGTGCAACAATGCAAGTGCCTGTGACAGATGTAGTACAGGATCAAGTGGACGAATTTGCGATGGACCCGGCGGCGATGAGCGACGGTGGTGGAACTGGAGGTCTGCCGGGCGGTGGAGGGCGAGGGAGGGGTCGTGGGGAACCTGGAGCGAAAGCCTGGCAACAGGAGGGGGATTGGCCGTGTCCAAATCCAAGGTCTGTGATGACTTTGGTGAGCGGCTCTATCATGCTCCCTTTGCTCCCGCTGGCTTCCTGGGGATTACCCATCATCAGCGAGAATTAGATAGAAACCTTTGTCCTGATCACCTTCAAGAGTGTCTGGGCCCGTGAAGTGTGCCACAAGTTGGAAGTGCTCAAGTTGTGAGGAGCACACTTCAAACGATCAACAACGGCCACAGCTTCTGCGCGCTGGCTATCCTGAACAGTAATGCAAAACCCTGTGAGTCAACTCACCACGAATATGATATAGTTGGCATTTCTCAAAAGGGTGCTGCTCGACTGATCTAGTCTTGTCGGAAACAACAAAGCCGTAAACCAGCTGGAAATTAAATTCAGCGAAGTTTTTTGATGACATGGAGGTTTACTTTCAGCCAGTTGCAGTCATGGACGAGCGTATGGTTACCCTGCCATAGTGATTCATGGGGATGTCCCAGCCTGTGCATATCATCAGAGGCGTTACGTGTACTATGGAAGGCATAATTTACATTCTCGAAGAAGGCGATATAGTTACAGCTTACAAACTGATTTCTAGGATCTTTGAGGGAGGTGTAGGCAATGAGCAGTTATATCGTAGTACGAAGTTGGAAGCATCGTACAGTCTACTCTTTTATAGACATTCGTGAAATCTGAAGTCTAGGTCGCGATAGGTGGATATCACTCTCGCTAATTATCTGGGTTACGACAAGAGCCATGGAATGGTCGTTTCGTCATCTCGTCATTACCCGCACAGATACTGAAAGGTCTATGCGAAGAAGCGTGACTTCCAGTTACACCCTATTCATGCATTCATGGACATAGGAGGAATATCTTATGCTGAGAAATTGGGTTCTCGACTGAAAATAGCGAGTTAGTCATGGGTTTGGTGGTCAAGTTAATCTCTTGGCCCACGGTTGGCAGAATGCCCCAAAACTTAAAACGCACCGTTTCCAGCCAGAACGATAGATATGGAACCACGTTGTAGCATGGTTGCCTGGAATGAGGTTTTAGGCAGAAGTCTTCCGTCGCCTGCATTTTGCATTCATGGTTTTCAATAAAGTTGTCTGTTGTGTGTTTTCTACTTCAGTTGTGCCAATATCAACTTCGCCTTTCGAGGAGTTTGCAATCGTTGTGGTACTGCCCGCCCTGCTGGTGGATCAAGCGGTGGTGCTGGAGGAGCGGGTGGTGGTCGCGGTCGCGGTCGAGGCCCTGGTGCAGATGCTGGACGTGGCCGCGGTCCGGGTGGCCCACCAGGCTTGTTTGGACCTAACGACTGGAATTGTCCGATGTGAGTTGCCTTCGTTCATGAAGTGGGAGAGACATAACTAGTACCTATAAACTCTCGGGCAATAATTCTACTTTGCTCGATTTTTTCTAGTGGCAGTCAAGAGTTCAGACTTTGTCTCTTTTCGATCAGTCTTAATGCCAGTTTGTAAACTTTGCGAATAAGTCCTCAATCCACATGCACTGTATCTTTGTACTTAAGAGGCCTTTGAGCAGATGTTAGGATGCTTTTAGAGTTGTTTTCTAGTCACTTCTTGGAGAATCGATCTGATGGGTTTGTAATCCACTCTCTTTTGCTTGCCAGGTGTGGAAACATAAACTGGGCCAAACGTACGAAGTGCAATATATGCAATACAACCAAGCCTGGCCACAACGAGGGTGGAGTGAGGTATGGCCTCTTTTTTCACCCTTCATAATTAGACAGCACCTCGTTTGAACATTGTCACATAAGTTCAAATCTTCATTCACAGTTCAACCCTTGCCCTTTTTGGATGAGAGTCGGTAAATGGACGAAGTAATTGGCTTCACTCGACCATCGCATTGCAGTAGACATGTTCCAGTTGTTCGAGATCTGAATTGTAAACACATTGTGATGGTATTAATGTTGATAAAGTAGGTGATTCTTAAGGTGGATAATTGTTCTACGTTTTTAAACCTATCTCTCTTCATTGTAGGGAAGGGAGAGCCGGAGGCTACAAGGAATTCGATGAAGCGGAGATCGAGGAGACGAGGCGACGGAGACGGGAGCTTGAAGACGTAAGTGTTTTTCGGAATTCGCTTCGTATCTAAAATTGGCAGATGTGAAGCAATGACGATCTCCAAGTATTGTGAAGGAGCATAGCGTCTTTTGTCATGCACTTCCAGTATTTTTACAGATTCAGTTCTCTGTCCTCAGTCTTTATTCACCTTTTTGGCTTCGAACTTGATTGGATTTAGGATGATGGAGAGATGTACGATGAGTTCGGCAACTTGAAGAAGAAATTTCGCCTGAAAGCCAAGCTCGGGGATTCAGCTGGGTCCACTATGCCCGGTGCTGGCAAGTCAGCTTGGGACAAGGAAGAGCTGGGGATTGTCGAGCGATCAGGGAGCAAAGAGAAAAGCCGAGATAGGGGAAACAAGGAGAATGACTGGGAGCAAGAGGGCAATCGAGGCTGGAGCCGTGATCGAGACAGTCGAGACCGAGATGAGGGTGGCAGGAACGGTCACCGATCTAGAGACGATGATCGTGGTTTGAACGAGTATGACAAGGGCCGAGGAAGAGAAGACCGAGGAGACCGAGAGTGGCGTGATAGTGATCGAGGGAGGGACGTCGACCGCGATTCTTACCGAGAGAGAGAAAGGAGTAGGGATCGTGACAGGGATAAAGGAAGGGGAAAAGACAGAGAAAGAGACAGGGACCGCGACAGAGACAGGGACTGGGAGCGGAGCAAAGATCGAGAGTGGCCTAGAGATAGGGAGCGCGTTAGGGAGCGGGATAGATTTTTGGATTAGAACTAAAGCCGTAGCCATATTTGCAGTTGGGTTTTCGAGGAAGAATCGAACAGTCTAGGTCCCGTTTTTGACCCATGTGTGGATCTGAGGATTGTCTCCCGAGCAGCTTTTATTATGCTAGTTTGGGAAAATCAGGTCCTTCAAAGAGCTTACTCGTTTAGACCGGGGATGATAATATCATCTGTAGTACGCTGCATTTTGGCGCGTGATCTAGAACTGATATTGGGAGTTTTCCACACATGTTCAGTACTGTGTGGATACCGTCCTATCTCTATTGGCTTTTTCCTTTGTACATTACTCGAGACTGCGTCTGCTTAGAAAGAAAGCACGAATAGTTTTTGGGTATCTCTGTGATTTTGCTAATGTAAGGAGGTCAACTCGACCTAAACTTTCTAATATCGTCTACATTCTTTGGTTCCCATGGTTTGTGTTTTTGAGAGCAATACGAATTAGAAAGTATTGGTTTGCAGTCCGAGAAATACGACTGCAAACCTAGGACCTCTAGAGGCTCCGTTCACACCACCTGTATTAAACATTCTGACACGCGAGAAACTGGCCTGTTCCACATCTGAGCGATAGCGCGTGACGACAGTGGCCCTAGGCTTTGTACAGGCTGCGTCACGGGCGATGTGGGTGTGATGATATGGCCGTGAAGTTTATGATCAGTCACATGCTATCCACATGACGGGCGAACGCGAGTTGGATACCCTGGCCTCTTTTGTTCCAGGAAGGCCTCGTCTTAATTACAGTGACGCACTTCCGGCTCGTCTGCCAATTTAGTAATGTTGTGAAAAGTGAATGCGTAAGTGCGACACGCTGGGAACTTGGTCGGTTCTTTGCATAGAATAGCCGTTTATAGGTAATGACGATACTCACCTTGCATAGGGTCATGCCGGGCCAGGATATGCAGGTGAATACTTTTGAGACATGAAATTCCTAACGCCATTTTCATGTGTCAAAATAGTAAATACTAAACTGGATGTACTTCCAGATTCAGATGAACTAACGTCTCCCTCGTCCTGGTCCAGCACCGACCTCTCATAATCCGGATTATCCCAAGATGGAGAGAAGGCGCCTTGTAGGGTACAAAGCCATGCTTACTCGAACTGTTGGCATCCGTGTAATGCCCAATTGTACGACTGCTAGACGAGAGAAATCCAGGATGTGAGTACGGCTGACGTATGAATGAATGAGCATGAATTGCATGCCCAAGATGCCTCGAGGCCTTCAATTGGTCAGTACCTGTCTGCGCAAATCATGTCCTCGGGAACTGCTGGCCATCGGTACAGATTGACCCAGCAGCTGGAGATCTTCTGCACTGGGAGCCCAGTCTGGAAGAGCTGACCTCATGTGCAGCACGAGGAAAAGGGCCTCAGGAAATCCAAGCCACCAAGATTTTTCCTTTCATTCCACTCGCTCTGTTTTGCACAAGCAACTACGCTCTTGCAGCCCGTAACTGCCAACCGTCTCCAAGAAGCACCTCGAGGACGAACACTCTTTCACTTCTTGCAGAGACTTGGAGAGTTCATGAACAGCCTCCACCACTTCTGAACTGCCGCAGCTGCTTGCAGTTCAGTATCGAGGCAGGGAGGAGAATCGGAAGAGGTCATGAAGATGCCGGTCTACCTTCTTGCAGCGCTGCCACTCACATTGGCGCTGATCGCCTTCACTTTGAGTAAACCATGGTCCGTTCGACAATTCGTGGCCACTCAGCAGCCACTTCTCCAACCTCCACCACTTCCTGCTCCGCCCGATTGCCCGGACAGTGGCCGAGAGGACATCGGCTTCATTCCTGAATATGCTGGCTGGAGATTCGAGCGTCCGCTATCTCAAGTTCTCTCTCTCTTCCCCACTCATTTTCTGCACTTCTGAACTCTGGGCACACACAGCGAACATAGCAATGAGTTAAGGTTAACTTCTACCTCAGATTCAGCTGCCAATTGAAGAGGTGGGATAGTCTCACGAATTCTAAGCCTCCTTTCCCACATCCGATCCAAAACTTGCCAAGAGACAACTCCTCGCTGTAAGTATGCTCAATTAGAAGTTGAGGCTATGATTAGCAGCAGCTGTGATTCAATTCCTGATATTCTGAGATCGTGCATATCGTGCCTTCTGCTCGATTTCACCAGAACATCGAGTTACGGTTCGATAATTGTTCTCCAGGTCATCACCAACGCAGAGCACAGCGTACATAGAAGAAGCCCAGCTGCTGTAAGCATCTGGCAAGCAGGATAGAAGAACAGTATACAGAATCTGTCGACGTTTGCCATCAAGTTTACTTCCCAAAAAACAAAAAGAATTCGTCAACTGCAGGGTTCGAACCTGCGCGGGCAATGCCCAACAGATTTCAAGTCTGTCGCCTTAACCACTCGGCCAAATTGACTGGTTGACACTAACCTGAGTGATAAGAAATTTATAATATTAAATCTGAGTTGCATCGTGTAGAGAGTATACTTTCGGATATACTCAGTGTAAAGGGGGAGGTGCAGAAATTTTTTTCCCCTAAGCATATATTCATCGTAAAAGATATTGAGCCTTAGCTGATTGTTGCGGTTTTAAGCAGTATTTCGTTTCAAGTGTAAGGAGACTTGAATACTGATTAATCATGGCATCGGGTTACACTCGAAAAATGATCGACTGAGAGATTGTATTCTACTAAAAAAATACTTAACTTCTTACTCCCTCGAACTCGGTAAGTGCATTTATTTTTCTTTCGCTCGTTTCAGGCGAGTCGAGCCACACTTTTCCACCTTCTTTCCTCCCTAAACCCTTCTAATTATATTGTAGGATTTTGTTGTTAATGGTGAAGGAAGTGCTTTTCTCTGATCAAATCTCTGATTACGGTCTGCCGTGATAGTTCAAATCTGTTTGTACTCTGAATGGAACTTGGTGCTAAGGGAGGAAAATTCTGCTCATTTGTCTGCATTTGTTATTGAGAGGTGCTGTCTGACTGTTCCCAAAAGGCTGGCCTTTCATATTGTTCGTGTGCATTGCACCAGATTGCTGTGGCTACCACCACCTCCGTGGAATTGCACGTTCTACTTCTGTGGATATATTACCATCGTCGCCTAGGCGTCGACACGTTCTACATCTTCGTTGAAGGGGAGCTTGAATCACCGGAGAAGCGCTCCATTCTTCGAAGTATACCCGTGAGTATGCTCCAGTCAATCCTTCTGTACATTTCATTTTATGCATTTCCCGGTCGAATACTTTTATGTTTATCTTCCACCATTGATTGTGCAGGGCGTGAAGGTGAACTCCCGTACCATGAAGTTGCGCGAAAAGCAGCTAAAAAGGTCGATGACTCTTCTGGAAGTCAATGGCTGACCAATAGTATCAAATATATTAACTTCCAGTATTGGCTGTTCACTGTCAATTGATGAAGCAAAGTTTCCCTAGGTCTTGGAGATCCAAATGATAGATCCTGGTTGCGACTTGAGCTGTTGTAGTTGAACACAACGTACCGTCACAGTCCAATGACTTCCTGAAGCTTTTGTGGACAGAGCAGTCCCATATGGAAAGGCAATTGGCTTCTGGACTATCAGTACAAACCATGCAACTACCAGAAGTACGTTAGGCAGGCATTAAATCTTGAAGCAGCTACATATGTGGCCAGGGTAAGCATCGAGGCATTCAGTTGGGAAAAAATCCGTGTGAACATGGTTCTATGAGAAACTATATAAGTCGTTTAAGCGTTTGTATGATCTCGTGATAGGGTCTTTCACTACAACGTAGAATTATTTACTCAAGATTCGTAAACCCCAGTGCTTAAATATTTCCGCACTATATCTGAAAATGAGAATGCACGGCTAGAAATTAACCCCAGGATGTTGAATAGCGTGCAGGCATGAAATGGATTTTGCATCTCAGTGTCGACGAGTTGATTCATCCTGGAGGAGAAACGCACGATTCTCTTGCCTCTACACTCCAGGGCTTCAATGAATCTGTTGACCTTGTAGTATTTCCACATTATGTAAGCACATGGGGTCGTCCTTTTAAACACAAAGCTCGTCAGCTGTCAGTATATGTTTCCCAAACTGCATAAAATACTCAACCATTCAGCTTGAGGATGCCTCACGTCATCCTGGAAATCGTAAGCTGCATTCTGATCCTCTCTAACCTCAACAAGCCTGCTTCTGTACTGCAGGAAAGCGTTGTCGAGAGTGACAGTGTTCAAGACCCCTTTACAGATGTAAGTATGGTAAAACTGGTTACCTATTCTTAACTTGGAGGTTCTGATTCGTTCTACGCAAATTACACATTTGTTCCATCTTACCGACCAATATTTGGTGATGATATAATTACTCATGAAACTGGGAAATATTTTGCAGGTTACTCTGTTCAAGCGCTCTCCTAGCCATATTACGAAGCGAGACTATCGACAGGTTTTCGACCAAGTGTCACATAACAATTCCCTGTACTTTTTGAGTCAGGCCGATGGCCGAATAGCTGCACGTCTTCAGCCTGGCTTACATCCCAGTGGTCCCAACCGATGGAGCAATGCATTTAAGGCTCTGAGGTATATTCTTCCTCAATGTCCTGTACGGGTATTTAATTGAATTCGTGCAGAGGGTTGCTAATAAGAGAACAATCGCTTGAGCATAACGTCCTGTTGATTCGTAGAGATGTCGCTGCGGACGAAGCCGTTGTGTTGCACTACACGTATACGAAATTTTCTGATTTGACTGCCATGCGTTCGCTGTGTGACGAGTGCCAAGCAGTACCCAAGCTTGCTCGAAGATGCTTTCTTAATGAGTTCGACAGCGCGGTGAGGCTCCACCTCTTAATGAAGCTCCGAGTAGTGTTATCATATTTATTGAAGTAAATTGCAGGATCATCAGTCTGTCAGTCTCGAATTTTATGTTGATCAATTCATCTGAAAAATGTCGTCGCAGGAGTTCAGAACTTTGGTCTCTTGCTCTTGTTAACCTTTTGTTATTGCACAGGCGTTCATCGCTGCCAAAACCTTATCAGACGAAGGATTGTTCCAGTGGTAAGTCAGAATGGCCTATAACCTTCAAATTTTCCTGCATTCTAGCTCTAAGCTGCAGTATTGCCTCGACGGTTATAAAGGAAGACGAATTTTATCAGGGCTGTCAAGTGAGGCGTGTCCTCTCTAATGGTGGCAGGTACAAGGATCATGTGGTCTGGCAAAATAAGACTCTGGTCCATAAGCTCGTCCAACGGAGTATACTTGTGCGGAATCATATACCCCAGGTACTGGTACAGAATAGATCTTGAAAGCACTAGTCATGTAAAATTGAACACAATTTTCTTTACTCAATACATGTCCTGTCCGAGCAAACAGACAATATTTGATTACTGATATCAACTAATTTTCCTCGATGTCCTATATCCTGATCCTTAGACTGAGCAACAACCACAATACACTCTGAAAATCAGAGATGGCCATATGTAACTCCCCGCTGTCTTCACAATAACCTGTTAGTTTCTTTTGCTCGTCTTTCCTTCCTCCTTTGGTGTTACCTCGTAAGACATCTTCATCAGGAATTAGATTTTTGAACGCTGACGCAAATAGTTCCACGAATCGTCGAACAGATTATAATCCAAGGACTCAGAGAGGTAGGATTCTTTCAAGAGATGATAGAAGCTGGAAGTCAAGCATTTGAAGACTCTCAGATGATCGAAAAGCTAGAATTGAAGGAAATGGTAAGACTGGGACAGGAAGCAGGAAAATTTAAGCTTGAAATGGCAAGCTTGAGATTTTCAAAAAGGAGGCAGGGAAAAGTAGTCGAAAGACAGAATAGGTCCGATTTGGAGGATCAGTTAGATGATCAGCGTCAATCAGGCGCATCCACCCATCACCCAGCTCGACGTCAATCATCACCCGGACTTCAGTTGAACTCCACAACTGTCATTCCGTCTTCGAGCGAGCAGCGAAATCTACCCTTTGCCTTGGTCACATCTGCGCACCCTGTCCAGAATGGCAGACGAAGGCTGCTTGCGTCTATCAGACCTTGGTTCCAGAGTTCCTTCTTTCACGGATGCTGCACTTCTTTCAGATCCTTGGAGGCCAAAGTACAGAGCTCTCTCGGTCACTTCATGACACTATTCTGGTAGAGACGGCTTCACTGCATTGCCTCCAACTCTGTTCCAAGGTCTCCAGTTATGACTGGTGGCTTGAATAAATCATACCACACTTGAAGACTGCTTTCATCATCTGAGAACACTCACTATCACCCATGCACTGGAAAGTTTCACTGGACAGAAGTAGTAGGCGACCAAGTATAGAATCTGTGAACTGTAAGTGACATTGCCTTGAGTATGTAAATCATCTGAAATCATCAAAGTTAGTTACTTTGCAGGGATATGCGGAATAACAAATGACATTTCCATCAGTAACTCAATTCTCGGTCCGGTAAATGTACAATGTATGCATTGGGAAGAGCATGCACAACGGTTTTATTGACGATATGCAGGCCTGATCAGAAGGCGGTACATCTGATACGTGCATGGTTATTTCCACATACAGAATAAACAGCCTGAGCAGCCACACACAGTAGTACACGTTTAGTGCTCGAAGACGACTCCGCAGCAGGGTTCGGTGAACTGCTGGAGTTGCTCTGCAATATCTTCAAGGGAGCATCGTAACGATGAAGTTGCAACATGTCAGTTGGCCACAACGATCATCCTCTCCTCAGTTTTGGAAGTGTACGTAGCTCCTTGCGCCGTGAGCCAGGCCACCTTTTCTGAATCCGGTACATTTGTGAGCTGCTCGTGGAGCCCCATTGCATTGTCTTTGATGAGCACCCAGTTACCTTCACCAGAATTGTAGACTACGGCGTTTGGATCCATAACATTTTTGCAACCGGAAGAGCCGTCGGTGCATGCCTGCTGCTCGTGATCAGAAACATCAGCCAAAAGCTGACGGCGCCGACAAGTGGTGTTCCAGCGACCACCAGTAAACTGGGCTCCAGAAACGCAGAAGCTGCCGGTAAATCTCCCCCATGGGGTGGTACAGAAGCCACCGGTATATAAGGTGGTCGATTTACAGGAGTTCGAGTTTTGGACCCTCACTGAAGGTCGCCATGAAGCGGCGGGTAAGCCGCAACAGACTCCCTCAGCGAGACCGAAACATCCCACAGATTGTGCAAGACAATTCGCTTGCGACCAGAACAGAATGTCCACTGCTCCAGTGGACTGCAACCTCGACAACACCAGCACCAAGGCAGCCAACAGAACAGATGGAATTCTTGCTCTCAAATTCGTCATACTATCCATGATTTGCACTGAACTGAGAGCGCCTGGTCGTGCGCAGCAGACAACCCGGAAATGCATGTCAAGAGATTAAGCTGACGACGGAATTCATGCACTTTCACCAACGACAGAAATCCTATGAGCTTCCCAAGAGATCAGCAAAATTTGCACTGGCAAGCTGAACTGACTCTGATCATACTATGAACTCGGAGCATACTTACCGTGCTGTGGATTTCTCGAAGCAGACAGCTAGCTGGGGTCGTATTCTGATTCCCAGACTGATCGTTGTTGAGATGATGGGGCTGCATACAAAATATGCGACCTTTTATAGTGGCTCTGAGCTGCGATTCAATAGCTAAAAGAATTACAAAAGCGTACCTGCCACAAACTAAGGCGTTTTCTGTGTATGTGAGGAGTAGAAACCGATGTTTGACGGCGTCAAACTACTACGGGAGGTGGAGGAGCTGGTACTCCTGTCAAGGTCTCAATGCCATACACTTATATTCGCAGCTACGTTCACGAATTACGAAGGGACATGGATTCCGAATCTTCCATCTAGTTCACGATTTTTATAACTGTTCCATCTTTGACATCACGACAGCAACTTTGGGAAGGCAATATATAGCCTCAGCTGATACTCGTGTTCCAAGTGTAGTATGCTGGTACTCAAAGTCAAATGGTTTAGAATCAGCTTAGACATAACCGAGGATTTGGAAAATAATCTTAAAATCACTTCAGCGAATTGAATAAGTTAGAGAAGGAAATGGTCAAGGAGCGTAGTAGTGTTCACACTCAACTGTCGGTTTATGGTGTCAATTTGACACTGATACTTATTGAATGGCAGAGCCACATTTTCCACCCACTGTCCTCATGTAGCTGGTGGATCAGATTGTTGTGGCAATTACGCTGACCTGTGTCGAAGGATCTCCAATTCTCGAGGTTTGAAGATTAAAAATCCACTGTCATCTTATCAGACTCATGTCAGGCTCGCCTTGCGTTATATTTCCGATAGTGAACAATTTACACCGCGACAGACGCTAACGTTTGACACCTCCAACACCAGTTACTGCTGTTTTGATTGCTGTAAAACGAGACTCGCTACATCTCTTGCAAAAACTCGACGTTTTATAAAATTCGTCTGTGATGCTTACCGAAGCTGGCTGTCTTAACATCTTGAACTGAGAAGAGAGAATTACTTGATCAAGGTACAATCTGACGCAAAATCTATTGTCGGAGTGACAGATATGCAGAAACTTTTCTGTTCAATTCTTTCTTCTATAATTTGTAACAAGTTTTACATATTGTCCGTACGAATTGTCTGTCATTTATTTGTTGTGTTATCGAACGTCTTCGATGATTTGCAGTTCAAAACCTGGAGAACTTTTCTTTTGAATGTTAGGACTTTCCTTGTCTGCAGATCGGGCAACTTTCTACAAATCAGATTCCAACAGATTTCATCCCACACAACTTAACTCATCAATGATGAGGGATTTTGGATTTTATGAGGCCAGATTATACATGTGACTTGTTCTATAATTAGAGAAAAAATTGTGCTAAATAACCGTAATTTTTGTCATGACCTACTTGCAGTAGCTGACTCTATTGGTACAATTTAACCAGAAGTGAGGACTAGACATTACTGGCAGCACAGACTGCTCTCGGACAGATCGGTTGGAACATCGTATACATAAGAACTATGATGATATATATCTTGGGTCTTATTATATCACTGTAAAATCACTGTCCACATGAATTCAAGGTCCATTTGAATTTTTTTTCCATAGAATCCAGAATGATTCTATCCAGCCTAAGCTTGCACCCGGAGGTAAGATTCTCTATCCCCAAGGACGATCTTAGTATCGTAACCAGAAGTAGATTGAAACACCCTGGATCTCTATCATAGTACGGTGAACATTAGTGCTCGAGAAATGTTGTGGTGACAAATAAAATGCTTCTGGAGTAGCAGAGAGAGATTTTGACTCAAGTTTTGTGCAGCTGAGTCGAGGACAACTTGGCCTTTGTACTGACACGTGGCGGTGAGGTGGCAGAAGCAAGACTGAGTGCGCAGAAAAAACAAGAATCTCGATTCGATTCGAGCTTGTAGAGTCGTACTTCATGTGTGTGGGAGAGCGCAAGATCATGAAAGATATGTACGCCAGCGTCTTTTATGGCCTTCGGAACGAGGCAGCTATACTTTTAGGATGTGTCCATTTTCTTAGATTCTTCTGGGGATACCAAATGCATGAAGTGGCATCGATTTTCGGCGGTGGTCTCTCTTCGGTCTTCTGAACAAGCCATTCCGCAAACGAAGACATACTTCACACAGCTTTCACATACCGACCCAGCCACGGACACCGTCTTCTTTATCAGTTTTCAGATCCTGCATTGATTCTATCACCATCGGTGGCCAAGTATGTGTCAGCCGAAGTGTCTCATCACTCACCATCACTGTGATGCTGAGTTGTACTTGAACAACTTCCTGAAGCTGTTCGGGTAATACTTGTGTTAGCATATTGTTGTACTACACATCTGTGTACGACTTGAACAGGACAAGGGCTTTCGCCTCAAATATCATAATCGTAATGTATTGCTTGAATGTATTCAAGTTACAAGTTGTAGATTGGAGGGCATCGAGAACACTTAAGATGACGTATTATAGCTCCAGACAGAAGCTTTTTGAGCCATTATTGGTCCTCGAGTGCCATTTGAGGATCCAGTTTTCCAAAACGATCATGGTGATGTGTGTTTCTTAGTGCTTAGCACTAAGTTCTATGTGACCATATGGTGTTCTAAGAAGCACTATGAAACTTAGAGCTTAGCACTTAGAATAGTGCTTCTTAGAACACCACGATATTTCCCCTCTAGCTAGTGTAAAAGCGTAGTCATCAATAGACTTGAAATGTGTACTAATAATACTGATACGTTGCATGTGAGTATTTCTGCATTTCCGGTGGATATCCCCGTTTGAACAATATTCTGTGGTCAAAATTACGCTTGAAGTATTGCAAAATCTGGAAGCCAATTTGTAGATGAGACTTTTGAGGTTGGAAGCCTCTGGCTACAAGATGAGGCTGGAGGCGGGACGCATAATCATTTTAGGTCTCTTTAATCCTTAACATCCACTTGCATGTTTAAGCCTTTGCTCGTCGGGGTATCTGGATCAAGGTCCAGATACGATTCTTGTCGATAGAGTTCAGCTCATCAATAATTGACGCGTGCCATTAGGGAAACGTTATTGCTTGTCGAAGGTGATTTATTCTCCCATGTAATCTATAAGCTCATCATGATGACATTGGATTGAATTTCCAATAATTTTGACGCTGTAACTCACATACTCTTTCTCGTAAGATGAAGTACGTCTTGAACAAAGTATGGGACCGATTGATTGGTAGATCCGCTATGTTATGATATGGACTGGTCGCTACATATGTGTCTGGGGATTGTAGAGTCGAGTTGTGAATGTATTCACTCTTGACAGTGGATTCATGGCAACGGTGGGAGTGATGAGGCAAAAGAAACATAAGGAGATGCCATGACGGAGATGGTAGCGGTGAGACAAATGAAACATAAGCATAAGCAGCCTCTAGTGCTGCTACTAAATCAAAGACGGTGGCTCCGAAAATGGATGGAGGTATCAACCAAGTAGATGCTAGTTCTAGAATAGATTGAAGTGTATCATTAATGGATAGAGCGTCCTCATGGGCAGTACTATAAGATCTATACGGTATGTGTGAAATAGTTTTAGATTATGATTATTTTAGGTATAACTAAATCCAATTAATTATAAGTAAGTTAATTTAGGTATGACTATACTCAGCTATATCGTCTATATTTAGAAAATTATCTATGGAAATTTTAGATTATTTGAGTGATTATTTGAGATTATTTGTCTCTTACAAAAGTATAGATTCCAAGAAAAAATTATTTTCGATAGGAGTACCTATAGAGAATGATGGAAGTACAAATGATAGAGTTGCCTTTGACATGAATGACTTTCCAAAATTGATCCCGTGACAAACTTCTAGGGCTGCAAGGTACTGTAGCTTCCCTAAAAAATCAATACCATTTTTTTAAAAAAATCAAGAGTTTAGCATTCAAATGAAGATTTTTCAGCGTTGTCTAGCTTTAGAGCTGGATGCTTCTCTCGGGAAAAATCTGAAGGTATTGAAAGACGGCTCAATGATGGAGCTCAAGAGAAAGAGAAGGGTTTGCCTCGTTCTAATGATGGTGAAGGAAAGAAAGAGATGTAGCTGACCCACAAACGAACTGATTTTGATGTAAAATCTAATTTTAGCTCAAAGGATGGAGAGATCAAGAAAGCTAGAAGTTTGGGCAATCGCAACTTACAGAGAGGTTTTGAGGTCATATTTTTGCAAATGATTCTGAAAAGCGCAGTGGACAACAAGGTCTCAAAAGGTTCAAAGTGGGATCCTGATTTAACCGATTTGAACCTTCAAGGGTCAGTAAGTGAAGAGGTGGCAAATGATCTTACAGCCTCCAAGCTCGCAGCGCTCGAAGCAGCAGAGCTTGTGAGTGAAAACCTCTGAGTACCGGACTTTAAGTTAGCCGACCAGAAAAAAAGCTATTGTGAGGAAGCAAGAAGTCTACTGCATCTGCTTGTAATAACCCACCAAAGGCTAAAACTGCAGTATGGTGGTAAAAAGGTCGAACCCACAGGGACAGAGGCAACACACAGAGTACAAAGTGTCACGTTTAACAGACTTTTGGAGAGTTTGAATTCTCAGGCGACTGTCACTCCCAGAAATACTGCAAGTGCTCAACTCGGAGGCCACTCTGAGGATGCTCAACTCGGAGTTCACTCGGAGGATGCACAGTGCAGCGTAAGTCACTCAACACACACACACACACATGAAACTGGAAAAGCACAACTCGGAGGTCGGTCAGGATCTCCGCTTAGGATTTCAGGGGGAAAAGTCTCTCAAGAGTACATTCAGAGGCTCTGCAGGTAGTGACTCCCACTCTGGCTTTTACAACCCTTCCGCCAGTTTCTGCTAGCGCAGGGAACCCGGATTGGACTTTCCACTTCGGAACGAAGTCACTCATACGCGGTGGACGTCACCCCCAACTCACACCAAGCGCAGAGAATACAGGCCCGACTGAGAAACTCAACTGAGACACAATCCAGTAACACACACACCATAACAGTCTATTGAAGAGTTTGAATTCTTAGGCACTTGTCATTCCCAGAATTACTACAGAGGTGTGCCCTGAGGTTGCCTTTTGCAACGTAACCTGAATTGATAACCAAGGTTTACACGAAGTAGCAAAACTTCACTTTGGCATTCAAGGGAAACGTCCCGTAGGAGTACAATAAGGATAAATCACTCGAAAGTGTAAGGAGGAACTGCTCAAGTATCTAACTCGCAACCGGCTCTAAGCATCGGCAATCACCCGCAGGTGTAGATCCGCACTACTCAAGTCTCTAACCGGTATACTAGCTCTGAACATTCAGCCGAAGCTTCAACTACAAAATGCGGTACCTTCGTCAAGCTGTAGCTCCTCTGCGTGCTACCAGAACTAAACACACAAACACGCCGAGAAAGTGAGTTCCTGATCTGCACTTCCGAAACTGGAAGAATTCCAAGGCAAAACGCCTTGAACTACTTTATACCCTCTAAGGTCCTAACTAACACTACGCTACCCGCTAGGGTGCGAGCCGCAACAGATCCTACACCTGAGGAGTCGGCGGCTGACTTCCACTCTAACTTACAACCTAAATCTAACCCTAACCCTAAATCTGAATCCTAAGCCTACTGTACAGAGCCGCCAGCGTTTTTACATCCAAGATCTGAGGCTGAATATTTGCAGGTATGCGTGGCCGACTGAGATCAACGGCCCCACCAAATTTCAGATCCATCCGACCGTCCATCGCAAAGATATGGACTCCGCAAGATCTCTGAACCGCATCCGGTTCGCCGACCTCGAGTTCGCCGACCCCGAGTTCTCCGACCTCGAGTTCGCCGAAGGCGTTGACCGCCGAAGACGCACTTCCGCACCTTTGCCTATTTGTAACAGTCACTCCCGACACCCATAACTCACAGATCCTTGATCTGTTTCAAGAGTTCTTGGGCTCGTTGAAACGAGCGCGTCAAGCTCTTTCTAACGAGACCCTAACTGAGTCAAACCGTTACGAGTTGAAAGAGTTATGCCGGTTTTATCCTTCGCCAAAGGCACACTGTCGAAGGCTTGTTATCTGTTATCACCGAAAGCGCCCGCACGATGTTCCGCCGACTCCGAGTTCGCCGACCTCAAGTTTGCCGACTCTGAGTTCTCCGACCTCGAGTTCGCTGACCCCGAGTTCGCCGACTCCAAGTTTGCCGACTTGAAGTTCGCCGACCTCGAGTTCGCCGACCCCGAGTTTGCCGACTTGAAGTTGACCCGAAGACGTCCGTCGCTGAAGGCAAACATCTAGGGCCAAAGGCGGATATTCCGCCGACGACGAACTCCTTCCACCTATCCGTAGGCATTCTCTTTCGCATCTTCCGACAGTCACAACTCCATGAGTCCTCATTCGTTACAGGCGTTCTTGGGCTCGTTAGAACCAAAGCGTCAAGTTCTTTCCAACGAGACCCTAAGTAACTCAAGGCGTTAAGAATTGAGGAAGTTATGAGTGATCTACCGCCGAAGGTGCTCGAAGCGAGTCCTGCAGCGTGACCCGCCCGTTCCATTCCAAGCGTTCCACTGTGGCATAAGCCCAAAACTCCTTGACTGTCCTAGATCCTCTTTTTACTCTGGCTTTGCGTACCGATTACTATTTACAGCTGCTACCACGGTACTTACTATTCAAAAATGTTTTAGTTCCGACGAAAAACAAAAAGTGAGTTACCACACTGCTCAGCTGAGCAGGAGCCGGGTGTTGCAGCGGATTCTAATTATTGGGAGACTGTCAATTTTTTGGATCCTGATCAACAAGAAAAGTTTCACAAGCTCATGGACAAGAAGGTATCTGTCATAGTTGGAGATCCAATTGAGTTAAACGATTTGGTATTGAAGCACAATGAGGTGGGCCTGCAAAAAGGTGTGCTGTATTATGCAATAGCTTCGCTCATTGAAAAGTGATGTGGACTATGAAGAAAGAGCTGGACAAGCTTGTTGCTACCAGCATAAGCCAATATTTAAGGGTGAAAGTGCATATGGTCGCAAACCTAGATGGTATTTGGCAGTATGTGAACTAAAGAGCTTAGGGTTTCTTTTCCAACGAGTTGGGTACTGAACGAAGAAGCAAGTTTTCTATGAATGGGGTTACTCGATGCTCATCTGTGAATTTTTCAGACGTGATCTATTCTACCAAAGAAGATATAGAAGCAAAAAAATTGAAATCTTAGCTAGTGAATACCAAGCATTTTCTTGAAAGCGAAAGTGAAGTTCCTCACAAATATTTATTATAAAGCGGTGAATAAGATACAAGGCCACATGGATCCATCCATGTTGATGTGCTTTGCCGCCACAAGTTTTTTGAGATAAGGGTCTCGATTCTGGATGTAAATGGACAGTTTGTCAGAGGAGTGGTTGCACAAGAGCAAGGTACGCTATTTCTGCGCTCATCTCAAAATCAAGCCCAACAAGGCACGGACAGTCTTCAGTTTTTTGATACTCACCACGTCCAAGTTCGAGTAATCACGAACAGGTGGCTAACACTGCACTGTACAAAAACAATGGGAGTAGCAAAGGGGCAAGGGCAACAATAGGGCAGAGGCAAGCCCCAAACAACGGAGTTAATTAGGGCATAAGCTAATCGACGGTTTAGGGAGATCGGCTGTTTGGCGGGTTAGGGTTGGCAGGGACTGTGGGGATGGCTACTGTAGCTGCTGGTAGTACAATTCCGAGGGCCGTTAAATTTGTTGGGGTTATTTCCAGAGTTGTGTCTGGTGGGTGTTGGGAGATTGCGTGTGGTAGAAGGTACGAGTTTTTACCTTGTGTCGTCGTAGTAGCCGACGACCATGGTAGAATGGCTTCCAGATCGCTAGTTTGTAGTTGGCCTGTCCGTGGGTTAGGTTTGCGGACTACATTTGATGAGCTATGATGGTAGCTGTAGGTCAAATCTTCGTTCAGGGGAATGGAACACTGTTCCGCACATAGAGTTTGTGCGAGTAAAGATATATTATTTTGGGAACGGTTAGCTATCACTCACGGTTAATTAGCCTCACTCTACTCTAGGCCTTTCTCTGATGGGTAGATGCAAGGTCATAGGTTACTCGGATAAGTAACAATCAAGGTAGGGTGTAACGTGTTCGACCAATCAGAGAATTGCATATACTAGGGCTCTTCTCTGATGGGTATCACTCTACTCCGAGCTCTTCTCTAATGGGTAGATGCAGGGTCATAGGTTCCTAGGATAAGTATCTATGAAGGTAGTATGTTTAGGGTTAGACCAATCAGAGAATCGCGTATACTAGGGTGAGAGCTAATTATCTCTAAGCGAGTGATTACTAGATTTACTTTATTTTTTCTATCTTTTTGAACATGCTTACGATGTAGTGTCAATCAAAGTGAATACATGAAGTTGGTGTAAAGTGTATGTTTTTTTTCAAAATTCTCATGGATTGCTTTTCAAGGGCATTTAACCGTCGTCGGGTGTAAGTGCTTTGAAAAACCTTGATGTGAATTCTCTTGCTGTCAATTGCAAAGCCAATGAGTACATTGATGAAATAGCAAGACTCACCTAGAAAATGTTTGGTATATTTTATTTTTTTCAAATATCATCTGCCTAAATTGTGGATGTCGCAAATCAAAATTTACCGTTTTAATGATACTTCTAGCTTGCTTTTGTAATCAAGAGATTGTTCATGCGAACAGTGTGTTTATATTCAACCCTTTTGTAGGAGTATGTTAAAAATGAGTCCACGTTCTGGATGGGTGTTTTTGATTTCTCTGTTTGATTACTTAGGAAATAAGGCAAACATTTTTAGACTTTGGCAAATACATCTGTAGATTCTTTGTTTGCCTAGGATTTTAGGTGTCCAAAGCTACTTGAGCTTCCATATATACCTCATGTGGTACTAGACGATCGGCAATTGATTAGTCAAGAGATCACAAACAAAATAGTATTATCATCCAACCTGATTGATTATTTGAAATACTAATCAAGAGTATTACGTGGTATCATCCTCATAGATTGAAAACTGTCCGCTAAATGTTGTTGATTAGACTCTCACTTGTACTATCACACACAAGGGTGAGAGTTTGGGTCTTACATGAACATTGGTTTTAGTTAAGTGTGTTTACTTCTACTTGACTCAAAAATGCAAAAAGTACAATAGCCACACCATAAACTACAGGTGTTGTCTATTGGAGCTGGATCATTGTCAAATAACACAACATTACCTTTCATAAATGGCAACCTTTCGATGGTCATCATGACTGTCAAGATGATATTTTATGTTGTTTGCGTTGGACTGCTTGCAATTCTTGAGAATTTTGTCGGAGATCTGAAGAGGTTCGAGTTTTTCTTGAAGGTGATACTAGCAACAATCACACGACCAACGCCTCTTCTTGCTGTAGTTATTGCAATTGCCTAGTTTTAAACTTAGAGAAGCAGGCTATGAAGAATGGCTTTTGTTTTTGGAAGCGTTGAGGAAAGGTTAACAATTAATATATTTATGAGAAAAATAACCTCAAATATAATTGCAAAAGTCATGATGGCCGTTATTTTAATTATGATTTATTGTGGTAGAGTGTCTCATGTTAGAATTATGGTAGTTGCAATATTTCCTGGATCATTGGTATGAGATTGATATACTTCTATAGGAGCAATATTGTTTCTTGTATTGGTAGTGGTGATCATGGCCGCAATTGAAATCATCTTGATGATCCTTGTGGTAAGATCTGTGTTGGGTGGTGGCAATAAGAGACTTGGCTTATACACCGGTTGGATTTGATATGATCTCGAGGTTCATTTTTTTATTAATGAAGAGATTAAAAAACTACAAGTGCAAAAGTGTATAATGATTATGATTAATACTAGTTTCAATGGAAGAAGCAAAATTCACCAACTCAAATGTGATTTAAACTCTAGCATGAATGTTGACGTTGAAAAATAGATTAGAGTACAAAAACTTGATTTCTTTTCGGCCAATGATGTCTACATATTTCCATCATCAGCATCCACTCTGCTCCACCATGAGTAGCACTTGATCTGTGCAGATTGATCTTCAAAAGATGTAGTAGATAATTTGCTTGTTGAAAAATATTCTTGTGGCCAACACTGTTTTAATGCAACTTGGCCACTGCATCCTAAGTACTCCAAGCGTGGTGACAATCGAACAAAATATGCCAAATAGTTTTTGAGACATTGCATTCGTGTGGCATTGCTGTGTCCTATACAAGAGACATGTTTATTTGTGTACATGATATGGTGAAAAACACAACACATGAAAATCTTATTTCAAATCACATTCCAACAAGACCAAAGAGTAGCAAATATTTTACACTAGTCGACTTTAGATTAATCTGAGTATAGTTTCCTGTTCAATCCCTCAGCAAGAAAAAGGCGGTGGGGCAAGATCAATCTACCAGCAATTTTTTATTTAGATAAAATTGCGAGCCACTTGTTGGTATCTTAGATTCCATCCAATGCTTGATTACACTGAGAGATTTCCAATTTTTTGAAACTCAGAATTGTTTGAAAACTATTTGTATTTTCCTCGTTTCGTTTTACATTGTTCTTCCCTTACACACAGCGGAAAAGGAAAAAAATCCCTTTAGGTCCAAATAGTAGCAATATGAGTAAGCTTTAGCATACGCAGCTCCGCCAAGATCTTCTTTGTAAGCAAAGACGTAATAGCGCACTCACTAAGAATGAGATTAACAACCTCTCTAAGAATAATGTTAGTAGGAATATGAATATCAAGGGGGTTTATGATGAGATCAGATCTAATAAAATTCCAGCTTTTCATAAGAGAAGACCCCATATAAGTGCTAGAAAGATGAAAAGATTGACTGGTCAGGATAAGATCAACCAAGTTATAATTACATCTCACAATAGTTTTGTCATATCTTCGCCAACTACTTTTTGCAATTGCATTAAGCGCTTCTCACAAGCCCTTTAGAAGGTTTGGAAATCAAACGTATTGCAGGCTATAGTAATTCTCTCACGAGGAAATGGTTAGAGGCTATTATTGATGATGTTGCTGCGTCTTGGGAGAAGCCATCAACATCATCAATTATAGACTCATTTTTTAATATGAGAGGTATTATAGTCTGCAGGACATCTGAATTTCAAACCTTGGACATGCAAACAAACTATCATCGGACGAGAGCAATTTTTGCAAAGCCCTCCTTGTTATATCACCATAGAAATTGTCTATACATTTGTTCAATCTTTCTGCAAGTAGTAGCCAAAAAGTGCATCAAAGATGCATAAAGTAGGTTAGGCATGTAACACATGTTGTAACAAAATAGTATGTGATTTGAAGGAGAGAAAAATAGAGTCCCAATCATAAAGTTTCTTGGCCATCTTTTTGCTATAAAAGTATGATGGCTGATTAGAAATTATTTCCTTTCGAGTAGGAGCAACCAGATTTGTGTGTACAATCCCAATTTTTATTAGTTTGCTACTAGCATGTGCTACCCAATCATGGTGTTTGTTTATTCAGAGCAAAAGAATAGAAAATTTGGCCAAATTTAGTCTAGCACCACTACTAGCTTCAAACTTGGACAACATAGTTCTGAATTCATGAAGGAGCTTAATGATACATCAAGAAAAATCTCCATGTCATCAGCAAAGAGAGAATAATAAAAAATAAACGTTTTATCAATGTTGAAGCCTGTGAGATGACCAATAGCAAAATTGTGTTTCAAGAGTAGCAAGAACAAATGTGATAACCCACTTTTTGTTTTTTATCGGAACTAAAACATTTTTGAATAGTTAGTACCGCGGTAGTAGCTGTAAATAGTAATCGGTACGCGAAACCAGAGGATCGAGGACAGTCAAGGGGTTTTGGGCTTAGGCCACAGTGGGACGCTTGGGACGGAACGGGCGGTTCATGCTGCAGGATCCGCTTCGAGCACCTTCGGCGGTAGATCACTCATAACTTTCTCAATTCGTAACGCTTTGAGTTGCTTAGGGTCTCGTTGGAAAGAACTCGACGCGCTGGTTCTAACGAGCCCAAGAACTTGTGAAACGGATGAGAGATCATTGAGTTATGAGTGTCGGAAGTTACCGATGGGGGGGGGGGCCTTCGGCGGTAGAGCGACTTTGGCGGTACTCCTTCGGCGGAAGAACCGCCGGAAGATGCGCCTTGGGCGGTAGACGCCTTCGGTCAACGCCTTCGGGTCAACGCCTTCGGCGATGCGGGAGAGTGCATTCGGCTGAAGAGTGAATCCCTCATAACTTTCTCAATTCGCAACGCCTCGACTTGATTCGGGTCTCGTTGGAAAGAGCTCGACGCGCTGATTCTAACGAGCCCAAGAACGCCACGAACGGAGGAGAATTCCGGGAGTTATGAAGGTCGCAAGATACTCAGCTTTCCGCCTGCGCACAGGCGAAGAAAGTTTTGTCCTATGCGCGGACGAAGGAAGTTCGCCTGCGCACAGGCGTTCGCCTGTGCACAGGCGCTTCGGCGTCGGCGGGAAATCCGCCTTGGGCCCTAGAAATGCGCCTTGTGAGGTAGAAAGTGTACGGCGCCTTCTGCGCCAGCTCAGCGCCGCGGACGGCCAGGTCATCGCCGCGGACGGACTGTGGATAGGCGAACGCCTTCGGCGGAAGAGTAAAACCGACATAACTTTCTTAATTCTTAGCGGTTTGACTTGATTCGGGTCTCGTTGGAAAGAACTCGACGAGCTGGTTCCAACGAGACCAAGATCTCTTGAAACGGATAAGGGGTCAATGAGTTATGAGCGTCGAAAGCGGCTGTCATGGTTAGGCGTGAGGCCTTCGGCGTTAACAGTTAGAGGGGCCTTCGGCCCAAGGCGGCCTGCGAATAGGCGGCTTGCGTGTAGGACGCGTGGGACCCACAGTCCTCGGATTTTGGAGAAGGAATTTTGGTCTAGGTTCAGAGATCTTGCGGGGCCCATATCTTTGCGATGGACGGTCGGATGGATCTGAAATTTTGTGAGGCCGTTGATCTCGGCCGGCCACGCATGCCTGCAAATTTTCAGCCTCAGATTTTGGATGGTAAGGCGCTGGCGGCTCTGTACAGTCGGCTTAGGATTCAGATTTAGGGTTAGGGTTAGATTTAGGTTGTAAGTTAGAGGGGAAGGCAGCCGCCGACTCCTCAGGTGTAGGATCTGTTGCGGCTCGCACCATGGTAGTGTAGTGTAGTGCTAGTTAGGACTTAGAAGGTATAAAATAGTTCCAGGCGTTTTGCCTGGGGTTCTTTCCCATCAGAAGTGCAGATCAGGAACCCATTTCCTTTGCGTGTTTGTGTCCTTGAGTTCTGTCACCACGCACGAGGAGTTACAACTTAGCGTTCCGCATTTTGTAGCTGAAGGCCTTCGGCCGAATGTTCAGAGCTAGTCCATTGGTTAGAGACTTGAGTAGTTCGGATCTGCACCTGCGGGTGACTGCCGATGCTCAGAGCCAGTGACTAGTTAGATACTTGAACAGTTTCGCCCCTACACCTTCGAGTGTTCCTTTCTGATTGTACTCCCTTGGGATTTTTCCCCTGAATGCCAAAGTGAAGTTTTGCTACTTCGTGTAAGCCTTGGTTGTAAATTCAGGTTACGCTGCAGCAGGTGCCTTTGGGGTAACCCCTGTAGTATTTCTGGGAATGACAAGTGCATGAGAATTCAAACTCTTCAATAGACTGTTGTTGTGTTACTGGAATGTTTCACAGTGAGTCCTTCAGTGCGGACCTGTGTTCTCTGCGCGTTTTGTGAGTTGAGAGTGTTGTTCACCGCGTATGAGTGACTTCGATCCGAAGTAGGCAGTCCAAACCGGGTTTCCTACGCTAGCAGCAAGCTAGTGGAAGCGTTGTAAAAGCCGGAGTTGGAAGTCACTACCCGCAGCTTCGTTGAGTGTACTCTTGAGAGACTTCCCCCCTGAAATCTTGAGTAGAGGTCCTAACGGATCTCTGGATTGTGTTTCTGTAGTTTCAGGTGTGTGTGTGTGTGTGTGTGTGTGTACGCTGCACTGTGCGACCTCCGAGTGCGCTCCGAGTGGACACTTGCAGTATTTCTGGGAGTGACAGTCGCCTGAGAATTCAAACTCATCAATAGTCTGTTGAACGTGACACTTTGTACCCTGTGTGTTCCTCTGTCCCTGTGGGTTCGACCTTTCTACCACTATATTGCAGTTTTAGCCTTTAGTGGGTTATTACAACAAACAGCATAGAAGCCACATCCAAAAAACAACCTTGACAAACAACTCTCTCCATAGTAAAACAGTACGTCTTACAACCATTAAGGTGCACAACAATAAAGGCGTCTAGAGCTAGATCCTTGACCAGCGCAACAAAATGCTCACCCAAACTACACCTAAAGCATCTTATCCCACAGGTAAGTATGATTCATCCTCTGGTAGGTTTTTTTCAAAGTCAAGTTTGACTAACAAAGCTTTACTATTGCAGGTTTTTGCCGCATCTTGTGCCATCCATAGCGTCATAAAGTTAGGAACAAAACCGGAACTTTTAATAAACCCAGTATGTTGGAAAGAAATGTTTGTTGGAAGACAACTGAAGCATGTTGGGGAGAAGTTTTGCAATGATTTTGTAATCTTCTTTTGACATAGTCAGCGACCTCATGTGTTTGAGATCAATCTTGTTATCGGTCCTACGAATAACTCGTATCATTCATTTGGTAACATTTTCTGTCAGAGCTCCATCCTCTCAAAATTTGTGGATTATTGCCAAGTAAACGTTTTTCATCAAAGGCCAAATTTTTGCAGAGCTTTAACAGAAACTGCATCGATCCTAGGTGTTTTGTTAGACGAAAAAAGTAAGAGCATATCTTCGATATCTTTGAGGGTGGGAGGCGCAACTGGCGTACAACGTTTAGCATCGGTAAGTTTTCCAAAAATCCTGCTCATGAGGTCAAGAAGTCTAATATGTTATTCAGAAGAATAACGTTAAACCTTGTGAAGACAAGCATTATATTGTTCCACCAAGCATAAAATCTTACCTTGAGTACGCGTCACTTCTCCAGAGTTAAAGCCGAAGCTGAAGAATTTGTGCCATGGCTGAGAACTGTTTGTGACATATTGAAAAATTATTTAGTAAAAGCATCACCGAGACCAAGATGTCTAACAAGCTATGTTTCAGAACTACGAAGGCACATGGGTCTTCGAACACTTCATTTAGTTCACGATTGTTATAACTGTTGCATCTTTCTCTTCACGACAGCAACATTGGGAAGGCAATATATAACCTCAGCTGATACTCGTGTTCCAAGTGTAGTATGCTGGTACTCAAAATCAAATGGTTTACAATCAGATTAGTCATAACCGAGGTTTAGGAAAATGATCTTACAATCTCTTCAGCGAACTGGGATAAGTTTGAATAAGTTAGAGAAGGAATTGGTCAAGCGTAGTAGTGTTCACACTCAACTGTCGGTTTATGGTGTAATTTTGACACTGATACTTACTGCATGGCAGAGCCACAGTTTCTGCCCACTGTCCTCATGTAGCTGGTGTATCAGATTGTTGTGGAAAATACGCTGACTTGTGTCGAAGGATCTCCAATTCTCGAGGTTTGAAGAATCGCTGGAAGATGCGCCTTCGGCGGTAGACGCCTTCGGGTCAACGCCTTCGGCGATGCGGAAGAGTGCATTCGGCGGAAGAGTGAATCCTTCATAACTTTCTCAATTCGCAACGCCTTGACTTGGTTAGGGTCTTGTTGGAAAGAACTCGACGCGCTGGTTCTAACGAGCCCAAGAACGCCTGGAACGGATGAGGACGCAAGGAGTTATGACTGTCGAAAGATGCGAAGGAGAGCGCCTACGGATAGGCGGAAGGAGTTCGAGGTTGGCGGGAAGTCCGCCGGGAAATCCGCCTTCGGCCCTAGATGTTCGCCTTCGGGTCAGCGCCTTCGGCGATGCGGGAGAGTGCATTCGGCGGAAGAGTGAATCCCTCATAACTTTCTCAATTCGCAACGCCTCGACTTGATTAGGGTCTCGTTGGAAAGAACTCGATGCGATGATTCTAACGAGTCCAAGAACGCCACGAACTGATGAGGACTCCGGGAGTTATGAAGGTCGCAAGATACTCAGCTTCTCGCCTACGAGTAGGCGAGGAAAGTTTGTCCTATGCGCGGACGAGAGAAGTCCGCCTACGCGTAGGCGCTTCGGCGTCGGCGGGAAATCCGCCTTCGGCCCTAGAAATGCGACTTCGGAGTTGGAACTTGTACGGCGCCTTCGGCGCCAGCGCAACAGCGCGGACGGACGCGGACGCCTGCGAGTAGGCGGCTTACAACGCGGATGCGGACGCCTGCGAGTGCATAGGCAAACGCCTTTGGCGGAAGAGTAAAACCGTCATAACTTTCTCAATCTTAACGGTTTGACTTAGTTAGGGTATTGTTGGAAAGAACTCGCGACGCTCGTTCCAACGAGACCAAGAACTCTTCAAACGGCAAGGCGTCACTGAGTTATGAGCGTCAAAAGCGGCTGTCATGGTTAGGAGAGAGGCCTTCGGCGTTAACATATAGAGGGGCCTTCGGCGTTAACAATTAGAGGGGCCTTTGGCCCAAGGCGGCTTGCGACGCGGACGCGGACGCCTGCGAGTAGGCGGCTTGCGTGTAGGACGCGTGGGACCCACAGTCCTCGGATTTTGGAGAAGGAATTTTGGCATAGGTTCAGAGATCTTGCGGGGCCAATATCTTTGCGATGGACTGTCGGATGGATCTGAAATTTTGTGGGGCCGTTGATCTCAGCCGGCCACGCATGCCTGCAAATTTTCAGCCTCAGATCTTGGATGGAAAGGCGCTGGCGGCTCTGTACAGTAGGCTTAGGATTCAGATTTAGGGTTAGGGTTAGATTTAGGTTGTAAGTTAGAGGGGAAGGCAGCCGCCGACTCCTCAGGTGTAGGATATGTTGCGGCTCGCACCATGGCATTGCAGTGTAGTGTTAGTTAGGACTTAGAAGGTATAAAGTAGTTCAAGGAGTCTTGCCTTGTGATTTTTCCCAACATCAGAAGTGCAGATCAGGAACTCATTTTCTCTGCGTGTTTGTGTCCTTAGTTCTGTCACCACGCAAGAGGAGCTACAACTTGGCGTTCCGCATTTTGTAGCTGAAGGCCTTCGGCCGAATGTTCAGAGCTAGTACATTGGTTAGAGACTTGAGTAGTTCGGATCTACACCTGCGGGTGATTGCCGATGCTCAGAGCCAGTGACTAGTTAGATACTTGAATAGTTTTGCCCCTACACCTTCGAGTGTTTGTTCCTGATTGTACTCCTTCGGGATTTTTCCCCTGAATGCCAAAGTGAAGTTTTGCTACTTCGTGTAGGCCTTGGTTGTAAATTCAGGTTACGCTGCAGCAGGTGCCTTTGGGGTAACCCCTGTAGTATTTCTGGGAATGACAAGTGCCTAAGAATTCAAACTCTTCAATAGACTGTTATGGTGTGTTACTGGAATGTTTCTCAGTGAGTCTTTCAGTGCGGACCTGTGTTCTCTGCGCGTTTTGTGAGTTGAGAGTGTTGTTCACCGCGTATGAGTGACTTCGATCCGAAGTAGGTAGTCCAAACCGGGTTTCCTACGCTAGCAGCAAGCTAGTGGAAGCGTTGTAAAAGCCGGAGTTGGGAGTCACTACCCGCAGCTTCGCTGAGTGTACTCTTGAGAGACCTTCCCCCTGAAATCTTGAGTAGAGGTCCTAACGGATCTCTGGGTTGTGTTTCTGTAGTTTCAGGTGTGTGTGTGTGTGTGTGTGTTACGCTGCACTCTGCGACCTCCGAGTGCGCTCCGAGTGGACACTTGCAGTATTTCTGGGAGTGACAATCGCCTGAGAATTCAAACTCCTCAATAGTCTGTTAAACGTGACACTTTGTACCCTGTGTGTTCCTCTGTACCTGTGGGTTTGACCTTTCTACCACTATATTGCAGTTTTAGCCTTTAGTGGGTTATTACACCACAAGTGACAGATATGCAGAAACTTTTCTGTTCGAGTTTCTATTTATACTTTTACAAAAACTATTTGGATGTCTGTATTTTGTTTGTTGCTGTTGTCGACCATCCTCGATGATTTGCAGTTCATAATCTGGAGAGCTTTTCTCCTGAATATTAGAACTTGCCTTGTCTCCAGATTTGCCTTGCCTTGATTTGGTGTTTGCCTTGCCTTGGCAACTTTCTACAAATCAGATCCAACAGATTTCATCCTACACAATTTAACTCATCATTGATGAGTGATTTTAGATTTTATGATCTCAGATAATACATGCGACATGTTCTATAATGTGAGAAGAGAATTGTGTTAAACAACCGCAGTTTTTGTCATGACCTACTTGCAGTAACTTGACTCTATTGGTACAATATAACCAGAAGTGAGGACTAGACATTGCTCGCAGCACAGACTGCTCGCGGACAGATCGGCTGGAACATCGTATACATAAGAGCTATAATAATAGATATCTAGGGACATCAACATCGTGAGTTACTATTAATCTTATATTTTTTAAACCACATATTCGGCCCTAATACTGATTCAAAGTAGCACCTGACGATTGCCGCACTCAAGTACAATGTCTGCGGAAACTCGTCGTCTATATCACTGTATCTTATTATATCACTGTAAAATCACTGTCTACATGAAGTCAAGGTACATTTGATTTTTTTTTCCCATATAATCCACTACAGGAGAACAACGTGGTGGGTCATTGACTTTGATGACGACAGTCAGGGCTGCAAGATGTTGGTAAGAATTTCGATAAACGTGGGTCATGTCAAATAATATTCATCCTAGACTAAAAATTCATCCGAATGCATGCAGTGGCATCGAGCTGCGGCGTGGGCTCTCTTCTGTCTTCTGGAGAAGCCATTCGGTAAACGAAGACATACTTCACACAGCTTTCACATACCCACTCAGCCATGAACACAGTCTTCTTTAGCAGTTTCCAGATCCTGCCCTGATTCTATCACCATCGATGGCCAAGTATGTATCAGCCGAAGTGTCTCACCACTCAGCATCACTGTGATGCTGAGTTGTACCCGAACAACGTCCTGAAGTTGTTCGGGTAATACTTGTTTATGCATATTGTTGTAGTACACTTCTGTATACGACTTGAACCGCACAAGGCCTTTCGCCTCATTAACCATAATCGTAATCTTTTGCTTGAATGTATCCAAGTTCCATGTCGTAGACTGGAGGGCATCGAGAACACTTAAGATGACGTATTATAGCTCCAGACAGAAGATTTTCGCGTGTTATACAGCATCGATTGGTCCTCGAGTGCCAGTTGAGGATCCAGTTTTCCAAAACGATCATGGTTGCGTGTGTTTCTACTTAAACTTACAAGTTAGAACTGAAGGACACGGTAAGACTGGGACGGGAAGCCGAAAAAATTAAGATTGAAATTCTTGCAAGGTTGAGATTTTCAAAGAGGATGCAAGGAAAAGTAGTCGAAAGACAGGATAGGTCCGCATTGGATGAACAGTTAAATGATCAGCGTCAATCAGCGCATCCACTCATCACCCAGCTCGACTACAATCATCACCCGGACTTAAGTTGAACTCCACGACTGTCATTCCACCTTCGAGTGAGGAGAAAAATATACCCTTTTCCTTGGTCAAATCTGCGGACCCTGTCCAGAGTAGCAGACGAAGGCTGCTTGCGTCTATCAGGCCCTGGTTGCAGATGTCCTTCTATCATGGATGCTGTAATCCTTTCAGATTACAGCATCTGCATCCAAGGATCCTTTCAGATCCTTGGAGGCCAAATACAAAGCTCTCTTGGTCACTTCATGACACTTTTCTGGTAGAGACGGCTTCACTGCATTGCCTCCAACTATGTTCCAAGGTCTCCAGTTATGACTGGTGGATTGAACAAATTATATCACACTTGAAGACTGTTTTCATCATCTTATAAAACTCACTTTCACTGGACAAAACGTTTCCTTGAACAAAAGTAGTGGGCGACCAAGTATAGAATCTGTGAACTGTAAGTGACTTTGCCTTGAGAAATTAGTTCATATGAAATCATCATAGTTATTTATTTCTGCAAGTATATGCGGAATAAATATTCATTTTTCCATCAGTAACTCAACTCTCGGTCCGGTAAATGTATGCATTGCAAAGACCATGCACAACGGTTTTATTGACTATATGCAGGCCGGATCAGAAGGCGGTACATCTGATCCGTGCATGGTTTATTTCCACATACAGAAGAAACAGCCTGAGCAGCCACACACAGTACTACACATTAAGCTGCCAAAGCTGCACCTCGCGACAGAAAGTAAGGGGAGGCAGACAAAAGGACATTTAGTGCTCGAAGACGACACTGCAGGAGGGTTCGTTCAACTTCTAGAGTTGTTCTGCATTATCATCAAAGGGCCATTATATCGATGAAGTTGCAACATATGAGTTGCCAGCAACGAGCAACTTCTCCTCAGTTTTGGAAGTGTAAGTAGCTCCTTGCGCCGTGAGCCAGGCCACCTTTTCTGAGTCGGGTACTTTCGTGAGCTGCTCGTAGAGCTCCGTTGCGTTGTCGTTCATGAGCACCCAGTTACCTTCACCAGAGTTGAACACTACAGCGTTTGGATCCATAAGCTTTTTGCAACCGGAAGAGCCGTTGGTGCTTGCCAGCTGCTTGTCATCAGAAAGATCATCCAAAACCTGACTGCGCTGACAAATAGTGTTCCAGCGAGCACCAGTAAACTTATTACCAGAAACGCAGAAATCGCCATTATAGCGTCCCACTTCGGTGGTACAAGAGCCACCTGTATATAGGCGGGTCACTATAGAGGTGGACGACTTGCTGATTTGAGCTGAAGGTGTCGATGGATCGACTTGTATGCAGGATCCCTCAGCGAAATTCAACCATCCCTTAGATAATCCACAACAATTTGCTTCCGACCAAAACCAAATGTCTACTGCTCCACTGGCTTGCAACCTCGACAACGCCAGCACCAAGGCAGCCAATAGAATAGATGGAATTCTTCTTCTCAAATTCGTCATACTTTCCATGATTTGCAGTCAACTGATAGCGCCTGGTCGGCGCAGCAGACAACCCGGAAATGCATGTCAAGAAATTCAGCAGACGGAAGTCATGCACTTTCACCGACGATAGAAATCGTTTGAGACTTCTCTAGAAATCAGCAAATAATGTACTGGCGAGCTGAACTGACTCTAATCATACTATGAACTCGGAGCACACTTACCGTGCAGTGGATTACTCGAAGCAGCTAGCTGGGGTCGTATTCTGATTCTCAGACTGATCGTTGTTGAGATGATGAGGGTTCATACAAAGTATGCGACCTTTTATAGTGGCTCTGACATGTCTTTCAATAGCTTAAACAAATATAAAAGCTTACCTGCCACAAACTTAGGCTTTATCTTCATATGTAAGAAGTAGAATCCGATTTTTGACGGCGTAAGACTACTAGCGGGAGGACCAGCTACTGGCAAGGTCTCAATGCTATACACTTTAATTCGCAGGTATGTTTCCGAATTACCAAGGTACATGGATCTTACAATATGACGTCTAGTTCACGATTGTTATATAGTACCTGTTCCATCTTTGTCATCACGAGAGCAACATTTGGAAGGCAATATATAGCCTCAGCTGATACTCGTGTTCCAAGTTTAGTATGCTGGTACTCAAAGACAAATGGTTTGGAATCAGCAAAGACATAAGAATAGTGGCAGTTAAGAGCTCACACGTTGTCACCTCCTTTCAGGTATTCGTATTGCCAATTTTTTTACACCACGAGTAAGTACTTCGACCACATTTTATGTAACTATGTACTTAAGAGTCATATATGCATATGTTAGTATGCTTTTATAGTTTTCTCGTCACTTGTTATGTAATCGATCTGATGGTCTTGTAATCCATTTTCTTTTGCTTGCCTCGTGTGGAAGCATAAATTGCGCTGAACCTACGAAGTATAATATATGCAATTCGAACAAGCCTTGACACAATGAATGTTGAATGAGATGTGGACCTTTTTCGTAAACCTCCTTAAGTAAATTGCACCTTGTTTGAGCATTGATAAGTTCAATTTTGAATTACAATTTAACCCTTGTACTTTTTGGATGAGAGTTGATGAAGGGCAAAAGAAGTTCTCTTATGTAACACTGGTATCTAATCTTGATAGGAACTTACTTGAAGATGAAGCACAAGTCTAAAGATGAGAGATATGTATTTTATTTCTATTTTCTCTTGTATAGATCTTACCAACAAGTGCAAGGAGTTAAGATCTAAGATTTCATTATTATTTATTATACTTTTAATGGATTGATGATATAACAAATAATTTCACAAGCAAATAGATTGTCAAAGTGTTGTTCACAGCTGATACACTAACTTGCACACCCAATCCTTACTTCATAAGTATGTATTTATGAAGTAAGGATTGCTCACATGTTGCTTGCAACTAACATATGGCTCTTTTAATGTGCTACTCTACTCTAAGTAGGTCAAATTTACAATATTTATTTTTAGAAAATAGAAGTTAGTTGATAATTACCATATGTTGTTAGGATAAAATTTTAGAGGTTATAAATAAAAAGATATAGAATAATCTCTCAAAAAAGTTTAAAGAGTTCATTGTGTGAAGATTTATTTTAGCAATATAAGTATAACTTACATGATCTCTTTTGGAATATTGATGAGTCTTCATAATTGCATGATGAGTGGAGAGTTTGTGTAAAAGTGTGTTTGGAATATGATCAAGTTGAGAAATATTTTTCTTTTAAAGCCATGATGAAACATCAAAAAGCCATTTGAGATAAATATGTATGAAAATCAGCCCATAGTTCACAGTATAAGCTGAAGTGAGTTTCAATGATGAGAATATTATCTTCTAAGCCATGTTAGTGACTAGAGGTTTTACACAAGACGTGAATTATGAGAAAGTTTTCTCACTTGTAGCAAATTATATTACAATTTGTTAGTATGTGCATTTGTTGCAATATTTCGTTTTGTTATGTATCCAAGAGGAGTAAATTTACATGTGACTACCATTGGACTTTTAGAAGAACTTTAAAAAATATTTAATTAGTAGATTGCAAAAATCATTATATGGATTGAAAAAAACTACTAAACAATCAAATGCAAGATTTGATAAGTTTATAAAAGCACAAGATTTTTCTTGGATTGTTTTTGATCCTTGTGTAAACATAATAAAGATGAATAATAAAATATTCAATCTTATTATTCTATTACTTGACGTGAATGACATGCTCATCGTGGTGAAGAATCAATTCGACTTTGACATATGCCAGAACTAGTTGAACTTTACATTCTATATGAAGAATTTGGGTTATAAAGGAATATGGACTCCTTTGACACCACATTTTAAACTTTCTGAATCTCAATGTCCAACCAAGATCATTAAGAAAGAAAAGGTTTCATGTTTTTCCCATGACAAAGCTGTGTGGAGTTTAATGTATTTGATGTTGTGCACAAGGCTTGCTTTTGCTCTAGCAATGAGCGAGGTGAGCAAGTATTTGTCAAATCAAAGCAGGATACACCAAGAAGGAGTAAAATGAATTTTCAGGCATTTGAAGACTACTTAGGATTATGGTTTATAAGATAATATAAAATCCTTGTTAGACTACATTGATGCTAACTCTTAACAAGATCTGAATTAAAGCAGATCCACAATTGAGTAAATGTTTACACTTGATTGTGGATAAATAACTTGAAGATTTATCTTGGGAAGTGCGTAGCAAAATATACAACAAAAATTGAGTATGTAATGGCTGAAAGAATATTTATTTGGTTGAATAAACTTATCATTTTATATGGGTTTAAAATAGAAGGTTGTTAATCTTTGTTGTAATAGCCAAAGTGCATTACATCTTGTTGCAAATCAAATGATGGACAGTAGATGTACACACATTGAGATCTGATATCATTTTATCAGACATGCATTCTCAGAAAACTATTATGCTAGTCAGTATTTACGGTAAATTCAATACAACTGATGCGATAATCAAAATATTACTTTGGAGAGTTTTAGTTAACATTGTGCTATTGTGCAAGTTTTGTACAATAAGCACAAGTAGAATTTACTAGCATTTTTAGCTAATTTTAAATACATTTTACTTTGTACTATTTTAGTAACGACTTAGTTCTAGTTTAAAAAGTAACCTTTTGTCAGGATTAATTCTAGTTTGTTTTGTAGCATAAATATATAAATTATGGACATTGTTGTTTACCTTGACATGAGTTAAGGGGGACATAGTTAGAATTAATTAAAGTCTCAAGTTAAATTCAAGTTTACATAACTCGATTTAGGATTATGGTTAGTTAACCTAATTAGGAATATTTCTTAGGTTTGGTTAATAGATTTATAGGAAGACGGGACATAGTTTGTCTAGAACATATATAATTTGTCATTGTAGATTTTGTGTTATATAAACTCTATCTTAGGATTAATTCCAGTTATTGATAACTATGGTTAAGAAGTTAAGTGTGGTTAGATTAGTTTTAAGTTAGGTTAGGTTAGATTAACTGTGCACCTTATTTCTTGTTGTATAGAAGAGAGAAGGAGACGATCACTATGTACAGTTGAGTTTTGCATTTTGAGACTGAATAAAAAGGAGGAGAGCTTGGTTATGAAAGCCTTGTATACATCTATGCTTTAGTGAAGTTTCTGCTCTTGCTCATGGACGTAGTTTGTGGAAAATGAATCACAATATCTTGATGTTGTGATTGTTGTGAGTGCTAATTGATCTGGATGGTTGGGACTTTCAATTGGTATTAGAGATTGTTCATGCACGTAGATTTATGATTTCGAGAGTTTTGGAGACCAGGAAGATGTGGAAGTGTGGTAACCCATTTTTTTGTTATTGTGCGGAATTTAAACATTTTTGGAAAACAGGTACCGCAGCAGCAACTGTAAATAGAAATCGGTACACTAAAATAGAGTAGCTCACGCTTGCGTCTATCAAACCCTGGTTGCAGATGTCCTTCTATCACGGATGCTGTAATCCTTTCAGATTACAACATCTGCATCCAAGTATCCTTTCAGATCCTTGGAGGCCAAATACAAAGCCCTCTTGGTCACTTCATGACACTTTCTGGTAGAGACGGCTTCACTGCATTGCCTCCAACTATGTTCCAAGGTCTCCAGTTATGACTGGTGGATTGAACAAATTATATCACACTTGAAGACTGTTTTCATCATCTTATAACACTCACTATCACTGGACAAAACGTTTCCTTGAACAAAAGTAGTGGGCGACCAAGTATAGAATCTGTGAACTGTAAGTGACTTTGCCTTGAGAAATTAATTCATATGAAATCATCATAGTTATTTATTTCTGCAAGTATATGCGGAATAAAAATTCATTTTTCCATCAGTAACTCAACTCTCGGTCCGGTAAATGTATGCATTGCAAAGACCATGCACAACGGTTTTATTGACTATATGCAGGCCGGATCAGAAGGCGGTACATCTGATCCGTGCCTGGTTTATTTCCACATACAGAAGAAACAACCTGAGCAGCCACACACAGTACTACACATTAAGCTGCCAAAGCTGCGCCTCGCGACAGAAAGTAAGGGGAGGCAGACAAAAGGACATTTAGTGCTCGAAGACGACACTGCAGGAGGGTTCGTTCAACTTCTAGAGTTGTTTTTCATTATCATCAAAGGGCCATCATATCGATGAAGTTGCAACATATGAGTTGCCAGCAACGAGCAACTTCTCCTCAGTTTTGGAAGTGTAAGTAGCTCCTTGCGCCGTGAGCCAGGCCACCTTTTCTGTGAAGTTTCAGCTCTTGTTCGTGGACTTAGACTGTGGAAGGTAAATCACGTTACCTTGGTTTTGTGATTGTTGTGCAAGCTGATCGATCTGGATGTTTGGGCCTTTTACTTTGTTGTTTAAATGAATGTAGCCTAAGAGTGGCAAATCGGATATCTAAGTGTGATTTTCTTCATTATGAATTTATAGATTCTTGCAAAAAAATGTGATCCATTCTTACACATGCATAACGTTAACAACCATTAGAGAATTTTGCCTGACCTCTAACCATTTCATTATTTGCAAATACTTTTTGCAAATTTTTAATCATCAATAGTCAAATTTCAGCACCAAATTTTGAAGCTTGTTCTTGTACTGGTGTAAAGAACTCTTTACGTTAAAATTTTTCTGTCTTCATTTGTGTAGGTCTAGATGTATTTCAAAAAGTGTTTGATGATCACCATGTGTGATTCCAGTACCACTCAAAATTTATTGAGCAATTGCGAGTGTTTTAAAAAATGTGAATGAATTTCTTTATCACTTTATTTTGTACTCAATCTTTCAAAACTTGTTTGAACATATCTAAGGCTTTTGGTTCACTCGTTTTCATTATGAATATCTGAGAATGAAAATTTTTTTCAATGAATTTGTGAATTAATCATTTTTGCTTCAGTTTTATAACTTCAAGTATTGCTATCACAAGAAAAGCAATAATGAATTGATTTTGAGAAAATTGATTTTTGCAAAAATTTTCATAAATCATTTTTGCATTCCACTCCACAAAATTGAAACACCTTGTTTAGACATCATTTGTGTACATATAATGTATCATGTCAAGGTTTTAACCATGAGATAAAATCTCATAAACAATCCTGCAATAATATTGAAAACATGGAAATGGAAAAGATATAAATTTATTTTCATGAGACAATCCTCTTAAATTTCCATTGCTTTACTTCCCTTGTATGCTTTCACTTTACATGATTTTCTCATTCGAAGCAAGAGAATTGATAGTTTTTCAATTTCTTGCATTTGTGTAGTTTTTGTCTATAAAACGTTTGGTTGTTCTTGAACTTAAGTATTTGGTATTGAAGTTTCAACCTCAATCTCCCAAACTTGTTCTCTTTCCATTAGGTCATATTCTAACGCAAAAATCTTATACTTCATGACTTGCTACTTTGTATGTGTTCTTTCTATTGTTTTTTTCAACTCTTTCATTTCAAACATGATAACATGTAATACCTCATTCATATAAAGTGATGTCCTGCATGATTTCTTTCATTAATTTTAATACAAGATTCAAAGTAAGTATGATGATTATATAACCTCTCACCATAGAAGTTAAATTTAGATAGGGGTTAAAATCTTGGTGCTTGTATCTCAGTTTGTGCATAATCTTCTCTACAACAAATTTTTTTAACTTGATTGGTAGAGACAAAATCCTGTTGTACTTTGAACATTGTTTAATGATTCACCGTGTCTGATTTCATAACCACCTAAAATTAGTTGAAAAATTATAATTTCTTTATTCATTGTGGATGGATTGTTTATGTTCACCTCCTTTTGTGTTTTGATCTTATCGTACTTTTTTGAACATATCTAGTGTTTCTATTACACTAATATCTTTGATGAATATTTGAATATTACAAATTTTTTAATATGCACGTGGATAACTTCTTTGTGCTTCAAGTTCTCCAATTTCATTATTGGTGGTTGAAGAAAATCAATAGGTTGAAAGTAACTTGCATATCACTCCAAAAATTGAAGCAGTGAAACTCGTTCTGAAACATTTGTTCTCATGTAGACACTTTGTGAGTGTTTTAAACATGATGTAAAAATTCATAAACATGATTGAAATAAAATCAAAAACATGGAAATGAGACAAATTTATATTAATCCTCATCATCCAATCCTCTAACACGGCCAATATTATATTGTATGCTTTCACTTTTCATGATCTTTCCAAATAGGCGACAAAGTCAAAAGATTGAAGATCAAGACTGGTCTTGATCTTCAATGTTTTGAATTTGTTGCCTATTTGACTATATACTGTCAACAGTACTTGATTCTTGTTGAATTTGGGTCTGAAGTTGAGTACTTAAGTTTCAACCTCAATTTCTCTACCTCGTTTTATTTTCACTTTCTTTCTTCTGACGCAAAATTTTTATTTTAGCTTATGGTTTTGTATGATTTCTAGTTCTATTTTTTGTGAACTCCTTCATCACTTTCATGATAGCATTTAGTAAGTCATCCATGTGTAGTGATGTCTCCATGCTTACTGTCAGTCCTTTAAATACAAAGTAAATATAATGACTTCTCAACCGTTCAACAAAGTAATCAGAAAAGGTAAAAGTGAAACTATAAAAGATTTAAAATATTTCTCATTATATTTCCTCACAAAAACTCTCTTTACATTTTCATCTGTCAATATATTGTCATAATATTTCCATATGTATTGAATTGAACAGGCCGTGTGGTGCACGAATCAAGTCCATTGAATATTCAGTATAAAATGGAGCTTGTGCAATCCCATATCACTTTATATAAGTAGCAATTGATATTATCAATGACACTCTTGACTCACAATCTAATTATAAAATATGCATCTGAATATGACATAATGTTTATCTAAAATTTATATTTTCCATAAAACGAAGACGAATTTATAAGAGCTTGTAGGTCTATCATTGAGATATTGGATTTCTCCCAAACATATTCACATTTGCAAATCACAAGTTTTACTTTCCTCCTCTACATGCAGATCAATGATCTCTGCAAACCACTACATATATTCTCAAGACCTAAATGTTATCACCACATTCTTGTTATTTCGTGAGAGTTGATACTCACTCAAAGAAAGATCAAAATAATTTTGATACCATTGTAACATTGAGGATGAAGAGAGTTATTAAATTAAAGAAAAAGATCTAATTCTAAAGTTGAGAAATACATAGAATAATTCTCCTCATCCTTGTAAAGATATTTCAAATACTTACACTAAGATACGTTATATTCCCCAACATCTAATTCACTTCTAGTGGATTGATGCCGTATAACTCTAATAAGCATTAAGATTATTCAAATATTGCTCTGAATTAACTATAATACTCAAATCTTACATAACAAGTATATGGATTGTTAACATGTTATTCTTAACTATATGTCAACAATCCATAAATAATAAATGTGTTAACTAAGACATTTGTTACCAAACATAAATATCTATGAAGTGGCCACTATAGATAGTTCATTATAAGGTGATTATAATTCCATTTTGAGTAATTTTTAATTAACTATAGATGGCTAGAGTTTCATTCCATAATCTAGTTACGGTAAAAATGTTCCAACTGTTCAAAATTTGAATTGTAAACTATATCTGATGGTATTCATGCTGATTAAGTAGATGAATTTTAAGATGTATGAATGTTTTACGTTTTTTTAACTATCTATCTCTGTCAATATAGGGAAGTGAGTGCCGGAGGCTAGAAGGAATTCGATGAAGCGGAGATTGAGCATACGAGACTTGAGCTTGACGACCTAAGTGTTTTTCGTTATCGAGGTCAACTCCACCAAAAATTTCTATTATTATCTACATTCTTTCGTTCCGACGGTTTGTGTTTTTGAGAGCAATACGTATTAGAAAGTATTGGTTTGTAGTCCGAGAAACATGACTCCAAACTTAAGACCTCTAGATTCTCCATTCACATCACCGGTCTTAAGCATTTTGACACAAGAGAAACGGGCCTATTCCACACATGATACAGCGTGACGATAGTGGCCCTAGGCTTTGTACAGTCTGCGTCGCATGGGGTGTGGGTGTTATGATATGGCCGTGACGTTCATTATCAGTCATCCAGATAAGTGTCGAACGCGAGCTGGATACCCTGGCCTTCCACGAGTAGTAACGCACTTCCGGCTCGTCTGCCAATTTAGTAAAGCTGTGAAAAGTGAATGCGTAAGTGCGACACGTATGGAACGTGGTCGGTGCTTTCCAGAGCATAGCAACTTAATAATAATACTGCAATAATAAAATTGTGATGTACCTCCAGACTAAGGTAACCTGACTCCTCCCTCGTCCAGCTCCAATACGGACCTCTCATCATCCGGATTGTGCCAAGATAATGAGCACGAGGAAAAGATTCACATTAAATCCAAGCCACGAAGATTTAATTTTTTTTCATTCCACTCGCTCTGTTCTGCGCAAGCAACTACGCTCTTCCAGCCCGTAATTGCCAAACGTCTCCAAGAAGACTCCACGAGGAGGAACACTGTGGACAGCGGGATAGATATTTTCGGAATCTGTCGACGTTTGCCATCGACAGTATCTCGCATAGAGCGAACTGATTCGTCGCTTGCAGGGTTTGTATCCGAGCGGGTAAGGCCTAACAGATATTAAGTCTGTTGCCTTACACACTCGGCCAAATTGATTGGATGACACAACACTTTTTTTAGAACAAAATGTAGTATTCATCCTGACGTTGCATTAATTAGAGGGTATATTTCCGGATATACTCAATGTTAAGGGGGAGGTGCAGAAGATATTTTTTTCCTTTGCAAATATTCCTCGAATAAGATATTGAGCCTTAGCCGGTTGTTGCGGTTATAAGCAGTATTGCGTTTCAACTGTAAGGATACTTGATAACTGCTTAGTCAGGGCAGCGGGTTACACTCGTAAAATGATCAGCAGAGCAATTTTATTCTATTATAAAAATACTTGACTTCCTACTCTCTCGCATTATTTTTCTTTAGCTCGTTTCAAGCGAGTCGAGCTGCACTTTTTTTTCTATTCTTTTCTCCCTAAAACCTTCTAAATTATATTGTAGGATTTTGTTGTGAAAGGTGAAGGAAGTGCTTTTCTCTGATCAAATCTCTGATTACGGTCTACCATGAAAGTGTAAAGCTGTTAGTACTGTTCTTCACTCTGAATGACACTTGGTGCTGATGGAGGGAAAATATGTTCAATTGTCTGGATTCGTGTTTGACTGTTCCCAGAATCTGTGGATATATGACCATCTTCGCCTAGAGGTCGACACGTTCTAAGAAGATATTTTTTTCCTTAGCATATATTCATCGAATAAGATATTGAGCCTAAGCCGGTTGTTGCGGTTATAAGCAGTATTGCGTTTCCAGTGTAAGGATAACTGATTAGTCAGGGCATCAGGCTACACTCGTAAAATGATCAGCAGAGCGATTTTATTCTATTATAAATATACTTAACTTCCTACTCTCTCGAACTCGGAAAGTGCATTATTTTTCTTTACCTCGTTACAGGCGAGTCGAGCTGCACTTTTTTTTTCTCTTCTTTTCTCCTTAAAACCTTCTAAATTATATTGTAGGATTTTGATTTTAATGGTGAAGGAGGTGTTTTTCTCTGATCAAATCTCTGATTACGGTCTGCCGTGATAGTTCAAATATGTTTGTAGTCTGAATGGAGCTTGGTGCTGAGGGAGGGAAAATTTGTTCAATTGTTTGGATTCGTGTCTGACTGTTCCAGAAGGCTGGCCTTTCATATTGTTCGTTGTTCACTGCACCAGATTGCTGTGGCAACCACCACCTCCGTGGACTTGCACGTTCTACTTCTGTGGATATATGACCATCGTCGCCAAGGCTTCGACACGTTCTACATCGTCGTTGAAGGGGAGCTTGAATAACCGGCGAAGCTCTCCATTCTTCGAAGTTTACCCGTGAGTATGCTCCAGTACATTTCATTTTATGCATTTCCTGGGTGTGTGTCTTCCATGTTTATGTTTATCTTATACCACTGATTTTGCAGGGCGTGAAGGCGAACTCCCGTACCATGAAGTTGCGCGAAAATCAGCTAAAAAGGTTGATGACTCCTCTGGAAGTCAATGGTTGACGTATAGTTTCATATGAATTAGCGTCCAGTTTTGGCTGTTCGCTGTCAATTGAAGAAGCAAAGTTTCCTTAGGTCCTGGAGATCCAAATGATAGAATCCTTGTTGCTACTTGAGCAGTTGTAGTTGAACACTACGTACTGTCACAGTCCAATGAAGCTGTAATAACCCACCAAAGGCTAAAACTACAATATAGCAGCAAAAAGGTCGAACCCACAGGGATAGAGGCAACACATAGAGTACAAAGTGTCACTTTTTAACAGACTATTGAAGAGTTTGAATTCTCAGGCAACTGTCACTCCCAGAAATACTGCAAATGCTCAACTCGGAGGTCACTCGGAGGACGCACAGTGCAGCGTAGTTCACCCCAAAACACACCTGAAACTGGAAAAGCACAATGTGGTAACCTACTTTTTGTTTTTGTGCGGAATTTAAAATATTTTTGGAAAACAGTACCGCAGCAGCAGTGTAAATAGTAATCGGTATATTTAAATAGAGTGAAAATGGATAATCGCAGGTCTCGTATTATCTCGTAGAATCCAGGAGTTGGGCGCAATGTCCGGAACAGTCGCTCGGCCCGAACGACCGATTCTGAAGGGAACCTACTTCGGCGCAAGGCGCAGAATACGCCTTCGGCGCTAGACGCCTTTGGCGCTAGGGAAATTCCTCGAAACTTATTCAATTCATAACGTCTTGACTTGGTTAGGGTCTCGTTGGAAAGAACTCAACGCGCTTTTTTGAACGAGCCCAAGAACGCTTGAAACGGATGAGGCATCAAGGAGTTACAATTGTCGGAAGATACTGAGAGGGAGCGCCTTCGGCGGAAGGGCTAGGTTGACGTACGAGCCGCCTTCGGCCCAACGCCTTCGGCGGTATGGACATGTGCGCCTTCGGCGAGACGAAACTCATGCGGCAAAGCGCCTTTGAGGGGACAAGAGGGATTGACTTAAAGGACAAGACCAGTTGACTGCGGTCAACGCCTTCGGCACAATCGACTTCGGCGATGCACATACATCGACGGACGTCTTCAAGAAGTTCGCCTTCGGCGCTGGGAGTCAACGCCTTCGGGCGGAACGCCTACGGCGGAACACCTTCGACGGTGCGGGATAATACAGAGATGCGAGTCGGCCATAGGCGGAAGCCTCCGTCGCCGCGCCTTCGGCGATACGCCTTCGGCGCTGCGCGAACAAGGCCGCGGCGAAGTACGATGGTAGAAATCCAATTCAATTTTTGAGCGTGTGAGTCCGCGCAACGGCAGAGCGTGAAGTCAAGCGTGCGAGAGGAGGGCCGTTACGCCTCCAAGCCGGCGGAGCCATCAAGTGAGTCGACCTCCACGACCAAGTGTCAAAGATGAAATCTTGTGAGCCAAAGGCGGGGGACTCATTCTTGAATTTGCGATTTGGATTTCTCGTGAGAGCTGCGCGCGCTCGCATTATGGCAGAGAGAAATCAGAAGAGAAGGCGACGCGCAGAAACTTGCAAGTTGGCAGAGGGAGAATTGAGTGCGCAACCGCGGGAATTGAGTGAGTGCGGAGCTCGCAGAGGGATCGCATCCGCGGACAAGAAGCTTGGGCATAGCAGAGGAGAGTGTGCACAGTGCAATTTCAAGAACGCGATGTCGAAAGCAACGCAGTTGCGGATGATTCCGCCGAAGCTTCCGGAGATTGGGCTGAGCGCTTTCCAGCACCAGCTGACAACGGTGAAGCTAGATTTCCTCCAATGGGGGTGGAATTACGTGTGCCAGGACATGGTACGTGAGTGGCAGAAGGAGAGAGACCGTGTTGGTCTCTCTCCTTCTGCCACTCGCGCACCATGTCCTGTCGCGGCACCGACGAACGTGTCGGCGACGGATAGGTGTTCCGCGCGAATACCGTTCGCGGACTCGCCTTCGGGGCTGGGGCCTTCGGTTCAAGCGCCTTCGTCACAGCGGAGGAAGGGAAAGGAGCCGGCGGAAAATGCGTCTTCGGCTCAAGGGCCTTCGGCCCAAGGAATTGCGAGTAGGGAGCCTTCGGGGCAAGCGCCTTCGGCGGAAGAATCGCTAAGGTGCGCCTTCGGCCCAAGGGACTTCGGGCTGTAAGACTGGGTGTTGCACATATGTACTAAGTCTTAGAAGTGGTCAAGTGATTAAGGATGATTAGCCAAGGCATAGCTAAGACTAGCTAGTTATGACTAAACTAGTTAGTTATGACTAAGTTTATCTAGTCATGACTAAGTTTAGCTACAATGTCTATAGTTGGCAGAATAATTAGCGGAATTCTAGAAGAATGGAGTGAGCACTTCTATTTTGTCTTATACAAAAGTTCTAGATTCCAAGTGATTAGATATTTGACTAGAAGCTTGGATTTGATTGGTTTGACTAAATGTATAAAAGATGATTGGCTAGACTAAGTCTAATGTTGACTTAGTGGCTAGGAAGCTTGTAGAAGTTTAAAAGCTTCAAATGGCATGTCGCCACCTCAACCTTAGATTTCGGAAGCTTCTAGAAGGTTTAGGTAGGCCAATGGCATGTTGCCACGTAGAGAAGGTTAGTCAAACTTACCTAGGTAAAAGTAAGTTAGGAGAAATTACCACATGTTACTATGGTAACTTCTCAAGTAATATAAATAGAGAGGTAGAGTAGCACCTCTCAAGCAAGTTTGGAGAGTCATGTGTGAGGACTTGTTTCAGTAATGAAGGAGTGCAGTTTTTGAGTATCTTGGAGTATCGACGTGTGTTTGCGTTTATGTGAAGAGAGTGATGTGAGGAGAGTTTGTGTATGAGTTGAAGTGATACATGGAGAGTTTGTGAGAGAAGGTGTTTGGGATATGAGCGAGATGATGAATCCTAGTCTTCTGGAACCATGATGCGCTACCACAAAGCCATCAGAGGTAAACCTGAGTGAGAGTCAGCCCGGAGGTTGCAGGGCGAGCCGCCTTCGGCGCAGGACCTATCAGAAGAGCAAAATGACAAGCAGAAGGAGGAAGCACGTGTGCATTCCGCACAGTCGCTTTCGGCACAGCCGCCTTTGGCACAAGCACCTTCGGCGGTGGACGCCTTTGGCGATGCGGAATTGGTAGTAACGGATCGGGCGGGCGGTGCGAACTTGTCAAAACCAGGATCCCCCACCACCTTAGAAATTTTGGCCGGGAGTAGTGCGGCAGCCGCAGCAGCAGACGCAGACGCTACGCAGCCCAACTCGCGAGAATCGTCAGGGAATTCAGTGGCGACCGAAATCCTCAATTCGGAGGATGACGGAGAAGGAGAATCGGGATCGGACGAGGAGGAGGAGCAATCGGTGGCAGGCACGCCGACAGCAGCACTATGCGAGCAAGTGGTACCTGTGCTGAGGTATCTCGATCGCAAGGTGACAAAGTACGCAGACCCCCGCCAACCTGGGTCCTACGTCGAGTTACTGCGCAGGCGGACTCGCACTAAAGTCCGCACCAGCAAGTTGTTGGCATGCTTGGATGGAGACGTTAAGGATCTGCGGCAGAAGAATGAGCACTTGCAGAAGCTGCAGAAGGCCGTCGACCAGGTGCGCAATGAGAAGTTTGAGGAGGCGAAGAAGGAGTTCGCCAAGGAGAAAGCGAAGCTCGCGGATGAGCTGGATTCTGAGCAGACTCAGAATCAAATTTTGTCAGAGGAGCTCGTGCGACAGACACGGTTGCTAGAGCAGTGTCAGCTCGCACGCCAGGCGGATGAAGAGTTAATCTGCAAACTGCAATCGGAGTGCGGCGAATTGAGAGCGCAGCGTGCGGACGCAGAGTTGCAGTTGGTAGTGGTTGAAGACGATCGCCGGCGGGAGGCAGATCGCACGAAGGAAGAGTTGGTGAAGCTAGTGAACCACTGTCTCAGAGGTTACACCCTCTGGGAAGTGGCTGCGTAGGAGAAACTCACATTGCGTGAGTTAGAGCTTCGTGCGACGGATTTAATGTCGGGTGACAGTCGGAGCCGGCGGCGAGTGGCTAAGAAGCTAGATGCGTATCTGTCAAGGTCGCGGGACGCCATGGCAAACCTCGAGACGGAGGTGATTGCGGTGATGCGGCGGCTGGGCTTGCGCAGTCAAGCTGAAGACTGGTCTGGTAGGGAGTTGGTGCGCGGCAGTCCGTCGCGCAGAAGGCGAAGTACAGGATTTGCAGAGTGCAGCAGCGTAGTGTGGTTTAGTGCAAGGGTGTAGTGTTAGTTAGGACTTAGAAGGTATAAAGTAGTTCAAGGCGTCTTGCCTTGGAATTCTTCCAGTTTTGGAAGTGCAGATCAAGAACTCATTTTCTCTACGTGTTTGTGTCCTTAGTTCTGTCACCGCGCAAGAGGAGCTATAGCTTGACGAAGATACCGCATTTTGTAGCTAAAGGCCTTCGGCCGAATGTTCAGAGCCAATGTACTGGTTAGATACTTGAGTAGTTTTGGATCTACACCTGCGGATGATTGCTAAATGCTCAGAGCTAGTAACTGGTTAGATACTTGAACAGTTCGTCTGTGAGCCTAAACTCCCCACCCTTCAGCGTTTGTAGTCCAGGTGGGGGTTCGAGCTCCCATAATCTATCTTCTCTGATCTCAACCATGTGGTCAAAGTGTATTCAAGACAACGAGATCATAAACACTTGCTCTTTCACAGACAAATTATCCAGAACTGAAAATAATAACTTGCTGTCTGCTATCTCCACAAGAGCAGCAGACAAGCTCTTTGTTACATAAAGATCTAACCCAACTATGGGTGACTTTCTCAATACCACAGCTGCTGTGGTCTATCCTAGCTCTGAGTCCCACTCCCAATTCCTACTCAGATTTCAGTGTCGATGTCTCAGCTTCCACCTATCAGACCCCACCAGATCCCTCTCTCAGATTCAACTCTCCCTTTTCAGTTTCAAATTCAGATCCCGACTATCAGATTTCAGTCTCAAATTTCACTTCACTCTCAGCTCCCATTCTCAGATCTTCCACTCTGATTTCAGCTCCCACTCACAGATTTCGCACCTCAATCTCAGATTCCACTCACGGATTACACTTCAATCTCAGATCCCACTCACGGATTACACTTCAATCTCAGATCCCACTCACGGATTACACTTCAATCTCAGATCCCACTCACGGATTACACTTCAATCTCAGATCCTACTCACGGATTACACTTCAATCTCCGATCCCAATCTAATTTCACTCTCAGATACAACTCTCCACCCACAAGAGGTTGCTTCCTCTTACTTTGAACTCTCCACACTCCCCTCCTAAACCCTTACCACTTCCCTGCACATCCACACTCTATTCCAACGACCAATCCCACCAACGTCTCCACACAATGGCACACCACACAATCCCAGCTCGCAGGCCGAATAATTCTCTCCAACGTCCAAGGGCCGAGTCACCCACAGCCCGCGTGAATGCCGTCCCCGCGATGATGGGCAACGGCCTGGTTCCCATGTGCGACTTCATGCCCTGCCGTCCTATTTCCACGCCTAACTTCACGCTGCCGCCACTGCCACACCTGTACAGTCTTTATTTATGACCACGTCAACATCCGCCGTCCGAAATCTTCTTCCGCTCACCGCCGAAGACATCCTCCCGCAGAAGACAACCTTCCGCACCTTTGCATATCTGTAACAGTCACCCCCGACGCTTATAACTCACAGATCTCTGCTCTGTTTGAAACGTTTTTGGGCTCGTTGGAACAAGCGTGTTGTGCTCTTTGCAACGAGCCCCTAATAAAGTCAAACCGATAAGAATTGCGAAAGTTATGACGGTTTTACTCTTCCGCCAAAGGCGTTGCCTATGCACAGGCGTCCTACACGCAGGCCGCCTACTCGCAGGCGTCCGCGTCCTACACGCAGGGCGCCTATCCGCAGGCGTCCTACACGCAGGCCGCCTTGGGCCGAAGGCTCCTCTATATGTTAACGCCAAAGGCCCCTCGCCTAACCATGACAGCCGCCTTCGACGCTCATAACTCAATGATGACAGATCCGTTTGTGGTACCCCACTTTTGGTAATTTTGGGGAAATTAAAACATTTTTGGAAAACTGTACCACGGCAGCAGTGTAAATAGCCTTTGGTGCATCAAAACAGAGTGAATTCGGAACATCGCAGAGATTTTCGAGGGACCTCGTAGAATCTAGGAGTTGGGTGCAGCGTCAAGGAAGGGCACCACCCTCCCTGCGAGCTCTGAAGGTATGATCCCTGCGGCGCTAGGCGCAAAATCCGCCTTCGGCGCTGCGCCCTCGGCGGTAGGGAAATCCTTCATATTTGGGTCAACTCCCAAACGCCTTGATTTAGTTAGGGTCTCGTTGGAAAGAGCTCGACGCGCTGATTCTAGCGAGCCCAAGAACGCCACAAACGGATGAGGACTCCGGGAGTTATGAAGGTTGTAAGATACTCAGCTTTCCGCCTGCGCACAGGCGAAGGAGGTTTTGTCCTATGCGCGGACGAAGGAAGTTCGCCTGCGCACAGGCGAAGTAGGGTTTTTGATGTAGGCGCGAAGTTCGCCTACGCACAGGCGTGCGCCTGTGCACAGGCGCTCCGGCGTCGGCGGGAAATCCGCCTTCGGCCCTAGAAATGCGCCTTCGGAGGTAGAAATTGTACGGCGCCTTGTGCGCCAGCGCAACGGCGCGGACGAGCAAGGAGCCGTCAGAATAGTAAAATCTGTACGGACCGTACGGACTGTACGGACGGGACGGATGGATGCTCTCGTGGTCGGGCGGAGTTGGGGCGGCAAGAGCGCCGACGGAGAGACCAGGGACGGACAGTTTGGGCGGAGGCTGTTGACCGCGGTCGACGCCTTCCGCGCCAGCGCATTGACGCGGATGGACTTCGCCTGCGCACAGGCGAGCGCCTGTGCACAGGCGGGTGAAGTTCCGCGCCGGCGGAGAATCCGCCGGGGAGTCCGCCTGCGCACAGGCGGGAGTTGAACTTTTCTCCGACGTGCGGACAAGCGCCGAGGCAGAGGAGGATTGGCTGAGGAGCGGTACGAACGAGTGTACCGCGCAAGGCGGAAAATTCGCCTTCGGCGCTGCGCACCCATGTCCGCGGCGCAGTACGCTCGCGGAGTTCAAATTTGCCAATTCGAGCGTGTGAGTTAAATCGGCGTCGGCGGAGCGTGAAGCCGCGCGTGAGAGCGGAGACCGTTTTAGCGTAGAGCCGGCGCGGCCATCAATTGAGTCGACCTTCGCGAGCAAGAGCCGACCATGACCTTCGACAGGGAGGCGGAGAGCGTCCCATTCTTGAATTTGCGATTCCATTTTCTAGTGCGAGCTGCGCGCGTCCATTTGCTAGCTGCTAAGCACTCCCGACATCGCCGCGCCGAGGATTACTTGGTGATTGAGAGAGAAGTGAGTGCGCGTGATTTGGAATTGAGTGAGATTAGAGTTTTCCGAGGAAGCAAGAAGCTCGAGCGGAGCAGAAGGAGAATTAGCGAACAGGCGAATTTCAAGAACGCAATGACGAGACTGGGCCGATTGCGGATGCTGCCGCTCCGACTGCCACAGAACGGGCTGCGCGCTTACGAGGAGCGGCTGATAGCAAGAAAGCTCGATTTCTTGCTATGGGGATGGAACTACATCTGTGTGGATATGGTGCGCGAGTGGCTAGAGCCACAGGGACCACCTACGCGCGGATTGCGGCCGCATGTCGATCGGTGGACGGTCCAAGATTGGGCGCAGGCATTGGGGAGGTGTGCCGGCATCCCAGGGCACCTCCTCTTTGATAGTGAGAGCGTCAAGATGTCTAAGGAGGACGAGGCGCAATTTGTGGAGCTGTTTGTGGTACCCCACTTTTGGCAATTTTGAGGAAATTAAAACATTTTTGAAAAACTGTACCCTGGCAGCATTGTAAATAGCCTTCGGTACATCAAAACAGAGTGAATCCGGAAAATAGCGGGGATTCTCGAGGGATCTTGTAGAATCTGGGATTTGGGGTGCCGCAGCAAGGACAGGCACCGCCCTCCCTGCGAGCTCCGCAGTTAGGATCTCTACGGCGCAAGGCGCAAAACCCGCCTTCGGAGGTTGCGTCCGCGGCTGTAGGGAAACCCCCGTAATTAGGTCAACCCTCGGGCGCCTTGACCAAGTTAGGATCCCGTTTGACGAAGCTCGACGCGCTGATTCCAACGAGCCCAAGAACGCTTGGAACGGACGAGGACTTAGGGAGTTATCGCTACTGGAAGAAACGGAGACGGTCGCCTACGGCGGAAGGAGTTCGCCGCCGGCGCGAATTCCGCCTACACGGAAGGGGGATTCAAGTTTTGTCCTATGCACGGACGAAGGCGTTCGCCTGTGCACAGGCGAAGTAGGGTTAGGGAAGGCGCGAAGTCCGCCTACGCACAGGCGTTCGCCTGTGCACAGGCACTTCGGCGTCGGCGGAAAATCCGCCTTGGGCCCTAGAAATGCGCCTTGTGAGGTAGAAAGTGTACGGCGCCTTCCGCGCCAGCGCAGCGCCGCGTACGTCGGAAGAGCCGCCAGAGTAATCCAACAGGTACGGACCGTGCGGACGGCACGGGTGGATGCGCTCTTGGACGGACGGAGTTGCGGCGGCGGAAGCGCCGACGGAGAGACAAGGAACGGACAGACTGGACGGAGACGGCTGACCACGGTCAACGCCTTCCGCGCCAGCGCAGCGCCGCGGACGGAATTCGCCTGCGCACAGGCGAACGCCTGTGCACAGGAGGATGTTCAAGTTCTGCGCCGGCGGAGAATCCGCCGAGGCCCCTGCCTGCGCACAGGCAGGAGTTGAATTTTTGTCCGACATGCGGACACACGCGTCAAGGCAGAAGGAGATTGGCCGAGGGGCGGTACGAACAAGTGTACCGCGCAAGGCGGAAAACTCGCCTTCGGCGCTACGCCCCCATGTCCACAGGGTGACACGCTCGCGGAGTTCAAATCCGCCAATTCGAGCGTGAGAGTTTAATCGACGACGGCGGAGCGTGAAGCCGCGCGTGAGAGCGAAGACCGTTCCAGCGTACAGCCGGCGCGGCCATCAAGTGAGACGTTCTTCACGACCAAGAGCCGACCATGACCTTCGACCGGGCGGCGGAGAACGTCCCATTCTTGAATTCGCGATTCCAATCTCTTGTGCGCGCTGCGCGCATCCATCTGCTGGCTGCGGACCATTCTCGACGTCGTCACACAGGAGATTTCTTGTTGATTGAGGGAGAAGTGAGTGCGCGTGATTTGGAATTGAGAGAGATTAGAGTTTGCCGAGAGAGAAAGAAACGCGGACAGTGCGGAAGTAGAATGAGCGGGCGAGCGAACCCCAGGAACGCAATGACGAGACCGAGCAGATTGCGGATGGTGCCACTTCGCCTACCGCAGAACGGGCTGCGCGCTTTTGAGGAGCGCTTAATAGCAAGAAAGCTCGATTTCTTGCTATGGGGATGGAATTACATCTGCGCGAATATGGTGCGCGAGTGGCTAGAGCCCCAGGGACCACCCTCGCGCGGATTGCGTCCGCATGTTGACCGGTGGACAGTCCAAGATTGGGCGCAGGCGTTGGGAAGATGTGCTGGCATGCCAGGGCATCTCCTTTTCGACAGTGAAAGCATCAAGGTGACCAAACAAGAAGAGGCGCAATTTGTGGAGCTGTTCAAGACCGGGAGGTCAACCAAGAATGGGTACAGGACCCGTGATTACAAGGATCGATTTCGCCGGACTTTGTCCGCGGCGCTGATGCAATTACTGCAGCCGCACCGCGCCTGCTACATCACATTGTGGCAGGTCTCTTTTGTGGAGTGCGTCATCGAGGGAACTCCAATTCACTGGGCGAGCATCCTGCACAGGGTGATGCGACAGCACGCGTTTGAGGAGAAGGGGGGAACTCTAAACCATCTTTCTCCTTTCCTCATCAATTTTTATCGACAGCGGAATTGTTTGACAGCGGCAGAGCTTGAACATTTTCCGCCATTGTCCATCGACCATCCCGGGAAGTATGTGCGGGAGAACGAGGTCGATACTGATGCAGAGGAGTCACCGACTTCTACCCCATCAAGACGGAGGGACGAAGGGAGACACACTCCTGCAGCGCGAGTGCCGCGGAAGCGGCGATGGAGGGAAGAGTCCGAAGAGGAGCAGCATCAAGAACCCTCTGCTCCCATTCGACCGCGGCCGCTGTGCGAGCCATACAGCCGGCCGAAGCAGAAGGCACGCAGACTGGTGTTACCAGCTGACAGTGCAGACACGGCGACAATTGCAACGGAGATAGGAAGTGCGTCGCCAGAGAGGCGAGAAGAAGCGCGGACGACCGCAGGAGCAACGGGCCACGCTGCAACCTCGTCGGGAGAGAGGCCGCCTACGGGCCAGGGGCCTCCGGAGTTACCACGTGCGATGCGGACAGATGTTCCGTTTGCGCACAGGCGAACCTCCGCGGACGGACGAGCCTCCGCGGATCGGCGAACACAAGTGGACGTGGATCTACGCTTACGCGTGGGACGGAGCAGTCCGCCTGTGCACAGGCGCTCGCCTGTGCACAGAACACCTCCGCACGTGCCGCCTGTGCACAGGCAAGAATCACCCCCGTTCCGACGTAGGAAGGGGAAGGAGCCGGCGGAAGAACCGCCTACGAGACACCGGCCCTCGGGGCCAGACCCTCCGGCGCACCACGCGCCGCAATTTGCGCCTTCGGCGCCAGGGCCTTCGAGCCGAGGAGATACGAGCAGAGAGCGTGCGGAGGCCGCACCATCGGCGGGAAGTCCGCCGATAGATGCGCCTTCGGCGGTAGGGCCTATAGGCCAAGGAACATCGGGCGTGCGGCCCCCGGCCATGTCGCCTTCGGCGATAGATGTCCGCGGCGCTACGCCTGCGGCGGGCAAGGCGCCGGCAAATGCGCCTGCGCACGGGCCAGGCACAGCCCCCGCGGACCGATCAAGGGAGCAGCAGACGGAGGAGCGGAGTGACTGTCCGCGGGATGAAATCTCGATGCGCGATGCGCAATCCAACCCCGCGCAGCCACCCTCCGCTCAATCGCTTTCGGCGACGGACGACGGCGACAGAGAGAATGCGGTAGGCAATCAACCAGCGAGCGACGGGGATGCCGCTCGGGTACATTCGCCTTCCGCCTTAGACATTTTGGCGACGAGCAGCGAGGCTGCAGCCGTGCCTTCGCAGGCAGCACACGTCGAGGACGTGCAGCCCCACTCGGGGCAGTCGCCGACACAATCAATGGCGACTGAAATTCTCCACTCGGATGATGACGACGGAGGCTCCACGGAAGAAATGTCAGGAGCAGAAGACACCGAGGAGGAGGAGGAGGAAATTGTTGGAGCGCCGGCGGCGGCGCTCTCTGAGCAGGTGATTCCGTTGCTGCGGTACTTGGATCGCAAGGTCGATAAATACGCCGACCCACTCCAGCCGGGATCTTACATCGAGTTAGTGCGCAGGCGGACTCGCACTAAAGTCCACACCAGCAAGCTATTAGCTAGAGTGGACCAGGAGTTGAGGGACTTGAAGGAGAAGCATGAGTGCTTGTGGGGACAGTACAAGCTTAATCAGAAATTCTACAAGCACTCCGAGAAGATGAAGGATGAGAAACTGGGCGAGCTCACCAAGGAGCAGGTGAAGGTCAAGGAAGCACTCGATTCTGAGCAGGCCCAGAATCGGATTTTGTCAGAGGAGCTCGTGCGACAGACGCGGTTGTTGGAACAATGTCAGCTCGCACGGCAGGCGGATGAAGAATTAATCCGCAGTTTGCAGTCAGAGTGTGGCGAATTGAGAGCGCAACGTGCTGAAGCCGAATCGCAATTAGTGACGATTGAAGAGGATCGCAGGAGGGAGGCGGATCGCACGAAGGTGGAGACGGCGAGGCGAGTCGCCCACTGTCTCAAGGGCTACGCCCACTGGGAAGTGAAGGCGCAGGAGAAACTCACACTGCGTGAGTTTGAATTGCGCGCAGCCGGGTTGTTGTCAGGCGACAGTAGGAGTCGGCGGAAGGTAGCGAAGAAGCTCGAGGCCTTTCTGTCGAAGGCACAGGATACCATGTCCGCCCTCGAAGGGGAGGTGTCCGCGGCGTTGCAGCGATTGGGACTGCGCAGTCGAGCGGAAGAGTGGCAGGGTAGGGAGTTAGTGCGCGGCAGTCGGCCGCGCAGGAGACGTAGTACAGGTTCCGCGGAGTGTAGTGTAGCGTGGTTCCGTGCAGGCGTGTAGCGTAGTGCAGTGTAGTGCTAGGTAGGACTTAGAAGGTATAAAATAGTTCCAGGCGTTTTGCCTGGGGTTCTTTCCCATCAGAAGTGCAGATCAGGAACCCATTTCCTTTGCGTGTTTGTGTCCTTGAGTTCTGTCACCACGCACGAGGAGTTACAACTTAGCGTTCCGCATTTTGTAGCTGAAGGCCTTCGGCCAAATGTTCAGAGCTAGTCCATTGGTTAGAGACTTGAGTAGTTCGGATCTGCACCTGCGGGTGACTGCCGATGCTCAGAGCCAGTGACTAGTTAGATACTTGAACAGTTTCGCCCCTACACCTTCGAGTGTTTCTTTCTGATTGTACTCCCTTGGGATTTTTCCCCTGAATGCCAAAGTGAAGTTTTGCTACTTCGTGTAAGCCTTGGTTGTAAATTCAGGTTACGCTGCAGCAGGTGCCTTGAGGGTAACCCCTGTAGTATTTCTGGGAATGACAAGTGCCTGAGAATTAAAACTCTTCAATAGACTGTTGTTGTGTTACTGGAATGTTTCACAGTGAGTCCTTCAGTGCGGACCTGTGTTCTCTGCGCGTTTTGTGAGTTGAGAGTGTTGTTCACCGCGTAGGAGTGACTTCGATCCGAAGTAGGCAGTCCAAACCGGGTTTCCTACACTAGCAGCAAGCTAGTGGAAGTGTTGTAAAAGCCGGAGTTGGAAGTCACTGCCCGCAGCTTTGCCGAGTGTGCTCGCAAGAGACTTTCCCCCTGAAATCTTGAAGTAGAGGTCCTAACGGATCTCTGGGTTGTATTTCTGTAGTTTCAGGTGTGTGTGTGTGTGTGTTACGCTGCACTGTGCGACCTCCGAGTGCGCTCCGAGTGGACACTTGCAGTATTTCTGGGAGTGACAGTTGCCTGAGAATTCAAACTCCTCAATAGTCTGTTAAAACGTGACACTTTGTACCCTGTGTGTTCCTCTGTCCCTGTGGGTTCGACCTTTCTACCACTATATTGCAGTTTTAGCCTTTAGTGGGTTATTACACTGTTCAAGCGGGAGAAGTCTACCAAGAATGGGTACAAGACCCGCGATTACAAGGATCGCTTCCGCCGAACTGTGGCTACGGCGCTGCTGCAATTACTGCAGCCACACCGCGCCTGCTACATCACATTGTGGCAGGTCTCTTTTGTGGAGTGCATCATCGAGGGAGCTCCAATTCACTGGGCGAGCATCCTGCACAGAGTGATGCGATAGCACGCTTTTGAGGAGAAGGGGGGAACTCTAAATCATCTCTCTCCTTTCCTCATCAATTTTTATCGGCAGCAAAATTGTTTGACCGCGGCGGAGCTTGCTCGCTTTCCGCCGTTGTCCGTCGACCATCCCGGGAGGTATGTGCGGGAGAACGAGGTCGACACTGATGCAGAGGAGTCGCCGACTTCTACTCCGCCAAGACGGAGTAACGAAGGAAGAAACACTCCCGCGGCAAGAGTGCCGTGGAAGCGGCGATGGAGAGAGGAGTCCGAGGAGGAGCAGCATCAAGAACCCATTGCTCCCATTCGGCAGCGGCCATTGCACGAAGTGTGCAGCCGGCCGAAGCAGAAGGCGCGCAGGCTTGTGTTACCAGCCAGTAGCGCGGACACGGCGACGATTGCCACGGAGAAAGGAAGTGCGTCGCCGGAGAAGAACGAGGGAGCGCGGACGTCTGCAGGAGCAACGGACCACGCTGCACCTTCCACGGACGAGAGGCTGCCTACGGGCCAAGGGCCTCCGGAGTTACCACGTGCGTTGCGGACGGGTGTTCCGCCTGCGCACAGGCGAGCCTCGACGGAAAGGCGACCACAAGCGGACGTGGACCTACGCCTACGCGTAGGAAGAAGCAGTCCGCCTGTGCACAGGCGTTCGCCTGTGCACAGGTCGCCTCAACACATGCCGCCTGCGCACAGGCAGGATTCACCCCCGTTCCAACGTAGGAAGAGGAAGGAGCCGGCGGAAGATCCGCCTACGGGTCACGGGCCTTCGGGACCAGACCCTCCGGCGCTCAACGCGCCGCGATTTGCGCCTTCGGCGCCAGGGCCTTCGGGTCAACGAAATGCGAACAGGGAGCGTGCGGAGGCCGCACCATCGGCGGGTAGTCCGCCGGTAGATGCGCCTTCGGCGGTAGGGCCTACGGGCCAAGGGACATCGGGCGAGCGGCCTCCGGCTATGTCGCCTTTGGCGATAGACGCCTTCGGCGCTGCGCCTGCGGCGGACAAGGCGCCGGCATTTGCGCCTGCGCACAGGCCAGGCACAGCCCTCGCGCAGGACCGATCGAGGGATCAGCACCTGATAGAGGAGCGGATTGACTGTTCGCGGGATGAAATTTCGGTGCGCGATGCGCAATCAAACCCCGCGTAGACACACTCCGCTCGATCGCCTTCGGCGGCGGACGTCGGCGGCAGAGAGGATACGGTCGAAGACCGACAAGCGGGCGACGGGGATGTAGCACGGCCACATTCACCCACCGCCTTGGACATTTTGGCGAAGAGCAGCGAGGCTGCAGCGGTGCCTTCGCAGGCAGCACCCGTCGACGACGTGCAGCCCCACTTGGGTCAGTCGTCAACGCAATCAATGGCGACTGAAATCCTTAACTCGGATGATGACGACGGAGGCTCCACCGAAGCAATGTCTGGAGCAGGGGATACCGAGGAGGAGGAGGAGGAAATTGTTGGAGCGCCGGCGGCGGCGCTCTCTGAGCAAGTGATACCGTTGCTGAAGTACTTGGATCGCAAATTTGATAAATACGTCGATCCACTCCAGCCGGGATCTTACATCGAATTAGTGCGCAGGCGGACTCGCACTAAAATCCACACTAGCAAGCTACTAGCTAGGGCGGACCAGGAATTGAAGGATTTGAGGGAGAAGCATGCCTGTTTGTGGGGTCAGTACAACCTTGTGAGGAAATCGCACGCCCTCGACAGGATGAAGAAGGAGAGACTGGAAGAGCTCACCAGGGATGTGGTAACACACTTTTTGTTTTTTTTGCAGAATTTAAACAATTTTAGAAAACTAGTACCGAAGCAGTGTTTGTAGTTAGAAAAGGGTACGTTAAAAAGAGTGGATTGATGAGATCGTCACGAGGACACGAAGAATCACGTAGTCGGACATACCAACGCCAATGTCTTCGGCGCCTTCGGCAAAAGCTCCTTTTCTGAGGTGTCTCTACTCACGCGCCTCCAACGTATAAGGAAGCTACGCTTCCGGCGCAGACACCTCAGGAGGAGGTTTTACTAAAGACGTCAGGAGAAGGGCCCGGACCTCTGAAGGCGTCCGACCATGAGTGCGCTTTCGGCGATGCGCCGCTAGCGCGGAAAGGGAAAACCTTCATAACGATCGGGATACACGGTAGATCCAGTTGGTTGAAGTTGCATTAGAAAGAGCTCGAGACGCTCGTTCTAACGAGCCCAAGAGCGTCGGAGATGGATCAGGGACGGAGAAGTTATGAGCGTCGGAAAACTCGTAGCCGGACATGCGCCGTTCGCGCTAGGGTTCACAGCCGGAAAGGATTCCCGTACGCCCTCGGCGATGCGCCTTCGGCGGAACCACGCGCTCATAGGAGGAAACCAACTCAGAGTCGGAAGCGCCTTCGGCGGCTGTTCATGGAAGGAAAGCGCCGGTCGGATGTACGCCTCCGACGTGGCGCTGACGGCCGGATGCGCTGGCATGAGTTGCGCTGGCGGATATGCGCCGGCAGCAACGGACGAGGCATAAAGGACAAAATAAGCGGTACGACTGCGCGCCGGCGTAATTCGCTCCGACTAGATGTGCGCCTCCAGCAAGGCGCCGACGGATAAGGAACGCACCAGCGGCGACACGCCTCCGGTGAGGGACGGGTTAGGAAAAGACAACAGGGCCGACGTATACCCTGTGGCGGACTCGAGTCCGGAAGGTGGCGGCGGCGGGAGAATTCGACATTCACGCATGCGAATGCGCGCAGTGCGGAGACGTGAATTCGCGCATGCAAAGTGCGAACCGTTAGGCCGTATAGCCGGCTGCGTACGTTGTAACCAGTAAGAACGTTGGACGTTCTTGAAATCGGAGAAGAAAAGACTGCGCTCCAGTCTCATTTTCTCATTCTTGATTTTGCGATTTCCAGTTTCCAAGATTACGCGCAAGAGCGGAGCGACCTGCAGAGAGAGTGAGCAGTCAGTGCTTGAGCGGCCGACGCGCAGTGGCGATTGTGAGAGAGCGAGCGAAAGGGAGAACGTTTGTGTGTGCAGGCAACGCAATGTCGAAGGTTCCCCAGCTGCGAGTGTCTCCACTCAGGGTGCCGCAGATCGGTCTACGCGCATTTCAAGATGTGCTGCTGAGGCTGAAGCTCAATTTTCTCCTGTGGGGGTGGAACTGGACATGTCCGGAGATGGTGCGCGAATATCTGCAGGAGAGACACAAGCCCTCTCGCGGATTCCGTCCACATCCAGAAAGATGGGACATTTGCAACTGGGCGCAGGTGTTGGGCAGGTGTGCCGGCGAGGAAGGGGATCTCCTCTTCGAGGCCGATAGCGTGAAGGTGTCCCAGGAGGAAGAAGTCTCCTACAATGAGCTCTTCAAAGTTGCCAGGCATCCCAAGAACGGTTTCCGGACACGGGATTACAAAGATCGATTGCGGAGAAATGTCGCGACTGCATTGCTGCAGATATTGCAGCCGACCAAGACCGCTTACATGCATGGTTGGCAGGTAGAATTTGTGGAGCTAGTGTTGTCAGGAGCTCCAGTGCATTGGGCACGGCTCCTGTGGAAGGTGACGCGCCAACATGCGCAAGAAGAGAAAGGAGGAACCCTCAATCATCTCTCGCCTTACTTGATCGTGTTTTATCGGGCGATGGGATGTTTGACAAATGCTGAGAAAACACGGTTTCCGCAGCTGACCCGGAACTATCCAGGTAGATATTCGAGGGAGGCCGAAGTAGACACGGATCCGGACGAGGAACCTGCCAGTACGCCTCCGGCTCCGGCTCCGGCTCCAGCAAGAGCAGCAGAAGAACGTCGAAGTGAGCGCATTCCGCGAAAGCGGAAGTGGGATGAGAGACCTGAGGACAGGCAGCCGGAAGTGCCAGCTGCGCCGACTCGTGGTCGGCCCACCCCCGAGCCTCACAGTCGACCAAAACAGAGGGCACGCAAAATGCCAACTGGTACTGAGGAGACCGGGCGAACTCCGACCCGGCATAATCTCACACAGGAGGAGATAATCGCGCAGATTCTAGGGAAGACGACAGATACCTCTGCACAGAAGGCACCACGGCCTTCGGGAGGAGATGGACGGACTGACAGTCGGCCGACTGCGAGTCGGATGACTGAAGGCCGACAAGCGGAAGGAAGGCCAACTGAACGGCGCGTTGAACCGGACAGCAGGCCGGAAGCAGAAGAGAGTTTGGCTGAAGAGCCAACAACCCTCAGAGGGTCGTCTTCGGCGGAAGGCACTTCTGGGAAAACGCCACCAGCAAGCAGGCCAAGTGGAGTCAAGACGTGCAGGGTGTATCCGACTCCCAGTCGGACAACTGCTGGTCGGCCGACTGCGAGTCGGACAACAGAGAGTCGGCCGGATTCGCCGACTGCGAGACGGATGGGGCCGACGACCAGTGTGCGGACGCCTTCGGCGGACGCACCTTCAGCGAAGACACCTTCCGCGCAGATTGCGCCGGAAGGACAGGCAGCAGAAGAGGGCGGTGCAAAAGTGACAAGAGTCACTGCGGCGTCGACCCCTTCGGAAACCGAAGATCGAGCCAGAACAGGGGCTCAAGCAGTGGGATCTCCCACTGCCCTGGATATTTTAGCAAGCAGCGGAGCAGCAGTCGCAGCGGAAGCTGCTGCGCGCCACAGTTCCAGGGAGTCGCCAAGGGATTCGGTGGCGACTGAAATCCTCGAGATTGAGGATGAGACGAGCTCGGAAGAGCAGGAAGCGGATTCGGTGCAGAAAACGCCAACAGGGGTGCTGTGCGAACAGATAGTTCCACTCCTGCGATATCTGGATCGCAAGACATCCAAATACGCGAGTGCTTTAAAACCGCAGTCTTATGTGGAGACTATCAGGCGAAGGACGAGGAGCAAGGTGGCAAAGTGGGCCTCTAGGTGCGGAGTATATGTGGATAGGAACACCGCCCTCCGACAACACCTGGCGGTCACACAGAAGCTATACCAAGCCTTGCAGCAGCAGAGGGAGGATGCGGCGACGAAAAGTCAGGCGGATGCCGAGCTAATACGGGCAAAGATCGAGTCGGAATTGCAGGAGGAGCGGAGACAAAACCAAGTCCTAGCAGCCGAGCTTGCGCGCCAGACGCGCGCCTTAGAAGAAAGTCAAAGAGCCCGCAAGGAGGATGAGGAGTTGTTGCGCAACTTGCAATCCGAGTGCTCGGATTTGAGGGCACAACGTGCGGAAGCAGAAATGCAGCTGGCAGAGGTGGAGAGCAGCTGCAGGGCGCGAGGAGAGTTGGCGACACAGGTGACTCGTTGTCTAAAAGGATATGCCCATTGGGAGGTGGCAGCTCAAGAGAGGATCACACTCAGGGAGTTCGAGCTTCGGGTGGCGGCATGGACGGAGGGTGACAGTCGGAGTCGGCGGCGAGTGGCGAGAAAATTAGAAACCTTCTTGTCGGGTGCGCGCGACACTATGGCGCACTTACAGTCGGAAGTCACCACAGCGCTCCGACGCCTGGGGTTGCGCAGCCGGTCGGAAGACTCGCAAGGAAGAGACAGCGAACGGAGCAGTCCGGCGCGCAGGAGGCGCAGCACCGGATCAGCCGAGTGCAGTAGAATAGTTTGGTTTCGCGCAGATGCTGCGAGTAGTAGATAGGATAGCGTAGTGCTAGTTAGGATCTTTGAGGGTATAAAGTAGATCAAGGCGTTTTGCCTTGGGACTCTTCTAGTTTCGGAAGTGCAGATCAGGAACTCACTTTCTTGGCGTGTTTGTGCATTTTGGTCCTGGCACCACGTAGAGAAGCTACAGCATAGCGAAGTTACCGTATGTTGTAGTTGAAGGCCTTCGGCTGAATGTTTAGAGCTAGTACCCGGTTAGAGACTTGAGTAGTGCGGATCTGCACCTGCGGGTGATTTCTGATGCTCAGAGCCGGCTGCGAGTTAGAGACTTGAACTGTTCCCCCTTACTCCTTCGAGTGACATATCCTGATTGTACTCCTACGGGAAGTTTCCCCTGAATGCCAATGTGAAGTTTCATTACTTCGTGTAAACCTTGGTTTGTAATTCAGGTTGTGTGTGTGTTACTGGATCGTGTTTTCAGTAAGTTCTCAGTCGGGTCTGCACTCCCTGCGTTTGGTGTGATAGTCGAGGGTGACGTCCACGGCGTATGTAGAGGCTTCGTTCCGAAGTGGGAAGTCCAGTCCGGGTACCCCCGCTAGTTCCTGGCGGAAGGGCAGTAAAAGCCGGAGTGGGAGGCACTACCTGCAGAACCTCTGAGTGAACTTGTGAGACACTTTCCTCCTGAAATCCGAAGCGGAGGTCCTGACCGACCTCCGAGTTGTGCTCTTTGCCAGTTTCAGGTGTGTGTGTGTGTGTGTGTGTTGAGTGTGTAATAACCCACCAAAGGCTAAAACTGCAGTATGGTGGTAAAAAGATCGAACCCACAGGGACAGAGGCAACACACAGAGTAAAAGTGTCACGTTTAACAGACTTTTGGTAGAGTTTGAATTCTAGGCGACTGTCACTCCCAGAAATACTGTAGTGCTCGACTCGGAGGCTCGACTCGGAGGAGGAACTCAACTCGGAGGATGCTCGGAGGATGCACGGTACAGCTTGGTCACTCAACACACACACACACACACCTGAAACTGGCAAAAAGCACAACTCGGAGGTCGGTCAGGACCTCCGCTTCGGATTTCAGGGGGAAAGTGTCTCGCAAGTTCACTCAGAGGTTCTGCAGGAAGTGCCTCCCACTCCGGCTTTTACTGCCCTTCCGCCAGGAACTAGCGGGGGTACCCGGACTGGACTTCTCACTTCGGAACGAAGCCTCTACGTACGCCGTGGACGTCACCCTCGACTATCACACAAAACGCAGGGAGTGCAAACCCGACTGAGAACTTACTGAAAACACGATCCAGTAACACACACACAACCTGAATTACAAACCAAGGTTTACACGAAGTAATGAAACTTCACATTGGCATTCAGGGGAAACTTCCCGTAGGAGTACAATCAGGATATGTCACTCGAAGGAGTAAGGGGGAACTGTTCAAGTATCTAACTCGCAGCCGGCTCTGAGCATCAGAAATCACCCGCAGGTGCAGATCCGCACTACTCAAGTCTCTAACCGGGTACTAGCTCTGAACATTCAGCCGAAGGCCTTCAACTACAACATACGGTAACTTCGCTATGCTGCAGCTTCTCTACGTGGTGCCAGGACCAAAATGCACAAACACGCCAAGAAAGTGAGTTCCTGATCTGCACTTCCGAAACTGGAAGAGTCAAAAGGCAAAACGCCTTGAACTACTTTATACCTTCTAAGGTCCTAACTAACACTACACTACCCGCTAGGGTGCGAGCCGCAACAGATCCTACACCTGAGAAGTCGGCGGCTACCTTCCCCTCTAACTTACAACCTAAATCTAACCCTAACCCTAAATCTAAATCCTAAGCCTACTGTACAGAGCCGCCAGCGTCTTTACATCCGAGATCTGAGGCTGAATATTTGCAGGCATGCGTGGCCGACTGAGATCAACGGCCCCACCAAATTTCAGATCCATCCGACCGTCCATCGCAGAGATATGGACTCCGCAAGATCTCTGAACCGCATCCGGTTTTCCGACTCCGAGTTTGCCGACTTGAAGTTCGCCGACCTCGAGTTCGCCGACCTCAAGTTCGCCGACTCCGAGTTCTCCGAAGGCGTTGACCGCCGAAGACGCACTTCCGCACCTTTGCCTATTTGTAACAGTCACTTCCGACACCCATAACTCACAGATCCTTGATCTGTTTCAAGAGTTCTTGGGCTCGTTGGAACGAGCGCGTCAAGCTCTTTCTAACGAGACCCTAACTGAGTCAAACCGTTACGAGTTGAAAGAGTTATGCCAGTTTTATCCTTCGCCGAAGGCACACTGTCGAAGGCTTGTTATCTGTTATCGCCGAAGGCGCCCGCACGATGTTTCGCCGACTCCGAGTTCTCTGACCTCAAGTTTTCCGACTTGAAGTTCTTTGACCTCGAGTTCGCCGACCTCAAGTTTGCCGACTCCGAGTTTGCTGACTTGAAGTTCTCCGACCTCGAGTTCGCCGACCTCAAGTTTTCCGACCTCGAGTTTGCTGACTTGAAGTTCTTTGACCTCGAGTTCGCCGATCTCAAGTTCTCCGACCTCGAGTTCGCCGACCTCAAGTTTTCCGACCTCGAGTTCGCCGACCTCAAGTTTTCCGACCTCGAGTTTGCTGACTTGAAGTTCTTTGACCTCGAGTTCGCCGATCTCAAGTTCTCCGACCTCGAGTTCGCCGACCTCAAGTTTTCCGACCTCGAGTTCTCCGACCTCGAGTTTGCCGACTTGAAGTTGACCCGAAGACGTCCGTCGCCGAAGGCGAACATCTAGGGCCGAAGGTGGATATTCTGCTGACGACGAACTCCTTCCGCCTATCCGTAGGCGTTGTCCTTCGCATCTTCCGACAGTCACAACTCCCTGAGTCCTCATCCGTTCCAGGCTTTCTTGGGCTCGTTAGAACGAGCGCGTCGAGTTCTTTCCAACAAAACCCTAAGTAACTCAAGGCGTTAAGAATTGAGGAAGTTATGAGTGATCTACCGCCGAAGGTGCTCGAAGCGAGTCCTGCAGCGTGAACCGCCCGTTCCATTCCAAGTGTTCCACTGTGGCCTAAGCCCAAAACCCCTTGACTGTCCTCGATCCTCTTTTTACTCTGGCTTTGCGTACCGATTACTATTTACAGCTGCTACCACGGTACTTACTAATCAAAAATGTTCTAATTCCGACGAAAAACAAAAAGTGGGTTACCACATGCCCCCCTCCTCAATTGTGAGCGCCCACGCGAACATTTGGCTTGAGGGTCTGCCATTGGTGATCCTGTCAACGGACTGCTCCTAGGTTGGCCTGACCCAGGAAGAGTTCCTGTCGGAGGGATTTCCAATAGAACCGTTAGCTCAATGCTCGCAGTAGGTGAACTAGAACGCCCTTGGCTCCCAGCAATCGGCGATGGCGATCTTTCTGCAGAGTTCTCACTTTGAGTCTTCTTTGTAGTTCGCTGTTTTTCTTCTACAGCTTCTTTTTTTTTTTTTTTTTTTTTTTCCGAATCTCGACGGAGCTTACGTGTGGCTCTCGCACTCAGGTCCCCCACACCATCGCTCGTCGACATTCACCGAGCATTCATCTCAAAAGTTCACTCAGAGGCTCTGCAGGTAGTGACTCCCACTCCGGCTTTTACTGCCCTTCCGCCAGGAACTAGCGTAGGGTACCCAGACTGGACTTCCCACTTCGGAACGAAGCCTCTTCATACGCCGTGGACGTCACCCTCGACTCACACCAAACGCAGGGAGTGCAGGCCCGACTGAGGACTTAACTGAGATTGCTGCTCAAGTACTCTGGTGTTGACACACTGTCCCCGGCAGCGGCGCCAAAAAGAAGTTGTCGGCTCCTTATGTAATAACCCACCAAAGGCTAAAACTGCAGTATGGTGGTAAAAAGATCGAACCCACAGGGACAGAGGCAACACACAGAGTAAAAGTGTCACGTTTAACAGACTTTTGGTAGAGTTTGAATTCTAGGCGACTGTCACTCCCAGAAATACTGTAGTGCTCGACTCGGAGGCTCGACTCGGAGGAGGAACTCAACTCGGAGGATGCTCGGAGGATGCACGGTACAGCTTGGTCACTCAACACACACACACACACACCTGAAACTGGCAAAAAGCACAACTCGGAGGTCGGTCAGGACCTCCGCTTCGGATTTCAGGGGGAAAGTGTCTCGCAAGTTCACTCAGAGGTTCTGCAGGAAGTGCCTCCCACTCCGGCTTTTACTGCCCTTCCGCCAGGAACTAGCGGGGGTACCCGGACTGGACTTCTCACTTCGGAACGAAGCCTCTACGTACGCCGTGGACGTCACCCTCGACTATCACACAAAACGCAGGGAGTGCAAACCCGACTGAGAACTTACTGAAAACACGATCCAGTAACACACACACAACCTGAATTACAAACCAAGGTTTACACGAAGTAATGAAACTTCACATTGGCATTCAGGGGAAACTTCCCGTAGGAGTACAATCAGGATATGTCACTCGAAGGAGTAAGGGGGAACTGTTCAAGTATCTAACTCGCAGCCGGCTCTGAGCATCAGAAATCACCCGCAGGTGCAGATCCGCACTACTCAAGTCTCTAACCGGGTACTAGCTCTGAACATTCAGCCGAAGGCCTTCAACTACAACATACGGTAACTTCGCTATGCTGCAGCTTCTCTACGTGGTGCCAGGACCAAAATGCACAAACACGCCAAGAAAGTGAGTTCCTGATCTGCACTTCCGAAACTGGAAGAGTCAAAAGGCAAAACGCCTTGAACTACTTTATACCTTCTAAGGTCCTAACTAACACTACACTACCCGCTAGGGTGCGAGCCGCAACAGATCCTACACCTGAGAAGTCGGCGGCTACCTTCCCCTCTAACTTACAACCTAAATCTAACCCTAACCCTAAATCTAAATCCTAAGCCTACTGTACAGAGCCGCCAGCGTCTTTACATCCGAGATCTGAGGCTGAATATTTGCAGGCATGCGTGGCCGACTGAGATCAACGGCCCCACCAAATTTCAGATCCATCCGACCGTCCATCGCAGAGATATGGACTCCGCAAGATCTCTGAACCGCATCCGGTTTTCCGACTCCGAGTTTGCCGACTTGAAGTTCGCCGACCTCGAGTTCGCCGACCTCAAGTTCGCCGACTCCGAGTTCTCCGAAGGCGTTGACCGCCGAAGACGCACTTCCGCACCTTTGCCTATTTGTAACAGTCACTTCCGACACCCATAACTCACAGATCCTTGATCTGTTTCAAGAGTTCTTGGGCTCGTTGGAACGAGCGCGTCAAGCTCTTTCTAACGAGACCCTAACTGAGTCAAACCGTTACGAGTTGAAAGAGTTATGCCAGTTTTATCCTTCGCCGAAGGCACACTGTCGAAGGCTTGTTATCTGTTATCGCCGAAGGCGCCCGCACGATGTTTCGCCGACTCCGAGTTCTCTGACCTCAAGTTTTCCGACTTGAAGTTCTTTGACCTCGAGTTCGCCGACCTCAAGTTTGCCGACTCCGAGTTTGCTGACTTGAAGTTCTCCGACCTCGAGTTCGCCGACCTCAAGTTTTCCGACCTCGAGTTTGCTGACTTGAAGTTCTTTGACCTCGAGTTCGCCGATCTCAAGTTCTCCGACCTCGAGTTCGCCGACCTCAAGTTTTCCGACCTCGAGTTCGCCGACCTCAAGTTTTCCGACCTCGAGTTTGCTGACTTGAAGTTCTTTGACCTCGAGTTCGCCGATCTCAAGTTCTCCGACCTCGAGTTCGCCGACCTCAAGTTTTCCGACCTCGAGTTTGCTGACTTGAAGTTCTTTGACCTCGAGTTCGCCGATCTCAAGTTCTCCGACCTCGAGTTCGCCGACCTCAAGTTTTCCGACCTCGAGTTCTCCGACCTCGAGTTTGCCGACTTGAAGTTGACCCGAAGACGTCCGTCGCCGAAGGCGAACATCTAGGGCCGAAGGTGGATATTCTGCTGACGACGAACTCCTTCCGCCTATCCGTAGGCGTTGTCCTTCGCATCTTCCGACAGTCACAACTCCCTGAGTCCTCATCCGTTCCAGGCTTTCTTGGGCTCGTTAGAACGAGCGCGTCGAGTTCTTTCCAACAAAACCCTAAGTAACTCAAGGCGTTAAGAATTGAGGAAGTTATGAGTGATCTACCGCCGAAGGTGCTCGAAGCGAGTCCTGCAGCGTGAACCGCCCGTTCCATTCCAAGTGTTCCACTGTGGCCTAAGCCCAAAACCCCTTGACTGTCCTCGATCCTCTTTTTACTCTGGCTTTGCGTACCGATTACTATTTACAGCTGCTACCACGGTACTTACTAATCAAAAATGTTCTAATTCCGACGAAAAACAAAAAGTGGGTTACCACAGAGTGACCACGCTGTACCGTGCATCCTCCGAGCATCCTCCGAGTTGAGATCCTCCTCCGAGTCGAGCCTCCGAGTCGAGCACTGCAGTATTTCTGGGAGTGACAGTCGCCTAGAATTCAAACTCTACAAAAGTCTGTTAAACGTGACACTTTTACTCTGTGTGTTGCCTCTGTCCCTGTGGGTTCGATCTTTTTACCACCATACTGCAGTTTTAGCCTTTGGTGGGTTATTACAAGGGATGTGGTGAAGACCACGACGGATTTGATGTATGAGAAAACTCAGAATTAGATTCTGTCAGAGGAGCTCGTGCGACAGACGCGTTTGTTGGCGGAGTGTCAGCTCGCACGACAGGCGGATGAGGATTTAATCCGCAAGCTACAGTCAGAGTGTGGTGAATTGAGAGCGCAGCGTGCGGGGGCCGAATCGTAGTTGGTGGTAATTGAAGAGGATCGCAGGCGAGAGGCAGATCGCACGAAGGAGGAGATGGCGAGGCGTGTCGTCCACTATCTCAAGGGCTACGCCCACTGGGAAGTGGCGGCGCAGGAGAAACTCACACTGCGTGAGTTTGAACTTCGCGCAGCAGGGTTGTTGGCAGGCGACAGCAGGAGTCGGCGGAAGGTGGCGAAGAAGTTAGACGCTTTTCTGTCGAAGGCGCGGGATACCATGTCCACCCTCGAGGTGGAGGTGTCCGCGGCGTTGCGGCGGTTAGGACTGCGCAGTCGAGCCGAAGACTGGCAGGGTAGTGAGTTAGTGCGCGGCAGTCCGGCAGGAGACGTAGCACAGGTTCCGCGGAGTGTAGTGTAGCGTGGTTCCGTGCAGGCGTGTAGCGTAGTGCAGTGTAGTGCTAGTTAGGACTTAGAAGGTATAAAATAGTTCAAGGTGTTTTGCCTTGGGTTCTTTCCCAATTTCAGAAGTACAGATCAGGAACTCATTTTCTCTGCGTGTTCGTGCCCTTAGTTCTGTCACCACGCACGAGGAGCTACAACTTGGCGTTCCGCATTTTGTAGCTGAAGGCCTTCGGCCGAATGTTCAGAGCTAGTACATTGGTTAGAGACTTGAGTAGTTCGGATCTGCACCTGCGGGTGACTGCCGATGCTTAGAGCCAGTGACTGGTTAGATACTTGAATAGTTTCGCCCCTACACCTTCGAGTGTTTGTTTCTGATTGTACTCCTTCGAGATTTTTCCCCTGAATGCCAAAGTGAAGTTTTGCTACTTCATGTAAGCCTTGGTTGTAAATTCAGGTTACGCTGCAGCAGGTGCCTTCAGGGTAACCCCTGTAGTATTTCTGGGAATGACAAGTGCCTGAGAATTCAAACTCTTCAATAGACTGTCATTGTGTTACTGGAATGTTTCTCAGGGAGTCCTTCAGTGCGGACCTGTGTTCTCTGCGCGTTTTGTGAGTTGAGAGTGTTGTTCACCGCGTATGAGTGACTTCGATCCGAAGTAGGTAGTCCAAACCGGGTTTCCTACGCTAGCAGCAAGCTAGTGGAAGCGTTGTAAAAGCCGGAGTTGGAAGTCACTACCCGCAGCTTCACTGGGTGCACTCTTGAGAGACTTTCCCCCTGAAATCTTGAGTAGAGGTCCTAACAGATCTCTGGGTTGTATTTCTGTAGTTTCAGGTGTGTGTGTGTGTGTGTGTGTGTGTGTTACGCTGCACTGTGCGACCTCCGAGTGCGCTCCGAGTGGACACTTGCAGTATTTCTGGGAGTGACAGTCGCCTGAGAATTCAAACTCCTCAATAGTCTGTTAAACGTGACACTTTGTACCCTGTGTGTTCCTCTGTCCCTTTGGGTTCGACCTTTCTACCACTATATTGCAGTTTTAGCCTTTAGTGGGTTATTACACCGTTTCAAGAGATCTTGGTCTCGTTGGAACCAACGCGTCGAGTTCTTTCCAACGAGACCTGAATCAAGTCAAACCGCTAAGAATTGAAAAAGATATGCCGGTTTTACTGCTTCACCGAAGGCCTGCAACCGCCGGAGGCGTTCGTCCGCGCATAGGACAAAAGTTGAACTCCCTTCCGCGTAGGCGGAATTCCCGGCGGAGGCGAACTCCTTCCGTCGAAGGCGAACGTCTACGTATCTTCCGATAGTCATAACCCCCTAAATTCCAATCCGTTCTAGGCGTTCTTGGGCTCGTTAGAACGAGCTTGTCAAGCCCTTTCCAACGAAACCCTAACCAACGCAAACTGTCAAGAATTGAAAACGTTATCACGGTTTTACCCTTCCGCCGAAGGCGTTTGCCTATGCACAGGCCGCCTACGCGCAACCCGCCTATGCGCAGGCCGCCTACGCGCAACCCGCCGAAGGCCCTCCATATTAGAAACTTCCACCGCTCCTAACTCGGTGATGCCTTATCCGTTTCAAGAGTTCTTGGTGTCGTTGGAACGAGCGTCGCGAGCTCTTTCCAACAAGACCCTAACCGAGTCAAGGCGTCACACATTGAAAACGTTATGAGAGTTTCACTTCTTCGCCGAAGGCCTTTTCCGAAGGGACTTCACCGAAGATCTTGCTCCGAAGGCCCCCTTCTGTACCTTGTGCCCCCTAACCATCACACCAACTACTTATCTTGCCAAAAATTTAAGAAAACCCCAAGCATAATTTTGCAAGAGCTTAAATCCAAACTTTTAACTCTCATAAGGGTAAAAAGACATGTGAGCACAGTTTTGTGCTCACATCGTACCTACACCTTCAGGTGATTGTTCCTGATTGTACTCCTTCGGGATTTTTCCCTTGAATGCAAAAGTGAAGTTTTGTTACTTCGAGTAAGCCTTGGTTGTAATTCAGGTTACGCTGCAACAGGCGCCCTCTGGGCAAACCTCTGTAGTATTTCTGGGAATGACAAGTGCTTAGGAATTCAAACTCGTCAATAGAATGTTATGGTGTGCTACTGGATCTTTTCTCAGTTGAGTTTCTCAGTGGACATGTGTTCTCTGCGCGTTTTGTGAGTTGTGTGTGTTGTTCACCGCGTGTGAGTGACTTCTATTTGACGAAGGTACCGCATCCAAAGTAGGAAGTCCAACCCGGGTGCCATGTGCTAGCAGAAACTAGTGGAAGGGTTGTAAAAGCCGGAGTTGGGAGTCACTACCTGCAGAGCCTCTGAATGTACTCGTGAGAAACTTTCCCCCTGAAATCTTAAGTGGAGGTCCTAACCGACCTCTGAGTTGTGTTTCTATAGATTCAGGTGTGTGTTGGAGTGAACTACGCTGCACTGTGCGTCCTCCGAGTGACCTCCGAGTGAGCACTTGCAGTATTTCTGGGAGTGATAGTCGCATGAGAATTCAAACTCTTCAATAGTCTGTTAAACGTGACACTTTGTACTCTGTGTGTTGCCTCTGTCCTTGTGGGTTCGACCTTTTTGCTGCTATACTGCAGTTATAGCCTTTGGTGGGTTATTACACACAACTAAGAGGCCGATTAGGACCTCCACTCAAGGTTCAGGGGGAAAGTTTCTCAAGAGTACACTAAGAGGATCTGCAGGTAGTGTTCCCCAACTCCGGATTGTTAACTTTGATTGCTAGAGCAGAGCACCCGGGTTGGACTTCCTACTTCGGATGCGGTGACTTCGTCAAACCGAAGTCACTCACAAGCGGTGAACAACACACTCAACTCACAAAATGCGCAGAGAATACAGGAACCGAACTGAGAAACTCAATTGAGAAAAGATCCAGTGTCACACCATAACAGTCTATTGACGAGTTTGAATTCTCAGGCACTAGTCATTCCCAGAAATACTGCGGAGGCTACCCCCGAAGGCGTTCAAGGCATCGTACAACCTGAATTGTTAACCAAGGTTTACTCGAAGTAACAAAACTTCAGTTTGGCATTCATGGGAAAAAATCCCTAAGGAGTACAAACGGGAACAATCATCCGAAGGTGTAAGTCCGAACTGCTCAAGTATCTAACCAGTCACTAGCTCTGAACATTCAACAATCACTCCAAAGATGAAAGTCCGAACTGCGAAAGTATCTAACCAGTACACTAGCTCTGAACATTCGGCCGAAGGCCTTCAGCTACAAAATGCGGTGACTTTGTCAAGCTGTAGCTCCTCTTGCGCGGTGACAGAACTAAGGACACTACGGCGCGGAGAAAATGAGTTCCTGAACTGCACTTCCGAAACTGAAAAATCCTCAAGGCAAGACGCCTTGAACTACTTTATACACTCTAAGTTCTAACTAACTAACACTCTACTTCATCGGCTACGGTGCGAGCCGCAAACAAATCCTACACCAAAGGAGTCGCCGGCTGCCTGCGCCTCTAACTTACAACCTATATCTAACCCTAACCCGAAATCTAATCATAACCCTTAATCTAAGTCTAAGCCTACTATACAGAGCCGCCAGCGTTTTTAACAGCTTTAGATCCAAGATCTGAAGCTGAAAATTTGCGACCATGTGCGGCGGGCTGAGATCATCCATCGCAAAGATATGGGCCTTGCAAGATCTATGAACCCTAAACCTACTACAATGAGCCGCCAGCGTCTTTAACAGTTTTAGATCCAAGATCTGCGGCTGAAAATTCGCAAGCATGCGCGGCCGGCTGAGACCAACAACCTCATCAAATTTCAGCTCCATCCGACCGTCCATCGCAAAGATATTGGCCCCGCAAGATCTCTGATCCAAGGCCAAAATTCCTTCTCCAAAATCCGAGCTCCGGGGGACTCATAGGCCGCTTGAATGCCGTTCCCGCGATTATGGGTAACGGCATGCTTCCCATGTGCGACTTCACGGCCCGCCGTTCTCTTTCCCACACTTGACACAATCCCGCCAATTTCTGCCGTCAGAAATCTTCTTCCGCGTATCACCGAAGGCGTCTACCGCCCAAGGCCCTTGCGCCGAAGGCACCCGTCTGCGTCTTTGTCTATCCATATCAGTCACTTTCGATAGAGTAACTCAATGATCTCTTATTCGTTCCAAAAGTTCTTGGGCTAGTTTGAACAAGCGTGTCAAGCTCTTTCCAACAAGAACCTAACCAAGTCCATGCGTTACGATTTGAGAAAGTTATGAGGGATTCACTATTCCGCCAAAGGCACTCTACCGCCAAAGGAACTCTTCCGCCGAAATGACTTTCGACAATCATAACTCAGTGATACCTTATCCGTTCCTAGTATTCTTGGGCTCGTTAGAACGAGCGTGTCAAGCTCTTTCTATCAAAACCCTAACTAAGTCCAGGCGTTACGAATTGAAAACGTTATGAGGTATTCACTCTTCCGCCAAAGTCGTACCGCCGAAGTCGCTCTACCGCAGAAGACCCCCTATATCAGTAACTTCCGACACTCATTTCTCAGTGATCCTTTATCCGTTTCAAGAATTCTTGGGCTCGTTAGAACGACCGTGTTGAGCTCTTTTCAAAAAGATACTAACTAAGTCAAAGCGTTATGAATTGAAAAAGTTATGAGGGATTTACCGCCAAAGGCGCTCGAAGCCTGTCTGCAACCTCCGGGCTGACTCTCACTAAGGTTTACCTCAGATGGCTTTTCGGTAGCTCATCATGATTCTAGAAGAATAGGATTCCGCATCATACTCATAACCTAAATAACCTCTCACACAATCTCTCAAGGTATCACTCCAACTCATACACTCATCGACACTCCAAGGTACTGAAAATTTGTCAACCTTTCATATATGAAACAAGTCTCTACATATGAACTCTCCAAACTTGCTTGAGAGGCTCTTCCCTACCTCTCTATATATACTACTTGAGAATTTACCATAGTAAAAAATGGTAATTTCTATCTAACTTACTTTTACGAACATAAACCATAGTAAGGTTGACTAGTTATCAATATGTGGCAACATGCCATTGGCCACCTAAACCTGAGAGATGTTTACTAATCCCTAGATTGAGGTGGCGACATGCCATTTGTGCCTTTCCAACTTCTAGAACTTCCACTTTCCACTAAGTCAACATTAGACTTAGTCTAACCAATGGATTACTCTCTACTTTAGTCAAACCAATCAAAACTAAACATGAAGTTCAAAAGTCTTTTCTCTTGGAATCTAGACTTTTGTACAAGACAAAATAGAAATGCTCACTCAAATCTTCTAGAACTTCTCTAGTTATTCCGCCAAGTATAGACATTATAGCTAAACTAGCTAGACTTAGTCATAACTAGCTAGATTTAATCATAACTATCCTAACCATGATTAACTCTTTGGCTAATTCTAGTTTTATTTCACACATGCAATATCTGGTCTTACATTTACCCCCGGACCAAGATTTCACTACGCCCTCGGAGTGAAAGAATCTGATCTTCGATGGAATAATTTCAACTTGTAGTGGTTGACTCGATCGAAGGGACGTCCTCCTAACTCCTTGATATCATAAGTATAGTTTCCCCACACCTTCTTAACTATGAAAGGTCCAAAATACTTAGGAAGAAACTTTTTCCTAGCTCTCTTGTATCTAATTGCATCAAAGAGCATCACACAATCACCTTCCTTGAACGGCTTCAAGTTCTGGTTTCCACTTTGTTTGTCGTGATACTTCTTTTGCAACTGTTGAGTCCGCTCCACTCGTACCATGGCTAGTGCTCGAGCTTCCTCCAACTCCATCAATTGTTGTTGGCGAGAGTTGATGGCTTCTGCACCATTTGATTTCTTCAACCTTTGCTGGATTGTCATGAAAGTAGTCAAGTCAAATTGTATTGGGAGCTTTGACTCAACTCCATACACCATCCGAAAAGGTGAATATCCGGTAGATGTTTTCCAAGTCGTTCGATACTCCCACAAGATAGCATGCAACCTCTTGTCCCAGTTTTGCTTACTCCCGTCCATGTCTGCATCCTTGGCCAACATCATACAAAAAGTGTAGTTGGTCCGCTCCGCCAACCCATTAGCATTGGGTTTCTAGGAAGTGGTCACTCGAGACTTGATGGAAAAATGATCTAACATTGCTTGGATCATACTTCCCACAAACTCTTCTCCTCTATCCGACACTAACTTCAAAGGACAACCAAATCTGGTTATGATTCTTTCATACAAAAACCTACCAACCTCCTTCTCATTAGTAGATTTTAGTGGCCTTGCCTCTACCCACTTGGTAAGATAATCTGTAGCTATCACAATGAACTTATTTTCCCGAGGAGTAAGATTCAAAGGACCTACAAAATCTATCCCCCATTTTTCAAAAGAACCTAACATTGAAACTGAAATCAAAGAAGTGGTTTTCATGAACTTTTTAGCAAAAGCTTGACACACATCACAACTCTTGCAAAATTCCACACAATCTTTGAAAATACCCTTCCAATGATATTCAGCATCAAGGATCTTGAAGGCTGTTACCTTCCCGCAAAATGTCCTCCACACACGGCACCTTCGTGAAACTCCTTCATGAGTTGCAATGCTTTTCCTCTTCCAACAGCTCGTCGTAGCAGACCGTCAGCTCCTTGATAAAATAACACCTTCTCAATGATCATATAGGGTTGACATCTTTTTACCAATGCATTACTTTCTCTTGAATGCATACCTTGAGGAAATTCTCCTTTGGAAATGAACTACCAAATCTCCTTGTACTCCTCTGGTACCAATGTCACCGTGTTCATGACCAACAAACCTTCGTTCGGGAAAGTGTCATCCACAGGTTGATCTCCTCCCTCATCATAAGCTCTTGACAACAAATCCGCATTAGCATGCTTCTTTCCCAGTCGATCCTCAATGGTATAATCAAATTCCGCTAGTATTAGTTTCCATCTAGCTATACTCCCGTCAGCATTAGGCTTGTTGAAAATATATTTCAAGGCCTTATGATCAGTCACTATAGTGAATTTTCCACCCAAAAGATAGTGTCGAAACTTCTTAAGTGAAAAGATGACAACTAAAGCTTCCCTTTTGATCACTGAATAATTCTTCTCTGCTTGTACAATCTGTCTACTAGCATAGACAATTGAATGATCATGCTTTTCATCATCAAATTGACTCAAGGTGCATCCTACAGCAATATTTGATGCATCTGTATACTGAAGAAAAGGTTTATCCCAATCAGGTTTCGCCAAAATTCGAGCCGTCACGAACGCCTTCTTGAGTGCCTCAAACGCCAACTTTGCCTCTTCATCATTGAAGATGAGCTCGTATTCGGTCCCCTTCTTCATGTAACTCGTCAAGGCATGAACTTTGTTGGAGAAGGACAAGATGAACCTCCGATAGTACCTCACCATACCAAGGAATTGTCTCAACTTGGTCAACGTCACCGGAAAAGGTAACTCCATGATACTCGTCACCTTCTCTAGATCCACAGCTATACCATTCTTGGAAATGATGTGCCCCAACAATAAACCTTCCTCACATCCAAAAATGCATTTTTCTAGATTGAGTGAAGCTTTGGCTTCCTCCAAACGTTGGAGTATTTTGATCAAATGATCAAAATGATCCTCCTTCTTCCCGTACACACAAAAGTCATCTATGAAATCTCTCACAAAATTTCCAATGAAAGGTTCAAACACCCTATTCATGAACCTTTGGAAAGTGGCTGGAGCATTACATAGACCAAATGGCATTTCTCTAAAGGCAAAAGTTCCCCATGGTGTGGTAAAGGTAGTTTTCAATTGATCCTCTGAAGCAATTTGGATTTGGTTATAGCCACTATAACCATCTCCAAAACTATACCACTCATGGCCTGCTACCTCCTCTAAAATCTCATCTATAAAAGGTAAAGGATAGTAGTACTTCTTTGTGACAGCATTCAACTTCTTGTAATCTACACATACACGTAGTTTACCATTCTTTTTCTTCACTATCACAATAGGAGACACCCATTTCGAATTTTCTACCTCATAGATGAAGCCAGCCTCCCTTAGCTTGTCAATCTCCTCTCTTACCACCACAGCTGTAGGAGGATTGATTCGTCATTGCTTCTGCCGAATAGGGCGAGCTTTCTCCTCCAACTCAATGTGATGAGTTTCAAATGTCACATGCTTCAAATCTTTGTAACTAAAGGCAAAGACATGGATATATTTGCGAAATATATCCAAAAGTCTTGCCTTCTCCTCCATGGTAACATTTGGACCAAACTTGAGGGTGGAAAGTCTTCAACACACCTCCTCCTCGCTCATCTCCACTTTGTCCGGATCTTCCTTCACCCCCGGTCTAGGAAGCAACTCCATGGTAGCAACTACTTGAACTTGTACATCATCATCTGAAGAGTCGTCTGACGATGTTTCTTGATCAGAAGTTGACATGTCGGTGTCAACTTTTGAAAAACTGCCACTCTCCTCACTCTCAGATTCCCAATATCTGAGTTGGTAAGAGAACTTCCTCCTCCTGTCAAAGGAACCTTCACCCGATGGTTCTTTGGACCTATCCTCAGATAGCCCTTGTGCCATCGATCATTAGTTCTCACCGCCCTCAACCAAGGACGTCCCAACAGCAAATCAAAACTAGCTTCCTTGAGTACTTGGAAGGAAAGTAAGGTTTGCACACCTCTCACACTTACCACAACTTTGTCAACCACACCAAGTGGTTTTACCTTCTGTTTGTTGGCCATACCAACAATTATACTTGAAGGTTTGGAAAGTCGCATCCCCAACTTCATCAACAATCTTTCAGACATTGCATTTACATCAAAACCACCATCTACTAGCACGTCTGAAACATCATGCCCATCGATCCTCACTTCGATCTTTGAGGCATGTGTACATACCTCCGAGGCAGCAGCATCCATCACACCAACTCCCACATTAGTCATGTGAGACTTTCCCTTGGATCTTCGCTTCTTGATCCTTGTGGAGCTAAGACCTCCTCTCAACTCCTTCCATATGGCTAGATTTAAAGCAATGAGTTGCCCAACTGTGATATTGGCCTTCTGACTTCCTACATCTTCCACCACGTCATACTTAGCTTGAGAAGATGAAATGAAAAAGTCATTCATGCCCAACTTCTTTCTTGCTACTCTTGGTTGACTAACTACACTTGATCGTGTACTCCGACTTGGCATGTCCTCCATGGAAATTGACTCATCTGCAAATCAAGCACGTTTCTTCTCATGTGCAAGGATATCCACCTTCGACTTTGAGCTCTCTCTTTTCTCAAAGGTGCATTGATGAGGAAATACATCAATGAATGCTACTCCCTTATCCTTGGCTTGTTGTGTGGCCGGTGCATTGTTGTTGTGCCGAACTCCATCATGTTGTCGAGGGTTAGGACAATTTCGCTGAAAATGAGGACCGCCACAAGTAAAACAAGAAACTGCAAAGTTTCTTGAAAGTGGATTTCCTCTTGGAGGATAATTTCCATACCCTCTAGAACTTCCTCCTACATTCTGATTCCTCTTCTCCCACAACTGTACTACATTGATCTTGAGGTCTGCTAGAGTTTCCGTAATAGATTTCAACTCATTTTGCAAATCTACATTAAGATTCACCATTGTGGGTGAACTAGCAAGATTTGAACCCATGGATCTTCCTACAACCGGTGGAGTTACTTCTCTAATCACCAAGCTAGAATCATCATCTTCTAAACTTTCCTCCATTCTAATAGCAATTCGAATGGCTTGAGCTTTAGAAGAAGGCTTCTCATATCTCACCTTACTTCGAATCTCGGGTCTCAAACCTCCGACGAAGTTCTTCATGAGCATTGCTCGTATCCCCACCATTGTAGCATCCACTTCGTCTCCACCCTTCCTCAACACCACGTGGAACCTCGACTCTAACTTCTCAGTTCTCTCCACATAGGTCCTCACCTTCTCGTTCTCTCCTTGTTTCAAGAAGGTGACCTCACACATCAGCTTTTCATAACTTTCATTGGGAAGAAAGTTTTCGATGAGGCTCTCCGTCAACGTCTCCCAAGTGTCCTCCTCCACATGTTCTCTCTTGTACTCCTGGTACCATTTGAGAGCATAATCCTCCAAGAAATCCGGCAAAAGCATAGCCCACTCAACCTTCTTCCTTTCATTGTTTCCTATGCAAGTCCTCTTGAAGTCCCTAACAAAGGTTTCTACATCCTCATTTTACCTCCCATAAAACACCGGAAGCTTCCCCATTTCCAACTAATATTTTTTTTTTCTTTCTATTGGAAATTTATATGGGACTCTCTAATACAATACAAACAGCAGTAACTCCATCCTTGAGTAATTAATCAAAGGAAACACAAAAGGAATTGGTTGCTCCAAGATAGCCAAAGCTCTCTCCTCCCTTAGGCATACAATGAGTCTTACCCTCATCATCATCTTCTCCATCATCCGAATGATGATCTCCATCTTCAGTTTGAGCTTGAACCCGCTGAGGTCACTTTCTCCATTTCAGCACTTAGCTTGCCGTCAAACCCTTCCACAAGTGATTCTAGAAGCGCCTTCACTCCGCTGCATTTGTGTCCCGCCGGTAGTCCAATCACTCCGCAATTGTCACAAAAGGTTGCACTTTGGGATTCATGTGGCGATGATGGTCCCAAGTGAAATTTCAAATCTCCCAAGGTCCTCTTGCTCCTTAATCTTCTATCCTTGTTCCGCAGGGAACAATTGACAACCTTATGTCCCTCCTCTCCACAATAAAAGCAAGTCTCACGTTTCACTCTTGGGGATTGACTAACTACTCTTTCTTCAAACTCCACCTTGAATTCTCTTGTATTGGAGTCTAGAAACACTATAACATCTAAACCTTGAGGTACTTTCAATAACCTAACCTTCCAGCCCCCTTGATCATTCATTTTTCCATAAGGTGGAAATCACTCAAAAGGTCTCTCCCAGAAACGTTATCTACTAGGCCAAAATTGCGAATAAAGAAACCCAAAACTTTTGCTCTCTTATCCTGATTTTGTACTCTCTAAACTTCAAATCATCATAACTTACTCTCTTGCTGTGATCTCTCAGTGAAATTTTGACTTGCACGTAGCCAATCTTCCAATACACACGCATAAGAAGTTTCAAAGCCTAACTTGAAATACAAAAAAAGTAATCTACTCTGTACAAACTTTCCAGAGAGCAAACTTTTGGTTCCCGTGAAAACCCCCTCAACTTCTAACTCTCATATCTTTCTGTTAACACATGATTTGAACCTGAAACAAAAACTTAAACGTTCTCTATCTTCCACTCTAAAATCAATAAAAACTCTGAAAAATACCTTCAAAAATACTTTTTCGATGTTTAAGATCACTTTTTTCTCAAAAAGACCTGTTTATGTGAACAAAACATACAAAATTACTTCTAGGCTATCATATGAGACTATTGGATAAACAAAGTGAATTTTGCTCTCAAGCACACTCTCCGCTTTTTCATTCCCCAATGTTAACACCAAGTGATCCCTCATGGATACTTTCTCTCGAGCTAGAAATCGAATCCTAAACATTCCGCTTTCTAGATTGAGGTCCCGGCAACGGAACCAAAAATGCATCCTCCGGGCTGACTCTCACTCAGGTTTACCTCAGATGGCTTTTCGATAGCTCATCATGGTTCTAGAAGACTAGGATTCCGCATTATACTCATAACCTAAACACCCTCTCACACAATCTCTCAAGGTATCACTCCAACTCATACACTCATCGACACTCCAAGGTACTGAAAATTTGTCAACGTTTCATATATGAAACAAGTCTCTACATATGAACTCTCCAAACTTGCTTGAGAGTCTCTTTTCTAACTCTCTATATATACTACTTGAGAATTTACCATAGTAACAAATGGTAATTTCTATCTAACTTACTTTTACAAAGATAAACCATAGTAAGGTTGACTAGTTATCAATATGTGGCAACATGCCGTTGGCCACCTAAACCTTCTAGATGTTTATTAATCCCTAGATTGAAGTGGCGACATGCCATTTGTGACTTTCCAACTTCTAGAACTTCCACTTTCCACTAAGTCAACATTAGACTTAGTCTAACCAATGGATTACTCCCTACTTTAGTCAAACCAATCAAAATTAAACATGAAGTTCAAAAGTCTTTTCTCTTGGAATCTAGACTTTTGTACAAGACAAAATAGAAGTGCTCACTCAAATCTTCTAGAACTTCTCTAGTTATTCCGCCAAGTATAGACATTATAGCTAAACCAGCTAGACTTAGTCATAACTAGCTAGATTTAATCATAACTATCCTAACCATGATTAAATCTTTGGCTAATTCTAGTTTTATTTCACACATGCAATATCTGGTCTTACAGTTCCTGCAGCATGAACCGCCCGTTCCGTCCCAAGCGTCCGACTGTGGCCTAAGCCCAAAACCCCTTGACTGCCCTCGATACTCTCTTTTCACTCTATTTATTGTACCGATTACTATTTACAGCTGCATCCGCGGTATTTACTATTCAAAAATGTTTTAGTTCCGAAGAAAAACAAAAAGTGGGCTACCACAGAAGCTTCTGAAGCTTTTGTGGACAGAGCAGTCCCACATGGAAAGGAAATTGGCTTATGGACTATCAGTACAAACCTTGCAACTACCAGAAGTACGTTAGGGTTAGGGCAAAGGCCTCGATGCTTACCCTGGCCGTAAGCATCGAGGCTTTAAGTTGGGGCAAATTTGTGTGAAAATGATACTATGAGAAGCTTTATATGTCCTTTGACCTTTTGCATGATCTCGTGATAGCTCTCGTGGGTAAGGTCTATCATTAAAACTTAGAAATATTTCTGAAGATTCATAAACCTCAGGAACGGCGAGATATTAAACCCAGGATATTGAATAGCGTGCTGGCATGAAATTGATTTGCATCTCAGTGTCTACGAGTTGATTCATCCTGGAGAAGAAATGCACGATTCTCTTGCCTCTACACTCCAGGGCTTCAATGAATCTGTTGACCTTGTAGTATTTCCACAGTATGTAAGCACATGGGGTCGTCCTTTTAAATACAAAGCTCGTCTTCTGTCAGTGTATGTTTCAAAAACTGCTTAAAATACTCAACCCTTCAGCTTGAGGATGCCTCACGGCATCCTGGAAATCTTAAGCTGCATTCTGATCCTCTCTAACCTCAACAAGCCTGCTTGTGTGCTGCAGGAAAACGTTGTCGAGAGTGCCAGTGTTCAGGACCCCTTCACAGTTGTAAGTATGGTAAAAACTGGTTACCTTTTCCTAACTTGGGTAATCTGAATCTTTCTACGCAAGTTGAGCACGGTGAGGCTCCACCTCTTTATGAAGCTCCGAGTAGAGTGAGTTATCATATTTATTGGAATACATTGCACTGTCTCATCTCAAAGAAATTGCAGGAACATCAGTCTGTTAGTCTCGAATTTTATGTTGCTCAATTCATCTAAAAAATGTTGTCGAAGGAGTTCAGAACTTTGGTCTCAGGCCTCTTGTTTACCTTTTATTATTGTATAGGCGTTCCTCGCTGCCAAAACTTTATCAGACGAAGAGTTTTTTCCAGTGGTAAGTCACGATGACCTATAACCTTCACAATTCCTGCAGTCTAGCTCTAAGCTGCAGTATTGCCTCGACGGTTATAAAAGAAGACGAATTTTATCAGAGCTGTCAAACGAGACGTGTCCTCTCTAACGGTGGCAGGTACAAGGATCATGTGGTCTGGCAAAATAAGACTCTGGTCCATAAGCTCGTCCAACGGAGTATACTTGTGCGGAATCATATACCCCAGGTACTGGTACATAAAAGATCTTGAAAGCACTAGCCATTTAAGATTGAACGAAATTTGTTAACTCAATACATGTCCCGTCCGAAGCAAACAGACAAAATTTGATTACTGGTATCAACGAATTTTCCTCGATGTCCTATATCCTAATCCTTAGACTCAGCAACAACCACACTACACTCACAGATGCTGTAATGCTTTCAGATCCTTGGAGGCCGAAGTACAGAGCTGTCTTGGTCACTTCATGACACTCTTCTGGTAGAGACGTCTTCACTGCATTGTCTCCAACTCTGTTCTCCAGTTTTTATTGGTGGATTCATTAAATTATATCACACTTGAAGACTTCTTTTCATCATCTGAGAACACTCACTATCACCCATGCACGGGACAAAAGTAGTAGGCGACCAAGTATAGCATCTGCAAACTGTAAGTGACTTTGCCTTGAGGAAGTAATTCATCTGAAATCATGACAGGTAGTTATTTTTACAAGTAAAAATAAAAAATAATAAAAAAAATAAAATATGAGTTTTCCATCAGTTACTCAACTCTCGGTCCGGTAAATGTTTGCATTGCAAAGAGCATGCACAACGCTTTTATTGACGATGTGCAGGCCGGATGAGAAGGTGGTACATCTGATCCTACCTGGCTTCTTTCCGAATGTAGAAAAAACAGCCTGAGCAGCCACACGTAGAATTACATATTAACCTGCCAAAGCTGCACCTCGCGACAGAAAGTAAGGATAGGCAGACAAAAGGACAGTAAGGGGAGGCAGACAAAAGGACATTCTGTGCTCGAAGACGACACTGCAAGAGCTCGTTTAACTGATAGAGTTGCTCTGCATTATCATCAAAGGACCATCGTAACGATGAAGTTGCAACATATCAGCTGGCAACAACGAACATCTTCTCCTCAGTTTTGGAAGTGTACGTAGCTCCTTGCGCCGTGAGCCAGGCCACCTTTTCTGAATCGGGTACATTCGTGAGCTGCTCGTAGAGCCCCATTGCGTTGTCCTTGATGAGCATCCAGTTACCTTGACCAGAATTGTAGACTATGGCGTTTAGATCCATAACGTTTTTGCAACCGGAAGAGGCGTCGGTGCATGCCTGCTGCTCGTCATCAGAAACATCAGCCAAAAGCCGACGGCGCCGACAAATGGTGTTCCAGCGACCACCAGTAAACCGGGCTCAGAAGCGCAGAAGGTCCCGTCAGAGCTGAAATATTCGGTGGTACAGAAGCCACCGGTATATAAGGTGGTCGATTTACAGGAGTTCGAGTTTTGGACCCTCAATGAACGTCTCCATGAAGCGGCGGGTAAACCGCAACAGACGTTCTCAGCGAGACCGTAACATCCCACACCTGTTCCTTGACAAAGTAGTTGCGAGTAGAACAGGATGTCCACTGCTCCAGCGGACTGCAACCTCGACAACGCCAGCACCCAGGCAGCCAACAGAACAGATGAAATTCTTCCTCTCAAAGTCGTCATACTCTCCATGATTTGCACTCAATCGAGAGCGCCTGGTCGTGCGCAGGAGACATCCCGGAAATGTATGGCAAGAGATTAAGCTGACGACCGAATTCATGCACTTTCACCAACGACAGAAATCCTATGAGGTTCCTTAAGAGATCAGCAAAATCTGCACTGGCGAGCTGAACTGACTCTGATCATACTATGAACTCGGAGCACCTTACCGTACAGTGGATTACTCGAAGCAGACAGCTAGCTGGGGTCGTATTCCGATTCTCAGACTAATCGTTGTTGAGATGATGAGGCTTCATACATAATATGCGACCTTTTATAGTGGCTTTGAGCTGAGATTCAATAAATAAAAGAAGTATAAAAGCGTACCTGCAACAAACTAAGGCGTTATCCGTAGTTTCTTTGTCATGAAAAAAAACTTTCAAAGTTTTTTTATAAAAAAATTACATTAATGTATAAAATTTTTTAAAAATCCATCAATTCTACATACATGTCCACTCTCCATTGGTTATAACATATACACGTCAAATCGTAGTTCCTTAATCTAGTCGCCTAATCACCATCAAGTTTAGGTAATTTAAACGACCGTATATAGAGTCGCCTAATACAACCATGCTTGAGTATGGCCCATGCCCCGAGGCATACTTGTATCACAATACGTATATTCGATCGTATCAATATATATATATATAGAAATAAAAAAATAAGTAGTATCAATCAACACAAAAATGAAAGCTTAAAACCCAGAACAGCCAAGCGAAAACAGTTTTATTTCCTCATTTATCCCAATCTATAACTCTAAAATATACGTCTGTAACTCTAGAATATACATATGATGAGATTAAATTGACGAGATTTCAAAAAATATCCGGTGGTTACAAGTTAGCGTCAATTCTTTGTCATGAAGGCATAATAATCATTAAGGCGTAGTGGTTTCGCCGGGGAGAGAAGGGATGTGTGTAGGAGTAGTTAGAATTAGCAATTATACCAAATTTTTTATAATATGTGAGGAGCACTAGCTATGAAAGTTGTCTTCTTCTGATTAGCATCATAGGTAGTTAAGTAAAACGCAATCACTGTTCACTTAAAACTACTCAATGTGATTATATTGGATTGGTTACTTGCAAATTGCATTTGAGTAAGCATCCACTAGCTGTTCAGAATGGACAAAATCAACGGAAATTTACCATGGCTATAACTCGAATCCAATTGTAGTAGAGCGGATCTATCTACAATCAGTGAATATTTTGAATTTTTTGAAATTTCTCAAATCGACTTGAGATTGGGTTCTGGTAAAAGTTTTGCACGCGATTTTGGCGGAGTTGGGTGATCCTTGGACTATGGAGAATAGAGAAAAATGAGAAAAACATAATTTGACTCCAAATCGGAAATTGTTCATTCTCATCATGGGATAAAACTGAAATTAGATTCTGTGAACTGTAAGTGACTTTGCCTTGAGAAAGTAATTCATCTGAAATCTTCATAGTTAGTTATTTTTGCAAGTATATGCAGAATAAAGAATGACTTTTCCATCAGTAACTAAACTCACAGTCCGGTAAATGTATGCATTGCAAAGAGCATGCACAACGGTTTTATTGACAATATGCAGGCCGGATCAGAAGGCGGTACATCTGATCCGTGCCTACTTTATTTCCACATACAGAAAAAAAAGCCTCAGCAGCCACACACAGTATTACACATTAAGCTGCCAATGCTGCACCTCGCGACAGAAAGTAAGGGGAGGCAGACAAAAGGACATTGGTGCTTGAAGACGAAACTGCAGCAGGGTTCGTTCAACTTCTAGAGTTGTTCTGCATTATCATCAAAGGACCATCAAATCGCGGAAGTTGCAACATATGAGTCGCCACCAACGAGCATCTTCTCCTCAGTTTTGGAAGTGTACGTAGCTCCTTGCGCCGTGAGCCAGGCCACCTTTTCTGAATCGGGTACATCCGTTAGCTGCTCGAAGAGCTCCGTTGCGTTGTCGTTCATGAGCACCCAGTAACCTTCACCAGAGTTGTACACCACGGCGTTTGGATCCATAAGCTTTTTGCAACCGGAAGAGCCGTCGGTGCATGCCTGCTGCTTGTCATCAGAAGCGAAAAGCTGATTGCACTGAGAATTGGTGTTCCAGCGAGCTCCAGTAAACTGCTTTCCAGAAGCGCAGATATTGCCATTAAAGCGTCCCCATTCGGTGGTGCAAGAGCCACCGGTATATAGGCGGGTCACTATAGAGGAGGACGACTTGCTGACTTGAATTGAAGGTGTCGATTTATCGACGTTTAAGCAGACTCCCTCAGCGAGACCCAACCATCCTTTAGATGCTCCAAGACATTTTGATTGCGACCAAAACAAAATGTCTACTGCTCCAGTGGACTGCAACCTCGACAACGCCAGCACCAAGGCAGCCAATAGAATAGATGGCATTCTTCTTCTCAAATTCGTCATACTCTCCATGATTTGCACTCAACTGAGAGAGCCTGGTCGTGCGCAGGAGACAACCCGGAAATGCATGTCAAGAGAATAAGCTGACGACGGAATTCATGCAATTTCACCAACGACAGAAATCCTATGAGGTTCCTTAAGAGATCAGCAAAATCTGCACTGGCGAGCTGAACTGACTCTGATCATACTATGAACTCGGAGCACCTTACCGTACAGTGGATTACTCGAAGCAGACAGCTAGCTGGGGTCGTATTCCGATTCTCAGACTAATCGTTGTTGAGATGATGAGGCTTCATACATAATATGCGACCTTTTATAGTGGCTTTGAGCTGAGATTCAATAAATAAAAGAATTATAAAAGCGTACCTGCAACAAACTAAGGCGTTATCCGTATATGTGAGGAGTAGAAACCGTTGTTTGACGGCGTCAAGAAACTACGGGAGGTGGAGGAGCTGGTACTCCTGTCAAGGTGTCAATGGCATACACTTTATTCGCAGCTATGTTTCAGAATTAGTAAGGGACATGTATCTTTGAATATTACATCTAGTTAAAGATTGTTAAAGCTGTTCCATCTTTGTCATCAGGAGAACAGCATTGGGAATTCAATGTGTAGCATCACCTGATACTCGCGTTCCAAGTGTAGTATGCTGGTACTCAAAGTCAAATGGTTTGGAATCAGCAAAGACATAACCCTAGTGGCAGTCAAGAGTTAAGACTTTGTCAACTCCTTTCCACCAGTAGTATTGCTAATTTTTAAAGTGCACGAATAAATAGTTAAACCACATTTTATTCATCTTTGTACTTAAGAGTCATGGATGTAAATGTTAGTATTGTTTCATACTTTTTTAGAATCTTGTTGGAGAATCCATTTGGTGGTTTGTAATCCATTTTTGTTTGCCGTAGTGCATATATTGCACTAGGATCAAGCTTGAAATTAAGTTTAACCCTTGAACCTTTTGGGTTAGAGTTGGTAAAGGAGCAAAGTAGTTGGTTTTTGTAACATTTATGATCAAGAGAGTATATCATTGCAAGATGAAACATAACATTGAAGATGAAAGATATTTAGAATGATTCTCTTGTCTTTTATATAAATCTTATCAACAAGGACAAGGAGATAAGGTTTCAACTCTACTATCCATTTCTCTCATAGTGTATTGATGATCTGATGAATAAATCTAACAAACACACGCATTGATCACGTTTTGCTTTGAATAAACACACTAAATCATTATCTAATAAACAAACGAATTGTTGAGGTGTTGCTATCAACTAGGACACTCATTCTTTACCTACCAAATGCACGGATAGTTGACATGTTTACTAGAGATAGTTCAGTATAAAGAAACCATAACTCCAAGTTGAATAAATTCTATTTAAATTCTAACTTACTAAAGATAATTACAAAATTATATTTTTAAACGTAACATCTTTGTTGCATATGTTTTCAAATTCTTGAAAACATATGCATTAGTTAGATTTCTAGTTAATTATCAAGTTTATTCATATGATAAATATCAATTTCATCAAATCAAATACTCTATCTTGGTATATTTATGATCTCAAATCAGTTTTTTGCGTATCTTCTTTATCTCAAGTTTTTCATGATCAACTACCAAAGTTGATAGAGTAAATAAATTTGATTGATTTGTGAATTGTTTTGGTCGTGATACATGTTTTTACAATAGTGACTCATATGATACAAAACAAATTTTCTTATGTGACGGAATTTTTAATTTATATGACACTTCATTAACCTGTTCAATATCACAATAATATAAATAAATCTAGAGTTAAACTTTGATGTTTTTCCAAAAGAAGAATTTGTTGCATATAACATGATTCTACCTAAAAAATCAACTCTCTACAATGAACATGCACATTATATTTTTGTGTATTCTCAACAATCAAGAATTTTTTTCTTCATTTGTTGAAATGCTTTGTATATATATTTCACAATATTGTTCACTGTGATTTCTTTAGTTTAAACCTATTTTTCTTTAGGATGCTTCCTTAAACTTGATGGAATTATGGAATGAGCATTGTATATGAGTTAAAATTTTTTTACATGCATTTAAAAAATAGTTATATGTTAATTCCACAAGTGTAAAAGAATATTACATTCTTGTTGCTCATTTGATGTGAATGACACTAATAAATGCTTTAAAGTTTTAATGATTTTCTTTATTTGATGATATTTTTGAGTATGATAGTATTTGAACATTGTTAATTTTGTTATGATAAACCTAAAAAAAATTTTTCAAGAGAAAATAGTGTTATGAGTATTTTTATTATTGATTAATAGTTTGCTTAATCAATTTTTTGCAAAAATTGCATCTTATTACAATTTAGATTATTTGGAAAACTATTTTTGTTGTTGTGAATGATCTTATGTGAATCATCTTGCTCAAATTATCCATAATAATCACAAGTCAGTCATTTCTCAATTTTTTTTTTCATAATTCAAACCCAAATTCATAGTAATATTCTTCCATTGTTATTTTGGAATGGAAAGAGATTATACTAAATCGGTTCATTTTTTGATTACTTCAATTGTTTTATTGACAAGCTACACAATTTTAAACACAAAACTGTACATGATGTTGTATTTTAGATAAATTATACAATCATTGAATATTTTTCAAGGTATTATTCACTTTCGCAAGACCCACAATGACTTTATCCTGAATTTTTGATAAAATCATTGTGAGTAATACTTTATTTTGCAAAATACATATATGTTGTTTGTAAAACACTAAATCTCTAGTCTTTTCTCACCTTCCAACTTGTAGTTTTGGTATGATCTTTCCATTATCCGTTGCATGTGTCATCTTGCTCCATCAATTAGCCAGAATCTTCACTTTTGTAACATGATTAAGATATGAAATGCGTGGGAGACCATCTGCAAATTTTTTTTACTTTTCATATACACAATCTTCATGTTGAATCCCCATTTGTTCCATCAAATTTGTTTAGATAGATTGATTGAAATTTACAATTAAATCAATGATTTATAACTAATATTCATAAAAATTTCTATCACCCAAGTTATGCTTTTAATGTTTTGTTGCGGATACAATGGCTTATTTTTCTTGCTCTGTTGTGTTAAAATTTTTTCCATTGCCATCAATTTGCGAGAGAGAAAGACAATTGATGACATTCTATCTTATCAATTTTGTTGAAATATGTCAATCACTATTGTTATTGACGCATCAGTTCAATTTGATAGATTACTTATGATCATATTACTTGAGAATCGATACGAGTAACAAAACATCTTTTAGAGTTTAAAAATGTTTCTTTTGACATCTTATTTATCTTCATTTTTGGACTTCATTTATCATAGAAGTCAAAACTTCAGTTAGCCAAGGCAAAACTTTCACAAATCTAAGATAAAAATCTATAAGAGTTGAAAAGCTCTTAAGCTGAGTTTTATACTAAGGTGTTTTATGATCATGTATAGTGTTTATCTTCTCATTCATCACTTAAATTACTTCTGTGTTCTCAGCATCATGCCATTTTTTTTCACCGATAGTTTTATGTTTTAAAGGAAACTTCTTTGGAAAAGCCAAAGAAGGTAGGCAACGGGGGCGTAATTACAAACATGCTGTAATTTTATGAGCCAAGTATCTACTTATAACTTGCCAAACTTTCATGTCGAAACTTTATCATATAATTATTGTTTCAAAACCTGAAATATCTTTTTTGAATGATGCATATTATTATTCAAGCTTTTGACATGTATCAAAATATCATATGAAAAAACAATACCATATTTTTTTAGAGTAGGGTAAAAATCTTGGTGCTTGTGTTTGTGCATAACTTTCTCTACAACAAAGGGTTTTTAACTTGATTGATATAGACAAAATCCTCTTGAATTTAGAATATTTTTTTAATGATTCATCGTGTCTGATTTCATAACCACCTAAAATTAGTTGAAAAATTATAATTTCTATATTCACTGTGGATAGATTGCTTATATTCAACTTCTTTTGTGTTTGATCTTACAGTATTTTTTTGAACATATTTAGGGTTTCTATTACACTAATATCCATGATGAATACTTGAAGATTACAAATTTTTTTCACATGCAGGTGGATTAGTTCTTTGTGCTTCAAGTTCTACAATTTCATTATTGATGTTTGAAGGATATGAATAGGTTGAAAGTAGTGAAATTCGTTCTGATAACATTTATTCTCATGTAGAACACTATGTGTGTGTTTTAAGAATGATGTAAAAACTCATAAACATTATTGAAATAAAATCAAAAATATGAAAATGAGACAAATGTATATTAATACTCATGATACAATCCTCTAACACCCCCAATATTATATTGTATGCTTCCACTTTTCATGATGTTTCCAAAATAGGCGATAAAATTCAAAAGATAAAAAATCAGGACTGGTCTTGATCTTCAATGTTTTGAATTTGTTGCCTATTTGACTATATACTGTCAATTGGATTTGATTCTTGTTGAATTTGGGTATATGGTATGGAAGTTGAGTACTTAAGTTTCAACCTCAATTTTCCTACCTCGTTTTATTTTCATTTTCTTACTTCTAACGCAAAATTTTTATTGAAGCTTGTTGTTTGTATGAATAATAGTTCTATTTTTTCTTACACCTCATGTGGATCTAGCTTTCTTAAGTTTTCTCCATCACACTCATGATAGCATTTAGTAAGTCATCCATGTGTATTGATGTCTCCACACTTCCTATCAGTCATTTTCATACAAAGTAAATATGATGACTATTCAACCTTTCATCAAAGTAGTAAAAAAAGGTAAAAGTGAAACTAGAAAATTTTTAAAATATTCTTCATTATATTTTCTCACAAAAACTCTCTTTACATTTTCTTCTGTCAATAAATTGTCATAATCTTTCCATATGTATAGAATTGAACAGGCCATGTGGTGCACGAATCACATTCATTGAATATTCAATATAGAATGTAGATTGTGCAATCCTTCGGAGGAAGAGTGAATCCCTTATAACTTTCTCAATTCGTAACGTCTTGACTCAGTTAGGGTCTTGTTGGAAAGAGCTTGCGACGCTCGTTCCAACGAGACCAAGAACTCTTGAAACGGATAAGGCGTCACTGAGTTATGAGCGTCGAAAGTGGCTGTCATGGTTAGGAGAGACCTTCGGCGTTAACATATAGAAAGGCCTTCGGCGTTAACATATAGAGGGGCCTTCGACGATAACAGATAGAGAGGCCTTCGGCCCAAGGAGTTGCAAGTAGGAGGCCTGCGCATAGGCGAGTTGCGAGTGGAAGCCTGTGTATAGGCAAACGCATTTGGTGGAAAAGTAAAACCGTCATAACTTTCTCAATTCTTAACGGTTTGACTTAGTTAGGGGCTCGTTGGAAAGAGCACAACACGCTTGTTTCAACGAGCCCAAGAACGTTTCAAACGAAGCAGGGATCTGTGAGTTATGAGCGACGGGGTGACTGTTATAGATAGGCGACTCCATGCGGACGGGAGACTGCCTGCGCATAGGCGAGCGCCTACGCATAGGCGAGACTCACCTCCGGTGCAGCGCAAGAAAGGAAAGGAGCCGGCAGAAGATCCGCCTTCGGCTCAAGGACCTTCGGTGCCACGTGGCAGAAGATTCCCGATGGCGGAAGTTGGCGGGATTATGTCAAGTGTGGGACGCAGAACGGCGTGGCGTGAAGTCGCACGTGAGGAGCAGGCCGTTACCCATTATCGCGGGAACGGCATTCAAGCGGCATGTGGATCCCCCGGACCTCGGATTTTGGAAAAGGAATTTTGGCCTAGGTTCAGAGATCTTGCTGGGCCCATATCTTTAGGATGGACGGTTGGATGGATCTGAAATTTGGTGGGGCCGTTGGTCTCAGCCGGCCACGCATGCTTGCAAATTTTCAGCCTCAGATCTTGGATGTAAAGACGCTTGCGGCTCTGTACAGTAGGCTTAGGATTCAGATTTAGGGTTAGGGCTAGATTTAGGTTGTAAGTTAGAGGGGAAGGCAGCCGCCGACTCCTCAGGTGTAGGATCTGTTGCGGCTCGCACCATGGCATTGCAGTGTAGTGTTAGTTAGGACTTAGAAGGTATAAAGTAGTTCAAGGCGTCTTGCCTTGAGATTTCTCCAGTTTCGGATGTGCAGATCAGGAACTCATTTTCTCTGCGTGTTTGTGTCCTTAGTTTTGTCACCACGCTAGAGGAGCTACACCTTAGCGATCCGCATTGTGTAGCTGAAGGACTTCGGCCGAATGTTCAGAGCTAGTACATTGGTTAGAGACTTGAGTAGTTCGGATCTACACTTGCGGGTGATTGCCGATGCTCAGAGCCAGTGACTAGTTAGATACTTGAATAGTTTCGCCCCTACACCTTCGAGTGTTTGTTCCTGATTGTACTCCTTCGGGATTTTTCCCCTAAATGCCAAAGTGAAGTTTTGCTACTTCGTGTAAGCCTTGGTTGTAAATTCAGGTTACGCTGCAGCAGGTGCCTTCAGGTAACCCTGTAGTATTTTTGGGAATGACAAGTGCATAAGAATTCAAACTCTTCAATAGACTGTTATGGTGTGTTACTGGAACGTTTCTCAGTGAGTCCCTCCGTGAGAGCCTGTGTTCTCTGCGCGTTTTGTGAGTTGAGAGTGTTGTTCACCGTGTGTGAGTGACTTCGATCCGAAGTAGGAAGTCCAAACCGGGTTCCCTACGCTAGCAGAAAACTAGTGGAAGGGTTGTAAAAGCCGGAGTTGGGAGTCACTACCCACAGCTTTGCCGAGTGCACTTGCGAGAGACTTCCCCCTGAAATCTTGAGTAGAGGTCCTAACGGATCTTTGGGTTGTGTTTCTGTAGTTTCAGGTGTGTGTGTGTGTGTGTTACGCTGCACTGTGCGACCTCCGAGTGAGCTCCGAGTGGAAACTTGCAGTATTTCTGGGAGTGACAGTCGCCTGAGAATTCAAACTCCTCAATAGTCTGTTAAACGTGACACTTTGTACCCTGTGTGTTCCTCTGTCCCTGTGGGTTCGACCTTTCTACCACTATATTGCAGTTTTAGCCTTTAGTGGGTTATTACAAAACCCACGTTACATTCAGACGTACATGTGATATATTTTATTTCCTTCACCGGAAGAGCAATACTACTCAAGAATTGCAAAAATCTAATTTCAGCCTTCTAGACTACGTCTCACAACTCTCCTGCAAGAAAAGTCTAGAATTTCCTTGAAGTACACAAGGAAAGCTGGCTGCTAGAAATCTACATGCATCACACGAGTAAAGTACCACTAACTTGCGTCCCATCAGCCATGAGGAAAAGAAAACGGACACTTCGTCTCGGGCTTTAAGCTTGTAATCTCCTGATGCCACCCCCCCCCCTCTGAACTCTCTAACACCAGATTATATAGCATGCAAAAAGTCCTAAGCACCCCCGAAAGGCCAAGGCCAAAGCACCCTGAGCCCCTCTCCAAGGGTCAAAGAGTATTTCCACGAATAAAACACTGAAAACCCATATTGTCTCACCTAAAAATAGTCTCACCCATAAACCTGTCTCTTCACTCTCGATGAGGTAACTTGATCCTTGGTGATGTCCAGGAATCATACCCTTCATATCACTCCAAGTCCGAAGTCTGAATTCTCTTCGTTCGAAGTCTGAAGTCCATAAAACCTTGAGCCGAAGTCCAAAGAACTTTGAGGCGAAGTCCGAAAAACCTTGAGCCGATTTGTACCAACCACTTCCAACACTCATAACTCAATGATTCCTCATCTAATTCAAGAGTTCTTGGGCTCGTTAGAACAACCATGCTAAGTTCTATCTATTGAAATTCTATTTAAGTCGATTGTATACGAATAGAGAAATTTATAAGATATTTATTCTATCAGATCAAAACTATTTATTGAAAAAACTAAAAAAAATACTACTATATTTTCTATCTAAAAAGTAGCCACCTCACAGGGTATGAAGAGAGTAATTCACTCAAAAAAAGATCTAACTCTAAATATGAGAAATACATAGAATAATTCTCATCATACTTGTAAAGATATGTCAAATACTTACACGAAAATACGTTATATTCTCTAAAATCTAATTCACTTTTAGTGGATTGATGCCGAATAACTCTAACAAGCATAAAGATTATTCAAATATTGCTCTGAATTAACTATTATACTCAGACCTTACTTAATAAATATATGGATTGTTAACATGTTGTTGTTAAGTATATGTCAACAATACATAAAGATGAATGTGTTAACTAGGATATTCGTTACCAAACATAAATATCTATGAAGTGGGGACTATAGATAGTTCATTATAAGGTGATTATAATTCCATTTTGAGTAATTTTTAATTTATTTTTAACTAACTATAGATGGTTAGAGTTTCATTCTATAAATTAATTATGATGAAAATGTTCCAACTGTTCAAAATTTGAATTGGAAACTATATCTGATGGTATTCATGCTGATTAAGTAGATGAATTTTAAGATGTACAAATGTTTTACGTTTTTTAACCTATCTATCTCTGTCATTGCAGGGAAGTGAGAGCCGGAGACTAGATGAAATTCGATGAAGCGAAGATTTAGCACACGAGACCTGACCTTGAAGACCTAAGTGTTTTTCGTAATCGAGGTCAACTCCACGTAAAATTTCTATTATTATCTACAGTTTTTCGTTCCGACGGTTTGTGTTTTTGAGAGCAATACGTATTAGAAAGTATTGGTTTGTAGTCCAAGAAACATGACTGTAAACTTAAGACCTCTAGAGTCTCCATTCACATCATCCGTCTTAAGCATTTTGACACAAGAGAAACGGGCCTATTCCACATATGATACAGCGTGACGATAGTGGCCCTAGGCTTTGAACAGTTTGCGTCGCATGGGGTGTGGGTGTTATGATATGGCCGTGACGTTCATCATCAGTCATCCAGATAAGTGTCGAACGCGAGTTGGATACCCTGGCCTTCCACGAGTAGTAACGCACTTCCAGCTCGTCTGCCAAATTAGTAAAGTTGTGAAAAGTGAATGCGTGAGTTCGACACGTTTGGAACGTGGTCGGTGCTTTGCAGAGCATAGTAACTTAATAATAATACTGCAATATTAATACTGTCTGGATATACCTCCAGACTAAGGTAAGCTGACTCCTCCCTCGTCCAGCTCCAGTACGGACCTCTCATCATCCGGATTATGCCAAGATAAAGAGCACGAGGAAAAGATCCACATTAAATCCAAGCCACGAAGATTTTCTTTTTTCATTCCACTCGCGCTGTTCTGCGCAAGCTACTACCGTAATTGGCAAACGTCTCCAAGAAGACTCCACGAGGAGGAACACTGTGGAAAGCGGCATAGATATTTTCGGAATGTGTCGACGTTTGCCATCCAGAGTATCTCGCATAGAGCGAACTGATTCGTCGCTTGCAGGGTTCGTATCCGCACGGGTAAGGCCTAACAGATTTCAAGTCTGTTGCCTTAACCACTCGGCCAAATTGATTGGATGACACAACACTTTTTTTTGAATTTTTTTAAATGTAGTATTCATCCTGACGTTGCATTAATTAGAGGGTATATTTCCGGATATACTCAATGTAAAGGGGGAGGTGCAGAAGATATTTTTTTCCTTTGCATATATTCATCGAATAAGATATTGAGCCTTAGCCGGTTGTTGCGGTTATAAGCAGTATTGCGTTTAAAGTGTAAGGATACTTGACAACTGCTTAGTCAGGGCAGTGGGTTACACTCGTAAAATGATCAGCAGAGCGATTTCATTCTATTATAAAAATACTTAACTTCCTACTCTCTCGAACTCGGTAAGCGCATTGTTTTTCTTTAGCTCGTTTCAAGCGAGTCGAGCTGCACTTTTTTTTTACCTTCTTTTCTCCCTAAAACCTTCTAAATTATATTGTAGGATTTTGTTGTGAAAGGTGAAGGAAGTGCGTTTCTCTGATCAAATCTCTGATTACGGTCTGCCGTGATACTTCAAATCTGTTTGTACTCTGAATGTAGCTTGGTGCTGAGGGAGGGAAAATTTGTTCAATTGTCTGGATTCGTGTCTGACTGTTCCCAGAAGGCTGGCCTTTCATATTGTTCGTTGTTCATTGCACCAGATTGCTGTGGCAACCACCACCTCCGTGGACTAGCACGTTCTACTTCTGTGGATATATGACCATCGTCGCCAAGGCGTCGACACGTTCTACATCGTCGTTGAAGGGGAGCTTGAATCACCGGCGAAGCTCTCCAGTCTTCGAAGTTTACCCGGGAGTATGCTCCAGGCAATGCTCCTGTACATTTCATTTTATGCATTTCCTGGGTGTGTATCTTCCATGTTAATGTTTATCTTCCACCACTGATTGTGCAGGGCGTGATGGCGAACTCCCGTACCATGAAGTTGCGCGAAAATCAGCTAAAAAGGTTGATGACTCCTCTGGAAGTCAATGGTTGACATATAGTTTCATATGAATTAGCGTCCAGTTTTGGCTGTTCACTGTCAATCGAAGAAGCAAAGTTTCCTTCGGTCATGGAGATCCAAATGATAGAATTCTTGTTGCTACTTGAGCAGTTGTAGTTGAACACTACGTACCGTCAGAGTCCAATGATTTTCTGAAGCTTTTATGGACAGAGCAGTCCCATATGGAAAGGAAATTGGCTTCTGGACTATCAGTACAAACCTTGCAACTACCAAAAGTACGTTAGGCAGGCATTAAATCTTGAAGCAGCTACATATACGGCCAGGGTAAGCATCGAGGCATTAAGTTGAGGCAAAATGCGTGTGAAAATGGTACTATGAGAAACTATATATGTCCTTTAACCTTTTGCATGATCTCGTGATAGCTCTCGTGTGTAAGGTCTTTCACTAAAACGTAGAAATATTTCTGAAGATTCGTAAACCTCATGAACGGCGGGATATTAACCCCAGGATGTTGCATGTCAGTGTCTACGAGTTGATTAATCCTGGAGGAGAAACGCACGATTCTCTTGCCTCTACACTGGAGGGCTTCAGTGAATCTGTTGACCTTGTAGTATTTCCACAGTATGTCAGCACATGGGGTCGTCCTTTTAAATAAAAAGCTCGTCTGCTGTCAGTTTATGTCTCACAAACTGCTTAAAATACTAAACCTCTCAGCTTGAGGATGCCTCAAGGCATCCTGGAAATCGTAAGAAGCATTCTGATTCTCTCTAACCTCAACAAAGCCTGCTTGTGTGCTGCAGGAAAACGTTGTCGAGAGTGACGGTGTTCAAGACCCTTCACAGACGTCCTTTGGTGAAAACTGGTCACCGTTTCCTAACTTAGGGGATCTGGATCTTTCTACGCAGGTTGAGCACGGTGAGGCTCCACCTCTTTATGAAGCTCCGAGTGGAGTGAGTTATCATATTCATTGGAATACATTGCACTGTCTCATCTCAAAGATATTGCAGGAATTTCAGTCTGTCAGTCTCGAATATTATGTTGCTCAATTCATCTGAAAAATGTCGTCGAAGGAGTTCAGAACTTTGCTCTCTTGCTCTTGTTAAAATTTTGGTATTGCACAGGCGTTCATCGCTGCCAAAACCTTATCAGACGAAAAGTTGTTCCAGTGGTAAGTCACAGTGACCTATAACCTTCAAATTTTCCTGCAGTCAAGCTCTAAGCTGCAGTATTGCCTCGACGGTTATAAAGGAAGACGAATTTTATCAGAGCTATCAAGTGAGACGTCTCCTCTCTAACGGTGGCAGGTACAAGGATAATGTGGTCTGGCAAAATAATTATCTGATCCATAAGCTCGTCCAACGGAGTATACTTGTGCGGAATCATATACCCCAGGTACTGGTACATAAAAGATCTTGAAAGCACAAGTCATGTAATATTGAACGAAATTTGTTTACTCAATACATGTCCCGTCCGAAGCAAACAGACAAAATTTGATTACTGGTATCAACTAATTCTCGTCGATGTCCTATATCCTAATCCTTAGACTCAGCAACAACCACACTACACTCACAGATGCTGTAATTCTTTCAGATCCTTGGAACCCAAAATACAGAGCTTTCTTGGTCACTTCATGACACTCTTCTGGTAGAGATGTCTACACTGCATTGTCTCCATCTCTGTTCCAAGGTCTCCAGTTATTATTGGTGGATTTATTAAATTATATCACACTTGAAGACTGCTTTTCATCATCTGAGAGCAATCACTATCACCCATGCACGGGACAAAAGTAGTAGGCGACCAGGTATAGAATCTGCGAACTGTAAGTGACTTTGTCTTGAGAAAATAATTCATCTGAAATCATCATAGGTAGTTCTTTTTATAAGTATTTTTGCGTAATTAAAAATGAGTTTTCCATCAGTTACTCAACTCTCGGCTCGGTGTTGGTATGCATTGCAAAGAGCATGCACAACGCTTTTATTGACGATGTCCAGGCCAGATGACAAGGTGGTACATCTGATCCTACTTGGCTTATTTTCGCATACAGAAAATAACAGCCTGAGCAGCCACACGTAGTATTACACATTAAGCTGCCAAAGCTGCACCTCGCGACAGAAAGTAAGGATAGGCAGACAAAGGGACAGTAAGGGGAGGCAGACAAAAGGACATTTTGTGCTCGAAGACGACACTGCAGGAGGGCTTGTTTAGGTGCTAGTGTTGCTCTGCATTATTATCAGAGGACCATCGTAACGATGACGTTGCAACATGTCAGTTGGCAACATTGATCATCTTCTCCTCTGTTTTGGAAGTGTACGTAGCTCCTTGCGCCGTGAGCCAGGCCACCTTTTCTGAATCGGGAACATTCGTAAGCTGCTCGTAGAGCCCCATTGCGTTGTCCTTGATGAGCATCCAGTTACCTTCACCAGAATTGTAGACGATGGCGTTTGGATCCATAACGTTTTTGCAACCGGAAGAGTCGTCGGTGCATGCCTGCTGCTCGTCATTAGAAACGTCAGCCAAAAGCTGACGGCGCCGACAAATTCTGTTCCAGCGACCACCAGTAAAACGGAATCCAGAAGCGCAGAAGGTCCCGTCAGAGCTGAAATATTCGGTGGTACAGAAGCCACCGGTATATAAGGTGGTCGATTTACAGGAGTTCGAGTTTTGGACCCTCAGTGAACGTCTCCATAAAGCGGCGGGTAAACCGCAACAGACGTTCTCAGCGAGACCGTAACATCCCACACCTGTTCCTTGACAAAGTAGTTGCGAGTAGAACAGGCAGTCCACTGCTCCAGTGGAATGCAACCTCGACAACGCTAGCACCAAGGCAGCCAACAGAACAGATGGAATTCTTCCTCTCAAAGTCGTCATACTCTCCATGATTTGCACTCAATCGAGAGCGCCTGGTCGTGCGCAGCAGACAACCCGGAAATGCATGTCAAGAGAATAAGCTGACGACCGAATTCATGCACTTTCACGACGACAGAAATCCTACGAGGGCTCCTCAAGAAAATCAGCAAATAATGCACACGAGCTGAACTGACTCTGATCATACTATGAACTCAGAGGATCCTTACCGTGCTGTGGATTAGTCGAAGCAGACAGCTAGCTGGGGTCGTATTCTGATTCTCAGACTGATCGTGGTTGAGATAATGAGGCTTCATACAAAATATGTGACGTTTTATAGTGGCTCTGAGCTGAGATTCAATAGCTAAAACAATTATACAGCACAGACCGCTCTCGGACAGATCGGTTGGAACATTGTATACACAAGAACTATGATAACAGATATCTAGGGACATCAACATCCTGAGTTACTATTTATCTCATATTTGTTGTACTGTAACACATATTCGGCCCTAAAACTGCTTCAAAGTAGCACCTGACGATTGCCGCGGTCAAGTACAATGTCTGCGAAAACTCGTGCTCGTAAGAATGTCTTATTATATAACTGTAGAATCACTGTCGACATGAAGTCAAGGTCCATTTGATTATTTTTTTCCCCAATAGAATCCACTACAGGAGAATTTCTCGGTGGGTCATTGACTTTGATGACGAGAGTCAGGGTTGCAAGATGATGGTAAGATTTTGGATAAACATGGATCATGTCAAATATAATCCATCCTAGACTGCGAGATTAAGTAGAATACTGCCCGTGTCCAGAGTTTCGATGCAAGCTGCATTGGAAGCTGAGAGCTTATGAGGCCTATGATGATATCTTGTATATAACTTGAAGCTTTATCTTACTCTTACAATGCTCCTCAATTACGTACAGAATGATTCTATCCAGCCTAGCTTGCACCCGGATGTAAGATTCTCTATCCCCAAGGTCGATCTTAGTATTGTAACCAGAAGTAGATTGAAACACCCTGGATCTTTATCACAGTACGGCGGACATTAGTGCTCGAGACATGTTGTGGTGACAAATAAAATGCTTCTGAGTAGCAGAGAGAGATTTTGACTCAGGTTTTGTGCAGCTGAATCGAGGACAACTTGGCCTTTGTACTGACACGTGGTGGTGAGGTGGCAGAAGCAAGACTGAGTGCGCAGAAAAAACAAAAATGTCGATGCAGACCACGAGCTTGTAGAGTCGTACTTTATGTGTGTGGGAGAGCGCAAGATCATGAAAGATATGTATGCCAGCGTCATTTATGGCCTTTTGAACTAGGCAGCTATATTTGCAGGATGTATCCATCGTCTTAGAGTCGTCTGGGGATAACAAATGCATGCAGTTGCATGGATCTGCGGTGGTGGGCTCTCTTTGGCCTTCCGGAGAAGCTAATCGTCAAACGAAGACATTCTTTACACAGTTTTCAGATCTCCACAGAAATTTTAGAAAACCTTACCCGCGTTCCAAACGTACAGAAGATAGTGGTAGATGTGGAGTCTGAAAAATTGTAGATCGGGTCATTCATGGCCTAAAATTCCGAAGACAATTAGGATGAACATCAGACCACAGCTTGTATTTGAGGTTTGGGATGCTGTCTATCCGGATAGTTGAAATTTTTTGAAGCATGGTATCAATTTACTGTGCAGTCTATAGAGAAGAGATTAGCTAAACTCCGGATGTAATCACACTTTGTCGGCGATCAGACGTAATTTACTGGAGAGGCAGGCCTAAATCAGCAGCAGGTTGTAACCACCATAAACTGCAGTGTTACAGCGAACGATCACGTTAAACATTTTTGGTCGTTGATCGTTAGCGGGGAAAAAATGGCAATTCAGACATCGAAAATTGTTTACAGGGCCCAGGGCAGCGCTCTCTCCAAAATTCTGTTATGAAAATTTGTCTGCTTGTAGTTAAAGTATTCATCATCCTTGCAATTAGAGTTTTAATAGTTACCTCGAGCTTTGCAAATCGCCGCTAGTTAGGAAACGGAAACTCTTGGATATTGGCACCCAACATAAGAAAAATGGAACGGACATGTTGGTCTAGAGTCCTTCATTGAGGTTGAAAACTTTACCCATGCCCATGAGTGGGTCAATAGTCCCTGCCCATTGTAATTTCTCCATGCAAATCGCCCGCTAGCTAAGAAACGGAAACTCTTGGATATTGGCACGTTAGTACATGAGTGTACATGTTAGTATCATTGTCTTGCATTGTCCTTCAAAACTTTGACCATGAGTATGTCAATACTACTTACCATGATACTTTTTCCATACCTATTATTCTATCATTGTTACTTGGTTACACTTAATCAGATAGATATGAGTTAGACTGAGCTATCTAACTCATATACACTATGCATACTAGCTAGGATTGGAATCATACCAAAATTTGTTGGGGCATGCCCATGTCCACTTTCAAGATCAAAAGGTATGGTCCATGCCCCTTATTATAGTATGTACATTTGACCGTATCAAAAAAATATATATTTATGTAACTAAAACACTAAGTAGTATCAATCAACACCGAAATGAGACCTTAAAACCCAAAATCACTGAAAACAATTTTATTTCCTACTTATACCACAATCTATAACTCTTAAATATACGTCTATAACCCTAAAATATACATATATATATACATAAATATACATTTTTACATATACAAGTATGTCTCGCATGTTAAATACGGATTAGGCATGCCCCGTGCCCTCGCTCCGTGCCATGCCCTTTGAGGTTGTGTCTCAACTCTAATACTAGCCATACCCATGGTATGGGTGGGTATTGGGTACCCATTAGAGGACTCGGTTTTTGCATAGATGAGCTGAAGTAAAATAAAATTGTTTATATATTGGACCCCACAATTTATGGATGAGATCATTCATAAGGTCTCAGAAAAATATAAATCTCAGCCATTTTTGTTTGTGGCTTGGCTTTAGTCGATGAGGCGGCATTCCGGTGGATCCTCTTAGAAAGCTCGAGAATAAGAAAGCTTTCCAGCTCGGGTAAAAAGGGGAGATCAATTTAATCACATCCTCCTGGTACGAACATATTTACTTAGTTTAGAGTTTTCCTTTGTTTTTGGAATACTGGTAGTTTTTTTCGGAGTAAATTTCCTGAGCAGTAGGATATAGTAAAAGACACTTAAGATTAATAAACGAGATTGATGAGATTAAATTGACGAGATTACAAAAACTATCCGGTGCTTAGAAGTTAGCGTCAATGCTTTGTCATCAAGGGCTTAATAATCATTAAGGCGTGGTGATTTCGCTTGGGAGAATAGGGATCTGTGTAAGAGTAGTTAGAATTAGCAATTAAACAATTTTTCCAAAATATATGAGTAGCACTAGCTATGAAAGTTGTCTTCTTCTGATTAGCATCATAGGTAGTCAAGTAAAACGCAATCACTGTTCACTTAAAACTATTCAATGTGATTAGATTGGATTAATTACTTGCAAATTGCATTTGAGTAAGCATCCACTAGCTGTTCAGAATAGACAAAATCAACGGGAAATAGCATTACTGTGGCTATTACTCGATTCCAATTGTAGTAGAGCGGATCTATCTAGAATCAGTGAATATTTTGACTTTTAAAAATTTTCTCAATTCGACATGAGATTGGGTTCTGGTAAAAGTTTTGCATGCGATTTTGGCGGAATTGGGTGATCCTTGGACTGTGGAGAATAGAGAAAAATGAGAAAAACATAATTTGACTTTAAGATCAGAAATCGTTCTTTCTCATCATGGGATAAAACTGAAATTTGCACTATCTTCGGCATTCTTAGTATAACCTTATATTATAAACGTGTGAACAGAGGTGCTGGTTTTTTAAGGTGAAATCAACATGACTGAGGAGTACATGTCACATAAATCTGAAAAATAAATTATCAGCAGCGATATCTTTTATTTCTGACTCCTCGTAATTAGTAGGAAGAGAAAAAGTGGTAATGCTTTCTATGAAAATGGAAAAGTGTCGTGAGCAGTTCGTCTATCTAGTCTCCGTACAAACTTGCGTGTCTTCAAGTTCCAGAGGGTGCACCATCATTCTGCACCTCTTCACTTCATTCCCGTATTTTATTATTTGGTTCCCAGTTTGAGGTGATCGATTGTGTCGACATATTTCGAGAACTGAGTAGTCTAGTCACATACTGGACCACTTTTCAATGCAGATGATAGGCTCATGTGCAAATCATGGTACTAATGAATGTTATCTTATATTGGATGTAGGGTTGGAGGCACCGCCAAAAAGGCATGCCCCCGGGCGAGGGCATGGGGGTATGCTTCATTTGCATTTTGTATATGGGGTATGCCTGTATGTATATATATATTAATCCTAATGTAACTTCGGAATATACGTGTATGATTCTTTTTTTATTTCTATTCAGGTGCGAAACTTTTGATGAACTCAGTCCCAGGTCTTAAATATCTGGAAACAGCACTCAGAATCTGGTGTAGCGAAAACGTGAAAATTCTCTGGTGTAATGGTCTGGTACTTAGAATGTGATATACTAAGTTATATAGTGCATGTGGAGATCATCTCGAAGTATACTGTGCGATGTTCTGTAAATTATAAAACATCGTTCAATATATTCTAACCATAATTAATTGTATATTAATTATATTTTAGTTAAAATTACTTATTATAAGTGTATTCACATATTATATTTAAATTTATATATATTTCGTAAATATTGGAAATATACGTATTGTGATACGGGCATGACTGGGGGCACGGGGTATGCCTTTTGATCTTGAAATGGAGCGGGCACAGGCATGCCTGGAAAAAATTGGCCGTGCCTCCAACCCTAATTGGATGGCATGATCTCATCTGGACGTTAGACCCAATCAGAACAATCGTTCAAGCATAACGTCCTGTTGACTCGTAGAGATGTCGCTGCGGACGAAGCCGTTGTGTTGCACTTCACGTATTCGAAATTTTCTGATTTGACTGCCATGCGTTCGCTGTATGACGAGTGCCAAGCAGTACCCAAGCTTGCTCGAAAATGCTTTCTTAATGAGTTCGACAGCTCGGTGACGCTCCACCTCTTTATGAAGCACCGAGTAGTGTGAGTTATCATATTTATTCAAGTAAATGCACTGTCTCATCTCAAAGAAATTGGAGGTCATCAGCCTGTCAGTCTCAAATTTATTTTGATCAATTCGTTTGAAAAGATTGGTCGAAGGCGGTCAGAACTTTGGTTTCTTGCTCTTGTTAACCTTTTGGTATTTCATAGGCGTTCATCGGTGCTAAAACCAATCAGACGAAGATTTGTTCGAATGATAAGTCACAATGACCTTTAACCTTTAAATTTTCCTGCAGTCCAGCTCTAAGCTGCAGTATTGCCTCGACGGTTACAAAGGAACACGAATTTCATCAGAGCTGTCAAGTGAGACGTGTCCTCTCTGATGGTGGCAGGGACAAGGATCATGTGGTCTGGCAAAATAAGACTCTGGTCCATAAGCTCGTCCAACGCAGTATACTTGTGCTGATCCATATACCCCAGGTACTGGTAGAATAGATCTTGAGAGCACTAAAATTAAACAAATTTTGTTTACTCAATACATATCCTGTCCGAAGCAAACTGGTATCAAGTAATTTCCTCGTTGCCCTATATCCTGATCCTTAGACTGAGCAACAACCACAATACACTCTCTGCAAATCAGAGATGGTCATATGTAACTCCCAGCTGTTTTCACAATAGCCTGTTTCTTTTGCTCGTCTTTCCTTCCTCCATGGTGTTACCTCGTAACACATCTTGATCAGAAGTTAGGTTTTTGAACGCTGACGCAAATAGTTCCACGAATCCTCGAACAGATTATATAATCCAAGGACTCAGAGAGGTAGGATTCTTTCAAGAGATCATAGAAGCTGGAAGTCAAGCGTTTTAAGACTCTCAGATGATCGAAAAGTTAGAACTGAAGGAAATGGTAAGACTGGGACAGGAAGCCGGAAAATTTAAGCTTGAAATGACAAGCTAGAGATTTTCAAAGAAGGGGTAGGGAGAAGTAGTCGAAAGGCAGGATAGGTCCGATTTGGAGGAACAGTTAGATGATCGGCGGCAATCAGGCGCATCCACCCATCACCCAGCTCGACCTCAATCATCACCCGGACTTCAGTTGAACTCCATTGACTGCAACTCTGTTCCAAGCTCTCCAGTTATGATTGGTGGATTGATAGATTATATCACAATTTAAGACTGCTTTCATCATCTGAGAACACTCACTATCACCCATGCACTGGAACGACTCATTGGACAAAAGTTGTAGGCGACCAAGTATAGAATCTGTGAACTGTAAGTGACTTTGCCTTGAGAAAGTTATTCATCTGAAATCTTCAAAGTTAGTTATTTTTTCAAGTATATGCGGAATAACAAATGACATTTCCATCAGTAACTCAATTCTCGTTCCGGTAAATGTACAATGTTTGCACTGCAAAGAGCATGCACAACGGTTTTATTGACGATATGCAGGCCGGATCAGAAGGCGATACATCTGATCCGTGCCTGCTTTAGTTCCACGTACAGGAAAAACAGCCTGAGCAGCTACACACAGTATTACACATTAAGCTGCCAAAGCTGCACCTCGCGATAGAAAGTAAGGGGAGGCAGACAAAAGCACATTTAGTGCTCGAAGACGACACTGCAGGACGGCTTGATTAGCTGCTAGTGTTGCTCTGTATTATTATCAGAAGACCATCGTAACGATGAAGTTGCAACATGTCAGTTGGCAGCATTGATCATCTTCTCCTCAGTCTTGGAAGTGTACGTAGCTCCTTGCGCCGTGAGCCAGGCCACCTTTTCTGAATCGGGAACATTCGTGAGCTGCTCGTAGAGCCCCATTGCGTTGTCCTTGATGAGCATCCAAATACCTTCGCCAGAATTGTAGACGATGGCGTTTGGATCCATAACGTTTTTGCAACCGGAAGAGCCGTCGGTGCATGCCTGCTGCTCGTCATCAGAAAAATCAGCCAAAAGCTGACGGCGCCGACAAATGGTGACCCAGCGACAACCAGTAAACCGAGATCCAGTAACGCAGAAGTTGCCGACAAAGCTTCCCCATAGGGTGGTACAAAAGCCACCGGAGTATATGCTGGTCCTTTTACAGGAGTTCGAGTTTTGAACCCTCACTGAAGGTCTCCATGAAGCGGCGGCTAGGCCGCAACAGGCTCCCTCAGTGAGATTGAAACATCCCACAGCTGTTCCTTGACAATTTGCTAGCGTGTAGAACAGGCAGTCCACTGCTACAGTGGACTGCAACCTCGACAACGCCAGCACCAAGGCAGCCAATAGAACAGATGGAATTTTTCCTCTAAAAATCGTCATACTCTCCATGATTTGGACTCGATCGAGAGCGCCTGGTCGTGCGCAGCACACAACCCGGACATCCATGTCAAGATATTAAGCTGAGGACGGAATCATGCACTTTCACCAACGACACAAACCTTTGAGCCTCCTAAAGAATATCAGCAAATAATGCACTGGCGAGCTGGACTGACTCTGATCATACTTTGAACTCAGAGCATCCTTACCGTGCTGTGGATTACTCGAAGCAGATAGCTGGCTGGGGTCGTATTCTGATTCGCAGACTGATTGTTATCGAGATGATGAGGCTTCATACAAAATATGAGACCTTTTATAGTGGCTCTGAGCTGAGGTTCAATAGCTAAAACAATTATAAAAGCATACCTGCCACAAACTAAGGCGTTTTCTGTATATGTGAGGAGTAGAAACCGATGTTTGACGGCGTCAAACTCCTAGCGGGAGGACCAGCTACTGGCAAGGTCTCCTTGCCATGTTGATTCGCAGCTATGTTTTGCGAATTACGAAGGGACTTGGATCTTTGAATCCTACATCTAGCTCACGATTTTTGAACTGTTCCATCTTTGTCATCACGACAGCAACATTGGGAAGGCAATGTAAAATCTCAGATGATACTTGTGTTCCAAGTGTAGCATGGTGGTATTCAAAGTCAAATGGTATAGAATCAGCAAAGACATAACCGAGACTTTGGAAATTAATCTGAAAATCTCTTCAGCGAATCGAATAAGTTAGAGAAGGAAATCGTCAAGGAGCGTAGTATTGTTCACATTCAACTGTCGGTTTATGGTGTCAATTTGACAATGATACTTATTGCATGGCAGAGCACAGTTTCCGCCCACTGTAGCTGGTGGATCAGATTGTTGTGGCAAGTACGCTGACCAGTGTCGAAGGATGTCCAATTCTGGAGGTTTGAAGGTTAAAATCCATTGTCATCTTATCAGACTCGTGTCAGGCTCGCCTTGCACTAAATCTCACATACCGAACAATTTACATCGTGACAGATGCGAACGTCTGACACCTTCTGCACCAGTTACTGCTGTTTTGATTGCTGTGAAACGAGAAACGATACAACGCTCGCATAAACTCGACGTGCTATAAAATTGGTCTCTGACGGGCTGGCTGTCTTAACATCTTGAACTGAGAAGAGAAGAATACTTGACTAAGATACAATCTGTCGGAGTATCACCACAAGTGACAGATGTGCTGAAACTTTTCTTTTCGATTTTCTCTTTTATACGTTTGAAAGAACTATTATATTGTCTGTACCAACTGTCTGTAATTTGTTTGTTGCTGTTGTCGAAAATCCTCGATGATCTGCAGTTCATAACCTGAATAACTTCTCTTCTGAATTTAAGGACTTGCCTTGTCTCCAAGTCGGGCAATTTTCTACGAATCAGATTCCAACAGATTTCATCCTACACGATTTAACCCATCAATGATGAGTGATTTTAGTTTTTATGTTCTCGGATTATACATGCGACTTTGTTCTATAATGTGAGAAGTGAATTGTGTTAAACAACCGCAGTTTTTGTCATGACCTACTTGCAGTAGCTTGACTCTACTGGTAAAATATAACCGGAAGTGAGGACTAGACGTTACTGGTGTGACAGACTGCTCTCGGACAGATGCGTTGGAACATCGTATACACAAGAACTATGATAACAGATATCTAGAGGCATATAGATCCTGAGTTACTATTTATCTTATATTTGTTGTACTGTACCACATATTCTGCCCTTTTACTCATTCGAAGTACAATGTCTGCGGAAACTCGTGCTCGTCAGAATGTCTTTTTATATAACTGTAAAATCACTGTCTACATGAAGTCAAGGTCAATTTGATTATTTTTCCCCCATAGAATCCACTACAGGAGAATTTCGTGGTGGGTCACTGACTTTGATGACGAGAGACAGGTTTGCAAGATGCTTGTAAGATTTTGGATAAACATGGATCATGTCAAATATAATTCATGCTAGACTTCGAGATTAAGTTGAATACTGCACGTCCCCAGAGTTTCGATGCAAGCTGCATTGGAAGCTGAGAGTTTCTGAGGCTTATGATTATCTCTTGTATTTAACTTGAAGCTTTATCTTACTCTTACAACGCTCCTGAATTACGTACAGAATGATTCTATCCAGCCTAAGCCTGCACCCGGAGATAAGATTCTCTATCCCCAAGTCGATCTTTGTATTGTAACTAGAAGTAGATTAAAACACTCTGGATCTCTACCATAGTACGGCGGACATTGGTGCTCGAGAAATGTTGTGGTGACAGATAAAATGTTGCAGAGAGAGTTTTGCAATCAAGTTTTGTGCAACTGAATCGAGGACAACTTCGCCTTTGTACTGACACGTGGTGACGGGGTGGCAGAAGCAAGACTGAGTGTGCAGAAAAAACAAAATGTCGATGCAGAACACGAGCTTGTAGAGTCGTACTTTATGTGTGTGGGAGAGCGCAAGAGTATGAAAGATATGTGAGCCAGCCTCTTTTATGGCCTTGTGAACGCCGCAGCTATATTTGTAGGATGTCTCCGTCGTCTTAGAGTCGTCTGGGGATACCAAATGCATGCAGTGGCATGGATCTGCGGCGTTGGGCTGTCTTCGGCCTTCCGGAGAAGCCATTCGGCAAACGAAGACATTCTTCACACAGTTTTCCGATCGCCACAGAAAAAATTTAGAAAACCTTACCAGCGTTCCAAAAGTACAGAAGATAGTGGTAGATGTGGAGTCTGAAAAATTGTAGATCGGGTCCTTGATGGCCTAAGTTTCCGAAGACAATTAGGATGAACATTAGACCAGAGCTTGTATTGAGTTTTGGGATGCTACCAATCCCGATAGTTCATCATTAAGAGCGTTTCTGAAGCATGGTTTCAAATTTACTCTGCAGTTTGTAGAGAAGAGATTTAGCTTAACTCTGGATGTAATCACACTTTGTCGGCGATCAGACTTAATCTCCTGGAGAGGCGGGCCTTAATCAGCGGGTTGTAAACACCATATATTGCAGTGTCCACAGCGAACAATCACGTTGAACATTTTTTGTCGTAGATCGTAAGCGGGAAAAAAAACGCTATTCAGACATCGAAAATTGATTACAGGGCTCAGGGCAGCGCTCGCTCCAAAAATCTGTTATCAAAATTTGTCTGCTTGTAGTGAAAGTAATTTACATCCTTGCAATTAGAGTGTTAATACCTGCCTCGAGCTTTGCAAATCGCCGCTAGCTAGGAAGCAGAAACTCTAAGATTTTGTCACCCAACATCACAAAAATGCGTGCGACCGAGTTATGATAGTTCCGTTTATAGAAAAAACTTGTGACTTCAGCTGTGCTGCATGCGAGTCACCTGGAGCGGATATGTGCGTGTACATATGATCATATGACTTCAGCTGAAGTAAAATAAGACTTTGTATGTGTTGGACCCTAGAATTTATCGATGAAATCATTCATAAGGTCTGAGAAAAATATAAATCTCAGCCATTTTTGTTTGTGGCTTGGCTGTTGTCGATCAGGCGGGATTCCTGTTGATTCTTCTTATTATCCTGTGAATAATAAGAAAGCTTTCCCAGCTCGGGTAAAAAGGGGAGATCAATTTAAGCACATCCACCTGTTATGACCATATTTACCTAGTTTGGAGTAATTCTTTGTTTTTGGAATAATGGTAGTTTTTTTCAGAGTAAATAAAAACGAGCAGTAGGCTATAGTAAAAGACACTTAAGAATAAATAACGAGATTTATGAGATTAAATTGACGAGATTGCAAAATCTATCCGGCATCAATCTTTCGCATCAAAGTCATAATAATCATTAAGGGGTGGTGGTTTCGCCCTAAGAGAATAATTATGTGTGTAGGAGCAGTTAGAATATGCAATTAAACAATATTGGTAAAATATATGAGTAGCACTAGCTATGAATGTTGTCTTGTTTTGATTAGCATCGGAGGTAGTCAAGTAAAACGAGAGATTTGATTGATGGTATCCTTGTGGAAAGTAATTTGTTTGATAGGACACCTCAGGTTTAGTTTTACCATATGGGATCGCACTGTGTGCCGTCGGCCATAGTTCTTGTAACTATGACTGATAGTTATAATGCGGGGATTATAATCAGAAATAAATCCTTGAATATCATTTCTGGTGGATTATCACGGAAACAAATATCGATTTTTCTCGAAGTACAATTTGTTGTGCTTCAATTTTCCCGATTCGCGGATTTCTCTCCTGACTCTCGCCTGCACACTCTTTTCTTAACCCTGCGTATGCGACGAAGGTCCTACCAGAAAGGGGTCCGAGCTCAAATCTCGTGGTCACCCATTTGTGGCGAACAAATAAACTCCGGATGAGCATTTCTTTGCTCGTCACCTTGGGGAGTGGTCGGATACAAAATGACAAAATAAAAACAAGTGAGTGTGATTACTCTGTCCGCAAGTGTGGTTGACTCGTTGCACTCTCTCTAAAACTCAAGTCATTATGAGAACATGGGCGACGGTGCATGGTTCATGGGGTCCCATCGGGTAAAACGATACCTGAAGGGTAACATCAAGCAAATTATTTTCTGCAAGGGTCCCATCAAACAAATCTCTCCAAGTAAAACTCAATCACTATTCACTTAAAACTACTCAATGTGATTAGAGTGGATTAGTTACTTGCAAATTGCATTTGAGTAACCATCCACAAGCTGTTCAAAATGGACAAAATCAACAAAATTTTACTGTGGTTATTACTCGATTCCAATTGTAATAGAGCGGATCCATCAAGAATCAATGAATATTTTGACGTTTCTGAAATTTCTCAATTCGACGTGAGATTGGGTTCTGGTAAAAGTTTTGCATGCGATTTTGGCGGAATTGGGTGATACTTGGACTGTAGAGAAATATGAGAAAATTAAAATTTGACTTCGATATAAAAAATCGTTCTTTTCACCATGGGATAAAACTGAAATTGCACTATCTTCAGCATTCTTAGTATAACCTTGATATTAAAAACTTGTGAACAGGGGTACTGCTTTCCCGACGGTTTTAGGTGCACAAACTGGGATATAGGGGTTTCATAGACTCGGGCAAGTGTTATCCTGCAGTTAGTGTCACGGAAGTTGTTCTTTTCGCTACCAATCTACTCTTTTGGACCCAAGATCCAATAATGTCCGGGCAGCTTCCTGATTCCGAGAAGAAACTCAGATTTTCGGTGGAGCACAGAGATCCTTCTCTTCACTTCCCCGCGGAGCGGTCTAGTTTAACGACTTCAAAACTGTAATAGTTGCGGCCACTAATTCGCAAACTTGACTTGTATGAACACAACTAATTCAATTCTCTTTGAAACGCGTTGGAAAATTTCTGATTTGACTGCCATGCGTTCGTTGTGTGACGAGTGCCAAGCAGGACCCAAGCTTGCTCGAAGATGCTTTCTTAATGAGTTCGACAGCACGGTGAGGCTCCACCTCTTTATGAAGCTCCGAGTAGTGTGAGTTATCATATTTATTCAAGTAAATGCACTGTCTCATCTCCAAAAATTGCAAGATCATCAGCCTGTCAGTCTCGAATTTATTTTGATCATTTCATCTGAAAAGTGTGGACGAAGGCGGTCAGAACTTTGGTTTCTTGCTCTTGTTAACCTTTTGGTATTGCATAGGCGTTCATCGCTGCTAAATCCTTATCAGACGAAGATTTGTTCGAATGATAAGTCACAATGACCTATAAGCTTCAAATTTTCCTGAAGTCTAGCTCTAAGCTGCAGTATTGCCTCGATGGTTACAAAGGAAGACGAATTATCAGACCTGTCAAGTGAGACGTGTCCTCTATGATGGTGGCAGGTACAACGATCATGTCGTCAGGCAAAAGAAGACTCTGGTCCATAAGCTAGTCGAACGGAGTATACTTGTGCGGATACATATACCTCAGGTACTGGTTGCATAGATCTTGAAAGCACTAAAGTTGAACAAAATTTGTTTACTCAATACATGTCCCGTCCAAAGCAAACTGTTATCAATTAATTTCTTCGTTGCCCTATATCCTGATCCTTAGACTGAGGAACAACCACAATACACTCTCTGCAAATCAAAGATGGTCATATGTAACTCCCAGCTGTCTTCACAATAACCTGTTTCATTTGCTCGTCTTTCCTTCCTCCTTGGTGGTACCTCGTAAGACATCTTCATCAGAAGTTAGATTTTTGAATGCTGACGCAAATAGTTCCACTAATCCTCGAACAGATTATGTAATCCAAGGACTCAGAGAGGTAGGATTCTTTCTTGAGACCATAGAAGCTGGAAGTCAAGCATTTGAAGACTCTCCGATGATCGAAAAGCTAGAACTGAAGGAATGGTGAGACTGGGACAGGAAGCCGGAGAATTTGAGCTTGAAATGGCAAGCTTGAGATTTTTAAAGAGGAGGCAGGGAAAAGTAGTCGAAAGGCAGGATAGTTCCGATTTGGAGGAACAGTTAGATGATCGGCGGCAATCAGGCGCATCCACCCATCACCCAGCTCGACCTCAATCATCACCCGGACTTCAGTTGAACTCCATTGACTGCAACTCTGTTCCAAGCTCTCCAGTTATGATTGGTGGATTGATAGATTATATCACAATTTAAGACTGCTTTCATCATCTGAGAACACTCACTATCACCCATGCACTGGAACGACTCATTGGACAAAAGTTGTAGGCGACCAAGTATAGAATCTGTGAACTGTAAGTGACTTTGCCTTGAGAAAGTTATTCATCTGAAATCTTCAAAGTTAGTTATTTTTTCAAGTATATGCGGAATAACAAATGACATTTCCATCAGTAACTCAATTCTCGTTCCGGTAAATGTACAATGTTTGCACTGCAAAGAGCATGCACAACGGTTTTATTGACGATATGCAGGCCGGATCAGAAGGCGATACATCTGATCTGTGCCTGCTTTAGTTCCACGTACAGAAATAACAGCCTGAGCAGCCACACACAGTATTACACATTAAGCTGCCAAAGCTGCACCTGGCGCCAGACAGTAAGGGGAGGCAGACAAAAGCACATTTACTGCTCGAAGACGACACTGCAGGAGGGCTTGTTTAGCTGCTAGTGTTGCTCTGTATTATTATCAGAAGACCATCGTAGCGATGAAGTTGCAACATATCAGTTGGCAGCATTGATCATCTTCTCCTCTGTTTTGGAAGTGTACGTAGCTCCTTGCGCCGTGAGCCAGGCCACCTTTTCTGAATCGGGAACATTCGTGAGCTGCTCGTAGAGCCCCATTGCGTTGTCCTTGATGAGCATCCAGTTACCTTCACCAGAATTGTAGACGATGGCGTTTGGATCCATAACATTTTTGCAACCGGAAGAGCCGTCGGTGCATGCCTGCTGCTCGTCATCAGAAACATCAGCCAAAAGCTGACGGCGCCGACAAATGGTGGCCCAGCGACAACCAGTATACCGACCTCCAGTAGCGCAGAAGTTGCCGTTAGTTCTTAAAACTTCGGTGGTACAAAAGCCACCGGTGTATATGGTGGTCCTTTTACAGGAGTTCGAGTTTTGGACCCTCACTGAAAGTTTCCATTGAGAAGCGGGGAAGCCGCAACAGCCTCCCTCAGCGAGACCGAAACATCCCACAGCTGTTCCTTGACAATTTGCTAGCGTGTAGAACAGGCAGTCCACTGCTCCAGTGGACTGCAACCTCGACAACACCAGCACCAAGGCAGCCAGCAGAACCGATGGAACTCTTCCTCTCAAATTCGTCATACCGTCCATGATTGGCACTCAACTCTGAGCGACTGGTCGTGAGCAGCAGACAACCCGGAAATGCATGTCAGGAGATTAAGCTGACGACAGAATTCATGCACTAACGACAGCAATCCTTTGAGGCTTCACTAGAAAATCAGCAAAATATGCACTGGCAAGCTGAAATGACTCTGATCATACTTTGAACTCGGAGCATACTTACCGTGCTGTGGATTACTCGAAGCAGACAGCTAGCTGAGGTCGTATTCTGATTCTCAGGCTGATCGCTGTTGAGATGATGAGGCTTCATACAAAATATGCGATCTTTTATAGTGGCAATGACATGAGATTCAATAGCTAAAACAATTATAAAAGCTTACCTGCCACAAACTAAGGCGTTATCTGTACATGTGAGGAGTAGAAACCGATGTTTGACGTCAAATTACTAGGGGAAGGACCAGCTACTGGCAAGGTCTCAATATTATACATTTTAGTTCGCAGCTATGTTTCCGAATTACGAAGGGACATTGTTCTTCGAATAGTACATCTTGTTCACGATTTTTTAACTGTTCTATCTTTGTCATCACGACAGCAACATTGGGAAGGCAATCTTTAGCCTTAGCTGATACTCGTGTTCCAAGTGTAGTATGCTGGTACTCAAAGTCAAATGGTTTAGAATAAGCGAAGACATAACCCAGGATTTGGAAAATGATTGTACAATCACTTCAGCGAATTCGGATAAGTTTGAATAAGTTAGAGAAGGAAATGGTGAAGAAGCGTGGTAATTATCACAGTCAAACGTCGGTTTAGGGTGTAATTTTGACACTGATACTAATTGAATGGCAGATCCACAGTTTCCGCCCACTGTCCTCATGTAGCTGGTGGATCAGGTTGTTGTGGCAAGTACGCTGACCAGAGGCGAAGGACCTCCAATTCTCGAGGTTTGAAGATTAAAATCCTCTGTCATCTTATCAGACTCGGGTCAGGCTCGCCTTGTGTCAAATCTCCCATATTGAACAATTTACATCGTGACAGACGCTAGCGTCAGACACCTTCAACACCAGTTACTACTGTCACCTTCAACACCAGACTCGCTACATCGCTTGCAAAAACTCGACGTGGTTTAAAATTGGTCTTAGATGCGTTTCTTGCTTACCGAAGCTGGCTCTCTTAACATCTTGAACTGAGAAGAGAAAATGACGTCGATGAGGTACAATCTGACACAGAATCTATTGTCGGAGTGTTAGAAGTGACAGATATGCAGAAACGTTTCTGTTCAATTTTCTCTTTTATACTTTTGTAAGAACTATTGAAACTGTTTCTGCAAATTATCTGTATTTTTTTTTTGCTGTTGTCGAACATCCTCGATGATGTGCAGTTCATAACCTCAATAACTTTTCTTCTGATTGTTAAGAATTGCCTTGTCTCCAGGTAGGGCAATTTTCTACAAATCAGATTCCAATAGGTTTCATCCTACACAATTTAACCCATCAATGATGAGTTATTTTAGATTTTATCTTCTCAGATTATACATGCGACATATTCTATAATGTGTTAGAAGAGTTCTGTTAAACAACCGCAGTTTTCGTTATGACCTACTTGCAGTAGCTTGAGTCTATTGGTAAAATATAACCGGAAGTGAGGACTAGAGGTTACTGGCAGCACAGACTGCTCTCTGACAGATCGGTTGGAACATCGTATACACAAGAACTAGGATAACAGATATGTAGGGACATATCGATCCTGAGTTACTATTATCTTATATTTGTTTTACTGTACCACATATTCGACCCTAATACTGATTCAAAGTAGCACCTGATGATTGCCGCGCTCAAGTACAATGGCTGCGGAAACTCGTGCTCGTCAGAATGTCTTACTATATCACTGTAAAATCACTGTCTACATGAAGTCAAGGTCCACTTTATTCAAGGCCCATATAACCCACTTAAGTAGAATTTTGTAGTGGGTCATTGACTTTGATGACGAGAGTCAGGGCTTCAAAATGTTGGTAAGATTTTGGATAAACATGGATCATGTGAAATAAAATGCATCCTAGACTGCGAGAATAAGTAGAATACTGCACGTCCCCAGAGTTTCGATGCAAACTGCATTGGAAGCTGAGAGTTTCTGAGGCTTATGATTATCTTTTGTATTTAACTTGAAGCTTTATCTTATCTTACAAAGCTCCTCAATTACGTACAGAATGATTCTATCCAGCTTAAGCCTGCACCCGGAGGTAAGATTCTCTATTCTCAAGGTCGATATTAGTAACCAGAAGTAGATTGAAACACCCTGGATCTCTATCGTAGTACGGTGGACATTAGTGCTCGAGAAATGTTGTGGTGACAAATAACATGCTCCTTGAGCTGCAGAGAGAGATTTGCAGCTGAATCGAGGACAACTTCGCCTTTGTACTGACACGTGGTGGCGAGGTGGCAGAAGCAAGACTGAGTGTGCAGAAAAAACAAAAATGTCGATGCAGACCACGAGCTTGTAGAGTCGTACTTTAAGTGTGTGGGAGAGCGCAAGATCATGAAAGATATCTAACCCAGCGTCTTTTATGACCTTCTGAACGCGGCAGCTATATTTGTAGGATCCATTGTCCTAGAGTCGTCTGGGGATACCAAATGCATGCAGTGGCATGGATCTGCGGCGGTGGGTTCTCTTCGGCCTTCCGGAGAAGCCATTCGGCAAGCGAAGACATTCATCACACAGTTTTCAGATCGCCACAGAAAATTTAGAAAACTTTACCAGCGTTCCAAAAGTCCAGAAGATAGTGGTAGATGTGGAGTTAGAAAAGATTGAAGATCGGGTCCTTGATGGCCTGCATTTCCGAAGACAATTACTATGAACATTAGACCACAGCTTGTATTGAGTTTTGGGATGCTATCTATCCGGATAGTTGATCATTAAGAGTGTTTCTGAAGCATGGTTTATTTTTTCTCTGCAGTTTGTGGAGTAGAGTTTTGGCTAAACTCCGGATGTAATCACACTTTGTCGGCGATCAGCCGTAATGCCGATCTCCTGGAGAGGCGGGCCTTAATCACCAGGTTTTTCAAACACCAGAAAATGCACTGTCCACAGCGAACAATCACGTTGAACATTTGTGTCGTAGATCGTAAGCGGGGAAAAAATAGCTATTCAAACATCGAAAATTGATTACAGGGCCCAGGGCAACGACCTCTCCAAAAATCTGTTATGAAAATTCATCTGCTTGTAGTTAAAGTAATATTCATCCTTGCAAAAAGTGTTCTAATACCTGCCTCGACCTTTGCAAATCGCCGCTAGCTAGGAAACGGAAAGTCTTGGATATTGGCACCCAATATCATAAAATGCGTACGACCGAGTTATGATACTTCCGTTTATAGAAAAAACTTGTGACCTCAGCTGTGCTGCATGCAAGTCGCCTGGAGCGGATATGTGCGTATACATATGATCAGCTCAAATAAAATAAGACCTTGTATGTATTGGACCCCAGAATTTATGGATGAGATCATTCACAAGGTTTCAGAAAAATATGAATCTCAGCCATTTTTGTTTGTGGCTTGGTTGTTGTCGATCAGGCGGGATTCCTGTGGATACTCTCAGAAGCTCAATAATAAGAAAGCTTTCCACATCAATAAGATCAATTTAAGCACATAAACCTGGTATGACCATATTTACCTAGTTTGGAATTTTTCTTTGTTTTTGGAATATTGTTAGCTTATTTCGGAGTAAATAAAAACGAGCAGTAGGATATTGTACAAGACACCTAAGATTAAATAACGAGATTGATGAGATTAAATTGACGAGATTGCAAAAATTATCCGGTGCTTACAAGTTAGCGTCAACGCTTTGTCATCAAAGGCATAATAACCGTTAAGGCGTGGTGGTCTCGCCTGGGAGAATAGGGGTCTGTGTAGGAGTAGCTATAATTAGCAAATAAACAATATTTCTGAAATATATGAGTAGCACTAGCTATGAAAGTTGTCTTCTTCTGATTAGCATCAGAGGTAGTCAAGTAAAACGCAATCACTGTTCACTTAAAATTATTCAATGTGATTAGATTGGATTAGTTACTTGCAAATAGCATTTGAGTAAGTATCCACTAGCTGTTCAGAATGGACAAAATCAACGGGATTTTCCTGTGGCTATCACTCGATTCCAATTGTAGTAGAGCGGATCTATCTACAATCAGTGAATATTCTGACTTTTTTAAAACAAATTTCTCATCTCGACGTGAGATTGGGTTCTGGTAAAAGTTTTGCATGCGATTTTGGCATTTTGGCGGAATTGGGTGATCCTTGCTTGGACTGTGGAGAACAGAGAAAAATGAGAAAACCATAATTTGACTTCAAAATCGAAAGTCGTTCTTTTCATCATGGGATAAAACTGAAATTGCACTATCTTCGGCATTCTTAGTACAGTATAGCCTGGATATTATAAACTTGTGAACAGGGGTCCTGCTTTTTCTAGGTGAAATTAAGATGACTAAGGAGTACATCTCACATAAATCTGAATTTAAAGTATTCGCAGCGAAATCTTTTATTTGACTGCTCGTAATTAAAAGGAAGTGGTAATGTGAAGTCACTCATCACGAAATAAAGTGATAAAGCAATCTATGAAAAGGGAAAAGTGCCGTGAACAATTCGTCTGGCTAGTCTCCGTACAAACTTGCGGGTCTTCAAGTTCCAGAGGGTCCATCATCATTCTGCACTTCTTCACTTCATTCCCGTATTTTGATATTTGGTTCCCAGTTTGAGTTGTTCGATTGTGTCGACAGTTTCCAAGAACTGAGTAGTCTAGTCACGTACTGGACCACTTTTCAATGCAGATGATGGGCTCATGTTCAAACCATGGTACTAAACAAAATGATGTTATATTGAAAGGCATTAGCATGAGCTCATCTGGAGCTTTTCTGATTTGACTGCCATGCGTTCGCTGTGTGACGAGTGCCAAGCAGTACCCAAGCTTGCTCGAAGATGCTTTCTTAATGAGTTCGACAGCTCGGTGACGCTCCACCTCTTTATGAAGCTCCGAGTAGTGTGAGTTATCATATTTATTCAACTAAATGCACTGTCTCATCTCAAAGACATTGGAGGATCATCAGCCTGTCGGTCTCGAATTTATTTTCATCAATTCATCTGAAAAATGTGGTCGAAAGCGGTCAGAACTTTGGTCTCTTGCTCCTGCCAACCTTTATGTATTGCATAGGCGTTCATCGCTGCTAAAACCTTATCAGACGAAGATTTGTTCGAATGATAAGTCACAATGACCTGTAACCTTCAAATTTTCCTGCAGTCTAGGTCTTAGCTGCAGTATTGCCTGGACGGTTACAAAGGAAGACGAATTTTATCAGAGCTGTCAAGTGAGACGTGTTCTTTCTAATGGTGGCAGGTACAACGATCATGTGGTCTGGCAAAAGAAGACTCTGGTCCATAAGCTCGTCCAACGGAGTATACTTGTGCGGATCCATATACCCCAGGTACTGGTAAAATAGATCTTGAAAGCACTAAAATTAAATAAATTTTGTTTACTCAATACATGTCCCGTCCGAAGCAAACTGTTATGAACTAATTTCATCGTTGCCCTATTTCCTGATCCTTAGACTCAGCAAAAACCACAATACACTCTCTGCAAATCAGAGATGGTCATATGTAACTCCCAGCTGTTTTCACAATAACCTGTTTCTTTTGCTCGTCTTTCCTTCCTCCTTGGTGTTACCTCGTAAGACATCTTGATCGGAAGTTAAGTCAAGCATTTGAAGACTCTCAGATGATCGAAAAGTTAGAACTAAAGGAAATGGTAAGACTGGGACTGGAAGCCGGAAAACATAAGCTTGAAATGGCAAGCTAGAGATATTCGAAGAGGGGGCAGGGAGAAGTAGTCGAAAGGCAGGATAGGTCCGATTTGGAAGAACAGTTAGATGATCAGCGTCAATCAGGCGCAACCACCCATCAATCAGCTCGACGTCAATCATCACCCGGACTTTACTTGAACTCCATTGTCTCCAACTCTGTTCCAAGGTCTCCAGTTATGATGGGTGGATAAAAAATTATATCACAATCGAAGACTGCTTTCATCATCTGAGAACACTCACTATCACAGATGCACTGGAACGACTCATTGGACAGTAGTAGGCGACCAAGTATAGAATCTGTGAACTGTAAGTGACTTTGCCTTCAAAATAAAATTCATCTGAAATCTTCATAGTTAGTTATAGTTTGCAAGTATGTGCGGAATAAAAAATGACTTTTCCATCAGTAACCCAACTCTCGGTCCCGTAAATGTATGCATTGCAAAGAGCATGCACAACGGTTTTATTGACGATATGCAGGCCGGATCAGAAGGCGATACATCTGATCCGTGCCTGCTTTAGTTCCACGTACAGAAATAACAGCCTGAGCAGCCACACACAGTATTACACATTAAGCTGCCAAAGCTGCACCTGGCGCCAGACAGTAAGGGGAGGCAGACAAAAGCACATTTAATGCTCGAAGACGACACTGCAGGAGGGCTTGTTTAGCTGCTAGTGTTGCTCTGTATTATTATCAGAAGACCATCGTAGCGATGAAGTTGCAACATATCAGTTGGCAGCATTGATCATCTTCTCCTCTGTTTTGGAAGTGTACGTAGCTCCTTGCGCCGTGAGCCAGGCCACCTTTTCTGAATCGGGAACATTCGTGAGCTGCTCGTAGAGCCCCATTGCGTTGTCCTTGATGAGCATCCAGTTACCTTCACCAGAATTGTAGACGATGGCGTTTGGATCCATAACATTTTTGCAACCGGAAGAGCCGTCGGTGCATGCCTGCTGCTCGTCATCAGAAAAATCAGCCAAAAGCTGACGGCGCCGACAAATGGTGACCCAGCGACAACCAGTAAACCGAGATCCAGTAACGCAGAAGTTGCCGACAAAGCTTCCCCATAGGGTGGTACAAAAGCCACCGGAGTATATGCTGGTCCTTTTACAGGAGTTCGAGTTTTGAACCCTCACTGAAGGTCTCCATGAAGCGGCGGCTAGGCCGCAACAGGCTCCCTCAGTGAGATTGAAACATCCCACAGCTGTTCCTTGACAATTTGCTAGCGTGTAGAACAGGCAGTCCACTGCTCCAGTGGACTGCAACCTCGACAACGCCAGCACCAAGGCAGCCAACAGAACAGATGGAATTTTTCCTCTCAAAATCGTCATACTCTCCATGGTTTGGACTCAATCGAGAGCGCCTGGTCGTGCGCAGCAGACAACCCGGAAATGTATGTCAAGATATTAAGCTGACGACGGAATTCATGCACTTTCACCAAGGACAGAAACCTTTGAGCCTCCTCAAGAAAATCACCAAATAATGCACTGGCGAGCTGGACTGACTCTGATCATACTATGAACTCAGAGCATCCTTACAGTGCTGTGGATTAGTCGAAGCAGACAGCTGGCTGGGGTCGTATTCTGATTCGTAGACTGATTGTTGTCGAGATGATGAGGCTTCATACAAAATATGTGACCTTTTATAGTGGCTCTGAGCTGAGGTTCAATAGCTAAAACAATTATAAAAGCATACCTGCCACAAATTGAGGCGTTTTCTGTATATGTGAGGAGTAGAAACCGATGTTTGACGGCGTCAAACTCCTAGCGGGAGGACCAGCTACTGGCAAGGTCTCCTTGCCATGTTTATTCGCAGCTATGTTTTGCGAATTACGAAGGGACATCGATCTTCGAATCTTACATCTAGCTCACGATTTTTTAACTGTTCCATCTTTGTCATCACGACAGCAACATTGGGAAGGCAATGTAAAGTCTCAGATGATACTCGTGTTCCAAGTGTAGTATGGTGGTACTCAAAGTCATATGGTATAGAATCAGCAAAGACATAACTGAGGATTTGGAAAATAATCTTAAAATCACTTCAGCGAATTGAATAAGTTAGAGAAGAAAATGCTAAAGGAGCGTAGTAGTGTTCGAACTCAACTGTCGGTTTATGGTGTCAATTTGACAATGATACTTATTGCATGGCAGAGCCACAGTTTCCGCCCACTGTAGCTTGTGGATCAGATTGTTATGGCAAGTACGCTGACCAGTGTCGAAGGATCTCGAATTCTCGAGGTTTGAAGGTGAAAATCCACTGTCATCTTATCAGACTCGTGTCAGGCTCGCCTTGCGTTAAATCTCCCATACCGAAAAATTTACATCGTGACAGACGCTAACGTTTGACACCTTCTGCTCCAGTTACTGCTGTTTTGAGTGCTGTAAAACGAGAAACGCTACATCGCTTGCAAAAACTCGACTTGCTATCAAATTGGTCTCTGATGCGTTTCTTGCTTACGGAAGCTGGCTGTTTTAACATCTTGAACTGAGAAGAGAAGATTACTTGAATGAGGTACATTAGTGCTCGAGAAATGTTGTGGTGACATATAAAATGCTGCAGAAAGAGATTTGCAATCAAGTTTTTTGCAGCTGAATCGAGGACAACTTCGCCTTTGTACTGACACGTGGTGACGAGGTGGCAGAAGCAAGACTGGGTGTGCAGAAAAAACAAAATGTCGATGCAGACCACGAGCTTGTAGAGTCGTATTTTATGTGTGGGGGAGAGCGCAAGATGATGAAAGATATGTGAGCCAACCTCTTTTATGGCCTTCTGAACGCCACAGCTATATTTGTAGGATGTATCCGTCGTCTTAGAGTCGTCTGGGGATACCAAATGCATGCAGTAGCATGGATCTGCGGCGTTGGGCTGTCTCCGGCCTTCCGGAGAAGCCATTCGGCAAACGAAGAAATTCTTCACACAGCTTTCAGATCGCCACAGAAATTTTAGAAAACCTTACCAGCGTTCCAAAAGTACAGAAGATAGTGGTAGTTGTGGAGTCTGAAAAATTGCAGATCGGGTCCTTGATGGCCTAAGCTTCCGAAGACAATTAGGATGAACACTAGACCAGAGCTTGTATTGAGTTTTGGGATGCTACCAATCCCGATTGTTCATCATTAAGAGCGTTTCTGAAGCATGGTTTCAATTTACTCTGCAGTCTGTAGAGAAGAGATTTAGCGAAACTCGAGATTTAGCGAAACTCCGGATGTAATCACACTATGTCGGCGATCAGATTTAATCTCCTGGAGAGGCGGGCCTTAATCAGCAGGCTGTAAACACCATAATTTGCAGTGTCCACAGCGAACAATCACGTTGAACATTTTTTGTCGTAGATCGTAATCTGGGAAAAAATAGCAATTCAGACATAGAAAATTAATTGATTACAGGGCCCAGGGTAGCGCCCTATCCAAAAATCTGTTATGAAAATTTGTCAGCTTGTAGTTAAATAGAGTTTTAATACCTGCCTCGAGCTTTGCAAATCGCCGCTAGCTAGGAAACGGAAACTCTTAGATATTTGCACCCAACATCAGAAAAATGCGCACGACCGAGTTATGATAGTTCCGTTTATAGAAAAAACTTGTGACCTCAGCTGTGCTGCATGCAAGTCACCTGGAGCGGATATGTGCGTATACATATGATCAGCTCAAGTAAACTAACATTTGTATGTATCGGACCCCAGAATTTACAGTAGAGATGAGACCATTTCCAAGGTCTGAAAAAATATAAATCTCAGCCTTTTTTGATTCTGGCTTGGCTGTAGTCGATGAGGCGGGATTCCTGTGAATAATCTAAGAAGATCAATAATACGTGAGATTTACGTGTCCAAAATGATTCAAACTCCACGAGCATGAGAGGAGGCTCAAATTTTGGAGGGAAGTACTTCATGGTACCGTCCGTGAAACTCAAAACACTTTATGGGACCCAGGTTTCATTTTACCCTATGGTACCTCAGTAACAGCCCTGCAGCCCCACCTTCAATGATGTTCTAATACTATCTGGGGTTATTCCGAGTAGAGCATGAAGTCACGAGAATACCATATCGGATTAATTCAGACTCATGGTGCCCGTAGTTTTCTTAGACATTGTTGCCAACATGTTGCCAAAATACTCTGGCCCGACAGTGCCGGACACTCCCACTCTATAGAGCAAATCAGTAGGTTATGAAAACAAAGTTTCCCGTGGCTCCCATCGGGTAAAATGAAACCTGTTCCCTTTTGAAATAACACAACATTTTCAATAGTATTGAGTTTGATATCTTGTGCTTTCCTGAAATTACTCCTAAGAATTTGAGTTCGATGATGAAGGCTTCTATAATTTCAAACTCTCAGAGAAAGGAGATGTAGAATGCCATGGTTAGAAAATCTTTAAACACACTTAAGATTAAATCGACGAGATTGCAAAGAATATCCGGTACTTACAAGTTAGCGTCAATTTATTAAAATCAAAGGCATTAGAAACATTGACGCGTGATGGTTTCGCCTCGGAAAATGGGGATCTGAGTAGTAGTAGTTATAATTCGCAATTAAATAAGTTGTCCAAAAAAAATTGAGCAGCACTAGCTATGAAATTTGTCTTCTTCTGATTAGCATCAGGTATAGTGAAGTAATCGCAATCACTGTTGACTTAAAACTATTCAATGTGATTAGATTGTTTTTGTTATTTGCAATTGAGTAGGCATCCACTAGCTGTTGAGAACGGACAAAATCAACGGAATTTTACTATTGCTATTGCTCGATTCCAATTGGAGTAGAGTAGATCTATCTAGAATCCGTATATTTTTTGCTTTTTGGAAATCTCTCTATTAAAAGCGAGATTGGGTTCTGGTAAATGTTTTGCATGCGGTTTTTGTTGAAGTAAATTGGGTGATCCTTCGACTATCGAGAATTACAGAAAAATGAGAAAATCCTAAACTAACTTCAAAATTGGAATTTCGTCGTGGATAGTACTAAAATTGCACCATATGCGGCATTCTTTGTATAACCTTGTTATAATAAAATTGCGAACAGGGGTGCTTCTTTTTCAAGATGAAGTTAACATGACTAAGAAATACATCTCACATAAATCTGAACGATAAAGTATCCGCAGCGAAATATTTTATTCTGACTCCTCGTAATTAATATGAAGAGCAAAAGAGGTAATGTGAATTCACTGATCACGAAATAAAGTGATAAAGCTCTTTATGAAAAGGGAAAAGTGTCGTAACAGATCGTCTATCTAGTCTCCGTACAAAGTTGCGGGTCTTCAAGTTCCAGAGGGTCTATCAACATTCTGGACTTCTTCAATTCATTCCCGTATTTTAATATTTGGTTCCCAGTTTGAGGTGATAGGTTTTGTCGACATCTTTCGAGAACTGAGTAGTCTAGTCACATACTGGACCACTTTTCAATGCAGATGATGAGCTCATATTCAAACCATGGTACTAAAGAATATTATCTTATATTTGAATGCATTAGCATGAGCTCATCTACAGCTTAGACCCTTGGAAAATGGAACGTGTTGTGATGTGTATCTTGCTGGATTTCAATGAAACAAGTCCTGCTTACATTAGTGGGTGGGATCTTCGATAATATGGATATTTGGAAATTAATCAAGGGATTCATTGGTTGGAAAACGGAGACGGTATTAATACAATTTATCAGTCAACTTATCAAAGAGCTTGATTGACTACCAAAGCAGAATCTGGAAAAGGAGATGAGGCTAAGAATTCAACGGAGACCTAGTTAGAGATCTAACCTATGTAAGGAGCACATGTGAATGGGGTTTAGGGTTTAGGGTTCTTTGTGGGGCAACATAGAGAGATTGAAGTATCATGTGGGTAATATTCAGTTGAGGTTTGAATCATATGGATGTGGAGAGACTTGCCAAGTTGGAATCTCTGGTGATCTGGTTTGCTTAATAAATACCTTTTGGCCTCTTGTGACAAAGTAAAAACACGATTACTAGGTGGGAAATCTCTTGGAAGCGATGGAGAATCCGACTGAGCCCAATTTTCATATAAGTTGATTTACAAAGATAGTATCGAGAAATAATTATTAGGAGTTGGTGGATTGGACGATGTTGGTGACATAAATTGGAAATGAATTTATATAAGAAGAGTTATCTATTTGTCCTGCCTAAATCACTACCCCATAAAAAGTTGAGATGAATTAGCATTACTACGGCATTGAATCTCTTAAATAGAGGAGACTATTGAATCAATTGTTCTAAAATAGTTGGTACATTGATTGATGATATTGAGATTATGAGCTCATATGTGCAGATCTGTCTTTGAAGAAGTGAATCAAATTGAATTTCAAAAAGAATATTAAACGACAGTAATAAATTCCAACATATTCTACTTCGAATATCAAAATTTTTGGATTTTAATTAAAAGTACTGTATACATCCAAGAGAACATGAATGTTGTAAGGGAAAATTTATTAGCTTGAACGTGGAGGTCAAAGTGATCAATTCAGGAGAATGTGCAAAAGTGGAAGAAGCCACCTCTGCTGGCAGGTCATGTACACAAGGAAATGTTAAACATAGAAGTCATATACAGTGAGACATACACGCACGAGAGAAGTCGACACCAAGAGATAACATGATTCACCTACGCTGAGGCTACGTCCACGGGAACAATGAGAACTTTACTAAGACTCTAAGCCATAGTGGTACCGAGTCTCTACTTTCCAAGCTCTCTCGTTCTCCCTAAAGCACTCATTCATAACGAGTGTTCTAATTCTCTCATAGTGAGCTCACACAAGCTCACCTATATAGCAAGCGACCCTAACCTAAGCTAGTCCCTAACTAAAGTTAAGTTAACTAAAGTTAGCCAAGACCTAAGAGTTATTAAAAAATGTAACACTAGCAAACAACCTACACGGAGAAACAAGTGTACCATCAATGTTGGCTATTTTTCATCACCCTAATCTCTGGTTCATTTACATAATTTTGACTAGCTCTATCAATCAAAATTCATTTACATAATTTTGACTAGCTCTATCAATCAAAATTCAGTCAATATCAAGATCTAACTTTGATGCCGTGAATCTTTTGATGTATTCTAGTGCGACATGAAGACACGAGTGAATACGTATTAGAATATATCCCAAAACATTTGTATGTCAAAAGGGATCACCAAAGAGAGCATGTGACTCAATGATTACCGGATTGCGTGTACATGAGTTTTTAATCCTATTAATAGTACATGCAAAATGATGAGTCCAATGATTATAGCAAGTATATATTCGAATGAAATCTTATCCTTTTTTCTTTTTATCAGATGATAAAAGAAAAAGAAAGGGAAGAGGCCATCACTTTCTAAAGGAATAAAAATAGAAGTGGACTAGTTTGCAATAGTATCAAGGTAAAATTCTCTCTCATCAAGGTACATTCCGCTTGCCTCTACTGAGAAAACATAATAGAGAATATTTTGTAAAATCGCAGTACAACAAGCCGCCCTAGCTCAGTTGGTAGAGCGCAAGGCTCTTAACCTTGTGGTCGGGGGTTCGAGCCCCCCGGGCGGCGTGTGACTCAGCATCGGTGGTCTAGGGGTAGAATAGTTCCCTGCCACGGAACAGACCCGGGTTCGATTCCCGGCCGATGCATTTTTTGAGAATACCCATTTTATGAACAGCAAGCAGTATCAATTGGATGACCAGGAGGAGTCACGAGGTGCTTTTCGTAGTATTGCGTTTTTCGACTACAAAGCAGTAAGGTTTGATGTGAGTAGGGAATTGGTGATTTGCAATTAGCCCACTGCCTTAATTTACAGTTACTCCTAGCTCTGTTCATAATCAGGAGTAATCACAAGGTGCTTACACTTTGGTGTCCCAAAAGTTCTTAAAGGAGATTAAGGAGTTGTGCTGTCCTTATTTTTAGTGACACATCCTTTTTGTAAGTTTGTGCTCTGTCCCTGCTCTGGCAAGTACTTTACAGATGTCCGAGTTTCTGACTTGAGCTGAAGGTCTGCCTGAGGCTATGCCGCAACAGACTCCCTCAGCTAGACCGAAACATCCTACAGATTCGCCACGACAATTTGCTTGCGTCCAGAACAAGATATCCACGGCTTCAGTGAACTGCAACCGCGACAAAGCCAGCACCAATGCAGCAAATAGAACAGATGGAATTGTTCTTCGCAATGCCATCGTACCGTCCATGATTTGCTCTCAATCGAGAGCACCTGGTCATGAGCAGAAAACAACGCGGGAATGCATGTCACGAGATCAATCAGACGTCGGACTGCATGCACTTTCACAAACGACAGATATCCTTTCATCCTATATAAAAACAGCAAAATATGCACTGGACAGCTGAAGACAATATTTTGGTCAACCCTGTGAGGACACTCAATCTCTGATCATGTTATCAATTCGGAACATACTTGCAGTGCTGTGGATTCCAGAAAGAAGACAGCCAGCTGGGGTCGTATTCAGATTCGCAGACTGATCGTTGTTGAGATGATGAAACTTCATACAAAATGCGTTTCGTTTTATACTCGCGCTCTTCTCAGATTCACCAGCTAAATTGATTATAAAATGAGTATCTACCACAGATCCAAGACGTTATCTGTATATGTGATGAATACTATCTAATTTATTACGGTGTCAAACTGCTAACGAGAGGACCAGCTCCTGGCAAGGTCTGAATGCGATAGACTTTTAATAATGATGGGTCATGGATCTTTGAATAATACATCTAGCTCGCGATGTTCATACCTGTTCCATCTTTGTCGTCACGATCGCAACATTGGGAAGACTATATGTACCCTCAGCTGATACTCGTGTTCCCAGTGTAGTATGGTGGTACTCAAAGTCAAATGGTTTGGAATCAGCACAGACATAACCGAGGTTCTGGAAAATGATCTCATAATCGCATCAGCTAATATGGGATAAGTTAGAAAATTTAAAGAAGGAAATGGTCAAGGAGAGTCGTAGTGTTAAGAGAGAACTGTTGGCTATGCAATAACTACGTCTTTATAGTCGAAGTTACTGCATAGGAGAGCCACAATATGCTCCCACTGGTCTGATGAAGGTGGTAAGTCAGATTGTAGTGGAAATACGCCGACTACTGTAGAAGCATCTCATATTCTTGAGGAATCAAAATTTAAATCCACTCGTCTCAGAGTCGTCTCGCGTTGTATGTCCCATCCTGACTAATTTACACCTAGACAGACGCTAAACTTTATAACATACAACACCTGTTACTGCTGTTTTGATTGCTGTAAAACGAGGTGTTGGATTGTGGGCAAAAACCTCAGGTTACTGCCTCCATCGCTTGCAAATACTCGAAGTGTTGTAAAACCCTTCTCTGATACGTCTCTTGCTTGCCGAAGCTGGAGGTTCTAACATCTGCTACTTCGGACAGAAAATCACCTGATCAAGGAACGTACCTGACACAAAATCTAGTCTCGGAGTATATAACCACAATTGACACAATATTTCGCATTCTTCCGTTTGCAATGCTCCTCCAGAATTTATGAAAGGTATATATATCCAGGTTCAGCCTGCACCTTGAGCTAAGATTCTCTATCCCTAGCACTAGATCCCCAACTTCGATCTTAATCAGCTCTCATCAACAGGAGTACATAAAAACCACTGGATCTCTATCATAGAGTAAGGACGAATTTTTTTCTGGAAAGATTTTGTGAAGAGAGGTTAAATGCTTCTAGAGCAGAGTAAGAGCTGTAAAGAGAGATTTTCCCTCGACATTTTTTTCAGCTGAATTGAAGAAAAATTGGCCTTTGTACTGACCCACGGTGGTGAGCTGGCAGAAGCAAGACCGAGTGTGCCACAAGATCCATGCTGACTACAAGCTTATAAGTTGTATTTCATGCTTGGGAAAGCGCAAGATCACGAAGAAAGTTTTGGTTGATGTCTTCTATAGTCTTTTAAATGGAGCAGCAAGTTTTATAGGGTGTGTCCACCGTCTTAGATTCCTATGCGGAATTACAAAGTATGTGGCGCTTCGGTTTTCTGGATTAGCCATTCAACAATCCGAAACATTGACGCAGATTTATGCATCGACAGATATTAGTTAATATATTTTGCATAAATCCATGCCTCCAAAAGATAGTGGTAGCTTTAGAGTCTGGAAGCAAATTAATCGGGTCCTTGCTTGCCTAAAATTTCAAAGACGAGCAAGACGAGGAAGATCAGATTGGAGCTTGGGTTGGAATTGGTGATGCTATCTCTTCAGATAGCTTATTATAAAAATATTTCTGTAGCAGGGCTTGAATTTAGTCTGCATTTTGTGGAGCAGAGATTTAGTAAAAACTCCATGTGTGATCACTTTGTCCGCGATCAAAAGTCATGCAGATCTCCTGGAGAGGCATGCCTTCATCGATAAGGTTACCAGGGCAGCGCTGTCTCTAAGAGAGTGCTATTTTAAATTATCTACTTAAATTTTAAGTCAGATTCTCCCTTGCAAACAGTTCTTTAGCCTTGCCTCGAGCTTTGCACATCGTCACTAGATCCGAAAATCTTTTTCTTTTATGTCCTATACACATAAAGTAGTAATTTACTTTTGAATGAACCTATCCGCTCCGGGTGACTTGCATGCAGCACAGTACAACTATTTTGGGTGACTTCGGAAACCCTCAAGACCAGAAATATGTGCAAGACCAAGAGAGGATACTTCCATAGCTACTGAAGCTTTGACTTTTACTCAGCTGCATGCAAGTCACCCGGAGCGGATAGGATCTCTTAAAAGTACAATCTTACTTTATGTGTATAGGACATCATATAAATTTCAGCGGATCATTGTCCGTGTCTAAGCGACACATACATCAGCTATTTTTTTGCTTGTGGCTTGGCTTTTCTATATATACATAAGCATCATTTGAATATATTAGTTCTGATGAAGCTGATGGCAAGAGCCCAGCCATTTATTTTATTTCATACACAGATCCCTGTGGAGAATCTAAGAAGCTCACGAAATAGAAGGATTTTTTATCTGGAGCAAAAGGGGAATCGCTAGACGCACTTTTATCTGAAGACCCAAGGTGGTGCTTTTTTATGTGAAAATAACGTGATAATGTATCTACATAAATCTGGACAATGAATACCCGAAGTGCATGTTTTCTTCTCACTACTCGAATTGGATCGGGAGAGCAAAAGTGAGAATCATTGATCGCAGAAAGTGATAAAGCTCTCTATGAAAAGGGAAAATCATGAATAGTCTTCTCTCGAGTCTCCCTCCGTACAAGCTTGTGGGACGTGAAGACCCGCAGCATTGTGCACTTCTTGATTCCATCCCCGTATTTTAGAACTTGATCCTCAGTGTTTTATATATATATATATATACATATATTATAAAAATAAAATAAAAATTGACTTAAATGAATGATGTATAAGCATATCTCTTAGACGATATCCCTAAAACAGCATGAACTTTAGAAGTCTCCAATCTGCCATTGTGAAAGCTGTTACTCTACTCTCTACTCAAGTAGGAAATTACAATTAAAAGGAGATGATAACGCTCAACAGCATTACCCCACATCTCGAATTTGAACCAACTAAAAACCAGCTGAAATATTCACTCACATACCACTCCACAACAATCCAACATTGAGAGTTGTTCTAAGTACCTGAGTGATTTTTAGCTAGCAAGATGTGATATGGATTACTGAACTCTCACATACTCGAAACGTTTTAGACTCAACCTTCGAGCTGGACATTAAAATAATGAAGACTCTTCGGTCCTCGAAGAATCTTCATTATTTTAAATGAAGAAGCCTCTCTAAAGTAGCCTTTACCAAAGTAGACGTTATTGCAAATGTATAACTTCTAGTTTACTATAATGTGTAAAACACCAAGGTTAACAATCAGTCTTAGATTTCATTATAAAGAAATTTATAAAAAGTGTAATTTCGGTCATGTTTCTTCGTTCAGCGTTATGTATTGTGAAGTCTTTGGAAATATATATGTGCGTGTACTCACCCTTCTGTAGAACTCCTAGTAGTCAGTAGAAATCAGTTTTGGAATCCAGAAAAGAGTAAAGAAACATGGGTCCTAGATCAGTGAAAGGAGTAGCTTCCTACCTCATGATAGAGAGAGCATGTGTGCCCTATCATAATTCCAAATCTGCAATTTATTTGAATAGCTTTCTTTATTACATAGCCTTAATAGGTCCTTGATTCTATTAATTATATTTTTTCATAGAATATCCTCCCTTATTGATATAAATATATAAGGATATGTGGAGTTGTAATTAACTGCCAGAATGGCAGTATTTAGCTCTGAGCTAGTGGGTTTGGAGGAGATTAAATTGGACAAAAAATTTGCACTCACGTTTATAGCACAGTAAAATGCTATAATTTTCAAATGTGTGGAATGGAAAGATCATCGTTTCCGGCACACTTGTAACGCATAACCAGGCGTCTCTAAAAATAATAACTTGTGTCATAGAATCTATATATATGGTATCTGGCTGCCATGAGGTTACGTATTTCAAGAAATATTTATAGTTTTCTAGAACTAAAGTAAACCTAGAAAATGAAAAATGATCCGTGACTCAGTTTAGGGCTATTTAAGTCTATTAAAGGTGATTCATCATCTATCTATGGAAGAGTTAGTTTCTGCTTCACAAATACTTGTAATAGTAGGAGTAGATATAGTGCGTGGGCATCTACTTTTCCTCGGAAGTGTTAAATTTTTGGAGCCAACTGTAGTCAAGAAAGAACACCTGATCAAGAAACAAGTGTTGTTATAAACCTGAAGAATTTGATTGTTGTAGCTACTATGGAAGATCGCCATATATTTTTCCATGAGCTGTTCTTTATCAAATGGGTTAGTTAACTTCTCTGAGTTTATACTCCTGTAAGAACATTAATTTTAAGCATTCTCATGTTACAAATGAAGGATTTTTAGTTACTAATATTTAGTTTTTTCAAAGTGTACAACAAGCCGCCCTAGCTCAGTTGGTAGAGCGCAAGGCTCTTAACCTTGTGGTCGGGGGTTCGAGCCCCCCGGGCGGCGGGATAGGTTAAGCATCGGTGGTCTAGGGGTAGAATAGTTCCCTGCCACGGAACAGACCCGGGTTCGATTCCCGGCCGATGCAGCTTTTGGCCAATTGTACTGATAGGAAAGGCACTGGAAATCCTATTTTAAGACGAAATACAGTTTACAGATCCAGGGTTGGATCTGGGTAAGGTTTTTGGTAATCAATAAACTAGCCCACCCTTCACTGGGAGGTAGCACGAACTGATTTGACTTGTTCACTTTTTCAAGGTCTGCGCAATGGTCAGCTGCAGGTTTCGTAGTGGGTAGGGTACTTGTGGCTGGCAAATTTGCCCACTCTCTGTGTACTCCGGATTGATCGTAAGGTGGATAATTTTACTTTGGTGTACCAAATGTTTCTATATTGTGCTGTGGATTATCTGCCCTACTTAACCTATGATGTACCAAAGATATGATTACTTCCTGTAATTTATCTGCATGGTAAACCAACTTGCTGAATCAGATTCTTTCCAAAACAAGAAACAGACTGAAGAACTTCGGCAATTATTGGAGGAAATTATATAGTTAAGCAGATCTTTAGTTTAGAGCGTCAAGACTGAAGGTAAGTGATACACTATGCCACAGACCGTAAGTCGCTGTTTAGATTTGATTATGCACAATAAGATTGAATGCAAGCATCTGTTCTGAGATCTGTATTTTGGGCTCCAAGATAAAGAATTTTGTTAGGTGATGGTTTACACCTTCGATTAGCTCCATTAAAACAAAGAGCTTTTCGAAGACTACTAGAGTAGTTTCCATAATAAGATGAGTCTGATACTGCAGTGTACGGGGATAAAAATTATTATTAGTGAGAGTATGATGCAATTTCAGGTTTTCAGAACTGTCTTTGTCAAATTTTGCCATAATGATTGACCTATCTGTTCCTTAGAATCTTCTGATCTGACCGAGATAATCTATAGACAGCTTCAAGACTTGGAAGCTTTTATAGATCACACGAAGGTTGTGCTTAAAATTTTATAGAGCTACTACTTCTGTATCCGAACCTCCAATTCTTGAAGCGTCGAGATGCTAGGGGTGGTCATGAATAGGATTGTTGTCATCTATTGCAGCTGAGATGGATATGAACAAGGGCAAGGGTGAAGCGGCTGGCAAAGGAGTGGAGGAATTAGCCATGAAGATATTGAAGAAGCTCATTGAACCCATCCACAAGGATAAACTTCTGGACATCTTGCAGCATGCCGCCTCTCGACACATATATGTACTCGAAGATATTCGCAAACCTGCTGATAAGTACCACAAGATTTTTGTGAGTGGTCTATGTCCCGACACCACACTGGAAACCCTCCACGACGTATTCTCACCATTTGGAGAATTTGAGGAAGCAGAATTTCCAGTGGACAAGAGAACTGGACAAAGCCGCGGCTTTGCATTTATCACATTCAAGCACATGGAATGCGCTAAACGAGCTCTGAAAGAACACAGCAAAAATATCGAAGAATTGATGGCATTTGCCAACTTGAAGCTGCTCGGAATCCCATACAGGAGAGGGCAGCCAGTAAGACGAGAAAAATTTATGTCAGCAATATCCGGCATAAAATGACACGCGAAAGTCTTCTAGCCATCTTTGCAATCTTTGGAGAAATTGAAGAGAGGCCGATAGTACACAGAAACTCTTGAACCTCGTGGGCAAGGTTTTACTTTCATTATCTACAAATCTGAAGACTCGGCGCGGAGATGCCTGCAATACCCTATGAAAACTATCGACGCTCACACATTGCACTGTAAACTTACTCGGGGGAGTCAAACGGGAAAGTCAGTTCGAGGGATAGGTCAGTCTGGAAAGGCCGAAGGTTAAGATGATATGAACATGGGTTCTCAGCCATCTGGTGATATATCCGGACGGGATCTGCTTTGAGACATTGCAAGCTTTCACCACGAGTCGAATCATCAATAAAAAATCAAGACGGTGGAAACTTTCACCACGAGTCGAATCATCAATAAAACATCAAGACGGGGAGCCCACTGAGCCCTGAACACCGTCTTCGTCATCAGTTTCCAGTAAATGGTCCCATAAATGTCCAATGTATGCATTGCATAGACCACGCACAACGGTTTTATTACCGATATGCAGGCCGGATCAGAAGTTAGTGCATCTGATCCGTGCCTGGCTTATTTCCACATACAGAAAAAACAGCCTCAGCAGCCACACACACTATTACATTTTAAGCTGCCAAAGCTGCACCTCGCGACAGAAAGTAAGGGGAGGCAGATGGAAGGACATTTAGTTCTCGAAGACGAGACTGCAGGAGGGTTCGTTTAACTGCTAGAGTTGCTCTGCATTATCATCAAAGGACCATCGTAACGATGAAGTTGCAACAATCAGTTGGCAACAACGATCATCTTCTACTCAGTTTTGGAAGTGTACGTAGCTCCTTGCGCCGTGAGCCAGGCCACCTTCTCTGAATCGGGAACATTCTTGAGCTGCTCGTAAAGCCATATTGCGTTGTCCGTGATGAGCACCCAGTTACCTTCACCAGAATTGTAGACAAGGGCGTTTGGATCCACAAGCTTTTTGCAACCGGAAGAGGCGTCAGTGCATGCCTGCTGCTCGTCATCAGAAACATCAGCCAAAAGCTGACGGCGTCGACAAATGGGGTTCCAGCGAGCACCAGTAAACTTGGCTCCAGAAGCGCAGACAGTGCCGGTAAAGCTTCCCCATAAACCGGTACAACCGCCACCGATAAATATGTCGGTCAATTGACAGGGGACCGAGTTTCTGACTTCAACTGACAACCATGGAGTGGGGGGTATGGTGCAACAGACTCCCGGAGCGATACCGAAACATCCCACAGATTGTCCACGACAGTACATTTGCGGCCAGAACAAGATGTCCAATGCTCCAGTGGACTGCAACCTCGACAGCGCCAGCACCAACGCAGCCAACAGAACAGATGGAATTCTTCCTCTCAAATACGACGTACTCTCCATGATTTGCCCTCAACTTAGAGCGTCTGGTCGTGCGCAGCAGACAACCCGGAAATGCACGTCAAGAAATTCAGCAGACGGAATTCATGCACCTTCACCGACGATAGAAATCGTTTGAGCCTTTTCTAGAAAATCAGCAAATTATGCACTGGCTAGCTGAACTTACTCTGATCATACTATGAACTCGGAGCACACTTACCGTGCAGTGGATTACTCGAAGCAGACAGCTAGCTGGGGTCGTATTCTGATTCTCAGACTGATCGTTGTTGAGATGATGAGGCTTCATACGAACTATGCGAGTTTTTATAGTGGCTCTGACATGTGATTCAATAGTTAAAACAATTATAAAGGCGTACCTGCCACAAACTAAGGCGTTATCTGTATATGCGACGAGTAGAAATCGATGTTTGACGGCGTCAAACTACTAGTGGAAGGACCAGCTTCTGGCAAGGTCTCAGTGCCATACACTTTAATTCGCAGCTATGTTTCCGAATTACGAAGGGACATAGATCTTCGAATATTACAACTAGTTCACGATTTTTATAACTGTTCCATCTTTGTCATCACGACAGCAACACTGGGATGGCAATATGTTGTCTCAGCTGATACACGTGTTCCAAGTGTGGTAGGCTGGTGCTCAAAGTCAAATGGTTTAGAATCAGCTTAGACATAACCGAGGTTTCGGAAAATGATCTTACAATCACTCCAGCGAATTGGGATGAGTTAGAGAAGGGAATGGTCAAGGAGCGAGAAGCGTTAAATTCACTGTTGTTTTATCAGACTTGTGTCAGGCTCGCCTTGCGTTATATATCCCATACTGAACAATTTATGCAGCGACAGACGCTAACGTTTGACACCTTCAACACCAGTTACTGCTGTTTTGATTGCTGTAAAACGAGGCTCGCTACATCGCTTGCGAAAACTCGACGTGCAATAAATTTGATCTCTGATACGTTTTGTTCATTTCCGAAGCTGGCTGTCTAAACAGCGTCAACTGAGAAGAGAAAATCACTTGATCAAGGTACAATCTTGCACAAAATCTATTGTCGGAGTATCACCACAAGTGACAGATTTGCAGAAACTTTTCTGTTCGATATTTTCTCTTATACTTTTGTAACAACTTTTAAGTTGGTCTCTACAATATGTCTGTAATTTTTAGTTGCTGTTGTCGAACATCCTCGATAATTTGCAGTTCAGAACCCGGAGAACTTTTCTCCTGAATTTTAGGACTTGCCTTGTCTCCAGATCCGGCAACTTACTACAAATCGGATTGCAACACATCTCATCCAACACAATTGAACTCACCAATGATGAGTGATTTTAGATTTTCAGATGCCAGATTATACATCCGACTTGTTCAATAATATGAGAAAAAAAGGTGTTAAACAACCACAATTTTCGTCATGACCTACTTGCAGCAGCTTGACTCTACTCGTACAATTTAACCGGAAGTGAGGACTAGACATTACTGGTAACACAGACTGCTCTCGGACAGATCGGTTGGAACATCGTATACACAAAAACTATCATAATATATATCTAGGGACATAAACATCCTGAGTTACTATTAATCTAATATTTTTTCTACCGCATATTCGGCCTTAATACTGATTCAAAGTAGCACCTGACGATTGCCGCGCTCAAGTACAATGTCTGCGGAAACTCGTGCTCGTCAGAATGTCTTATTATATCACTGTAAAATCACTGACCACATGAAGTCAAGGTCCATTTTATTTGTATTTTTTTCCATAGAATCCACTACAGGAGAACAACGTGGTGGGTCATTGACTTTGATGAGGAGACTCAGGGCTGCAAGATGTTGGTCTTAATTTGGAAACGTGGATAATGTTTATTAAATGCATCCTAGACTTTGTAATAGTAGAATATATAGTATAATAGTAATATAGTACAATACTGCGTGTCCCCAGAGTTTCGATGCAAGCTGCAATGGAAGCTGAGAATTTCTGAGGCCTATGATGATCTCTTGTATTTTACTTGAACCTTTATCTTACTCTTACAACACTCCTCAATTACGCCCAGAATAAGTCTATGCAGCCTAAGCCTGCACCGGGAGGTAAGGTTCTCTATCCCCGAGCTATATCTTAGTAACGTAACCAGGAGCAGATTGAAACAACCTGGATCTCTATCGAAGTACGGTGGACATTAGTGCTCGAGAAATGTTGCGGTGACAAATAAAATGCTTCTGGAGCTGCAGAGAGAGATATGCAGCTGAATCAAGGACAACTTGGCCTTTGTACTGACACGTGGTGGTGAGGTGGCAGAAGCAAGACTGAGCGTGCAGAAAAAACAAATATCTCGATGCAGACCAGGAGCTTGTAGAGTCGTACTTTATGTGTGTGGGAGAGCTCAAGATCATAAAACAGACTGTTTTTGCTTTAACTCTGTTAGCTTACTATCGATTCTCCTCTTGCACATCAACATTTACGTAATCGATCCATTGACTTTCGAAGTGGGGAGTTCGACCCCGTTTTGTTTTGTTCATAACCGGAATTTTTCCATTTCTTTTCTTTTTTTAATATTCCATCTTCATCATCACATGGAAATTCTTTTGCGCTTTTGTGACGGTTAACTTTTGTTTCTAGAACCCAACGACGAAAGGGATGATTTGTGGCAGTATTGCCATTTCAGGGTAGATTTGGGCACGTGCGTGGTCAGGAGAGAGGTCATTGATGCTGAGTTGCGACCAGGTTGAGAAGGAATAGCATCCAAGGTTCAGCTGTTGTAAACTGGAATCAACTTCTTGAGGATGTATATGATGCAGATTACGGAACAAGCTCCCTTCTCCAACTTCTTACCCATTTGCTTAATCTTCTGCCCCACAAACAGGACATTGCCAAGTCTTCATGAGATGTTTCAGTCTTTTTTAACAGGGGGTTCCCCTGTGACCCGGACTACTCGCATGACGACAAATTCGTATGTCATAAAGAGAACCGTAAATCCCAATATTCGATTTAATGGCTCTAAACATTATTTCAGGAAAGAAGCCTTCCAGTAGTACAGTACAAGGTTGCATTCATCCGGAACCGGAATTTGACAGTCCTTTGATGAATATCTAGCGTCCACTTTTGCCCTCACGGCTAATAGTATTGGGAATTGGACTTCAAATCATGATCAGAAGATATCTTCAAACTTTTAGCAACTCCTGGATCCACATGAAAATCGCGCTTACGTCACGAGGTTGTCTTTTGTAAAGCAAGGGGATCATATTGCATAGAAAAGGTAATCGGATCTGACTGCCTCCCGGGAAGCCTCCCAAATCTCATTCAAAGAGAGACCAGACCCGAGACGCAGAGAACATCAAGCCATTGACCCGCCGGAATCTCCCGATCATCAAATAATTTAAATACATGCCTCCGTCCATACACAGTTCTGCAACTCCAGTAAATGGTTAGAACACATATTTGACATTTTAAATTTCGTAAATACATGAATAATGGACGGTGAGGCCCAGTGTGTCAAATCAAGGGTGCCACCGTCCAGCGTCCTCAGCAATCTTACTCTTCCTCTCCCCTTCTTTCCCTTTCGATCAGAACTGAGAACAACATGAACCAGAATCACTCTCCCACATTTGAAACGTTTCATACATTCATGTATAAAGATTTGTACCAAAACAGATTGCATCTTCATAAAAAATTCATAGTTGGATAGCTTTGGCTTATGATGGACTAGGGCATATTCGATAAAAGAAAATTCCAGGTTTTGGAGCTGAACTAGTCTACAATAACTTAAACAGTAGTTTATATTCCCAAAGAAATAACTGCTGATAAACTACGAGCAAGCAGCAATATTAATGATGGCTTTTGTAATATAACCCTTCGTCTTTTATACAATACTGGTAATATGACATTGATCAGAGTTTACTTTGCACATGAGAATAATTCTACATTCGAGTACATTCTAGAATTTCAAGTCCGATATAATTGCTCGTTCCTTATAATTAAGAATGCTTGATTCTTGAGTCAGGTACAGACATACAGGAGAGGGCAGCTAGAAAGACGAGAAAGATTTATGTCAACAATTTCCGGCTTATAGTGACACGCGAAAGTCTTCTAGCCATCTTTGCCATCTATGCAATCTTTGGAGAAATTGAAGAGGGGCAGTTTGTATATAGAAACCTCATGGGCAAGATTTTGCTTTCATTATCTACAAATCTAGAGACTCTAAGAGATGCCTGCAATTTTCGATCAAAAGTATCAACGCTCACAAATTGCACTGTAAACTTTCTCGGGGGAGTCAAACGGGAAAGTCAGTTCTAGGGATAGGTCAGTCTGGAAAGGCCGAAGATTACGATAATATGAACATTGGTTCTCAGCATCCGGTGATATATCCGGACGGGATCTGCTGGGAGACAGTGGAAACTTTCACCACGAGTCGAATTATCAATCAAAAGTCAAGACGGAGAGCCCACTCAGCCCTGAACACCGTCTTCTACATCAATTTCCAGCAGACGGCAACATTTTACTTCAAATCTGCACCTAGACCATAACCATCAGCAGCGACCTAACCCCAAACACACCATTACCTGTGCCCACCCATGCTATTCAAATTACGCCAATTGTGTTACGTGTATTAACCATTTACAACAATTCTTGGTTGGATCTTGATAAACACTGCCCATGGCGTTACTTGTGTTCACCCATGGAAAAACTAATGTCCCCCAAAATCCATGCCCATGGCCCCCAAGGTTGGGCTCTGGTTTCCAGTAAATGGTCCCGTAAATGTCCAATGTATGCATTGCACAGAGCAGGCACAACGGTTTTATTGACGATATGCAGGCCGGATCAGAAGGCGGTACATCTGATCCTTGCCTGCTTTATTTCTACATACAGAAAAAACAGCCTGAGCAGCCACACACAGCATTACATATTAAGCTGCCAAAGCTGCACCTCGCGACAGAAAGTAGAGGCAAGCAGACAAAGGGAGATTTGGTGCTCGAAGACGAGACTGCAGGAGGGTTCGTTTCACTGCTAGAGTTGCTCTGCATTATCATCCAAGGACAATCGTAACGATGAAGTTGCAACATATGAGTTGGCCACAACGATCATTTTCTACTCAGTTTTGGAAGTGTACGTAGCTCCTTGCGCCGTGAGCCAGGCCACCTTTTCTGAATCGGGTACATTCGTGAGCTGCTCGTAGAGCCCCATTGCGTTGTCCTTGATGAGCACCCAGTTACCTTCACCAGAAGTGTAGACTAGGGCGTTTGGATCCATAACATTTTTGCAACCGGAAGAGTCGGTGCATGCCTGCTGCTCGTCATCAGATACATCAGCCAAAAGCTGACGGCGCCGACAAATGGGGACCCATAATCCACCAGTAAACCGGGCTCCAGAAGCGCAGACATTGCCGGTAAAGGCTCCCCATACGGTGGAACAACCGCCACCGATAAATATGCGGGTCAATTGACAGGCTGTCGAGTTTCTGACTTGAACCGAAGGCCATGGAGTGGGGGGTAAGCTGCAACAGACTCCCGCAGGGATACCGAAACATCCCACAGATTGTCCAAGACAATTCGGTTGCGACCAGAACAGGATGTCCACTGCTCCGATTGACTGCAACCTCGACAACGCCAGCACCAAGGCAACCAACAAAACAGATGGAATTCTTCCTCTCAAATTCGACATACTCTCCATGATTTGATACTCAACTGAGAGCACCTGGTCGTGCGCAGCTGACAGCCCGGAAATGCATGTCAAGAGATTAAGCTGACGACATAATTCATGCACTTTCACCAACGACATAAATTCTTTGAGCCTTCTCTAGAAAATCAGCAAAATCTGCACTGGCAAGCTGAACTGACTCTGATCATGCTATGAACTCAGAGCATCCTTACCGTGCTGTGGATTTCTCGAAGCAGACAGCTAGCTGGGGTCGTATTCTGATTCTGAGACTGATCGTTGTTGAGATGATGAGGCTTCATACAAAATATGCGACCTTTTATAGTGGCTCTGACATAAGATTCAATAGCTAAAAGAATCATAAAAGTGTACCTGCCACAAACTAAGGCGTTATCTGTATATGTGAGCAGTAGAAAAATATTTATTGACGGCGTCAAACTACAAGCGGGAGGATCAGCTCCTGGCAAGGTCTCAGTGCCGTACATTTTAATGCGCGGCTATGTTTCCGAATTACGAAGGGACATGGATCTTTGAGCATTACATCTAGTTCACGATTATTTAACTGTTCCATCTTTGACATCACGACAGCAACATTGGGAAGGCAATATATAGCCTCAGCTGATACTCGTGCTCCAAGTGTAGTATGCTGGTACTCAAAGTCAAATGGTTTAGAATCAGCAAAGGCATTACCGAGGTTTTGGATTATTATTTTTCAATCACTTCAGCGAATTGGGATAAGTCTGAATAAGTTAGAGAAGGAAATGGTCAAGAAGCGTAGTAATGTTCACACTGAATTGTCGGTTCATGGGGTAATTTTGACACTCATTCTTATTGCATGGAAGAGCCACAGTTTCCGCCCACTGTCCTCATGTAGCTGGTGGATCATAATTTTGTGGCAAGTACGCTGACCAGTGTCGAAGGATCTCCAATTCTCGAGGTTTTAACGTTAAATTCCACTGTCATCTTAACAGACTCGTGTCAGGCTCGCCTTGAGTTATATCGCTCATACTGAACAATTTACACCGCGACAGACGCTAACATTTGACACCTTCAACACCAGTTACTGCTGTTTTCATTGCTGTAAAACAAGACTCGCTAAATCGCTTGCAAAAACTCGACGTGCTGTATATTGATCTCTGACACGTTTCTTGCGTACCGAAGCTGGATGTTTAAACATCTTCAATCGAGTAGAGAAAATCACTTGATCAAGGTACAATCTGACACAAAATCTATTGTCCGAGTATTACCACAAGTGACAGATATGCAGAGACTTTTCTGCTCAATTTTTTCTTTTATACTTTTGTAACAACTGTTAAAATTGTCTGTACAAATTGTCTGTAATTTGTTTGTTGCTGTTGTCGAACATCCTCGATAATTTGCAGTTTATAATCTGGAGAACTTTGAACTTCTGAATTTTAGGACTTGCCTTGTCTCTAGATCGGGCAACTTTCTACAAATCAGGTTCCAACAGTTTTCATCCTACACAAATTTAACACATCAATGATGAGTGATTTTAGATTTTATGACCTCAGATAATACATGCCACTTGTTCTATAACGTGCGAATTAAATTATATTTAAACTAACGCAGTTTTCATCATGACCTTCTTGCATTAGCTTGACTCTATTAGTACAATATAACCGGAAGTGAGGACTAGACTGATGTCTAGTCCTCACAGGCAGCACAGACTGCTCTCCGACAGATTCGTTGGAACATCGTATACATGATATAAGATATCTTGGGACGTAGACATCCTGATTTACTCCTAATCTTGTTAATTTTATGCGGTATAAAATTAATAAGATTCGAAGTCGCACCTGACGATTGCCGCGCTCAAGTACAATGTCTGCGGAAACTCGTGCTCGTCAGAATATCTTTTTATATCACTGTAAAATCACTGACCATGAACGCATGAAGTCAAGGTCCATTTTACTTTTATTTTTTTCCATAGAATCCACTACAGGAGAACAACGTGGTGGGTCATTGACTTTGATGAGGAGAGTCAGGGCTGCTTGTTACTATTACTTTATCTGATGTTTATTTTAATTTGGATAATGTAATAGTAGATCATGTTAAAAGCAATAGCATCCTGTACTGCGAGATATAGTAGAATATTGCATGTCCCCAGAGTTTCGATGCAAGCTTCATTGGAAGCTGAGAGTTTCTGATGATCTCTTGTATTTAACTTGAAGCTTTATCTTACTCTTACAACGCTCCTCAATAACGTACAGGCTAAGCCTGCACCGGGAGGTAAGGTTCTCTATCCCCGAGCTAGATCTTAGTATTGTAACCAGGAGCAGATTGAAACACCCTGGATCTCTATCGTAGTACGGTGGACATTAGTGCTCAAGAAATGTTATGGTGACAAATACAATGCTTCTGGAGCTGCAGAGAGGGATTTGCATCTGAATCGAGTACAACTTTGCCTTTGTATTGACACGTGGTGGTGAGGTGCATAAGCAAGACTGAGTGTGCAGAAAAAACAAAAATCTCGATGCAGACCACGAGCTTGTGGAGTCGTACTTTATGTGTGTGGGAGAGCGCAAGATCATGAAATATATGTAAGCCAGCGTCCTCAATGGCCTTCCGAACCGAGGCAGCTATATTTGTAGGATGTGTCCATCGTCTTAGATTCGTCTGGTGATACCAAATGCATACAGTGGCATCGATCTGCGGCGTGGGCTCTCTTCGGTCTTCTGGAGAAGCCATTCGTCAAATGAAGATATAGTTAACCCAGCTTTCACATACACACAGCTTTCACAGTAAATCCCAATGTTCGATTTAATGCTTCTCAAATCATTTTCAGTCTTCCGGTAGTACAGTACAAGGTTGCATTCATCCGGAACCGGAATTTCGTCAGTTCTTGGATGAATATCCAGCTTCCACTTTTTCCCTCACGACTAATAGCGATGGGAATTGGACTTCAAATCCTGATCAGAAGACATCTTCAAACTCCTGGATCCACGTGCCAATCGCGCTTACGCCACGAAGTTGTGTTCTGCAAAGGACGGGAATCATAGTGCATAGAAGGGTGGGTAATCGATCTGACTGCCTCCCGGGAAACCTCCCAAATCGCAGTCAAAGAGAGAAGAGACCCGAGACGCAGAGAACATGAAGCCATTGACCCGCCGGAATCTCCCTCTTCTATTCCGACCATCAGATTAGTTGAATAGAGGCGTCCGTCCATACACATTTCTACAACTCCAATAAATGGTTAGAACACAGAATGGACAGTTCAAATTGCGTAAATACTTGAATGATGGACTGTGAGGCCTAGGGGGTCAGATCAAGTGTGCCACCGTCCAGCGTCCTCCTCAATCTTACTCTTCCTCTCCCCTTCTTTCCTTCTCGATCAGAACTGAGAACAACTTGAATCAGAATCACTCTCCCACAATTGAAACGTTTCATACATTCATGTATGAAGCTTTTCACAAATACAGATTGCATCTTCATAAAAAAGTCATAGATGAATAGCTTTGGCTTATGATGACTACTCTACAATAAATATAAAGAGTAGTTCATATCTCCAAATAAATACCAGCTGATAAACTACGAGCAAGCACCTATGTCAATGTTGGCTTTTGTGGAATAAACCTTCATCTTTTATACAATACTGGTAAAATGCCATCGATCAGAGTTTACTTTGCACATGAGAAGTCTTCTACACTCGAGCACATTATAGAACTTCAAGCCCGATATTTTTACTCGTTGTTTCTTATAATCAAGAAGTTATCTGTTTGATTCTTGAGTCAGGTAAAGACCTTCATCCATTAGGCTCTTTTATAATTCTTGTTTCCGCATGATCAAATGCAACCCAATGATTATAGCAATCTACTCAACTCAGCAGCCAGTACGAGGCTACAAATGAATCATTAACTAAGATCGATAGAAGAAGTCCACCCATCTTCTTTTGACATACATGTGCACAAAAAAGGTTACATTATATTTGAACTTTAGCAATATTAGGTATATATGAAATCTAACATCTAATATATGCATGTTGGATTTATCAAATGCAAATCTAAAACATGAATGAAGAGAGATAACGATCTTTAAGTTGAAAGATTGAAATAACTTTAAATAGTTTCATAAATGAAGAAAGTTTTTACTGACTCTTTGGAAACTTGCAGATTATATGATCCTTCTTATTCCATATTTAATATGATAAAGTACCATATATCAAGTAAACTTGAATTTACTACTTAGTCTTTATTCTATATATCCGAGATGGTGATGTAGCATCTATCAAGTAAACTTGGCTGACTCCATCATTTAAGCTAGTAAAGCATTTGAGAGACAATTGAGACATTTCCAGACTTTTGGCAGAGTGTCCTCTGAAACAAGACGTAAATCTATTCTGCAAAATGTCACTGAGTGAAACTTCTTGCAATAAGTTTTGTGATGGCAACTGCATGGTATAGTACATTTTGTATGCCACAGTCCAGCAATATTATCCACATCTTCGACCTCTGGTAAAAACATGTGTGAAGAATGCCATCCCATGCGACAACCAGTGCAGATGTAAACTTGATGAAGAGTTGGTGGAGCTTTGGCTTCTTCATTCAGATTCAAGGATGCCGAATCGCTTGAACTTGCCATTGCACCAACTTAGAATATGATAAAAGCGAAAGTTACTGCAATCAACAAAATTATGAACCATTTGTTATAAATCATTAGAATTTAAAATAACACCTATAGAACTTGGACAAAGCAAAATTACTTCAACCAGAATTTCTGACAAGATGGGTATGATCTTGAAAACTTTGGTGGAGCAATTGTCTACCCTAGAATAACATAGCTTGTTACCACTCTACTCTTCTACGATCTACTAGATCATCTAACACTAGATCAGTTTCTAGATAAGATTCTCATTTGTGAATTGAAACCATTTCAAAATCTTGATAGGATGCTAACTTTATCACAATTTCACAGCACTTCAAGAAGTAAAACTGTTTAGCATTACCTGGGAAAGTAAATATCTGGGATGTTTTACAATTGATGTCAATGGCACCTGACGAAGAGAAAATCAGGAAGGCTCGTACAAAATCTAATATGCTGCCAAAATATACTATCGCAGCCTGTAATCGATCGCCCTACATGAGCAATACAGAAATCCGCCATCGATGCCACGTTCAACTACCAGAGGAGCCGACCAGCTAATAATCCGACTCCCACTCATATACTCCTATCCGTCTCCGCTCAAATGCCGGGCACCACCAAAACATCATTCAGTTCGAAGGAAATACCTGTGCTCTGCGGCTTCTGCCAAAGTTCGACGAGCTCCGGACGCAATCAGGAAGCCGCGACAGCTGTAGAGAATCGAGAATCTTGTTTCGATTGCCTGTGCCTTGACTTAAATCGAGAGAAGATTGAGTTCTTAGTTTTACTACCAAGGTTTTAAGCATTCATGAATATGATTTCAAGGCAGTAGACTCGAGGGAATCTAGAACAAATTTTGATGACATGTTGTACTAATAGCTCCAGACAGAAGCTTTACAATGAAATTTTCGGTATCATTCAAAAATGATGATCGTTGATCAGAATTCAAATTTTTTTCCATTGCCTATCTTTGAATGTGCCTTGTGCTAAGTAGTGCATTCAAATTTTCAGTTCAATCTCGAGTATGGCGCTCGATTGGCCTGAAAAAATTGGCACCAGCCCCGTTGCGCAGTCAAGGCGCTGCAATAATTTTGGAAGATTCAAAGTCTATCATCCAGCAGCACATGGCAACCTTAAATTTCAAAATTGACCATTTTAACGGGCAGTTTGATGAGCAGCTGCTTGTGTAAGGTCAGATGGTTTGTGTGCCATCTGACCTTATGAAAGGCGTTGTGTCACTCGTTGGATCGATCCTGTGCTTCTTGTGCCCGATGCTCTAGTATAAAAGTCACGCAATGGACTTGTGGTCTGCATACTTTGCATCTTGGTTTTAGAAGGTTGATGACGGCAAGATCGCAGAGGTTTACTCCTGCTTTCTCTGTGCACTACGTTGTGGAGAGACTTGTGGAAGGCTGAGCTTCGGAGAGGTGAGTCTTATTCATATGTCACCATTGGAAAAGAAGACGAGATGCGTGAGCTGTATTCTAACCTGAAGCGTCAACTCCATTGTCTGGATCGTTTATGTGTACGTAAATGCATGGCCAATCTTCTGAACTGAGATTGAAGGTGAGACTGACTAGGAGAGATTTTGTGGTGTATAACAGAAATTATCATCGTTGCTATGTGGATCATCACATACTATCACCAATCACCAATCACCTTGTGCATGTGATTTTAGCGCAAGTCATATACGGCTGAATGAGATTCAAAGGATATTTAATGTTCAGGACAAGGTCGTAAATGCTCGGCTCCTTTCTTAACAGTCTAGGTGTGCAGTTGTGATTATCCAAATAAGTTTAGATGGTACGGACAGAAGGATGTAACCTGGACCTGGATCATAATAGTTGAATATCTCTGAGCTTTGCTATCAAAGCTAGTGGCACAGTGTGAGCGGATTAGCATCATGTTATCTTTTTCGAAACAGAACTTTAGTTTTCAGCTAATCTATCATATCTCTCCAAAGCGTCTCTGCTTGGGATTCGTTAAGTTCTTCTCCGTAGAGAAGTCTCTAAATTATAAATCTTGACCCTTTTTGGTACCAATATGGCCCATTGGTCTCGAACGTGAGTTGCAGATTGATTGACAATTTCTCTCAAGTAGTATGAGCTCATTTGAGATTCGTGATCATTTACTGGGTGTTTTCTTTTATAATTGCATGACCACAATCATTATGATGATATCGCACTAGATTTTAAAAAATTTGTTGAAACACTAAAAAGTGGATGTCAGTATTTGAAGAAGAGAAAGCTTATATATAATATTTATTTATGCCTGAAGATCGGAACTCACATGGTTCTTTAAAACACAAGATCCCAAAACAAAATTTGGACAGATAGCTAATTTTTTTAGGCTTACTCCCCTTGAAAGATTTGGAAAGAGTTATGGGTTTGCATGTAAGCACCATTAGTGTATTTATGTTAAGATTGGTGAGATTTTAGTGGATTTCGAATCTGATTCAACGGTAAAGTGACTGCCTACCTAGATGAATATATTAACATCAGAAGATGTTGACTTCAAAGCACAACAAACTAATATCAGGCTGAGATTTACATATGTTAGTGAAAAGGAAGCTTTAAGTACATCTTTCAATATCTAGTCTTAATTTCAACCATAGACTTGAGTTGAATATTAGTTGTATACTTCTAATGAAAAAATTCAGACCTTTTCCACCGCGTCTAAGGTAAGATTATTCCATGGTCCTAGATCTGTAGAAGGAATTTTTCAATAAAAGACATCACTGAGATTCTTTTTTATTGTGAATCTGACAGGCTCAATTGCATTGACCATGACTGAAGCAACGATGAAAACATCAGTTCCGTATTTTTTCGCCGTCAAGGGCCAGTGGACGATAAGACAAAACGTGGAGAACAAATCAATACTTAGCCCGTTTCACTTGATTGAAACGCCGTGGAGGCAATTCGTTTTGTTGTTTCTGGAAGTCATGCGGTTCTGTTATCTGCCTGTGCTAGCTGTCGGAAACCTTTTGGAGTTTGTCTTGAATGTCATGCTGGCAAACGGAGGCATTATCAACACTTTGTTGAAGGTTACTTTTCCTTGCACAGGTTTGTTCCGGTACTTGTGGTTCTTCCTTTGAATAATTAGAAGTATAAATTTTTTTATTATTCCTAAACCTATTGATAGAGTAAAGTTGAAGATTTTCGTTATATCTTACTTTCAGCTGCGCACAATGTACACGAAATTCACGTAGAGATAAGTTGACTTTACCGAATAAAATGAGCTGATTAATGATCCGAATTTCGTTTCCAGCTTACAAAATTCTAAGCCTGACCAAAAGTCAGAGAGAAGTAGTCGAGGAGGAGATCCAATGTGCTCGTTTCTGTAAATCTGTAATTTGCTTCTTGTACTGCAGTTATCATTATCATTATCAGTTATCGTTTTTGTCTCCGGCTGGGCGCTCCAGAGGTTGTGCCGAACTGGTTATCTGGTTGTTTCCACTGCAGGGTGATCACTGCCTCTATGAAAGAGGAGTTGAAAAGCTTCCTGTCTTAAGTCTTACCTTGATAGAAAAAATAATATGATATAAAACCGTCGACGTGCTGATGATCGAGAACATGTATCTTCGAATTCAGGAAAACTTGTTGTACGATGTAGAGATGATGAAAACTTTGCAACGCTGCTTTCGATCATGGATCGACGATGGTCTCTCAAAGCACAGACCCCAGAGAATCGAACCGGATCCCGTGATATTGCGGACATACTGGTTATGGCCTCCAAGCTGGCGTATGAGAACGCAGCCTACAACCGAAGAGTTGTTTCTACCATCTGGAAGGTAACTTTAGGACAAAATACTGACTATTATAAACGGTCCTCTTCCCTTGATACCGGCTGAGTTTCTCTAAGAAGTTGGGACCTTTCCCAGGTGTCTTGGGCACGGAAATTCATTTTTCATTTATCTAGCTGACAGGACATATGATTGCTTGACTGCTCCTGTGACTACTTTTGTTGTAGCATTACCATAATTATGTATGAAGCAGTATACAAATCTAGAGTTAATAGCAGGATCTAGATTGGAGTGGTGCTGTGCGAAGTTTGTAGACGAGTTTGCAATTGACCGTCTCATATGTATCTTGTGGGTTTTTGCAGATGAACTTTGTGGGCTTCTACGATTGCTGGAACGGTGAGAATTGAACCTTCTACTCCTCATTATATATGTTCAAAACGTTGACAGTCTATGTTCTGGAATGTTACAAAAAATAATTTTAAAAAAAGTTGGGCTTTCTTGACTCTTCTCTTTACCAGCATCACAAAATCTTAATTTTAACATGGGCACTTCCATGAGCTTTACATCAGCGTCAAGATATATATAACGTCGAACAAGAAAGGCTTTTCTAACGATGGATTGTATGTAATGATTTGCAGAATATTTCAAAGTGGCAGGTACTCAAGTCCTTCTGTTTACGGATAAATCTGAAAACGCGAATGCCATTGTGGTAGCATTTAGAGGAACAGAGCCTTTCAACATGCTGGACTGGAGCACCGATGTTGATTTCTCGTGGTTTGAGCTGGAAGACGCGGGAAGAGTGCATGTCGGATTTTGGGAAGCACTTGGTCTTGGAGACCGTGAGAAGATAATGCAGTTATCGAGTGGCACAAATGCAGCTCCACTGAAAGAGAAACACAGCGTATGCCCTATTTCATCTCGATCATATCCCTATCATATTTAGTGACTTTGTGGGACGTTCCCAAGGCATGAACTTTGCTGCTTGTCTGGGGAATGAAATCAATTTATTCGAATCTGAGCGATTGCTGATTATGGAATAGTCATCAACATCGAACATCTGGATTACGAGAGTGTCAGTATTTAAGCTGGAATACAGCTGTTCTTTCAGTATAGCCCTTGTTCTATAACTATTCTCGAAGAGATAGATCAGACAAGAATGTTCTGCCAGGATTCAGAACCCTTGAATATTATATAACTACTTCAATGGCTGAGTTTCGGCCGCTCTCTTCTGCATATTCTACGTCCTCATCCTTCATGCTAAAATTTGTCAATCAAGGGAATTGGATTCAGATACGGAGTCTGTAGCTACCAGTCAGATGTAATATACTTCCAGATTACAAATGGAGGAAGTCTTGGTATGAAAGTGTAGTCTTAATGCTAATTGAAGTTATCAGATTCTCACATGATGGACTGATACTATCCATCTTGTTTTCCTTCGTATCGTTTCCGAGTTTTTACCTTGCAATAAAAAACGTTTGGTGTACAGGTGGAGAGTCGCGAGGACAGCGATGACCAGGAAAAACTGAAAGCATACTCCTATCTGACGTCGAAGGTCAAGACACTCATGTATGAAAACCCCGAAGCAAAGCTTTACGTCACGGGACACAGCCTTGGGGGTGCTCTTGCGGCTCTGTACACAACAGCTCTGTTCTACTACAACGAAACTATGGTGACAGAGAGACTGGGTGCCCTGTACACGTTTGGACAACCGAGGGTTGGAGATAGAAAACTCTCCAAATACATGGAAAGCAAAATCGACGAGGCAAAGTACGTCAGAGTCGTATACACCAACGACATGGTCCCTCGACTCCCATTTGACGACTCAGCTTTCAAGTTCAAGCATGCCTGTATGTGTTACTACGTCAACTCTTTCTACCATGGGAAGGTGAGATAACCAGGTTGTTGGAAAACGATTTGTTGTCCCCCACTTATGCACGCACTAGTGAATTTCCTTCTGCTTATATATATGTATGGAGTCACTCGAAAGCTGTAGATGCATGTTCGAAACTTTCTTTTCTACATTTTCACTAATAAATGAAAATTCCCCTCGTGTAGCCATAGCTTGCTTATATCACTTTACCTACATTAATATATCTTGGTATCATTCCCCACTTTAAACTGAGAAAATTTCAAAGTTCAAGTAAATATTACCTGCAATTCGAACCTCTGGGCAGTCTTATACTCTGATATAAGTAGTTAGAAACTGGCTAGGTGTATATTCTAAGCTTTGTTCTCTTCAAACTAGCCAGCAATACATAGTTCATAATTCAAAGGACATTGTGATGCCCTAAATTTAAATATTTTCTTAATCTAGATGATGATTGGAGCCTAATTAAACACTGATCTTGAATATGGATACAAACTTACTTCAAGATTAGCAAGTTTATCACTTTTACTTAACAACAAGGAAGTTTTTGTCTCATATCGAGTATGCACTTCAATAAGCAACTCAAAAGTCATATCCTAAGTTGGATAGTACAATAATTTAACTGTCTTTCACTAATTTTTCTGTTCAACAAAAATGTAGCTACAAGTTCATTCATAGTAAGCATATAGCCACTTGTGGCCATATTGTTGTCATGATCATGTCAAGTAGCATCACATAATCCTTTTAAAAGAGTTCAGATACCCAGTTCATGTGCTTTGAGTAAATGCCTTCGCATTCTTTAGGTTCATTAGCATCCTCTTTTCACATGCCCACTGAGTTAGAGTTGGGCGGGTAGTATATCTGATGAAATTTCCCACTGAGTGAGCTATGGCTGGTAAGGTAGAAACCCTACCTAACATTACTGAACTTACAGCACTGTGGTAAGAAGGTAAGCATGCTGTTGTGCTCCACCTCGAAGAGGCTAAAAAGTTGATATTTGAAACTTATTAGCATACAATTTCACCATCCTCGTCTATAATACAAAAATGTGTTTTTAAGTGCACATCTAATATTGTTTAGATGTGCACTTGAAAGTATTCTAAACCAACGCTAGAAAACTCTCTTGTTGATATTTCGCTTCTATAATTTTATGCACAAATTTTAAGTGCAAATGGAGCTAAATCTCAAATTCTTGGAATAAGATCAAATTATTCCTTGTGGTTGATAGTCAACGTGGCAAAAAATTCTTTGGGACATAAAATTTTGAGTGTATGTGATTTTTAATCACGTATGAACAATGAATAAATTGATCTTATTCCAAGAATTTGAGATTGAGCTTCATTTGCACTCTTTACATAACTCATTATCTCCTTACTGTTACTAAATTAATGATTCTCATAGGTAATGTAATGTGGGAGATGAATGCGAACTAAATATAATTTAAGATAAAAATGTGTGAATATTCTTCAGCCTAGACTTCATTCTCTTTCTTATTTTTCATTTTTACTTTTGATACTGAGGTTTTTCATTTTTGATCTTCAAATACTTCAAGCCACCTTTTTCTTGTTGTTGCACTTGACGATGAAACTCCAAAGCACTTCTTCCTGCAAGTTTAAGGTTTTTTGTCGCAATACCTATATATATCTTCTTCTTGTCTTTAATTCCTTGAAGATTCAAAGTTATTAATCATCAATTCAATCTAGCCTAAGGAAAGGAATGAATAAATTTCGAGTTTTCAATTTGGACCCAAATAACCTCAGCATATAGTATACATGTTACCGGCCACTTATTGTAATTAGTGATGAAGCATTCTTCAACATCTTTATGATAATCATGTGATGTTATGTGAAACTCATTTTTAAAACATTCTTCAATGTTTCAATTTTTGACAAAACTTACGACATTCATCAAATCAACTTTATCTTGAAATGATATTTCTTTATAATTTAGAGTGTTAACTTTGGTTAATCTTGTGAGCTTGATAATACAATGAAGGTCACCAGGAGAATGTGGTCCCCTTTGACCTTCAATTTTGAAAATTGTTGAAAAAATTTACTAGAATATTTTCTCAGTCAAGACATAGCTTGATACTATTCCTATTAACTTCATGTATGCAACACTGACATCTTGAAAGCTAAAGATAGCAATTCCGATTCTAATATAGCACCAACTCAAAATTCCAAAAAATATTAATCTCATCCCCAAGTTCTCGGCCATTAGGTAGTTGTATAGCTAATGGCCTTTGCTTTTCACAAACATGCTAGCATTGTTTAAATAGTTCATATATCAAACTTGAGCACGATGGTGAATTTTAATTTTGAGAAATTGAGCATTTAGAGACTTTTCGCTGTGTGAGTATAGAATGAGTAACGAATACCAAAGGGGAGACTAGATAAGTTTGTGTAACTGCGGTGCATTGCGATGTCAAGTTTGTCTTTGAGAAGCTTTGTTATGCCAAAGCTAGTCAATTGCGCTATATAATCAAATTAAGAGCTTGCAATTTCATCGAAGCTTCACCTGTTGTAAACTGCAGTAACTTTCTTGAGGTTGTAATGCAGACGATGGAAGATGCTCCCTTCCCCAATTTCTTTTCTATAAGATTCTTCTTCCGTTTCATCACCATGCGTCTAACAGCCCTTCAAGAGTTGATTCTATCCACTTTCCTGTGGCTCTTCGTTGGGCGGGACTACAAAGAAACCATCGAATCGACTTTGTTTCGGGCGATGGGGTTGATAGTTCCTGGTATTTCTGACCACGGGCTAACCAACTACATCAATATTGTCAGACTGGGACGATTGCACTCTGATTCGAAGTACTGAACATACAGAAGATCATGAAGTTGAATATTTACATGTAGCTTACGGTATTTTAGACGCAGCAGCTGACAACGTATATGGTTGAGATCCTGTGAAGTTGAACTCCTATATAAAGTTCAGAACTGACTGATGCAAGCGTTGGCTACGAAGTGCAGTAGATTTTTGACGATAGATCCATCACATCCGCACATAAGTACTCAGAGAGTGTAGGAATGAACTATCAAGTTGATCCCTTGAGTGAGAGTGTTTTATCAGGAAATAATCTGAAAGAGGATCGTTAATCCGAGTGTCCGATTTGAATTCGCTCTCAGTCATACGCCGCGATTTGAGCATATCAAAGTCCAACTTTAAATTTCTGAACGTTTCACCTTACTCCTCTTCCCCGTTGCAATGCATTTATTTCTTATGTTTAGGAGCCAAAGGAATTTGGTTATCGATCCTCGTCCTTCGATGTCAGACGTACTCGGAATGCATCTTGAAGCTCGTTCTGAAATCCGCTGCTGTATCTACAAATGCAACAACTTCGCACATATCAACCTTGTTCTTTGTAAATATGGCGACCATGGTTGTATACAAATATTCAGAGATCCAGTGTATGGCTACATCATGTATGTCTTGTATCATATGTCCTTGAGTATCCTTTCCTTCTTTATGTTCAATGTTCAATGAATTGCATGTGCAAAAGAAGGATATTTCGCAAACAGGAAGATTTTTCTTCTTTGAGTTATTCTCAAAGCTTAATCTCTGAGAAAATGCTTAATCGGAGCAGATGCACTAAGAAGACAGTTGGAAAGGAGCATGGATCTTGGCATTTACAATTTTATTTTAGACTGATATCGCGACTGATTTGACTACAAGTGGTTGTGCAAAATTAGTCTCACTAATACTGTTTTAGATATTCATTATTTATGAACATGGATAAGTCGATATGCCATTGAAATACCACCACTTCCTTACTTCAACTACATCCTCGTTCTTAATGTGGCCGGCTGGGGAGAGGTTGCGTCCGTGGCGGTCAAGGGAGAGAATTCCGGTTGAGTCAGAACAGTTGGGGCAGAAGTGGTCTTGCACCGGATGATTTATGGGGCAGGCGCTGTCGTTCAAGCTCCCCCTGGGCAACGGCCTTTGATTTTTTCAACGTGGTTGATAAGATCTCGGGATTCGAACAGAACATGAACAAAAAGATTTTTCCAACGAGATCTTGCGTTCCTTCGAGCCGACGCTCATTTGCAGACTTCCTACAGCTGGGACATCCTCTTGGCCCTACTCTCTTTTCAAAGTTGTGAACTTCGACCCAATTTTAGATTACGTGACCAATCCCAAATTGACTGTCAGGCAAATATCGTCTGTTAAATGATTTCTGAGGAGATCCATCCATGACTGTGGGATGGCTGCATTATAAGGATCTAGATAGAGACCACAAGATGCAGTTCACATTCCCAACTGACAACTTATAGCACCAGCTTGCTACCAACCACATTACTCCTCTAGAAGCAAGCGATGACAGCTAGCAGCCTGTCCAGCATGTTCACTGTGGCTTATGTTCAGACGTCTCCTTCTCATAAAAGTTCGATGTGTGCTGTGTAAGTCCATATGAATGCAGAAACTTCTAGAAATATGTACGGAATTGTGCTTGGCTAATATCGTATCATGCATGGCTAGAAAGACATCTCCATAAGCGTTAAGAAGTCCTCAAGTCAGTTCTGAGATTCGACCTCTCACTAACATCTGATGTTCCCATCATTAGAGCATATCACGAACCGCTGTAGTTCTGCACAGCTCGCCTGTCTCAGCAATTTTATAGGAACTGCACGAAAGACAGAAGAAGAAAAATCACGAAAAGAATATATATAATATATTCATATATATCATATGATCTCTTGACAAAGTGTTCCTGGGTTTTGTTTTTCTCGATCTCTTACATATTCCAGCCAGATTCTCAACGTTGTTAATGAATATATCTTAATTCATCAGCGTAATGGTTAAGATATGTAATATATGTCATTCTCTACCTCCATTCTTCCCTGTGTCCATTTTTCTCTACTCTACTCTCTCTCTCTCTCAGATTGGATTCACTATCATGGAAACCTCTTCAGATACTGTTAGAAGAAATCGGCCCCATATACTCATGGTTACAACTTCCCTGAAGGGCCACTTCCCTCCCTTCGTACAATTGCTCTACAGACTTGCTGATTTCTGGAGACTCCAAAGTCCCCATGACACTTGCATCGTAACGGTGGTTGGTGTCAAAGAAGACCTCCTGGACTTGAAGAGACTGCAGTTCGATGGAGCTTTCAGAGGCGTGGATTTGCGTTTGTTGGAGATGTGCGTTGAAATTTTCCAATCAGGTAATCCGAAGAGACCGATCGACCCATTGATTCAGACCAAAATGTTTCAGGATGCCTTTGAGCCCCTGCAGCAGAAGATGATTGAAGAGAAGAAGAATGGAGGGCTGGAAATTCCAACATGTTTGATACCAGATTTTCTACTAACCTTCACAAAGGCAAGTTCTTCTTTACGTATCAGGCTGCTTAGAAACCAGCACTTCAGAATAAGATTACACATTTATATTTATATTTTCTTTCAATGGCAAACGCAGCTTTCTCTTGAACTCAAATCTCCTCCATTCAGTCATAACTTTGGTTCAGATCTTCTAATTAGTTACATACATGAAAGTGCTCGTCACTGTAATTGAGATGACAATTGTAGCAAAAAACGGCACTGAGCTGATATTGTTGATACTGCATGCATGCAGGATCTCGCGGAAAGTTTGGAAATCCCTTGGATTCCATTCTTTCATTGTCCAGCTTGGTGCACACAATCATTTCTTATGTTCGAGGAGATACTTGATCTACCGGTAACAACAAGCAGCAATGATTTTATACCCATCCCTGGCCTGCAATGCTTCCGTCAGAATGATATTGCTAGTGAGATATGGGTCACACCTGAATGGTTTCAGAACCTTCGTCGAAACACGTGCAACAAATGGCTCTCAGCTGTGCTGTTCAACACTGCACCAGAACTTGAGGGGCCGGGAGGAGCTCTGAACGCTCTCCAATCGTTCTTCAGTAAACAAGTGGATATAAAGCAGGTAAAAAATGATCTTCAATCTCCTGTGACACTGAGAGTATAGTTTGCAATTTCTGCTTCTGCTTCATATACTCCCAACCTTTATTTTTGTAGAGATTAAGACCCAGCAATATTTGACAGGGTGGAATATTGATTGCAGGTTCCAAAGCTATATACTATTGGTCCGATGCTCCAGCTTCCAGGCTTCGGGGCTCAGTACACCACAAGTATTCCAGAAAACGATTCATGCTTGCAATGGCTAGACATGCAAGCTGAGAAATCAGTTTTGTACATATCTTTCGGTACCTTGGGAAACTTGAACTGGGAGGAGATGAGGGAGTTGGCGCATGGACTCGAGGCGAGTGGTGTTGCCTTCCTGTGGATCCTGAAAGTATCATCCCCGGCAGAAGCCATCACTCTCTTGACTCCGGGATTCCTTGATCGGACGAGACATCGAGGATTCATTCATATAGGCTGGGCACCTCAGACTCGCATTCTCTCGCACTGGGCTGTTGGAGGTTTCATCTCCCACTGCGGATGGAACTCGATCATGGAAAGTATTTCCAATGGAGTGCCGATAATTTCATGGCCAGTGTTTGTTGACCAACCCATGAATGCGAGGTATCTGGGAATTATTCTATACGACCCTTGGGATGATCTTCTGTGAATGATTTCTAGTTCCATCATGGGAAACACATCTCTCGTATTTCTTGGATATAAATATCGCAGAACTCAGCTTTACGATTTCAAGGAATCTCGATTCATTTCTAGGATTGATAGCATTTTGGTCATGTGATGAAACTCCAGGTTCATTTCGGATGTTGCCAAAGTTGGCGTTCCAGTCATGGAGGACTTCAATCACAAGAAAACCATCGTGAGCAGGACCTGCGTGGAGAAAGCAATCAGAACTCTCATGTTCGAGAAGACGGGGACCGAGTTAAGATACAACGCAGTGAAACTGAAGGAGGTGTTGACAGCTTCAGTAGCAGAGGGAGGATCGTCCCACGCCAATTTACGGAAGTTTCTCCAAGAGATTCTGATGATTTAGAAGACTTTGAGTTTTCGAGGTTTGGATAACTCAAAGTCGATCTGTAGAGAAGCTAATGTTGCTCCAACTGCTTTCCAGGATTTGAAAACTTACTCTGAGTCACGGTTTGGAAGGTACAAATAAAAATTACTTGGTGTGGTTTTATTATTTCAAATGATGTGGTTTTATTATTTTCATTGTAAATATTAAGACCTTGCATCCAATAACTAGTAGTTTTAATATTTCTTAGGTGTGATTCGATATACTTCACCTAGAGGAAAGAATTGTTCTTTAGCTATGTCTAAAAGAGATGCAAATCTCATAAGTTTAAGATAAAAGATTTCAAATCTGATAATAATTACACGAAGTACTGAGTAGTTGAAGTAAAAACTCGAGTAGGCGCTTCAGCGATGGGCAAGACTCTATGTCTTATATTACAAGAGTACAAAATCCCATATTAGAAACCTTCGAGAAATCGGGAGACTATCCACACTAGAAGATCGTCCTGATATTGAGGGTTTGCCGCAACAAAGAGAACATATTATACAAAGATCTGCGGTACAATGTAGGACGTTGCTCAGAAGGATATAAGTGGTTCTTCTTTGTGTGGGTCTTTGATTCTTGTTATGTGATAACGAGATTTGACTTCTGGCCTGATGAAACTTCTGTTTCATGTGAATCTTATCACAGGCTAGGTAATCTTCTAGTACTTATATTCCAAATAATTTTAGAGAATCATTAGTATATGTGTTTAATCGCCTGTCAGGTGCGATTCACATGTGTGCTTACCTCCGAAGGTAAAGGTGACGTGGGTCCAAATAATACAATTTGCAGGCTTTCTATCGGTAGAAAGTGCTGGAAAGTTTCCATATGTTTTGGGAGTGACTAGTTATTTTTCACTTAGGGCTAATTAGCCCTCACTCTATTACCAGTTCTTCTCTCATGGATGACCTCTACGTCACGTTACGAGATAACATTGTTGTTATGTATGTCATTAGCTAGTCATGATGTACATGCAGTCACACAAATAAGAACATGTTTTAGATTACTTTCAGAAGAATTGATATCCTTGTCACTCAATATGGCACATTCTGGCACATATTCTCACAAAAATGTCAAAATTTTAATACATGCTAGAACTCCAAGTAGATGATTTCTCTCTATTCGCCAATATCACCACGATCTTGGTTTCTACTATGATAGTGGCTGCTTATGAAGAAAAAAAGTGGATATACGAATTTCAAAGTTTTTTTTACGTATTCAATCAATAATCATCACATCTGCAACTTTAATTTGGTCCTTTTGAAAATTATTGATTCAATCAAAATAAACTTTAACACATACCAACTCTTTTTATGTGTGATATTCATCTTCTCATGTCATCTTAAAAATATCATGCTTAGTTGGCATTCATATGTTTACACAAGCATCAAGTGTTATTTCAATACTCTATCATGTCATAAAAGACTTCATATCATTTTTTATTGATGAAACAAGCCAAGTAAAGTATTCAATGCTTTAGAATAAATAATTGATGTGAGTCAAGAAAACTCATTCGCATGATAGAGATGAGATTCACACACTTGTGATGTTGATTTAATAGTGATGTAAGTTTCTTATTGATGCAATTTTTTTTCACAACACATGATCGCATGTAAGAGTAATAAATGTAAGACATTGTCAAAATTATGGTTTCATCAAAGTATATTTCAAATCTCTAATCAAATTTGTGAATAAGAAGCATAAGAATGAAAACTCGTTTTTTTTGAAATGATTGATAAACTCATGAAAACTCTTAATTCAAGTATTCTAAATATATAAATTTCCATTTTTCTTGCATATTTTTAAAAATATCATTAAATATCTAACTACAAATTTTTTTAAAATCCAAATTTGCAACTAGCCAAGAATTATCAAAGTGTTAACTTTTTTATCAATGATAAGTTAGTTTGTTAATAAAGTAAAAATGATAAAAATAATTCACAAGAACATCATCCAACATCAAAATGCACAACACAACGTACTTGACGCCAATATATAACGTGGTTCAACTGTTACCACATCCACAAATATATTAAGTATTTAAAAAAACCTATTACAATGTTTGCAGAGCGAGCTAGGTATTGATGCACTTCGTAGTACAATCCAGATCAAACAAAATCAAATACTAATCCAGTTCTTTCAAAAATCAACCAACAATAAACTAAAATTATCCTTGACAATCTATTCCTTTAACATATATTGAGATGAAAGTACCATTTATAACCTATATAATCAATTATGCATGATTCGCAAAAGAAAACCTAATAGCTCTTTAAACTAGAACTAACTAGAAGTAAACTGTAGCCACAATATGATAAAGTAAAAATATGCAAAGGTAATAAAAATTGGAAGCGGTTAGTTATGTATCAGTTTAGATTAATTATCACTCACACTACTATACTCTACAAAAGATAGGTGTGTGATTAGTGAGAGTTCCGATGCAAGAACAAAACGAAGATATAATTTTTGGGTACGAGTGAGTGCTACATTTTACAAAAAATACTTCTTAGTGAGTTGACGGAGGATTTTTTTTCCACTCTGCCTTTTTATCAAACAACGTTCCCGTTTGTGCTTAGTTAATAATGACAAATGAAATTATGATTGGAGTTATTTTCCACAGTTTTGGCTCTTTTTGAAAGCACTTGAGTTCTATTGCATTTATACAATGTTCACTGTGACAATTTTGTATGACATTTTATGCACTTATTTCATTCTAATATCAATTGTCAGCCTTCTTCCAATGGTTTGATTGTCACTTCCTAATCTTTATGTTATGCACTAAATTCATAATGATCAACTTTGTACTCATTAGAAACTTGGGCACTCGTACGCAATCAAGCATATAGTTCACACGAACAAGTTCGTATTTTAGACGTAGCATACATCCATCCGCAAAAAATATATTATCTTCCCTTCCCTATACTTGCATCTTACCTCTGATCAATCACAAACCTCTATATAGTAAAGTATAGTAGGGTGAGGAGTAATTAGCCTAAGTTGAGTGATAATTAGTTGCTAACTAAAAAATATGCTAGTAAACTCTACTTATATTCTTGATGCAAAACCTGCATAGTAGCATAATGTCTATTAAAACTCTTTAAAAATTAATTTTGTTGAACTCATCAGCTAGACTAAAATTAACATCAATCTTCACTAGCTCAATCTTTTTATTAGACACTAAATATTAAATAAATGATAATTGATGTTGGTTTGTTGTTCATCTCTTGATTTACAGCAACATTTAACATATTTTGACGTTTAAAATAAACATTGATAATTTAAAATTTTTAATCTCATTTTAGTAATAATTTTATTGTCACTACAAACTGAATTTCTTTTTTGAAGTGAGCTATGCATTACTATAAAAAAAATATCCAATTGATGCAACCACCGCCAAGTGTAAACAAATATTCAATTCTACATTTTTTATTTTCTTAATCTTGTTAATAATTTACATAAATTTAGCATAGAAAGGATTTGATATTGTTTATTATATCATAATCCTTGGTACTTTTCAAATACCGGAGAATCCATTTCACTATTTATCAATCATAATCTTTGGTACTCATCAAGTACTTGAGAATACATTTCACTGTTTTTCAATTCATTTGGATTTGATTTATATTTATTCATCTTGAGTTCAGCAATAACAATATCATGACTTGAACACACCATTAAATACAAAATATTATCTAATGTTTTGTCATAATATAATATCAAATAATACAATATAATGTGTATATATATAATTCCAAAAAATATATGAAATACTCAAAGTGCAGAGATTATATCTTCCATCCTCAGCAGACTTACAATTCCTGAAGTATGAAAAGAAGTCTTCAACAACGAGAAAAAGCCTTGAATCTTAACAAGAATCGATTCGAAGGAATAAACTCGAGAAGAAGTTAAATGGATACAATAGGTACACTGGAGGAGAGTATGGGTTACTTATTTGATTATATCTGACGTACGTCATACTGCGAAGCTGAACTTCAGTGTACTTTGACCGGTCAGAAACACGCCCTGTACTCGAGTACAGGGTCCAAGGTCACCGGCACTGGCGGGCGACTGCGGAACAGAGCTCCCGGCAAAACCCGCATCCATCTCATCGCGCCAGCGACGAGAAATTGGAGGGAAAAGCTGCCATTCATCTTTCGAGTCTAGTCGCAGTGAAAGCTCTCGGAGCTGAATCCTGCCGACGGGACTAAGCGTTAGATTGTACATTTCTCCGCGTTGAAGAAGGTTTGCTGATTCTATACGTGACGCCGACGAGTGAAAACTTCGATCACAACCTTCGAGGAACGTGTTGCAAAGGCCTGTGGATTGCCATCGCCCTGTGAGAGGGTTTTAGGCTCAGGCGGCCTTGGAATGGTTTCGAATTCGGTTTGGTTCTCGTGAAAGGGTCTGCGTTTCGAGGAGGAAGGAATTGGGAAAATGCTTGTGATTGGAAATCTCTAAGGTTAGTTTTGCATTGTGGATTGGAACCGGGGCTGCGTGGCAGCCGACGACACGGTCGGGCCTAGGGTTTAGTAACATATCATGACAACGTCGAAGGCAAGAGCTGCAGGCTGAGTTTGCTTGGATAGGACAGGTGAAGCTCCAAGATTCTGAGGTTCACGCAAAGATTGTTGAGAACCTTGGGTGAATTTTGAGGCCTTCGCGATGGCGACTGACAGTAGCCTCCACCAGTTCGGCAACATTTTATTAGGCGGACGAGGTGGCATGGTGGGATTTCTCTTCCTCAGCCCTTTTTAAAATAATTTTAAACATGGTTCCGGAGAGATGTTTTTTGTTTTTGTTTTTGTTTTTGTTTTGCTGTTGCGTCGCTAGTTTCTCGAGCACTCAAATTTCTTTACACTGCTGACACGCAGTTCGTATTGGGACTTTCATCCCCGTATTTATGGTGTCTGAACTTATGTGTACTAGAGCCCAACAATTTTAGTCTATCCTACAAGCGAAGCTTGTTTGAGGCGGCAAGTGTCCATTTTTATTTAAGAGGTCGTGCAGGCATGAGGTGGATGACTGATAATTATCTGTCACACTGCCCTGAGAAAATAGTCCAAACCTTGCCGCTATTAATTGAACACCGATGGACTTATTGACGGCAACCTCTTATTGCACTTGAAGGTCTTGAACCTCAACCTCAACTTCAGAATTCTTTGCTCGCACGGAAAAACCTGAGTCATGATAACGTATATGATATCTTGGAATACAAGATATCATATACGTTATTTGAAGCTGAATATGGAGCTTCAGCTTCAGCTTCAGTTTTTGCACAGCCTGATGGCTCAAGTTTTGAGTTCAAGATTTTGAATCACCAATGATCTAACAGCGTCCAGATATGTCTACACTGAATGTTTTCCATCTTTCAGCCCTCTTGAATTGTCAGCTCTACACGCTCTTAAACAGTTTTGACTAGAAATTCGCTAGGACCACTGAGGAATTCAAGAAATAGTTGATGCTTGCAACGATACACTTAAGTCAAGTCGAAAGCATCAGCAGGAAACGATGGGAAGCTTACAGCTTCAAGATGAACGGATTTTCTCTTTCTTGCTGATATCACGATTATATTGGAGAGCCTCTGCCTTGCCGTATCTTGTACGTAATTTTGAACATTGGGACGAAGCTAGCTTACGTGTTTAAGAGAAGAAAAGGATTGCCTGCTGGATTTCATTACTCACCTTCTATTCTGGAGGCCAGGTGACGATGATCATGTTGACTTACCTTCGGTCTTTAATACTCTTGATTATCTTTTTCCAATTTCTTCAAACCTGAAACGGTGTCGAAAAGTTAATTACGCTCGTAAATTACTCTCTGCCTGGGGATGATACAAGCTAGATTTTCAATGTTAAAGAATGACACGCGCTAGATTCTGAACTTTCAGTTCATTTCTTTATTCCAGATACCCCTGACCTAGAGTTATGAACTGCTTACTGAAAATCTTTCTGAATGTATCTGCAGAACCCAGGGCAACTCAAAATACATCCAGGTGGTTTTGTTTGGAAGAAAACGGGAGGTGGAAAAGTTGTCGATGTGGCCAAGGCAGATATTACTAGTTTGAGCTGGACTAGGCTGCCCAAAGGCTATCAGCTCGGAGTTAAGATGAGAGCAGGTTCGAATGTAAAGTTTAGCGGTTTCAGGGAACAGGTACGTTCGTCTCTTATGGACAAGTAATTCTTGCATACCGTGCCTTGGTATATCAGATACCCCAGTTCTTCGACAGATCATACTTTACTACAAAAGAAAATGAGTTTATCTTCAAGTGGGGGAAAAGAAGCCAGTTGTTGTTGCATTCAATGTTTGTACTCCAGCCATTAAGTCACGGCGGTCTTAAGATTTCTATCTTGCAGCATCGTGAGCTTGTCAGATGAAGCGCATTCATGTAGATCATTGTTAAATTGAAAGGTTGAAAGTTGAATGTGATGCAAAGCACTTTGTGGCTTGGAAGTGGTCTTCATATGTAGTTATTGGGAAATAATATTGTGAGAATACGTTGAGTGCTAACGTCGGTTTCTCGTTAATATCGGCAAAACCTCTGCAGGATGTGGCGAGCTTAAATCCGTTTCTGCATGCGAACATGGGAATAAGCCCAGATGAAAAACCACTAGCAATAAGTGGTCGCAACTGGGGTGAAGCCGAGTTGGAAGGTACACAAGTGTCCACGTTATGTCACTCTATAGTCAGAGATACCATTCTAGTAATCTGTTGGATTTCATGCTTTCAGAGTTTGGAGAGCCTCTTCTCAGGTTGTAACCTTTTGCCACTCAATGAAAAGTTGAAGTGAAGAGCTTTTTTGACGTGGATGCTTTGTATTTGTTCTGCAGGAAACTTGCTGTCCTTTGTTGTTGGCGGGAAGCAGGCCTTTGAAGTGTCCATATCAGATGTGAGCCAAACCCAGATGATGGGAAAGAATGATGTAGTTTTGGAGTTTCATGTGGACGACACCACTGGAGCTAATGAGGTATTGTGAATATATATCTTTTTTGATTAAGAGTTTTATGGCTATTATATGCACCTTGAGCAAATTATCAGTTGGTCGTTGTATAATTGTCCCACGTGGCAAATTCGTTCGCAGAAAGATACTTTGATGGAGTTAAGTTTCCACGTTCCTAGCACCAACAGCACGTACGTCGGCGACGAGGAAAGACCTTCGGCACAGGTTCGCATGTTCTGCCTCTGCATTGTACCCATGTCGAAGCACATGAGAATGTATTGCTGTAAGTGCACATTCGTTGTGAAGCCAAGTATCGAATCTTACACTGTAGATGCAGTCAGTAGTATCAAATTCGTAAAACTTACATTTGTTTGCTGCAAGTAACGTTGATGTGCATCAGGCCTCATGCATGGTTTTGACATTGTGAGGGGGATCAGGTGTTCTTTGAGAAGATTAAAGGGCTCGCAGATATTTCCACTCAAGGCACAGATGCAATTGCATTGTTTGAAGTGATAACTGCGCTCACCCCAAGGTAAGTCATATGTCTGCATTGATTGTATTAATTGTTCTTCCAGCTCTCAATTGCCAGGTCTTCCGCGAGAAGATCCTGTCGATGGCGGACGTTGGGCCCTCGGGTGCAGAAGCAATATGTATGTTCGTTGAAGTTGGCATCCTTACACCAAGGTATACATATGTCAGAAGTAGGGGGTGTCTAAACAGTGAATCACATTCACGTGAGCCGTAAACCATTATCCTGTTTGGCAGTAGAGGTGCTACTCTGCTAACGGAATGGTGTTAGGAAATGCATCTAGGTTTTTAAACTCTGGCTGACTTTTCTGCCGTACGAGTTTGTATTGGGTTTTGCAGAGGACGATATAATGTGGAGCTTCACATGTCTTTCTTGCGACTTCAAGGACAAGCCAATGATTTTAAGATCCAGTATAGTAGTGTCGTTCGTCTATTTATACTGCCGAAGGTCGAAATTCAAACCCTGAATGTTTGTTTTTCCTCAAGTTCGTACGAGCATTGACTCAATCATAGAGATAGTCAGGAGAAGCAAATTTGATGTTTATACTTAAAAGGTTCCTTGGTTGCTGATTAGTAGTATCTTCTGATTTATCAACTTATGAACTATCTCTGCTGACTATGAAGCATATGCTTTCCTTCACAAGTTTTAAGCCTGAGAAAGTTGTTCATATATGGGTTTGTGGGTTCATAGTGCTGTATAGTAGTAGAAATAGCCTTATGTCTTTATAATGACGTGCTTACCTCATCATAAATGTACGTGTGTTCATTTCTTTTGTGTCTGTGTGCTGAATTGTGTTGCTTTTTGGCAGTCAAATCAACCTCACACTTTCGTTGTCATCACTTTGGATCCCCCCATCCGTAAGGGTCAAACATTTTATCCGCACATTGTTTTACAGGTGAGATCTAAGTTTGTTGACTCCTAATTGCAAGTCTAGTCTGACAAGTTTCTACCATGTCAGGCTACAGTTGCTCTTCTCTGCATTCTTTCGGTTTCTTCCTCTTGTTGTTCTAGATACAAACTATTTAAAATCAGCATCATTTGAGTCGATTTATAACACGTTAGTGGGAATTCTAACAACTTTTGGCCCTATCTGACGCACTTGGCTGCTTTGTGTCAACAGTTTCCTTCCGAAGAAATAACCGAGTGCAGTCTCTCGATGAACGAAGACCTTCTGAATACTAAATATAAGGACCGCTTGGAACCCTCGTACAAGGTATGAAAGTAATTCTGTTGTAACAGATTTTTGGAGTTCACAAGACTATATGATTATAGCTTTTTCTCATGCAACTTGACTCGCTTTCACAGGACCTTTCACACGACGTCTTCACCCAAATATTGAAAGGATTGTCCGGTGCGAAGGTAACCCGACCTGGGAAGTTCCGCAGTAGTCAAGATGGATATGCTGTAAGGGCATCTCTGAAGGCGGAGGAAGGCACTTTGTACCCGTTGGAGAAGAGCTTTTTCTTTTTGCCCAAGCCCCCTACTCTTATATTGCACGATGAGGTATGTGAACGCACGCACTTTCCGTCCTCTCCCTTGCAGCTCGCAAGGCTAGGCTTTAAGTTTTTAATCCGCATACCTTGGGCCGCTTCAAAGTATTTTGAGTGTTATTTTTAGCCAATTTCACTTGTCATCCTAGATAATTTCTTAGATCTTAAAAATTGGCGTTATTTCTTTTGACTATTCTCTCTTACTATCTTACATCACAATCGCTTTTGGTATAGAATTCTTCTGTAAACGTCATTGATTGTTCATGTGAATCTCTTACGCAGATCGAGTATGTCGAATTTGAGAGACATGGTACGGCCGGAACAAGCAGTATATCATCGCACTATTTTGATCTGCTTATCCGTCTAAAGAGTGAGCAAGAGCATCAATTTCGCAATATCCAGAGGAACGAATATCACAATCTTTTTGACTTTATCAGGTAATATGAGGTTAGAATGTAATATCATTTTTTCATTAAGATTTCTATTTCAGGCATCAGTGTTTTCTCCTAACGATACGGTATGAGTTTGATCTCTCGCCTCTTGTAACTTATTCAGAGACTTCTGTACTCGTGAGGACTTCTGGAGTGGTGACGCATACTTGTCCGTCACTTAGCTGACTTGGTTTTTTGCCTCAGCTCTAAGGGCCTGAAGATCTTGAATCTGGGCGATGTCCAAGGCGCAAGTGGCGTGGCAGCCGCTTTAGCAGGCTCAGATGACGAAGGTGTAGATCCACATCTAAATCGGATTCGTAGTGCTAGAGGTGAAGGCGGAGGTGACGGTGGTGGTGAAGACAGCGATGAAGAGGTAAGTGCACCTGACTTTTTAGCATGAACTTTTGTGCTCGAGGTCCCAGTTCAAAGAAAGTTTTGAACAGCTTGAAGTAACTTTCATGGCAATAGTACGGGAGGGAAGATGTAATAACATAGTTGTATATTACGGCCAGCATCAATTTTAACGACAAATCTTCGAGCTTTGCTCGACCTTATAGATAATATGAGGCCACACATGAAATACTTGAATTCTGACGTAAACGGCTTGTTCTTCCCTCAGGATGAAGACTTCGTTGCTGAGAAGGATGACGAAGGGTCACCAACGGATGACTCTGAAGCTGAGGAACCGGATGCAAGTGATAGTGGTGGGGACGAAGACGCTGAGGAAGACGAAGACGAGGATGAAGTAAGTACCTGTGCTTCGCGTTGATCACTTGGAATTTACTTATCACAGTTCGGTAATGTAAGATATGTGACGTGATGTTCTCTTTTATTTATACATATGGCTTTGGCGTGCCCCGTTTCACAGGATGAAAGACCGGCTAAGAAAGAGCGCAAGAAACGGGAACCAGCTGCTGCTAAGCCTGGAAGAAAGAGAAAGAACAAAGAGGAAGGTGAAGGAGGGAAGAAGACCAAGAGGAAGAAGAAAGATCCAAACGCTCCAAAGCGCGGTCTGTCAGGGTTCATGTATTTCTCTCTGTCGGAGAGAGAGGTATGTAATGCGATTTTAGTACATTCATTGATCCCGTTTGGCGGACTCTGACCTTTTGTAGACTTGTGTAAAAAAAAAACAGAAGTTCAAAAATATCCTCTGGAGCCCTTTTTTTCGTTGTTGTGTTGGATTTATTGATTGATTGTCAACTATTTCTGAAGACATCGCCGATACCCTGCAGAATTTGAAGAAAAGTCAGCCGGGGCTTTCCTTCATTGACACAGGAAAGGTTTGTGGAGACAAGTGGAAGAAAATGTCAGGTATAATCTTCATCGGTATTCTGCGGGCAGCACATTTGACCGTTGTAATCATGAGTTGTTGCATGTTCAAAGTTCTATCTTGACATATCTTCATCTTTCAAGTCAGTCTGTTACTTCAACTGAGAACTACGCTAAAGCTAAGCTGCATGAAATTCTGGACGCTTGGCAGTGGATGAAAAAGCACCCTATGAAGCGAAAGCACAGGCAGATAAAGAAAGGTACAAGCGGGACATGTTAGAGTTCAACCGTGGAGGTGCTGGAGGTGGCCCAGCAGAGGATGGATCTGATGATGAGTAGAGGCGATCAACCTTAAATTGCATTCTCCGTCTTTATGAATCCATCTATAATAAGACCGTGAGTGTTCTTGTGCTCGAAGACAAATCCAAGCTATCCACATTGAGCTGAGAAGTGCCAAGCAGAACGGAGTAATGAAAGTTCAGTGGAAGCCATACATGGAGTCCAGTCGTGACTACTTGCTGTTAAACAGCAGAGATCAGTTTGCGACCGAGTAGCACAGAGCCTGATGTTTCAAGGGCAGACAGTTCCGTAATGTACGTAACCGCTCATCTGGTTGTGGTCAAGGAGACCGCGGCAGGCATACGATGCTGGAAAAGAGCAGGGATTTCTACATACCTATTGTTGTCAGATACGAAGAGCTTGGAGAGTGGTGAAACAGTCCACTGCTGTAGTCGGCAACTGGAGATATTTAACTTAGGGGAGAGGTTCAGTTCATTTATTTGGCCCGGGGAGTTCTCATATCATAGACTTGACCCCGATTCCCAGTTAAGCTCTTGGTGGTCGTATAGCTCCGAGTGGACCACCGATACTGCTTTTCCAACGGGCGCGTTCATGGGGTTAAACACGGAAAGAGAGTACGCACTAGTGGTTGAAATGGTGGAATTCCATATTTGTAACACCACAGCGTTGTATATTTTGAGGCAATTTTGGTTCATGTGAATCTTTCCCAAGACCATGGAACAGCGTGAGGCTTTTTTGCTCTATGCATCTGAACTGGCATTTACAAAAACCCACATGATCCAACTCGTCTTGTTTTTAGCGCATGTGTAGTGTTGATGTGCATGCTTTGACCGCTCGTGGTAGAAATTAGTCAAATGAGATGCCCAAGAGTCAGATGAGATTACGGGTCGTGTGTGTACATGCTGCTGTGAGAGGGAGGGTGCGTAATCCAATTTCGAGCATTCACCAGGTGAGACAAATGTGGAGCTCAAATGCATGTACAGCAGACCTTTTACACTTTATTGCTTCCATTGAAGAATTCGAGGGTCAGAGCTTCTTAAACCGAGGAAAAGTGGAAAGTACAGCAGCTCGGAGACATGAAGTCTGAGTATCATCTGCATGCTCCTTATTTCAGCTACACTACCCCAATTGAGAGTTAACTTGAGATCTAGTTGATACTCAATCCTCGCAACGATCCGTCTTGTAGCTGGGGTCTACATTAAGTGGATCCCACCCATGTCCGACAAGGTCGTCTCCAGATGTGATTGCAAAGTAGGAGTATGCACATACTAAAAATGTGGATATGTACTTCGTGCATGAGATAAGATTCTGAAATCTCTTAAGAGTGCCCCAATATCAACATATGTTGGCACTGATATAGTACCAACAACGTCATTACTATCTGATAATTTTCTATCTCTTTCAAAGCAGATGTCATCTCCTTATGACGTAGTTTCTAGCAGGTCCATGTCCAAAACAAGGGCTCCCATCGAACTTCAAGAAGGGAATAGGCTCCAGCACGCCTCTCGGTGCCTTGGTGCCGAGGCTCTTGCTGTAAGGAAGCCCACAATGTTTTGGAAGTAAGTCCACCTTCTTAGGCCTTGACTTTTTGCTGCTGGGTTTCTTGATGACTAGTTGCTTACTCCTTTTCTCCTCGAGTCTGTCGTAAAGATAAGTCATGCCCTCATGGCCGTCGGCGCAGAGTGGTAAATTTTTTCTTGCATAACCGGGCTCTCCCTTTTCTTTAGTGCTGTTGTCCCGGAGACAATGAGCGAGATCCCGTCTTCCTTCGTAACTCCCTAGAGAATCAAGTTCATCCGAAGTCCCAATAGATTCTGCATCATCGACCAGAGTTGCCAAAGCAGATGCTTTTTGGATCAGTTTCTGCAGGTCGTCCTCCAACGTCGTGCATTGACGCTCTTCCTGATATCGTTTGTGTCTAGCCTCTTGAGCCTCTCTTCTACTCTCCTGTTCTTGCTCTTGTTGGGATCTTTCTCCTATGTGATGTTGATCCTGCTGATTATCATTGAATGTTTCTTCCCCAGCACTGCCTGCTTGAGTTCTTGCTGGTGGAGTGGAGTTTGCATTTTCTTCCTTGCTGTGAGCACAATTTTCTGCTCCGTCTCTAAAGGCTCCTCCGTTAAATGCCAACTCCCTGGACATTCTCATAACTTCTTCAACCCGCTGCCTCTGGCTTTCAAGCTTCACTTGGTCGTTGATTGTCACTTTCATCATCTCCTCTTTGCTTCTCCTGTTGTTCTCCTCTCGTCTCCAACGACCCATCTCTTCATCTATTCTCCTCTGTTCTTCCTGGTCCCTCTGCTCTTCGGCTAGCTTCTTTTTGTGTTCTCGTCTCATCTTTTCCTCTTCACGCAGCTTTGCTGTTTCTTCTTGCTTCTTCCTCAACATTTCTTTCTTCCGTCTCTCATTCTCCTGAAATTTCCGATCCCTTTCCTCCTTCAGTTTCTCTTGGGTTTTTCTAAATTCTTCCATTTTTTGCCGGTGTAGCTCTCTAAGCCTCTTCTCCTCCATTTGCTTCTGTTTCTTCTCCTCCTCTTGAGTACCCATGGTTTCTTCTAGCTTTTGTCTTTGTAATTCTCTTAATCTCCTCTCCTCGCCAATCTTCTTTTGATTCATTCTTAATGTCTTTTGGTTCCATATTTTCATAGCCTCCTGCTTCCTCTTCTCCTCCTGTTTCTTCAGTTCTTTCTCGTGCCTCGTTATCATTGCGATGAACAAGGTTGTCTGAGATCTGGGCTGCCGCACTGATGCCGAAACCATGAACTAAGGTCATTCCAACCCTCTAGGTTCTAAAATTAATCTGTCATACGATGTCATCCTCGGCTTACGGTTTATCATCCTGTTCCTGGTGATGGGACGATATGGAAGTATGCTGTCCACCGACAATGCCTCACGAGGCAGTCAATCATAATCTAGGTTGGGTTTAACAACCCAGGAGAGTCAGGTCAACCCCAAACAAGCTCTCCATATCACGCTGCTCCATGACACCTTCATGCTTCCGAGAGACAGTCCAGTATATAGAGGCATGTTAATGATCGTCCATAGAGTCCCTCTTCAACAGCAGCCTGCGTATTCATTAGAAACAAAGAGTAAATTTTTACAAAGGAATTGGTGGATATGTATGTCTCGAAAGCTCACACAGATTTCGAGATTCCGTGTGAGCTAGTGTTGTTCTGCTGTCCTGAAATGGCATGTGGTCTGAATACTCAGAATTCGTAATCAATGAGTGCATTAGAGTCTGTCATTCATTTCAACGAATCGCTCCATCGTTGGATCAAGCAATTTCCTCACATCAATATTCTCACGAGTTTGCTGAATCATGACACGGTTATATCTAGGAATGGAGATAAGCAGGTCTTGTTTGATTACTGATAGCACATCTACAACGAATCGCTAAGACATATCTAAACCTTGACATACTCTCTATAACAGGTCGTTAGTTCACCATGTGACACAATCAGTCTGAAGCAGCCGTAATGTCCGTGAGATTCACGTTGTATCAAGTCTGAAGTGCATCTAGCTGGTGGTCAATAGCGATGTTTTGTATCGAATTTTTTCATGTACCGGAATCATTGGGAAACTCGGCCGCACGTCCCGCACGGTCTTCACATTAGAGAAGGCCGGAGCCTTGCGAAAGTACTGCTTTGAACAATGCATCGACTCCTTAACGTGATCATCACCATGACAGCTTACGAGTGAGCATATCTCCAATGCACAGAAACTTGGCGCAGCTGCAGGCTGAACTAATGCTACGCTTGCTGCAGCAGGTGGTCCAGTTCATCAAATGCTTCTTAGAGGAAGCCTAGAGTTCGCTTATTTGGATCTCTGAATGAAAATCTGCTGGGTTTGCAAAGTTTGAACTCTTTTCCAGATCCAATATAAAACCCCGCCAGTTCTCATCTCTGACGCTGAACTATCAACAGGAACCACTGCGGCAATTTATTTTGACAGGATTGCTGTTATTATCAAGAGCAGAGAGGTGCCTAGCGAAATTGCTGTTCACAGTTCTTCGAGGTAGATGACAATTTTGTGTGATGCGCTCGTCGACTATGTCTTCGAACTCATTCAACACGGTCTCCGCGTCTTCGGTTTGAAGATGAAGAATGTGGAGAAGCGGTGGAGCTCGAGCGACACAGCTAGAGAAAGGAAAAAAGGGTTGCTGCACACAATCGAGAACCTTGTGGGCATTTTGAATGAACAAGGCGAAAACAGCTTCTCGCTCCCTCTGTCTCCCCGCCTCCGTATCCCCATCCCCGAACATGGCCCATGCACAACTTGCAAGAGATCAATCACGACAAGCACTCAAAACCCTATAGACCACAACGAATCAAACACGAAAAAATTCTCCACGCCATCAGCCCCAAACAACGGTGACGCGATCAGAAAACAAACATCGCAGCCTGTAAAATCTCCCAATCCTCCCTTCTAGGCTCCCGTCACATCCACCCTCGTCCATGCCAAGCCAAGCCAATCCAAGTCAACCGAATCGAATCGAATAAAATAAATCCAATTTTCTTAAAACGTCCCAGGAAAAAACAACCCTCATGCCCTTCATCCCATCCCTTCCCCAAATTTCCCAATTCCGATACTCTCCGCGAATCCTGTCCTTCAAACTCTCGCAATCGGAGCACAGACACACAGAGAGCACGAAGACGAGGAGGAAGTTGGACGGCGCACGTCACATACTCCGAGGAGGAGGGGGAGATCTTCAACCGGTCGCTGCCAAAGGGACGAAATGGAGTTCGGTCGTCGTCACGAGAACGCTTTCAGGAGCACGAGGCCCAGGAGACGAAGCGGACACTGAAGCCCCGAACCTGCCCCCTGCGCCATACGTACGAGCTACAACTTTACTGTACAGTGTACGCGTCATATATACGTCTATTTATGTAAAATACATACACTGGCAGTGACGTAGGTGTCGCTCGTGGGCCGCGGGGGCTTTACAGTACTGGACTCTGGACGGTGGGCTACCGCCGTCATTCTCTCCCGCCGACGGTCAACGACTGGAGATCGGTCGCACAAAGCCACTGTCGTGATTTGGTTTACTAGCCCCTACTTTCCCATTTCGTTTTCTTGTTTGTAATTGCTCTGCTCGTCGGGGTTTTGGCATCGATTTTTTATTCACTCGGCTATCCTTTTATTTTTGATTTCATCGTTTGATTAACATTTGCCTTTACTTTTTCTTCCTAATTTTTTATTTTCTTATTGGCACCCTTTCTTCATCAAAAATTCTAGGTGATACCAGTCAAATTCATCCATATTCTTTGTTATATTCTTTGTTCGCCCGGCGATTTTGATTTTCTTGTGTGTCGGGGTGAAACGCGAAAATATCACTTTTCTTGAGTTATATTTATCTCCCTGGCCTTCCTTTGACAGAATCACCGAAGAAAAAAAGCGAAGAGAGTTCACGAGCGACGAAAGCGGGATAGGTCAAAGTATTTCTTGTGTCATCGGTATAGACAAAAATAATAATGCTTGCTTTTGAATATCGACACAATCCAATTATGTGGGCTTTGCAGGGCTATGTCTTTCTCAGTGCGCTTGCAAACTAATAAAATCTTTAGTCAGTGTGTTGTTCCACGAAGCTCTGGCTTTCTTCTCTCGGAGTGCTAATTGGTCAATGACCTCTTGATGAGGTAGTCTATGATTCCTTTCACCTCTGTAGTTTACTACACGTACTAAATGATTTTTTGACAGGCCAAACCAGATGTGAAGGTCAAGCTCTAAAAATCGTTTCAAATCAAGCTTGAACTCACTTAAGTTGTCTACGTCTGCATATCCAATCATGTCGGCAACCTTTTCTTACAGGATCCAAACCCCCTGCAGTGCATGCTTATGGTTCAAGAATTACATGATTTTTATTAAGATAAATGTAATTAAAATGGTGGATGACTGTTCCAATAACCAATGAATTTATAAAGCCCAGTGCTTCGGAAGATCCAAAAGCGTGAGGTCGGGAAATTATTATATTGGAGAAAATGTTTCATCATGTACGCTCAGCAAACTTCATTTCAGATTAGTCTCTTCAGCTTTGAAGATCGTATACATTTAGCTAGTTCCTATGCAGAGTAGGATCCTAAGAGACCAATGGTGCACGTACTACTACCCCAGATAAACATGTACGATAAGAGTGGAATGGACACGCCGTTCTAAATTTAGGCGTCATATTGTAATGACAATGACTTGTGGCAATATATGCATTGGAGAACAATGATGAAACTTCGTTAAAAAATTTGCATGAGGAAAATATTTGCGACCATCTTATACAAACCTCAACAATATTCTTTGCCAGAAAAGATTACTCCTCCTTGAGACTTGAGTCATATACCTAACTAATTTTATTTTTTGCTTTCATCTGCTTCTACTAATCAATATATACATATATTTGATTGAATATCACTTTATTTGACAAAGTTAAGTTTCTTCTCGGCGACTAAATTTATGTAAAGAGAATATTTAACATTCATTGAGGTCGAATGGAGACACGGTAAAATGGCAATAAGGATGGGACCTCGTGGTGAGGGCGAATGCAATAGGCGCGAAGGCGCAATTGATCGGGATCGTGTAAATTCATGCAACGCTCGTCGTCGATATAAAATCCGAGGAGAGCGAAAGTTGCGGAATTGCGTCCCAAATGGGTCGAGAGCTTGCCTGCTCGACAGGTGGTGCGACGAGAGTCGCGATGGCCACCGTTCCTGACGGTGCAACCGACGCAGCAAGCGGATAAGCACGGAAGATTCTCTGACGCTCCGTCGCGCGATGGACTGTGCTGATGTGGCCGTCGGCCTGCGGCGAAGCTTTTAGCGAACGCGAAAGCTTGCGACCGAAGAAAAGCGTGGAAGGGAGGGAGGGCTCGAGGTCGCGGTCGAGGTCGTGGTCGTGGAATTGGGTCCAGAAATTTCTAGAAATCGAGGCTCGAGGAATCGAAATTGGCCTGCGCTCTCTCGCGGTCGGCAGTCCGCTTGTACTATAAAGGTTGAAGTCTGCTTCTTGTTCTCGAGGGTTCCGTCTCTAGGCCGATCGCGGGTGCTGTCCATTCTTCTCTCGAGGCAATTTCACCGATTTGGGCTTCCTGTTGTTTGGACATTGGAGCGCGTGCCGCTTGCCACTCCAATTGGGCGATTTCCCAGCGGTTTGCGATGGCCAACGTGATGGCTTTGCAGTCGTGTGCGACGGCGTCGTCTTTGGCAGCACCTTCTTCTGTCCAGCGCTTGTACACTGCACCTTCTTCTTCTTCTTCGTCCTCGTCCGCTGGTCCCCTTAAGGCTCCCCTAAACGCGGGGAAGTTCGTCGTTCAATCGCAGTATAGGGAGAACGGACCCAATTACTTTCTCTTCTCGAAGTCGCCGAATTCGGTGCCGGTTGTGAGAGCTGCGAGGGACTCGTTCGATTGGATGGACGACTCCTCCGTTTCAAACGGTCCGTCAGCTCTGATTATTTATTTGATTTCTCTTCTTCCCTTGCATTGTCTCCTTACGCTCATTTCATCACTTAGCAGCCGATTGCATTATGCCCTGTTTTAATTTTATACGGCTTCATGTTCAGGTACCGAAATAAAGGACGATGCGATGGTTCCGATTTCATGGGAGGCGAATTCTGAGAAGCAATTGGAGGGGATTGTTCCGGCGGAGAGGACTACTTTTCTTACCTTATCTAAGGTTAGGCTCTACTCAACCCTCCAAAGTCGCGTATGTCGCGCAATTGTAACCGCCGTATGTGAGTTCGGTCTTCTTTTCAGCCGTGCATATTTGAGAAAATTGAGAAGATTTTGCCCATCAGGCTCTTTATCGCCTTTAATAGGAAATCATTGGTGCCGAATACAAACTTAAGGGTCTCAAATGCCGTCTTTACATTTTGGATACCTGGGTGTTGCGGATGTGCTGGGCCTGAGTCTTAACCTCCAAACAGACACTTCGATAGTAACAGATTCTAACATGGTGTCAAATTGAACACTCCGGTTAAATTCCATCGTAGTTTCATCCGTACGGCTCATCGGAAAGTTAAGTATTGAACACGTCGGAATTTGATCTGTTTTTTTTATCACGAAGTTGACTTCATCCATATTGGGACTGTTTACTGACTTGCATTCTTCACATAGTATTTTGTTGTAAATATCACAATCGTAAGTTGGAAATATGTGCCAGCATCCTCATTGATTCGGATGTTTCCTGGATTGTTTACGCAATCCAGGAACGGACATACCGTGATACACAAATATGTGTTGCTAAACAAGTGCAGTAAGAGTCTGCCCCCTGTATTATAAAACAGCCTTACTTTCATATCGTATAAGTTTGTTGCACTATGTATGATATCTAGATGTCAGTCTGAAGATGGTATATTTGAGGGTATTTTGCCAAGTCGTTTGAGCCCCTTTGCTTTCCTCGTATGTATCTTGAGCCAGTTTATCAGGTTGTATCTACTGTAGTACATCACTTAGGAGGATGTGAATACAACGCCGTCTGTTGTGGTTATTCAACATGCTGGTAGTGGATGAATGGATATAAAGTTATCAGTGAGATTTTGTTGCTTTCGAGTGTAATTTTTGTGAACTTGGAGTAAATATAGGTCCTCGACAGAAGCTGAGTTGACTTGGAAAGTTACAAGAAGGTATATGTCAAGCTGAACAATTTGAAATATCTGGAAATACGATGTAGGATATGGCGATGGGATTAGTGCTGCAAGCAGCTACAGCTACCGGCTGGACAACCGGCTCCGGGTTGGAAGGTCCAGCAGTATCAAAAGAGGAGAGTGCAGCTGAGGAGGAGAAATCAAAGTTTCCATATTTGAGCAAGTCACCGAGGAGAAAAATGAGAGTGGCTTTTACCTGCAACGTGTGCGGTGAGCGGACGACTCGAGCCATCAACCCTCATGCCTACTCCGACGGGACCGTGTTCGTGCAGGTAAGATCTCCCTGCGCATGTATCATGTAGTCTTATTGTGAAACAAGCATCTCCGTGATAATCATGTCAAATGTGCTGAGTCTGTGTTGATTCACAGCAATTTTTAAAAATTTTGGCAAGTCTGGAAGCGAGAGAAATTTATGTTGTCCGTTCAACTTTTGTGGCCCTTTGTTATGAAGCACCAACCCTTCCTGTAGAAGCATGTTATCTTCTACTGATACATTCGAGTGATTGTTATTGCAGTGTAAAGGTTGTGATGTGTTTCACAAACTTGTGGACAATTTGAACCTTTTTCACGAGATGAATGGCAAAATCTACCGGGGTTATGATACCCCCTGGTATGCCAATGACCAGCCATACGATTTTTTCAATGGGCAGTACTCCATCGATGATCATTTTCCTGGATTGTAGGATGAACAGACTTGAAATTTGTGTATATCTTGGTAACTGAAGGTCGTAGACATTCTACGGACTATATGAGAATAGCAGTTGTTGCGTTGATATCTCTGGCCACGAAAGGTGAAGTCATGCAACACCAGATTCACAGAGCTTTTGCCTACAGCCGCCAAAGCTCTGCTTCTACATCCTGGCTCTTTTACAGAGAGCTATTCGCAGCCACTGTTGTCAAGTATGTAGTGTAAACTTAGATGTGTATGCTGTACAGAAGTAGCTCTACATGGGAAGATTTCCACTTTCTTCGTCAGTCTCAGCGGAGAGACTTAGCTTAAACCTGAGTGTCGAAGTGTTGCAATGTATGGAGTGTTATGAAAGGGTAGAAATTTAATTGGAAGTCATATGACGCAATACTTTGTTACATTCATGAAGAAATTTGTGTCATATTGTATCTACGTTTCCGCTGGAACTTTCAGTATTCTATCTCCTCTCTATTCTATTCTGTTAGCCTACGCGATTCTTTAAACGATTTAGTTTTGATTGGCCTTGACCGCAATTATGAAATGTTTCGTGGAGTATTGATATTTAGTTTTAACCAGATATTCAACTTATGTATGTGGTTGGCTTCATGTAAGGAAGGTATTATACAAATAAATAAGGATTCAGCGCGAGACTAATAGAGGTCATGAAGCTTAGGAAACCGAGGGTTCTTGTTTATGTTCCTAGGTCATTTTCTTACCAAAAAGCTTTGGTTGAAGTTGGCAAAGAGCTATTAAGTGTTAATGCCTGTGTGATTCTCCCCACTAACCCCTATGCTTGGGATGAGGATAGAATCATAGTTTCATGGTGATGCACGTCGTGTTAAAACATGTTAGATCTAATAGGGTCGGATCCTTTATCGTATTCCAGCTTACATGCAGGGGTAATGTTCTAGTTACAGTGAGTGTTTTGCTGTGTATATTTTATAGACATTGTTCCACCCATTATCTTCAGTTTTCTGTTGGGACAGGAAGAAAAAAAGAAGTTGTCTACAGATGAGAACGTTACAGCTTTTCTATCAACTAGTCTGTCTCATTCTAAGGACAAGGATGTAGATCTCAGTGTAGGTTGATTGTCCCGGTTAGCTTGACGATGTGGTCTTTTAATTGTCAGACAGTCTAATGGATAGGCCTGGGAGGCCTTCGTCTTAGTTTTTGCATTTGATGTATTGCCTCAGGGCGAAATTATTTTCTATCATTAAGGCCTTTTTTTATCATTAAAGAATGGCATTGGTCTGCTTTAAATAGAATGAGTGATGTAGAATGAAAATGCAAAGTATTTACATATCTTTGGAGTAAAGTGTGTGGAATTCTTGATTTATTGTGTCAAATGCGGACATTCTATAGCCCTGAGGAAGATCTTATGGTGATTATTATTGTACTTAAAATAATTCATCTGTATATTTTTCTTAACGGCATCAAATACTCACTATCTAGTATTGGAGATATAATCCATTATCCATATACAATTTCTTTAAAAAACTTAAATACACTCAAAATGCTCGGAAACAAATTCTGAAATGTAATATTTGAATGTAAATAATACGAAAATGATACTTTTTAAAGTTTGTAATCATAATGAGTATTAATAATGTAAAATAACTTACATATTTTTATTAAATAAATATCATAATTTTTGATATTATCTTTCTATCATCTTGGATTTAATTTGTACTTGTTGATCTTCATTTTAATGAAAATAATAAATAATAATATTCACAGTAGTGTCAAAGATAGTAAAAGTTTGAGATTGAGCATATGATACTTCTTGAACGATTTCAAATTGCGCATCATCCCAATGGATTTATGATTCATTCTGGAAGGAGTATTGAACCGATATTCGATTTTGGCAACAAAAGTACGTCCACATGTAAGCAACATTAGCGAATTCTCTAATATCAATGTCTCAGGTGCCATGTCCAAGAGTCAAAATCAAACATTTTCAGTTTGATAATAGTTGATAATATACTCAATTAGTGGTGCAAGCTCGTCTTCATTTAATGACGCTGCAACTAGCATTGCAAAATGTTACACCAGGTTATGATTGATCAGATGTCGCATTGGATTAAAGTAAGCCATCGAGAGCCTGCCATCATCTCTTAATCTACTTTGAATCGTATGAGCACATGGCAAGCTCATTGTAGCAAACTAAGCTTTAGAGCAAGTATCCAAGTCCGCTTTTTCTGCTTAGCTTGCTTTGAAACTTTGTTGAGGATATAAATCAAAATTTGACAAATAACATCCTTGTATAACAACTAATTGTGCTGATGATTGATTTGAATACGATAAGAGCTTTCTTGTGCTTCAATTTCCTTGATTTGATTCTCAAAGTCATGTGAAAGCCAGATTTGAACATCTCAGAGGTTTTCTGTTGAGACTCCGAGGTATTGTTTGGCCATCGAATGCTATATCTCTGCTCTCAATGTGTTTACATTCCCAAAATGTGTGAGATGAGTTGTCCATGCTAGGACAAAACACTCCTTGTGCGCAATCTATCGTGTTTGTAGGTGCTGAAGCATGGCCGAGATTTGAATGTACGTATCATAAATTGTTGCCCATTGCAAATTGAAGATATCCACGGTAGATGATCGAATCACAACTATCCATGACTGTTGAAAGGATTTCCGGTCTTCTTCAGTTTTGAATTGCTTCTTAGCGAGAATGTTTTTTTGAACGTGCCAGATCCATAGCAGATGGGATGCTGCAAGAAATATGCTTGAAAGCGCATTCATGAAGGCTAACTTGCAGTCAGTTGTGATTGTGATTGACTTGATCTGGTCATAAAGAATTGCTATTTTATTCAAGGTCTAATGATAGTATGGCTTAGTTTACTCTCGTAGAAATGCAACTACAATTATAAATTAAGTGTTAAAGCTTGTCATACTAATGACATGGAACATGAACATGCAAAAACTGTTGATCTTGTAGGTACAATTGATTATTTGTGAGCAAATTGGAAACAACCAAGATGTGCATCGAACAAGTTCGTAACTTGATTTTCAGTGTTGCAACGTAATTGTATTGATAATTTGCTGCACATAGACTATACATGAATGTTAGAGTCAATGGGCGGTCAGCAATCTGTGTCTTCCTAATGCGCACTCTCTCGTTGTGGATTGTCCTTGCAATGATTTGCATGTTTTGGTTGCTCTGCCTCAGAGTAAGTAGAATTTACTTGGATGCAATGTCAAGAACTACCATGCGGTCTGCTTCTCCACACTGAACAGAATTGAAACGCCACGCACTCGGATGGACTGCAATGTTAGTATAAGGTTCATGATTGTGGTCTCCACAGCGGACTGAGAGATGACAGAGTCCATCAAATTTTAGTTGTCATTCATATAGCTGAAAATGATAGTAAATAAGACATGTTGATCATTGGCGGTGTTTTTCAGCTTTAGAGTGACCACATGCAGCGTTGTATTTGTGTCCTTGGTCACACTTGAGTATCACAATGTTTCTCACTGAATCTTTACGTCGCTTTGTAACAGTGTAGCCCTGAGTATGAGCAAAGGCTTGGACGCTTAGCATCATATCTTCAAGTGACGTATATGATGTTTCAAGAGATGGTAACATGATTCTTGTATGAGCAATTTCATGTACAGGTTGAAAACATCACCAACTAGATGAAATGTAAGGAAGAAGTAGTAAGAGCTGATATCAACAGAACACATGTGCGATTAAATTTAATTTTGAGTGGTCATGTGACATGACAAACTTTAATTTTATCGTACACAATGACTAGATGGCTAGCATGTGAAGTAATGTATGAAAGAACTATTACAGTACAAGGTCTATTCTTTTTTAATCTTGTGCATCAGTTGAGCATACTTTTGCTGAATTAACATATGCTTTGCATGGATTGCTTTCAAGTTTGTATCTTCAAAGACATGTGTGATGTACATCTTCACCGCTTCTTGAAGAGCTAGAAGGGCAATCACTTGAAATCAGACATTCTTAATGTCTTTTTTCAGCAATTTGTCACACCAATCAAGCAAACGGTGTCTTGCAAAGAAGAAGATCGGTTGTTTTCTGAAGATCTTGAATCTATCGGAGCGCTACTTGCTTCTTTGGGACATTCGGGAGCTTATGAGGGCCAGACAGAGACTCACAGGTGTGGAGATTGTATGCAAGGACATTCTTAGTTTGATTGACCATGGTGCCCGCACTTTGTCTGGCCGTTTTGGTTTCGTGCGAGTCATATTCGTTGATGAGTTTAATGGAAACGAGGCAGTAGCGCTTGTGATTACTCTTGTTTGCGCTAGGAGCATGTAAGATTTGGCCGGTATGGATGCCAAGTAAGTTGCCGGATGCGAGGAGAACGACCAGGTCCTTTGACAAGCCCTCAAAAGCGTAGTAAGAGTTGTTTTTGTAGTATTTGATGTTACCGGTAGCAGGGAGGGTGGAGAGGTACTCAAAAATGAGCTTGTGATAGAGTTGATCAATTCTTTGTTGCAAGGTAATGGCTGGATTCATGGAAGTATCACCTATGACGTTTTTTTTTTTTGCACAATGAGGGGGAAGCCAAAAAACACGCTTGCAGTTGATACTTGGGCTTGTGTGAGAAAAAAAATTGTTTTGACAAGTCAAGTGACTGTGAGATCCGCCTCTAATCTCATTGTGATTGCTTTTACAATTTGTGTGGTTGTTTTAACATTCCCATTTTAATAGTTTTAGACGTCTTTATAGCTTAATAAATCACATATTTGTTTAAACACATTCATAAACACATTCATATTAATAAATCACATTGTGTTTAAACTTGATTTTTTTGAAAAAATATATTTTATTTCTATTCAATCAAATTTTTCGGTGAAAAGCAAATCTTCATGAAATCATTTTTAATCAAATCAAACTAGAATCCATTATCAATATAAAAAACTGAATTTTATTGAATTGAAAGTTATTAAAAATCTGGAAAAAAAATCATTTTTAAGTAAAAAATAATCTAAAATTCAAAAAATGTTGATCAATGTATCTGATAAAGTATCATAGAAATAATTTTTTAAAATATCTAGTCTTGAAATAATTAAAATATAATCAATAGTCTGAAGGTATATTTATTTATGAATTGATTATAGTTTTGAATATTTGATATAAATGAAATTTTTTGATATAATTTTTAAAGTATTGCTTTTCAATTGATCAGTCAATTATTTGTGAATCATTGACTACTTTTTTTAAAAGTTTCTATTAAAGTGATGTTTGATGAAAAAATCTAAGCTAGTTCTAATTAGTCATATGAAATCAAAATTTTGAATCCACAAAAAATTGTAAAACCTGAAAATCTATATAATAAGAAAAAAAACCCATAGACCGATGAAGCTCTCATATGTTTATTGAGTATTGCTCTTTGTTGTACTCATCACTTTTGAAATATCATATAAACGGACATTGTGTTAAGAATTTTTTTTAACTTTGAGCATAATTGTTATTGTGATTTGCTAAGCAATATTTTTATTTCATATGCATTAAACAATAGTATGATTACTACACAATTAAATTTGTGATAAAAAATAATATCCACCCGTATTTATGTTATAATTTTGAATTTTCGCATTTAAAACATTAATCAAATCTTTTACACATTGATGTAAGTTTATTTAATTATGTATAATTTTATGAAATTAATGTGTGCATAAAATTCTTGAATATGCAAAAAATTAGTTAGAAATATATTAATCAATTATTGAAATTTTGACTGCGTTAAATTTTTCATGTATAAGATCTATAAATAAAAATTGATGTTTGGTAAATTTCTTTAGTGCTATATATAATTTTTTATACTATCTAGATTTCAATTTTTTTTTAATAAGATTTGCTTACTAAATTTTTCGTAAATTTCATATCGTAACATTATTTTTATCCAAAAAAAAATTCATTACAAATGACATAAATTATTATGTACTGTATATAAATGTTATTATTTTATGTACTTTATAGCTACTTTATTAGTGAACAAACATGTTGTTACTTTATTTCAAAAAATCATTTGAGTATCATTTTCATGTTTCATCCAAGTAGTTTCAAAAACAATGATAGCAAAGAAACTTTATTGCTCTATTAGTAGCTATGGAAATTCCAAGGAATTATATTTTAGTGAATTATGATATGAAGTTTGATAGAAATCCGGATACTTGAGGGTTTAGGCTTACTTAAACATGCACAAGTTATAGATCATACACATGATCGTAATGTTAAATCTTGAGATTCTTATTAGAGTACTCAAAGTATTCAAATGAAATAAATTATTCACAAGGTTCAAAGTAAGAGAAATTTGCTTGATGGAACCCCTGCGGAAAGTAATTTGCTTGATGAGACCCTGCAGGTTTTGTGTTACCCGATGGGACCCCATGAACGATGCACCGTCACCCATAAACTAATAACGACTTGAGTTTTAGAGAGAGTGCAACGATTCAATCACACCCACGGACAGAGTGGACTTTGCCCTCCTCACTTGTTTTTATTTTGTCATTCTGTATCCGGCCACTCCCACAGGTGACCAGCAAAGAAATGCTCATTCCGAGTTTATTTATTCGCCACAAATGGATGACCGCGAGACTTGAGCTCGGAACACTTTCCGATAGGAGCTCTTCATCGCATACGTAGGGTTACGGAAGAAGGGTGCAGGCGAGAGGCAGCAGAGAAATCCGCGAATTGAAGCACAACAAATTGCACTTCGGGCAAAATCGATCTTTGTCCTCGTGATAATCCAACATAAATTATAATCAGAAATTGATTTCTGATTGTAATCCCCACATTGTAATTATCAATCATAGTTACAAGAACTATGGCCCACGGCACACAGTCGTTGTTGGGGTACCATTGGTTAAAACTAAACCTAAGTACTCTCATCAAGCAAATTACTTTCTGCAAGTCCTATCAAGCAAATCTCTCTAGAAAGTAACATATGAAGTAGCTTATAGTATAATTTTGTTTGCAGTAAGTTGTTTTTTTTCTTTTAAATTTATCACTACATTTGCATTATGATATCAGATAATTAGGGTGGTAAACTTCGAAACACGTAAACCATCACATCTGTCGAGCCAAATTTATGTATGATAGTATCCTTGATATTTTTTTTAAACTCCGACAGGCTTTGACCTTGTTAATACGTTTTGCCAATAAGCTACTAACTGAACGGCGAGGCACTTATTTTGAAGTAGCAATTTCCGTGACACATTCATCTTACAGCCCCTATTTTGAAAATCCCGGTTCAGTGATCACGAGTCGTAGGAATCAATTGGACAAGTTTGCCAATGCGCGACAGCGTCATGCGAAGAATTTCATAGCTGATGAACCACCTCCATATCCAGAAGAATCCATTTTCCAAACTCCTCGTGCCTGGAGAGTTGCATACTAGTCACGGTTGAGCTAATCATGATGCGGTCTAAAAGTTTTGGATCACAACACTTTGGAACGACTTTTCTGTCTGCGAGCCAAGGTCATCATGAGAAGTATGGCTGCTAAGTATTTACGAAGAAGGAATTGCAAACAATCCCCATGAAGAATATGCTCATGTCTGAATGCAGAAGATGAGAATTTACTGAAATGGTTGGCGTTTCGACCAAGCCACGAGCTGCATCACAAATGTACAGAGAAACTTCTCGACGAGCCTTCTCGACGTTGCGAGCTTAGAATTGGCCTCACAAACGCTGGAAGAAGCTGAGCCTGACGGGATGTCTTTCCTTTTCTTCACGTACATTGACCAAATTTCTTAAAAAGTTGTGATCCCGCATCACCTTACTGCGTTCCAGATGTGACACCTATCGGAATTGAGTTCTAATGCGCGCCATACGAAATGACTATTCTGGTACAAACTCCAGACCTTCTTTGTAGTCATAAGTTGGAGGTGGCTCTGGACCGAACGAGTCCCAAGGTGATTCGAGGAAAAACAGAGTTCGGCTTCTGTTTCGAAGTATGGGAACCTGCAGTTGGCAAACCAGATCAGCCAGTCAAGATTTGTTTTTAGCATCGATTTGTTTTGACAAATGTTTCCAATTTTCCGTAAACAGGAGGAGACTATCCCTCCGAACTTTCGTACGGGAATCAAATTCAAGTTTCTTGTCACCTGGGTCGACGGGGCCCAAGTCAGATATTTTTACGCGAACATGAACTTGTTCAGCAGCTACAAACAGAAATAAAAAAATAAAGGCAAGCCCGATTCATACAACCAACTGATCGGAAGGTTAGAACTCAAAAATAATTGAAGATAACATAGCTCAGAAAAAAGATTCTGAAAGGATCAGAAACTGATCTGAAGACTTGCATGTTTGTGACAGAGGGTATGGATATGGCGGACCACATACCTCTTCCCAGGTCAATGAGCTTCTAATTCGTTCGAGTCTCTCCCTGTTCCGTGCTTTGTCAGCCGTACCCTGAGCCCTGGATGCAGCTCTGATAACAACTGTTGCGTCCTCCGATGGGTTGCTGAATAGAAATTCTACATCGTCGATAACGCCGTCCTCTTTGTCGGTGAATTTTGCGTGGACGTACCTGCACGTAGTGGTACACATCCACCAGCTGTCATACAAATGCATGAAGTAGTCCATGCATAACAATGGCCTTGTAGCAAAGACAAGGCACATTCATAATTTTGAAGGCACATTGAAGTCACATTGAGGTTCCTTCAGAAATCAGAGTTTCTTTCTCTATTCTTTGTTCCGAGGACAGAGAGCACTGTTCTGCTCAGAACCAAGGGAACGATCAGCTCAGTGAAAAAAAAGCATGCATAAGGACAAGATTGGTGTAGTTGTAGAGACATCAGAGTTCTGCAATTTCCCCAATAAAACCGAGAGCAATTCTGGGCAGAACTGAGCATGTTTCATTGTCAGGATCTATGTTCGAAGCGAAGATCGCAAGTCCACAAATTTTACCTTTCTTCGGGCTCTGCTATTATGTCAGCTCCCATGCTCGAAAGAGTCTCCTTCAAAGCGTTTACTGCATCAGATAGTTGCCCTGGGAACTCCCAAGGTGCCACGAAGAAGTTCGGTCTGGTCTATCAGACAACCATACGATCATCGCCAGTTCAGCCAAGTCCGACAAGAGAATTCTTTGCGTAAAGAGGAATCAGATATTGCAGCATCTAATCATCGGCGTGTAAGTTCAAAATTGTAAAAGACCTGTCATCGAAGGACGAGACACAATTGGGTGTCGAATTGCATGTTCCGAGCGTCTCATCCACCACTCCAATGCACGTCGCGCAGCTGCCCTTCGACGGTTCTGGTTGCACCAACACCTGAGGTTTCTCCCATGGGAAGGTGCCCACGACAATGCTGGCTGCTGCCTCAGCGCTGCTGGCAGTTCCATGGTGCACTAGCAGGCTCAAACCGAGCGCCAAGGCCGTCGAAGCAGCCAATCGCAGCCCACCAGCAGGGGAGGCATAGTATCCGAGAGCTTCCGCATCTCCACTACAGCTTGAAGTCCACAGCTTACGATCACTACGAGCCGCCTCGACTCTCAGCCGGAGAGATCGAGCTCCACGTTTACTCCGATGCAAGCAATTTGCATCAGAAATCTTCAAATCTATAATGTGAGCTCCATAACTGCAGCTACTCCTCAATCCTTCCAAACGCATGCGCCTGTAATCACCACGAATTACAGCAGAAGCGAATCTGCTCCTCTGCAGATCAAAATGCCGACCGGAATTCAAGCACGTAGACTCGGGCATTAACACCTGCGACATCTCGAACGGAGGCATCGAAAATCAGCCGCAATTCGAGGCGACTCGGGGACTTTGTTAGTAAGATGCGAAAGTTGGTTGGTGCATGCGCTTGCGATTTTTCTCCCTCGTGCTCCGGACGAGCGGGATCGGCCATTGTTGGCCACAGGAGAGCCGAGGCCCCGACGCAGATAGGCACGTAACTGCCACTCGCTCCCCTCGTCCCCCGGGGGCCTAAAGGTGTACATCCTTTAGTGCGAGTCACCAACTCGGGGACCTCTGCTCTTCCACGTCACCGCGTACTGGAACTGTACACGGTGTACAGTTCCAGTACACCGTGTACCGCATTTGGGTCTGAGTCGGACTTTATCGAAACCGCATGTGACCTCGAGGCCTTTCGTCCCAAGTACAGTATTTGGCATAGCTAGCTAGCCCACAGTGCCCTTTCGCAACCTCTTCTGTTCTTACTTCCGCAGTTACATTAAGGAGTCCAATAAAAATCTTTTGGCTTTCTCAAACATGAAATTAGGCCCTAAGCCTGCAAATCTAACAAAAATGAGGCGCGTTGGTGACCAATTGACTGACTGTCTAGTAGTCAACTAGTTTGACCATTTGTGTTACCATGGCATGTAACTATAGATTTATGTGTGTATGTGAGACAATGAACAATTGACTGTATATCTGAAAGATAGGAATGTTATTTACTTAGTTTGATCTATTGAAACCGATAATTACATTATCATACTATGAACAGAAGATGCACATGAGAATGATTATATCAGATGATGTACTAATATATTCTAATTTGTACACTCTCTGATGATGATAGTTTAAATATTATAATATATATATGGTAGACTCATATAATTATAATACTCGAGCCCATCATTGTTTAGTTTCTTCATTACACGGAGTTCTTACTATACCTTTTTAATATCGATTTGGATTCCCGTTTGAACTTTGTCACTATACTTTGATCCCTCTATACATGTATGTCAATTAACATTCAAGCAAATTATTCATATAATACGGAGTTTGTTGATCACTTCACATTTCATATTGAGACAAACGTGATGTAGTGGTTTAGAGTTGAGCCATAGAGAAGCATGGGCTAGTGCAAACAGTCTTGTATAGATCTTATTAAGTGCCTTAGTAGAAGTTAACCTGTTCAAGATGTATAAGATCTGATAATAATTGAAATATATATGTAAAAAATTCTCTCTCTCTCTCTCTCTCTCTCTTTTATATATATATATATATATATATATGGCATGTAATTCAAATTACAATTTTTTACTTTACTGCTCAAAAACTAATTCAAAAATTTCCAACCTCTTGAATATATTTATACTGATGCATTTGTTATATGTGATTTGTACTTTAGAATTAAGCGCAACTAATTTTTGCACTCGGGTGATATTTTCAACTTTTAGTATCCTAGTCATGTAAATTTCATTTGTTATTTGATCTTCCTTCCTACCATCTATTAAGTTGTGATTAGACATTCTATCTACACAAACTCTACTTATCTTCTCTCACCCCCGATGAAACCCGAGTATTTTCTAAATGAATATTTCAAAGGATTTGGAAGTGAAAATGATAATCGTTAATTTCTTTACATGTCTCTATTTTTTATTGTTAAATTATGATTTATTTAGGAAATAAAATATGCATTTTTTCAAGAAGATAATATTGAATAGCCCATACTTTGACCGGAATACTGATCGAGGAGCGCACTCAATATTATAATTCAATGTTTCTGTTAAATGTTATGTCAAATATATGTATTTTATAATAGAAGGAATGCGCAATGTTGATAAAAATGGAACATTTTAGTTCCATACTGCATTCTGGTCTCGGATTTAACCATGGAAGGTCTGATGATGATATTCTTATATAGGGAGAAGAGGGAACAAGAAATCAAACAACACAAGCAACCAGCACGTAGATCGAGAGATACTCGAGTCGACGGCACAAAGATTTGACTCGCATATTTATTTGTGTGGACAATGAAACCTGGAATGCCACCCTTTTCGCTTTACTGCTGGGTACTTCGTTTGTGTGGACAAAGTAAATTTCAGCCCGAAGAATATCCGCAATCGGATAAATCCGGTGAACGGGACGAAGGACACAGTGCAGTGCAGTGAAGGGGCAGGACTGCGGTTTGAGTCGGGGTGAATTTGTCGACCAAGGAAATTCGAAAGATCTATCCGGCGCGGCCAGACCGCGGCCCCGCGTCCGCGGAGAGCGCCCGTATGAATGTCGGGAGGCGGCCTCGCCTTCCTAGTCATGGTTTGCCGTGTTTGCCTTGCCCGTTGTGCCGCGGAAAGCAGCTTTGCAGGATGTGAAGCAGCGAGCTGCGACGCGCGTCGAGGACACCGCGAAGGAGAGACGAGGCCATTCGAGGGGACGCGAGGGGAGGGGGCTCGATTCTTGCACAGACAAAAGCGAGCAGCAGACCGGATCAGACACGACCAGGAGAGACGGACAGAGGAGAGGGACCACGACGAGGTACGATTCTCGAACCGAAACGCTCGAGCCATCTCATCGTCGTGATCCATCCGCCTGCCGGTGCGCGGTGGTGGTGATTCGAATTTCGGCCGATGACTGATTTTTTTTATTTTTTTATTTGGTTGCGTTTTCGGGGTCCTGTTTTCCTGCTGCGCCGCTCGCTTTCCTTGCCCACACCTGAAGCTTAGATTCGGGGCTGCAACAATTCTATGTCCGTGCTCTATTGCGTGCCCGTGCAAAATTTAGTCTTCGTGTCAGTGACTTTGACCGCGAATGAGAGAGTTGAATGTAGCCTTTTTTTTCGTGTGCCTGGATTTTGAGTGTGCTGCGAAAATTGGGAATTTTTTTTCCAAGCGAAAGCGGTGAGATATGTTTATGGCTTGGTCTAAAGGGCGATTTTGAGGATGGACTACTGGTGACCGGTGATCGAGTAGTCACGCATCGAGAGAACTTATCTAGAAGGAGTGTTTTTCTCAATGATATTTCCGGGGAATCTCACCGTGCAGGTAGGATGTCTCGGGTGTGTACAGGCGATCTCGGAACTGACAGAAGTGAGTCCTGTTGCTTCAGGAGAAAATTTTTCGGAGCTTATGAGGTTGTGAGCAAGTCAGTGCGGCCAGTAGAGGCCATTTGTAAGAGCCATAGAAATCGGTGATGGCTTCCCTTCAGTGCACTTTACTGAACCAAGCGTCCAAAGTAGCAACCATCTCGGCACAGCGATGTGACAACCAAGGCGCAGCTCTCACAGCTGCCACTTTTCCGAAGAAACAGGGATCACGTGCTTTTGTGCGAGTACTTCCTACGTGCTCGCTTAGTTCCAGTTCTGTGTACGGTCGTAGCTTGCGAAACGGAGTTCACCAGCGAAGAAATGGAGCTTGGAGTCCTCTACCAGCGAAACCACCGAAGTCTGTCGTACGAGCCTCCGCTGCAGACGGGGAAGATTCCAGTGAGGATATGTCACAGGTATTTGGAGCTGCTTTAGACTTTCAGGTGTGGTTTCAAAGCACCCGCAGTCTGTTGCGAACAAAGCTTTCAGCCTTGATTGATGAATTCCTTCAGAAAAATACGTCGTGGTTTTGTTAAACATTTTACGACTGCGCATTCACGTTATAAGACGCCTTTTTCGTTATCATGTCAAATACTGTCTGCGATTTTGCAAAGTATCTTCTTTCTGCTCCTGCTGATTATCCATAGAAGAGTCTCAGCTGATTATCCATAGAACCATCCGCATCCGCAACCTGGAGTTTGTGCGGACCGTTCGTTTTGAGGCCTGTATTGGAGAAAAAAGAATGTAGCGTAGTAGAATGTAGAATGTAGTTGCTGATAGTTTGAGTTCATTCCAAGAGTTTTCACTCCACAAAGTGTCGTGCCCAGCGTTAATTTGGAACTACAATGTCGTACATAGCATGAATGGTGTCTTCTGTTATGCGGATATTGAGATTCATGACCTTGCTGTTCAGGAATTGAACTCGCCAGCAGGGACATGTGATCCATTATGTTCAGTCGATGAGATGAGTTCTTCAGACTTCCAAGAAAATTACAAGCCGAAAACTGATCTCCTGAAGGCGGTCGCTGTCGGAGCAGCTGTTCTTACTGGAGCAGCCGTGGTCAACCACTCGTGGGTAGCTGAAAACCAGGTCTGGTCGTACTCTTTGCATTTCTTTCCAACCCCATTTGTTCGAAATGTCAAAGCTGTCCCTTTTGTCCCTCTTCCAACTGGTTCACTTCTATAATCGCTTCTCAACATCAGCCAATCTCCAGACTTTCCATATTAATAAACATTTTTTAACAACAATTTCTCAAATTGTTTGTCTGTTACGGTTTTGTCGATGGGATCGATTTCGGGAGGCATGGTGTATACCGTTGGTCATCCGTCTTTTGAGAGTGTTAGTCCACCCACGTAATCTCAGAATCTGAAGAGCTCTCAGTTTGTTCCTATTGACGTTGTTTGCTAAGGATAGATACTAGGAGAAGTTTTGGTAGGTATTTCTGCTCAATTTACCCTCCGAGTCCCTCGTCCGTAGCTTATGACGAGCAGAAATTAATGAGTAAAGTTTATTCGCCGATGTGCAGAACTTGGCAATGGCAGGAGTCTTCGTACTTGGGTATGCTGGGATCATTTTTGAAGAAAATCTAACTTTTAACAAAAGTGGAGTGGGGCTCCTGATGGCTGTCACTTTGTGGACTATTCGAAGCATTGGGGTATGGCTTCAACTGAGCCCAAACAATACTCAAATGTATTCAGTGCAAGATTGCTCAATTTACATACACGCATTGGAACTTTTCTTCCAAGTAAATAAGAAGAGAAGAAACTGAAATACGCAACTGAGGACTGCTCAGTCGAGTTCTTTCTGTATCGAAGAATAAACCTTTAATCGAAGATTATTTTTATCACTTCATCCGGAGGTTGATTATGGTTTGATATTGCGAAGAACTATGCATGAGCTGCTTATAAATGTTCTCTTGAAGATGCAACTTGTGAGTCCTGATATTTTCAAATGTTGTCATCTTTCCGCGCACCCCAATCGATTCATGACTCTTGAAATCATACAACGTGATGGCACTACTCTATGTGTGCAGGCTCCCTCAACTGAAGTGGCAGTTCAAGAACTAGCAGTGTCTTCTCAAGAAGTAAGTGAGATCGTTTTTTTCCTGCTTGGAGCGATGACAATTGTGGAAATCGTGGACGCGCATCAGGGTTTCAAACTTGTTACCGACTCCATTACGACACGGAAGCCTCGACTTCTTCTTTGGGTGGTACGTCTTCTCAAAATTGTGATCCATTCTTGGGCAAAACGTCCCTAAAGCTTCGAAGACAACACGTCGGGTATTTCGTAGTGTGATTTCTAGATTGGAGCAACGACGCCTTAAGTTTCCCTTGCGAGCAGTGCAGGGTATTGACTCGTCCGATGTGAATTTGATACTTTATAGACTTAAAAGTGGATGTTAGTTGAATAATGTTACTTTGCTGTTTGACAGATTGGGGGTATCACATTCTTTCTGAGTTCTGTTCTTGATAACTTGACCTCAACTATTGTAATGGTTTCTCTCTTGAGAAAGCTTTGCCCCGACGTCGAGCGTAGGAAGTATGTCTCTACTTCCAGGGAAATGAAAAAGATTTTGTCATGGATTTTGTCAAGATTTTGTCATTTTAGCTAGCTTTTCGTTTTTCATACTCGTTTTCTATGTGGGATATCGTATACGGACGGTCGTCTATGTTTCAGTTTTAAGTCACCTGTATCACGCTCCTTTTCACTTGATTTATGGAATTGATTGCATTTAAATCTCCATCTCATGAGAGTAATGCACCAGGCTTCTTGGAGCTGTGGTTGTCATTGCTGCAAATGCTGGTGGGGCATGGACCCCCATTGGAGATGTGACGACAACCATGCTGTGGATTCACGGACAAATTTCAACTGTTAGGACAATGCAGGTAAGTGTTCTGCCTTCACGTTTACGTCATAATGGTCCGGCTTCGAGTTGAAGTTCATTCAAGTATGGATGAAGGCTTGCTTTTCACTCTTAGAACTTGCATGGTCAAATTTATTTCATTCTTCTCCCTTTACTTGATGGGAATTGTAACCTTATGCCTAAAAGACCTTTTGAAAAACAGATCTGTCAACTATTTCTGCAAGTATGTATGTAGCCTTTATATCATAATTGCTCGTTCATCTGATGATTCTAATTTACTTCTTACAGGATCTGTTTATACCATCAGTTGTTTCACTTCTTGTCCCGTTAGCCCTCTTGACTGCTTTCAGGTTCGTGGATGTAGTGGCATTTTGATATTTGAGGCAGTAGACTTAGATATAACTCATTGAAGTCTGTAGAAACATCGTGATCTGCAGAAAGAATTCATGACAGATACTTGGAGGATTTTATTACATGCGTTGATGCGTGCGTATGAATTCAAGATTTATTGGTGCATCGTATAAGTAAGGCTCACTTTGTACAGATCGAAGTCAAAGCTCTAGTTATTAGTTTTTGCTTTGAAATGTCAGCTCACCTTCGTCGTTTTTCTGTCGCAGTGATAAAGATGACGACAAAAAGGAAGTCCGTCCAGTAATGACAAACGAGCAATTAGCACCAAGGGGCCGATTGGTCTTCGGTGTGGGTCTTGGTGCTCTCCTATTTGTTCCTGTCTTTAAGCAGTTGACAGGTCTGCCACCTTATCTTGGTATGCTCCTAGGTCTCGGTGTACTCTGGATCATCACAGACGCAATTCATTATGGTGACACAGAGCGCCAAAGACTGAAAGTGCCCCAAGCATTGTCGCGAATAGACACACAAGGAGTCTTGTTTTTCCTCGGAATCCTCCTTTCCGTGGGCAGGTTAGTACATCTTCGTCACCATTATTCTTCGTACACAAGATTCACGAGGTCTTCATACCCAAGATTATAGCTAACCACTTGTCACGCGTGTACTAGCTCCATCCATCACGCAACTATCTATCATAGTGGTTAGTTATTGGTTTGTGGTCAAGCTACTTGATCCGTGTACTCTGGTACTTGTCTTAAACCTCCCCTTCATCTGATGATTTTGAAGTGGTTAGTTGGAACTAATCCACTTTTACATGTTACATCGCAGCTTACAGGCCGCAGGTCTTCTCCAAGAGTTGGCTTCCTTTTTGGACCAGAACATACCAAGTGTAGAGCTCGTGGCAAGCATTATTGGCGTTGCCTCAGCCATTATTGACAATGTGCCTCTGGTAGCAGCCACTATGGGCATGTACAATTTGGATACTTTCCCAATGGACGACGAGTTGTGGCAACTCATTGCGTATTGTGCGGGCACGGGAGGCTCAATCCTTATCATCGGATCTGCAGCTGGAGTGGCATTCATGGGCATGGAGAAAGCTGACTTCTTTTGGTACCTCAAAAAAGTAAGTTGGCCTGCTGCCTGAACCCAGTTGAATGCTAAGTATCTAGCCTGCTTTGCGACTGGTTTTGAGTTAAAAAGTCTCCCTCGTTAGGAAAAATCTATTTTCTACCTGCGGTTTTTTAGAAGAAGCCTGTGATTTGGCTGTGTTAAATGATCCAATCCGTTTGGCGCTGGGCTACTCTGAACTACATAAGGAACCTTTGCGGAACACGCACAGTTTGAGTAGAGTAAAAGGTTTTAACAGCATCATAACTTCTTTCAGTACAACACAGTTCCAGTATTTGGTCTCCTTGCCTTATAACTTATGAGTGGTGACCTGCAGGTTAGTGGATACGCTTTTGCTGGGTATGGTGCCGGTATTGCAACATACCTCGCCTTTTACCATCTGCATGAGAATCCAGTGGCCTCCGTGTTGGGACAGCTCCCTTTTAGTCCCTGAGCGTAACAGATTATGCTGGAATGACCTGCGATTCTGGTGAAGCTCTGCTGGCCACGCTATAGCTTTGCTTCCCTTCTTACTTCAGTGTAATTAATTGAACTACGAGTCTCCATTTTACAAATCACGCCACGTAGAGCGACCAGTAATGAGTATGTCCTTATGTGCGCATGACAATAACGGTTTTTGAGAAGCCAAAGGATAGAGATTGCAACGATATTCGGGCAACGGTATTTATAGCTGACATTTCATTTTTGATCGATAAATTTTGGATTATACCTACCAAGAGCGTTCTTGAATGTCAAGTTTCTCTGCTTGAAGAACGTATACTAATGAAATTTTACAGAGGTAGAACTTAGCATGTGTATACCGTATCTGACAATGTCGTCACGTTATTCAAACTGGATTTCGGAGGATTTGAGATCAATCATACAGCGGTCTACGGTAGCCTCAAAGGCCGTGCACAGCTAACTAAATAACACCTTTTGTATACTAGATTGTGAAGAGGTGCAGTATTTAAAGGAGGGAAAGAAACTTCCTTTGATTTCACTTATGATGTCTTGTAAACTACCGCATTGGTGTTGCGTCATTGACACTCGTGATTGGACGGTTGGATGGACACCTTACCCTTTCTTTAATTTATGTGGACATCAAAGAACATCTCTCTACATATTTCCAGTGAAGTCGGGTGCATGTACTAATGAATACAACAAAACTTCTTTATCACCGTTTTCATATTTGGGTGGATTCCAGCACTAAACCGGTATCGCAGTGGTATTAAATGTAAGATTCAACCGCACTGAATTTTGGTATCATTGGTATCTTTGGTATCATTGCTGAAAATTCAGCAATGATACCAAAGCCGTCATTGCTGCAGATATGATCCTGAATAACATAGATGACGATGGAAGGATTGTAAAAGATGCTTACGGGCCAACTAGACGTAAGCAGGCCTCTCTATATAGGGTGGATTCAGTATGTTTCGTATCTCAACAAAATGAGGATAATTCTCATATCAAAATACGGAATATACGAAACTTGACAGTTTTGGGCCGAATTTTGACCTAAACTCTCATGTTTTAGGTCGAATTTGTCGGCAATTTAATACACCTTCGAGAGAAATGGGTGTTATCTTTGATCTCTGTATATACTTTTCCCATTTTAGCACGGAGAAATCACTCTCCACACAGTTGGAAGTGTTAAAAAATCGTGAAACTAATACTACGAAAAACTCCATGAGTTGAAGAAATCCATTTTTAAAACCTGGAATCAGACTTTTCAGTCAAAAGATTTTTGTGCACCTAGAACATTGACTTCGTAATGTTCTGGGTTCACTATTTTATCCTTGTACTTTTGTTTAAGAGAAAATTTGAAACTATCTTGATAGAATCTTAGAATTAATTGAATAATTGTTTGTGTTTTCAAAGCTACAAGTGAATGAGGTAACCAAGGAAACAAAATACTAAAACTCGGTTGAACTCATCAGGTGTTGCCGCCAAGTTTTAGTTAAGTATTCATTTAGTTTCTCAAGTAAAGTAAAGGTAATGAACAAAGAAATTGTCACAAACGATCAGGGCAAAGATTTAGCTGAATATTTACGTAAATTTCTCTAGTAAAATCATCTACATCAACAAAGATTTGTCAAAAATTGTCACCCCAAAGGTTTAAGGAAGTGACTCCCTTAGTTTCCCTAGTAAAGACACCTAGCCAACAAAGACTTTTTGTTAGAAAATAGGGAACTTTCTGAAAACGAAATACGGCACTTTGGCCCTCAAGTTACTTATGTGCCGTATTTAGAGAGGCCTGCCACATCCCCTCTTACACTGCAATGGAGTTTTATATCCATTTGATTCATAAACGAAATAAGGCACTTTGGCCCTCAAGTTCCGTATGTGCCGTATTTAGAGAAGCCTGCCACATCCCGTCTTACACTGCAATGGAGTTTAACATCCATTCGATTCATAAACGCTAGTGCTTGCAGTAGGAAGTTTAGAGAAACGTTTGGGTGGCATCTCATATGAGTCATATGAGATGACTGACCTAATATGCCCCCGGTTTTTCTAAAGGTTTTGATAGAAACTGAACGTGAATGAATTTGTGTTTAGAATGTCCATTGTCTCCGGTAGATGCAGGTACCTTGTAATTGTAGAGTAAAGATGTCTCCGTAAATAAAGGGTAGAATAAGTAGGCGCACCCGCGTAGTCTAATTTAGGTAGTTTAGGTGTCTCGGCATACGATCGCCTACACTAACAGGCCGGATTATGACGCCTGATATAATCTGGATATTGATATTTCGAGACTAATACTATATTATCATCAGGGCCTCAAGTCAGTAGTTATGCAAAGTTATGAAGAAGTTCAAATTGTTCCCCGCATATGCAATGAATCAAGAGTACAGTAATGTGCAGGGCATATAAAAAGTTTCAGCACAATGAAAGTTAGGTATGGATGAAGATTAACCGATAACTATCCTTTGACCTTTGAATCGAGAATAATCAATGTGAACATACGCTTCACTCAAGTTTGTAGCAGTGTCACTTATAAATATTGAGAATGTATCGAAATATCCAAAGCGTTGTTCAATTGATGTACAAAAAGTAACTACTTGGAGTTGGAAAATGATAAAACATAGTCTCCGATTAAGCCAATACACAAAAACTAGGAGCAGTAGACTAAATACACTCAGTAATAAGAAGAATGACCTAGCAACATGGTTTACATTCATGATTAAATTAATCTAGAGTCTACTAAAATTGATGGTAGTCGGAGAAAAGGATTTTGTAAATGTTTAGACCACCGAGCAAAGTAAAATAAGATGTAAAGTGATATATTAGAATAGTTGTGTTCAGTAAATGCTATTATATATTATATTAAATCATCTAAATCATATTATTTTTTTCTCAATAGCATTGGTTGGACATTGAGTTGTTAAAAGTTTGGAATATGATACTAAATGATTTCACACTTCTTTAAGGTTTGTCATATAAAACCTATCAAGCACACGTACTTACCTCATTATAATATTTTTATTCTTTGATTTTCTCTGATTTTTTATTTCTAATATACTCTTAGATTTTTTCTAAGTATCTCATCTTAAGTGCATCATCATGTCATTAATCATACACACTTTATGTAAATTCTTGTGTTTTCACTTCGTATTTCAATTCAATCCCAGATTCAAATCTCCATTTGCTTCAATTGATTTTTTTCAATTTTCAAGCAATTTGATTTTTCACTTAGGTACATCTCCATTGAAGTTTGTTGACTATCCATCAGCGAGTTGTGTCATTCAAGTTCTCTAGCCCTCGAATTTCAAAGAGTGTCCAAGCCGCAAGTGCTTAGCTTTGGGGCAAGCTGGGGAGACCGGGGCCAATTCAGCGCCGTCTAAAGGGCGACGGGACGGAACAAGAAACCGGACAGAAGAGGTCAAGATGGTAGAGCGGTAGGCACAACTACTTCAGGGGCTACTTATCCCCTCGCCTTCCCCCGCCTTCGCTTTGCCCCTTCCGTCCGCTTGGAAGCACCAGAGAGCGACGGTTTGGCACCTCCGCAGGGGCTCGGATGGGGCTGGGGCTGGGGCTGGGGCAAGGGACGAAGGATACACACGCACCGTCGCCTTGCGGGGATCGCAGTCCTCGGCCTTCCTTTCATGGCTCGATCGAACCAGCTCTTCGGCCTCGCTCAGTTCAGTTTGGTCGTGGCATGAAATTCCTCGTACCCACCGGATGACGAGAAATTGCGCCGGGCGCTTGTTGCCGTGCTCGTGATTGTGCCTCGCGGTCGATTTTCGTTTCGCTTTTTTGAGCTCGATCGGAGGCGGCGAAGAAATCGAAGCGATCGATAAGGAGGTTGAGGAGGAGCAGGAGGAGGTGATGCAATTGTAGCGCAGGCAATCATGCCTGTGTTTAAGACTGCTTACAATGGATACGCGGTGCGGTTCAGTCCGTTCGTGGAGAATCGGTTGGCCGTGGCAACCGCGCAGAATTTTGGGATAATCGGAAATGGGCGGCAGTACGTGCTGGAGTTGTCACCTAATGGGATAGTGGAGGTGGTGGCGTTCGACACGGCCGATGGGTTGTACGATTGCACGTGGTCGGAGGACAACGAGAATATTTTAGTGTCTGCGAGCGGAGACGGGAGCATTAAGGTATGGGACATCGCAGCTCCTCCGATGGCGAATCCTATCCGGAGTCTGGAGGAGCACTCGCACGAAGTGTATTCGGTCGACTGGAACGCCGTCCGGAAGGATTGCTTCTTGAGCGGCTCGTGGGATGACACAATTCGACTGTGGACGGTCGACATGCCTCGATCGCTGAGGGTTTTTGCCGAGCACTCGTACTGTGTGTACAATGCAACGTGGAATCCCAGGCACGCGGACATTTTTGCCTCCGCTTCCGGAGACTGCACGGTGCGAATCTGGGACATTCGGGAGCCTCGCTCCACTCTGGTCATTCCAGGCCACGAGTACGAAATTCTTTCCTGCGACTGGAACAAATACAACGAGACGATGCTGGTCACGGGCTCTGTCGACAAGTCTCTCAAGGTTTGGGATGTGCGGAATCCCCGGCAGGAAGTCACTCGGCTGCTGGGCCACACTTACGCCGTGCGACGGGCCAAATTCTCACCTCACCGTGAGAATCTCATAGGCTCGTGTTCTTACGACATGACTGTGTGCGTGTGGGATTACCGAGCTCCCGAAGATGCCCTACTCTTCCGATACGATCACCACACGGAGTTTGCAGTGGGTCTGGACATGAGCACCCTTGTGGATGGGCTTCTCGCCAGCACCGCTTGGGATGAGAGTGTGTTTGTCTGGCCGCAGGGCATGGACCCTAGGGCCTGAGGAAGAGCTGATCGCCGGTTGCCTGAGTCTCGTATTTCCACATGCTGCTCGAGTTGTTCTCTGCCCCAATTCATATTGCCTTACACACTTCAGTCTTGAGCTTCTTCAATGTGGCCTCGGCGTTCTGTAGCTTTGCAACTTCACAAGAATTCACGCATGAATGCCTGTTACTGTCCAAAAAGTCTCGAAGGACCTCTGGACTGAGAAATAAATGTACATAGTTATGAAGCAAAATATTTCATGGCATTCGGAATTTCGAGTGTGAGGTATGTTTTATTCCTGTGTCACTCCTCTCTCTTCCTCTTCTCCAGTCTCAGCTTTCCAGTGTCTCGAATTTTCTTTCAGAGCATGTTTGGGGTAAGAGACGACCAACAGAAGTTTGGAACATAAAACATTGGGTCTTTCTAACCTTGAATGTGTGTCCAAGGCACAAGCACTGCACCAGTGAAATGGCTCCTTTCGTCTGGATCGTATTTCTTCACGGTCATTGTATTTGTTTGGGAAGAGGGTAATTCCACTTCTTTGACGGAGGAGAAATCTCCGAATACATATGGAGACTCCTCCTCCGACAGAGAAGAAATGACAGACTGTACCTGCCATCTCTCCTGATCGCTCTGTTCGGAACTCGCTGTGGAAAGTGATTCACTGCATTGTATCGCTGAATTTTGAGTGGATATAGCTTTGGCGCAGATTGGGAGGTGTCACTCCGATGGGGTTGGAATGCCTTATAGCTCGATGATCACTTCTTACTCCTAAGCACTATGTGCTTCCTTTCCTCGACCCTGGTCCTGTGCATTCAAGCGGATTGAAGCACTCTGTCAATCCCTAAACCAGTTCCAGCTTCGAGATATTTGTTTCTGAGGCACGTCGGCTCATTGATAAAGTTCACTTGTGTAAATGCCTTTCGTCGTTGACTGCACTATGCAGATTTGTTTGGTAGAGACTTCCGATATCCAGAGTCCATCTCTCGTTTAAAACGAGTGTGTCGGACGATATGTCTTTTTCGACATGTTTTTCATTTCTTTCTTAGATTCTTTCAATGTACATGTTTATCCACATGTACATTGATAGGTTTATTTCTACCAAGGATTCAGAAATGCCTGGATTGAAGTCGTGCAATCAGAACTCATTGAGCAGGGTTGAAATTTTATCTTTCTTCTGCCCTCGTAGGATTCCACGCGTTCTTGCATTCCAGTTCATCCGCGTTGCTTAGCACAATTACCACACTAATATGTCTCTCGTGCATGAGTTCGACTGAGTAGAGTCAGGTGCAGGGCATTGCGAGGGCACTAATAGTGGTTTTGGCTGTTTTTTAATGGGAGATGCAAGCAGAGCCTTTGAAACATTAGTGACAGACTCAGCTCCAGGTCTGATCAAAACTGATCAGGGTGGAAAGAGAATACAAATATGATCTCTCCCTTGGACCTGCTGACTTCGAACCCTTCTATCGTGGAACACCTCCTGCCTGTTTGTTGTCTCGGGACGCAGTCACAAATCAAGGTCAGAATGTGGTTGTCCTCTCGATGTGGAACCAGAAGACATGAAGAGCAAGTTGTGGAACCACTGACCTACTTGCTCAGGGTGTTACCGAGACGAGATGCCGGGAATGCACCCTCCCTGGTATGAGGAAATTGTTTCTCAAACTCCCTCACCTTGTGCTTTCGAAGGACTGTCTATGGAAGTCAGTAGCCTCGAGCGAAACACAAACATTCGCTTTGCTTAAGTTTTGTCCTGCTTCTTTCAGGTTTTACAACCGTCAGGTGAATGATTTAGTGAAAAGCTTCTTGAGCTGTCCTTGGAAAAGCCGAACATCAACGTCAAATCTCACCACAAGAAAGACTTCTTCACTAACTCGAGTAGTTCTCGTTTTCCCTTTTACCTGCTGCTTTTCCGTCTCCTCCCATCTACCCTTTTTCCACTATTCTTCTTAACGCTTGGGGTTTCTGGTTTTAGCCTGTAATAGGCGCAATCTAATAATGAAAGCTTCCCTCACTAGCAGAGATCTTTGCGTCAATTTCAGGACACTTTTAAGACAACAAATCTTTTGGATCGGAACTTTGAGAGATAGAGATGGCCCCTTGAAACCTAGGAGTTGGAAGCGGTTTCTGCGATTGGAGAGATCACCCGTCTCCACGACACAGGACGAAGTTTGGAATTTCATGCAAGGAGAATTTATTGAGGTCTTGACTGGGTGCTCAAATGAAAGTCAATCCTGAGCTCTAAATCAAGAGAAGACCAAGACGGCGAGCCTGGAAGCTCATTCCTATCTTTGTGCACATTTCGGTCGCTTTAGTTTACCACCCTTTTTTAGACCAAAGAGTGGTGGCATCATACCAGAGCCTGATAGAACTGTGGGGAGCCAGAAGAGCTCCCAGATCTCGCTCCTTGAGATTCAGAGCTCTTCTCAGAAATGCTGTGCTGTCTCAACTGATCGAGTAAAGAGGTTTTCGAACACCTGAAATTGACGTCCTTCTCGCGAAAATATCTGAAACGTTAGAGAGATTCTCTTTTCTCGACACGCTTATCGGTCAATCTGCCTTACTATCTCGTAGTTTTCTATCATCAGTAGCACCGCGCAGAGTGCTTTCGGCCTTCGAGCTCCAAATTGAAAATTATGGGTACAAATCTTCCACCCGGAGTGCAAGTAGCGCTTCAGCTGGTTGGGGTCACTCTCCAATAAGTCCAGATGAAGACAGACTCTCACTGACAGAATGACATAGGAGCTACACTTCTGCATCCTATTCCTTGTCATTTTAAAGCGTTGCGCTCGCAGATGTTACACAAGCAGTGGATGGACAGTTTGTGTAGTTGTGATTGTTTCAGGTCATGAGAGGGAGGAAATTGCGACGCTGCCATTCTCATAATGAAAGATTTCATGCGTAAGGCTATCCAAAGGGATCTCGGTGCGAAGATTTGGTCCACTTGTCAGAGAACGTCGAGCCAATGGATTCTCCCGATGCAGCCCCCGCTAGGTTCGGCGAAAGTCAACCCACGAAGCGGATTAAGGCGAATCTGAACTAAGCCCTATCTAACCTCGGTACAAGGCAGTCGCTGTAGATCTTCGTTAAAGAGAGCCTGATGATGATTTTGAAGATAATCATACGCGATTCCAGCAGTCCTCTAACTCAATTTATGCAATTGGAGGCGAGGAAATTACTTGATTGGACCCCAGTCAAACTCAAAACACTTGAGGGACCCATCACTGGTGCCTGTGGCTTTCGAGCAAATTGATCAGAGCTCGAGGTTTCCCTTTCTGACTCAATCAGATTTTGAAAACAGACCGGCCTGCCAGACATCTGGCAAGCGTTCCTCGGTGACCGGAATTCTCGAGTAAGGATGCCGACCTGATAGGATCGATTGAAATTGATCGATCGAATTATAGGAACAAAGAACTAGCGAAAGGAAGTCTCTATGAACAATCCTTGTCTCGTGTCTAAGCGATGTTCGATTGCTGCACCATTGCTGGAATCACAGGCAAAGGAACCGGGTCGAAAGATTGCTCTTGTTCATGATCCATCGCTAGTTATAAGAAGTTTATTGGAATAAGAGTGACAGTAACCTGCATGGCCGTCGAGTGGGGTTTCATAGGGTAGAATGAAAACCAATGGGTAGCATCCAGAGGGTCCAGTTTCTCAGGGGTCCCTTCAAAGAATTTATCCAATTAAAGTCTATATTCTCTAATTCAAATAATCATAAAATTTTGCAAAAAAAACTCTTATTTGAACATTGGAAAAAAATCACTCCCTTTTCTTAGAAATTGAATAATAATTCCTTTACAATTTACATGGTAACCCATTTACGTTATCAGCCGAAAACTAATATTTTCAACAAAATATAGTTTCAACAGTAAATATATTTTAATTATTAATTTAATTTAAAACAGAAATTGTTATACATTATTTCAACTGTTATTCCTGTAATACGCGATAAGTTACTATTGACTCCGGTGACCCCCTAACCCATCACCCACTCCTCCCTCCCGACAAACCACCGAGGGTGCGTAGGTTCGGCCCCCAAGCACAGGAACCGCCTAATCCCGAGCCGAAGGGTGCAGGATTGGTAGCCATGAAGGAGAACGGACAGCTCCAGGGGCTTAGAGAACAGCAAAGGCCAAATTGCGAAGGCGTGCCAGTCATTCGTAGTCCTCACAAAATGTCGCGATTTATCCACTGCTGCCGTCCATGTGGCCACCATGGACCGCAACCCCGATTCGGAATCTGCTCGTTGGCAAGCGGGGGCAAAGAACGACATTGATCCCCTTCCCCCCGCGAGGAAGAATGAGTGACAGAATCGAGCAGCTCTGATCTCCCGGCCCCCAGCCACCAGCACCAGAAGCACCAGCAGCTGCAGGGGGTTATTCGGGTGGGGGGCAAAGGGCGAGGGGGCAAGGAGGCGGAGGAGGACTCATGGCAGTCCAGGCATTAGCCACCGGGACGGCCCCGGCCTCTCTCTGCTCATCACAGGCGCAGGCACTCCCATCGGCGGCAGCGAGGGGCGAGTTCAGCAGCACCAGCAGCCTGAGAGTTCCGCGCAAGCTGCAGCATTCCCATCAGCGCCGGCGATGGCGCATCGTGGCAGCAGCGAGCGACGAGGGAATCGTCGACGAGGACGAGAAGGGCAAGGGAATCTTCAACTTCGTGACCGACAACGCGTCGAGCAGGGGCGCGATTCAGCTGCCGAACACGCCGGCGCAGGATGGCAATCTGGGCCAGATGATCACGGCCATCGAGAACAAGGGCCGCGACTACGGCGCTTACAAGCGAGCCGGGGACTACAGCTGGTGGGTCCGAACGCTGGGCGAGCCCCAAGCGCCGAAGGGCACGGTGCTTCTGCTGCACGGAGCCCCCGCGCAGTCGTACAGCTACCGCGATGTCATGAAGCAGCTCGCCGCGCTGGGGTACCGCGTCTACGCCCCGGACTGGCTGGGCTACGGGTTCAGCGAGAAGCCCCAACCGGGGTACGAGTTCAAGTACACGGAGGAAGCTTACCACCGCGAGCTCGACAACCTCCTGGTGCGGCTCGAGATCGAAGCCCCGTTCTTCCTCCTCACGCAGGGCTTCATCGTCGGCTCGTACGGGCTAACGTGGGCGCTTAACAACCCCAGCCGGGTGTCAAAGCTGGCGGTGCTTAATACGCCGCTAACCCCCTCGGCGCCTCTGCCCAGTCTGTTCCAGCAGCTGCGAGTGCCTTTCCTCGGCGAGTTCACGTGCCAGAACGCCGTGCTGCCGGAGCGATTCGTCGAAGGGGGCAGCCCTTACGTGCTCGAGCTCGACGATGCCGATGTTTACAGGCTGCCATATCTCGACAGCAGCGATCCGGGCTTCTCGCTGCTCGAGTCCACGCGCAAAGCGCCCGTCAAGGACCTCACGGCGCGAATTGCTCGAGGATTCGCCTCCTCGAGCTGGCAAGTGCCGACCATCGTCGCCTGGGGCGAGTCCGACAAGTACCTGCCCAAGTCGGAAGCCGAGGAATTCGCCAAGAGCAATCCGGATGTGATCAAGACCGCCATGCTCAGTGGAGCCGGCCATCTGCCCCAGGAAGACTGGCCCGAGAAGGTCGTCGAAGCCATCGATGGGTTCTTCCGCGCCTGAATTGGAGCTGCAGGCGAGTAAGAATTTTTGTAAGTATGTATTTTTTAGTAAATTCTGTAGCGATTCGCTCCCCCTGAGTTGTACCATTAGAATTCGTCGACCTCTTGCTCGATGGAGCCCAACTTTTGGTTCATCAATGCCTGCCTGGCCTTCGCTATGAACCGGCATCGTGCGTTGTGAGCTGAGGCCTTGCCCATTGCGTCCATTGGCCCTTCCATCCTCGTCTCGCAGCTGCAATCAGAGTTCAGAGCCGTGTCTGATTGTCTTAAGAACCTTCTTGTAGTGCTCTGGCTGCTCGTGAGCATTTGTGCAGTAATATTTTTGCAGGCAGTCTGAGATTGTAGAAATTTCTGAAAGCATTAACTTCATAAGCACCAGCAAGTCACTCAAGGATGTGGTCGACGTAGTTCCGATCAGATGAGGTGTGGTGTCCCTAGCCTTCGGGGTTCTCTGTTTGCCATTCTCTGCATCCTGTTGTGGTTTGGTGCTGAATTCGAAGAATTTGTGAAGGATGTGTCGAATTTGGTTCCTTCAAAATTGGCGGGAGTCTCACCAGCAGAGCCAGTTGTAGCTGTTTGTGATCCCTCGGATGTAGTCGCACCGATTGTATCATCAAAGGTTTAAGGTCAGGTTCAAGATTCTGGGAGAGAGTACGGTGAGGCGAGGGGTCATCTTTACCAAAATTCAGCAGGTGTGGCACTGACAGAATCTCAAATGCAGGTGAATCTCCTGGTCTTATTTTTACAGTTTGACTTACCCACTAACACACACAACTCAGACACAAGTTCCTCGAACACAAGTACATGTTCGAGAAACTTATGACTGAATTGTATGTGCACAATCCGCAGGTTTCTCCACAGATGTCATATTCATGCTTTTTGATCTGGAAGTCAAGTACAGGAGGTTCTCACTCCAGTCATTACCACTATCTGAACCGGTTGACATTCCTGATTCCTAGCAAACCAAAATTTTTCTAGTTCAGCGAGTTAGAAAACATTCATGTTTATGGTTCATGCATTCCACAGCCAGCAGCACAGTGGATCCCGATGCCAAAACAGGGAATCTAGCTCCCGGCGTGCTTCACTAGTTAGCCTATCCATCCAACTGCTTGTGGTACTCTTCGTGCATTCACTCTACTGACTTTTGCTCGGAAAAACCAAAATGAAGATTGCGTGCCCTTTGCATTGGAAAGGGGTTTAGACTACAGGATGTCATGTCGGGAGCCGAGTCTATCTCTCGATACCATTTGCTTCGAATTTAAGTGCAGGGAACCGAGTATTCCTCAGGGCCGTCTCTGTTTTGTTCTCCAGCTTCGAAGGCCACACCCGCTTGGAATAGCCTCCTTGAAATTCCCGCCTCTTGGTCATCTGTGCGATGATAACACTGCTCACATTGCTTAGAATATAATTCAATCTCTTTTTTCCAAGTTTGACCATCCCTTTCTTCTGGAAGCACAAAGAGCCTGTTCGAGACATACTGGGTAGTAGATTTAATTTGAACACGATGGTGGGGCTCGAGTATGTATATATATATATATATATATATATTATTTACTTATTTATTTATTTGCTGCCCTTGTAACTACCAAAACAGTATAAGAGTTCTCTAATAAGGCTTGTCATCAGGCGAGCACCGAACGGAAGTCTTGACTAAATTCTTTTAAAGTCATCGTTACTACTTTGGGCACCCAACGCCGACTCGATATTTGCCATCATAAGATGCTGCGCTGTCCGCGCGCACCCACTAGTCGAATGGCTGTCCTTCCATTGTGTGCACTGCAGGTGAAGCCTTCGAAAGACGTGTGAACACTCTTCTTCGGATAAGTTCTGTTGGATCTTATTCACACTCCTCAGGAATGCATATGTCACTGGTCGTCTTCAACGAAAGTAAACACGAGCACGGAATGCACAGTAACAACAGCATAGATATACAGTCTCAATCTCACGAACAGAGTGAGATAATCAAATAGGGAAGCATCGTGTAGAGGAGAAGAAAGAAAATGAAAGGTATCAGATTTGCAAACTGGTGTGGAAATGTGTCAAACATTTCACGGTGGAGAATGTTCTATAGCGGGTTTGGGTCCAATGAGAGATGTCAGAAAATACGTGACAGACATTCACTCATTCACAGAGTGGTGTTGTATGTAGAAGGTTTGAAGGAGGGTTAAAGGTAACGTGGACTCTTTCCCCCAAGTAATTGTAACAGCACAACCAGACAAACCGTTATCTTCATACAATTCGCAGTTGAGAGGCTAAGTGGAACTTGAGTTGTCACACTATCCCACTTGCCACCCTGTCATCCCTTATATGATGAAGGGTCTCCCAAAGCTGAGATCCGACTGGATGTTACGTGAAGATGATTCTAGCTTCTTCCATGCTCTTTCTTGTCGTTTTTCACTTACTTCTCTTCTCTGATTGTGTGTGTGGCTTTTTGTCTGTCTAGGTAGCTGTCTGATCATGACAGGTGACCAAAAAAATTTAAAATCTCGTCCTTGTATTGAGTGCCCATGGTTTAAGTACTTATGAAGTGGAAAGAGTGGAAGAATATGTTTATGATCGATATGAAGGGTGGATCAATACAGGTTGCCCAAATTCGGTGGTGGGTTTCGGAGGAAGATATGTGACATTTTTCCAAATTGCAAACGATCAAGAATTTTTGAAACCACTAACCAATTTGTATTATCATTGTCAATAACACTATGATTCAAAAAAAGGAACCTGATTTTCGACGATGAATTTTGCAATATATACAACTGGATTATTTATTTGCATCTATAACACAAGCATATATAAAGCGTGGTAGTCATTTATTTCAGTACATATGGCTGTGAGATATAATCACATATGGAGGCACTTGAACCTAGTAAAATGGGTGCAATGATATATTCATATATAAGAATATACATGCTCTACGTAATGAGTAACGCTCACCATAGATCCACGCATGGTGAGCGTTCCGTCTTAGATAGCGCATAGTCCCCTAAATACATCATCCACAGTCAACTCAGAACTTGCTATAATTGCAAGCATGTTTATTGACAATTTCTTAATAAATGGATCTCCGTTTTTTATTTTTATATCATTTCTAGTTCTACCCAAAAGACTAAATTCTAGTGATATTTCAAGAAGACCATTTCCTTATTAAATAAATTCAAATAGCACATGTTCGATGCTATTATAGCTAAACTCCACCATGAAACATCGATTGGTCCAATCACAGTGCTCCACTATACAATTATCAAATCACTGTGTCCATCGAATACGTTAATTTAATGAATTCTAAAAATATTGATAGTATTTTCACACGTAATATATCCCATCTATTTCTAAATCAACATTGATATATTGTGATAGATGGATTTAATTCGACCCTCACAATTAGCGTTCAAACTCAATCACTGACCACGATCTCACCAGCGTAATTCCTAAACTACTGATTCTAACAGTTGTAGAAGCTCCCTTGCCATAGACTGTGCACATGTTGACAGGGTCGACTGTACGTAGACTTCTCTGGATCGTATAGACTATGAGCACGTCCAAGTCTTCAAATGGTGCTAGCAACGAAGAGATTGTTGCTTCTATATTCTCCACCCATCCTCTAGCCTCATCAATGACAATGGATCCAAATCCTCGAAAGGTGTCCGCCGATTTGGCACACACCTCCAAAAGTTCCAGCTCCTTCTCACTCAAAGAGTTGGATGGCTCCCCGATCACACACTTTCATTCAAGCACCAAGATGCTTGATACTTGGTGCTTAGCTCTGAGGCCTAGAAGCAGCTCACATTCATCCCAGACACAGGAATACGTAAGCGATCGAATTTCAAGCACCAGAGTTTCTGCTACGTAGTTATAGCTCGACCTTGAGGAGTACTTGACGAGACTCTACGAGACGCCAGAGGCTCTTTTTCAAGCACCGATGTCATTTTTGTCATTGTGCTTGGTACAGACAGCTATGGGATGAAGTCCGTGACATTGGTTCCGAAGTGTCGAGGTACGGTCGAGGCTCTTGATGGATTTACTGGAATATAAAATGGAGCAAGTGTTGCACTCTGAGCAACAGAGACGATACGAGATCTCACAACGAGAGCGTAATGAATTCTGTCGATCCAAGACGAGCTACCGCAGCATTTAAGCACGAAAGCGAATGAGGGAATTCAAAGCTTGTGAGTGAGTATCCAGGCACCCAAAAAGCTCGAGATGTATTAAAAGAGAATTAATATCTCGAGGGTTCAGGTATACAGGGAAGGGATCCGAACAGTGATCTGGTAATTAGGATCGAGAGCTTAAACGGGAGCGTGGCGGTAATCTGAATCACATTGATATGGAGGTCGAGGCGGCAAGAAGAGCGGGAGAGAGTGATGGGTGCCGCATTCGGGCGTTCCATTCGAGCAGAAACTGTGAGAGCAGCTGCTCTGAAGTGCGCGAGACGAGAAGCCCGTCAACCAGATAATCACAGGAAATGCGCTCGCACTGTAGAGCTGTAAACTGGATGAATTGTACCGGATTCCGAGGAGGACGAGGACGAGCGGGAGTAGGAGGAATGTCTGTACTGTCGTCTCCCAAGCCTGAGCTCCAGCAGTACTCACTCGCTCTCTACCCTGCGAATGTCCCAATCGGTATGATTCCAGTCTTAGAGCAGCTCCAATCTCTAGCTTCGAGCTCGCACACGTCGAAGCTGTTGATAGTTGGAGCTGATGTTGTACAAGAGTAGTCGGAACGCTTTTCACAAGGCTGTACTTTCGACAGCCGGCGCACCATGTCCTCCTCAATTGCCCACTTGCCGGGACGGTGTTGTTGTAGTCGTGTAAGATGCTGGCCATGGAATGTGGTTGTGGTTGTAGTTGCAATCAACATGAATTTCTCAATTTCATGGGGCATTTAAGGGGAAGCGAGAGAAGGTCAGCGTTTCTCCTTATCCTCGACGAAGTGGAGAAGACTTGCGGGTGCTCGACCTCATATTTCGGCAGTTTCCACGGGGGTTGATGCTCAGGGAGGGAGGGGGATGCTCGACATCATTGCAAACATTTCCAGCTTCGACACTTTAACGCTCAGCATTCATAATGCAAGAAGTTTCCCTGTGGAGGATATGTGTGATAGGTGCTGCAGCCTTGCGCTTTAAGTTGACCCCCTCTCCTCGTCCTCCTCGTCCTCGAGTGAGGTCTTTGTGCAATGAAAGTGATATAAGCTCGCGCACTTTTTGATGCATCGAAAGTGTGAGCGAGGGTGATGTACCGGTTGGAGAATTGGGACGAATGAGGAAGAACCATTGTAGCGAAATGCATCCACATTCGACATTCATTGTAGATGCATGACACCTTCCCCCAATCATATTACTCGCTCACTTCAAAGCTCCAAGACGAAGATGAGCTGAGCCTCTACAGAAAGCGTGACATGATCTGTACATCAGCTCTGTGAGCATGCAAATGCACCAGCCCATGTTCCTGTGTCACGATACGTTCACTGTTATACACTTGAATAATTCACGAGCATTAAATTCATTCGACCAGTTTTGGATCCCATGGGAGGTGACGTGAGATGTGTTTCCTCGACGAGTCAAGCATTCGAGGAGTTAAGCATTTTAGAGCGCTTAATCATTCGAATTAAACGAGGAAAACTGTAGACCCGAGACTTAAACGTCCGCCTTCCACGATCCTTTCTATGATGACAAGAACTTATTCGAGAGAATTATTAAAGTTCAATGGCCTCGGTGCAGGACCTTACCGCCTGGGAGGCAAGCGAGTGCTTAAGTAATCAACGGGTCGAAAGGGGATCGAACCCGTGTTGCATAGACAACAGATGCTCAGCCTGCCAGATTTCATGAATCGTGGTGACACAGTCCCGAGCCACCTATCTCTGAGATTCTCGAATCGCCAGGTTTGAAGACTGCAGATAGATATAAAGCAAAAAGTAGCCAGCAACCAAACCGTCCAATAATTAGTTGATCTGAATAAATCGTACAATTCTACAACATTCAGTCTCATGGCAAACTTGAATGGCGAGATGCCGAAACACCAACCGCGGCTGCAGATGATGCCGAGCCGATCAGTGCACTGGAATTCGCGCTACGCTGCCCCCTGTGGATGCCAAATCTCGGTGCATTCCTGGAAGACGATTGGTGCTGCAGATGGAATGCCTCGAGCTGAGCTCTCACGAGAAGCAAGCAAGCCCCTGAGTCATGTCGACTGTGGAGATACGTAGCGATATGCGTTACAGCGACCTGCGAGCTCACTTAATACTTTGCCCACCTTCCGATCCATCATTCATGCGGTTAGCTGGGCCGGCTAAGCGTCATGTGATTAGCACACTCTGGAGAGCCCGAGGCGCTGCTGTCATTGCCTCACGCCCTTCCTCAAGGCTTCGGTCGGACCGAGAGACATGACCAATCGATCTCGCGGATCGACCTGTCCCGATTCCTGTCATTTATCATGCTGCAATCTTCAGCTGTTCTTGAAGAGAATCTCGCCCCGTGCGTTCTTGGAGCATGTTCTTGCAGCCCGGACCAGTTAGAGCGCGACTGAAACTTGCGAGGCCTGCATTCTTTCTATAACTGAACACTCTCTCCCAGTCGACCTCGTCACTGTAATGGCACACCAGTTTGGTGCTCTCCATTCCAGCCATTCTCGTGATAAAATCTTTAATTCGTATTTGCAGCATATTGTTTTGGTCGGAAACCTGCTCCGTTCCAGCCCCCACGTTTCCATAAAAAATTAGCATCATGTATCACGTCGACGTACCCAGAATTAAATGTGCCCAAAACTTGGCGAGAGACATCGCTTTTAAAATTACAGTAGACAATGTGATATTGCCTCAGTGCATTCGAAGATTGGATGATGGGATCGAGAGACCTTTCAAATTTGGAAAAGTGAGAGCCGCATAAGAAGAACGAGAAAAAGGTGCTGGAGTTTCTCGTCTGGACTTCGAAATGTGCACAGATAGAGTTTGGGAACTGCCAGCTCGCAACAACAAACATGCCATGGCAGAGGGGAACTGTAAGCACCCGCGAGGTAGGCCCCACTCTGCATACAGTGAGCATTACAAGAACTTGGGCCTGCGACCGGACTCGGGACTCGTGTCGCATCGCTGGGGCTACTGACTCTACCCCTGAGGGGGTACGTACATGTAGTGTTCCCAAATCTGGGCTAGGGGCTAATTCCCGGGCTTGAATTGGTCGTTTCGGGCTTCTTCCCCCAGCCCCCTCGCCCGCGGGGGGAATTCTGCGAGCATAAGCCCATTGATGGGCTTGCAGGCGCGCATTGATTTATGCGCGTTGCCAACGAACGGGCGAGGGGCTTCCATAGGCGACGAGCACCGTGGGGATATAGCCACAGCATTCCTTCGCAGGCCCGCGAGAGCATTAGTGCGGTGGTAATGAGTCACATGGCATATCACCCCCGCAGCCCCCAAGGGGGGGCTCTCGACACGCGAGGGGCATCTGCCACGGCAGCCGTGTGAACGTTTCGGCCGCGGAATATTCCCCCACCCCCCATCGCTCCCCTCTTTCGGCCCGGCCCGTCCCGTCCGGTACTGCTGCAGGTGGTGGTTGCTCTGGTCAAGGCGGTGTCTCCTCCCCCCACTCCACAGTGATTTCGCCATCTCGCTCGCCACGAGGCTATGGATGAACAACTCAACGGACATTCTCTGCTCCCCTGCTTCTGCTGCCACACCCTCACGACGTAGGTCACCTGGCCCCACAGTGACACCGACGTCGAGGCACACCTCCCACATCGCATTGAGTTCAATCGATCGATACATCCATTCACACGATTCTTCCAATCATCTCATCGAGCTTAAGCTCGTGATTTTCCCTCCCAAGCAGTAGAGCAAAGAGTGGCACGAAGTGGCTCAGTGGATGATGTTGTTTGTTCGCAACTCGGTGACTAATTTGTCGGCCTCAATTCGCCACAGAATCGAAAGTGAGGTTGAATTTTGCTGGTGAGGAGGTGATGAGACGAGCTTATTGGTTCATCAAGCAGATCGAGTTGCGTGCAGTTGACACGAGAAGAGAATGGAGTGAGGAATGGGTGGGTTTGTAGGTAGGTCCTACCGGCCCGGAAGAGCGACAACACAGACGGGGCTTGCAATTTGTGCAGCTCATGAAGGGGGGAGTGGAAGGTCCAACGACTCGACAGCAATGGGCACATCATGATCTCGAGAGAGAGAGAGAGATATCGTGAGCTCTCACACGCTACGACGCCACGACCACCTGTGCGCGATCTAGCTCTCGGCTCCGCAGCCCGGGGCTTGTTTCTAGCAAGCAGCACCACACGAAATCCGCACTGATTGCCACAGCGCGCATAAAGCGAAACGCGCGCACGATTGTCAACACGCCAGAGAAGGCCAGGAGACGAGTGCTCCCAAATTTGTAGGCGCTCGACAAAAAAGCTGTATCAAGGCAGAAATCTGTTGCGCCAGGAATATGCTCCGAGTGGTGATATGGACAAGTAGGCGACAATCTGGGATTCCACCCACTTTAGAAAGCAGCCAGCCACTCACGGTCCGTGACGACGCGTGCCTCGCCACCGTCCCCATCGTGGAGAAACGGACTCCGTGACCATCATAATGAGCTACCAAGACCAGACATACCTCCTCTCACTGTCCAAAGAGAACGAGAGAAGCCGACCATCGACAATCTGACCAAGGCCCATGCTTCACATTCGCAGCTCGTGCGCTGGAGATGGGACGAAGAGTTACTGCTCCTTCGTACTACATGCCAGCGATGGAGCTGGAGCTGGAGCTGGATCTACGTCACATACAAACTCGAGACCACAAGCAGGAGAGTGTACAGACAGACGACAGAGCGTTCGAGAACCGAATGTGTAAGGTCAATAGCAAAATTCGCATTAGCCAAGAGAGTGAACTTGTGAGAAGGGCGATACAACTTGGGAGCAGCAAGCAGACAAACGCTAGCAACTCCATGGGTGGCAGAGAGTGCGGTGCTGCAGCGTGGGCAGGGCAGGGCATGGCATGGCGGGTGATGGAAAGCAGAGCCAAGAGCAAATGAAACAAACATGGGCAGGCACACAAACTAGACTCACGGTGCCACAACAACAAGCTTATAACAAAACGACTGATCGGCCCGGTTCAGGAGATGAACGGGAAACCAATGTATTTTGCGATCACATCTCTTATTTGAAAATGTAGAAAAATAATCAGCTCTGAAAATCACTAGGTTTTATAACGGGTGATAAGCTCTACACTCTGGATGGACTATGATACAGTGCTTGACCTGAGTTTTTCGAGCGCAACTCAAAAGAACTTTCGTGCCTGACAATTTGAATCACCCGTAGCCCACTGGGCTGCCATGGGAGTCAAGAACCCTTGTGGCATACCTAGGAGGAGCTACCATCACAGAAGGGTCGTTGACGGTCAGTCCCACAACCGCTCATCGGGTACACTCAGTCTTAAGCATTCCAGTGAACAACTACCTCTCCAGCTCAGAGGGGGCTGGCCGAGAAACAAGAAGGGCAAAAGGGCATGAGGACTATGCATACAGATTATCAGAGCGGAAGCCGGCACCTAGTGGGAGTTGTAACCATTACAAGAGAAGTCTGAATGTATAGAGGGGCTAAAAAAGCATGGGGGTTGGGGTTGGGGTTGGGGTTGGGGCTGGGGCTATAGGCGCAGGGGGTTCTCAGAAGAAGTCGAAGTCGAGGTATGAGCCCCCGGATGAAGAATTGGGCACATCGGAGGCAGCGGTCTCTACGACTTTCTTCTCGACGGGGGGAGGGGTTTCGACCTTCGGTTGAGGCGGAGGCGGGGCTTCCTTTACCTCCTTGGCCTCCTTCCGGGAATGCGACAGCTCCAGCTCGAAGGGCTTGGGGATGTCGGGAGGAGTGGTACACCGGATCAGAGCCCAATTCACGCCTTCAAAAAATGGATGTTGCTTGATCTCGGCCGCACCTCTCTTGAATGCCAGTCTGTGCATGGGCTCCTTCACCAGCAGGCCTCTGATCAGATCCCGAGCCGCGAAGCTCACTCCCGAGGTCTCGGGGAATTTCAGCGGTTGCCCGACGACGTTGAATAGCGTGGCTCGATTCCCTGTGCCCTTGAACGGCGTCTTGCCGTGCAGGAGCTCGTACAGAAAGATCCCGAATGTCCACCAGTCGACAGCACTGCCATGGCCCTCGCCCTTGATGATCTCCGGGGCCAGATACTCGTGCGTTCCCACGAAAGACATCGAGCGCGCTGCTGTGGGCTCGGCAATCAGCTCCGGGAGTGGTGACACTTGGTGGTGCACGTCGGACTTCATCCTCGACATTTTTGGTTTTTCGGGCTTGGATTTCTTGGTTCTCGACAGGATCATCCGAGGAACGAAGCACGAGGGTTGCACGCATGCCGGCTGGATGCAGGCAGGCGTGACGCACGACGGCTCCACACACGAAGGTGTGATGCAGTACGCTGGAATTCTGCGCGACGGATCTGTGTCGCTCCACGAAGACCTCACCAGCGTCGGGCTGACGACACATCTGAGCGACAGATCAAAATCCGACAGCATGATGTGGCCGTCTTCTCTGACGAGCACGTTCTCCGGCTTCAAATCTCTGTACACCACGCCCATCATGTGGAGGTACTCCAGCGCCATCAGCACCTCAGATGCGTAGAATCTGTCACATGCACTTTCAAATCGTCAGGTCTCCTGATGGTCCAGACACACAGCCAGAGCCGTCCACAGAAAGTCGACACGACGTGAAAACAAACCTCCCGCACAACCACCAATTGTGACATGCTCGAGAAACTGTAGACCAGAATGAACTTGATGACAATTGGCAAAGCGTGCTGGTACAAATGTGAGCAGCCATGAAAGGACACTCGGTGGAGAATTACCCAAGGAAACTAAAAGCCATAAAACCCAATTCCCCTCAAAAAAATCTTCACTTCCTTCAGAGGTACAAGTGACTAAATTCAGCCTACTGGTCAAGCAGATCAACCATTTTCTAGATGCTTCAAGCATTTGTCAAACATCTTAAATTCGCAAGGTGCTTGTAGCCATCTGGGCCTACACTGGGTTGCACTAGAAAGAAAGTCGGGTTAGAATTACTGAGTGTTTGCTAGTAAACAAATCCCCGACACCGCCACCCCTCTCCCCCTCGCCTCAATTTCGACCGCAGGAAGTGACTCCTCCCGCTAGGGTTTCTAGAGTAATGTGGCATGAGGCCAATTTGAGTAGCGATTCCTCCCTCCACTCTCTGACTGTCTAAATGGACAGCTTAAGTCTAGGTGGTCGAGGGGAGGCTCGAACTCCAGATGATGAGAAAATCAGCTCCAACTGTCCGATGCACATTTTCCATGACAGATTGATTTTGGGGTACTCTTCCCAGAATCAATGCTCAAAGGGAATTCGCATGCAGTGGCCAGTAATCTGGCAGGAAGTAAGGGATAGCATCCAATGTACAGCTTGCGGGGAGCGCCTCTCGCTCCTCAAAAGCGAAAAGGACTACTCCCAGGACAGCATGCACGAGACAACTAACATGGATTCGTTTTGATTGTGCCGCAGGTGACTCGCATGCGGAGCTGGCTAATATCACAACCAGCTGCTAGCGTTCATGCGAATTGTGCCGATCGGGCACACCTCAGCAGAAGCCGGAGCTAAACCTCTGTCGTCTTCACGAAGAAGCCCAAACAGGCTGGCCCGTGTGTACTAGAAGACAGCACAAGCTTGTCACGGATACCAAACACGATGATCATCTCTGGAAAAGAGCTAGAACCTGTCAAACGAGCCCTCATGGTAATCAGCAACTCCCCATTGAAGTAACCCCCGGGCGTTCCGTGATCATGAAAATCCATCCACACTGTTAAACGAGGTCGAGGACTTCCAGTCAGCCCACACGCTTTGGGCAGTGACACCCACTGCGCGACGCCAAATCGATGAAAGCGCAAATTCCTCCCTTACAAAAGGAACCACAGCAAGATGCTGCCGAGAAGATAAGAGGGGAAACCTACACCGATAAGTTCGGGGTTGTGGGTGACTCGAGCACGGAAGTTGTGCTCGGCTGTGGTCAATGTTCAGAGGGGGCAGGATGCCAGAGACGCCGAGCACAAACCTGCTTTTCACGGCAGCAGAACGAGAGGACAAGCAAGAGAAAGAGATGATTCGAGGTTTGAGAATGGCGTACCGAGCAGCAGCCTCCGTGAAGTGTTTGCCCGGCTGCCTTTGGCGGAGGGCGTGCAGATCGCCTCCGGTGCAGAACTCCATGACGAGGCACGAGAACTTCTCGGTCTCGAAATGAGTGTAGAGGGTGGGGAGGAAAGGGTGATCCAACAGAGCCAATATCTCGCGCTCCGTTTGAGCTCGCAGGAGCTTCTTCCGGCTAGCCAGCGAGCCCTTGTCCATAACCTTCATGGCGAAGTAGCAGTTGCTGGCCCTCAGCTCGGCCAAATACACACTACCGATGTCTCCGCAACCCAATCGCTTCAAAAGCTTGAAGTGACTCAATCCCATGGCGCCATCCCGATGTTTCACGGCCTGAATCGCCTCCCACCGCTTGTCATTCGACTTGTGGGGCTTGTTGTTCCCGCTATTGAAGCTTATGCTGCTGGTAAAGCTCTCATTGCTGTCACTGACGCCGCTACTCGTACTAGCCCGACTAACACTGCTACTCTTGACACTCTCGCACGACTCGAGCCTCCCGCTGCTCTTGGCACCCACGCTCACCTTCGTCCCGTCCATGTTCAAGTCGCTCATCTTCCCGCTAAGGCTCGTCTTGGCGCTGTTGCTTCCCGTGACGCTACTGAGGCTACTCTTCGTGTTGGCATCAATGCTGCTGTTGTTCGAACTGGCAGTGTCGCTCGTGGGCGCCGAATTGTGGTCCCAGCTCAGCTTCCTCCCCGTCTCCGCACTAGTCATTTCCTTACGAAGCGCTCCGATGATCGGCGAAGTTGTCATTGATCGACCAACTCCGGCGCACGCTCATCACCCGAGAGGGAGCGCTACTACACCCATTGTCCGCAGAATGCCGGCGCTTCCCTCATTCTCCTCGAGGGCTCGATGCAGTGAAGTGAAGTGAAGTGCAATGAGGTCGATGAAACTCTGCCCCAGGCCCGAGCTCGCTCTCAAGCCTTCAATCGGGCCAAGCCCACTCGAGGCCCAGAGTGGCGCAGCACCACAGACGCCGACGGGGGTCTCATTCCGAGACTGCCTCCCCAGTGCGCTCTGCTCTCGCCGCAATCCAGCTTCTGTACAATCTGCACAACACCAGAACCACGCTGTGTCAGCCACGGCAAGCCCACACGCCATTCACCGACGACGCTCGCCGCCACTCCCCCTCCCTGTCTTCCTTCCTTCCTCCCTTCCTTCCGCCGCTCGAATTTGGCTGACAGCTCTAGCTCTCGAGAGAGTGACAGAGTGGGCAGCAAGAGGAACTCTGAAGAGAACAGGATTTGGAGCTGGACCGCGAGCCCGAGCCCGAGCCCGGCCACTGCACCGACGCTTTTCTCATTGAGCCATCCGGGGCACGGGGGATAGACACCACACGCATGGCATGAGGGCGGTACGAGGGGAGGAGAGGGCACAGCAGGCCGAGCCCACGAGAACGGGAAAAGAGCTCGAGGAACGGAATGAGAAGCAAGGCGAGGCGGGGAGGCGGAAAAAAAATTGACAGGGGAATTATGAGGGGCGTGACGGGACAGGCCCGCCCCTCGCCCGACAGAGAAATCCGAGCCACATGCCACACGCAGAATCGCTCCCTCACTTTCTGTCTGTCTCTCGCTCTCTCTCTCTCTCACCTTGGAGAAAGACCGACTGCGGAGAATGGCGCAGGTGTGGGAGGTACACCGGCCGTACAGATGTGTCCCCTGCGACGATCACAGCTTTACCTGCCGCATTCGAAACCTGCTCGCGAGGGCAGCCCGGGCGGACGAGAGCACCAGGGTGTCGGTGGAGGTGAAAACTACAACTCAAATTATACAAACGAGGTTGCTATGCACAAGCCGAGATATACACAACAAACACAAACTCGCTGCTCACTCTCACTCGCACTCGCACACAATCACTTTCGCTCCTCCTGGAGCCCACGGAGAAGAAAGCGACTGCCAATCACTCAAGCGAGCACGGACAGTCAGCCTGCCCTCTCCCTATCCCACACTACTCCGCTGAACTACGCTGTCCTCGGCACTCACTCCACTTCACTCCACTCCACTCGTCTCCTCTCAAGTCTCTCAAGTCTCGGCTCCTCGGAGCGAGATCTCTCCACACGAAAAGTTTCGCGCAACGCGACTGAAACAGAGAAGGAGAGAGAGAGAGAGAGAGAGAGAGAGAGAGAGAGAGAGAGAGAGAAAAGCGGTCAGCCCGTCATCAACATTCGCAGGGCTTCCTCCCCGTCTTCTCTCGCGCACAGATGCTAGTCGACAAGAAAGAAGAAGGCTGAGACGAAAGAGAAGCAGACAGACGGGCACCAAGACCTCCTCCTCCTCCTCCTCCTCCTCTCCTCTCCCCCTTCCGCTTGCCCCTCCTGAACCCACCCCACAAGCACCCGCCTCCTCCTCACTCACCCCGGCAGAACCCCCGGCCTACTACACAGGTTACTCCACCACAACGAGCTCACGAAAGAAAAATCGTAAACAAAATGTCCCTCGCTGCTCCCTGGCCAAACCCTCTCCCCTCTCTCTCTCTCTCTCTCTCTCTCTCTCTCTAGACTGCACTGTTTCTGCTCCTCCTCCTCCTCCTCCTCTTCTTCTCCGCCGCTCGGAATCGCGGCTCCTCTCCAGCTACTTACATCCACATTCTACAAACGAGCCATGTCACGTCCCGTCTCCTATCGTCCCCTCCCTCCCCTCCACTACCCCCTCCACGCCAGTCCCTGCCCCGTCCTCTCTCTCTCTCTCTCTCTCACTCTCTCTCCCACTCTCGACCCCACCTTCTCCTTCCACTCCGCTTCAGTCAAGCGAAGCGAAGCCCAGCCCCAGCCCCAAGCCCAAGTCCGGTCCAGTCCGGTTCAGTCCAGTCCAAAGCAGCAGCACCCAGAGTAAGCGAGCTCTCCAACAAAGCGAAAGTGGCTCTTCGGGGGCAAACTTAATCCTCCGCTGGTGGAGCCTTGAAGCAGCCGAGGCAGAAGCAGAAGCACCTCCTCTCCTCCTCGTCCTGCGGCTCGTCCCGTGCAGCAGATGTTGCAGATGGAGCTGCGAGAGTGATTCACGTCCAGGAGGGGGCAGAGAGCGGAGTAAAAGGTCAAACGCTCGCGGAGACCGGTAACTAAGAGAGAGATAATAAACCCGACTGTGCCGCTGCTGCCGCTGTACAGAGGGGGGCCAAGTACAGCGTCGTTGGTTTCGTTTGCCTGGCACGGTTTGACGTGATGTGATGGGGTGGGGGGGGGGGTTCTGGTGAGGGGAGGGTGAGGTAAAGGGGGGTGAGGGGAGGGGGTAAATGGCGGCGAACGTGACATGTATTAAAACGCAACGTGGTAAATCTCGCTTTTGGATGACAGCCACCGTCGGACGCCGTCGAGGGCTTGGCGGACGGGGCTGACGGTGCGGCTCGGTCAGCCGTCTGCGGATGACGGTTTGCGGAGATCACCCGACCATTTACTGCGCACTAATAATGACTCGCTCCGGACAATGACAGAGGCTGGAGGGTTAGAGCCCCCGGTTAAGTGCAACCCGGGGTTGGGTCTGGCTTTCCCGCCAGTGCCACGTCAGCGTACCTCAGCCCCGATAACTGCTGACAGCACCCTGAATCCCTGATCCTGTCAGCCTTCCCCCTCCCCCCCTCTATACCCTTGGCAGAGCAGAAGCGCAGCAGCAGCAGCAGCCAGCCCCCTCGCTCCTGCTGTCGTATGCCGGCAACTTCCCAACTCTCTCACTGGCTGCCGGCGGTGCCTCTCCCTCCTCCATCTCCAGCGATGGATGGAGCCCTGGATTTGCTTTAATGACGGGTTAGAGTAGCACTAGCCCGACATCCCCCGAAATCCCAGAACGTTCAGCGAGGCCTGATCTGTCTCGAGCGGTAGCCCATGGACTCAGGAACTGGATTCCAACCAATCCTTTTGTCTACAGTGGGCCTTAACCAACCATGCACTCATCTCGCCCCCAAACTTAGCTCGGAGCCAGCATCGAGCAAATTGGTCGATATTTGATCCCACCGCAATTCACACGTTTTCTACGCTGTCTTGGCTGTGAGAATGATTATTTAGCTCGCCTCCACATGTTTTCTTTCCGTGGATAATTCAGCAACTTTGATTGTCTCCATTTCTTTGTACGATGGGAAAGGAGGTTCAGCCCTTCTTATTGTGAGACTTATAACGGTGGATTTGATCACTTACCTGTCACCCTCCACGAGGACCCTGGTTTTGGGTAACGGGTGAACAAGCTTCAGGATCTTATAAGTTTCTCGTGTTAATCCTTTTCCTAAATTTTTGGTCACCATCAAACTTCAATTTGTATTCTGAACTTTGGATCACAATAGGAAGATGATTTCTCGAATAACCCATACTGGTATCTTATGGACCCGAAGAAATCAGACAAAAAGAAACGGGGTGGGTTTTCTGCGAAATAATTCTTAACCAAAATCAGTAGACTATAATTAAATATTTGCATTCAAATTATATCATATTTACATAAATGTTGAAAAAAAACGAAAGTACACCATGTTGTATCAACTTATAAGGAAAAAAATAAAATGTTGATTTCAAAATATTATTGACTTTTTTTCAAACCCCTTTGAAGACAATATGAGATTAAAGCTTTTACAAGCTATTCAAATATTTGTTCTTTTAGATATTTTGGTTCATAATTTTGATGAACAAAGTCTTACAGTTACCATGAAAACAGTCTGGTTGTCCCAACAATTTGATTGTTGGGTCAACCTTGTGGAAGTAAATACAGCGATTTTGTAGAACAATATTTTCAACTTCTCAACCTATTCGTTTCCCAGAAATCTTTATCTTTTTTTCAGCTAATATATTTTGCGTGGGTAAAATTATTTCAAGGCATGAATAATGCCGCTTAAGTTAAATAAGTTTTATTGGGATTTATTTTCCAAATGTCGTACGTCATTCATTCTCAACGTAATTTCATTCCCATCAAGTTATGTATCTGATATCATCAGATTTGGACTGTACAAGTAATTTGATCTAATTTTGGAGTACCTGTGACGATCATTCATAAATTTAGTCCATGAGCTTCTTATCATAAAACTCTTTATATTCTGATATAAATAGTATACAATTGAAAAGGTCATACGTTCCTTCAGCACAGAGTATTGTTTGCAACATTATAAGCAAAATTTACATGTTTTTCATCCATGGCAATAGATGAAAAATATGAGTTATGTTCAAATGAGATTTTAGATTGTAATCAATGCTGAGTTCATTATTACGCTTTTCAGGGAAATCCTCATAGAAGAATGATATTTAATGATCTCACTTCTCTATAAAACAAAATAACATATCATGTTGAGGAAATTTTAATTTAGACATTTATTATGGGTGTCAAACAGTACATTGCACTTTTGACTCTTTTCGTTCACTAAGTATTGAAAAATTAACCTTGAGGAAAAAACAAGTTTATGCTAGAAGTGATGTTTGGCAGCAGTTTTATAATATAACCTGATACGATTTTCTCAATGATGTCAAATTTATTTTACATATTCGTCTTGCTGTTTGTGAAAACTGTGGACGAAATGATGGCAAGAACAATTCTTTTGCATATTGAACAAGGTTGGAGTTTTTCCCACTCTCAATCTTGTCAAGTGAAGAAGGGGTAAGACCTGGATTTGGGCACAATGTATGTGCTACAATTAATACTCCGATCAAAACTCAAGTCAATGATGCTCATGGACGTTGCTCCTTGATTTGGGTCTACACTGTAGACCCAAATCAAGGAGCAACGTCCATGAGCATCATATACTGTAGACTCTACAGTATATGATTGAAGTGAACTGAGATAACGCCCAAAAAGGTCACAACGCAGACCTTGACATCGCCAATATTCGTTCCTATGACCTGCTGGAGTCGCGACTGTTTCTGGGCTCTTAGGATTCAAGGAAGTTGCTGTGCTCTTGCACAAGGGAGCTGGATTAATTTTTTCTGAGTATTTGATACATGTCAGTGCGTAGTGCACGTCTCTTGCAGAGCAAGACCTTTGATGGGAGCGGATCATGCTTAAAGCGAGACCTCTAATGACGGGCCCGGGGAGCTCAGGGTCTCAGACATAGATTTCATGCTTTCAATTACCTTCTTCACAAGATCATCGCAAGGAGCCCTCGGTCTGATCACGGGCCTCGTGTCATCTTCTTCAGGGGGCTCGCAGGCTCGCTAGCTCAAGCGATGCACTTCGGTCGCGGGCCGTCATTCAGAACATCGGGGAAGCATTGCACTGGCGTCCATTCCTCCTGTCACACTAAATGTCTGTTACTCATTCAATGTCGTCTCGATTCTTCCCAACTCTCTCTACAAACATTCGGTTTGGCATGTTGCCGTTGATTGAGTTATTCCCATGTCACGAGTATTTCGATCTTCACATGTACTATAATTTAAGGACGGAGGGAGGGAGGGAGGGAGGGGACCCTGCCTGCACGTCAGAAATTCGCCACCGGCAGCAGCTCCAGAGATGGTAGTGAATGCAGGAATATATTACTTCCGTATGAGTATAATATTGTTGGGACGCTTTGGCAAGGCTACGAGCCGAGCTTGATGACTTTGGACCGACTCGTGTTTTTTGTTTCTTCCCCGATCTCGTCTTCCGAGACCTGGGGTAATAATTTATGCGAGAAACAGTTAACCTTAATCCCAGTCAGGAAAGCTTTTCCATCTGAATGCCGAATCTCTTTCTCAGTGAGGCGTGTCACCGTCGTATGGTTTATACGTGAGAGACCCCGGAGGTATAAATCCGTGCATGTGATGGAGTTTATAAGCGTGAGTATTTAAGACCCACTTGGGAGTGTCCTTTGTACAAGTAAGTTAGTACACCAACAAATAAGTTTACAGTCTTGACTTTACGAGCTGAAATCAAAGCAAGCTCTTAATTCCGGGTGAATCAATCGATTTATGAAATGCCTCCCTGGGCAATCTTTAAAGGGTCCATTGTCTGCGAGGATGCTAGCTTTGTTCACATCCGGTGCTTGTTCTTGTTCTTCTTCTTGTCCATGGTTCACTAATGGAAACTTCTTTGGAGGCAATCGAGTGTTTTCTCAGTGAACACAAGAAGGTTCTCTTCACAACATAATATGCAAAAGTCCATGAAATCCATGGCACCTCTTCCGAACCGTGTGAATGATCACCCTCAGCAACCTCAATCAACCGCTGAACTTACGTTTCGAAATTCGAATTCCCTCTGGATTGGTCAAGTGTACCCATATGACCATCTGAGGTTCTTGGCGGTTATTGACCAGATGACTAGCATTAAGTGCAATTTCAAGCGCACATAGGATGAAATTACAGATTTTTTCCCCTAGTTCATAACTACGCTACGGACCGTACCTTTCTATTCCCCTGCTCTTAATCTCTTTAGCATCTCCAAACACAAACATCTTGTTTGCTTTGCCAACTGCTTTGACCAGCCCTGATCTCGTTCTTCCAAGAGAGTCCTTTCTCCAACCCATTACTCCATGGGTTTGAATACGTAACCTCCATGGACAGCCCTTTGCATCCGATTCAAGTTCAATGTAGTCCTCCAAGAGAATCCGTTCTCGCTTTTAGTTTCTGAATCTCTCTCACAATAAGGAAACGTTTCTAGGACTCAAATTCAGTTCCCTGAAAGCTCAGCTCAAGTATCATAGAATTAACTCCAAATCCATCTGGCTTGAAGAAGATCATCCATCTGGTCGACATGTAAGAGGAAAATAAAAAGATAGACGTCATCTGGTAGAAGCCTTGTGTAATGTTGTCATCTAAAAAGTGGTTATCTCTGTGATCTCATCCCTTTGAATAATAATCTAGTTAAGAAGGCTCTTCCTAAACCTACAGTGCAAGTATGATTATAGAGCAATTTCTACGAATTTAAAAAGTTTCTTCATAAAAAATAATTTGATTTCAAACATCAGACGAAGAAACACTCAATTTTTGCCTAAAAGTCAGCTGGTTTGACTATATTTAAAAAAACTTCACTGAGTTGGATTCATTCTAAGCTTCCTTCGTTCTCGTGTTTTCGTACTTGAGGTATAAGCGGGGTACAAGATATATCGACAGTGGGCCCAAATGTTCGGACCTACAACACATAACCATCATGTGCAAAACGGTTGCAAGGGAATCTCCACAGACTTGCTCAAAAAATATGTATTTACGAGGCGTGAGAAGTCCTCTACCATCGAACTTCAGGTCTATGGGCGAAAAGCAATGGGCTGTCACTTTCACAATCGGTCCGGGAGTCAGGACACTAACGGGGTGTTAAAATCTGGTTGGCCACGCTAATGCGTTAACAACATACTGCCCATCTCGTTGCTCGTTTGCAACTACTGCATCGCTCGCTCTGAAAAACACTTTTCCTGCGAGTGCCATCCATCTTTCCAGAAACAAAAGCCGGAAACCAAGTGTGGATTAGAAAGCCGGAAACCAATTTTCCGGCTTTTCCGGCTTTCTAATCCACATCGCTCCTAATAGGCGATCTATGCGGCGCAAGAGAAAGCGAATGTAAGCTCTCGTTGTCTCTGGGGAAATGCTTCTTCTTACCCCATGCCACTCCACTCCACTCCACTCCACTGAGCTCAGCTCAGCTCAGCTCAGGCTAGATCTCGATCATAATGGGAGGACGAAGGATGGGTGAAAACGAGCGCCACTGCGGAACAGAATATAGTGGCATGCGCAGAACTTAGTTGAACTCACGCATCGCAGTCGCGGGGACAACAAGTACGTGCCGAGAGCTCACACGAACGAGGGGCAAACATGATTATTCGGGGCCCTTTTACGAGCTTTATGCGCTCTGGAGAGCATGAACATATATCCGGAGGTTAAAGACGACAATCATAGAACGAAGAGGCGAAGAGTCGGGGGTTCTCATCTCGCACACGAAGATTTTCCTAAAGGTCCGAAGAGCGGACTACACTGTTGCACGACGGATACCCAGTTCAAACGTCGTTAAAGAGAAGACTACCACGTAATAGTCGGGGCGACCATTAGCTTGAACCGAGTCGCAGTGTAACATGGAGGCACCAGAGAATGAAGGTGACATACCTGGAGAGGTGGTTTACCTGTAGACCACGTGGACACCCCGGTACCTCCAGCGGTACAGGTCCCTCTCGAGCCGGGACTGTGGTTTGAAGCCTGGTCAGGCGCACCCCCATCTGCAATGATGAGCTGTTCTGCGAGCGTATGGACATCGTAAAGTGTGCTGCCACTGTTGACTCCGGTTAGTATTCTCGGGCCAGATTTTACCACCATCCGTAACGCGGATCGGCAGCGGTTATTTTCCGTTACCCGTGCTCTTCACTGCCCTCAATCTCCCGTCCCGTCGCATCGACGTCGGTCGCTCGTTCCTTCGGGTTTCTTTTCTCTCGCTCGCTGCATCGTAGGACTCGGACAAAGCCCGCTGTGATAAATCCAGCGCTGAGATCCGCTACGATGAATTGTTCAAGCCCACCAATTATTCCCCTCCAAGGTTCAATAGCTTGCTCTTGACTTTTCGCTTCTATTGCAACTGAATTGCATCCGAGAAAAGCCGGAATGAAAGACTTGGCAATACGTTCAAAAATAAAAAAAAATTGTGATATCTCTCGGAGCAAATGTTCCTTCAAACACTTGCTGCTGCCTTTTCTCTTCTGTGTACTTTAATAGAGCGACAGAAGGGAAGGAGTTAGATTTTGCAGGATTAAGGTTGTGAGTCAATTTTATGCATATCATTTGCTTTGCTAGTTTGTAAGTTATTTTTCTCAACTGATGCAACTCATCCGAAAATGAACGGCTGGGGTCAAGAGTTTCAAAGATTTATGGACGTGATCTCTTGGCCCAGCGATATTTTTGGAGGTCTTCGAGTGCATTTGTGTGGAGCATTCAGCTCCTAATCATTTGCTCATTCATTCACCAATGACATTATTTTAATCCATCACAGCGATGCCTTCGTACCCTTCCATTTCTGGAATAGGAGGGCGTTTCAGGACAGGCATGTAGAATTTTGTGGTGGGACACAAAACATTGTATGTAGAGCACGTGTAGTGTCAAGGTTTGTAATATACTTCCGGCTTGGGTCATCCTCTCTATTGCAGACTATTGAAATTATTTTGCCTCTACTATTTCGACCCAGAGATGAGTTGTTACGGCCTCATCTTCTGGTTCAATTCACCTAAATCCACTGCAAACCCAAGTTCTGGAAGCGGGCACCAACTACATTATAAAATGAGTAACTAAGCTCTTTTTATATTCATCCGTTCCCAATTATGCCAAGGCGTCATAGCCAGAAGTTGGAGGTTTTGTGATTTTGAAAATATCACCCCAAAAAACTTCAGAAAATAGTTATTTATTCTATTTTGAATGTCTCTTCTGTAATTCATAATACTTGCAAGCTATGGGGTGTTTGCTACCCCTGGTTGGCTCAGCTCCTCCGTAGGATGTCAAAGAGTTGAGGGGTGGGTGGCTATTATGACTTGACACCGCGATCACAGAATGGAGCTATTTTCATGGAGATGAAAGCATCGGGATGGCCAGGCGCCAGGAAGTGTCTGTGCATGATTTCTGGTGCTTTCATATCGAGTAGGGTAAAGGCTCGTGTCTACCTCGTTGTAGATTGTGAATGAAGCTCCAGCGTGGCAGCATCGGATTCGCGATGGCCAGGCGCAAAAGAGCTGCCATCCTTGGCTCGTTCGCACTGTGATGGCCTTTACTCCAACCTTGACTCGAGACCAAGAGATTGAAGGTCATTTTGAAAGTTGGGAAACACTTCTCAGGGACTTTGAAAGCTGCCATAGTTTCTCGCACATGACACGAGTAACGGTTTGTGTGTCTTGTCGGTTGGTACATCTAGACATCACCCACATGTCTGGAAGAAATCGTTGGTTTTATGAGTACGGTGGTGGAGACGGACTTCAGATTCCAGTCATTTGACCTGGTTTCTTCGAATTGGAAATCCACATCTTATGTTCAGACAGCGCCAGAAGATTCAACGACTTCGGGCTTCATGTAGATCTTTTGAAGATAAGGATCGACCACGAGTCTCGCGAATAAACACTTTGTTGCAGTCTGGAATGAAGGACAAGTTGCAGTAATGTTTGCAAATTTTGCAGCTTTCGAACTAGAGGCATCGAATTGCATGTTAGGGTATCTAGCCTTTAATGACTGATTTATAGTATTTCCCTATACGAGAGCTTTTGCTGAATAAAGTGGACATGATTCTTCTCTCGCCCTTCCTTGCATCGACGCCAATAACTCAAAATGATCTACTCGCTTTACTATTGGGATTGTATGTCAGGAATTTTGATGTGCTATATGTACGTTGAAGATATATCTATAGCCTGCTTGAGATCCTTTGATAATACCTACCTACAAAATATTTATCTCCTGTTTCAAATTGTCCCAAAGATCTTGAGTAAATTGGATTAGATGTTAATGCTAGGTGTGTACTTGCGTTGTTGCCAGATTTGACAGTGCTCAGTGGAATGCTAATAAGTACAACATTACCTAACTCTGCCTTCCATCAATGATTAGTATGTGAATGTACTCCCTGCTGTCTTCACATGAAGGCATAACAAAAAGATTCAGACCGAATATTTTTTCTCCCACGGCATTTGGGTCTTCCTCCGTCGATGCTACTTTACAAGAAACCTTTTACGGTTCCATTCTTGAAACCAACAGTGCTGAAGTAATAATAAAGATATCAATAATTGTTTTTTCTGGTGTCTTGGGTTAAGTTTAATTCATTCATATCTATGTTATGGAAAGAGAAACGACTAGTGAAATATTCGATGAGAAAATGAATCAACACCAAAACCAACGTACTGAAGATGGTTTCATCTAGATGGTATTGATGTTTAGGGTAGATGAGAATAAGAATTCAACTTTAAAAAAAAAAAACTAAATGAAATTAGAATTAACTCGATACAAGTTTCAGATGTCATTCTGCAGTAGTGAAGCTGAAAGTCAAGGCAAACCTGCTACCTCTACAGGTGAAGAAATGGTTGTGGGGTAACAGAAAACTGCAAACTGGACACATGGCAATCTCTTAGCTTGAAACAGAGAGTGCTTATTTTAGTAAGCTGAACATACTTGAGTACAGATCGAGACAGTGAATCATTCTGTGAAGACTGACTGAAATTGGGAAGAGCACAGGGTTTGCTGGTAAGAGCCTGGACAAGAAGGCCCACTTGGTCAAATTTGTTGGAATGTTATCAAGTGCACTACAGGAATGAAATTACGAGCTCGTTTTGTGGTACTCAGTACACGTCCAACTTATTGGAAGAAGATACTCGCCTAACAATAAAAAATAGCTCGTACTTCCACCTCTCGACAAATACCGGTATGCCAGATAATCCAGCATGATAGTCTACCTGCTCATTTCTTGATAGGTACCGTATTTATTTTTTGATCGTATGATTATATAATCATCATACAACTTTCATGATTTGGCATCACCATGTTCGCACACAAACTTGTTTGCTTCACAGGAAGGCAGCGCATTTTCATACTCTGTACTTCTATAACAATCATATGTGTACGAAGTGCCTCTTGGGATGATGCAAGATGCCCGTACATAGGATGATGCATCATTTTGAAAACCTCTGATCATACCATTTCAAAGGAATGAGGTCTTTATGGTGTAATTTGACCTCCATGAATTGAAGCAGACAAGCAATACATGCCGAAGGTAGATGTAACCAAGTAAAAGAATACAAATGATAAGAACATCCATCAAGGTTTTTTACGATGAAACCAAAAAGGTTAAGATGATATCAATATTGCCCCAAAAAACGAGAACAACAGCTTTGACCTATATGAGTATGTTGTTATGGAGCTTTTTTATTGCGAAGTGAAGGTGTCATCTTGAGAATCCGGTCAACTCCACAAGTCTCCAATGTAATTTAATCTGAAGATAAGTTGTATAAGTTACGAATATTGAAATCTTAACTCTTTATGGCATAGCGGGAACTTTCTAAAATATCCATCAACAAAATTATCATATTTTAAACCAGTTCATAAAAAAGAATATAAAAATTGGTTACTGACCACTTTGATACAGCATTCTTCTGCGTAGACCAAGAGGCGGAAACGATTTGAATGTGTAGAATATTTATTGTGCAAGTTCAGTACATGGTGTTATCATTCTATGGATCCGCTAGTGTTAGACATGGACTACTGGCTTGGAATTACATGTATAAAGTAGAGGTGTGATACACCTAGACAGAAAACTTGGTGAGACCTAAATGTTTCGACTACAAAGCTGCATTTTCAAAAGCATGCTTTGATAGGACTCTAAAAATGATTGTAAAATGTCATAGTGGAACTACGTAAATATACAACAAGATATGATTATGCTCTTTGTTGAGAAAAGGAAACAATCTTTCTATTATATACAAGTTACAATAGCCTCGAAGGTTCGGTTATCACACTACTTTTGATGAAAGTATGCAAGTGGGAGTCGCGGAATGCCAATGTTAGAGTTTATTAATTGTTGATCCACATCAAAGCACTATACTAAGTCTGGGCTACATGGTTGCATTCATGGTCACGAACGGGGCCAGGAAATGAAGCCGACAGGATAGAAGGGGGCCCATCGAGCAATGATGAAACCAAACTGGAAATTTGTTCTACTGCTCTGATCTAGTTCATAGATATCAATATTCCTAGTATTAGTAATTCCATGTATATATCATACATATGTACGAATATATGTTAAGTATCCGTATGAAAGCCTACTTGTAAGGATATGTGATCAACTCAGCAGACAAGGAACCTAAGCATCCGTAGACGGACAAATAAACACTTTCACCTTATAATAATCAAAAAATAGTCACGCTATCTTGAAGTATACGAAAATAGTCCATGAAAGAGACACATGATTGGGTGAAAATTACTGGCATAGTTAGCCAATGAAATGATGGAAACTGCAAGTACATATTGTATATCATTTCTGTATTTAGTCACTGATATTTGATACGATCTACAAAAGTCAAATGGCTGTCTACTTCGGCGCTAATTGATGTACCGAAACACCATACGACAAACTGCTATGTAAGAATGTCCTACATCGCACCCAATTATCCAAAGGGGTACAAGCGTGATAACCTAGCTTTTATGGTTGTGCAAAGCGTTCCGTCAGATAGAGGCAAAAGATTGCCTGATAAAGATAGAGGCACGTAGTCGGATGTGAAGATGCACCGAATCAAAAGAAGCCAGAGAAACTGGATTGCGGTGGGGAGTCCACCGCTGTGCTTGTTTTCCGAGAATAATTCCACATTTTCAATAATTCCATAATGTATTTAGTGTATGAAATATACATCGCTAACCTACGACTGGATGCAGTACAGTATGCATCATATTGTACACAAAACCTGCCATTAAATCCAGTAATCCTTTTTCTGACTCCACGATAAAGAGGAGCGGTGGTGGTCACCGAAAACAGGAATCTCACTCCTGATAGTGAAATTGCATTAGTTCTGTAACTGGACCGACTTTGAAACCAGTACACCAGAAGCCAGAGTTAATGACCTCTGAGCTGAAGCATTACTCCACTTTCGTGCCATGTTACTACCCTGATCCGATCATGTTAGAGAAACTAATCCGTCATTAAGCCCTAATTGACCAGAATATCGATGTTGACTTTATATAACCGTAAGAATACAGTACCGGCGAATTTTCTTCATGTAACTTTGCCCTCAGGGTAAAACATTTTGTAGCTAAAATAATTTTCAGCGTATCCAGTGGGTTGGCTTCAATACGGCACATGCATGGTCTTCCAGACAGCGTTCATTGCAATACTTCCATGAGTGTACATTGATTATACGTTGACTGATAATTACGGATTCAATACCTTGTAAACATCTTGTCCCCCTATGTAGGATAAAACCTATAGTTTGAGTTGCAACATGATCTGACTTCTGACAACGAGTCAGTCTTGTTTGATTATTATTTCCACTTATCGCAATTACGTACTACGAGTGAAGTGTGATCTATAATTACGTTTCTTCAATATATTGCATGGTTGAATATACAAAGTCCAAGGCTGTACATCCTACAGCACAAAAGTAGCCTTCTTTAAAAACAGACTAACATCAACGAATTATTATTCCAGTAAACCGTTGCATACCATACCTGTTACACGAAATTGATCGTGGAGTTGTCTGAAATCTCTGCGATATAACAACGTCTGGGTTCATCACGAGGTAAAGACATCCTGTAGTAATAAAATGTTCACAAAAGTGACGAACAATGCCAACACAGTCTAAGTTTCATAAAAGTATAATCCATATAAGTAGACAATGTGTGTATTGAAGAACAAGAGTGTTGTTTTTCAAACCCTAAATTCCCCATATTCCAAAATAAAATCAAGAGAATAAGACTAATATATGGTACATTCCCAATTTATATCGTTTTCATGAATAGAAATACAAATTTTTTTATTCCGATAACATCAAAATATACTATTTATGCTTATTTCATATGTATCATCTAACATAGTCATTGTACAAACAGTTTAAATTTAATCCTCAACTGATAATTTGCTCCTTTTATACAATATATATAACTATAAAACATACACTTCAATATGGATTGAAGAATTCATATATATCCTGTTGGCAAAACTAAACTTCGTCCTTAACAAAAATATATACAATGAAATGTCATACTTAAATAGCTAGTGATTCTAAATCTCCAAAATTATATTCAAATCTTTTAGATAAAAACATATGAAAATATTTTATATCACAAATTTCATAGCTCAAATATGATTTTTAACTAATTTTTTCATAGCTGTAATTCATATAAAGATATACAGAATTCAAATGAAATATATTTTTAAAAATTAATCCCAAAAAAAGGAATATTTTCTACATAAAAATAGAATTTATTTGATGACTTCAAATAAATTTCAAGAAAATGAATATGAGACTGAATTTTAAATCTTGATTCCAACCAAGAATTTTCACTCACAAAGACAAAACTCATAACAATTAATATATAAAATCTCAGATGCAGTAATCTTAAAATCAAAATTCAAAGTCACATTGTCATACATGCAGAATAAAAATTTATTCGGCCTTTTTTATACACATATATTCCCGGTATAACATATTTTAATAACGATTTTTCTACATTCTTATAAAAAAAGCAGTACAATGCATTCAACATAGTTAAATCACCATTATTTGTAAAAAAATAAAAAAATAAGGTTCTATGATTGATTAAGCATTGATGTTATTTTGAAATCTATTCGAGTCATGCCTAATTGACAATATAATGAAAAATCCAGTTACATCGTAGTATTGTTTAAATTAATTCGATATTTTTTTCTGAGTAAAATTTCTCTATTATGTATTCATAATCAAAAATAACGCACTATAAACGATGGCTTTCAGTAAATATTTAAAAAATATAATTTAAAATCAAAATTTATTACAAAAATATTTTTTTATTATAATTAAAAAAATATATATAGATGATGATTTGTTTCAGTGGTTTGATTAATGAATACACGTGTTAGATAAGTATTTAGAAAAATTAACATTGACATGTTAAATAATTTATTATTATACCTTCATCAATAAACGTCTATGTATGGATTTTATCTTCGTCTGAATATAAGGAACAAATTATTAATCATAATTCTTGATTTAGATCAATAATAATTTCCAAAACTGAAACTTAGATAATGAAATAAAAAATTTATTGTATGTAAATATGTATGATTCATGCTATGATAACTTTTATTGATTTATTGGCAATAGGCTTGAATACATTGAACAATAAAAAAATGTATTTAAATTTCTGTCTAATTTTCTGAAAATTATATTTATAAATATTTGGAAAATTATATATATTTTCATCTGCTAAAAAAAAATTATTTATGAATTCACATGGATATATAATTGAATTACATCACCTATATAAAAATCAAAAGAAACAGCAAATTTTAAAAACTTTTACTACCTAAAAGTATTCAAATATGACACAAAAAATAATTTCTTTCATGAAAATAAGCAAAGATTTCTTTAAAAAAATTTGGAATTTTCTAGTGTTTTATTATGTACAATCATTTTTGAATAATCACAATAATTATTATAGTTCATGTTACATATTGTGAATAATATTTTATAATGATTCAAAAAAGAATTAGAAAATCACCAAAAAAATTTCAAGCTTGTTATGATAATGATTGTAGGTATGAAACGTATTGCTCTCTAAATCTTATTATCGTCAAGTAAAAGATGAAATCATGAGTAATTCAATCATAGATTAAAATTTTGAATAAAAATATTCTGAAAATGGAAAATTTATTTTATATTGAAAAATGAATTGATGTGGTTTTATTATTACTTCAGTGAAATTATTTTAAAAATTTTCATATACATTCTAAAAAAATTGGAGTAATATTTTAATTCGAAACCAAATTTCAACCAAGAAAAATTTTCAAGTCAATAATCAAATGTATGGCTTTCATTATACTAAGCCATACATTTGATTTTAAAAGTTAAATTATAAATAATACTTTGAATATATTTGTTTTAGATAACATAAAATAAAATTCATTTCCATCCTATTTAAACATTTTAAAACCTTTGAATTATTTAAAATCACTTGGTATTCTAAGCCATTCCGGTCGTGCTCTACGGCGGTCTTCCTCTTTAGATTTTTTGAACAGTCTGAATCGTAAGTAAAGTGAATCACATCGTAAACTTATCCGTTTGAAATGAAACTATAGCAAGTTTATAACAAGATTTTTAATCAAAAAAGAAAATATGAATATTTTCTCAAATCTTTACAGATAATATGCACATATTTTTTGAGTAAAAATAAAATTTGTAGTTATTTCATATGAAAATTCATCTGTTTAAGTTTGAAACTTAGTTTCATAGATTCTTGATATTTTAAAATTGCAATGGACTAGATTTACTAACCATTAGTGGCAATTTCTTGGAATGAAATTGCACTAGTTATTTTATTGCTTATCAAATCTATGATACATCACAGGAAAATAATGGTGTAAAATTTAGAAAATAGAAAGATTCTTATAAAAATAAATAAAATTCGATAAACCTTGACACATACAAATCATTTGAACATAATAAATATTTTATAATTTTCAAATAAATTCTCTTATAAGAGGTAAGAGAATTTATTCTCTAATAAAAAATTGTAAATGTGATTAAAAATTGATTTATTGTAGTTTATAATTATTTAGTTTTTATTTGTTAAGATTACTAATGCAAAGATTAAGGATCTGCCTTATCAAACAATGAAGGATAGATATAAAAAAAATGAGCATATGCTTAATTTTGAAATGAAAATTATAATGTAAAGTCATATTCATAAAATTTGATTATTATGTGCATATAATACTGATTTTTTAATTTAATTAGATCAAAAATTTGAAATTAAAATCATAGAATGTTTGATGATGAAATAGTAAAATTTATAATAAATTATTTTGGGAAAAGATTTAAATATGTGAAAGATAAAAATTTAATGGTAGAAATTTTTAATTTCAAAAAACGTAACAAGCGTAGATATATGATACAATTTGTACAGGCAATAAAAACTGATATAAGTTTAAGTCTTGATTTGTTTAGAAAAATCAAAACATATAAATTTTTGAAATTTTTTTTGTTGATAAAAATGATTTAGATCTTGCAGACAGAAGATGTTCTATGTAAGAGTCTGAAAAATTGAGATAGATTTAAGTTTTTGCTTGTTTTTCTACTACCAAGAATAAAAGCTTTCAAATTTTAGCTCAACCATGCATCAGATATTTTTAATTTTTAATTTTAAAGAAATATACAATGATAAACTTGTACATTGGCTTCATCAGTCACGTATGAAAGTGTTGTTGATACATATAAGTTATTATTGCTTATATGCTTCAGATGTTATATGTTGCTACGACACAAAATCATAAATATATCGCGTGACGTGAATGTTGGCATTCCTTGCAATGTATATTTGGTTTGTGAAAATTGAATCTATATTACAAATGTGTTGATCAATAATGTGACTAGGTTTTGCATGAGTTGGTTTTTACTAGTTCTGGATAGATGGCTGATGTAGCTACATAATGCAAGGTTTTCAAACGTAAGGCTAGTTGGAAAATTTATCTATGTGACCTCTAGTTTTAAACGAGGAATTTGATGTGTTTATAAGAGATTGCGTAATATTCTATCATAATAGGTTGAAGCTATAATTCTCCTTGGTTCAATATAAAATATGATATAGATTTGATATACTCAGTACTAAAAAAGGTACTTGCTAGTGGAGTGAAATTAGGTTAAGTGTTCATTTACTCAGAGCTAGTTAAATTAGGATATATATTTCATCATGTACTGCTTGATGGGATCTGTACATAAATCTGCTTGAATCCTCAATCTGTCACCCCCATCTCAAGCATGCATGTATATCTAGGTACTTCACTAATCGTACACCAAACGGTTTGTTGGAGATGGTACAAGTATTCTGCTCGCTGCGCAGGACTCAAGAGGCAAGACCAGAATTACCGAACGTACCGAGAGGGACTTTTCGAGCCGCCAGGCTAATAGTAGTTTCTCTCTATATTTATCGTCGAGCCTAGCGAACAGTACTCTACAATACTGTACTGTAGTCCAGTGTAGCTGCCGCAGGGCGTCCGTCGACGAAAAGCGGGGGCTGGAGATAATTCACCGCAGATGCCGACGTACAGCCAAATCCCGACCACAAAATGGAGAGCGTTCTAGCATCCGCTATTATGGTCACGAATCGCGGATCGCCCTCACCAAACGCATTGAACAGATTCTGTCCATTGACATCTGTCATCGCCGTGTGTTCTGTCCGTGTCCGCTAGTTCAGGACCCTCCCATCAACCCCCGAAACCGCGTGGCCGCTAATGTAGTCAGTGCAGCACTTCCCGAATTCACAGTTAGACCACGCCGTGGTCACCACGGCAAAGATTTCCTCGGGTTGACGACGGAAATGACAGATGCTCACAGATTACATCGACGCGAGGTTATTGGGGTGGGTAGGGGTTGGAATTCACTGCGCATCACACCGATCTAACTACGGCAGGGGTTAAATGTAGTAGAAACCCGAACCACAAGGCATCGATGTCCACGTCGGATGTTCCAGGTAGGATAAAGACCGAGGACCAGGGACCTCGGACTATAGTCGGCTGCGAGGAATCGAAGAGCATGTTATCTGACTGCTGTCAAGTCTGCGGTCTCTCTGTACGGTGGAAAGGTGCCGTCACGCGGATGAGCGTGGAGTTAAATGAACTGAAGTGAGGTTCTGGTCGCTCCGTGCGGGGTCGGGTTGTGGTTAGTCGCAGATAGAATGCGCCAGATGGGCAGCCCACAGAGCCCAGGCGGGCAGGCAGAACGCCAATATGGAAAGCCAGGTGTGCAGAGTCGCAGTGCCCGACCTCCTCCACCCGGCGACCTAACTGGGTGTACCAACCTCGGCTAACCGGGCTTTGTTGCCACGCGGTTTTTAGCTCCAGGGGCTCTGTGACGTATAGTTGTCCATGTGAAGCAGCTCGATTGATGCCTCGCCAGAACAAGAACCTGGATTAGAAGGGCGCTCGCCTCCAAATTTGGAGGGACTCCGGTTCGGAGATGGCATCCGAAGGATTGACAGAAACATGACAGAATTGGAATCTTGAAGGATCTATGTCCTTTCTGGTGTCTACCTCACAATAGGCAGACCAACGACCTCCGTCTTTTCTCCGCTGTTCTACTCATCACTCAATCAGCCCATTTCTATCCAATTATCGAGCTTAGCTTAGAGAAATGGAGTTGAGGTCTTTGGATTGCACATCAGGTGGAAGTAGAGAGATTAATCAGATGACTGATGTGAAAAGAGTATCTTTGTTGACGAGCATGTCCGATGCTTTACAAGATGCAAACAAAGAACCAATGGCTTGTTTTGCACTTATAATCCAACTTGCCTCTCTGAAGAAGGAGAGAGAGTGAGAGAATATTCAGTGACCGATCCATCAGCTCGGCAGTTAATGGGGGCCAAGTGGATCCATCAGCTTCAAGTTCTATCTTATTCCTTCCGATTCAGAAGTATCTGAAAACAGAATGACGGTAATTAATAATTAATAATTAATCTCCTTTAGGTCCTCTGACCCGCGAAGTTATCCTCGTATGAGAGGTGCCAGGGCGGAAGCCGATTTGACAATCTTCCAAAACTCGAACGGAGATAATATATGGGTCTTTGACCGAGTTGAAGGTTCCATTTTATACATTCTAATATAGCTGCCCAGAGCTGCTTATTTGTTTTTTGGATCGCTGTAATTAATAAAGGAGCATCATTTAACCTCGCTCAACCTCTGCCACCTGCAACGGAGCATCTCTTCGGATCCAGATGAGGAGAAATATCTGGACCAAGTATTGACTTTGGGCCAAACTGTGGAGTCATGCTGGCAGGGCGTCTGAGAAATTGGATCTTACATAAAGCGAGGTTTCAGGGTGTTGGAGCTTGTCCTAATTTAGACTCAACATAAAGTCACGAAACGAGGAGTGGTAAGAGTTCGGGCCCACTTCAGCTGCTGCCCATTCTTTATCAATCATTTACTCTGCCAAGCCCTACGGCCTTTACTTATACAGTTTTATCCACTGAATCGGGCTCGTCATCATGGTACGCGTTTGTGCCCGTTTTGTCGACACTCTTTTCGCATCCAGGAATCTAAACATGGAATTCGCCTTCTCAGCCATTCTCTCGCCCTCCTTACATCCATTTCTCTTTTCATCTGCCCATCTTAGAATAATCGTAGCTCATGAATTCTTCATGCGGTCAATCCAACAACGGAAATGAACTCAGATGATGATTCTTGTTCAACTCGAGGGTCCAAGGACCTTGTCTCCGCCCAACACGGATATGAAAGGAAAGGGAAGCGAGGAAAGTAGCGAGGACATGAGAGGGTATGATTAGGGAATGTAAGATCTTGTTATGAGGTGTAGATTTGGGTGGTCCGTGTAGGAGGTCGATCCTCGATGCCCACAGACCCTTTGTTGTACTTACCCTTTCAGTTGCTAGCACAAAGGTTTGGAATCATTGCGTCTTGCTCAATTTCTTACGACAAGTGGATGCGTATGGATGTCATGTGAAAGCTGCTCCTAAAGTGGCTTTGGAAATCTATTCTTGATTGAAAATGGACTTTGATTCTTCTCGTGATATCACTCAAAAATGTTGAGACAAATCACGGGCCTAGGGGATCTGATTGATAGGCTACATTTGTGAGACATAGTTATTTTCAAGTCAATCCAAGGTTTTGGTAACCACTGGATCCAGTGTACTGAGGAGTTGGAGAACTACTTCGCTGAAAATTTCTTCGAGTGTGCACGAAATCCCGCCGTTGACATTCTTCAGAGAAACCTATCTGTAGGTTGTGTATCTCACATTCACATGACCTAGTGCATGACATGGGCAAATTGCCTGCGATTGATTTGTGGCTACATGCATGCAAATTCATGCAGGCAGCGTTGTAAACGATCCATCTTTGGCGAAGAGGGGGAGAAGATGACTTGACGAGTTGTCATCAGGCGAGGAAATCATTCTTTTTCCTGATGTGCAACTCGTAACTTTCCTAACCAATCCCCAACCGCCGCTATGCTGAAGGCATCATAAGAAAGAGTTTCGTGCCATGGCAAATATATTTCCCAGCATGGCAAGGCAAGGCGGAGTCTTTTTGTGAAGGTGCGTAAGGCGAATGACATTCGATGAATGTCGACAAAGATTCAACCACTTGGCAACATCTGCAGTCTACAGTATGTAAGCATGTGGTTCGGTTTTCTCCTTTTGCCCGATTCTCTCTTTTGCGGAAAAGCTAGTCCCAAGCAACCTTGACCTTCAACCTTGAAGACAATTGTTCCTGCTGTAACTGTCCGAATATGGAACGATTTCTTGGTCCACCTTCTCGTTGAAAACATCTATTCTCCTGTATATATCGACGTCAAGACGCAAGCTAATGCAAATTTCTGTCCTTACTTTTCACTATAAAATCGTTCCGTCCTTTATGGACTTGACAGAAGTCACATGGTTCACCCGACACTCTAGGCATTTCCTACAGGGCTGCTCTGCCCGATCCGATGGAAAATAACTTAAGGAAATGAGGCTACAAGAGACAGAGTGGAACTCATGAGATTCAAGTTACTTACGAGTGTTAGTCTGAGTTTAATCTTATTCAGGAGGAAGGACAGCTGTCACTGCTGTTGGTTTGCACCAGAAAAGCGTGAGCACATGAGCCGTTTGCTTGCATAGAACTCGTAATTTCATGCAACTGTCGTCGTGAGTGAGTGCCTGACTGACGACTATTTGCAGCTGAAAGGTGGTATGTCTATGACTCCAGGAAAAGCAAAGCGTGGCTCACATTTGGAATCTTCCAAGGAGGTGAGCGCAGGAGAATGAGGCGATGTAGCGCGTAGATTTGCCTCATTGCCTATTATCCACTTCAGGTGAGGTTTCTCTATTCACCACTAATTTGACACTTTCTTCTCTTTCTAGGCGATTATGATCCTCACATTAGATAGTTTGTGGACTTGGGTTGCCTTGAAGGTAGTCTCGCGTGCTCTGCTTCAAAGTGCAAAAGGCTGAGAGCTTTTTAGGCTTTGTTGAGTGCTGCTTCGATCCATCATTAGCCTTCCTCCTTTAGGTTCAGTCCTAGACTTCACTTGATATAATTTTGTATGAGTGCTGTCCGGAGACCCAAATAATCCTGTCATCCTCTTAGCTACCATCTTTGTCTTAACACGAGTCCTGCGCCATCATGTCATGTCTCCTCGCACTGAATCTTTTTCTTTCATCAATTGATCGAGGGTCATTGTTCAGCACCTTGACATGATGCCTTGGAGACTGCCACAAGTCATCTGTTGAGGCAAAAGTGATCATCACCTTTGACCACCATTCAATAATCAGAAAGCATAGATGCAGAATTAGAGTACCACTTATGTGTCCTCGAGATATCGAGGTCGTGAAATTATGAGATCAATGTGCTTTGTAAAGACCTCTCATACATGCATGGAAGGTCTGAAGAGTCCGAAGTTGTGCTCATCTGACAGACTTTATTTCACATCATCCTTTGTCCAAAGTCTCCACTATATGTATAACTTTCTCCACGTCTTCTTAGAGCTCGGCTGTTTCTGCATGGAAGTGGCATCAAGCATATTAGACTCCGTAGGTATACTAGATACTCTAGTCTCGAGTATAACCTCTTAATTGTTCAATTCTTCATAAATGTGTGTTCTTTATCACAAGGATCGGTGTTTTGGATATTGAGATCATCTCGATCTTAAGCAGCAACTGGTTTGGGCGATTGATGCTGACGAAGGTCTTTGTCGACATCAGTCCACACAATCCACCAGAATAGGAGGAGACTCCTAAGACAAAATTCAAGCACCTGGATTTTGAGTCTTTTATAGATCAGATGAGTCATTTCCTCATATATATCAAATTATTCGAGTTAATTTTTTTCTGGCGGTGCTTTGTATCCCAAAGTCCTCTTTGTATAGAAGTTTGTTGAGATCAGGGAAAAAAATGAATAACATCACAATATGCGTGAGAGACGTAGGCGGAAGCAAATCTTCGGAAGATGCCTATGAAGTCATACTCTCTCTGTTTCTAGCGAAGGGTTGGGAACAATGGGAACAGAGAGCATCAAATCGCTCAATCCTGGTCGGTTGACCTTGAGGTCAATGTTATGGACAACAGTAAGACTCCACAAGATTCAGCAGAAAGCCCGCACCACAATCAAAAGATGTCTATTATTATAGTTTGATAGATTTCTTTGTGCGAGTAATTTCAGCCATGTTTAATTCGCAGGCAGCTTAAAAAAAATTCATCCATTGTCGTATCTGTCATTTCCTCTGGACTCGTTTGATGAAGTGAGGGAAAATTTACCAAAGGTATTTGATATAGGGCAGAGGGAGGAAAAGCTTGGGAGTCTCCTAATTTTTCTTTCTTTCTTGTATTCTGGATTGGAGGAAGGACAGGAAAGAAAAGTACATATCCACAAGGATCTCTTAGTGCGAAGGAAAGTTTCTCTACGATAGCGACACTTTCCTAGCTTTCATTGTAGCAAAACTTTTAATGTATAAGCATGATAATCCGATCACATCACCATAACTACTGTACTTGCTATATCTTTCCGATAGGTGCTCTAACCATGGGATAAGTGGATTAAAGTGGGGTGTTGGGTCGTTAAAAGACGTTGATAAGACTAATATTCTCTACAAATATATTCTCGTAGCTCAACAATGATCCCCCTATTTCTTCCACAATAACTTCAATGAATGTTGTACAAATATCGACTCCATCCTATATTTCATATGGTGACATATGATGTTCAGTCGTAGATAAAGAGGTTACAGATTAGAACCCTGTATGTGATTACAGGGTTCTACTCCAAGCTGTTTCTAGGGTTCTGGTGAGTTGTAAGTAGCCTCCTTCAACCCAACGGATACCTTTATTCTTTTCACGACACACATTTGAGGTGAACGTTTAGTTGTATACCTCTTTGACATGAACAGTTCCCTGCCTTCATTGCAAGTCACCAGTTCTCACTTCATAAACTGAATTTCTTTTCTCTGGAGGCAACCAATGTCGTGTCAAAGGCACACATGATGGTCGGGTTTTGTGTCTGTCTTGATGCACGCATCGAATCTCAGATTTGAAGAGGAAGAAGCTTCGTATACATCCCTCATGACAGTAAAAGATTTTCGGAGAATTGCTGGTTGGGTGAATCTAGGTTGTAAGCATTCCTGTGTTGCTTTCAGTCGATGGACTGTAGCTGCCCAGGTTAAATAAATATGCACAAAATCGTAAGAACCCAATTCCCCCCCCACCCCACTATTGATGAAGTTGTAAGATAGCGGTTGAATCTTCCACATCTGGAGATTGTATGGGCAGAAGGAAGATTAACGATAAGGGCAGCCAGACATGCAGGAAAAGGTCGAAAATAAGTGTTGGGTTGTGGAGTAATGAGGCAAGCAACACTTCAGCACAACCCACCATATCGAGAAGCGAAACCGTAGCGTTATACGAAGCCTTCGTCGTTGTCCACATACACATGTCAATAGTGAAGATTGAATGAGGCGGCTGATTCCATGCCTCAAAAGCGTTCGGTTGCGATATCTTCTCTTTTCTGGTGCGTAAGACGGTCGTCAGGTTTCCTCTCTGTTCCGACTTTGGTTGTTCTATGTGGAAGTTCACTCAAATCAGTAACGTTGGGCGACGTTCCATTTCGAGACAGTTAGCACCTTGCTTAGTAGCCGGCTGAAGTAAGACATGACAATATTACTACTCGAAACAAGAAGAGACCTTCAGAGGAGCTCATTTGTGGCACAAAAGCATGATTATGGTTGAGTACAAGAAGGACTTTTCGCACCAGAGATGCAGACGAGGTCTGTATCTGGTCCCGTGAGATTTGAGTTATCCATGAAACTCACATTTATTCCGTAATGTTATTCGTTCGTGTATAGTCTAGCCTATGATCAGCTCAATACTTGCCATTGTATCAGTGCGGGTTAGTTACCTCAGCGTAATGAACAGCAGACGACTAGTTTTCTAATCATTTGGGAAAAGACTAATGTTGTCCCATCAGAAATGGGGTTTTGACCTTCTTGCACAGGTTTATGCAATTTGAAAAGCTGGCATCGAAGCATCCAATGTAGGATCACAGAGTTTGCTCGGCATCAAAAGAGAGACGTGAGTAGACAGTAAGCCAGTACAGGCACAAGCACCGAACCCATCTCTTCTGCTAACGACGAGGCTAAATGAATAATTCGAGAGTCCAGAATTCGAGCACAGTACCTGATCTAGTTTCTTTACACAGTACTTTGTGTCGAGGAATTCATGTTTCTTTGCCTCCTTGCTCAAAGACACGTAGTAAACATGACAGAGCTACGAGTGGAGTTAAGCTCACTGAAGTCATCAGCAGCAATAGCGTCTGCACTTTAGACGATAGCCAATTCAATGCACATGGCTTCGAAATCAGTCGCAGCAATGACTGCTCGTCCATCAGAAAAGGGTAGAGAATCCACTTTTTGTCCTCGTTCGTTAGCTGTCATGAGTAACAGAGGAGAGTAAGGTCTTACACTGCTCCCTTAATTTTCACTCGTTGTTACATACTCAGGATTGGGACATAAACAAACCTAAGCGCTTTGTTTATATGCTCAAGAAGCGCCCAGATATCACTGATGTAAAGCTCCAAAGTATTCACTGTTCATAGCCACACATGTTTTCAAGTACGGGTCTGAAGTACGATTCCCACCCAGAGAGTTCCCAGGTTGCAACTCTAATTTGTTGGAATGAAATATCCACAATTACTTGGGCAGATGTGGCGGTTCTTATCATTACATGTGCTCTTTCTCGTCAGTCAAACGCAGCAGGCTCTGAAGTCAGTTTATGATGCATCTCGCGAATACTTGGCAGTTGTGAGCAGCAGCAGCAGCATCACTTTATATCTCCAGGATATGTCAAGGTATGAAAGGTACATAACATGCAGTCGATGTGGTGCTTTGGGGATGACGGGGGAGGCGGTCATCTCTGCTGTTCTCGATAGTAAAAGTGAATCGACTTTGGCCCCCAACCACGTGATTTAGTAATCTCTCCCTCTCTCAAGGAGTGAAGCTTCAGTGCAGACCGAGGTGGATGTGCAGTGGAGAGACTGTGACCTTTTGGAACTTTCCTGCATCATGGACGGGATCGGCAACCGACGTTTGGACATGGATACTCTAGAAGAAGGTGTAAAGAATTAAGAAAGTCACATGACCAAGTGGGGAGTGGTGGTGCTTTATTTTCCCATAAGGCTGGCAGAACATTCTTTCGTTGTCCTGGAGAGGAATGCCATATGTCCCAGTCTGTGTTCCAATGTGTGTGAAGGTCAACAACAATTGGCAACTTGCCCCAATCCACTGATTGCTGAAACCTTTTCTTCCAGTAATGGAAACTTGGTTCCCACAGGGTCATACATACCCCGAGTCAAGAGGAGTACCTCCCAAAGCACCTGCTCCTCCCTTTCCTCGATAGATTAATTCAGCTGAGGCGGAGAAGGGCGTCTTCCGCAGCTCAATCCCCTCCCACCGAAATGCTCCGGTGACTCCGGTCTTCTGAGCGTCAACAATTCTTTGCATCAATCGGAACCTGGTTTGACCACCAGTCAAACTTCATCCATATTCACCGCTACTAGATGTACGGTAGTGTAGCCTTGTCTGGTTGTGGGTCAGTGGCAGGTGTAAGAGCAGAGATTTCTCGGGCCTTTTGGAGCTTAATTCTACAGTGATTCCAAAATATACCCCTTTTATACCGGTAATCGAAGAATCTGACTAAGCTTATCTTCCTCATCACGTCCTCGGCAACAGAATATGCATATATCTCCACTAGTGCACATTCACGTGCAGATACATCGTAATCCAAACTGTCTAGAACACAAGAAGGCTGCTGCGTGTGTAGAATGATGAGAGCCCCAGACGTGGTAGCAGAATGTCGGTTGTGGCTGGCACAATCCAAGAGCCACCAATTCGAGAGGACGGCTACATACAGATATCCTTCGTCCTCCCCCTGTTTTATTGTCCGAGATCATGTTTTGGGTGTGATTAACAACTTGCCTCTGCATGGAGAAAGCCCCGGTCGTTCGCACACAGACAACACGAAAGAGAACGTAGTGGAGTTCGGCTCCTAGGGGCACACGTCTTCCCATTCTTCTGTAGACACATCGCTCGGGTTTTGGATGTTTACACTACATACATATTGCTGTGGGTCGGTATGTCCATGTCGTCTTGGCTGCGTGCAGGAAGTCTCTAATCTCGAATCTGTATAAAAGCACTTTACACAGTCCCTTGGCGGTGAAAGACAGTTTACCCTGTGGCCGGCAGGCAGGCAGGCAAAGACGGCTGGAGGTGGTGAAAGACCACCAGCAGCTAACTGCACTTCATGGTAAGTATCCACAGACAAGCATCTTTCCAGTCCTAAAAGCTCCAATAGGCTAACATTGACCTCTTGGTTCTCATCGGGCTCAGTGTGCCTTCTTCTGAGTAGCTGGCAGTTGTCAGAAGCTCACGAATGAGAGCCGAGTACAGTCTACTGCGGTAAATACAAAAGTTCGAAGATTTCTGTGCAGATCTAGGACACACAAGAGCATGAGTCGCAGCATTTCAACGCGACTCGGCACATAAGAGGTTTCTATGGACCACAAGACGGCCTTCGAACATGCTGCGAACATGCTTCTGGATTTGTGTACTGCTGCACACAAATCCATGATCATTCCGTCGCCACTAGAAGCTCGGGTCCTGTTCAGCAGCAACGCTCGGTTGCTTCGAGACCGGAAGACATGGTTGTTTCCAGTCTCAAGGCTGTGCTTTGTTACGTCGTTTATCTTTCGGAAGATCTTGTACATGCATCGACTTGCTGTCAGATCCTCTCAAGCCGATCGCTCGTCGGCAAGAACTCGGAGTAGCAGAGAATAGTTATCCCTAAGATTCCAGGTTATGAAAGGCAGGGCATATTCTAGACTGTTCTGCTGGCAACATGGCCAATGAAATGGCACTAACTATTTCTGAGACAAGGGCATTGTCACAAGAACTACACAAGGGTCTGCCGGAGCGAGAAGCATTTACCCATTCCGTTGGACTCATCCGAATTGTATGTACAATTGGCTTCGTGAAAGGAAGGAACAAACAACAGCACCAACCGTGAGGCCCTTGTCATCGAGAAGAGGATATTGCACATAAGCCATTAACCAGACGAGAAGGCCCTGGAACCGTTCCAAACATACGTCCCAAGGAGTCGAGCAGTGGCATGGAGAGGTGATAGCGGTTGGACAGTCCACGCACCAAATGATTGGAAGCTTTAGGAGAAGATCTGGAGAATAGCGACTCCAACGTGTAGTGTCCCAACACGAGGAGAAAAAGCTACGTCACTTTGTATGCCAGACACTCGATTCACATGAGAATGGCAAACAGCACATTCGGTGAGAACCGACATCTCACTTTCAGCTCAAATAGCTGGGAGTTTACATTCCTAGTGATCCGCCAACCTGAACGGGTAGCCTCTATCGTGGACCCACCATCGAAAAGGCAACGATCTTCGAGTGCCAGACGTTTTCATCGACACAGGTCGACACCAGACAGCATCTTTTGTAAAAAGGGGACTACAGTTTCCTAGGCACGTTGAAGGCGGGAACATCCTAACTGACTGCTAAGGGTTAGAGGATCCCGGATAGTGTGCATCCCCCGTGTATACACATAATAGATCCACCCAAAAGGCCAACAATACTTCGAAAGCCAGGTATTGTGCCAACTCAGACATAGAAGACCAACTCGGCTCTACGAGTAGGAACTCTATCCCTGCAGCGGCTTGTAGGTGTATGATGTGAGTCAATTTCAAAAGCTGAGCCCGTGAAGTCTATCTGGGATCTGTAGGGTACAGAGGAGGGGAGACGGACTCGATCAGTCGAGAGACCTGGAGCTTTAGAGACGCGTGAGCTGGTGGAATAACATAATGATACACACACGATGCCACCTTGTGAAATGCTCTCGAGCTCGCCAAGTCAGTAGACAGTGGTGCCCTAGAGGATGTTCATTAAGAGTGCAAGACGGAGGGTTACTGACCTGAGACGGGTAAGCGTCTTCGCACGTCTTCGCACGGTAAATTTGTTGCAGCAGGCACAAGTTCTTCAATTAGTGACCGCGGATGATCTTCCACACTTGTAGCAGTCATTACACGCGCATGTCTCGAAGCTCCCGGCGTTCCAGCGGCGTTCATGATACGAGTGACAACTAAACGTGCCTAGAGCTGATGCAGCCGTAGGCACAGGTGGGAGAAAAGGCAAAAGTCGTCCTACAGGGTCGACATATAATCATGGGCATTAATGTGGGGGAAGACTTCTCACCAGTTGTTGCACGAAACAAACACCTCACCTGATCAGAGGAGATTCTAGATTAGATCGCTCTCTCGGCAGAGCCTTTGTATTCCCTCCCATCTTTGAAAGTGGCATTCAGGTAACGACGATTCGTTCAGAGGAAGCAAAAAGGGCTTTGGCAAGACGTTTCAGCCCGTCTCACCTCCATTCTCACGGTGCTTGTCCCTCAGCTGTCAGTGAGTGCGCATCTGTTGCCAGTTCTTGGGCTCGTAGGTCGGGAGTTAAAGCTCTACTACATGTAGATGCTAATCTCGCTCTCACCTTGTCCATAGAGCTGTCAAATTTCGCTTCTAGACTCCCACACCACTCCAAACCAGTGATGCAAAGTTTAGACTGTCGTCATCTACAAGCGGTTAAGGTGCACAGCAATAGAAGTCTCAGATTGGATTCTGCGTCACAAATAAATTAATATGTGTTTACATTGTTCAGCTGTCGTGCAATCACCAATTACATGGATCCTAACCTGACAGCAGCTACGAGGTGACAGCTGCCTAATCCATCTGCTACTTCCTAAACACAAATTCCCGGCGAGCTCCGATCCGAATTCCTCGTCTAGCTTCAAGCAGTGTAGCCAAGTTTTTCATCTTTGAAGGCGTTCGGAGCTTTAGACTAGTAGGGGCAGCGGAGTGTCTCGAGTATCACAGGTTTTCTTCCACGTGTCTGCATTTCGATTGCAAGATCTTCCTATATTTACAAAGGTTTTGAACTGCCTGAGAATTCGAGAGAACTCGCTTCACAGATTCACGATTTCTCGCTGACGAAGGCCGGATGGAGGTAAATGTGCGGATGCAGAATTGCATGCGTGAACGCACAAAAATTGCTCTTGCTAGTTTGCAGATCATTCTCGACAGTTCCACTAAAGATTGGTTCGATGGTTTCCTCTGGTACTTTAGTGGGACATTCTCGCGACACGAAGCTTCTCCATTTCAAGAACCTTTTTCCAATGCTCGATTTTTAATTGGGATTCACCGTGACTCAAAGTGAGCAGTCTTGACAACGTCAGCCATCTGCACAATAGGCATCAGAAAACGATGTCAATAGACAGCAAAAGGATCTTTGCAGTATAGAAACTCTTCGAGACAGCCTTTTGAAAAACTAGTTCACTTTAGCATTTACTTCTGCAGTTCTGACATTTGACACAGACAACTTTTACTGCGTCCCATGTGGCACGTTTAGCTAAGACTGGGAAGTCTCTAGTTACTCTCACAGACTCTTTAAAATCCGTATGTAAATTATTTATTAGGTGATAACATCAGGCATCTACTACACTCGTTCACGGTCTACAGCAAAAAGGAATATAAGCACTGAGCACTCTACAGTGAACAAGCTCATGAGGTAAGTAACCGCAGCTGCCGAGATGAAAGGAGCACATGAAGATATTATGTTGTGAAATGCAGAATTGTTTAAGGTGATGATTGCGAGAGTTGAACTCAACGCAAAAAGTCGATCTAAAACCCTTAATTAACAGCACGTGAAACTCCCAGTCGATGGCATACGAAAAGGGGACACGAACTGGTTATAGCAATGGAATATAACAAAACGAACTTAGGAAACGCACAACGACCGGCACAACAGGAGACAAGACAGAAATTAAGTGCCTCGGCGACCCTATCGACAATTGAGTATTGCAACAAAATAGACGGAGATTAAAAAGTTATGAAACAAAAATGACAAGTATCATATTCCTGTTACGGAGTAGCCGACAGTTAGATACAGTACTCAAGGAGCAATTGACATAAATTGAGTGGCATTTCTCCAGTTGTGACCGAGTGTCAAGAACTTCACGAACTAAGTACTGTGATAGTGGAATCTGATCCATCAGCGCAGGCGAATCAAGCAAAGATACGTGGGAAAGTACTTCGCCGGTTCTTTCAGAGCAGCAAAACAGACTCGTACAAGCATCTCGGTTTCAATCAGCTTTATTCGACCGCAGCTCAATCAAAACAGTTCGTACCTGTGAAATGTCTCGACATCGATGCTTCGTTGTTTCTGCATACATTCTACTAGATCATTCTCCAACACCTGCGAGCCAAGCAGAAGTATAGGTCAGGAAGGACGAGATGTTGAGCTCATGGTGGAACGGCTCAGAAAGGTTGTTATGAGAACCTCGATTCAAAGATGGTTACAATATCATATTTGATTGACTATGAGTTACATGACAAGAAACACGTGTGAAATCCAAAGCATTATCTTCCCAGTTGAAAGCGTCGCATCTGTGAGTTAGCAATGAGGCTACACGATCTTCACAAAAAATCGACATGGAGGAGAACATACCGGGTTGAGGCTTGTGTCTTGGTTATATTCTAAGTTTCTAGCGGCACTCAAGTACAGTCTCAAGTTAGCAAGAGACTCGTCTTCGATGATCGCAGACGAGTCCGCGCTCGGGACGAGGACCACGCAGATATCAGTTGGTAGAAAATTGCGAGCTCCTGCAACTGAGTTTGAAGTTACGAGCACAGAGATGTCCGTTGCAATCTCAATTGGATGGAACTTGAAGTCATAATTGACCTGTCAGGTGGCATAGGAAGCTATCAGGAGTCATTACCGGGTACAATCAGAACATTTCTCGGAAGGCCAAAGCTGGGCTACATACATGACTGCAGTGGCTCAAAAGATATGAAAGAAGGGTTGTTGTTTACAAACCGTCTGAAATTGCATCATCTTTCTCAGAGTGGACAAGTTTTCAACTCCAGTTGTATTGAGCTTTCCCTCGGTCATGGATGTAAGATCCAGTGTCAAGTGCGTACCAGCTGCAAGCTGTAATACTCCCGTCGCTAGCCTGCAGTGTACCAATCCCGCCATTAGTGGGATTCACCATCTTGGTTTCGCTGTATGAACAACTACTGGGTATGCAATCACGCATATGGTTGGAGAATTCCAGTTAGAAGCAGAGAAAATTCTTCGTTCTGACAGTTCCAGAAAATAGAGAATTATACTAAAAGCAGTTTCGGCTACTCGCCGTTGAGGGAATATGTTTCACGACGGCATCACGATCGTATTTCAGAAAGCGCGTTCTACTCAAACGATTCATGAATCTCAGGTGTGACCGCCTTGATCTTGCCAGCCACTAGGACGAACCGCAATACAACTAAATCCGAAATACACTTCACGCGTCAAGGCGGAAGTTTCGAAGACAAGTTTCAGCGGTCTAGAAGGATAGAGCACATCAGATAGATTCAGCCTATAGCTCCATGACTACAGACACTAGAAATCAAAACGAGCAATTTAAAAACTTCTGGTTTGAGTCTAAAGGTAGGGGTAACCTGTTCTGATCGTAATCCTTTCGTGGAGCCCAAGGCCCTTTGTTGAGATGTTCACAAGACAGAGGTAGGAAGTGCGAACAGGGGAGAAGAGCTCCGACTGCTTCAGCTATTTGTGACGGGAGAGTCGAATTCTCGGGAGATGCTTTTATGACGATGTTGAGAGGAAGAGTTCCAAGAACGATCGTGTCAACTCGTTTGTGAATCTGTACCAAAGGTAGTCACGTTAAAAGCGATTCACTGTATTTTTTACATTTAAGGTCAAGATATCAACGAGAGGCCTCCTGATCTACTCTCTGGATGCTTTCACGGCACGACCGACTAATTCAACTTCCTACCTGAGAAAGTAAGTGTAGCAGAAGATACTCAGCAGCCAGGCTGTCTCCCTTCAACAAATTCGCTAATCCGCTGAGTATGGTTTCCCTCAGGGTCATAACAGCTCCCGGGTTTGCCTGTAGAGCCTCACATCCATGAAAGTTAACCATGTGCGTGGATTGACACGTAGCATGCTTTCATCATCTCACTTTAGGCTCGGACCAAAACAATTTGAAAAAACTCCAGCTTATTTCAAGAAACAAAAGTATCCCTGGACTCCAAACCTTGACCACAGTGGTTGGTACACCACTTTTACGGATTGAATGGGGAAAGCACTACAAGCACAACACGCAGGCTAAAACCCAAATGATTCGAATAATGAAGATACAAAAGGCTGATGTGAGGAGAAGGAAGTCTTTGAAGATGAACTCACGATGATCTGAGCTTGCTTCTGCCTTAGTTCCGGTATAATAGAAATCATGTTGTTTGCAGTCAATTTACGTGAAGTCACACAGTGGATTCGTGGAACCTGCAGCACGAAATTGAGCTCCATATTCAGATCAAAAGCTGTAACGTGTTGACAGAAAAAGTTCCAATTGTAACTTACGTCACACTGTAGGCAGTTTACTGTTGCTTGCATACAAAGCTAGTCGCGAAGGAGGCTTTCACCTGGCTTTGAGGAAGACGCGAACAAAGATCAGCCTCCATAAACGGGTCCGAATCAGCCTCAGAATTAGAAAAGCTGTTGGCGGAGAGCTCTGGATCGAAGGTAAATATCCCTATGAACTCGATCACATCATTCAGCATAATGTCCGAGTCCGCGTTGTCATAAACCTGCATCCGAATTCCATCACGTCAGCTGGAAACCTCTTATTATATTCAGAAAGCCACATACCAACTTTACTGTTCTAGAATCTTAGTGCCTTAGTAAAAACTCTAGAATTTATGCAGAAGACTAGTGACAGCGATAACCAACTGGTGCAGAAATCTCATTAAGCCTTACAGCCTGCTGGCCATTGTTTGAGACGAAACTTTATAAGGTTGTAGCACCGCATGTTCGCAAATTCTCATGGATATGTAAGGTGGACAGTTGCTGGATATGCTCAGTAAGGCAGCTGCCAGACATCGGTGTGAGGCGTCTACTCAGCTGGGAAAAGACTCACAATCTTCAGGGGAATGCAGCAAGCACGTATAGTACCTGTCCTTTACATTCCAGCTACTGACCTGAGAGGAAAACATACCTTCACAATGCATGGTCGGAGTGGAATCGGTCCAAAGGAGGTCTCCCCCAGAGGAAAATTCATATTCAAACCAGATGTTCTGTCATCGCTCCAGCTTGTTGTACACTCCTCTCTCTGCAAGTCCACCGAACAATGAGATCACAACAAAGAGACAACTCGGGCTCCGACTTTGTTGTTGTGCCGTCGGGTTCTATCTGAAGTTGTTTCTATCGGTTTCTAGTCGTTCTCTACAGATGACGACACAACCCGATGGTTCTGTCGTCATCTGTAGAGAAAGACGGTAAAGAAGGCAAAATTATGCCACAGCTAACAATGCTGACAGTATCTATGATAAGTACACAAGCAAAGTATGTCACGTGTACAAGCCGAGCGCAAAAAACTCACCCGACGTTTCACGTCAGAAGACTCGACGATAGAAGAAGAATCCATCTCCACATCCTGAAGGATATTCAGATCTTCTTTAGCAGCAGAAGACGAAACGCAGTTTCTCATTTGACATCATAAACGGCCCAGCGTACAGTCTACTACTTGTGGCGATAAGAACTTCAACTACTAAGCGAAATGTTCGCTTGACAATTAGTAAAGGGCCCACATAAGCTGAACTAAGTTTCGACACATGATTTTCGAGAGCTCAGACAATGACCAGGGTACAAATTAAAAAATAAAAAGGAGAATACAGAATGCATTATCCTCAAGAAGTGAAGTGGTAATAATATCATACAGGGCTAGAGCTCGAATCTCCTTCGTCGCGTTGTCTCTTTTCTGCTTGACTGGTCAGGCTACTCGACCTCCTTGACTGGGTGCTAGGGTGATCCCACTTTGTACACGCGAAAGCGTCTTTAACCCAATGATTTTCGCCTGGAACCTGAAATGCGTGCCATCGAAACATTCTCCCCATGATGAGCCGGGTGGATTCGACTAGTAGTCGAGAAAACAGCTGCAAACTTCCGAGTAATTATCGAAAAGAAGGATTATGGAGCAACTGCGCAAGGATAGGAGTGGTCACCGGAACACAGTACAGTATACGTCGCTCCCATAGCTCCACACTGTCCCTCCCAGGCGTGCAGAAATCTGGGCTAACACTATCGGTGTACTTAGTAGTGCGTATGCTTTCACCGTTCTGCAGACAACAGACATCACAAGGCATGGAAAGCTCAGAAGGACTATCACATTCGACAATAACGGAGCATATAATCGGCGTCCGACGCATGACATTTTCGGTGTCACAATGCATTTCATGCTTTACCTTGTAGCAACCGATGAAGAACTCATTCTCCAACATGTCCTGGACCTGCAACGGAGGCAGCGCAAGAGAATTAATGTAAAGCTTTGGCATAGGATAATAGAAAGCCACGAGTGCGCCGGAGGGGTAGCTAAGATGCCATGAAATCCTCTCACCTTCATCAAATTATTTTCAGTCATAAATTTCGAAAGTGGCAAAATTCAAATTTCATTCGAGTTGATTGTACATACCATTCCCCTGAAGCGCACTAGAGTGTTGGAAGGTATGGCGCTGAGTGGAGTCGAATTGATTTCAGGAACCTAATGAGAAGTGAACGGGCGAGTCAGCATTATTTTAAGCGCCAAACCAATAGCAGCGAGTGGTCGACGATCACAAATGCTGGCAGAAAACTAAATTCGCACCTGAGAGTAGACTCCGTCCTGCTGCAGGAACTTCTCGAAGAAATCTTTGACACCCCAATCCCATCGTGCGAGTTCACTCACGCGAGAAACTTTGGAGCTCGCGCCGTTGAAGAGAGTCTCGACGGCGCCGAGGGGATCTCGCAGACAGTCCAACGAAATCTCTTTGCCCATTTTCACCGAGCGAAAAAAACCACCAGCAGCTCAACCAGCAGCAACGCCTCGAGCTCCCGTCCCTATCCCGAGCTCAGACAGTCCACGCTCCGCTCTCGGCCCAACTCCTACGACGCCATCGCCTCGCGTAGCCACCTCAATTCGCAGCCGCAGCCACTGTCGCAAGATTCTACGGACTCTGCGGTCGCGGAATCATTCAGAACACCTCCGACGAGATCGAGGAGGGAGGAGGAGATCAGAAAAGATCAGAAGATTGCGCAGCTCGCAGTCGATCTGAAGAAGGGCGTCACCCGATCTCGAGAGACGACGAGCTCCGCGGCATTGGGGGGCAGAGGGGACGGAGTGGGAGCTGGCCCTCCGCGGGGATAGTGCGCGCCTTTGAGTCGATCCCATCCGCTGCTGAAGGTGGAAGACGAACTCGCGGGAGATCTTTCCCGCCAAAACCAGCCAACCGTATCGGTTCCATTTCTCGCCTGAATCTTCTGACAGTGTCCGGATTCCCCTGATACGCGCGTACGGCTTTGCATACTTGTTTTGACTGCCTGTTCGAACGGGATTCGTACTGTATTCGAACGGGTCGGTATTGTACTCGTAGTTTTATCGTATTCTCCTACATGGATACTACATTCTCCCTGATGTGAAATCTTCGCTTACCAGAAGTCAACCGTATAAGTATTGTTGAGTTTTGTATGTGCATATACTTCTCCATCGGAGGCTATATATTATTGCTAAAAATTCCAGAAGAGTTTGAGAAAATGAATACTTGGAACCTACTTCGTTAAGTTGGACAGCTCACTTGGATACAGGAAAAATAGCAGATTATCACTTGCCCTCCACATCATTTATGTCATTGTCAATTAGTATACCACGTGTGAAAACAACCCAACGCTGATGGATGTAACTACTCCAAATTTTGAATATGAGAGAAACTTCATGTTCACATGTAATCTCACTCGTGTAGTTATAGCAGTATCAACTATAATCAATAGGAGAGTTGGTAATTTGATTTGGCATGCAAAAACTAACTTGTATGTGAATCATGATAAGATGGATTGGGTAAGTATTCAATTAGATGCAATAACATGAAAGAATGATCTCCCTTGCAATATACCTTGGCATGAGTTTTATGTTGGAATCATCACCAATTGGAATTTTCTTCCTTGCAGGTACTATAAAGTAAGAAGAAGATGAACTAGTCAAGCAGAGTCCCCCTATTGGTTGACTCTGATTGCCTAGTTCATCTTCTTCTTACTTGATCATTATATCACTAATGATATGTCACAATAAGTAGTATTTGTGCATCAAGAAAGTGAGGTCCAAGAGTTTGTTATCGTTGATGAGCATATTTCAATAAATTCACACGATATAGATTAACCGAAAAGGTCTACTATGAGATCGCATCGTGCTAATAAAGCTCCTGAAAGGTTTGGTGTATGGACAAATTCATCCATTCTTGAAGATGGTGACTTTGATGTCGAAGATGAGGATCGTATGGCATTGATTTTGGAAAAAGTTGAACCTTCTTCATACAAGGAAGTTCAAGCTTTGTTCAAAAAGCTTGAGTGGAATGTTGCTATGGAGCGAGAGATGCAATCCCTGATTGACAATAAGATATGGAAAGCTGGTTGAGCTTCATACAGATCAGATGCTGATTGATTCCAAGTTGATGTACAAGCTGAAGTATTTTCCAACAGGAGACGAGGCGAGAATATTCAAAGCTAGGTTGGTGGCTAGAGGTTTTACACAAGAGAAGAATGTGGACTACAACAAAGTTTTTCACTTGTAGCTAAGTATGCTACAATTCGTCCGGTATGTGCATTGGAAGCGATATTTGGTCTTGTTATGGATTAGATAGATGTGGTTATAACCAATCTCTATGGATATTTAGAGTAGAAAATCTACATGAGAGAAATTGCTGGCTTTGAGGTCAAAGGCGAAGAGAAGTGTTGTAGATTGTTGAAATCATTGTATGAACTTAAGCAAGATCCTAGACTGTGAAACACGCAATTTGATGAATTCATGAAGACACAAAGTTTTTTACAGAGCTTGTATGATCCTTGTGTATGCTTGAAGAAGGTGAATGATGAGACGTGCAATATCATCATTCTAGTACTCTACGTTGACGACAAGCTTATCTTGGCGTAAAACCAATCCGATGTTGTTGAATGCAAGAATAAAGTTGAAGTCAGCATTTAAGATGAACGATATGGTGGAGTTTAAGAAATATTAGGCATGGAGATTCATAGGAATCTTGAATAGAAGAGGTTATGGTTGAATCAAGGCAAGTAGGTTTGTCGTAAACTTCACATGTTCAACATGATCGATTCCAAAGTATGGATTCCTTTGGCAGCAAATTTCAAACTCTTTACAACTCAATGTCCTATCGATGCTGAGGAGAAAGAAAAAATGTCATGTATCCCTATGATCAAGCCGTAAATAGCCTCATGTATCTGGAGGTGTGTATAAAGCCAAACATTGCTTTTGCGATGGACAATGTGAGCAATTACATGTTTAGTCCAAGGAAAGTTCATTGGAAAGTAGTGAATTGGATTATGAGACATTTGAAAAGTAATTTGGATTATGGCTTATTGTTTGATGTTTTATTAGACAACACAAAATCCTTGTTTGTTTATGTTGATGTTGACTACGGACATGTGCTAGATTGAAGTATATCTAGAACTGGGTATTTATTTACACTTGGCAGTGGAAGCATTAGTTGGAGGTCTACTTTGCTGAAATGGGTACCTCAGTCAACAACGGAAGCTGAGTATGTGGCAGCAGTAGAAGCGACAAAGGAAGCTATTTGGTTGGATATATTTATCATGAAAATGGTAAGTCTTCATTGTGATAGCCAGAGTGCTTTACAATGCGAACCAGATCATGGATAGCACAGTGAATCACATTGACATAATGTACTTTCTCTATTACAAAGTTATTGTCCAATTCACGGTTTTTTTGTGTCCCATTTTTATTGTCTTGTTGTTATTACGATGTGTTTGGACCGTTTAGACGCTCTTGAGCATTGTTGTATAGTGCCAATGGACATGCAATGTTATCCGGAAAAGTCCTTGTCGCGTCAGCTTCTCCTTGCTCATATGGAGAAGTTTGTAGTCGTTTCGTCGTCGCCTTTTATAACCTCAACCAAGCAATGTTGCAAAAATAGAAACACGTTCTTCAGCTTGTCGTGGCCCATTGCATTGAAGAAATTCACAACAACTTTGATAAGCTCATCGATATTGTTCGGAGCTTGCTGATGCTGAAGTGATTGGATCGATCGGAAGAATCCGAGATCGAGAACATTCATATCAAGACTGTTCGATGGTTGACTGATTAAACGGATTTGAAATCCATACTTGTCTCCTTCTCGGATCAAGACCGGATGTTGTATGTGTGAACTAGAACTAGAATTAGCCAATAAGTTAATCATGGTTATGATAGTTATGACTAAATCTAGCTAGTTATAACTAAGTTTATCAAGTTATAATTATGTTTAGCTATAATGTCTATACTTGGCGGAATAACTAGAGAAGTTCTAGAAGATTTGAGTGAGCATTTCTATTTTGTCTTATACAAAAGTCTAGATTTCAAGAGAAAAGACTTTTGAATTCATGTTTAGTTTTGATTGGTTTGACTAAGTAAGGAGTACTTTATTAGTTAGACTAAGTCTAATGTTGACTTAATGGAAAGTGAAAGTTCTAGAAGTTGGAAAAACACAAATAGCATGTCGTCAACTCAATCTATGGATTAATAAACATCTAGAAGATTTAGGAGATCAATGGCATGTTGCCACATATTGATAATCAATCAACCTTACTATGATTTATCTTTATAAAAGTAATTTAAATAAGAATTACCATTTGTTACTATGGTAAATTCTTAAGTTGTATATATAGAGAGTTAGTGAAAAACCTCTCAAGCAAGTTTGGAGAGTTCATTTGTAGAGACTTGTTTCATATATGAAAGAGTGACGAATATTCACTACCTTGGAGTGTCGATGTGAGTGTGAGTTGGAGTGATACCTTGAGAGATTATGTGAGAGGGTGTTTGGGCTATGAGTATGAGAAGCACTCCTAGTCTTCTAGAACCACGATGAGCTACCAAAAAGCCATCTGAGGTGAACTTGAGTGAGAATCAGCCCGGAGGTTGCAGGTCCAGGTCATCGGGTTTCGGATGAGGCTTGGCGTTGTACTGTTAGACGAAGATTTTAATGAGATCTGATTCGACGCTACGTGCTGGTCTTCTTAGCCACAATTTCCTAATTGCCGGGAAGACATGCTCAATCAAGAAAGGCTTTGTGACTTCTTTGTTCACGGATTCAATTGGTTTCGTCTCCATTGTTCCGGCCAAGCAATTCTTGGAGAAATGTTGCGTTGCCGCCTTGTAGACTTACGAAAAAATCCCTGTCTTTCCTGTGTCCTGTTTTTGATTTTTGTCAGGATCGAAACGCGGTAATGCCACCGCGGCCATAAACATCACTTTTAATACAAAACGCTTGCTCTTTCCCGTTCGATGTGGCGCTTCCTCGTCAACGGCGAGATAGAATGTACCACGTTCCTCGGTCAAATTGAACCATTTCTTGTCGATATGAACACGATCCCATTGGTAGTAGAAATGAGAATCACCATCCGTGAGTGTAGACTCATCAATCTGATCAACAACATAGGCCTACCGAGATGCTTTATTCGCATTGATAAGGTACGGCTTCAATGCATTCGTATGACGCTTGATGATTTCCTTGGTGAAACGACAATGAAGCGTCGACTTCGATACGCTTATGGCACAAGCTACTGAGCTAATATTCTTTCGCAAACGTCTGTCAATCGCCTTGTACTTCTTCATGTTGATAAAGACTTTGAACGCTCTTTCTTGCCAATCATTCGCGATGATACGTTGGCAAACACATTGCCACTAGCCAACGACTCCCTACCTCAAGTCCATACACAAAAAATTGTACGCGCACTCACCCTAAAGTCGTCAGCAGCTGCTTTCAAGACACTACAGCTTCCCATCATCAAAAATTTCCAACAGGAATTCATACACCGCTCGGCGTTGTCCATTGGTCAAATTCTTCTGCTTCTGAGGCACGGACGTTCCCTCATAGAATGCCTCATCGACACCGCCTTGCATTCATCAAAAAGAGGTCCATTCAAGGGCAAACCTTGATCGACGTTAAGTTGATAACCTCATGTGAGCTCAATTATGAACTCAATTATATAGTTAACACTAATTAGTATGATATATTAGAGACTTCAAACAAAGAAAAGAAAAAGAAAAATAATTAATAGATTAATAGTATGTTAGTAGTAGTTAGTAGGTTAAGTAGACTATGGAGTATCTCTTGAATCTTTAGGTCCGGCAAGAGCAGGCTTGGCAATGATGGCGTGCAATGATGTGGGAAGACGACAAGGAAATGGGGAAGTTTGATGACCTATTGCTTGCCCTCGGGTTTGGACGAGGGTTTTGCATCCAAGGTCGTCGAGACGAAGCGGGAGGAAGTGTCACTTAGACTCTGCCACTGTAATTGCTAGTTTCGGTGCCACGGTGGTGTTTTCCAGCATTGCCCAAGAGGAGCGGGTGGTCTTGAACGCTCTTGGTCGATGGCTTCCTCGGCGATCTTGATGTTCGCGGTGTAACGAAACGAGTCGGAACGCGAGGACGTGCAGGGGCCCAAGTGGTAGTGGTGGGAAAGGTAGATAGAGCACCTGCAAGCGAGGAAAAATTGCAGGTTTCCTTTGTGCGCTTGTGTCGAATCCATTGTGATCCGTTCTGGTTTAGAGCGACTAAATTCATGCTCTGCCGCTACCTTGAGCTAGTTGGTGGTGCTAGAGAGAGCTAGAGCCGGGCGCAAGCAAGGAAGTACAAGAGCAGGGAGTTGACGACATGGCAGCTGTTGTAGCATAGGCATCAGTGGCCTTGTGCAGCAATAGAAGGTGTAGCGCGGGAGCCTCGAGCAGCGGCTTGGTATTAATTTCTCTTGCATGTCCTTCTTCAGCTGCGCCAGGGCGAATATTGGGTAGCTCTGTCGAGAATTTGTTGCTTTGTAGGATAACTCGGGGCAGAGATTTCGAGTTGATGATGACGACAAGAGGTTTGTTGTTGGTGTCGGTGGTGGTGATGGAGATGGAGCCTTCGATTTCCGAGTCTGACGGAATGAGGATGAAGGGCATTGAATGACAGCTGACAGAAGTTCTGCCTTAGGTCTCTGTATAGTGTGGAATCATCCCGTACAAATGTAGGATCTGCGTTTGAGCATGTCAAAGCCTACCATTGTTTCGTACAATGGTTACGCAGTCATCCTGAGGATATATTCATGACAAAGTCAACCCGTTCACGTTAGGGCCGTATTTTATCCATGGACTTTTTTGGTGGATTCCTGATTGTCGTGAAGTCTTGACTAAAAGTGGGCTTGAGCAATGGCCGAAATGGATAACGGCGAGTACGAAGTCAAGGACGAAGAGCTTGTGGATTTTGAGGAATTGGACTATGGTTTTGAATCCGACGAAGAATTGGAGATTGACAAAGAGGTTGTGCAACCGCACATTGAGGGGAATGCTGTGTTGACCTCTCAGGAAGGCAAGCAGTCGGACACAGGGCAACATGTAAATGGAGGTGGGCCGTTGCATTCCGGCAAACAGGAGGTTACAGAGAATGAGAGGAGAGGAGAAGCGGAGAGCGGTGAAATTGAAGAAGAAAAGGATGAGAAAGATGATGGAGTGGTGATGCAGCCTCTTCCGAGCTTTGTCGTAGCAAACAACAACCATTCTTGTGAGCGAAGGGTAAGGGAGACTAGAAGAAAGCACCGTAAAGGTGATTTGGAGTATGGCAAGCTTGACGACGCGGCCATGGTGATCCCAATTCTCTTTCTCTTTGTTCTTTATCTTGCTCCTCATGTTGTGCCTACTACAACTGCTATCTTTTGCCCTTCTTTTTCCTTTGTGAACAGCCCCCTTCTCGCAAGTTGGACTTGGTTCCTCCTCCTCCGAGCCGCTAGGCTCTTCTTGTCGTCCCTGGACATTACATGTGGCTAGTGTTGAAAAGAGTTATGTGACGCCATCTCCTTTCTTAGAAAATTGTGGTTGAGCATCAAGTCACCCTCAAACTTAAAAGCTTATGTGTTAAGTCTCTCTAGATGCCGCCAGTTTGGTATCAACAGTCCCACACAGCAGTCCCTGGTGTTTGCGAGTGAGGGGCAACAACTTGTGCCTCTTTCAAATGCAAGCTCATCGTTCTCAAACTTGAATTGACTTTGTGACATCCAATGTTCCGTCGTGAGAAGTGTCAACTTCAGATTGTATGAGAGATTCACCACAAAGCTGTGCTATTCTCTATCGCAACTCCATCACTCCTAGGTATCTAGAAAGAGAGTTCCTAGTGTTGTCTACTTTTGAGTTTCAATCACAAAAGTACTACTTTTTCTCCTTACAATCATGTCAATCCAGTCATATCTCCGTGTTTAGTTTTTAGTCTTCACTGTTCCAATCGCCTGTCACAAGGCATATGGTCACTAGATATGTCAAACGTATGCGAGAGATTCTTTGACAAGGTTGAGAGAAATATAAAAGTGAGAACCCATACATGTTGTGTGCGAGTTGACAGTTGAGAGGTATACTTCTGACTTGAGAGATGCGTGGAGGGATGGTTTTACCTCGTTACTGCACAACAGACAAGTCGGAAATGAGATTCAAAGTAGCACACGCTTTGCATAGACAGAGTCACGCAGAAAGGCGCTAGGGAACGAGGGAGAGAAAAAGGACAAGAGGGGGTGGAGAGTATGATAGAGGGAGTGGAGATCTTCAACTGACTTGAGGATTTGAACTGCCATACAGTAGATCTGCACCGAAGGCATGTTGAAGACGGAAAGAAGCTGGATCTGACTTACGTTGACATGGTTGTGGTGGAGAATAATAAGCTAGACCATTCGACTAGATGCAAGTGCTCACATTTTTTACAAGGAAGAGAAATTTCTTCCTATGAAACTTCGTCTCCCCTCGGAGAACTATGGGAGTATGTGAATGGCTTTTGGTGCTAACATTCTATTTTGGTGAAGACATGGATGACGATGGTCGTTGAATGCATTGGGCAATACATGATGGAGTTAATTGACTCTACCTGGAGCTGACGTGAACACTGTACACGGGCAAGCAAGCAAGCCGGCAAGCATAGCCTTTGTTCTAAACTCTTTATGCAATTACAAAAAGTTGCAACTTATACGCAGGTCGGAGTTGCAATCGAAAGTTTGAAGATATCTCCTCTCTTTGACAACGTGGTTACTTCTTTTTTGCAAATATGGATACATTCACTGTACCCTTAGCTGGCATGTTGTCGAAACTTGTATTGAACTGCAAAAGCTCGTCAAGCGGTACTTTGAGAGATCTTTGGGCTGTAGTGCGCACGGGCAATGTACATGACGTCGAGATAGCTCTACTCCATTTGAAAAAACAAAATGGAAACGTCAACGAGAAAAATGCTTTCGGCTCCACTCCACTTCACATTGCTACATAGAGGAATCATCTCCCTGTTGTGAGGAGACTGTTAGCTGCCGGAGTCAATCTTAACGCACGCGATGGAGAATCAAGATGGAGCAGTCTTCATAGGGCTCTTCATTTTGGCCACCTTGCTGTGGCTGGATTGCTCATTGAGGCTGGCGCATCTTTGGTTCTTGAGGACTCTATGGGCCGGACTCTTGTCGACCTTACCTCGGGTCCTTTGAAGCAGTCATTGCTTAATTCAACATTTACAGGTGCAAAGGAAGTGTTTAGTAGGAGCAACGGCTCCAATTATCAGCTGGAAATTGGAACCACCCTTATACTAAGAGTGCTAGCCCGTGTAGACGCTCTGCAAGGATGTGATATTATTTCAGTTGTCACAGCAAAATTCCAAAGCGTCGCAATAATAGCTACGGGTGAAGTATATTCATGGAGCTTTGAACGGGGCAGTTGTTTGGGACATCCAGATTTTCACATTCACAATGGGCAGGTTGCAGTCATCACTCCTCGCCAGATTACAAACCGCTTTGGCTGTCGACCTGTTAGGTAAATAGCTGTAGCGGAACATCATACTATTGTGGCAACAGACGGTGGAGAAGCATATACTTGGGGTTCAAACAGAGAGGGCCGGCTTGGATACCCACACGTTGACACCCAGCCAACTCCCCGCCGCGTGAATACTTTGAAGGCCAAAGTGGTGAAAGTAGCCGTAGCAAATAAGCATAATGCAGTTTTGACTGAAGCCGGGAAGTACTTTTGTTAGTGGATTCTTGAACCAAGCAAAGTTCACGGTTCATCAGCGGATGGAGATTAGACTTGATGGTGTTGTAGGTGCGTATTGCAGTGCTTATCAGTGAGTCGTCAGTTTAGTATGTGCTAGTGGATAAATTGGATAAAGTTGTGGATAAGGTTAGCGTGTCAGGTGTCGGTGGACCTGGATTTGGCTGGATTGACCTTGCGGATTTTAGGCGATCAAGTTGAGGTCGAACTTGCAGGCTGAAGGGGGCGGATGCTGACGGTTTATAGGGAAGTGCATCTATGATGAAGCACTCTCTTCTTTTTCTTGGCGTTGGTACTCTTGTAGTGGAAGTAGTGGGTATTCTACTTGGAGAGGGTAGGAACGGAGCTGTAGCTTCAGTGTTGGGTGTTGTGGATTCAGAGGGTAGGAACTAAGTGTTGCTCTCAAAAGTTGGTTTTTTTGATGGATTTAGAGTGTATGTACTCTGAATAGTTGATGTGTGTGGAGTCAGAGTGTAGGCACTCTTGATAGTTGGTGTGAGTGTAGTTGAAGTGTAGGAGAGGAGCTGCATCCTCAATAGTGAGTTTTGTGTAGATTCAAAAAGGACTCTCAACAGTTGAAATCTCAGTAGTGGTGCTTTCTAGGGTTGGGTAAGAGAATGAAAAGTTGTGGTGGCTAGGGTAGCTATATGTGTAGGCTTGGATCCCCACCCGGACTACAACGCTAAGGGTGTAAGATAAGAGCTCACACCTCCACTACTGACACCTTGATCGGCAGACGCATGAACAATCATTGTTTATCCATCGGTACTTTGGAAAATGACACGCAATTACGAAAGTGGTTTTGGCGCCAAAACTTTCGCTTGCAGAGGGTGCCGAAGTTCAAAGCTTTGGGAATCAAAAAACACTTCAAAAATTTACATTTTAGCATCGCAAAACAATGAAAAAAAGATTATATGAGGTTAATCCTGATGTTTTAACAAAAATGGGACAATAATTTTAGGACGAAGGGAGTACCACTTTATCATTCAAGTAGTATCTGATAAAACGATTGAACTAGTCAAGATCGTAAGTAAACTCAATCCAGCTGATGCTTTGACCAAAATTATTCTTTTGGAGAGCTTCATACGAAAGTATGTTACCATGTAGGTTATGTATGGAGAGAAGATGTAAAATTTTCTAGCATAGTAACTTCAATTATCTTCTTATATACTTTCTTTATTATATGATGACTACTGTTTAGTTCTAGTTAAGTCTTGTATAAAGAGTAAGCTTGTATTCCGTTTCTTTCTAGAATTTCCCGCAGAGTAATTATATAGATTACGAGATCTTTGATACTTCTATGTTTGCAGGTTTCCTAGTTATCTGTATGTTATTATTCTATCTTATTATGGCTACGGTTTAATTCTAGTTGACTTTTGTGTAAAGAGTAGCTTTGTGTTAAGATTCTATCTAAAATTTTCCATTGAATAATACTATAGGTTATAGAGGAAACTGTTTGCTTAATACCAGTTAAAGTATAGATTGTTGAGATTAACTTAGGTTAAGAAGTAACCTTAGTTTATAGATATATATAGCTAGGTGTGTCGCTGAAGTTGGGTATATATATACCCTAAGGATTCTACTTGATGTGCATTTTGTATTTACGAGCACACAAGAGACTCGTATGCTCGTACTTGGTTTTAATGTTTCTTGGTTATACATTTAAGAAATAGATATGATTTTTGTAAAGTTAAATTAATTATTATTTTTCATATATTTTAGTACTTGCAAAATATTTTGTAACATATATATTTTGAGATATACATGTGATTGTGTTTTACATTACACTCATGTGCTTTCAAATTATCACTCAATTTAGTAAGAAATTTGAAACAATGAAGCTTGTTGTTGAACAACTTTGTTGTCGAAAGAAGATATGATGTGGAGCTTGCATTCTGCGTAAATTGTTGAATTGATGCATTGCACATATGGTTATATATAAACTAAACGTTTTTTTTTCAATGACATGCATGTATTTTTTAGCTCTTATATTAAAAAACAATAATAATTTAATTCTATATTTATTTTCATTTGCAGAATATTTTATTCATAAACATAGCAATCATAACACATCGTATACAATTTATAAATAATTTTTTTGTGTTGTATTTATTATTTTATATGGAAAATTTATAATTAAAATGTTCTATGAAAAATGCCAATTTTAACAATGGAATTTTCTTCATTGTCAACTTCAATCGGACACTGGATATGCCAGAAAATTAAACAAGACATTTTTGCAGAATTAATGGTTCCAATAAGATACATAGATTATCTCACTAATTTGTTCATATCATAGATTTTTGAAAACTTCGATGATTGATGACTCATCAAGCATCGATGCTTGAACACTCATCAATGATGAGCGTTCAATCTTAGCATATAGAAATATGTGTATTTTCTATATTTTTTTAGTAAAATTATATTTGAAAAATATTGATTCTTGACCTGATTTTGATAATGTATGATAATCTTACCACCTCGAGTGCAACTATATTTATCGCATCATGGATTTGGCGAAACAAGCTGAGCAATTGCATTGAAAGCTATGCAATTTGAATACAACTATTACAAAATTCGTAATTTCTAATAGATAGTACACACAGGAAGGTAGTAATAGAACACACAGGAACTTGCGAATCATGAAATCGTAATAGGAGAGTGAAGAAAATGCGCAACTTGTCTCTTGGTGGCCTAAAAAATCAGGGCTGCCTATGAAAATGCACACTAATTACAAGAGATTATGGATCAACAAAGGATGCTAGCCCAACAAAAATACAAGAGTATAAACAACACGAAAATAAAATAAAACAAAATAACGATCTCCGTGAAAACACCCGCTACTCAGCTAGCGGACGAGCACTATCAGCAGTTTCCGTTCTAGAAGCACCATTTGCAGGAACCGGATCCCGGGAATACGGTGAAACTAAAGTGAAGTGGGGACCAGGCCCCGCCTTTCCGGCGATGGAATCAGGAGCTGGAAGCTCGCAGTAAGCAGTAAGCAGGAGCTAGCTCGTCCAGCCTTCTCCCCTTCAACCTTCTTACAGTCCAATTGGCGCCCGTCGATCGATTGCCAGCGCCAGTTGGTTGATCCCTCTTTCTCGTAGCATTGGAGAGCTGGTCTTGGGTCAAGGTTGTATTCTTAGCGGCCGATGGTCCGGGAAAGTTGAGGTTGCATCGTTCGAGAGAGTTCCGGTGTCACCGATCCATCGAGTGCCGGTCTGATGATTCGTCTTTCTCGTAAGTTTGAAGCTTCGCTTGGTTTTAGACTGCCAGTCTGTGTGCCACGCAATGCGCCGTTTTCGGGGATGTGCTGCAAATTTGTTATCTCAGAAGGACGAAGGATGTGTTGTTCGTTGAAGGTCTTTGTTTATGTCTCTCAAGTTTGAGTCCGATGGCGTGGACTTGTGTTTCGAGTATTGAGCCGCTTGGAGATGTTGGAGGCAGTCCTTGTTGAAATTGCTGATTCGTTTGGTGCTTGTGATGGCGATGCTTGAGCAGATTTCTGACCTAGGGGAGGCGAGAGGCGAGAAGCGAGCGGAAAATGGCTCGAAATTCTGCTGAGGTCAAGCACTTCTGTCGCAGTATTGGGCTTAGCATTAAAGGATTACTCTCGGAATCCAGGATTCTGGAAGTTGGACTGTCGGCAAGAACGAGTGCAGGGGCTGTTAACAAATCGAGTATCAAGCTTTATAATGTAGCGGGAGCGCTCGGTTTGCGGAGTGGTGCAGTTGATTCTTCTCTAGGTCCAAAGCTCAGCTCTACCAGCGGATATGGCAACTATTTGTCCAGGGCTTTTTCGGAAAAGTATAGTAAGATTTTAGTTAATAACATCGGACTACAGAGCCTGAGTAGTGAATTGAGATGTCAAGGAGGGAGACGGACTTCTTCACGGCTGCTGTCTACTTCCTTATTCTCAGCTTCTAACACCATAAGCAGGAAACCATTTATAAATGTTGGTTTCAATTCCTTGAAACGGAAAGTTGATGTTCGAGGATGCAGATCATACTACGTAGACAAAGACGGGGTGCAGCACTTCAAGAGGAGAGGTCCAGTTGCCTGGACGGAGAAGCTGGATACTCAACGCACAATGGCATGGGTTGGAGGGGTTTTTGTTATTGGAAGCGTCATATATGTGACGAATTTGGAAACGGTTCCGTATACGCATAGAAAGCACTTCGTGCTCGTGAGCCCTGCTCTCGAAAGATCGGTCGGCGACCGAGGTTTTAAAATGGTATGAAAGTTATCCGATGTGTGCTGATCGTGCTTCTTCGTCTACTTGCCACACGGTTGATTTCTTATTGGCTGATGAGTTCTGAAGTAAATCTGCGAGAAGCATTTCTGCTGACGAATATCTCAGGATCTACTAACATGCTTTACTCCTGATCGTATAGCTTAATTCTTGTCATACTGAAGAGAGTCTCCTATTGTTGTACTGTTCATGTCGGGTGTTTTTAATTATCCTACAAGGGCATCGGTTGAGGGATTGGTCTTAACAAAATTAGTAGTTACATTATGCTCTAAATAGTTACATTTTACTCTCCTCTACCAAGTGATATCCGTCACATATTCTTACCAGTGTGGCTTGAAAAATGTTCTTTGAAAACAGTTGTTAAAAGCTTTGGATCAGACTGTTCAGCATACGCCTCGTCTTAGAGAAATTTCTAAAGAATTTGGTTTGCTGCTTTTCATTGTTGATCATGAAATATCGAAGGACGAGGAGTGATGTGCTCAAACTTCTCGTATTGTCGGATTCAGGTTGCTCAGAAGTGGCTACTTCAGTTGAGTTCGATAATTTTATTACTGAATAACACATCTCTAATGAAGTCTGAGGTCTCGGGTGTGGATGAGCTCTTTGAGTGGGTACACTGTCCTGAATAGAAACACTGCTGTCACTCGCACACTGCTGAGCACACTTGTCTGTTGTTGTGGGGTATAGTTTCAAAGATAATTTTACATCCAGTGGAAGTATACTTGTTGTCCCGCTGCAACCTCGTTCACTTTTAGAAGCTTAAGCGTAGATTTGAAGAACTGAGTATCTCGTAGCAGTAGCGCCAGCAAGAGAAAGAAGCTATTATGCCTATCACATTTAGACTTGTGCATTTGATTGTCCAAGTTTACTCACAAAGATGCAGAACTCATTTGCACTTATAGAAGTTGCTGATTATCGAGCCCCTCGTTTGTATACCGCAGTTTTGATCTGCTCAACATCTGCTGTTTCAAGTCGTTGAATATTCTAAGCCTTTCATTCTCTTTGGACGTTGGTGTTTTTTTTGGGGGTTAGTATTAAGTACGGTTCATGACGTTCTCTCGAAGGTTTTTCTTGTTGGCGGGTGTAGGTCGTAAGGTGTTTTAAATAAAACCCCTGGAAAACAATTTGTGGCTGATATCTCATCCCTGACTATGTTATAGATCAGAAGCAATCATAGTTTGAAACGTCATGCATCAAACGCTGTTAGCCAAAAGTATCGAATGGAAGTAAAATAGCTACGTAAGGAGCTCTAAGTGAGGGTTTGGAAACTATAACGAGCTTTCTTTCCATTTTGCAGCTTCTTAAAGAGTACAAAAACAGAGTGTTGCCACCAAATCACCCTGAAACTTTGCGCGTGCATCGAATATCTGGTGAAATCATAGAGGCACTTATGTTAGGGTCCAAAGCATCTGATTGGGGTCAGTTGGACAAAGTCGGAGAGGACTTTTCATCTTTCGGAACAGGAACAGGCTGGGATACGGAGACAAAAAAACGAGATGCGCCTCTGTTGGGAACTTACGGAGACCATGCACACACACATGAGGAGACTGTAGATGAAGGTTGGGTAGACGAAAGCAGGAAAAAGGGTTTAAAGAAAGGTGAAGAAGGCTATACGAAGCATCTAGAGGGCATGAAATGGCAGGTGATCGTAGTTGATGATGATCTTGTGAACGCAGTGTGTTTACCCGGAGGAAAGATAGTGGTTTTTACCGGTCTTCTCAAAAAGTTTCGTTCCGATACAGAGATTTCCACAGTTCTTGCACATGAGGTCTGGGTTTTTCTGTCTCTTCCGTGTGAGCTTTTAATCATTTGGTGACTTATTTGTATGTGTTTCGAGAAGCTTTTGCCTTTCTTATTGCTCATATTGGGTCATCTATATGTCAGGACCATTGTATCCATACTTGTCTCGATTATTGAACGCGTGTAAGATTTCTAACCTTTCTTTTATTTATATGTTAACATCTGGATGTTTTCTGCAGGTGGGGCATGCTGTTGCGCGACACTCAGCGGAATCTCTTACTCACAATATATTTCTTGTCGCATTTCAATTAGCTGTGCTGTCCGTCCTCTACGTACCAAGTCTTGTAAACTCCGTGTCCGAGCTTCTCCTCAGACTGCCAAATTCAAGAAGGTTTGTAATTCTTCAACCTTCTTGTGTTCTGTCCCTTTCGAATATCACTTTCTAATACTCTTCAAACACTAAACCAGACTCACCGAGGATGCGAGGTGATACTGCAGTGCGTAGTCAAGGTGTAAGCCATCATTTTGCAGTGTTCTGAGTTATGCAGGTTTTTGGACTTTCACGTGGAGACTTTGAATTACGTACATACTATCACTGGCCTTATTAAATGATAGCCTTCCGAGCATTTCATTTCCACTTCCTTTCATATTCCTCCTAGAGTCAAATATCTCTGAATATATTTTCCCCTTCGATGACCATTCTCAATGTGTCCTTAGCCTGATCTATTTTAACGAATAATAGAGTGATTTGAATCAGAATATAGTGCATACATCAACTGTCTCAGTCAGTCGAGTCGAGGCAGATATATTCATCCTCGATGTGATCTGCGGATCCTTATACTCACCTCTTTATTAAACAAACCTCTTTAGTGAGAATGATTTCAACAATTACTGATCTTTGTGGTAAAAGGGACTTGTACTTGTTTTGTAGCGTACCATTTTCTTTCTTGATGCCTATCCTCATAATTGAAATCAGTGTCAACTGTTTTATTCGTAAGCCGTAAACACTAATTAATAAACGAGACCCCAATAGATTGATAAAGTTCTCGCTTTTTTTGCAGAATGGAAATAGAGGCCGATCACATTGGCCTTATCTTAATGGCTGCAGCGGGATATGACCCCAGACTTGCTCCAGCTTTCTATGAGAAACTTGCGAGCATAGAAAAGGCTCCAGAGTATGCACAATATTTGTCCACTCATCCATCTGGAAAAAGAAGGGGTGAAATGCTTCGAAATACTGCTACAATGGAGGAGGCCATGAGTCTCTATCGACAGAAAATGGCAGGGCGTGGTGTAGATGGCTTTTTCTGATATTCTTCTTTAACTTAGGCTGCTGCTGACTTCATAATCAGATTTTAAGCAGATATCAAAGTATCTCATATGATAGTCAATTCTTATGACTTAGCTGGTTGGAGTAGATGGTGATTCCCCTTATGTACATGTGAGGCCATGGTTGAGGCGGAAGCAGATGAAGTATTCTCCTACACTTCATGAAGTTTCATCTCCAATCACAGCAAATGCGGCTTCGTTTCAACAGTGACTATCTACTTTTGTGACATGAACGAGGTACGTTTTGAGAATTTGAGGATGTATCAGCTGTGTCATACGATGACTCCTCATAGAGTGTTGAAAATTTAGTGATAGATGTCTTATATCTTACTAATATATTAGACAAACGGTTGTACAAAATTTATCGTACTAAGAGAAATTTATCTTCATCTAGGAGGTTGTCACTTCACAAATATTGAACAATTGTACAAAATTTTAATATTCTGCTAAAAGAGGCAACCTGGGAGAACCTTTGTGAAGACTGCTGTCCTTAAGAAGGTGACCTGATAAATTACGGCTGGGAAATTTCATAAGCGCCTGAGACTTTCTAACATTTGTTTATGGTGTTTACCGAGTTTTGAGAAACAAAGGTATGACCTTTGAAGTTGTAAGACAGGCCTTGATTGAAAACTTAAAGCTGAGATTGAGTCCAGTTCTTCCTATCACTGGAGGTTACGTGCTCACTAGACACTCATCTTTATCTGCAGGAAAGGTGGACTCAAATCAAGTCATCTGACAGGGTGACACCTTCAGGAAATTTATTGAAGCGTTGTTGTATGTGTGTCTCCATCATTTTGACACTCTGGAGCCTACAGATGCAAAACGGTTTTGAGTATATGTGTACGAGAAGCACCCTTTTCCAAGATGTTAGTCCTCGGTCTCGGAATGTCGAGAGTTGATCGGGGGGAAGGATTTTGCCGCCATAATGCTTAACAAGTATCGAACACATCAGGTGACATATTCCTTGCATTGAAGCACAGAGAAGCCCGGGATTCCTTCGTTTCTTGTGCACAATCGACTCTGTCCTTCAGATCGCTGTCTGGATCATGTTTGGCACTGGAAGCTTAAGCCCCCACATGGAGGCTTGAATGTCAATCGGTTAGGAAGATTCAATGCCATCTGGCTTGAAAAAGTGATAGCCACCCGAGCCAGCGATTCGATGTTCGTAGCTGAAGTGGACTTTGGGTTTATTTCATCCAGTTGTATCTATTATAGGAGTGAACAGGTTTTATTTCTTGAAGGTGCTGACAAAATTGAGTAACCGAGTCTGCCAGAATTTTATTTTTTTCTTCGGGTCCGGCTCTGAGGATGCTAACTAATTACAAATTTTTTTTCATCAACTCTCGAAAAGTCATTAAACATCGTGGCCTGTGCGGATCCAGGGTAATAACTTCACTCTTTCGCATATGGCTTCATCAGTCGTCTTGGTACAATAGTGTGGTGCTTGGGAAAAACACAAAAGCACTAAATTCGAAGCACGGCTTTATGATTATATGGTTCCCACCTGCGGTCCTCGAATATTCTGGTTATGTACTACAAAATCTATCTGGTTGTAAGTTTGGAGATTCTTCAGTTGTCTGGCAATAGCATGTGTACATACGTGCGCGTAGACCATGTCTGGTGCCTAACAACGTCAAACCTGTGATAGACCTTTTCCTGGTATAACGACGCTTTCGGTCCGAAACCGTCGAATGCCTTCACCCTCTCGTGGGTGAAGGATGTATCACCACTAGCACCAAGGAATGGGGTCTTGTCGTGTAGCATAGATCGCGCACCTCGACTTCTCGTGTGCTTCTTCCCAATATACCTGGATCCCCATTCAATGCTTACTTCACTAAAGAACAAACAGGACCTTTATCCAATTCTTTCAAAACCTGAAGCGTCATGTATGTGCAAATCAAGTATGAGGACGTAGGTGCGAAGGGTTTTGGAGGTCCGAAACTACTGCTGTTTGAAGCTGGCGTGGATGTAAAGTTGTGATGCCGATTTTAATAAAGCTCTCAAGACACAGCATTCTGGAACGGCTGTCGTTTGAGTGTCGAGAATCGTCATATCTCGCAGCTCGGTTTATTACCCGAGCTACCAGCGTGGCCTTGGACGCTGCTCGAAACCTCAACTGGAAAGAACACCGGCGTCTCGCACATCGAAGCTCTCTACAGGCGGCGGAATTCCAGTAAAATTTGCCAGGAATCGAGGATCTTCCGAATCAAAACTGATCAGATTCCGGTATTACGGTCAAAGAATTCTGAGAGAACTGTCCATGTCGACGGTTGAAACGTGGACTGGGCTCAGTCCCTCGACGTGCCTCTTAGCGTGAGAGTGAACTTTAAGATGCGTCACCCAAAGTGCAGACGACAACGCAGTGGGTGGGGGGATCAAGGAGGTAAGTGAAATCCTTCGGTGAGCTGGGCGGACCGAGTGGCAATCGAAGAATGCAAGGGAAACTGCAAACGTATGTGGGGTTATCGGGTGTACAGCAGTCCAGAGACCTGGCAACAAGGCTGTTCACACGCGCGGTCATTAAGCTCGACATCACGTAAGAAAGTCACATGTTCTCAAGTGACAGCTCTCCAGATCAGAATCAAACAAACTCCAGCTCGGAACGCAAGCTGACCATTGAAGTCGAGGAAACGAGGTGAGGATGGGAATATACTAAGGCTCGACCATAATTCGCAAGAACCGTCAGCATTGTTGACTCTCTGAGATCGGATGGGGGAAAAAGTCCAAGATTCCATTCTCGTTGGCGCAATGTAGAGCCTTCTATTCCATTCTGCCTTCGTCCTTGCTTCTGGTTCGTGCTGCAAGGAAGTGTTGGTACGCACACTGTCTTTGCTGCACAAGCAGAAAAGGTTTTGGAGGCCATGAAAACAGTGAGCGAGGGTGGGCGTCCATCCACGATCAATAGAAAGATGCCAGAGGTCCTGCCCTCGCTCGCTCTATGTACGTGACTCGATTAATTCGACTAGTTTGTGCTGGCTGCCCATTCAAGAGGAAAAGGAATCGGTCGGTCCAAGGCATCGGCAGAGTTTGCTCTCAAAGGCGTTCTTTAACTTGCAGCATCGTGTCCTCTATTTACATATGCTGCAGCAGGAGCAGGAGGAGCAGCAGCAGAGGCAGTGGTAGCAATGGCCTGAAGTCCAGATCAAGGTGTCAGAGTGAAGGGGATCCATTGCACGTGAAAGCAGGCTGGACGAGAAAAAGACGAGAAGATGACCTCAACGGTTCCGAACAGTACACGGAGCTTGAATGAAGTAGTTCGTTTATGGGGGCTCACGTCAGTGAAGCTTGACCGAAACGATGTCGCCCATAAAACCAATAAAGGCTCGCCATCACACACAGTAGTTGTTGAGAGACAAAGCCATGAGAATGCAGCGTTTTCACGTCAGAAGCAAGACTCCTTTTGAAGGCATCAGGAGACATACACCACTATGCAGCAGCTTCTCGTATCGTGTAAGACTCAACCAAAAGCATCTTCAACCTGCACCTGCACCCGACTCTGTTCTTCTCCCGTTCCATCCCCCATCCCCACCCCAACCCAGTTCCAAAGCGCTGCTGATGGAGATTACTGCAGCTCAGTCAGTCAGGCAGGCCCAATTTATTAGGAATTGTGGTCACTTTCTCGGAATGGAGTACGGTCGTGCAAATAACTCATTTGAGAGAGAGAGAGAGAGAAGGAGAGAGAGAGACGAGTGCAGACTTGAATGCAGCCACTGTAGTGCAAACTATTCTCCACTGCTCATGAGTTCAGCCTCACGAAGCAGCATATTACCCCCAACGCTGTGCTACCTCTGGGACTTCAGAAGTCGGTACTCGACTTAAGTACTTGAGCTGTGTTTGCTTTTGATCTTCCACGAGAAGGGGGCGTAAGAAGCAGAAGAGGCTTGTGTATGCGATGCATAGTTGTTGGCAGGACAGGTATTAAGTGCGAAATTAGTTCACAAGGCTGGAATTTATGCCTGCTGTTTTTGAGCAGAGTCCTTTCACCACTACTGTACCACGATGGGTGATGTGCTTGTAGGCAAAGGGTATCGAAAGGGAATCTTTGGCGACTCTTTGTGGTCCTCGGATTTTAAGACGCTCGAAAGACTTCGAGCGCAGTCAAATCATTCTCCAATAACATCCGAAGAAAACACGAACACATGCACAGTGGATCCACTGCGCTTTGCTGCAGAGAAGAATCTAACTTGCTCTGTTACGAGACATATACGAATAATTGCTCTCTATTATTATGTGGCGACTATGCCTGGGCAATATTCAAAGCTCTTCGGGGTATCAATGTGCTTCGAATCCTGACCGAAACGTTTGACAGAGGATGCAGCTGAATTACACGTAACCGGCCGCCCACTCAGCCAACTACTTTCAGACACAAGATTTCGAGGTATTTGCCCCCACTGTTCACCATTTAAGCAAGATCAGACAAGCAATCGAGAATGAAGAATCACGGATATTACCTGCAAACTCTTTGAATGCTTCTACCACTGCTGCTGCTGTTGCAACAGCAGCAGCAGCAGCATCAGATAGATGAAGGATCCCTTTCCTGAATAGCCTTCCCTTCAGTACTCTCGGATCCTTCTCCCCAGAGGACCAGGTACATTTGCTTTCTGCGGAAACGAGCAACCTGCGAACGCTCTTCGTATACTGTTCGACAGCATACGTGCTACATACTCCTCTGTTCGCACTGTTGTTGGATCCGCCATAGTAAACCAGGTGTGGATGTGTGGTCTACAGATGCATGAGGTGCAAGCATTTGCTTTACTGTTGTTGGACCCTCGGTAGTAACAAGCCAGCTATGACTGCTTTTTGCGCCCACATCTGAACAGCCACCCAGCCTGCCTGCCCGGAGACTCTTCATATACTGTTTATCTGGATCTTTATCTTCGTCCATACTCTTCTTCTTCTCGTCCTCCCCCTCCTCATCCTCCTCCGTGTACTGTCGATGGATCTTTCCTGCGTACTCTTCCTCGGTTCACTGTTGTGGATGCTCCAGAGCAAACCAGGTAAGAATGTTGGTTCTGCTAAAAGAGAAAGTCTTGGAAATTCTCCAAGCTCTGTTCATGTTCGAGCTCAGAGAATCAACGTTTCCAGGTCTGGCTGGTCAAATCGGTTCCGAGCTAATTCCCTTCCATGTTTGAGCTTACCGACCGTCGTATTAGATGCTCCGCTTAACATCTCCTGAAGTGTGTTCTGTTCATGGTCAAGGTCACCGACCTTAGATGTTCTGCGAGCTGACGCAAGTCAACCGAGAGTCAAGTAAGAATTTTCCACTTTGAGATCGGGATCTTGACACATAGGGGACGGACGGAGTGCTTTTCCAAACCATCTGGAAGCATCTCTTTGTGATGGATGTGTATGTGTACCATCCCATAGTTGTGCTTTCCATCCCAAAGCACTTCTGGTGCATTTTAAAAGAAGCAACCTGAATGCATGCAGGGCGGGGGGCGTGTCACACCGCCAAGAGGAGTGTTTTTATTCTTAAAGCAGGGCCCGGGCCCGGTGCTCCTCTTTGTATGGAATGACAGCCGGTCTATGTAATGTCTGCCACTGCTACTACTCGCTATGAAATCCTGCACTGTTTGCCGTCTTTAATTTACGCCAAAGTGACGTCTTGCCAAGTTTGCACCAGAGTCATGCCCCAAAAGCTATGCCAAGTGTTTCCAGTCAGGGAGACGCTATAACCTGTGCCCAGGGTCGGGGTTCGTTCCATCAGTTCCCAAAGATTTTCACTTCACAAACTCTAGGACCAGCAGCAGCAGCAGCAGCCAGCCAGCGGTCAGGATTCCGAGCCAGGCCGATTTCATTCCTTATTTGCTCCTGTCTCGTGCATGCTGATTGAGAGAGAGAAAGACTCTATAGAGTGAGCCAGTGAAGCGCTTTGCAGAATGTGCAAAACCTGATCCGGGATTTGGAGCTACATGCATCAGTAGGTTGTTTAAGAGTAAGGGCATCATGGTCCAGAGAGAGCTCCGTCATGTGTGGACTACAATATGATAAGGTTTGTTCACAGAACAGAACAGGACAGTCACTGTGCCTTCGCTGGTGGAAAATGCAAAGCCAAGGAGGCAGGAGGCCGTCGTCGTTCATGGGCAAAACTTTTCGAGGCCACTGGTGTAAATCCAAAAGCAGATCTATTTTAGGCCGATGTTGGTTTGGGATGACGCTGCTGCCGATCATCATCATCGCAGGACGATCTTGTGTCGACGCTAGATTCAACAGAGACATAGAGAAAAGGGAGAGAGAAGTAGAGAGAGAGAGAGATAGAGGAAGAGAGAGAGAGAGAGAAACGGGGTTCCAGTGTTTGTTCCCGGCATGCTCCAAGATTAAAGAATTCCGAACAGTGATCATGTTTGGAAGGATGTCAGAGCAGTGGTGTGCTCTTAGATGTGTTGGTCAAGTACATCAATTCCATTCAGACTCTTTCTTTCCTCCATAAAGCTCAGAGCGACAGTGAAAATGTTTCTGAGCGAGCTTCTCACAGTTCAATCAGCTGATTACATCTGAAGTCAGAGTTATTCCGGAAATCAATGACATTGATGGTAGAAGTACCCCAAGAGTTATACTAAGCATTTCCGAACAGTGACCACTTTATCCTCTCTTTTTGGGAGTTTTAAATCTTCGAAAAAGCAAACAATAACCAGAACACCATAACTGCAAATCGAACTGTTTCATATTGTCTTAACGTATGCCGTCCCACTACCAGCACTGCTTCTACTCCCACTCTATGTTTCGCCTTCGCATCTGAGCACATAATGACGCACTTGCATTAGGGTCGATATCCAACTTTGGGAAAAGAAGGGCCCGATCGAGGAAAAATAGCCTTTCCAGCATGTGCGACATTTCACGCATGTCGCCCAAAAGTTGCCATGTACGCCCCGGTAGAAACGAAGTGGCATCGACATTCATCTGAATTTTTCTCGACACTACATCCACCGGACAGGCACCGTGGGAATCTCCAGTCGACATGGATTCAACACCCCAACCCCCAAGAGCGCAGATGTTACCATGCTTCGGTTCAGAACCTTTCCAGCATGTCCAGAAAGGTTCGAGCTCTTTAGGGCGAATTACGGACTGACCTTATCTGGAACACTGCTAGGCCGATGTTGCATTTGACCTTATCTGAAACACCGCTGCTTCTGGTGTGCAAGATTGATGCCTATTTGGCTCATCTTTGAACGCAACCACAACGACAAAATAGTAAACTTTCTCCGTCTGGAAGAGCGAACGAAGAGCGAAAGCGATGAAAATGCTCAAAACAAAAACTGTTGCCAGAAGAACCAGCTGCGAAAAGCGACCGGAACTGTATCATGCTTCAGTACCGAAGGAAAGAGAAAGCCCGGACAGAAACCATGGCCTTCACAGGTTTACTTCTTACAGTAATGAGTTGGATCCGGTCCCTGGGGTTCAGATCCAATCTTCGGGTGTTTATGTCCCACCAAGAATGTGCAGATGGGAAAGGCGTCATCAAATCTCCCATAATTTACGCTTCTTGAATATGACGGAACGAGAAGTGCATCCACGCACCCGACGATCAACTTGTTCTGCTATAGATTTGCCCCGAGGCCTGTTCGTGAATTTGTTTTTTATGTTATCTATGTTGAGATCTGCGAGCATTCATAAATGGTTAAGCTTCTCGCTTTTGCTTTCGACTTATTCAGATATGGTCAGCCCGCGGACTGACTGTATGTTGTCCCTGACAAACTGATCTTCCCGAAAGAGGAAACCGCTCTTTAAAGCCAAGGATACGCCACTTTAGGTGGTTCTGAAATTAAAATTAAAACACTTCACATGGGCTTCAACATGATTGAAAAGAACAATTCAAACCACTCGACGAACTTTCTCAGACATGGCAGATTCTCCTCATATAAAAGTATATAAAGGTTCTCACGAGAGAATGCTCCGATCCCCTCCCTCCGCTCCCTCGCCTTTCCTTCCCCATACTCGCTCTGTCCCGCGCCGTACCGCCGCTCCTTACGAGATCAGATGAAGAAGAGATGAAATTATTTTACACTCCCTCCCTCCTTCCCTCCCTCCCTCCCTCCATCGCCGGAAGAAGAGCTTAGATTTCACCTCGTACCTCCCTCCCTCCCTCCCTCCCTCCATCGCCGATTATCACAAGAGCAAACCGCTAATCGACTCTGTCACTCGGGCCTAATGCGCTCGACGATCTAGCTCGGCATAGGCTAACTTATGCTGGGGATTTTGGCAAAAGGCGCAGCGGCAGGCAGGCAGGCAGGCAGGCAGGCAGCTGCGGTCGTTGAGGGAGAGAAGCCCTCGAGGGCGATTCACCGCGAGGGAGTGACAGTACGGGCCGGCCTGCATGGCTCGGCCTGATAAATCATAAAGAGCTCAGACTTGTCTGAACGTCTCTCTCTCTCTCTTAGATAAAAGATTCTCCGCTTTACAGTTCAACACCCGTTGTTTACGTTCGTTCGAACTCTCGCCATTCCCCTTCGCGCCTCGCGTCCAGACAAACTCACCGTGAGCTCTCATATGAGCCAGCCAGCCCCAAGCCTCCGACATTTTTGTTTTCGGAGATCTCAATCATCCCTCGCGTGCACAAGTCTCCTATTACATATGGATAAAATAATTCAACGACAGGAGATAAAGGTTTTGCACATTGGCCAGTTTGCAAGGGAGGTAAGGGTGGTTTTAGTTTGTAGTTTTTTTTTCAACCCAATTCGAAAGCCTAATGCATACACATGTTGGCTACATGGAGATTTGATTTGACCTCATAGCTCGGGGCTGAGCTATGAGGGGCGTTAAAAAATGGCGTCAAGTCGAAGACGTAGAGAGTGATGCGAATGAGACGAAATGTCTATAGTACACTAAATATTTGGATGGATTAGAACGAGAGCTGATACATACAAGTGGAGAGAAAGAAAGAAAAGCGAGGGTGGGAAAAAAAAGGGTGCGATACTAATCTTGACAATTTCAACCTTTATTTTTTCATTGTCTATCCACTCGCAAAAAAGTGGATGGAAATACAGAAAGAAGATGATAAAGGCAGACAGTGGTAGTAGTAGTAGAAGAAGAAGTACAATTGCTAATAATCATGTAAAAGGGAGCACATGAGAGGTACTCAATAAATATGACACAAAGGAGAAAAGCAAAGCAGGAGCAGCCTGCGCGAGTCCCGAGACGGACGACGAGGACACAGACAAATATTTTGTGAGTATTTTATAAAGCAATGTGAGAATGAAATGAACATCACAAATATCTCACGACAAGCCTCTCAACAACATTCCCAAGAATATCGAATACTATCTTTAACTACCATCTTTTTAATGATTTTAATAGATGACGTTTGTAAGGCCACGTCATTTACAACACGTCCCGATTCCCGAAGCAATCCGCTCCCGCCGTCCCCGGTTGCCACCTCCCCCACCTCCTCTTCCCTTCCCTTCCCTTCCCCTCCCTTCGTTCCTCGTCCTCCTGCTCCGTCGCTCCGTCCGCCTCCGTCCTCGGCCCGGGAAGGAGATCTCTGTCGTTCGGTCCGCTGGGCCCTCGAGAGCGCCTCCTCCCGGCCGTCCGTCCCTACGCTGTCCTACCCTTGCCAGTCCTTGGGGAGGAACGGGTGCAGGGAGCGGCGGAGGACGACGTGGTCGCGACATGCTCGATGATAATTGGAAGGACGCCCAATGCGGTCGCGCCGAAGACATCATCTGCATGACATGAGATAAAAGGCTTGTCCTGTCCTCCAGACCAGACAATGCATAAGTCCTACCCTTGCTTTCTCAACCAATCTTTCGGCTCGGGGTTTTACTCGGGGTTTCCCAGCTTTCTCAACCTCAGCTTTTCGCCATCGTTCGTTCCATCGCCCTGTAATGGTGTCCTTTCCGAGCTAACTCTTTCTTACCTCCTCTTAAAGGGCCTTGTGTCCTTCGCTTTCCCCGCCCCAAGCACTCGTTCACCCAAATAATAATTAATTAATGATTGGAAAGACGCATGCATTAGGCATTATGGTGCCATACTCCTGCATGATATAGACCCTCCCTCCCTGCGGAGTCCGGTCGAGTCCGGTCCTATCCTCCTCCGCGCAAGGATAGCCCGAGAGCTCTAAGGTAGTCCGTCCCTACAAGAGTCCTACCAGAGTCCTACAAGCTGCATACCCCGCAGGTACGACCTTCCGTTACCCGGTCCGGTGACCTGAATTTATACATGACGACCGGAAGGAAAGTTTGTAGGGCGGCTGACGCTAGAGCAATAAGTGTCAGATCTACGCGAATTCGACACTCCGCCCCCCTTGACTTTTCTCCGCTCAGTCCTACCCTACCCTTCATCTCCCCCCTGACAGGACGCAGCCTCGGTCCTACCCTAATCCCCTTGACCTTAGCTGTCATCCCCTTGACTCTTCATTGTCCTACTCTACTCTACGGAGTGTACTCGTCCTCCTCCTCCTCCTCCTCCTCTTCCTCTGCGCCATTCTACCCTACCCTACCCTACCCTAACCCAACCTAACCTAGAGCCAACCCTAGGGCCCCGTCCCTCGCCTCGCCTCCCCTCGTCGTCGTCGTAGGGCTCGGCTTGTCCTGACGAGGAAATATTTCTGGCGCGGGGATGGAGTACTTTACAGAATGGACGGATGGACGGTCGGCAACGGAGAGAGGAGGGGCGGGGGTGGGCAAGTGTGCAAGAAAAGAGAAAAAGACAAATTCTGAGTCCTACCCTATCCGGGCGGCCGAGGTGGTGACCTAGGGCTGATGATGTGGTGCCGATGGACATGATAGGCAACACCCTGGTCCTCTGGCCTGGCGCAGAAATGATGCAGGCAGGCAGCCCCTTTGCCTGCTGTATGGACCGGACGGGCGGACATAGATTGAAGGAGAAGGAAAATTATTGCGCTGAATGCGGTTTGAAAAAGACACAAAAGACGATGCACCTAATCAGATCTTCCAATTCCATTTTTCTAGCATAAAATAAATATGCCGCTCCAGACTACTCGACAAGAATGCCATTTTTTCCAGCTCATAATGCCTCGAACCAGCGCTCCGGCACATGTTCACAGGCCAGCCGGGTAAAAATCCTAGCCCAAAAGGGAAAGCGGGGCGAGTTTCCCCCGCCCCCCGCCTGCCAAACATGGCTTTAACAGTATCGCGGGCCAATTTATTATTCCCTCGTATCCGCAGGCTCGAAGCGAATCGTGCTCCATGTGACATGTCATGTACAACTGATGGACTTCCTGGGCCCCTACTCCTCCTCTCCTCGCGCGAGGGCCTCAGGGCCTCAGAGCCTCAGAGCGCGCATTGAGACAACTGTCTGCTTCGGGGAGGAGCGACGGGGCGAGAGAGCGCGCCCGGCCATTGGGCATGCCATCGATCGCCTTCATGAATGACTCGCAGCACCCTCCTCCTGCGACATGGGCGATCGCAGCGATTGCCGCTTCTATCGAAGAGCACAAGAATATCGTGATCGACAAATCCGATACCCCAACTGTTACCCCCATGCAGATCACACAACTAGTTATGAAAGACGGCGTCTGCCTCAGGCTCCATGGATTGTTTACATTATCGACGCCGCTGTGTTCGCCAGTTGGTAATGTTGCGGTTTATTTCTTTTAATTTATACTGAGATCTAGCGAACAAATCTGAATGCCCGCGAGTCCTCGCTGTGACGATCTGGGGCCGACAATCGTAGTTCGAAGCGTATTTATTCTGAGGACGGGCATTTTGATGCATGGGTCGAAGCACCCGAGACACTAGTGAGTTGGTGAGACGGTGCGAGGCAGGGCCGGAGGACGATGATTCAGCACAATCATTCATCGCTTCTCCCCAAATACTTCGCCTTTCATGCGTTACCTCGGAGGGAATTTCTTACAACTGGATGAGTTGGAAAATACGCACCTCTTTTGGCCAGGTGAATGTGGCGGGGTACAAGCACTACCCAATTACTCCCCATTCTCTCCGACTGAGATGCAACGCACCCCTTGCTTATTTTTTTATTCTCAATGCCCATTAAGTCAGTCACTCAGATATGGTATATATTTAGTTACCATTACATTATTTCTTCCATAGTGAGTAGTTACAGTACTTGCCCCCCGCTGGATGCATATTTATGATGAATTCGTCCAACGTGCATATCTTATCCAGTGAAGTTAACTTCCCATTCGAATAATTGGGGGAATAATATTCATTTTATATTAAACATGATGCTTATGCATGCATCATGCCCTCTACTTGAGAAGGATGTTAAGTTTATCCTACTATTTGATTAGTTATGGATTTCGGAGTCCCCACGTAGCTCCCCCTCTTTGATTCTCTCCATCGAAACACTTTCGAAGGGCTAATGACTACATTATACACAATAAATTATTTTTTCACGTTGTACCTTTGTATTCAAGTGAGAAACTTCGGATTTATAATGGAGATGAAAGAAAATATACTATTTTTATAGTTAATCTCAAAAAAGAAAATTTTAAAACCACAAAAAAGCTTCCGGTTTATCATTTTACCTTCAAATTTCTAGTTCCCTAAGATATATCTGCAATATTTTGTGCACATTTGTATAAGGTTCATAATACTAGATGGAATGTGTCATAAAAATTTCATAAAAATCTTGATGACTTAAATCTATCAACTCAAAAAATATATGTGTATAAATAATTTTAAATAATTTTCATAGACTAAAAATATGAAAAAAGAAAAATCAATTCCTTATCTCAGATACTAAAAGATGTACGTCAATATATATGAAGACTTATTTTCGAATTTACTTAGATTCATCTGCATTTTTCAATAAGAATATAATTTTGATCACATGCAAAATATTAGAAAATACTTTGCACACTTATCATTTGTTCAAAAATTTGTAGTTGCGCAAGACAATACATCTGATATCAAAAAACGTAACAAATACATGCATCAACCTCTTTATAATTAGTTGACATGATATCATATTTGGAGGAGAATGATTGAAAATATTGAAAAAGAAATAAAATCTTCAAACAAACTTATTCTCATCATAATCTAAAAAAATAAAGATTTTCAATTTTTTGAAAGTCCATAAACAATTTTAAATTGTAATTTTGGAATTCAAAGAATTTTTTTTCTAAAAAATGCTTACAAATTTCATTGTTAAAAAATATTTTCTTAAAATTCAATATTTAAATTATCATGTAAATAATATTCTACATCATCATGAATTAATAATGAATTATAATACTAAATTCTTAAAACAAGGTTTTAGTGTAACGATTGGGTTGGAAACTTACCATAAATTTGTATATAATTAAGTATGAAAAATAGGTGTCAATCGTGATTTTCTGTATGATGAATTACTTTTCAAATTTAATGTACCAAAGATTGAGGATTTATGAAGCCAATCTCATATTTTAAGAAGAGAGTTGAGCCTTCAAAACGTATTTGAGTATCAGTATGTTGTTACTCGTCCCTTCAACTCTTACATCCAGCTTGATTTTTGTTACTACTATTTTAAAGGCATAGCGGAAGCTTGAACTCTTTCTATTCTTACTTGTACAACGAAGAACTTTACAAATGATTAATACAAGATTAGTTAATCACATAGAAATCAGATTGGAAGAAAAATGTAAGTATCCGATATCAATTACTTTTCTTAGAATTCAGTACAAAAACTATGCAACAATTGTAACTTCTTGAGGTTATATTTTCAAACGACATAAAGTGACAATCTCAAGGGTGATTGTACTTTTGGATTCCACTCTACTCTACTGAAAATTTCTGGAACAATTTCAGTCAACTATTCACACGTCTGATTGACTTGGGGTTCACTTTATTGAGAAATTAGTTGGAGGCTCTACTATACATTTGTCTATAACCGTGACTTACATTCAGGAAGCAAACCTTTCCTTTACGATAGTGGAGAGCGGTGATCAGTCTAACAACTATATGACTTAGAGCACGTTTCAGAGTAGCGCACATGATGCCTAAGTAATATCCCGTGTTTGCAGCTTGGTACTATTCTACCTGTAAGTTTTTGACCATACGTTAAGAAACGATATGATCTTATTTTTAACATTTTCCCCTTTGGGCAGTTTCCTCGCATGTGAATCTATAGTTTAGTAACTCAACATATTGTCATCTTGTTGGTTTCTTTAAGATGAGAATTCGTGTAGATTTATATGAGGGAAGTGGAGTGCAGTAAGTGAACGACATAGAAACATCCTGAAATAGAGGGAGAAAGAAGCTGAATAACAAAAGCCTTGGTGGATCCCTCGTTTACTTATTTTATACATCTAGTCACATATTGGTGACAATGATGAAGCCATAGATAGAAGGGAATCTGTCTCTCTTTCCGTATTGGGTTTAGCAAGTTCAAGGACGTTCTATAAGCAATTTTCTTCTTGGATGGTCACTGTCTGTGGGTATTAAACTTAACCGATGCTTTTTATCTTGTCATTAAGCTGAACAAAATCTGTGAAAATTAATGAAAGAAATGCAGAAAGATGGGATAACCATATTTTTCTCCGCTTCACTGAGGACCTCGTATACTTTTGTACTCTCCTGTGTACTTTCCTTAGATAGAGTGAATGAGTTTTACCTACATCAATAAATGAAAAAAATTCAACGATAAATTATAATATTGTTTATGCTTGTGCCAAATGATGGAATGAAGTAGGTGGACTTACACACAAGAAGAACTGCACCTAGTTTGTAGGAGGACGCAGAGTGGAATTTTTGCAGCCGCTTTGCTCGAGAGTCAAAGAGATTTGACACAATGCCAGGATCTGGTTGGCTAGGTGTTTAAATAGAATATTGTTATATCTGTCTTTTATCCTGGCGCATGAAATCCTCACATAAAGCTGCTGTATGTGTTGTTTGGGGTGGCATCTGCGGCAGGGAGAAACAGAAAACAAATCATTTTGTTTCTCCGCTGCCGAAGATGCTACCCCCGATAAGAAGTAAAATAGAAATATAAAAACTAAAGTTGTCTGGGTCTAAAGATGTTTTATTTTCAGTATTTTTAAAGAGTCTCTGTCCTCTGTTCGAAAGTTATGTTGCTCAAATCTGAGTACATCTGACATAAGGATTTTAAGACGCTGATTTTCTGCCCACTTAAGCATCAGGTGAACTTATTCTGTGAGTCAAAATGTATGTTTACAATGCAGGCATGATAGCATTTTTAGATCAAATTTTTCTAAGTGATTAATTGTGCCATAGTTCTAACTTTAAACAATTAAATCTAGTAAATTAGTAAATAGGGAGCTGTTAGTAAAAAGGATATTTTCAACTCTTTAAAAGTCGGCATGTTTGTGATTCTCTGATAATACAGACTAATCCAACGGATCAGTTCATGAGAAGAACAGGGACAGAAAGTGACTCCAAGGAACGAAACACTGTAAGCACTGTTATTATTTCCGAACGTGGACGTAAAATCAGACGTAGTCTACTTTGTGAGTCGACATTAATTCAGACTTATGCAGCAGTGCACTCTTATAGCCCGTACTTTTATGGAGAGCCACTAGTAGGTTACCGTATATTGTACTCAAGTCAAGTTTATGACCCAACATGTTGATAATTGCGTGCAAATGGCAGACTTTGCCTTCACTTCAACATCAATTGCTAGTTCTTCTCGGTGCTAATCTAGCAAATCCCGAAATAGCACGCTCATTCTATTGCAATTACGGGCCTTCCGCTGTATAAAAATCACCTACTTGTACAGTTTCCTCTCGGTGTTGATCGTGTTATCCATGCTTTGCTCCATAAAGCACCAGATTTGATTCAGTCGGTGAAATGTGATGGCTGCGATTGAGAGTTGGCTTATCTGATTGGAATCATTGAAACAATCTCCAGAGATAAATTTCTTTGAAGCACGTTTTAATTTTTTCACATTAGTTTCAAGTCAAACTAATGTGAAACTATTCATGTGTTTACCTTACAGATTGACCTTATTCCAACATTAGCACCTGTATCCCAAATTGTTAGACAATGAGGTCTTTGTAAATTCAATTTATGAATTTATCTAATTTATCTTGGGTGACAAGGATTTCGGGGGTCATTGTTACGAAATGATTCTTGTTTTGGTCGCATTTGGATATCCGGACTGTGGATTATAGTTTTGACAGCAGTGGTCGGAGAGGTACCTAATTGAATACTTAATAAACTACCTCGTTCATCTGCTAAGGCAAGAAAGATTCCATCAGAATCGCAATAAGTGACATAACCTCCGCGCTCCGAATCTCACTTAGAACTTCCAAACAAAAATAAGGGAAAACGGAAGAATTCTGGTGGTAGCATTGATGCTCATGGCGGGAGCACACTTGGCCTCGTCCTCTTTCGTTGACGTGCCAGAGATTCCAGAGATTCGCATGTTGCTTTTGGACAAATTCCTGCCCGCCCTTAAATGTGTCCAGCAGTTTGACCACGAGACTTGTCTTTCATTTTCATGGATCTCCCTACGCAGGCAGGTTCATAGGATTCTCATCCGGGAAATTCATTTGAGCTTAGAGCAAATAATCACTCAATCACTCTTCGGCGTCATGATGAGACAGTGACAACTTGACTCACTCACCGCTTCGCCATTCATTGCATTTGGCCTCTCCACGGTCAAATGAGAGTGCCACAACAATGGCCAATGGCGACGAGATATGATAAAGATGGCTCATAAAATCTCAGACTCAAGTCGACATCTTAACTTCATCATGCTTCTTCCGTTTCTAGCCTCCGGGCCGAGATTAAAGCCCAATAGAAAATTAGAGGCATTTCAAAGTCTTAAAGAGGGGCAGTCGTTGACGTACTCCGTTGAAATATTCATCCATTCTTAAATGGGCCTATTTGCTCTATGTTGTATGAATTCTGTCTAGAGTCTAGAAGGCCCAAAGAAGGTACTGTAACATGTGAGTGGAACATAAAGGGCAAGAGATGAGACATGGATAAAAGGGGCGTCAGCTTTAATGGGAATTTTACAGCATCAAGATAAAACATGGGAACCGAAAGGGAGCGAGCGAGCGAGGCATGGTGGTGGATAGATAGGCATGCTCGAAAAGATTATTGTCTCCCCCTTTATCCGTCGTGTTCATGAACCGAAAACCAGACACAACGAATCCATGTTTCTGTCGCTGGTTCCGGATCTGGTTCTTGTGCAGTTCTTGTAGCATGAAAGCTGCTGCTGCTCGCGATCCTCATGTTGTTGGTTAAAATCCTCTCGTACTCTGTGAAAGGGGAATATATGGTAATCATGAAAATGTATACTCTCGATTATTCTAAACCATAGTTCAGTATAAGCGGACGTGGACTATGCAAACCTTCCAGGTAACGTGAATATAGTTGACAAGAAGACGAGGGCAAAAGCCAGTTCCTGCTCTTCATGATTGAAGAGGTTTGTATTTTTCGTTTGGAGTCTCCCGGGGTGGAAGTGCATGCAGGAAATCTCACACAACGACATGTTCTACCGTTTCACTGTTTTATTTCTAGGCCATGTTTGATGTGCTATGTCATGTTTATCCTATCGTTTATCGTGCACGAAATCTTACCTATATGTGGTCGTGATTCGGATATTCTCATGCATAATAAGTTTATCAGTTGCAACGCTAGTTGAACGTAAGAAACGCTCACGAAATATGTGAACCCCAATCCAGAGATACGTCAATAGGACGCAAGGAATGATCACACCCAAATCCTTGTCTACCATTTGATAAACCATCATCGTACATATTACAAAAACAGACTCCTCTGATATCATGAAACTTGTTTGTCTTGACTACGAACGAGACGAAAAGGGAGCAAAAGAAAACAAAACAAGTCCTCCGCAACTTCTTTCCCTTCGGGGATCATGAAGTGGATTTTCCATTGCTTTGTATCTTAGTGGCAGAGAATATAGGGCTATTGATTGCCTATTTGATACGAAGCGTTTCCCTTCGATCATAAGGCCAAACAAAAAAGAGACGTATCATCACAAACTTGAGTGACAAGGGTGCCAAGTGTATAGGAGAACGATGTGAAGACCTGATCGACTCGTGCAATGAAGAAATTGAACGTAAAGCAGGAGCTAGACATTGATGAGAAATATGTCCTACGGCGATATCTCAAGTAGATCAAAGTAGGATCTGAATATTCTCCAAACTTCATATTAGATATGTCACATCTGAATAAATATCATGTATACTACACTAGGGAATGTGCAAACCAAGGGAGCTTGGGTGTAGAATTGATGATTCCAGTATCTGAGATGCTTTCTACATGTTACCCAAGTCATTTACCAGGACCTCTAGTTAAACACAATTGATAAGCCAGCTCCTCGTAACATACTCATGAGCAAGTACGAAGGGTTGGCTTTTTTATGCCGAGTCGATTTTAGGTTAATGGTCCGCAAGGCCACAACATCGACATTTCTCGCTGCATGTCGTTCGGAATCACCAGGATGGAGACCGTTTCAGTTCAAGTTCTCGTTTGTGCAAGTTGCCCAATGCCAGATCCAGAGGCAGAAAGTGCAAAGTGTGAGGCGGTGTGTACAAGTGGTGTGCGGCCAGACCCAAAAGGTGTGTCGTTATTATTTAAGGTGGACCGATAAAAAACACTACATTAGATCAGAGATTTACTATCATTTGTTGGGCACACGCAAATCCTGAGCTTCGTGGAGGGGAAAGAGAAGAGCAGAGGAAAGAAAAGCTTTTGACTCGCGCGGCTCGCCCACCTGCATCTGCAGGCTGAACCAAAAAGGGACTTGGTCCCGCTCGTTCGCTTGCTCGGAGAATGGTAGCTCGAGTTGGAGAAAGAGATGAGCTACACGAATGTCGATTTGGTGGAGCCAAGAGGGAGCGAGGGAGGGGAGGGGAGGGGAGAGAGGGAGAGAGGGAGAGAGAGAGAGAGAGAGAGAGAGAGGAAGGGGTGGACCCACCATGGAGACAGGAATTAAAAGGAGCCAACAAATTTTCAAAAGCTTAATAAAGCAGGAAGTGAGGTGAGGAGGGAATGTTGAGGGAAGTACGCTGAAATCGTCTGGGCGGAGGAGATTCACAAGTTGGAGATCAGTTGAACCGTTGGGGAAAGGGGAGCGAGGGGGGGATGGGGGGGATTTTACAACAGCTACGAGTTCACATGTCTTGAAGAAGGGCCCATGAGAAGAAGGAGGAGGACGGGGGGAGGAAGGGAGAGGGGAGAGGGGAGAAGGGGGGAGGGTAATAACGATAACTGCTGCGAGATCTACCGCAGCTGCACCTGCTGCTCACTTCTTTATTGCGAGAAAGCGAGGAATTCATAACATGGGATGGGAAGATGCCGCAAGCGTAGCGCATCCTTGAAAAGATAGCAGGCTGACGCAGCGGGTGGGGCCCGGGCGAGCAAGTCAGGCAATTAGAACTTTAAATATCGCGCATCGAAGAGCGTGCACAAGATGAGAGCCACTTACAGAAGAGACAAAGCTTCTCTCATATCTTCCAAACAAAGCGTACCGCAGTATCAGGAGTGGGGGACACAATGATCCATATACCATACCCTCTCCCGCTCTGCGGGTGTGGTAATGATCAGTCTATATCACTCAGATTCATGCTAACGGCACTTTTGACCTGTAGGTGGCAAGCTTTGGACGTTTCGTTCGCTTTAGACAGTGCAATGATCCGATCCATTGCGTTTTGTTGGTTTCCTTCGAAACAAACCTCTCATGCTCCACAGAAACTGCCAAGCCGAGCTCGAGAAGGAGTGGTACTCGGCCCGCCCCTCCACTTGCACCAGATCACACACAGCCACAGGCCTCCATCCCTCCGTCCGACGTTTAACTAATCTTCTCGATAATAACTCTGAGAGAAAAGTCAGTGCTCGCGGCGTCGTTGCTCTCTCGACAAGAGATTATTGCAAGGCAGGCAACGTGAGCTCGAGCTCGCTCTGTCGTGAATCCGTGATTACGAGCACCAGCAGAAGGGGTAAAGACGAGAGTGGGAATAATGCCAAGTGCGCCAAATATGGCGACAGCGCGGGTCGCGTGGGTGTCAGACGATCCACATTCCACAGGAGTCGGAAGAGAGAGAAGGAGAAGGAGAAGCAGAAGCAGAAAGAGAGTGAGAATGAAAGAGAGATTATTCAAGATGAGACAAGGGTTCTCAAATTTTATTTCTCCAGAACAAAATACAAGCCGCGTTTGTGGAAACACACTGTGCCAAAGTAGCCAAATGGCGAAGGCCCGTCTTGAATTAAAAGAGGCGTGCCAAGCCAACGATAGATTCATTACAGTGTTTTGTACCTAATCTGGCTACCAGGACTTCGGAAGTCTATCTCTGCAAGTGACAGAAGCCATCTACCAAAATGCTCGAGCACTTGCACAACAATACGTTGCATCTTCCCAACAGAAACTACTAAAAGGACTGAGTGATCAGGGGAACACTACGCCGGTATGCACTCATCAAGTCGTCTAGAGTCGGGATCATCATATGGCGGACTTCATGAAGAGCTAGTACAACAATTTAAGGAAAAATCTCTATGCATGTAACTGACAAGTGTACCTCTTCTCCATCTTCTTCTTCTCCATCTGTCTCTAAAGAGTTCATCAGCAGCAGCGATGTGAAACTGGCTGAGACTCTGCACGTGTAGTGTATGATTTGTTGCGGTCACTTGTCCCACCATCAGCACAGAGTATCATCTCCCAGCTCACAGAAAGGCAGACTTTCGCAAGAAGAAAAATTTTCGAGGCAGTCTATACAAATGTGAATGGGGTTTCCAATTGTTTTGACATGATCAACAAAGTAATAGTACATGACCAGAGTGACCGCTTTGAAGATAGTGTACATTGGGCCCTTGGGAAGGAAGCCCCAAAGGATATTATTTGTCTGGCCTTGGGGCCATGGTTGTAACAATCACCCCACCTCGCCCCCTCTCCCCCTTGGATCTCTTCTCAGACATGCGCTTCAAGGGTCCTGGCGGACTACCCACGGGGAAAAGGGAGGCCATGATACTCATCATCATCCCGATCATCCCGATCCTGCAGGCCCAACATGGTGGAATAACGGTTGCCAATTAGCAACGCCTTCACAAGTTTGGCTTCTGCGAGTTACACTACTTCCCTCTCATCTCAGCTCACTCCACTCCTAGACAGTCTTCACTCTCGGCCAGCACCTCCCCTCTCCTCTCCTCTCCTCTCTGCAACACAATGAATCAAGTAAATTGGACCGAAAAAAGTGAAGGAAAAAAAAGTTAACGAAGAAGATAAACGATTTCTGGACTATCACAATCTCTTCTCTAAGCCAGCGCATTCAGCAGTAGCTCACCCACTCGGAAAAACTACGGGATCTGACTGATTGCCATGGATTCGCGAGGATCCACGCGAGAACATCGAGTTTGGCCAGGACGGCGAGGTCGGGGAATATACACAGAGGGCGACACAGACAGAGGGGACTCGAATCTGCTGCTGGGTCGATTTGTTCGGCTCAGATTTGGATTTCGGAGTGAGAGAGAGAGAGAGAGAGAGAGAGAGGGATCTCCTGTCGTGGGGACACAGAACGGGGAAGGGGACAAAGTGTGGAGTGCAGAACTGGTCGAGGTAACAACGAGTCAAGCCCGACAACCAACCCTCGATCATGCTCGAGCGTTCGTTGGGCAAGCAGTGGAGTGTACAAGCACAGCAGAAGTAGTAGTAGTAGTAGTATCGGACACCGAGTGAAGATGATGATGATTGGTGATGATGATGATGATGAAGGCGGAAGTATCAGATTGGACAATTTCGTGGACAGTGACTGCCTGTCGGAGCTACTACGAGGAGAGGTGGCTGGATCCGGTGACAAGCACGGAGCTAGAACGAAGATTCTGCTCACAAGTTATCCCCCCATTGGGCTCAGACTTGATAGTGCGCGGACTGGAGCCACTACTGCTCGAATCAGAGAAGGAGCCAAAGGTTGCTTTCTGTAGGACGCCGGTGGGTGATGCCATGCGTGGGCTGTCCCGCGGGCTGCTGTCCCATCCATCACAAAGCAAATTAAGGCATGAGCTTTTGCCCCCGCCGCGCGGGGTGCTGGACTGCAGCACTTCTGCTAAAGGCCCACCCACAGGTGTTTCCCAGGTGATGGGAATCCAAGGGGGCTGCCGGTGCCGATCCTCATTCATTCCCAGGCCCATCCCAACACCGAGCCCCATGTGGGTGGGATCAGTTCCGAGATGGTCTTCTTCTCCCGCCCTGGACATAGAGAGCTTCAAGGGTGAGAGAGATAACTTGCCTCGCGGTGGACTGGCATTGGAGGTGGGGAAGTCTGAAGAAGTCACGGGAATAGAGATGGACAGCTGAGTGGTGGAGCCATTGCTGCGATTGGACCTCTCCTCTTCCACATCCGACCACGAGAGCGCCGACGGATCCCGCGGCCTCGGCCAGTCATCAAAAAAATGGCGCAGCGGCTGCCCCTCGGGCTCGCGCACCACGCTCACAGCCTCCACAGCGCCGTACCCATTGCTCAGGAACGAATGCTGTTGTTGTTGCTGCATGCTGATGTTCACCTGGCTCGTCTCGGGCATGAGCCCGAAGTCCTGCCCTCCCAGCAGCGTCCGCATTTGGGGCGTGGTGTAGTGCAGCAGCGAGCTGCTGTTGCCCGATTTCGGCTGGGGCGCCGGCGGCACCTTGCTCGACAGCGCTTGCCACGAGTGGTTCACGGACGACAGCCGCGACAAATTGCTCATCGACGGCGAATCCTGGCCCAGCCCCCTCGCGCTGCCCGACGTCTCCGAGAACAGCATCTGCTCGGGCCCCATGCCCAAATCCGATTTGTTCATCCCATTCAGATACCTGCGCACAAGCACGTCAGTGAGCAATATAATCCATCTCCCGCCCCTCTACTCGAGTGCCAGAATCCAACACTCCCCGTCCCCTCAATCCATCCATCATCCATCATTCACCTCCCCCAACAACCTCCTCACGAAGCTCCGTACAGAATCTTGCTTAGTGGTACCTGTAATCTTTATTGCCCAGGGCCGACGCCCCGGACGCTGATTGCAGCGGCAGCTGGAATTGCGACCCCGAGGAATTCGACGTTCCCGACGTGCCGATGGAAATCCCCCCGGCCCCGCTGCCCGAGTGATTGCTGCCAAAGCTCTTCATCCCCAGGCTTTGGTGCTGTTGCTGCTGCTGCTGCTGTTGTTGTTGTTGCTGCTGCTGCTGCTGCTGGCCCCCTCCGTGCTGAGAGGACGCAGAGATGGTGGGTGAGAGGTTGCTGTGGCCCAGGCTCGAGCCCCCGGACCCCGGAACCGATCTGTTGGTCGTCACGCTCGACGAATTCGCTGCGGCCGACGAGGCCGTGGCGGCCGGAGAGGTGGATGTGGCTTGCCCGTCCGTGGGCTTCCTCGACCGATGTCGCCCTCGGTGCATGTGTCTCTCGCAGTACTTCTGATCGGGCACCACGTCGCGCGAGCATCGCCATTTCTTCCCGTCCGTCCGTCGGCATCGCCCGGGCTCGGGGTCTGCATTGCTCGCCACTCCCAGATGGAATGTGCCCCATCCCACTGCACCAGCCAAACCAACCACACACAATAATATCAGAGAGGGTCCCCAATTCCCCAACATCGATCCTACTCACTCCCCCATAGCTGGTCCGCCCTGACCACTGACAGTCTGAGAGCCGGATAAAACCCTGACATTGCGAGTCCAGGCGTCGTTCCCATCGCGGGAAGACGAAATGTGGGTAGAGCGACCGACGAGCATGAAAGACAGAAGCGCAGCGAGAGTGCGCGAGAGAGATTCGCGAGCTGCTTACTGTTGGTGGCGTGGTGCGAGGCGGGCGTCAGCCCGTTCATGGCCGCCACGCTCTTGCGGATGGGATTCAGTAGATCCGGCGGAACATTGACGCCCGCCATCATGTACTTGAAAATGAGGGCCTGGTGCTCGAGCTCGGCCCACTGCCCCGTCGTGAAGGGCGCGCGAGCGCTGGAAATGTTCTGCATACTCATGTGGCCCACTCCTTCGCGGCCCATGTTCAGAGAATTTCCTGCGGGTCACCACAAACGCACACGAAACAAAATCAGTCCACGCGACCCAAACTCACACTCTCGACTGCTACATGCGGGGAGACTGAGCGGGGCCATTCATGAACTTCCCTCGGGGGGAGAGAGAGAGAGAGAGAGAGAGATAGAGAGAGAGAGGGCATGCTTCGCACATGGGCCCGCATTGCTGTCAGCAGCTCGGCCGGGGCCGATCAAGTGGAGCAGGACGGGAGAGTCCTTGCAGCAGTGGCCAGTTCGGTCGCATGCAGAATGCAGACGAAAGGTCGGGAAGATGATGAAGATGATGATGATGAGCAGCAGCAGCAGCAGCAGCAGCTGTGCCGTCATGTACGAGCTCATCACAATGTAGCTAGACTCTATCAAAACCCCACGACAATCGACTGGAAAACCCCACAGTACGAGCATTTTCCAAGAATTGGACAGCTTGACCGCCGCTGCCTTGCGCGGGGAGTGGGGGAGAGCTCGAGCTCGCCCCACGGCACACTGACTCTCAAGGCATAATAACAATTTCAAGAAGCTCGCGATGCATGCAAATTGGTCACGGGCGACGCAATCCCAGAGGGAGGCGAGGGCACAGACTTCGCGCCGGGGCGTGCATTTGAACACGTCCATGGAGTGCATAGAGCTCGTGGAGGAGGAGGGAGGTCAGTAAGCGTACCAGCAGGTTTGTAATGGTAGGACTGATGATGGTAGGACAAGGGCGAGCGGCCGGGCTGCTGAGCTCCGGGGTAGGCAGGAGCAGACACCACAGAATCTGAGCGCATGAGCTGGCGAGAATCAGAAACCACGGTTGCATCGCTGCCGAGCAGGGCGCCATCTGAGGCGCAAGAGTTGGTAGGTGAGCATCCCAAGCGCCCATCCGAGACGACTGAGTTGCTCCGAACGAGCGAGGCACCGGGGCTGCCGCTGCTCATGTGCATTTTCAGATCCGACTGCCGGCAAGAAAAGGAATCCGTACGAGCGAGCTTGAGGGGACCTCGACGGTCATCGCCTCCGCCTCGCCCATCCAAGTCCATCTCGGATCGGCACTGCTTCAGCGGATTTAGGCCTGGCGACATGGACCCCACGGATGTAGGAGGCATATTGTGGTGGCTGGGCATTCGTGAGCGATGATGATTGTCTGTGAGGTCCGACGACAGTGAGGACAGCGGGCGCTCGCCGAAACCCAACGCACTGCTTGTGAGCCCGGCTGTGGCTGCAGCGGAGCTGTGTGAGAAGTCCATATAATAAAGCCAGTCGCAACCTGCGTCTCTAGTCTACTATAGCCCCCGTGCTGCCAGCCCCACTGCCCATCCACACTGAAGCTTGTGCAAATTGACGCTCGACCTTCTTCTTCTTCTCGGACTGCGAGTGATCGACTGGAGAGCAAATGTGCGGGAATTCTCAGTCACCCTGTGTCGCCTTTCTAGCTATCCCTCCTGCCTCAAACTGCACGACGGCGAGTGAAATGTGTACCTCCTTGTAGCATGCAGTCACAGCTCGGTCGTCGGTCAGGCAATGCCAAGGTGCGAGGTGCTGCACAATGATGATGATGGAGGCGGCGACAATGCTGCTGCTGCCTGCTGATGCTCGCACCAATCAAAACTCCGAGACCCAACCAGCCCAGCCGGTGCCGCCGTAGCTAATGGGAGGGCAGCCCAGCACAACCCCCTCCCCACATCCGGCTCAACGTTGTTGCGACACGAGGAATGATCCGTGGGTGCAAACAATTGCAGACTAGATTTTTCGGAGCATCTGATATCGAGAGGCCAGCGGGGGTTCCGAGGCGAGCTCAGCTGGAGCTATGGGGAGGGAGGGAGGGAGGGAGGGAGGGTCCGACCGTCAGCCGGGAGATAATCGCACCCGAGTCACAGCTCAGAAGGAGCAGGCGAGTGAATTCGCGACCCCGTCGACCTCGCGCAGCTAAGCCGAGCTCGCAGGCTCACTGTCGAGGGGCGACGCGACCTCGCACACCTGCCTCGGTGCACAATGTATATCGTTCCTCCTTCGTATTTCGGTTTCGTCGTTCCTGCGTTTCGAATTCATCCACGGGGTCAAGAAACTCGCCACACACGCACCCCGCACGCTTTCGGAAATTTTCCTGTGATTCGAACGCGTTGGGGGCAAGGCAGCGAGCGAGAGAGGGAGTGAGTTCGCACAGTTTTCGACGTTTATGTCACCGCTGCTTTTCAGTGACACAGTGGTAGTAGTAAAGGACGAGCCGACACTCCTGTCGATTTTGCTCCGAGCTTCTTCTTCTTCGACTCTGAGCAAGTTTCGGGGCAGACTGACTCCAGTACTGGTGGCTGACTAGCTTCTCTCGAGGAGAATGAACCGAACCCAGCACTCTACTACTCTTCTCGTCGACTCCACACTCTCACTCACATGTCCTCACTCCACTGAGCTGGAGAGGGCTCAGAGAGAGGTCGAAGTGAGAGAAAAGAAGATCACTCGAAGTCGGCGCAGAGCTCTTAAGTCTCAGGAGCAGGCAGACGCTACTGACTGACGACACAGCCCCCGGCCAGCGTAGAAGAAGGGAAAGGTTGGGTCTGAGCGAGGGAGGAGAGAGAGAGAGAGAGAGAGAGAGACCAGGACCAGGTCCCAGGAAGGGGAGAAGAGGGAGAGAGAGGAGAGGAAGGAATGGAGAACAGAAAGAGTTGCTGCCATTGGGGGGGTATAATATGTAATAAAGCTGTGCTGTGCTGTGCTGTGCGGCTCAAGGGTCGGGTGGGGGTGGGGTGGCTCGGGCCGGGTCGAGTCAGGTCAGGTCGGGTCGGGTCAAGCTGGGCTTCTGGGACTGGAGAAGGAAGGATACAGACACAGGCGCGCATCTCCTCGTAGAAGTACAACGCTACTCTGGCTTCTGCCTCTTCTTCTCCCTCCTCGTGTGTAGATATGTCCATGGAGCAGCTGCAGGACCAGCAGCAGAAGCTCTCGTGTACTTAGCCAACTGTGGAGGGAGTGAGGAAGGAAGGAAGGAGGGGGTTTCGATCTTCCAAGCCGACGACGACGACGACAACCTGCTTATGGCATGCCCTATGCCACGTGAGGCCGCTGTACAAGCCATTTCTCGCCATCACCACTACCACACTACTCCTGCTGCTGCAGCTGCAGCAGCAACAAGGAAGAGGTGGGGGGGAAGAATTCTGCAAGTATCTCTCACGTCGCGCATTGAAACGCCGGCGGTTCCCATATCCGATAGTCGACAAAAGAAATAACCGGCGCGGAGCCCCGAGTTTGTACCGTATCTCAGTCCGCCCCGCCTCGGAGCAGTACTGTCGATGCAGCAGCACTCGCTTTATTATTCATAATATGGCGAGCTTGGGGATCAAACCCATGTTTGTCGCTCGAGCTGGTGGAGCTTGTACTGACAGACATTACCCTCTAGCTCTACGTAGCAGAAGGCGAAATGCCAAAAGCGGATATACATATGTTATGTACATTGGTTACTGCCTTTCCAGATTTAATGTTTGTCTTTTTGGCTAACACATTTCCAAGCCAGTCAAACGCTGCCACACCGCTGGGGTCCCGGAATGATTAGCCCCCCCCTCCGCCCCCGGCCCCCAGCCTCTGCTTTTTACAGATTTCGATTTTAGTTTCCTCCCAAGCTCAAGAAAAACCTCGAGAAGAAAATCTCCCACTGTACTGCCAAAGCGTTAGATTGTCAGTTTCGGTGCCCGACTTTAAATATCAGAAACATTTGCGTGATGTTGTCGATGTACAGGTTGCGAGCAGATGCTAAGGTAGAATGTTTGTTCGAGCTGGAATCTACACGACCTTTAGCGAAAAGCCGAAAAGGTAGATGAAACAACCATTCTATCCGACCGCCTCACCCCAAACACTGCTCTCTCTCTCTCTCTGTGTGCCTGAAAGAGACATATATTATATTGCCCTCCGCATAAAACAACCTCTTTGCATGCTAAACCCCACGGCTTCACGATACAAAACCTGACTTTCATGTCGTAGTGAGTCAACGACATTAGTCCTAATATCGATATTGGATCGAGTTGCGCCCGCTTTCAAGGGTGCAAGAGGAGGTTGCTCGGCCGCCACCTCCGATGTTTTGAAGCGTCATTGCCAACCAAGAAATTCTAGAAAATAAAAATATATATATTGAAGTGTTGAGGACTTCGATTTATTCAAGATGTAAAGTCCTTTCCCTGATCATACATGATTAAACACACCAACGAAAAGTCTTTTTTCTTGTCATTTTGGTTCATAGCACTGTAACAATTTCTTTTCAGCGTAGAACGGATATGAACTTTTTCCCCTTTTACATGGAAGATTCTATCCTGTCTGTTGAAAGCCCACAAATATTCTTTCATTTTTTGTATAATAAATATACATGTGAATGTGCACTCAATCTTCTCGTTTATCATCTCCAACTATTCAGATTCCGTTCATGCTTACAAGAGTTTCTGGCGCCTTGTAATCATCCCTTGCATAATCCAATCATTTACCTATCCTTCCCCTTAAAAGATAAGCAGATATATAGAATTCTTCAGAGGTGTCTATATCAATTAATTGATGCTGATAATGAAAGACAAGAAAAAACGTCAATCTGAAAGAACCTCGAAATTAATGTCATTTTATTTTTTCCATGTTATTCCAGGCCCGTCTGGACACCATCTGAAAGTAAAATTAAAATATCATGGAGATAGATCAAAAGTCAAGTTCCGTTCTCATCTCAAGTATTTCTTTATATTAATCTCTTTTCATTTAGTCAGGCAAGTTATACAATAAGACAACCAATAAATCGTCCGAAGAATCAAGTTGATAATGTCTCTTTCATCACGAATGCTACATTCTACCAATCTCGCAATCATTCTTTTGGGGAACTCAAAAGGCCCCGGCATCTTTCCTTTCCTCCTCACCGATCCCCTTAACTATTTCCATGTTCATAAATTTGTTTTAACTGACCCTTCAATTGTTTCAGATTAAATATAGTTAGGCCCATCTTCCGCGGGTTATAAAATAGGGCAAGATTCTCTTCTCTCCCCCGAAGAGCTCCCTCGGATTTTTAAGGATTTATGATCTTTAATGGGCAGCAGTGGAACAATGATGAGCTTAAGATGGAGAACACCGGCTTATAAAAGTGTGCTCATAAGTAACACATAAGATGGATCGAATTCACCCAAGACGTGCCAGTATGAGGAGTAGTCTCTCACTAATCATTTCTATAAAAGTCCTTGAGAATATGTGACAAATATTAACAAAGGTAGTCATAACGTTGCCATTACAATTTGTGCGCCCCTAGGAAATGTTGAATTATGGTGCGAAGGCGAAAATGAACGAAGGCTTCTGTAGAGGCGAGCTTTTCTGCAGATTAACTGGGCAACAAAGCCTAAATTATTGATAAACCAATCATTCTAGAAAGGAGTAACCTGGCGCAGAGCCTAAGCGACTATCGGTACGCAAAACGGCGTATACATGAAAAGATGGCCGGGCCCGAGCTCGGAAGGCGTCCGGGGCGGGGGCGGGGCGGGCCCGGGCTCCGGACCAGAGCAGGCTCTCGCGTGTGCTCCCGTCGCCACCGTCAGAACAAAATGCCGGGTCGGGTAGCCGAAATCTCCGACGCCGGTCAGCAGGCAACCCACGAGCGGGCCCGCGAGGGTACACCATCCCACGTACCGGACTCCCCAGACAGGTTTTAGATCTCGGATCCCGGTCAGCATCTACAAAACACCGGCGGGCCCGCGTGAGGCGTTTACGGACCGGACATGCTGGAATGAAGATAAGGTCACGGGCCCGGTTCTCGGGCCCGCCGCGACGCTCTCCCGGTACGCAGGGGCGGCTTACGCCCGATTCCCCAAAGTAATCATGGGCAGCCGGGCTCGCCCCGGTGGGCCCGCGCTGGCCGCAGACCCGGTGGCGGGCGGGCTGGCGGGTGGCAAATCGCCGGTCCCGTCGACTCTGCGAACCAAATGCTGGTTCGAGATCTCCGGGCCCGGTCAGAGGAGATCACCAGCGCGCGCGGGCCCACGGACACCGCTAACGGAGTGTACACTTGGGCGCATACAGAGGGCTCCAGGTCCCAGGCGGGCATACCGTATCTGGCGGACCAGGGCAGAGTATCTGCCTGGGGAGGTCGCTCGCCGGCGCCGGGACCTATGAGGCCGGTCGGAAAGATGATTATCGATGATTAGCGCCGAGTAGGAGAGGCGTCAGAGCGGCCCTTATGAGGGCGCGCATCAGTACCGAAGGCGCTCTTTATCGTCCCATGTGTATAAAATATCCAGGTCGAGTCGCGTGTTCGCGAGGTCGCGCTAATTGGCGAGGCCCGGATAATATAAAATCCCCGTCGCGATCCGTCGGGGGCCCTGACACGGCGTGCTCGCTCGCCATAGGCGGCCCGCCGTGGGGTCCGGCCCGGTCGCGGTCATAGAGTCTGCGACGGCTCTGAAAGGTGGTCATCCCACCAGGTTCTGAGTCGTCTGACGCCCCCCCCTCCCTGACACCTTTGTCTCCTGTCCTTCCACGGCGGTCCTCTTGCGGGACTAGCGAGAAGTCCGTGAAGCAGAATGCATCAGTCACGGTCCAGTCCCAATCGTCGTCCTGTCCTGTCACAGGACGGCTGGCAGGTGCAGGCAGGCACAGGCAGAAAGGCCAGGCTCGCAGTCAGGCAGGCCCTCGGCGAGGACACGAAGCGTAGGGCAAGCAGGCACGCAGGCGCCAATCTACGTACTCCTCTCTGGGGGGCTCGGTCACGGCGTCTGCGGTATTGGTATTAGTTGGGGCATATCTGGCAACCGGGATTTGACCACCGGGGCAGGGCTCTTAACTCTGGGGGGCTTGTGGTGGTTTCCTGGCGAGAGAGTGGAGTAGAGGACTGTACCACTGTGCGCGCGACGACGGGCGGACACTTGGCGAGAGAGCGCCGCCAGGAAGGTGCTCCCGGGCCGGGCCAAAAGCAGCCCGGGATCGTCGAGGCAGGTTGGGTTGGGGAGCCGGGCAAAGGACGCCCGCTCTCGGGGCAATGGGCGCGCGCCACGTGCTCGCGCTCGGGGTTTGAATAAGCGCATTTTTTTATTCCATAAATGAGAGAAACTGAATAAATACGATCGAAAGTACTTGGGGCTTCTGCGGCACCTTTTGTCATATTATTTATAAGCGAGCGCGAGCCCCTCGATCGAAAGGAAACTCCCCGCTGCCCGTCAGAGGGCCAGCGGCAGTCCTTTATCTATCTATATATATCCCTCGCCCCCGTCTTACCCCGGCCCAGAGCGATCTTGGTCTCTCCGGTCGCGAGCATGCCCGGGTTAAAACGCCAATTTTACCAGGCCCGCATATTTCCAGGAACCCCCCTCCGCAGAGCGCGGCCCGAGAAGCACCCCATCGTATGCATGCATGTATGCGTGCATCCATACATACATACATACATGAATGAATGATGGCGGTGAGGCGCCTGCTGATGGCAGCTCCTACGGAGAATGGGTGAGGAATCCTGGGGCTACACTGGGCCTGCAAAGGCAAAGGTGCTACGAGGGGGGGAGGGGGGGGGGGGGCTCGGTAACATCGGCGACTGCACCCGCGCAGGGCCTGGGCGAGGCGCTAGCACAAACGAGTTACTGGCGCAGACGGGCGAAGGAAGGGGAAGGGGGAAGGGGGAATTTACCGCTCCCCGATTCTAGGGCGGTTACCGGCGCCGACAGCATTGGCCGCCAACGGGCCCACCGGCGGGCACTCTGTTCTGTAAACTGGAAGAGACGGCGGATCAGCGATGAAAAAGAGAACTGGAGAAGCTAGCCGAGAAATTCTAATTATAATATTTATGATTATGTATGTAGGTGTGTCTCTAAACAAGAAAAAGAAGCCTTTATACTTATTCCGTCCGGTGATGATGAAGACCCGCCCGGCGAAAAACACGGGCCTCAGCTCTGAAGGAATTTTGGACTTCCGGCTGGTTGGTGCAGAGCGCGGCCCCGCTCTGCTTGAGCCGATGTCGGGAAATTCCGCCGCTAAACGGCTCTCCGGTTACCAAGACGGGTCAGAAGTTCACCGGTGGTACACGCTCAGCTCTGAGCTCTCTTTTTAACGAAACTCCTCTTCCTTCCTTCCTTCCTTCCTTCCTTGCTTCGCTGTGGGCTCCATCGGGGGCTCTGCTCGCTAGCCCCCATCCCTCGCCCCCTTAGCCCCCTTAGCCCCCTTAGCCCCCTCGGGCGCGTGATCACATGCGGTCGTGGTCGTGGTCGACGAGTGCATTAGAAAAGAATTCGAGCTTAGTGAACGCCAACCTTACACGCAAAATGATAATATCTGTCTGAGCCATGAGGGTTTAGCTCGAGATTCAAGATGGCCGCGTAATTAAACAAATGAATTAGTTACAAATCTTCCGATTTTCTTCCACCCTTGCTGGAAACAACCCACCACCGAGCGCAGTTATTTATAGAGCCTTCCTCGGAGTGGCCACTGCTTATTCGAGGAACAAACGGTTTGCACCTTTCCAGGCGTAAAGAATTTGAACTCCATATGCTGCTGCTCCTCCTGCTGCTCCTGCTTCTGCTGCTTGCACTGGGAGATTCGTACTTGTTGCAACAGATCGATGGCAATTGTCACCCATATCCAAGAGAGAATCACACATTCTGCTAGGAAACTGGTTTGTACTTGTGCATCACACACATCAAGAGCGCCATGACAAGAAGGCAAGGGTGACGAACAAGCTGTTAGCATTAGCCGATTTGTCTAGGCATTTCCATGTAATCTGACTCCGAGCCTGTACTTGCCGCGACGCCCCCCTTCCAAAAACAGCAACCGAGCCCAAAAAGACTGCTCGACAGAAAGAAAGATAGACAAAAGATAAGCCCTTTCGCTCGCTCCATGACTGCGAGCAAGAGAGAGAGAGAGAGGGCGAGAGAGATCATGTACTTGACGGAGTCGTTGCTTTGTGTACCGGACTCGAGCACCCACACCCCAAACTATCTCCCTTGGACTAACAGAGATTTGGTTTGAGTGGAGTAGTGGCTACTGGCTGATGTGTACTTCGTGCACCGAGTCCCTTCTCCACCCAACACCGTATCGTGATGCATGACTTCTAGGAATAGACGGGTTCGGTTTGTTTGGAGTGGCCGGTTTGTACTTGGTGCAACGTTCCCACCCTACAATTTCGTTAATGATTGTATAAACGCCCTCCCTCCCTCTCATCAAACTCTCTCTCTAGTGCTCTCTCTCCCACATCTCCCTCCCTTTTTCTCTCTCTCTCAAATGTGCAATCTCTCTCTCTCTCTCTCTCTCTCTTTCTATCTCTCCCCCTCCCTCGATGGTTTGACCGGGGGATTGACCATGGCAATTAACGACGAAAAGCCATCAACCTCCCCGTCCTCCGTCTGCTCTTGTCGCTGCTGCTAGCGCCAAGAGGGCAGGCGAGCGGCGAATGGGGGATGGGGAATGGGAAGGGGGGGAGTACTTTATAAGCGGGGGGGAGTTTTGGTTCTGCGAGTACGGATCCTCTTGATTTCGATATGATTAGGCCACTCTATTTCATTATAGATTAGACTCTAGCGCTGGCGTGAGATCGCAGCACTCGCCTCACTCGATCGCTCGCTCGCTCGCGCTATCTGTCTATCTATCTGTCTATCTATCAATCCATCAATCCATCATCCTATCTATCCGGAGAAATGTGGTTCCGGGCTCAAGCGGGGCTAGGAATTCTGGGACGAGGACGGCGACGACGACGACTGGAATTGAATACGCGATGAGCGAGACGAACGACAAGCGGAAGCGCCTAATCTAATCCTGGTTTGAACATGCGCTGCGATGCGGGGCGATGCCGTTAAGCTAGGGGCAAGAGGGGGGCTCCGAGGGCTTCGAGGGCTCCCAGGGCTTAGCTATTTGCGAGAGCGACTTTCTGGTGCCTAAAGTTGGGAGGGGGGGGGGGGGGGGGGGAGTACTCGGTTCCGGAGGAAAAGGGGGCTGCAAAACTACCACGTATGCATTGATAGGGCGCGGATGAGCATCGTTTGCCAAATTCCATGAGCGCTCCAATGAGCGAGCGGGTACGCTCGAGCAGCAGCAGGAGGAGGAGGCCATAAGACCGCATTATCGCGCTCTCGCTCGAATCAATGAGCGCCCGAGAATAATACTATCGCAGGTGCACACAAGGCTTGAGTGCATGGAGTGAAAAGCGACCATACGTTGGTGGAAGTCATAATGAGGCGCAACGAAATCATCACACCAGCTCATAAGCTCGAGTGGAATCGGCCACTTTATCTACAACGAAAAACTAATATCGTGCAAATTAAGAAAGTCCCAAGTGTGCATTCAATTGCCGTCGCCCTTGAGCCCGGAGTTCCACATTATTATTAGTCGCCGTAGCCCCCACCCGAGCGAAGAATCGCCATGGTGTCGATGGATCTTTCCGGTTTGGTGGTGTTTACACCTTAAAAAGTGTGGTCGTCTCGCTGCTCGGCTTTGCCGCACCGGACCAAAAACAAAGTCAATCGGTCAAGCAACACATGGGATCTTTTCATGGCCCCATCAGCCGGGGATTTATGCTCCATTGATAGTCGATCGCTCCACCCCCCACGAGGTGCTTGGCGCCATCTTTATCTCCGTTTGCCTTGCTTATTTGGATCCCCTCTTAAATCCACCTCGCTCCCGTTCCATTTCCCTCTCGCCCTTAATAAAGCTCGCCCTCCCGAGATCTCGTCCATCCTAAATTCGATGTTTTGACCACAAGTCCATGGAGCTCTCGTCACGTCCTGAGACTTCGAGGCACCGTACGTACTTCCACCATCGGATTGCGAGGCTGCTCTTTCCTCTAGGTCGCTTGAAGTTAAAGCTACTTTTCCGGAGCCATGCCTGCTATTGAATTGCGAGCAACTTGAGACTGAGCCCACGACGACGACCACCACTGACTTCCTCGCTTCCTCCCATCCATCCTTGCTTCCTTCGATGTCACTCCTGCTAGATCTGGTCAAGTCAAGACGCGAGGCCGCAACAATTGTACAGCCGCAGGGGAGGGGGGAGGGGGGAGGGGGTACTCATTATGCCAAACATGCTGCCCGACCTCTCTATCCTCGGCAGCGACCTGGGGGATCAAAAGAAGGGCCTAAGCTCGATCTCTGATCCCTGCCAAGTGCTAACCAGCTCGACATGGTGACTAGGATGTTGCAACAAGTGCCACATCTCACTCCTCCTCCTCCTCCTCCTCCCCAATCTCGCCCCCAGGTGCTCAATGATGGATTCATTTCCTAGCAAATCGCAGATCTTCTCATGACTCACTATTATATGTAGCTTCTGCTTTGTCACAACGTAGCTAGCTTGAAGTTGAAGTGTCGTCTAGACTCCTACCGTAGCGTTTGTGTTAGGGAGGATGGGGAGGATGGAGGAGGAGGAGGTGGAGGTGGGGGTGGGATGGGGATGGGGAGGATTTGGGGGTTGTCTGGAGGAGGATGAGAATTCTGGTGCTGCAGCTGCTGCTGCTGCTGCTGGTCAGGCTGTTGAATGCTACGGTCGAACAAAATACCCAAAGTTCTCTTTCTCAGCGACATGCAAGGTCGCAGCAGCAGGAGCAGGAGCAGGAGGAGCAGCAGCGCCGCCGCAATGTGATAAAACAAATGCTTTAATGCCGAAGGATGGAGTGCGTGGAAACTTGTTAACAATGTGCGCCACTTCCGAAGCCTTGAGCCGAAGCCTGAAGGGAAAAGCAAATAATAGACATACATACGTGAGTACGACCACATGACGACTTTGAGTGGCCGAGGGGCGGAGCATGACAAAAATGTTTCCAGGTTCACCTAAAAAGATGTGCAAAGCACTGGCACCTCTGATTTTTTTTTCCGCTCTCATAAACGAGCACTCTCGAAAGCAAAACAAAAGGACCATTATGGAGAGGAGTACGAATCGAGAAAACTCACTTCTACCATGCGCGCCTTCTTACCACTGCTAGATCGGTCGAATTAGAAAACGCCAAGGGCTATAAAACAAATTCGCCTTCACCCTCATATAGGCCCCAGTATAAAATATGCATATAATATTTCGACGTCCATGCGCCATTATGAAGCACGGGCGAATTGAACGAACTTACTTCTTCAACTGTTCTCCTTTTACTGGGCTGGTCGGCAGGCCGAGCCCCGAAGCCTCGCCAATTTCACCCGGTTCTCTCCCCTCCCCTCCCCTCCCCTCCTCATCCGTCATCCATATTCCACTTTGACGTAAAGGCCTCCGATGCCAGACGTAATATGATACACCGGTGGCGGGCTTCGCATTTTTTTTCCCCCCCCCCCCCCCCCCCCCCACCCCCCGGCCCTGTGTCATTCGATGGTGAACTGCACATGGCAGGAACAAGTGTGCTAAAAAATTCCCAAATTCACTCTCGATGTTTGACGTCCACGTTTGGCTGCATGTGGGTGGTGGTATCTGTGACAGCACCACGGTAGTGGCCCTGGCCAAACGACCGAGGATGATGATGACGGCCAAGGGCTCAGCCAGGCAGACAGATGAATCGTAGCATCCCATAAAGTTCTCTAGCAGTAGCAGCAGGACGACGACGAGTAGTCGTCGTCCTCGTCCTCGTCCTCGTCGTACATCGCAAGCATATGGACTCATTGCTGCGTAACACCGCTGACGCCGATCTCGACGACCAGCCCGACGCAGTGCACAATTTATACGCATCGCCCTCCTCCCTCGGTGCGGGTGGGGCTGGGGGTGGGGGTGGGGGGTTGGCTTCCAAAAAGCGCAGTCGTGTTCACTACTTCGACAGAGAGAGAGAGAGAGAGAGAGTGTGTGTGTGTATTATTAGAGATGGATGGATGTACAGAGCGCTTGCAGCTCATGCTGGAACGAAATCGAATGAGCAACGAAGGCACACGGGCGGCGGCACTGCCGAAAATCAAGGGGCTGCCAGCGGAGCCGGGGTTAATAGTGCTCGGGTTTGTTATCTCGTTCTTGTCCGTATGCTATCCTGTGGCACAAGGAGGGAGGAAGCGAGGAGGAAGTGGATTAAATGATGGCGATGCAATACTTAATGATCTTCATACTCAGCCCATAATAACAAATCTCAATCAATACAGTAATATATAACCAACCGTAACTTGCGAGCGAGGCGAGGGCAGGGCCGTCGTCGTCGTCGTCGTCGTCGTCGCCTCGTTTGTTGGGAACTGGAAGGGAGCATCTTAGCCGCGACTCCCAACGACACAAACTCCTGTTGGAGCGAGCATTACCACGCTACGCCTTCTACAGTACTGTAGGCACTGTCCCTCGTTGTCTATAGGAACTACTTCCCGAAAGTATTAAACAAATTAACCTGCTAACAGCGTTGATCGGGTGATGGTTACGCTTGCTGACTTGGCGCGGGCCGGTGGGTTCTGCTCGGCTCGGCTCGGCTCGGCTGCGCTTTCGAGGCTCAATGCAAGTATGCTCATGCTCATGGCTCTTGTTGATTATTATGATCCTCTCCCCTTCATTCATTCATATGCGTCGTGTATGTACGCCTTGAGCTCCATCTCTCGTAGCGCTCGTGGCATACACATGAGTCAGTGCCATGAGAAAGAGAGAGAATTCGAGCTCGCCCTCTGCCGTCGCAGACGTACACCATCTCCACTAGCGCTTGCGTCCTTAGACGAAACGCAGGCCCATGCAAGAGCAAGGCGACGAAATGCCCATGGGCTCGAGTACTTTCCACAGGCCGATCCAACTCGAATGCCAAGTCCTGCGGCCGTAGTAGTCAAAAGCACGTCTTGATAAACTTCGAGCTACATTTAATCGTAGCCCATTCTATATTTCATGCATCTAGCCCAAATCACATAACATACCGAATGCATGTTCTAACTACTCCCGATTTTTTATATTGGGGCCTCCGAGAGAACAGCTCTTTCTTAGGCTAGTGTTATTGTCATTTGCTCATGGCTTCTACTAGTTGCCCAACATCTTGATTCCCTTCGATCCATATGAGATTCTCACGTCTCGAACCTCATTCTCTGGCTCTAATACTTTACTCTCTCTGCTCATGACTTTCCTTACTTTATATGATTAGACATAGACTCGCCAATTGTCAAGATCTGGTGTATGTTAACGCAAACATGACATGGTAACTTAATTTTTTATCAAAAAAATTTCTCATCATGACCGCATTTTCTTTCATTCTTTAGTTTGAAACGTAAAACTCATGTCTTGTTATCTACTTCGACTTTAACTTCAACATAATATACATATGATATTGAAAGGTCTATATAGGATCTCTCTCAACATAAGAGGGAAATTCAACATAGATATGGTTCTGCTTTCAGTCTACTGCACCTTTTACAAAGTATACTAAATTGAAAAAAATGCAGTTTAGAAGTGCCTAAATCAAGTAACTTTTATAAAAAACTGACAACTCATGTTTTCAAAAGATTATGGATGTAATGATGATCACTGTCTTACATCTAACATAAGTATCAACCTTATTCTTGTACCATTGTAAGAAGAAACTTATAAACGTAGCATGAGTAATGAACAAAAATGCAACATTACTAAAGTCATAAGGAACTATTTCAAAGCGTTCTTGACCAAGTGCCAAACTTAATACTTGCAATTGACTGTAGATAAAAACACTTCCATACATTGATTTAAAAAAGCAGCAATAAACTCAAATATATATTCATATAGAATCTTCATGCAAAATTTCTACTCACTTTATCAAAAATATAAACATCAACATTGAAGTCAAAGACATGAATGATTCAAATTTTATTGTGCTCAGAATCCTAAAGAATTCTTCACAAAATTCTACATGAATGATTCAATCATTCGTTATGATTATGTTTTGGAAAACTTTGGTAACAGAAATTACTTTTTTTAAAAGGAGGGAATCCAGAAATTTTGATTAAGAAAAAAACTATGTTCAATTTTGATTTAAAAAATAATATCAAACTGTAACATTAAAATATAATTAAGAGAATAACAAAAATATCAGGAAAAAGTAATTTATACATGGGCGTTAACCATCCATATATTTTATCAGAATAATAACAGATCGAAGATTTGAAGATTTAAAAGAAGACATGCAACTGATATTTCTAAGAAATTAGTCATTTATTTATCATTATAATATCACAAGTGATTTTACGTAGCAGGAAAGAAAAATTACACAAATTAAAATTCTTCGCTTTTAGAAATGAAGAATTTTAGCCGGAGAGATAAGATGAACTAAAAAATATGTATATTTATGTAGAAAATTTTGATTTCAATAATTAGACTAGTTTTGAGAAAACAACTTCAAGACTAAAAATAAATGAAACCATAAATATTCATCAGAAATTAACATATAATAATGAATAAAACCAATTATATAAGTTAACTACTTAAAACTTCTTTTATCTTACAATTTTGTCGGAAAGAGAGCATACTTTATTCATAAGTTTTCACTCACATAAGTAAAACAATGAAAGTTTCAGAGCATTTTTCGAAAAAAAGATTATTCTCAAATATCGGTATATTGTATATTATCGGTTTTTACAATAATAATAAATTATAAGAACAATAAATTATAAAAATTATTAAATATTTAATAAAATAAGAACTATTTTTTATAAAATATCAGATTCATAAATTATAATTCAATCGCAATCAAAATTGATGAATGGAATTTCTATACAATAATGGGTTCATTCCTTAAAAATTGTGAATAATGTTCATAATTTGAATTTTACAATGGATCATTTAATTTGTTATTATTATGAAGAAATTATAACAAGATATGAATTATAAATATATATCTCTAATTCCATAATTTTTATTTTCACATTGAAATCAATACATGTTGAGCTAATGTAGACATAATCCTCATAATATTATAAAAAAAACTAGATAAACTTATTTGAATTAAATGAACATCTTCCTTTACAATTAATCACAAAGTTATTTTGCTTAGATTGATTATAGCCAAGGATTCTGATTCTTGAAATGATCAACCATTCAAATAATTGCTGATGTGGATTTTCATATAGTTGATATCAACTTTGTTTAATTTTTATCACTTCTTGGTTTTTGAAAGTAAATATATATTTACTCATATATATATTAAAAAAATTTGCCGCTTTTGATATATTTATACTCCTCAATAATGATGAAATATTCCTGCTTACAGTTAAATCAAATGATATCATGCATATTGGCATTGTGTCATGATTTCTTTAACTCAAAGTAAAGCATGATAAATTATCGTTTAAATAATTGAAAGATAAAAAAAATTTGAAAAAATTTGAAATTGTTGTGTTGATTTTTTTTACCTCAAATATTTTTTAATTGCATTTGTGAAAAATATCCGTATAATGTGGTTAATATGTTAATATAAGTTTTCAGTTTTTTTTAAACAATTATATTAAATGTGTTTAACTTGATTCATTAATGAATGAAAGCATTAATTTCTGATATTTTTCTTAAAGATGTAGAAATTAAAAATTTAAAAATTTCGTTAATCTTTCAATATTGGATGAATTTGATCTATAAGTCAATGATAGATACAAAGTCTAAAAGTTACTTCTGGTAAGGATTAGTTTGAAGACTTGAATATGATTTTGATTACATGACAAAAACTCAAAATATTTAAATGTATTCTCAAAGTGTAGTTTTGAAAAAATTACTTATAGAATTTTTATTTTATTGGATGAGCTGAATTGAAAAATATATTTTCATAAAATATTAGTTTTTTTGATTTTAATGTTTAATATGTACATTTAATTTTATTTCAAATTAAAAATCTTTTATACTTTATTGCATGTGAAAATAAATAATTTTACACTTGTGTATCTTCAATTATATTTCATTTTTTTACATCAATTTTTAAATTTTTAAATTGGAAATCAAAAGATTTTATATTATTACAAATAGATAACATTTCCAAATATTTTTATATTTTATGGAAATAATTTATATATAGAAAAATTATCATTGATTTTGATGAATTTTGTTCATAGAATTGTATAAATGTAGGTATTACATTGATATAATAACTTATATGATATTTGGTTATTGTTTTTTAAAGAGAATGCATATTTCATATTTTGAACTTCACATCATATATGAAATCAAGACTTTTAGTATTTTTGATAGAAATTATACATAAAAAACCATGAATAAGTTTTTCCTCAATAGCCTCATTTTAATTGTTTTAAAAGTATAACAAAACATCATATTTTGATGAAGAATATTTTTTAAATATTAATCATATCACACATAATACAAGAAAATTTTATATGGACTCTAAATGAAGATGATGTCACTGTTAATGATTTGATTTGATTAATTCTTCCGGCGAATTTCAATATCAAAGAACTCAAAGAACATTCCAACGAGTTTGCTGTGTTTGATTTCTCTAGAAAATATTTGTTTAAGAGAGAGAGAGAGAGAGAGTCAAGAACATAGCCATGGATGTAGTTGATCAAACTAGTGCTCGTATGATTGTTTGTCTACGTCCGATGCCCGACCGAAATTTCGGTTTTCGGGATGGATTCCTCATTCATTCATTGTGGTGGACAAGGAGAGTGTATTCCAAGCTTGGCCAAGATGGGGATGTCGTGGTGGTGTACAAACAAACAAGTGTAGGGGATGGCTTTCCCGGATTGTCGCAAACATGATCCAAAGAGGAGGAGGAGGAGAGTAGCAGTGATGGAGGTGCGGCAGGAGGCGGTGTACCGGCCGGCGGGTCCACGTACTAGGTCGATGCACATTTGACTAGCGATGGTCGTGCCTGCCTGCGATGGTCATTGATAATCCAGTTGAAGAAGCATGCAACGTACTGTACTTATATGGATATCGACGTTCCTCACTTTGATGATGGCTGGAAAATTTGCGCGATCCGAGAACTTGCTTCTGACCCTGGAATTTCAAAAATTATACCTCATGAGTTTGGAGAGAATTTGCAATTGAATAGAAGTTAGAGAGAGAAAGCGAGCGGATGAGGAAGACGCAGTCGAGGAAGTTTGAACGAGTTTGACCCATCGATGAGTACAAAACTCCATGTCAGTTCACTTCATGGCCCTAATTTCTGCACCCACCGCTTGTGCAACGTTTATTCATAGCGCAACGTTTGTTCATAAATCGCAAGTACATGGCCGTCGACACGAGCGAGATGTGAGCTACATAACCCCAGCAGCCCCTAGGCCTTCCTTCCCTTCCCTTCCCTTCCCTTCCTTCTGCCCTTGAAGCTCAGCGTCAAATTTCGCCATGTTGACCATTCGAGTGGTTGATACGGATAAGGTAGCGGGGACCTGTCTGCCGAGAGAGGGAGAGAGGGAGAGAGAGAGAGAGTCGCCACTCCTCGCACCGAATCACTGAATGTGCAGACGAATTCTTCAGAAGGTGGAAGGTTTCTGCCGGACCCGGGCGGGGGCCAAACGAGGCTGAGGTCGAGGGCGCCCGCCGCGGCAGAGGCAGCAGGAGCACCCACTGCAAGGCTTGCTTGTGTGTGTGTGTGTCCGTGCCCATCCATGCCAAATGTCCTGCCAGACTGGAAGTCTTCTGCTTCTTCTTCCTGCTGTCGACACGAGCGGGAATTGAGCTCGGGCCTTGAAGAAGTTGGAAGGTTTCCAATGCCCCGGCGATAGATATTTAGAAAGTTTGATGGGCTCTCCATAACACTCATCATTAGGGTCGCGTTCGCACGAGCGGGGCAAATGTGCGAGCTAGCTAGCACGCAGCAACGATTGACTCGTTGTTGAAAAGGGTGGGATTTCCTCCAGAGCTCAAGCGTGCGAGTGTCGCCATTGGCCCTGCCGGCAAGACGAAATAATACCCCATAAGCAATTCGTATTTATCTTTTCACGCTCACATGCTTACGCCCATGCAAATATCTATGAGGGCCGAAGACATTGTACAAAAGTAAAAAGGGCTCATGATTTATATTTCCAATGGAGAAAATCATTCGCCATTTGCAGGCCCCCATTTTTCTTTTCAGAAATCTCGCGAGATTAAATATCGATGTACCAGCCCATTATGAAGGATATCTATTCGTAAATTATCAAGGCGTAATCATTTGCGCTATATGAAATAAAAGTGTCATAATTCTTCCCAAATTATGACCTAATGCCCGACGTACACGCCCCACCCCCCAGGACGACATCCATCTCGCCCCCCAGCCTCAGCCAACCTCGGCTTCATACATTTGCCCGGGAGGTGTTCCCTCGCAGGGCGAGACGACCACCATGATTCGGTCTTTTCCCTTTCCCTCTGGCTTTTGCTCGCGCGAGGGCGGAAATCATGCTTTCCACATCTAAAAAGCTGGTTATTCGCGTCAATGAGAGGATGTCTGCGGTGATTTGGATGCATACGAGTGAGGTGGCTGTACTAAATCGCTCCCGATTTTCCACAAACACCCTCGTCAAACTAAAGGGGAGCGGGCATTGATGCGCCGAAATGATTACGCTCACGGCGCAGAGAAATACATAACTCGGGTGTTCGCTTTTGGAAAGAATTTGCTGTAAATTTTGAATACAGGCTCATGAACCGGGCCTCAAAAGGGCATGTCCGAGATCAATGGCATGTATGGTTGGCGTTGAGTGTTTTCTTGATGTGTGTATAATTCAGGCTTTTCGGGTGATGAGTGGAATCTTATTCAATGGGCTCATGAGATTCATTCGTCCATGTCAAAAGCTTCGGAGTATGTACCAGATCTCAATCCTGTCTCGCCATTATCAGATCAAAGAAAACTATATGCCTATATTATTACTTTTATTATTCCACACATGGAAGAGCACCTGGTTAGTGAAATGGCCTCATTATTGTCGCCCTCTTTAACCACAACACTCATGATTTCGCTTTCGGTGCTGAACATGCCTCAAGTAAGCAAGCAAGCAAGCAGCCGATCGATCCACTCGCGCCTCCTCCTCCTCTTGCAAATCGCATTCCGCAGCAGCAAAGTCCGCGACGTTTCTCGGGGCTGGCTGTGGCTTACGTGGTCGCCCTGTCGAGGCGCGCGATGGCTGGAATATGTTCGTCACTCGACACAGCCCTCCCTCGATCCGGATAAGCGAAGTCCATCGAGTGAGCGGATCGCGGCCTTGGAACTCGGAACTGGTATCATCAGCATAATCATTCTTCGCTTACGGGGCCCGAACATTATTGTTCTTTGTTTATTCACCTCCGGAGTATCTCCAGCAGCGGCATGTAACCAAGGGTCTCGCCCTAATCATTTGCCTTTGATGCTTGTATTTATTGTCCATTATCATCTCCACAACATGATATTCTTCGGGGAAATCACACTCGAATATCCTCGACCTTCGCCTTTCAAACATCCCCAAGCTCGAGCTCGCAATTCTATTGCGCACTCCCTCTTCTTCGCACATTATCCGGTGCCCAGACGTAAGCAACGAGACATAGAGAGAGAGAGAGTACCTCCGGCCAGAAGTGATACGCCCATACGTAAAAGTGGGGGCTGTACAAGGGGGGGAAGCGAAAAATAAAAATTAAAGCGGGAGGTAATAAAGGGGTGGGGGGAGAGACAGAGAAAAATCAAAGAGGGGAGAGATAAAATAATACTCATGGTTCGGAACGGATGAATATGCGCGCATCACGTATCGGATTCGTCTGAGGCTGTACCGATGGCGGACACGTGTTCGGAGGACGGTGCATCCGGGGCCGGGACGGGGCGGTCTGACGGAGGAGCGCCGTGCGATGGATAGGACGGAATCGCATCGGACGGCCGGGCGCAGGACGGTGTAGGGCCTGGAGCAATCACGATAGCAACTTCGTTGATAAGGACAGGTTGGAGCACACTGGGTGGCCCTATGGATGGGTGGAGGGTGACTGTGGTTAGGTACCAAACTCGTGCCAACAGACGTAGGAATTGGTGATATACTGTAGCATGATGGACGATGATTCTTAGTCGAGCATTTGTAGCCAGGAGAGCAAAAAGCGACTAATCACGCTAACCTAACTGCTGGGCTGGTGGTGGTGGTGGCGGAGGCAAAGTACTAACTGGAGCGAGAAGTATTACTTTAAACTCCAGTAACCACTACGTATAAATAAATGAAGCTGAGATGGAGGTTTCGTATCGGTCTCGAGCTTCCGATCAACCCTCGCTTTTATTAGTAACATTTGGTTCTAACTTTTCATTAATTATGTTTTGTAACTGCAGAAAATGTTTTGACTTTCGTCTCATGTTAGAAGAGACAAAAATGCCAAGGATTTCTTTTTTCGAGACCACAAATTTGCACAAGTACTTTCTCAAGCCGTCCAAGTTCCCCAAAACCACTACCTCGTGGTCATGGGAGGAGTATGGTAGTGGGTTGTTAGCACATAGTTTTTTTTTTAATTTTAATTTGGGACTCAAACAACATAATGACTAATTTTTTTAGTAAGCGTGTGATGGAAGGGTGTTATGACTACACTCCTTCAGAATCTTATCGTACTCAAACTCCCGCAAGTGGTCACACCAAATGCGACCATGTGGCTTGCAAGATTCACAATGGCATCTGAAGAAGCAGCTAATTTTACTCATGGAAATGATGAGCCCTGAGACTAAAAAGGAACGATAGTGAAAAAATCACCCCAGAGAAAACAAAGAGAAAGAGATAAAATATGTAAGTGCTTCCGAGTGAGCTATTCTGATCGAGAGAAACTTGAGAAGATTAAAATCCAAGGTACTACCATTCTGCAAAGTTAAATGTATAAGGTGCAAGCTTTTCGCGTAAGGATAGACTGATGGTAGAAGTTCAAATTGATGATCTTTGTCGGATCATGAACGGTTTGTTAGGAATGTATTGTAGTTGCTTTTGAGTACTCTCGAAGTCTGAAAAGGAAACTGTCTCATACTCACATGATGCAAGTTGTGGCAGTCCCATAGTGGATTTGTAGCCGGTAGGCATAGATATACTTTTAAGCTTCTTACGAGATGCGTTATGAGAAAAATGAATCAATTCCAAAGGACAAAAACTGAGCTAGAACTTGGTCGTCCAGCTTTATATGCTAGGCGAGTGAAGTCTATCCTCTTGGTCCAAAGCTAGACGTTTGACATGGAGATAAAAGTATAATGAGTTCCTGATGATTAATTCTTACAAACATAACATACTTTTGGAAAGTTAGTTTCAACCCATAAAAAGTGAAGAACTGTGATAAAATACATCAGATAAGTTTGTACTTTTGAAGCTGATCATTCTACTGAGTTAGTTGGTCACACAATGCGTGCAGCATCTTCAACTACCACAAAAATCTCGTAGTTTTAAATCCGTGATTAAAGTTCTTAACGAAAAGGAGCGCTTTCACGTTCAACATAGAAATAAAAAACAAAGAAAAAACTAACTGATATGTTCATTCAAACAATTTTTTTTGCATATATTGGTAGAGATTCTATTTTAAAGTTATTATATATTTTTCTCGATACTTATTTTAGATCAAATTAAACATTTAAATTATTTTCTGATTGACATTTCTTTTCTTGGTAATTTTTTCCCAAATGTAAAAAAATAATAATGAAATTTGGTTCTTTGAGTTATTCAGAACAAAAATGTCCCGTTTCAGTTTCTGATCACTAATATTAATCTTCAACCTTGTACCAAGATTTGAACTAATTGGAGCTGAATGCTTGTGAAAATCTTTTCTTCCTATAGTAGTATGTTGAAGGTAAGTTTTTTCGTTAAATCGAGACGTAATGACATATTTGTATCCAAATGATGAACCTTAGAATCATAATTATTCCGTCAAAGGTACTGATCAATCATATGGCAGTATCAATATTCGATACTTCCTAAAATATCATAATATCAACAAACAACCTATTTGAAGAATTATAAGTATACATCTACATAATTTTGTATTATGCTTTTAATCACTTGAATCATTTAACGTTCAAAATCATCGGTTTGTAGTCAATGAACTTAGAGGACTTCAAAACAGATCGGTAGATTATAAAGGCTGAATAAACTGATGGCTGCAAATTAGTTTATTTCCCTTTCCTTCTATCTATGGTGTTATATCGGAGTTAGTGATCTAATTAATCGTTAATAATCAGTCATGTTGTAAAATACGTGTACGTTACGCAGGTTTAGAGTGGCTTTGGGATCTTCAGTTTGCAAAGTCATCATACAGGTTCTCGTCTGGGCATGGCACATTGGATCGGTGCTCTGAGCAGACTCTTCCTCTCGTCGTGGACTGTCTTCCTCTTCTCTTATATACTCGTTTGCACCATCGCCTACGACACTATTCTTGTGAGTGAAGAAGTATTCTTTTGTCCAACTCTCGTCCCGAGTAGACATATATTGTGAAAGTTGAAGGTGTGGATCGAGCCAGGAGTTGTTATGGGACAATATACAAAGCCTGTCAAATTATTTCACGTAAAATATACAGCTTGAAGGTTCCATAAGATTCCTCTTCTCGAGACCAGTCAATCTCACTCGTTCAGTAATGATCCGTTATTGGAGTGATCTAATCCTCCAAGTGCAGCAATCAATTAATTAGGAAGTCGTGGAAAAAAGCATCCTTTAATTCAGTAGTAACATTCAACGAAGTGCAGAGAATTTCCAAGGGATGAAGTCCCAGATCACTTACATGGGTAACTGTGGCATCTTCTTCCCTTCCAAGTGTGCGAGGTAAATCGCTTTAGTTTTCTCAATTTAATATACAGAGTCTAGTTGTCGAGCCTAGACTTCTTTTTGTCTGCCCGTGGGTTTTGTTCGTCCCTTGCTTTCTCTAGACTCTGAGCTCCCTTCAGAAAAAGAAAAGGAAGAAATAGATTGACTCGTCCATATCCTCAATGAGCTCAGATTAGCGAGGTGGTGGTGTAACACAAACTCTGAGGGCTTAATGGCGGTGCTAATTACTGGCCCCGTTCGCATAGTCTGGACTCCGAAGCGTGGCCGTCCGTACGTTTCCTGTGGGCGTTCCGTCCAAACGCCCGGCAACTAATCATGCAGGTCTGAGATGATTATGGGAAGATTATCCCTGACTGCTTAATTATCCTGTTTCAGTGTCCTGTGCCTCCTGCCTCAGTGCTCGGGCTATTTCTCTAGAATCCCCACTCCCAACGCTTGTTCATGAGAGTATTATAATAATATTTCCCTTCCTGCGCTAATTATTTCAGTACTCCCCTTCACATGAAACCTTCGTGTAAACGCCTCACAACGGTTAATCATGGAAAACTGTGTTGATTGTGGGATGATTAGGCTCTGCGGTGCTAATTCAGCGTCTCTTTAATGCTGTGGGTGTTTCTCGTCAAATGCTTCAGTGGGTGGGGGATTGATTGATGTGCTGGAGGAACGACTTTGTTCCGAGTACCCGCTGTACGCAGCGACATCCTCTTTTAGCAAGTTATCGTTGCTTAGTGTTAATAATACGCTGTAAACATACCGATGCCAGATTTTACCATCTCTGCCATGGCTCCTCAAAAGCCTCAAAACTTCACGTAAGGTAATTATTAGTGGCCTGCTGTGCTCTCGCGGCTATAGGGTGAAGGTCTGTATTACTGGACGATCGTACACTCGAGCTACTACTATACCGTCACGAGAATTACATATACAGCATGAGCGTGAATTACAGAGTAATCACATCGACATAATAAAGCCTGCATCGCTCTGCACCGCCTTGGGCTCTCGCTCCATCGTAGACCCTTCTCCTCCCATTCATTCCCTCTTCCATGCAGATAACAATTAATTAGAAAAGTGCGTCGCGTTGATTGAGCTCGCTCGCTAATTCAGTTATCGTTGAGCTCACTTCACTTGTGCTTGGCTTGTGCTTTTGCTTTGGTGGTGCCAAAAGGCAGGCTGGCAGGCAGAGACGCAGTCAGAGCTTCTCTCTGCAGAGCAGAGCGAGCGAGTGAGTGATCGTTCCTCATGACATGGGCGGGCGAGCGGGGGAGGGGGGGCTTCGACTGAGCGAGGAGCGTCCGAGGGTGTTACAGAAGGAGTTCGTAGAGAAGAAGTACGTCCTGCTCTGCTCTGCGAGGTCACGAGTTTTAATAAGATTGCAGAGATTTTGCAGGCGCGCGAGAGAGAGAGACAGAGAGAGAGAAAGAGAGAGGGGGAGGAGGTACTGAACGAAAAGCATGATTAATGAATGAGCTGAGCAGTCTCGTGTGCAATTCGAACCGTGTTAAGGAGTAAGTAAGCGAGAGGAGCACAGAGAGAGAGAGAGTGTGTGTGTTTCTGTTATGTCCCCAAATGCAGCCATGAGCTACTGCAGCTGCTGCTGCTGCAAGACGAGGCAGGCAGGCCATTGCAGGGCTCAGAGGCTCAGAGGCTCAGGCTCAGGCTAGCTCGTGAGTGAGTCGTCAGTCAGGATGATGGAAGAAGATTACCGTAGTAGTCTTGCAGCAGTCGTCGTCGTCGTAGTATCATCGGTGGGGAGGAGGGACGAAGGGACGATGGATGGGAGAAGGTGGCGAGGGGGGAGGGGGGGGAGGGGGCACTGTAGGAGTAGTGGAAGTAGAAGTAGGGAGGGAATGGAGGGGACGGTGCGGTGGTGGTAGAGTGGTACACGGGCCTTTTTGTCTGTAGCCGGGCACGCGTCCCAAAGAGGCGGCCCACTTCTTTGAATCTGCGATGCAGCTGTTCGATGCTCATTGGAGCCGTCTCTGCTCAGCAATCCTGAGGCCGAGCTCTGACTCTCCTCCATACGCATCGGCCCTCCTCTTTCCTTGCCCTGCCTTTGTTTTTGTGTATTTCCGACAGCATAAGATATTATCATACTGAAGCTTTTTTTAATGCTGCTGCTGCAGCAAAGCAAAGCAAACATGCAGCAGCAAAGCAAAGCTCACCCAAGCCAAGCTGTGCCCCCATGGCATGAGATGCGATGTGACGGCTTTAGTATTATTATATTCGGCCCCCTGGCTCTCTCACCCCCAACTTGGACACACTCGGAGATGGAGGCAGGCGCTCCAAAAGCAGAGCGAGATAGAGAGAGACAGAGAGAGTGCGTATGGAGCATGAAATGTTTCTCTGAGACCGCATGGCACTCAGTAGGCGAGATTCGGCACATTGGAAGTTGGAAGCCTCAATCCATGGCTCCGTTTGACGCATAAATGCTTGTCCTCTGGCACATGCATGGCACGGCGCCCGAGGAGATTAGACCCAGAGTTAGGCGCGACCCTCGTACTTTCCTTTCGTTTGCCTGCCTTTGCTTTCCACTTGGTGCCTAGCGCCAATCAAGCGCCTTCTGACACCAGACGAAAGCAAGCTAGAGCGAGCCGAGGCCGAACCCGGGAGCTGAAGAGATTTCAAGGAACGGGCTGAGTCTGAGCCTGATCTCGCTCGACAGAAGGCTCAATCAGCGAAAGGCACTCGCCCCTTCCCCCGCTTTCCCTTCATTCCCACACGTCGCTCGCTCTGGGGCAGCGAACGGCGAAAGAGACGAGCACTCGAGAAGCAGCAGCAGGAGGACGAGGAGCAGCAATGGGTAAAAATGCGAAGGAAGGCCCGGCGAAGCGCAATGGGGTAAAGTAGAAGTGGTCAGCAGGCAAATCCAAGCGGAAAGCAAAGGTTAAATCTGGATCCAATCGCCTCGGGCTCCGTGCCCAAGACAAGCATTTATGTGTCAAAGCGGGCCGAGGATGAGGGCGATCGTTGCCAATCTGCCCCAATTTTGTAGTCTTGTCGAATTGGAGAAGAGTGCTACGGAGTAATGGATGGAGGGAGGAAGTAGACGTACATGGAGGGCAGTAGTGGGGAGGGGAGGGGAGGGGAGGGGAGGGAGTAACTAGAGAGTAGACCGATACGGAGTGGAGGGGGGCTGGGCATGGCATTGTGCGCAGCTAGCAGAAGAAGAAGCAGCAGCAGCAGTGGGAACCGTAGGCTGATGGATGAATGGATGGGTAGAAAGGACAGAGGCGCACGGTAATAGATGTACAAGACGAGAGTCGGTCAGTAGTGGTCACCGGGATTCGCAATAGCCCACGCACCTCCTGGAAATTTCCTACTCCAACATCGATGGATCTCTGGCAGGCTCCACCGGCTCGAGGCTCGAGGCTGTGTCGATCGATGAGAGACTAGCTCAGCTCAGCTTCGCTTAGCTTAGCTGAGCTGAGCTAGGACCGAGTGTTGTGATACCATATAGTAGCTACCCAATAGTACACAGCCTGCGGAGGGTGCCAGACAGACGCCGAGCGAGAGAGAGAGAGAGAGAGAGAGAGCTGCCGGGTGTTGCTGCTGCTGCTCGTAGAGTGCGAGCTGTGACGAGTAGAATACGATTCGGCTCGCCGACAGGCGATCTTGCTGCTCTTGTTCTTCTCGGCGGACCCGAGCGCGCAAGTGTGGGTGTGTGTATGTGTGTAAGGGAAGGAAGGATCAGAAGAGGATAAAGTAACTCGATCCGAGTGGATTCTGAGACACAGCAGCTGCAGCAGCAGCAGCAGCAGCAGCGGCAGAGAAAGCTCTCGTTTCTTACCGTGTTTCACCGCCTACTGTAGTTTGTTGTTGCTCTGAGCTCTTTAGCTGAGCCGATGAGGGCCGAGGTCGTGTCAGAGAAATGGGCTCGGAAAGAGAAAACATTATAATTATGGAAGAAAGTTAGCTTAGGATGATGCTCGAGTGAGGTGGGGATCCAGAGCAGGGCCAGAAAGCATGATTGACTGCCGACCAGACTACACTCCCCAATCCTCCTCCTCCTCCCCTCCCCTCCCCTCGTCCCCTCCTCCTAAACTCTACCTCCTCGTACGTTCTCTCTCCGAGCTCTCTGCAGCTTTTTCACAACCGAAAATGATGAATAATGTTTGGGGTTTTATACAGTACTGTAGTGGTTTATTGGAATTTTCTCATCACTTTGCTCTAGTCCTTGGCTCCGTACAGTAAGTAGCAGCCCTGCCTGCGTGCTGTGCTCATTAGTATACTCATGCTCATCAGCTAACTGTAATCTCAGTCATCGGTCAGTGCGACCTCTGCCAGCTCTAGTCCAGTCTCCGGGAATCCCGTCCGCCTTTCAATCTGGCCCAGGCTTCGCTTTTATGTATCGCATCCCCCCGGCCCCCGACTGTTCCGTTTTCCAGCTCTAGCTGCCCTTCCTTCCTTCCTTCCTTCCTTCCGACGGATCTGCTGCGAGCCTGCTCTGGAGAGAAAATCTCCCCAAATCTTGGAGAAATGGTCCAGATTTTTTAGCACTGCTAGAATTTACCCGCTGCTGCGAGGCAACGGGATGCACTACTACAAATCCTGGCGAGGAGGAATTGAATTGAATTGAGCAATCTGATTCCTTTTTTTCAATGCACCGAGAGACATCACGCACAAGACACCGATCGAGCAAATCGCAGCGGCTGCCATTGGTGGACCATTGCGGTTAGATGCTGGGACCTTTCTCCGCTTAACGAACAACGAAAAGCGAATGTTTCTCCTTTTGAGGGCCTTTTGAAGTCTGGCTACGAAGCGATGGATACGGACTCGCGAGCTTGCTTTCTCGCCGGGAGGAGGACGAGGGACAGAGCGAGAGGGAGGGAGAAGTAGAGAGCTATGGGAATGAATGACTGAATGAATGAAGTGCATATAATAGTGGATAGAAGCATAAAGCATGGGCAATCCCCAAAGATATTATTACGGTACGCCCAGCATCGTCGTCGTCGTCGTCGTCGTCCTGTACATGACACTCGCTCGCCGAAGGAATGATACGAGTCTCGACGAGGACGACGAGAGCAAATTGGGGGCAGTGACGGAGAGGGGAGGGGAGGGGAGGGGAGGGGGTCTGGAAAAGGTGGTGGAGGCTGCTTTGGAAGAGAGAGAGAGAGAGATTTTCAATTCAATAAAAACTGGGCAGCCACGTTCGAAAATCCCGCCCTGCTTGTCTGTGGATGGTGGACAGTGGCTGCCAAAGAATCCTGGTATTTTTCGAGAAGGATTATCTCCGAGCATTAGCGCATATGTGAGGGAGAGAGTTGTGGATTTTAAGTTTGTCGGGCAAGCGCTTGCATCGCTACTTTTGTCAGACAGCCGCAGCATGGACTCCAAAAGTATGGTGGTACAGTAACATCCTATCATGCTAGTCCACTGTCCTTTCCCCATCCCCCTTTCCCCTTTCTTCTTTCCATCCTCGTCCACCATCTTCTTCTTCTTCTTCTTCTCCTTCCTCCTTCCTCCTCCTCCTCCTCCTCTCCAGCAGCAACCGGCAGCTGCTGCAGCAGCAGGGGGGACGAGGAGGCAGTAGCAGCAGCAGCAAGCAGTAAGAGAGAGTACGTCAGCGGCCGCCCCGCCCCCCCCCCCCCCCCCCCCCCCCTCCATCTGTCCGTTCGTTCGTTCCCCTTTCGGGTTGTATATGGGCATGGGGGGGGGGGGGCTGGCGGAATTCCGATTCCAATTCCAATTCCCTGAGCACGAGGCCGGCCTCTCTCTCTCTCTCGTTCCGGGCCGAGCCGCAACTGTTGGCTCGCATCGGTCCAGGGCAGTTCATTTCAGGTGCAGCGATATAATCACGGAGATCGGGCACTGGGAACGGCATGGCCAGTCCAAACCCAGTCTTTTTCATTCCTGCCCCATTAAATTTATCGGATGGGCCCCCCAGCAGCAGCGGCTGCGGCTGCTGCTGCTGCTGCTGGGCTCTCTGGGCCTTCGTTGGGGGAGCTTTGATGTGGTTTGGATTGGAATTTGCCGCAAGCATCCAGGAATTCCCCTCGCTATCAACCCCCAGGCGCCCTGCATTGACTACGCCATTGACCTAACCCGTAGTCCTCTTCTGTAGTAGTAGTAGTAGTAGTAGTGATACTAGTCGAGGACGCCGGCAGCACAGCAGCAGCATGAGAGAGAGAGGCATGAGTGGGGAGATGGTGGGCGATGGAGGAGGAGGAGGAGGAGGAGAGAGCGACGATGGATGGATGCATCCGAGGCCTATATTCTCATGACACTGTAGGTGGCAGTGGGAGCTCAATGAGGAGGGCAGCAGCAGAGAGCACAACAGCGCAGGGGCAGCGCATCCCAGCACAGCACAGCACAGCAGCGCCTCCATCTCATTCCGGGAATCTAGAGACCGAACGCGACCAGTGCGGGTTTTAAGCACGGACTCTTCCAATTAAAGAGCCATAAACGGTCCCTGGACTCAACATTGTTGGGCCACTCCATTCCCCTCCCCTCCCCTCTCCTCCCGTGCTCCTCTGTTCTGCCTGCGCAGCGGCCGGGGCTCGCTCCTATCATTCATACGTGACCATCATTCCACATCCCTGCTCCTCCTGCTGCTGCCCTCCATCTGGCCCCCTCTGCCGCAGCTCAGCTCAGCTCAGCTCAGCTCCCCATCTCAAGCTCAGCTCAGCCGAGCCGAGATTATGAAGTCGGGTGCTCTTCTTCGGACCCGACGACAAACGAGGGTGCGGATGAAAGCGAGGGAGTAAGAAAGAGAGAGAGAAGGAAAGGTGAGCTTCGAAGAAGAAAGGAGATATCGTCGAAGAAAGTACGTTGCTACCTTACAAAGACTGCCCCACTGGACTGGACTGGACTGGACCGCTGAGCAGACGCACACTGGCCAGTGGACACCCTACGAAGGAGGAGGGGGGGGGGGGGGGGGGGAGGGGAGCTTGGATTATCAGGAGGGCCCTACACAAACATATGTTCATCCTGTGACACTTTCTCCTCATCATATCTTATCATCTCCCTCTTCTTAAAGCGTATCCAACTGACACTGAACTATCCAGATTCCAGTCCTTTCCGTTTGGTGTGTAGTGCCACAGCGGATGGACGCAGCCACTGTATCTCGCCATCCCAATTCAGAAAGCGAGCCAAACCAACAGCATACTACAAACTACGCTTGCCACCACCAAGCTATGCTATGAATGCTCGCTGGCTCCGCTGGCTCGCTGGCTGCTGCTGCTGCTCCTCCTCCTCCTCCTGCACCCCGCTTTCAACCCGACACACATTTCCCTCAATGACCTGACCAGTCTCCCCTTCGACTCCACTTGTTTCGCATAGATATCACACCCCCACGTCAAATTCCATACAGCCCCACCTCCCACCGCACCCTCCCGTCCTGTCCCGTCCCGTCCCCTCCCCTCCGTTGGGCCAGGCCAGGCCAGGAGAGCACGGGCTCTTCAGATACCGGTAGATGCTGCTGCTGCTGCTGCGGCTGCGGCTTGCAGGCTTCTTCAAGGCCGAAAATATATGCCTACGGATACTTATATCGACCTTTCGACATGGCTAATGTGAACAGAAGCTCCTCTGCTCTGCCCCAGCACCAGCACCAGCACCAGCAACGACTGCTGCTCTCGATCTTGCACAGTGGGGGCTTTGAAGAATCGGGCCTGGGATAAAGTCCGGATCCGCTAGCACTTTGTTCAAACCTTTTTCCTGCGGATGATTGGGCTCCCCTTGCTGAGGAGAAGGCAGTCATGACTCGGGTCGGCCCTTATTATTACCTATTATGAAAGTTTATCCCATCCCGTCGCATCGATCCCTACACTTGTGCTGCTGCTGATGCTGCTGCTGCGGGTTTACCTCGCTTCTGGAGATCTTCCGGCAATTTCCGCAGCGCAGGCGGAAATCCAATTGGACGGATCATCCGCCAAATTTGGCCTATTGGGCCCCCATTTCTCCTCGCGAACCACCTGCTCCTCCATATTCTTCTCTCGGCCTCCTTGTCCGCCTCTGGAATGGTGACAAATTTAGCCCCGCCCTGCCTTAAACTGGACCGCCGAGACAAAACCTGTTCCGGTATGTTTAAGGCTCAGACGACTTCACAAGGAGCCAACATTTATAAGAAACCCGTGCCCCCTCTCCAACTGCCCGATCTCCGTGGCTTTCCACACAAGCCCATTGGAAGCTTGCGGATCCGGTATTCATCAGCCCCGGATTTAGCCCCCTTCCTGAACAGGCCGATCGCCCACCGGCCAGGCTCGCGAGGAGCGAGGGGCCGACGAGAGAGGTTGGCGATGGAGGGCAAGGGGCTGGCGCTAGCTCCTGCTCTCCCGCCACGATAGCCCGAGCTCTAATTTCACGGTTGGTGCCAAAGTCAATGTGCTTAATGAAGGAAGAGGTGGCGGGCCTCGACCCAAGGGTGGAGGGGGAAACCCAAGGGGGAGGCTGGAGGGAGTTTAGCGAGCCGGCGGGGGAGGTGGGAGGGGCAAGGGGCAAGGGGGAAGGGGGGGGAAGGGGCTAGATTTAGCGGGAGGGGGGACGGGGGAGGGACTTTTTTAATAAGCGCGATGAAATGGCGCGGGCGGGGCAGGCGTCAGAGCATGCGGAATCCACATGGACTAATAAACACCGCGGTCACCAGTCCCACCTGCACATCCCCCGCTCTCGCATAGATCCCACATTATGCATGTCATAACATACCATAGCATCATGACATGCTATGAGAGCTGATTGTATGCATGGATAGGGAGGGAAGGGGAAGGAAGGGGGGAGGGGGCAGGGGGAGAGGAGGGGAGGGGGGGGGGCTGGGGCTGGGCTTGCCGGGCCGTGCATCTGATAATGCGGAAGGGGGAACAAAAACAATTAATAAATAATAGGGCGTCACTTCTGTTGTTTTGCTCCACGGTGGAAGTAGTAGTCATAGGCCCGTCAGTAGAAGTAGATTGGTCTACAAAACCTTTCTTTCTCTTTCCTTTTTGTTGCATCTGCGATGGCCATTTAACGCGCGCGCATCAATTTGGCTCTTGCCTTCTCGTCGATCGAGGCGGAACACACTCACTCCTCTACCTACTCTGGCCCCTTCAAGTGACTTTACCCCCTCCCTCCCTCTCTCTCTCACACTCTCTCACTGCCTGGCTGGCTGCTCGGCCTCTCTCGATTATTGCCCGTCTTTATGACCCGTTTACCCGCCTGCCTGTCTGTTACCCGGTTTAACCACGTGCCCTCCTTGTCCGCTGGTCCCGGACCGATGGCTGCCGCATTCTTGTCTCCACGCATGGCATGCGATGATGCCACTGTCTGACCCCTGCCTGCCAGGTTCGGCCTCGGCAAATGATGGGCCTCGCCCTTGTCTCTGCCAATCGTCGGGCACGTTGCTTCGGCTGTGGCCGAAATGATGGGGCCTTGTCCCGAGCGATCGCGGGCCGGGCGAGTACGGGGCCCGCGCTCGGGGCCTTGATGGGCTTTGTCTCTTGCTGTCACCGGCTCCCCGCCTCGGCACCGGGCCGCCGCAGGCTCGCGCCCGCCCCGGCGCCGCTCCGTGCCTGCGCCGCTTACGGGCGGGCGCCGCGGACGGTCGACCTGTACGTCTCCACGTCGGCTTGGCTCTGACCCGCCCAGCCTCGTGGCCTGGCTCCACGGGGATCGGTGTCAGTCAAGTCCACAAGACCTCACGGGGAGATTCACCACCGAGACATAATTACTTTTACCCGACAACAAATGACAGGCGTCGATTTTATTATCTGACGCTTTGCATGCAGAGATTTTGTTTGACTACCTCATTGAACTCCGGTCTTTCCATCAGGCTCGGGCCTCCCAGAAGGTAAAGATGCGCCCAGGCTCGGCACTAGGCGAAGAAGAAGAAGAAGCAAGCACGCGAGCGAGCGAGCGACGCTTGCCCCCCCCCCCCCCCCCCCCCTTCGGCGCTTGGCCGCACTTGGGTGGCACAGCGGTGTTGGGGTTGGGGGTTGGGGCTGGGGCTGAGGGGCATACAATGTCCGTTTTGTGGGTACAAGGAGGGCCGGTGGCAATATGGTTTTTTCCAACATTATGGCCATCGCTCCAAAGAGCAGCGAAATTCCAAAACCTGGAAGCCAGAGTATAAAGGCCAATGCTGGTCCTTTTTTGTCTCCTTGAACAGAGAGAATAGTGAGCCTTCTAGACAGACAAATGTCAGTGGATGGATGAATGTATGTAGTAGAGATATCTCAATCTTCGCGTACCTCTGGTTTTTGTTTGTTCCAAGATTTTGATTTGGGAGCCTGCTGCTGTTCCTGTTGCTGGCTGCAGCAGTGCTACTGCGCTGCCTCCCCCTGCTACTGCTGCTCCTCCTCCTCCTCCGCCTGCTGCTGCCGCTGCTGCTGCTGCTGCAGCCATAAGGGTTCCTCCCCTTCCTTTCCCTTCCCTTCTCTTGACTTCCATGCCCTCTCCACTTATTCTTCGGTGTGGAATGTCAACATTATGCCTCTCATTGGCAAGGTTGGCCCACTATCAATGCATCATCTTTGCAGGCGCAGGGCCGAAAAAGACTCTGAGTTTACGTCCTCGTTGGGTCCCATGGATGGATAGAGAAGAAAGAGGAGAGGCAGGGCCGAGAGAGTCTATGCGAGAGTGAATGATCTCATCTCACCCTGGAATGTTGTGGGACAAAGTGGATGGATGCCTGGAGTCAAAGATTTTGCATCAGCTCCTCTCTCTAGGCCTGAAGGGATCAAGGCAAGGGCGAGGAGTCAACTGCAAACACTTAGAAGGGGGGGATGCGAGGGCAGGGGACAGAACACTTTGTAATTTTGCCACTCACAAGAATCCACTTGACAGACCTAACACAATGAGACACAGGTATAATAATGATTGAATGAGTGAGCCAGCCAGCCAGCTCCCATGGACCCCAAGACAAGCTCGCCATTTAGATAACGCAACGCACCTGAACCACAACGGGACACAAGGGGAATGAGTCCGCTAAGCCCCACTAGAGCAGCAGCAGCAGCAGCGCCCGTCCGCCCATGACAAGAATGCTAGACTTAAGCAAAACATGGGGACAGGTCCGAAATGATGATGCTGAATCAGATATTTGATCCATCATCACAATGCCCACAACTTGATCCTCCAACTACTCTCTTCTTCAGCGAGAAAAGGCATTGATGGGCACACCATGTCCAACGCAGTCAAGTTTAATGCGGTTGACACCTAGGACTTTGTCAAGCCCGCAATGGTACCGGAATCCAAAGCCGAGGAGCACTAGACACCATGTTCATTTGACATTCGGTAAAAGTACGCAACATAATGTTGACTCTGGACTTGACAAAAGAGGTGTCTTCCACCGGGACTCTTTTTTTCGAACACATACAAGGACTTCATTACTTTCTCTGATTATATTGCAAGTTCTGTCCCAATCATTGCAGTGGATGAAAAGATTGCATTCCGGTCTAAGAGGTCGGAGAGATTCTAATGTGTTGTAGCATTCGAATTGTGGTCCCTCATTGAAAACCCTCGCCCTCACTCTCTGCATCAAGATTATGTCAGGTAGCTCTAGGCAAGCTAACGGCTGGGCAGGTACTTCTCCAACTTCTTTGCCTTGAATCTGGTGCAGATAGTCAAAAGAAGTTTGGGCTGCGAGAGCACGGGATGATGGAACAAGTAAACAACAAGAACAGAGTGCACATGCAACGCCACAAAGACTGTGATCCAAAATTGTTCTTCTCTTGAAAAGACCAACAAGAGGAATCATGTTTTCTTCTCCCATCGCCATATTCTCTAATTCTTGAATCTCTCTTGGTTTGTGCTACAGCTGTTCAGCAGTGAGATGTGCAGGTTCTTTTTGAGAATCATACCCTGGGGTTTCAAGCCCTATTCTTCTCCGTTGTCCGTGTTCACCCGTTCCCATGCGATGCTTGTGGATCAAATTTTGGACAAGCGTGGTAAGGTGGAGGAGGAGGAGGAGGAGGTGACAAATACGAGATCGAGGGTCTTTGCAACGGGTAGATGGATGGTGGTTGGAAGGTTTCCAACATTAGTGGTAAGTTCCCAAGTTGCTCAATTGTATTTTCATTCTAGCTTACAGCAACACTGTGAAATTTTTAATTATATTCCCCCTTCTTGTCCTCGACGTCTATCCACGTTTCTCTCATGTATGTTCACTTTCCGAGTAGCCAACTAGCAACCAGTACTTGACAAACAACAAAATAAATATCAACATCTGTAAATGTTAGTGAGATGGAAAAAGCTGAAGGTTTTTCCTGGACAGCACAGTCATGAATATTGCTACCGCACCTAAAGTTCAACATCCATAGGTAGCATCAATCTAATATACACTTTGTATGTTCTCCAAAAGTCACACAGCAGTCTGCTTCTGATACTGAAGTATGGTGTAGCGATTTTAGATACGGGCCAGTTGCTTGGGACAACATGCTGCTGATAAAGTTTCCTGCTCTACTGATAGCGTTGCCTCCTACACTATACACTGAATTTAACATCAATTTTGCTGTCTTTTCAAAAGGGGGCGACAATATTGTGCTTCTTATTCATGTATTCAAAACTACTATCGACCTAGGACAGTGTGCCGTGTGTGGTCAAGCTTCCCATCTGCTTTTCGGCTCGTAAAAGCTTTACTCAGTTTCTCACTGATGTATAATTCACACTTTTTGCTTTTACACATCGTTTTCGTGAGAAATTTCAACTTGGACAAAGTTGCCACATCACCTACTAGGTGGAGGACCAGGGCCTCAGTGTTTCAAACCTGATGTGACCGCTGTGCGACTGATTTGTTCACCATCAGCTACGGGCATGCATCAGGCACAGTACTTTCTGCTGGTCGACTACTCACGCCCTGAAAGCTTTGAAAGTGTACCAGCTTCCTAAGTTCATTATGTTTTCACAAGCACTTTCACTGTGCAGATTAGTGAGTGATGGTTCAGCTATGATGTGCACAGGGTGCTCCTTTTACGAGGTCATATTCAGTCAGTCAGTCGCTTTCATAAGCAATACATTTCTCACCATACAACTCTTTTTACCGATGTCGGCAACGGAGCGCTCAGAAAACCAAGAGAGATGTCACTTCTCGAGTACTCTATCGCTTACAAATCACACGCCTGACCGGGCGTGGCTAGTAGTTCAGGACTAATTAGTCACACTGGATACTTTTGATCACATGACGGCTACGCACGGATGAAAATGTAAAACACAATAAAGGTCGATCCATTATGTGTCCTAAAAGTGGATAGCTACAACAATTTTAGCTGCGAATCTGTAGATAAAATGTAATTTACACTCTGGTGCGAACCTGATGTAGCCTGCAAAACATGGATACAAAAGTCGTTGTAACTAACAGGATAAATGAAGATTTTATTTAAAACATATAGCATATATCAAAGTCAAGAGTAGAGCCCTCTACAGATGGTATGAAACTGCAAAGTAGTAAATGAGTAGGTCCACAGGAATCCAAGCATTGCTATCAAACGCGTAGCCTTTTTCTGTATGTTCATGGTTAGGGTTTAGGATTCATGTTTCCCGGAAGACTCAACCTACTGTGTATGGAAGTTGAAGCGGGGCTTGTGATGTCTGATGAGGATGCCACGGAAAAGCAGTGCATATTATATCTCAGCAGGAAAATCATGAATTATCAGCTGTAATGGCTTCGGCATGACCTGATCATCACTATTTACCTTGGTGTACAGTAAGGACTTCAACAACGATGTGTGGTACCGCAGGGTTTTCAGTCCAATATTGTAACCTGCTGGGGATCAAACGACCAAAATTACTGATGACTAATCTCAGTGCTGTGCAAGGTCTGAATTGAACCTTTGGTGTCTCCCTTTAGCAGAGGAATCACCAATACCCAGCATAAGCAGAGACGGGAGAATAATGAAAGAATGCACAGGTCAACACATGGCCTGATGTGCATAATAATCACAAAGCCTGTGGTGGGAAAGCAGCTGCCGCTGCAGCCAGAACTGTTTTAAACCATAGCAATAAGACCCTATGAAGATGACTAAAACCCGATGAGTGAAAGGCGGAAGAGTGAACCTCACCCAAAATGAGAACGATTGAGCAATTTGCACAAGAATTATAAATATTGTGAATGCATCAATTCCATAGCCATCGCCCACATACATAAACAAAATATTGAGTAGACGATCGTTCCAAAATCAAATACTTGTGCGGCACTTCAACCATTGTGCAAATCGCTTACCACCACCCAAGGACTACAGAGTCCTGAATTTTAGCGCGGCATGAGCTTTTAAAACAGAGACAATGAAGGATGGACTGAAAAAAGACCCTTAGCAGCTAGGAATGCTATAGGAGAATGCAAAAAAACCTAGGCTGCTTGCATAAGTATGAAACCAGGAGTGAAGGGAACTCACGTGAAAAAATCTTTGCAATCTGCGTTTGTCCCGAAAACTGTACGAGACAGAGTGATCACCTTTACTACGTACAAATCGGAGGATAGTAAATTGAAGCTTTAATGCAGGACCGCAACTTCTAGGCCATCAAGCAGGTATACTAAGAAAACTAATCGCTGATATCGTTCAAAATTGTTATAATTACATCTGAAGGTAAAGTTGCATATGGGCAGGGGGCTTTAGAACTTCAATTCTCGTACTTCTTCCACTTACAGATAGCATTTCAGGTGTGAATTATTATCTGGAGTGGTTGAAGACCACTTACAGACTCTTGCAACCGCTTCGTAGCTACAGAGGAGTGCGTCGGCCCTCTGCCACGAAAGATAGATTTGAAAGGGATCAGGAAATTGTCAGCACTCAGCTAACCATATGTTCAATCCTCCAAGCCATATGTAAATAGCCTTTATGGCACGCACATAACATAGAAATATCGTACTCTTATAAACAGAATTTCACGTGGATCTGAATGTCTTCAACTCTTTCACACTGACATAGATGAAGAGACTACACTTGGATTCCTTAGAACATTAAAGAATCCATTAGTCCCAATGATATTCTTAAAAATAAAATATATCCAGATATCCCATTATATGTTGAAAAACGTTCCAACGTAAAATGTCCTCGTTTCCCCACAAGGAAAGAATTAGACCATATTTGGCTTATTCAAATGGTGCAGAAATTATACAAGCAGAAATTATCATTTATTTGATGCGAATCATCCAATAGAATACAACGGGTGTGATATTGTGGTCATCAACCACACATATGTGTACATTCAACAACAACGAACCGAAATTGGTGCTAGCTGAATATTAGACGACTTGATCAATTCCCAGGAAGCTTAACGTGGGAACTTAAAAGAAACGAATGGCATCTGTGAATCCTCTAATGCAGAGCAGAGCATCAGCCCGTCAACAATAAAAGACAGCCCTAAACAGCCAAGTAATGGAAGAGGAAGCATGGCTGAATCTCATAGTTCTGCTCTCAAGCTCATAGAACACAAGACAGCGGGCTTTTATGAGCTCCCGACACAACATTGATCAACGCATAATATACTTCGGCATTCTTTACCGATTAGCCGGCACGCTGTAGTGCAAAAATGTCATTTTAAAAGACTCTCATGAACACGCAATTCATCTGACCATTACTACGAGCTCCAAAAAGTTCGAGCATGTAGGTATGCTTGTGCTCGATACCTATTCGCGTAAAATTGAACAGGGTATATTAGATTTCTTCCTTTCACAAAAACTGACTGCCATTACTTCCCCGAGACATCATACCAGCTAGTCGTGGAAGGGCCAAAACCATGTTATCTGCAGCCTGTCGGCTTTTTGTTGAGGTTTTCACCCTCCTAGTCTCGTATACCGTCTAGAAGCATGCACTCATCACCCTCGTGCCTCCAGAGCTATCCTGAACGTATACAAGTTGAAAATTCTGAATGCTCAAAGTTGGCGGTTTTGACTATCTAGCCTAAGAGTACGTGCACATTTCAAGATATATATAGAGACCCAGTGACCTGAATGCACATTAATCATGGAGTTTTAAACGGTCAAGGGAACTCAATGAGAGGGTAAAGGGTTGCTCACTGAACGAAGGATTGTGAGTTTGATACACAGGATCTCATTCTTGGCAGGTTTTCCCACCTCATTCCTTGGCAGGTTTTGCTCTCAAAGCCAACCTTCGTTCACGAGGTCGCATTTCACGCACTTTTCGAGGCGGCATGACGAAGGGCTCAAGGGGTTTGTCACCGAATGTGTGGATCTCGTCAGGGAAGATTCTCAGCTTCCTGGCACGATCCTGCATATGGATGATAGAAAAAAATTAACAATCAAACCTTGTTCATCGTACTAACTTGTATGTATTACAAAATTCAAATAATATTGAAGTCGTTTTCATCACTCTTCAAAGGGATGTTCTTACATCCTGGAGCTTGTTGCGAGGCAACATCCGAAGTACAGCCTTTCTAATAACCTCCTCCGGTTTCCTGGCCATTTGCTCCTTGACAGTTCTCTCTTTCAAGTGGCCAATGTACCTTAGAAATTGAAGACAAATTGATCAACACTCAAACTACATCAGTTTTATGTCCGATACACATACTGCAAAATTCAGTACTGATATACTTTGTCTTTGGTTTTTGCTTCAACCAACCAACGCATATCTCGACTAGGAATTTCACTTACCCTGTATGCCAGCGGTAAACTTTGTCGGTGAGCTTGTTTCCTGTAAGACCAATGTGTCGAGCATTAACCACAACGCACACATCCCCATCATCTCGGTTGGGTGCATATGTGGGTTTGTCCTTTCCCTGCAAAACAACTGCAATCCTCGAGGCCAATCTTCCCAAAACCTGAACCAAGGCGATCTTCGTCACGTTGAAATGAAGTTTTCACAAAATCCAACTCCGAAGAGAAAGGTGATCACAATCAGCACTGAGAACCTCGTCTAACATATTCTGACTTCAGGCCTGAGCAAGGGAATCTCATACAAAGTGGAAAGAGCTGCAATTTGCATCGTCAGAATCGACTTTGAACGAATTTCCAACAAAAGAGCTTCTGGCGAAATTTAATCTGCAGAACAATTCATCTGGCTTTATTCTGCTAACCCATAAACCCTAGCATCAACAAAATCCACCCAACAACTGCAACCAACCGCTTGAAAGCACTTCATCCGACAAAGTCCGTACGAACACAACTGACTCCATTCCAAACCCGATCTCGGGTGAGATCAGACGACCAAAATCCTTAAACCCCACACACCGAATCACAGCACTGAGATCCCAGTTACGAGCACATTTACAGAAGAGAATCGGGAATTACCTCGCCCTTTGCATCAAAGACGCGCCACCGCAGGCCCTCATTCACCCACCGATTGATCAGAGCCATTTTGCGCAACGAAATTCCACCTGCACGAGGATTCAAAGTCGGGTGCAAATCATCGCTCTGGTTTCTACAGAGTTGCAGAAAGTTGTGCCAAGCCAAACGATTGTCAAACGACTGCAGTTGTTCCCCAACGATGCCACCTTTCTGGACTTAGATCTAAATTCCTGACGGGCCCACACATCTGCACGAATTAGGTTTGTCTGGATCCCCTGTAATTTTGTACAACTCTTGCCATAATCCCACAGCCTGCAAACACTCTAAGCAGCAAATCCTCATTCATGCAAATTGTTGTACCCCAAAGGAGGCCATTCAGACTTACCAGTAGCACCCCGGATGACTCAAATGAACCAAGGGTTAAGCTTTTCCTCCATTTGCAAGCATAACATATTAATAAAAAATTCCCAATAATTAATACCAAAAAACTACTTCAGTTTGCAAGCAGGAATAATTTTTGACTTGTTTATTGAGCGTCTGACTTAAACATGATATGTATTGTGGCAGATGACACAATTACCTCGAGAGATATGTGTCAAGTTGATTTTGCGTCTAATTTGAATCAATATGAGTTGACAGCTTCGAGTTTGTAGAGAGAGATAGGAGAAGAAAACTAAGGCGAGGAAGGCGTGGTGATTTGGGACTTATCAAAGGAGTCAGTGGCCGAATCTCACCCAGTATACTTAAATGACTTTAAGTGTACTAGTTTGAAACTAGATATGATTTAAAATCATGAACTGGAAAATATAAAATCAAATGTTGAATAAACAACCTTTTTGACATATAAATGTATTTTAAAGGTTAGATTCAGTATAAAGTATTTATATTGTCTTCATTTTAAAGTTCACAAATCAAAGCTTTTCTATTGATGATAACATGAAAAAAAACATTCATAACATTCAGAACTTTATGCACTCATTAAATTTTTTCTAAATTGTTACCAAAGTTATTAATTAGGAATGAGTCGTTTTGCATAATCTAGTGAACTACTTTCTTAGAAAATCATTACATATGTTAAAATGTACTATAAAAGCAAACTCTTGTGTGAAATATCGTTGATATGATTTTTTTTCTTATCGATATTCATATGTATAGATTAAAAAAATTATAAATTAATACTTCTTTGGTAATTATTTTATATATATATATAAAATAGATACTTGATATTTTTAGCTCTAAATAAATAAATTCTGTATCTACACACACACACAAGTTTGAACATAATGACGACTTAAAATTTTCTGTTATTATGTTTGATATTTCTATATATTTCTATTCTCAATTGTATAAGTCATATTAAAAGTCGAAATATGATTTTGATGCAGTGTGATTTTTTTTTTATATATCGATAAGTAAACCTAATGAAACTTCAAATAACATGTGTCACGATATGATAAATCATATTTCCAGTGTGTTAAAAGAAAAAAAATTCCCTATTTTAAATAAATTAATCAAAATAATACCAGGATTTAAAACAATCTATATGTAGTTATCATTTTGACATTTACATTTTACATCTTGAGAAAAAATTGTATTCACCAATAAAATCCAGTGAAAATTATTTGTACATCAAATATAATTTAAATAAAAGTAAAATATTTTGGATAAATCATGGAAAAAGAACCATTCTGAAAATTAGTATTAGAACGAAGAAAAACACTGGAAGTTTAAGAATGGAAAAAAAAAATAACAGAAGATAATTCAAGTAATGATATTATTTAAAATTCTAATTACAACTTTGCATTATGTAAAATTTATTTCCGTTTGAATTTAATCAACTGATATCCATCCTGATATATAAAAAATACTCTGATATATTAAAAAATAAAATTAATTAATTTCAAAAAATTAATTTTAATATTTGAATAATTGAGAATATGTATAATTTATTAATTTCTGACAACTTATGAAGTTATTTTTGATGCAATATTAAAAAATCATTAATTCATAATTGTTTCATTTTGAAAATAAATAACATGAAAATTTTCTGTATTTTAAAATTTAAATGTGATTAATTATGTAGACGAGTAAATTTGTATTATTTTTTCTAATTTTATTTAAAATCTTAAATTTGAATTGATAATAATAGACATAAGTTCAAAATGTATAAAAAAAAATCAACACAAAAATGTTAAAAGCCAAATATATTGAAATTAATTTTCTACATTTTTTTACACAATAAAAGTGACTAGTGACAGTAGTATACATAATCCAGCAGTACACATAGAGTACGTGTTCAACCTTCATATGGGCAATGTCCACGGGCAAAAATATGATCGTCATGATAAAAAGATGCAGCAGGGTTATAAAATAGTGACAGGGTATAAATACTCCAATTGTAACGGTCTTTAGCTAACTGAAAATAGAGTGTGACTCCAAAAATGAAGTTAACTGCAACACATATTTGTGTTTAAAAATATTAATAAGATTTAGGTACTATATAAACATATAATTAATATAGTTTAAGACATATATAAATTTTATGTATGTAATATAAAATTAAAATAAAACATAAAATTAAATTTATAATTTAAAATAAAAATACATTGAAAAAAATATTATCAATCCTAAAATAATTATTTTTTATGGAATTAATATATATTGAATATTTTACAAATTTTGTATTAAAAAAACTTAAAAATTAAATTTGATTTCATTATCAACAACTAAAAATTTATCTGCAACTCTTACTAGAAGTTATGCTCAATTATAATTCAAATTATTATAATCATATATAAAGAATCTTATTGTATTTATGTGATTCATTACGATAATTTTTTAAATATTTAACTTTTCATAAATGTACATTTTTTCATGGTTTGATGTTCAATATCTTATATAAAACTGAGATTATATTTTTTGAAAAAAATATTATTATCTAATATTTCCTGAAAATAATCAATAAAAATATTATGAACTAAAATTTTGAAAGTATACATTAGAACTCTATCATAAAAATTTTTTTTCAATTAAATGATTCAAATTATAATTTACAATTATTTTAGTTTATTTTAAATATAATAAATAAATAAATATTTTTTGATTTGATTAATGTTAGTTAAACTTCATCTTGTATTAACTAAGGGGTGGATAAAATCAATAAATCTTTATGAAAGTAATGGGTTGATGGTTTAATGCAATAAAATTTAATATTTGGTGGGTTTAATTATTGACACGTGGACGTCTTTGAAATGATTTCATCAAGCTAAAGTGACATGTGGAAGTCTTTAATAGAGACTTGCACTTGTCATGGTACTCACCTCATTAAAATCAAATTAAACTCCATTAAAACTATTTATGTGGTCTCACTTACATCGGATTAAACATTAAAAGCCAATAAAACCCCACTTGATATAACCATGACGTGCTAGACTTGGATTAATTACATCTACCAATAAACATGGTTATAGAAGTTTAGTTTAGCTAAAATGTGCACATTATTTCTTACTATATGAAAGAGAGAAGAAACCATTGACTACGTGCAGTTTAGCATTGCACTTTTAGAGTGAGAATGGAAGAGTAGAGTTTGGCAATGAAAGCCTTGTATACACTTGTGCTTGAGTAAAGTTTCTACTCTGGCTAATGGACATTATGTGTGAAAGATAAATCACATTATTTTGGTGTTGCGATTGTCGTCTTGATAGATCTTGATTGTTGGGTCTTACAAATGGTATTAGAACGAGCAACCCGGACGGTGCTCTAAATGACTCGGGTCTGAAAGTCCAAAGATGTGCTCACGTTTGCTGCACGGAAAAAATCACCCATGTGAAGAATCTTGGCAAAAATGAATCAACTAGAGAATGTATTTTTTGGCAATTTTGGCAATTAGACCAAACAAACTAAAACTGTTTAATCTTAAATTTTTCAAAGTGGGGTTCAAGCAAGCTGAACACACGATACAAGAGATCATTTTGGAAACACACGTAGTGTAAATTATTGATTAGTAAAGATTTCCTTAGGTCTTACAATTGTAAGACCTATAAAATATAATTTTAAATAATTTTTTCATATCAAAATGAATTTTTTGATAAGAATATTGTAAAATTTCAATTCAATTTAAAGTTCTTTGGCATTTCTTGTATTCAAACAAGGTTCAAATTTTTCAATTAAGTTATACAAATAGTTAAAATAAAAATAAAAATAATTGAAAATAGATTATTTAAATTAAAATTTAATGATTTTTTTTAAATACTTAAAGCTAGCGTTTTTATACAATTATATGATACAATTAAAAAATGTATGAAAATTTTTTAAAAATTATAATCCAAATATTTGATTTAAATAAATTTTGTAAATTATGCATAAATATTTTTTTGAAATTTTGAAATTTGAAACTAAAGTATTTTGCAGAAAAAATAATGGCCTTATAATTTCAACATCATACATTGTAAATTGTGAATATACATATTGGTTATTGAACTTTTAAAAATCAAATATATATTTCTAAAAAAAAATTATAAAAGGGTTGCAGTTATTAAATAAACTACAAATATATATTGAATTTCTAGTTCTCATAATTCTATTTTGAAACACATTATAAAATATAATTATATGCAAAATTATTAAAATTAATTATTTGATGATAATTAATTATTTGTTTAATTTAATGATGAATAAATTTATTATTCACAATTTTAAAAATATGGTTTGAAAGTTCCAAAGATTAAATCATTGTTATATAAATTTAAGATTTCAAGAAAAATTAAAAGTACAAATTTTGTCTCCTGTTTTAGTTTTATATGAGATATTATTTAGATCAATAAATAAAAACATTTTATTTAATATATTTTTATATATGAAATAAAATAATTAAAATTTTGTGAATATAAAATAAGAAGTAATATATATTGGTGATGCATATATTAAAAATGTATTAGAATTTCTATATGTATATTTTTTAAATACAATGCATATCATGATGATAATAAAAAAGAAAATTAGATTTTTTAGAAAATTATATCTTCAACTATATAGATGAGGTAAAATTTAAAATAAGTATGAAAGAATCCACATGTATATTAAAAAAATTTAAAAGTTAAATAACTACTATTGATTAAATTTTGAAAGCAAAGTAATTTATTTTAATAGTTTTGATGTCTTATTTTGTACTTTTTTCAACATTAAAGAATAAGGTAAATTATTAATTATAAATTAATTATAATATCATGCAACAAAAAATACATAACACGTGTCATGAATGTGCTCAATTATTATTTTTTACATTTTTGAGTGAAATATACTTACTCATGTAAATAGGCTTTTAAAATTTATATGGCCACTACAATCATAAAACAAAAACCAACATGTCAATAAGGTTTCTAAAAATAATACAATATATTACATCAATCTCAAAATGTATACAATCTTGTTTGTCTTGTGCACTTCAAAATACATTGCAAATGTATAATAACAAGGCACTTATATCAATCTAATTTGATATAATGAGTTTTTTGTATGTATTTGATTCAAATATACTTTCAATACATCAATTATTTTTTTCGATAATTTATAAAAGTAAATTTTTTAGTAAAAGAACAAAATATCTGTTACTTAAATAATATAAGACTGACAGAAATATGTTGTAATCAATGAAATGATTAGCAAATCACAATATACACAATGAATAATTCTAACAAGATGATAATATTCAGAATTTATGTACTAAAAGAATCAATATGTAAATTCGACAATCGTGATTGTGCAAAGAATTTTTCTGAACAAGATGTATATTCATGTGTAAAAATCATATTTGTAACTTTAAAGATCTATATTCTATTGGATGATAATCTGTACCAAAACTAAAATCACTTTTGTTGTATAAAATTTCAGAATGTTATTCCTAATTATACTACAATTTTTTATATATTTATAATAAAAAAACCTGTAATTAAAATATGATTCAAAGTGAGAAATATAAATTCAAGTGATTTTCAAAATTATACCTCAATCGTAATAATTGTAGATACTTCAAAGTGTTTCACTCCATAATGAGCAGAATATAATTTGAATTACATATTCTTCATAATAAATTTCACTTTATCTGGCGAAATAATTGATCTTTCCAATGTCATCTTATGTGATAGTTTAAAGATGAATGATAGTGATGTCACACACATGGTTTCTTTCATATCTTATTGTGTAATTTAGGGGAAAATACTTACATCAAATTATATGTGTATGTATTATGTATTAACATTAACTGGTCTCATATATCCATAATTTAGGTACGAGAAGGATTCAGATATTATGTTTGAATTTACCCCAGTACCATCTGATATATGGACCAGGCAGATTTGAAGACCATAAGTGGTCATATCATCCGTAATTTAGTTACGAAAACAGTTCAGAAAGTAGGTTTGAATTTACTACATTACCATCTGCTGTATGGACCAGGTCCATATTTTAAGACCATATTTCATATGCACTTCCGAGTATGAAATCAGATTTGTGATTACAAGAAGAGTTCGCCCAGAGACCTGCCTGTCTTCATTCCCATTTAAGTCTTTCTCCATAAGTTGCCAATTGGACCCAAAGTCCCAGATCAACTCACATCTATTGTTCTAATATCAGGTTCCAATATAATAATTATTTCATACATAGTTCCGCAGCAGAATTGCTTGTCCACTATTTTGTTTTTCAACTGTACCGAGTGCACATGGGCCCGCAAAGTTATGGATATCTTAGCAGTTCGGCACAAACGACTGAATATTCGCTCAATCATAAAAATCATACTTTTTCCCCAATATCTTCTACTTCATTGGCCACACATCTCCCAATATGTCCAGCTGCGGTACACACGATTCTGGGAGAGCTTGTGGGTCGGAGAATTGGGTCGGAAAAGAAGCTGAGAAAGTGAAGGGACCCACGATCTCAAACTTAAAGCTTTTCCTCAGTCGGCACAATAGATTTGGCTACTTTGGACCCACCAGATCTGCCTTTTTTTTTGGAGTTTTTTGGATCTACCTAGTATAATCTTCGTCGATCTTCAGATGCAGATCTCTACATTACCCAAGATGGTCAACCCACATACATGTATTAGACTGTCAAATGAAGAAGGTAGAAGTTCAAGCTGCATATAGTACAGAACATAAAAGTTGAATTTTAAGATAATTTCAAGCAAACTTTGCTTTTATTATCTTTGCTCTTCAGCAAGAACTACTTCAGAAAATTTTGTGTATGTACACATTATGCACATCGTATCTCACCTACTTCTTATTCTACGACGATGAGTTTTAGATCAATCCACACCTAGATTACCAGCACTACAATGTAGTTCCCTATGATGCAATCAGGTATGTTGTTTTTTTTTTTTAGCATGAGAAGAATAGAAAAGTTGTATGCTTTATAATTAACTAATGATATTGAGTATATGTATTTGAATAAGAATGATCAATCACTGGTAAGGGGTTCTTTTGGTTCTCTCCTGGTTTAGTATTGTTTCTATTGTGTTCTTTTTAGAGTTTTGACTTTGGGTTCCACGGGCTTGATCTATTTATCACATACATTGAGGTTAGATTCACTACAGTATTTAAATTCTATGATTGTTCATACCCTAGATGATCGGTTTAAAAAAAAGAGTAAAAACATTTTCTCCTTAAAAAAATATAAATCATATGTTATAATTATAATGAGTGCAAATTAGTCGCTATGTGATTCACATGATAACTTAAAACTTTTCAAATTAGTATATTGTGTTTTAAACATTGATCAAAATAATATTGTATAACAAGATTTGTTGATTAGATATAATATATATATATATATATAGATATATTAAAAAATCAAATCTTGTCAAAAAATTACATTTATAAAAAATGTATATCAATTTTTTATTTTAATTTAATGATGATTAAATGTAAATTTATTTTGTAACACACATGAATTTTTTTTCATAGTTCAATCAACTTCAAATCATCATACCATTGAATTTAATTATTTTCATCAATTAAATACGCAATTTTTTGTTGCTTTCAAATTTAATTTCAAGATATCTATCAAATACATAGAATGATAATTGACTTTAATGCATGTAAGTCAAAACATTTGTGTATATGTATACACAAATATTTCATTTTTTGATACGCATTATTATTTGTAAGCAAAAATTATTTTAAACCTTCATAAATTTCAAATATATATAAATATCACTAAAATAACTCATAATTTATCATATCAAATAAATTTTCAATTAAATATATTAAAATTGAAATTAAAATACTTTTGTAAAAAATCATGATAAAATAATTTGATTTTTTAGCTTTGATTTTGATTTTGAAATGACATTGTGTTTTTTTAGAAATTTTCTTCTTTAATTTGAGCTTATTTGATTCAAAATGAGATAATAAACATTGATCAGATATGATTAAAAATTTATTAGTATTATATTTAATTGATCAAATAAATATATTATATTATAAATTTATTTATAAAATTTATGTTGAGGTTAACTTAGGTTAAGGAGTAACTTTGAGTGTAGCTATTTTATAGCTCAATTTGGTCGCATACGTTGGATTATATATATATATATATATATATATATATATTCTTGTGCTTTTGCGGGTATGAACATGCTTTCACTTGAACCGGTAAACTTTCTAGAAAGTATTCTTACGTGGAATATTTTCTCTTGAGTGTGAACCACGTTATACGTGTATTTCTTGTATTGTTGGCTTGTTAAGTGTGATCTCAAGTTTTACCAATACAATTTATTAATACATGTAACAGTATAGAAAAAAAAGTCTGAAAAAACCGGTACACAAATGCTAACATGAGAATGATATATCACTTTACAATATACAATATTTGCAATAGATTTAAGATGTCACATACTGATATAATTTATTTCTTGAGGATGAAAAACATATTATTACACTTAACAAACACACAAGTTGCTGACATATTGCTTTCAATTATTACATTTAAATCTTCATCTAACAAGCACAAAGATTATTATCAACATAAAAATTAAAGATGGTTCACCTAAAGTTGTCTTCATTTTGATTCAGCTCTACTTTGGCACTAGCTAACTAGAATTGATTATGTAATAAAACCAGAAAGACATATCAAATTTAGATGACGAGTCTAAAATTCTAGATAAATGCTAAAATGAATCAAAATCAAATCTTCCATCTTTGCATTTAAAAAAATGTGTCTCAATTTTTCCTACATTTTACAATCAATACTTTGGATTAGTAGTTTTATAAACGAATAGTATTTCATCTAAACATGTCATTAAGAAGAATTGTAACAAACATATCTATTTGATATTAGAATTTGATACAGAAGATGTTGAGAATTTGGAGTTAAACTAGTATTAATGACATCAAACATTGTATGAGAATGTTTCAGAAGATGAAAATTTTGTTTCAGAAATACCTTTTGAGATTATAATTAGTGAGATACAAGTCCGTGATGAGGAAATTTTTTAAAGAAATAAGGCATATTATATTTCTCTCTAATTTCTGATATCAATCTCATGTCCAAAAAAATTGCTCATGATACTTGGAACATCTATAAAGAAGATTCCAAAATATTTAGCATCTTGTAGTCAATGTTCATCTTTGCTATAAAATATGTTACGTGTAATGTAGAGCTTTCAATCTAGATAGTTTGGAAATGTAAGCCACTGTATGACACGTTGTTTTTTAATCTTATCTTTACAGAGTTTACCATTTTAATCTTACTATTTTTGTTCGAAACATAATATATCGGGGCTCCAGCGAACTATGATTGAACGAGGTTTGAAGTCTACAACCAAAATCGATGGGGTCTTCCCATCCATTTCCTATATATTGCTTAGGCTCTCAGAAGGAGATAAATTTCCCAAAGAACCTATTCTCACGACCGGTCTCCTCCGTTCAAGTCATGACCACATGCTAGTCGTGGAAGGTCAAGCTTCTCCACCACATACATGGAAGGAAGTTGTAACTGTCCTATCATGTAATCATGCCCGCCTGTGCTTTAACGCTGGAAAAGTATTCGGCCTAGACGCAGAAATTGGACCACCACACAATGCTCTGAAGGTCATGGATGGGAACGAATGTAAACCGGTGGAATAGTCTGCGTTGAATTGACGTAGGGGCACATGGATCAGTGTAGTGATATAGTACAGTAGTCCTCGGGGTCTGATTGCGAGCTAAAGGGGCCAAAAGCCATAAATTTCGCTGGATATAAACATTTTCGCGTCATTGGACTTTGGGAGAACATGAAGCTCAATGGAGTGTGGGTTTCCGGTTTGTTTACCGGAAATGGGAGAATGCAATGAGTGCCGTAATAAACAACAGCGTCGCGTCTTCTATCGGAAAGTTTGGATAAACTTGCACCGTACTCAATTTGGACGGGGAGTGGGTCGTCCTATTGTCTCAGCTTAACTTCCAAAATCCAGGGGACTACGCTTCCCTACTACAGTGCACAGGAGGAAGGCCCAAGCAACGCCGGTGGCTTGTCGTGAGTTAAAGCTCCTAACTTACAGGGAGGAACAAGACAGAACATTGTCCGAAACTCAAGGCGAAGTTGGCCACGTTAGAAGGTCCGAGGGCCGTCCCTGTGACAGTTGGGTGTGGCCCAAGGAGTACAACGACTCTTCACCTTAAGAATATTTATGATTGAAAATTAGTTTGAATTACATCTATTTTGGTTAATTTGTACATTTTAATATTCCTTATGGACATTCTTACTAAATCGATGACAAGGATACAGATCGGCTTCAAAGGAACCATCCCGGTTATTGACTTTGAATTTTTTCAGAATTATATTTAAAATTTTTAAGTCTAAACATAAAAATGTTTGAACATATTTTTTTCAGAAATTTATTTAAAATTTGTAACTCTAAACATAAAACTGTCTGAACAGATTTTTTCCCCAAATAAGGTAATTAATATTTTTATATCAAGTGATAATTGTAAAAAACAACAGAAAATTAAAAACCAGTAATAACACCCAATGGGGCTAGAACTGATTAATTCTACACCTTGTTTGGATTTGGTTGGGTCAAAATTCTAGTTTTTTTATAAGTTAATTTTAAAGAAACTGCATTGTTGATATTGCACCTTACGAGACACCTGTAGGTACAGGTAATCCGTGAACGGCTAACCATCTTAAGATAACACATTGAATAAGTTCTATCTATGGTCATGTATGCCTTCTAAAAGGATTTTGTATATTCATCAATCTGTTCTATAATTAAAACGGTGTTTGTTATTAGTGACACATTTTATGTGATATTTTCATTTGGTCGAAGACTTGGGAACACATCATAACCCAAACAATGCAAACAAATCGTTGAACAAAACCAAGGGATTTGTCACACCGAAAGCCTACGTCACCAGCAATTACAAGATGGAGGAGTGGCGCGTCCGTGACTCATCACCGCCGTCGTGAGCTTATGATTGCGCCGTTTTGAGTTTAGTTTTTGCAGTTTGGTAATAACCAGCCTGCAATAGATACAGAAATAGCAGTGATATTCGATATCAAATACTGGTAATTATGTCAGCCAAAGAACGTTGTCCCTGTTTCTAGACATGGTTAGTTCCCTACATTTTTTAAAGTCAAGAGTAAATTATCCCAAGGGAAAAAATAAACAAACTCAGAGATTTATTTTTAGAAGCATATGTTTTTTTAAAATCAAAAAGGTTTTTTGAAGAAAATTCAAGTTACTATAATTTTTGATAATTTCACGAGCATGATAAATAAAAAATTAATTTATTAATTATTTTAATTTAAATCAAGAAATAAATGAATTAAAAAAAATCAAATTAGATAAATAAATTACAAGTATAGATATAGAAATATTAATTAATTATTTAAAATGCACGCTAATTTATTTTTTGAACAAGTTTTTAGAAGAATATAGAAATATAGATAATAATGTAGATTTCTTAACATAAGATAAAATTATTGATCGTGCATGGAATTATTTGAAAATAATTTTGTTCACTTCAAGGAGGCGGCCCGATAAACTTACCCGCGCCATCTCCCGATAGCGGAGAGATATCCGAGAGAAAGAGTCTGTTTGACCACGTCAACCACGTGGGATGAGCTGCCGTGGTCCCGGTGCTCACCACGTAGGCTCGTGCGAGGTCTCCGACGGCAGGCGAATTGGCAGGCACAGCCCGTTGCTGAATAAACACGAGGCCGCACGCCATTGGAGGCCAGGCCTGGCACCGGAGCCGCGTGGACGACGTAGGCCGTTTCTCGGGCGGAGAAGTGCGAATCGCGATTCGCATTTGCCGCGGACCGTCTGTTGGCATTGCAGTTCGATTCGGATTTGACGCAAGGCCGAGGGGCGGGCCGAGCTTCGGCAGTGCGTCGTTTTGGGCGATATGATTGATGCGATCGAGTCTGCAACTGAAGCGGGGAGGAAGCGGGGCCAAAAGGCTCGCCCATCTTTCTTGCTCGCTACGCTTCTGGCGTCCATTGTACATAAAGTCCTGTATTGCAAGTTTCCGCGTGCAGCGGGGCGGGTTTCGCTCGGCACTCCTTCTTCTTCTTCCTCCGGCTCGCTTTCTATAGTTGCGCTCTCGCTACGCTTCTGGCTCGCGTCGTACAAGTGCGCCAATTCTCTGCCGTCTCGTCTTGTGTGGCCTGCAATTCCTCTCTAGATCTGTCCCGCCGTGCACGAATTGTGGTGTTTCAGGACCTTGTGCGAGTCTTCAGTCCGGTGTCCTGTCTTTCTTTTTTTCTTCCTTCCATCCTTCCATCCTTCCATCCTTGCTTGCTTCCGACTTTGGCCTCTTCCTTCTCTGTTTGATCTTGATCGAGTTTCTACGTCGACGTCGTCGTCACCACATCGAGGGGCCAATTGCACTTGTAAAATCGCATTGTTGAGGGGGTTCGGCGAGAGGACGGGGCCCGAGAACAAGCGCCTTCGGCTTCACCCCTCCAGCATGAGGCGAGAAGGACGAATTCACGGATCGTATGTGAGAGAGAGCAAGCATGCAGCGTGGCCCCCTGTAAAGCCTGCGAACAAGCCGACGAGTCATAGCAAGTGTACAGGAAAATGCGGCAACGGGAGAGTGCGTTGCAAATGCTGCGCTTTCGCTTTGCCAGTGGACAAGTCGTTGAACAAAACCAAGGGATTTGTCAAAGCGAAAGCGTACAACATCACCAGCAATTACAAGATGCAGGAGTGGCGCGTCTGTGACTCATCGCCGCCGTCGTCCTCGTCGTCGAAGAAACCAATTCTTAAGGTTGAGAGGACGTTTTGCGCCTGGGATCAGAATCCGGATCTTGATTACCAGCCGAGTGATAGTGAGTGTGAAGACGAGTCTCAACAAGACGATGATGTCAATGATCAGGACGAGGAGCCCAATTCTTGGACCTCAGAGATCGTGGTGCCTATCGAGAGCTTATTGCGCGCTCCAAAGAGCCGCCTAACAGTGCCTAACAACGTCTCGGAAGATGTCGACGAAAGCACAAGCGATAGCGCATCTGACAGCGGTGAAAGCTGGGCAAGTATTGATTTCTCTATGTTTACGGGCAACGTCCACTCGACTGACAACGAGCACGACACTGACAGCGAGCACGACACTGACTGCGATGGCAGCTTTGGAGATTATTGGTATATGGTGAACGAGGTTCAGTCGGAGTTGGAATAGAAGTCGAACCCCTTGTACATTTTAGTGAACTCTCTGTGTATATTTACATCTCGTAGGAACTTAGCCATTCATTTTTTTCAAGGAAAGGAAAACAGGAGGATGCCAAGCATTTACGAGGACGTTTTGTAACATTAAGTCAGTTTGTGCATAGGTGACGGAAAAGCCCAAGAAAAAAAGGAAGGGGCAAGACGAAAAGGTCTAGAAAAGAGAGCAATTGCCCTGACTGTTTTTGTAACAACCATTTATGACTTTCTCTGTCTTGTTCCCACCATTCTTGTCTCGCCTTATCAGTGTTCCATAAAAGATTCGTGATGATGAAAGGATAGACGGTGAAGAGTCAATTTGTGGAAGGAGAAGAATGTTCTTCTGCTGCACTCGTTGACAAATAAAGACGAGCCACACTTCTTGGCGTCCTACAGCTGGTTGGGTGTTCTCTTTGACTTCCTTGATGCTTGTTGTTCTCGCCCTTCTCTCCCGGCAGGTGATAATTCCGAAACTTGCCTAATCTTTCTCAGACTTCGTTTCTTCAGCAGAGTACCGAATGTACGACCATCCTTCGTCACATAGCATGATATTTGCACGCATTCTCGTCGTCCTAAACAGGAGTTAGTCATTGCCGCATGCTTTAACTGCCTGACTGGTTCTGTTCGTCGTGTTCTCATGCCTGTCCTTCACTGTTTTGTGCTTGTTAAATTATACAGGATTTGAGACCATAGGCAAGCCTCATGATGAGAATTCGTAAATTTAGTGAAAAATTCTAATCGGATTGACCTACTATGTTTTATCCCCGTGAATCCGCCGATGGACATGTCTTGTTTATTCTCCTTCCAACAACCGAGGCTGATTTGCTCTACCTACTGCCGGTTGAATCACGTGGACAGTTGGAATCAAACGAGGCTCCGGATCACAATCCACTTGCTCCTTCTTCTTGAAATTTTTGCTTGCAGATTTGCCTTAATGCCTTACGTCGATTGAACTGTTATTCTTAGCAACCTCGATTACGTCTCGTGTCTGTTATCCTGTAAGTCTGGTTTTTTTCACCTTCGGACGTTCAATCAGTTATCAATCGGCTCAACGTAAAGAATACTCCGTCTTCTTCTATTGCCCATGTCAGATCAACTCCTGATTTGTGATTGCGCGGCAGTAAGAACTTTTTCAGTAGAGTCCTAGTTCTCGTACTCATCGGCGAAACGCTGATTTTGTATGAGGTCGGCCTGTGATTGCGCGGAAGTAATAAACTTTTTCAATGTCGTCCGAGTTCTCGTTCTCATCGGTCTGAACGCTGATTTTCTTTGAAGGTCGGCCTGGATCTTCCCGTTGAGTCCACCGTCGACAGGACAGTTTGTGGGGGTTGACAGTATGTAGGTATCGTTTTGTCAGCCAGTCAGCAGTCCAGATTTGGAAGGAGGCTGCAATACTTGTAGCAACCAATCGTTCGCTCAGTTCTGCCCTCCGTAACCAGATTCGATTTAGCTTCAAATGTCAGTGTTTGTTCAAGCGAACAGCATCGACTGAAACAGTGCCTCCCGCTGTCGTGCACACCAAACGAGTTTGTCAAGTATTTGCACAGACGACACTCTGCCGTTCCTGTCTAATTCTGTCCCTTCTGCATGCCCAGTTGTTTTTGGTAGCACTGTTGACTGTTGTCTGTACAAAATGCATACTGTAGTGAAAATTTGTCGTGGATACAGTACGTACAATCTGATCGCTTTCACCTTGTCAAACACAATGTACATTATCAGTCCTTCTCTGGCTGGACGGGTGTAGTACATGAACAATGTTGCAATCGCTTTTGGCGTTAATTCATCGTCAATGTCTCTCACTCTCCGTGCCAGAGTCAGTGGTGTATTTCTTGTCGTCTAGTCTGGACTCTGGATGCCTTCCGTTGTACTTCTCAACAGATCTTTGCCGGTGCGACAATCTAGTACAGTTTTACTTATTGATTGTGAGCCGCTACCCGGTTGCACTTTTACTTAAATGCTCCTGACATCTATCCCGACTATTGCTGAATGTAATCCTTATTATAGCCCAACTCATACTTCCTTGCTGGTGCATCTCACGTATATCCGAAATGTTGTGTACAGTATCTTCAATGCCTTCCACTTCATCGGGCTGAATTTTTGTTGTGCGAAATGAACAGTTTGTAATCACTGAAGGAGATTGTGCGATCGATCTCTGCCCCTGCCTCGTACCCACAGGACATACCACAGAAAACAGCCAGCGATATACGTCACGTGGGCGGCAAATCGTTCAATAGAAAGGTCCGATCGCTGGACGCTCACATGCGTCAGATGATCGTGTAGTGCATCACTGATGAGATGGTACGACTCACTGGTTAGTACGTCGACGATGTCGATTTCTCATGTACTAACAGAAGTTTCGTCACGAGTTCGCTTGTCATGCGAGCGAAGCTCGCAGGAGTGGAGATCTCGCTTGATGTCGTACTCGATTGGGATATGTTTTCCTCCTGGGACTCTGCCTGCGCAAGCGAGCGAGCGACCAGAGAATGGTATTCAACTCTGTGCGGAATTTAACGGATTTGCGCCACCTCCTTACAGCTTTCTGAATCACTGTCTGACCGTAGTCACGCAAGAGACGAGTGGAGTTTTCAAGTCAGAATCTTTAGTTGCACATACCGTTGAATGATTTGAATGCAGCGTTCACACAACTGTTTGAATAAAATGGAATTGGTCTTCAACGTGGAGTCAGAACTGCGAGTCGACAGCGTACGAGAGTTTGCCCACACGATTCACGTATCACAGCTCAGCTCACTTGCAGTCAGAATCGTTTCCCCACACTCACTCCAAAACATGGATCTCGCTCACACCGGACTAGTAAACATTCCACTGTTGAAACCCCGGTGCCACGGTACCAACTCTTACGTGCAGCGGATGATTACTCTTCACCAACCTGGCTCGCTTGCAACTTGAGAATCTGTGGCCCTGGGCCTGCCAGCAAGTGGCCCAGTGCCGATTGTACTCCACGTGCTCCGTCGAATAGAACCTGTCAAGAGAATAGTCTTCTGAGGCACAACCTACCGCAGGAGGATATTCCTCACGCACCCCTTGTCCACGAGCGGCGACATCGTCTGTAGCCGTCTGTCTATCTGTGGAGTCCATGCAGCTCCACTATTTGTGGAGCATCGATGTCGTTCCTGCCACTTGTGCGGAAACGCTTCAGTCCAGGCTCCCCCCCCCTTGTCAGAGGCTCATTTACGAGCATCGATCCGGTCAGCAGAAGCTTGTAGTTTTTTCTCCTCCTCGTCCTTGGACTCATAGTTGCCATGACTTGTTCCTCTCTCTCTCTCTTGCAACCTTCGATCCGATCGATACTATACACTCCCTCATTTTCTCTCTCTCTCTCTCTCTCTCTCTCTCCTCCGCTTCACGGCCCACTCCGCTCTCATTATAACACCAGCTAATCAAACAACGTTTCGGAGACGCTTGGACTCGCTAATGCAACCGCCGTTCGCCGTATCGCAGTACCAGATCCTCACGTCCTTCTTAATGAGTAGAATACTTTCTTCCGAGCACAATCCGGAGTTCCCGTCCGCCGATTCTTACTACTCCAAACGCTCGAAGGGCATGCTTGATTCTCTCCGAGCGAGTTGCACAGATACGGTACTGTACAGAATTTGCAAATCTCGTATTAACACTCTTTCGAGAGGCCTTCATCCTGCACGCAGTTCAAAATCCCTTCGAACACATTCATTGACATGCAGCTTTCATTGAATGTTCAGTATCCCATGATCCGGTACTTGGTATGTACTTCCTTCCGCGGTACGTATTCAGCGTTGAACGTCCCGCTCCCTTTCGCGCTCTTTCTTGCAGCTGTCAGATACGAGGCATGAGCCTGCCCGATGTCTGTTACGTGCATTCATTTCGAACAGCAGAGTTCATAATTTTTGAAAATATCCTTTCGAGAATGCCCGTTGTTGGGACTTGGAAGCGCCGAACGCTCAAGAGAATCACGGCGGACTCCGTTGGCTTATTATCCTTCGGACAATGCGTGAGAATGAAGTGGGGAGTCCAAATTCTTGATGGAATTTGGACTCCCCACTTATGGAGGTTGCTGAAAGACTCTAGTACTCCACACAAGGTCAAACAATAGGTGAAGACTTTGAAAGCAGATTTCGATCCAGTAGTAGAGTTACTGGATGCTAAAAGTGCATATGTGGTTTTAATAACACTTTGGCCATGAATTTAACAATTCGATCTCTTTCCAGGGCTTCTTGAGATGATTCTTTAAAAAAGGAAACAAAGTCAAAGTATGCAACTAAAGGCAAACTTGATGACCACGAATAATAGCTTAAAGGTCTCAAGCTGAAGTCTCCGAGAGGTCAGTTACCTTTATCTACGGAAGGTCTGAATCAAGAGTCTTTTGGAAGAAAAGAATTTCCCTCTTTGTTGTGTTTAAAGAATAAAACGTCAACGTTACTTTGAAAAAATATAAAGATCTTAACTATGTTGTATGTTTTGCGTAATCTAAATATTTTAAAGAATTATTCTGATTTCGACGATTAGCACTGTAATGAAGTAAACATCCGAGGCACTTCATCAAGTTCTAACCTTGTATTTTTTTCAAAATTAGATTTTATTTCATAATGAAATCTAAATATCTTCTGAAATATATTTATCCAAAAATTCCTGAATAGGAGAAATAAATTATAATATATTGAATAGAACACACACTAGAAATAAAATGATCAAGTCGATTATTAAATGTGTTTACTATATGACATATGATATGTGGTCTTTTTGTGATACTTACGGACAAATCAAGTAAGAATTTGAAATTAAGATTTCTAGAATATCAAATATTTTTTCAAAGATCTGATTTTCAATATTTTAATTGTAACTGTTTTCTTATCGAAACATAATGTTATCATTCACAAATACATACTCCTTTGATTTTGATAAAATTTAAGAAAAAACCAACACCAAATTATATATTTATTTGCATGTGTTATGAAGCTTATCAACTCTCAAAGTTCTTGAAATGTTGATCTAGATGATTTATTTCAAGCCATATAATATAATATAATATAAATTATATTACATATGACAATTCATTATTAAATTCAACTTAATATGTAGAATAACAACCATAGTGTAGAATAACACTGATTATAATATTGAACAAGCGCATGTCAATATTGTTGAAAACATAAGAAAATATCTTTAGATTAAGATTGAAAACAATAATGTGATGTGCTACATAGTTTTTTTGATATTTAAAAATTAAAATCAATATGTTTTCTTCAGATGAAGTAAAAAATTTTCAAGAGCTTATAATACCAATAAAAATCAATTGAATTTAGGTCAAGAGATTAGAAAATTTATAATCATGATAATTTTTTGTTAAAAAATCTGAAATTTGATTTTAACTTGAAAACATTCAAAAATAATTTTCATTAGAAAGTAGACATCAATGTTCATAAATTATACAAAAAAAATGAAGTATCAGATGAGAATACATCATGCATCATGATCTTTTTGTTGATGTCAACTCCAGGTTTTAACTATTTATATCTAGGAGGGTTGCCGATGCTGGAATATTTAACCCAGGGTTTGTGTATTAGTAGAACACTTTTTACATTCTCAACCATGTGAGCTTTCCCATCGTGGACGGAGCACTTTGTGGTGAATCACGTTACATTGGTGTTTTAATGTATTTGTCACTTGATTTTTCATGTTTTACTGTTTATGATTCTAGATTAAGTATTGATACTTTGTACTCAAAGACAGGTTTTAGAGTAAGTGTGAGAATCTATTGCTTCAGTCTAAATGCTTCATGCAAAATGTATGGATAAACGTTATAACATTTAAATATGAACACATCAATTTGATTAATCACTATATATATATAATTTTATAAAATTCATAAGCATAAGGTATATTAGAAGATTAGATTCTAATATTATATTGAAATCAAACTTATTCACTTGATATTTAAATGATTTTCAAGCTGTTTCTTATAAGATTTTGAAAGTTTTAGATCGATTTTTAAAAAATTAATCAAAGTTTCATATTTGAAAACTGTTAAGTTAAATTTTTTGTGTGAATGAAAATTAAAAGTTAAAAAAGAATTCAGATTTAATTTATAGTATTATCTGTAATTTTTCAAATCAAAGTTTTAAAAATGGGTTTCATTTCATGAACCAATTTATATACATGAGCTTTACGTTTTTCCAAACAAGTAACAATTACTGACACACACTATATACTGATAATGTTATCATTTTTTTTCAAAGTTATAATAACTTCATATCAATTTTGCTATTGAAGTGATAAAAACACATGGTATAATTTTGAAATAAACCAATTTTTTTTTTACACCTTTCAAAATTTCAGTCCAAAAATATTCAAATGTTAAATCTATTTAGGATTATCTATGTCAAATTTCTGATATGACTTATAAATTTCTAACTAGAATTATGAAGTCTAATCCATATGTTATACATGTTTAATCTAATCAACTTATTTTCTACAGTATGCACTGACAGATTGATATGTCATAAAACAATGTCCAATGTATCTATGTATGATTCCGTTCATTTTTTAAATAAATTGAATCTATTAACAGTAATAGATCAAAATATATTCACGAGAGCAATTTCTAATAAAGATTTCCACTGTAATTCATTTGAATCATTTATAGTAATACTTTTTTTTATCATTAGATGAACTTTGGATCATGGTATTTAAAATCCCGCTAATCATATCGAAGTTTATAAAAGATCTATGTTTCTATATCGACCTTGACATTGCAGTACTGAAAATATACTATTACAGAAAATATCTTGGGTTTACATCTGAATATTTGATTCCATGAGAAAAATATACATTGAATTCTACGAACTGTAGCATTTTTTCTCAAAAAGTAAGCTGTTTTTGAACAAAAGCTTGATCTTACAATGTAAGATTTTTTTAAGAATTCTTTAGATATTTCAAGTCCTCCACTTTCAAACGTAAATGGTTCTTTTGTTTTGAATGTATGCTTGCAAACAGACAGTTGGGAATTTTACTAGAGTAAGATATTGGTGTTATCATCACGAATCAAGAACTTGTTCACGACAGTTCTTTATTTCTCCTACGTTTCTTGCTGTATCTTACACTTCATCGTATCTATACGCACTATGTATATATAAAGACAACAAACTGTGATGGTGTCATTGCTGTTCTTTGTTTCACATATGTTTGCTAATTCTTGTCGTTACTGTATCTACTTTTATCTATTTGTTACCCCTCTCGTTTATGTATGTAAGAAAGAAGTTTCAGGAAGTGCCCAACTAGTAACTACTCTCTTTTCTGGCTTTTTCTTCTTTTCCCTTCATTGTCTTCCAGAAGTGAATATGAACAACTACCATGAATCTGGGTTTGTACTTCTTATAAGAAGAAAGAACTTAGGAGACATGTATAGAGTGCGTGTGTGGACTAGTTCAATTGCTGCTTTGCTGCAGTAAGTTGATCTCTTTCAGTGACCATGCATATGTCTAGTGTACATGTAGAGATGTAAGTTTTGCAGAGAGTTTAAAGCAAACTTTCGCTCCCTTAGTCTCACGAAAATTGAGATCTCGCATACTCGTGGCATACTTATCTGAGCAAGTTGTGAAGAGAAAAAAAATAAAGTCAAATTAAGTCATTGTCATTGTTTTAATTTCTCTTGGTTCTGCATATGTCTGGAGGCTACTTGGTGCATTATACCACATGTTTGGAAATGAAAACTTGCTAAGCTTCTGAAAAAGAAGAAGAACCTCTACATATTGAATTAAAAAAATGCTCGCTGTATTCATGTTTCAGTCAAGACTTGATAAATTTTAGAACGCTGTTTTGTGATTGCTTGTCGGTTGCTATCCACTTGGCCCCCTTCGTCTTTTGTAGTTAGTTCTCTGTCGACCCTTGTGATCGTGGTAATTACACATTTACAACCGCCACGATAAGAGTTACTTCGCGGTGGAGGTACCATCATGTTGGTATCAGATGTATCGATAAATTCCCGACTGTATCTGTGGTAACAAAATGCCGGAAATCTTAACTTTCAGCATCGAGGTAGATAATTTCATTGCTTAGGGAAATAATTTTTGAACAATCTTTTTTCTCAGCTCGTTTATGAAACTTCAGACATTTGCGATATTTCATACTTTCTGCTAAGATGACTGAACGTCAACTGTCGGCCCTTGATTCGATAGTGGGCAGTAGACTGCAGTGGTGATTTTTGGCGAAAAGGTCAGACACTGCCGCCACTGTCGCTTTCCAACGGTGGACATCCCTCACTTGGAAGCCTGCTACACAGAAAGGTGGGCAAAGGAGATGACACGTCGCCAGTTCATGTCGTTATAAATTAAGCTGTCCTGTCATTTTGGTGACAAGCTTACTACAGTCAAAACAAACGGACAAAACTGGTCAATCTATTACAAGTGAGTTCTGTCATTTCCTCATTTCCACCATTAGACGCGGTTCCCTTGGTCGCTGTTGGGCGCGACTGTTTAATGTTTATGTGAATCTCATGCTGACTGGGAACTACACTCTTATGTTTTCCTCGTGAGTCAGCAAGAATTTGCAGAAACATTGATTACGTTATTGAGAGTGAGAAAGATCTCCCAGAACACCCGACAAGATCTGAAATATTGACAGTGCACAGCATTCTCCAATTAGTAAAAGCTGCAGAAAGTGCTGAACGTGACAAAATTTTCTGATTTCCAAATCAAGCATAGTAGAGTAAGTTAAAGTTCAACCATCAACAATATACTCAAGGAAAGGTTTACGAATCTACAGCTCAGTCATTTTAAACGTACCGACGGAGCTAGATGGACCACTGTAATACAACTGATCGGACCTTCTTCGTTTAGTCGTTGGTATGGTTCATGTAACACAAAGCTTCAAAGGTGAAAATGATCATCGATTGTAGCACAAGTACCACGATTTCAATAGACGTCAGAACGAAAACGTAACGTCTAACTTGAACATTCAGAACACTAGACATTTTTGAGTGAACTGAAAAAACATGTGTTGTAGAAGTTTATTAGTATTAGTCCCAATGTGGGACACTGGCGAGAGAGTACACCATCTCTCGGATCGAACAAAATTGTAAGGGTAGGACACCTCTATCTAGTGCCAGACGAGGAGTGGAAAACCTCTGCACTCTATCCTGATGTGGTTGTGTCAAGCATCCCCGGGCCATAGTTCCAGCCATCTTCATATGTTTGAAATACAATTCCCGTCTATTTAGACGTCATTATCTAGCCTGCCTGCATTCGCTGGACAAATATACATATGGCCAACGACAGTCACTTACAACTTAAGGAAGACAAACTCTTCGATAGCACTGATTTGCCCGATCTTAGTGAGGACTTCCTTGCTGGGCACATCATCTACTCCGATGGCCATGACAGCCTGCTTGCGAGGAGAATCTCGCCCCACGCTCATGAAACTGATGTTCACGTTTTGCTCTCCCAAAAAGTTACCAACCTTACCGATCATCCCTGGTTGATCGACTTGTCTGCAGAGAATAATACTTCCCTCTAGACTAACATCGACGCTGAAGCCTCCCACTTTGGAAAGGTGAGGTACTCCACCCTTCACGGTACCTACGAGGGTGATGTCTCCAGAAGACATTGCCGTGTTGAACCTTGAATCTACTTTGGAGATTCTCACTTCGATGCTTTCCAAAGGAACCTCTACTGCACCATCTGATGGTCGCCTCTCCTCACTGATCCGCAGGCCCCTTTGCTTGGCGATGAAATCGGCGTTGACAAGGTTGATGAAGGCACTGGATACGGGCTCGATCAAACCCTTCGTGATCATAGCCCGGAGAAGTCTGGTGTCAAGGTCGTCATCAGCGCGGGAAGATGTGTAGGTCACCTTCACGTCCTTCACACCAGCACCTCCAGAGACAAGCTGAACAGCTAGTCTTCCGAGTCTCTCGGCCAAAGTGACATAGGGGGACAACTCGGCCAAGACCTGTCCATTGCACAACAGATCAGACCGTGGACTACGCATACGCAGCACTGCCATCACGGACGAAACCGAAAGTGATCGCAGAAAGAACGAAGACTGAAGGATTTATTTTAATACATTCATATGAAGTACTCTTAGAATGTGACTGCTTCCAGCTAAGAGCTTCCCCAAGATTCCAAGTATTTGAAGGTAAGATCGCAAAGAGGGACTGTACCTCAGCAGGGACCATGGGTGCATTCACGGCAGTGGCCGCAAGCTCTCCTTGTAGAGCCCCGACGACGGCTTCGGCAATCTCTACTGCAACTCCTTCCTGTGAACCTCAGACAGTGTAGGTAAGAAAGCGAAACATTTCTTTCAACACTAAATCCAATAATAGCACTAATTGCAAACTAGAACGGTCACTCTGTTCAAGGCACAAAGCTCAAGATGGTAACTGGAGCTGCAACGCACCTGCGCCTCCATGGTACTGGCACCAAGGTGAGGGGTAACAACTACATTCTCGTGCTGGATCAACTTGTCGTCCTTGGCAGGGGGCTCTACGGTAAAAACGTCCAGAGCAGCCTGCAGAGTGCAAGAATGTACAAGGACAAATAAAAGCTAAAACACAACTTTTGCCAAAGAGATGAAAAGAGAGATTTGGCAGACTTTTGTGGGAGTACCAAAAGGGATACGGCTTCATGTGAAATAAGTCACATTCAACTCAGCCATTCAGATTTTTTAACTCAATCAAGACCTCCGCAAAACAAAAAATTTATTGATTCGATCGATTTGAGATGTCGTGGATCATGCTGACGTGCATTACCTGTGCCACAATACCACTGTCGAGTGCACGGACCAAAGCCTCCTCGTCAATAACTCCACCTCTGGCAACGTTGACAATACGAACTCCTTTCTTGCACTTGGCAAAGCTTTCGTCATTGAAGCACTTGTCGGTTGAGGGAGTCAATGGCATGTGGAGGGAAATAAAATCGGCCCGCTTGAGAGCCTCGTCGAAAGACACAAGCTCCACACCGATGGCCCGAGCACGGTCAGCTGGGGCGTATGGATCGTGTGCAATCACTTGCATACCCAGACCCTTAGCTCTACGGGCAACTTCAGATCCGACCTTTCCAAATCCCATCACCGCAAGAGTTTTGTCGACCAAAGACACTCCAACATACTTGTTACGCTTCCATTCGCCTGGCAATCCACAAGAAACGCAATAACTCAGCAATGAAAACCAAGATGGCAAGCTTGATTAAGAGGTCGCCTCTTTACGAGATAAATGTAGTGATAAAAACACCCAAAACATCTCCACACGTCGACACCGAGGACTAAATTTCGAAGAAGAGTCAACTCTGAATTTTTTTAAATCGTAACAGATCTTTGAATTTCTCCCATCCCTAAAGCTTCGAGATGTAAAGATCTCCTCAAGTCTCCGAGAAAGAGATATACGAAGCACCTGCTTGGATACCCCGCTGCTACAACAATTGGCCGTCAATTGAACTACAACTATGAGGTGTTACTCTTCGATTCATAAAGCTGAGAAGATTCGAAGTCATAAAACCCTCGGATGGTGCTAAACAACATTTTATATCTTGAAAAGCCTCGCAGCAGGAAAAAAATTAATGTTTGAGCAGCGCACTTACCGGCCTTCATGGAGGCGCTGGCCTGAGCAACATTACGGGCCAGAGCAGTGAGAAGAGCAATCCCGTGCTCGGCAGCGGCGATGGTGTTGGCGGTGGGGGCGTTCACGACCAAACATCCAACTTCGGTGGCGGCCTGAAGATCCACATTGTCGATTCCGACACCAGCACGCCCGACGACCTTCAATCGTCCGTTGCTAGCTTCAAAAACCTCGCGGGTGACCTTAGTGCCACTTCGGACGATCAGAGCGTCGCAGAGTGAGATTTTCGCGCAGAGCTCCTCCTGCGACAGATTGTAAGAGCAGTCGACATTGGCAATCTTCTTCAGCAACTCCAGACCGGCCTCGCCGAGCTTCTCCGCGACGAGGACGGTGGGCTTGCCGACAATCTCGGTGGACGCCGACCTCGGGGAGGTGGACGGCGCTGCGACCGAGCACACAATCTGCCTGCCGCCAACCTTCTTGCTCACAGCACGAGCCGACCTCGCGGTCTTGCACGATACGCTGAGCGATTGGAAGCTCGCCAACGACGACACGGAGCACGCCCTACTGGGAACAGCAGCAGCAGCAGCAAGATCCGTGCGCTGGGGCACGGCGCCCAGAGCTCCGGCCACCACCGCTGCTACGGCACTCGTCGCCGCCATCTTCCCACAATCCGCGACTCAAACGCAGCAGCAGCAGCAGCAGCAGAGAACTCCAAGGCTATGCTCAGACGACGCCCTAGGGGCTCGTGATGGAAGAATCCAATTCTCCGAGCGGGCGAGCGGCGCAGAGGACGACGAGCCTTGAACCTGGTGTCGAGTACGATCAGGGCTCCTCGCACGAGAGCAGGTCTTTAAGGGAGGGATGAGAGAGAGAGAGAGGGAAGGGCAGATCGGTGATGAAATCTGCACGATGCGCTGAGAGGATATTGAGCGGAAGCGCGCAGGACCGATAGCGAGCCCGCCTCCCCAGGTACCACCAAAAGCCACAGATACAGAAAACAGAAACGATGCAAGCGCAGGTTAAAGAGAGCAGCTCCGCGGGGCCCACCGCGCACACAGGCAACGCTCGATCCCACTTGATGCTGCCATTCTTTTCGTCCCTCCGCCGCTTATCTCCTACAAAATCTCCACTTCCCCTCCGTGATTTCGCCCCCGGGTCGCGAGCAGATGAGCTGCTGCTGCTGCTGCAGGAACCGAGCACCTGGTCAATGGTGGCATGGAGTTTCCTCGCCGTGCCGATTTCACTTTCACGGTGAAAGTCGCAGCGAGCTGCTGCGGATTCGTCCGATGCCGATCCGACGACGCGCTGCCGCCCAGCGTCGCATGACCGCGTCTGCCATTTCTCTCCGGGCTCACATGTCCGTTATTAGCTTGATATTCTTGTCTGTTGGCGGATCTCGCTACCGCAGCATCTTCGGCTCCTTCTCCAAGCGCGCAGGATGGATGGAAGCTTTTCGGCACATTCCTCGAGGGCCGGGGCAGGGGCAGGGCTAAGGCAGGGGCAGGGGAAAGGCAGGGGGAGCGTAGCTGCTGGGGCTTTGCTTGGGCTTGGGCTTGGGGCTGGGACTAGGGCCAGGGGCAGGGGAGAGGGGCAGGGGGAGCGTAGCGCTGGGGCTTGTTTTGGGCTGGGGCTGGGGCAGGGGCAGACCTCAGAGGGGCAGGGGGCGTCGTTTCCTGGCGCGCTACAGAGGCAAGAGAGAGGCTCGAGACGTCCGGTTCATCGCCGTCAACACGTCGCCCGTCGCCCGTCAGCCGCTGCCCCTGCCGCTCCCGCACGAGCTCCACCGCTGGTCGTCCACCATCGGAGGACCGCTGCTGACTCGCCTCCAGGAGCTTTCTCGTCTTTACCGGTACCCGGCCGTATCCAGCAGGAGCCTGCCTCCATTTGCAGCTGACGGCGACTGAATCAGTCGGTCACCTTTTGGAAGAGAGCGAACAATGAGGACTGTGCTTAACATTTGTGAGATGGAACCACTTTAATGTTTGCATAAAGCGCGAATGTGCGCTTGACAGAGGAAAGTTTTTCGAGTGAAGAACGAAAAAGTACATCGTGGACAAATGGCTTACTGAAAAAGGTGGAAAATATCTAGTCATCCCATGCTCTCCGATACGAGTTCATAGAAGACTCGTTTACAACAGCAGTCCCCATGGTCCCAAATTGTATCCTAGATACATATGCATCTTGCTTGCAGATGCTGCTTTTGGAAGGCTATGCAGAACAGAGAATGACAAACTTCAGATGCTCAAGTACACATCCCAAACCTGTGATAGTTCGCCATTATTCTCGAATAGTTGGCGAGGTTTGAAAATTTGTAGGCTTCTGTGCTGTTTTTTTAATCCACTGTCCTTTCATTGCCAAAGTCCGGAGGTCAGTTTCATTTCGTTGTGTCCTGCCTTATAGATATTAAATATCTGGAAGGTATTTTCTTCGTGGGATTTCAGAATCTCTTACATATTCTAACACTCAAAGCTTAGATGGCTGAATACTGTGGGAACACTTATTTATTTAGAAAATAAATTTTAGAAAATAAATGCAGTGTTATGATGAGGGAGCAAGTGTAGTTCAGCGAGGGAGCTCTTAGGGTTTAGCTAAAGCTAAAAACCCTAAACCCGTGCCCATCTCCGTATTTCAAGTGTATTTATTGGATCTCTATTTGTAGTTTAAATTTTGGCTCTTCAACTATCTCGCTCTTCCACGGTATTTTTGAATTTGATGATCTCCTGCCTTCATCTTAGCATGGCTGGGCTTTCTGAAAATTATTATGACGTTATACCGAATGTAAATTTATTTTTTTCTTGAGATCAGTGTTTCATTCATATAGTTTTGAAGTGAGTTACTTAACGGCTGGTCAATGTTGGTCGATACCAAAATTAGCCATCCGTTAATTCGTTAGACATTGAACTATTAAAATCTAACGATAACAAACAAAAAACCCCGACCTGAAAAAATCTCCATATCGTGCTTCTACTTTTTGAGAAAAAACCAAGAAACTGGCAGAGGACAAAAGAAGAACACCAAAACGAAAACAAACAAAAATTGTGATATTTTGAAAGAATCGGAAGTCGTGTAAATGCCGGCTCCTTCCGCAGACTAGGGGCAGGTTTCCAATCAGCAGGCACATTCTGACCATGCACACCAACTGCGTTGTAATCCTCGATGAGAGAGAGACAAGGACATGAGACTTTAGAGTCCAGACCTACGGTCATGTAGTCCATGAAGTTGAATGGATGTACAGTATGTGCACTAGCTCATGCATTTGTATGTTATGGAGTGAAACTAATCATTGAACACCATACATTTTTCGTCCTTGTACCTAAAAATAAAACTTCATATCCGGATCTAATAGAAAATCAGGGGGATTTTCTATTAGTTTGGGGAGGGAGCTCTCGCCCCAAACTAAATTGTGGCAAGAGTTGTGCTCCTCACATTTAGTTATAACGTTGGATCCTTTTCAACTAAACTGGAATTGCTACTACGATACTTTTGGTACCTGGGAAAAAGGCTATGGGTGACTAAATAAGGCCCGTGAGTTTGAAATATGTTGGAGATGGTTTGTTCATTTTTCAGTGGGGGAAAAGTACTACTACAGTGAAATTGTGCCTAAAGGTTCGATTTCTTCTAGAAATTTATATGGAACCTGGATGAATGATGAATAATTATGCACGGAAGCAAATCTGAGAGAAATTATTCGGATTTAGTGCAATCTATATATTAACTGGAGTGTTCGTTTGACTAATTAAACTATATCATTTTTAAAATGTCAGTGCTTTTGCATAAACTATCCAATTTTCAAGTTGCTTAAATCTACTATAAATCTTCATATTCACTTACTTTTTTTCAAACTTGGATATATTGTAAAATAATTTTTTGTTGTTGTAGACATTTACACCATTCATAAACTTTTGAGTTTGTGAATCAAAAATTGGATCAAATATTGACTTAGTTACAGTTCAAAATGAATCTAATCAATTGTCAGGTGTTTTTTTGAAAAATCTGGATGAGGATTTGTATCTAGTCTACTTGGACTTGAAAAAGTGTTGTGAGATCTAGTTTGACCACTGACTATTGTAACATGTTTTTTAAACAAAATCTAATTGGATGTAGCTAGAGGCGAAACCAATGATCTACTAGCGTAAAATTTGTTGTGGTGTGAGTTTTGTTGTTGGATGATGTTCTTGTGAATTATTTCTATCAAATGTTATTAGAGAAAATAAGCTTGCCGTGAGTTTAATCTATTGTGACTTATGGCTTTTGCATAAACAAAGAAATTCTTGAAATTTGCCAAAAGCTCCTTAAGCTTGGGAGCTTCCTCTCCACCCAAATCAATCATCTTTTTGTGAAGTCTTGAATTCATGTTTTAATGTACTTAACTATGAATGAAAAGTTTGATTTGGACGAGTATGTAAAGAAAGATTTGCACTAACGTTTGATGGAAACCTAGTGTTTGATTCTTTGTCCTTGAGCAGCACGCAACTACAAAAGATCTCTAAGGAGTGGAGAGGGCAAAGACGTACAATGAGGACAATGCAGATGTAGTTATAACCATCTTTAGTTAGTTGGATTTAAATAAATGTTACTTGAGATGAATTTATACTTATTTAGAGTGCATTATTCATAATTGTCTTGTCTTCGATATGTGCTTTTAATAGATAGAGTATAAATGTGCTACTTGACTATGCCACTCATCAATTGATCTACTTGTTACGCAAAAATTAAGTGTGTTAGTTGAGCAACACGTCAGCAAAATGTGTGCTTGTTAGGATTTTCCATCCACTAGGAGTGAAACAGATGATGGAAATGAGATCTTATCTTCACCATACAATGAGATGAGATCTTATCTTATTGTATTCGTTAGTTCAATCTATATAAAGGAAAATAAAATCATTTTAAGAATATTTCATTTTCAGAGTTCATGTTTTTATTCTAGATTGAACTTCTTTCTAAACCCTAGTGTTACATCATCAGACACAACTTTGAAATGATTGTGTCATCTGATTAGATAATGAGCATGATGATTATTATGTGCAATCTTTGATAAGTTTCTACTTTGTTGAGTGTGAAGTCATTAGCTAGTCTTGTTTTATGTTAAATTTTTTCCATTGATGCAATTTTAACAATAGCAATATTGTTGTTGATTTCATCATTGTGCAATATCTCTCACCTTTGCATTGTTTGATCATCAAACGAATTGAGACTACATGCTACAAAAAGATTTATAAGTACAATAGTGGCAAAACAACTTGAAGACTAGTGGATGAAATTGATGCTACACATTGAACCATAGTCCAAAACAAAATAAATGAGTTAAAAAAAGAATTTTTCATTCCAACAGTACAAGGAAGAACTTCAAGTGTTTGAGAACTAAAGATGACGACCACTAAGTCAGAATTAGTAGTATATGAAAAAGTCAAATACAACAAACATAATGAATTTTTGCTTTAAAAAAAAGAGTCAAGGTCAAGCTTAAGGTCATGGATCTAGACAAGATGTTAAGGTCAATGTCATCCATCTACAACAACAAAGACGCAAAAGATCTTTAAAATAGTATGTCGATATTGTCATATTGCATTTACAATCTTTGGTCTAAAACAAGTGGATGAGTACAAATTATGAATTCTGTTGTTTGAAGCTCTAGAACAATGTTTTCATTGCAAAGAGTTTTTAAACAATTTTTTATGCTTTCTTGAAACTCATGAATTTTAAGATTAAAGATTTTGATACAAAAATTTAATATCATATTAATGAGTTTGATGATCTTGTTATTGATCTTCAAAAATTTTAAGAAGAATTAAATGATGACAGTAAAGTTTGTAATTCTTGAGATTTTTTGTAGCCTGCGACGATATTTTTCTATTTGCTTCTTTCTAGACGGTGCCACATACATGCAAAGTAAGTAGCTATTGAATCAATGACATGTATTTCAAAGGACTTCTTTTTCTAACATTTTGTAATGAAACTACACGGAGAAAGTGCTCACAGTCTTTAGGCCAAGTTAGTTGAGGCAAAAAAGTAATTGATGATGATTTTAGCTACTATTGTTGTTGATGTGGAGCGTAGTCAAGATGTCTAGCCGATTCTTCCTAATTTTTTAACCAAAATTTTGTTCTTGTTTACTTAGGATAACCCGAGTATAATGGCTTTGCTTTGCACAAAGATGTTGCAGTTTCCAAACTTTACTGTTGTATTTGATTGTATTCTACATTATTTGAGTAATTTCACATTGATTATTTTCAAAAACTTTGATAATTTGAAAGCGAGTGTTAAAGAGATTGTATAATTCATCAAAATCATTCTCAATAACCATTTTTACTCCTTTTTATATGACATTTTGTGTAAAGAGAATGCAATCCTTATGTGCTCATTATATTCATCAAATCTTACTAGACCACAATCATGTATATGTACACTTGGCTGAATTCGGTCAAGATGGTTATTTATCTTCTTTCTTTCGCCATATCTATTGATGAAAAGTATATCGATTTTGATAAGATTATGAAGCAACACGTTCTTGATATTGCCTTCTGTAAACAATTAACTGCCATAGAAATTTTTCTTTGGCTCATTTGTGCAGCCATTAGACATTTGGAAGGCGATGCTTCTACTTTCTCATACATTTGGACGTGTTTCTTATTAATTGATCACGATTCGCAATGTATCTCTTTCAAGGGAGTTCTTGGTTTACAGGAGTATTATCATTTATCATTACCATATCAAGGAGCTTGTCAAGTTGTTTCATCCTACGATTAACCACGATTTATTCTGCATTCATGATATTGAAATTCTGTACGAATTCATATTATCATATGTTTCACATTGATGTTCACACCAAGTACGTTCTGAAGTTTGTGGAGTTGGACAAGGATTTCATGAATGTCAAATAGCTTTTTGAAAGCTTGCAAAGAATTTGTCCAAACTAGTATATCAGCTGATAATTGATATTTGTCAATTTCTAACACGCCACATTTTCCGTCCGAAAGTTATCTCCAATTGAAAATTATGCATTTACATCTAGTTTGGATGCAGATGAGCAATGAATTTAAGTGTCTATCTCTTCTCCTTGTCCAAGTTCATCAACTTTTATGGAATGTTTTGGTGATAAGCGTAATCACAAGAATCCTTGAATCAAGTCTCACACTTCACAGCTTCAAAGTCAAAGTTTAGATTGCAATATACTACTATGGCGCAATTCTTTGTCCACAAGGGATATCTCATAGAGATGAGGAGAATTAGTTTTTTTTAAAAGACTTTCACCACTCACGATCACAGGTGATGAGACACAAAAGCCAAAGGTGGATTCATCAAAACATATCATGCAATATGAATTTTAATACAATAAAATCAATGATATTTTTAAGCCTTGTATTATACTGTGTTGATAATACGCTGGTTTAATACATACTCATCACCAGGCCTCTGTACATTAGACATTCTAAAACTAAATGTCTAATATCTCTAATATCAAATGTCTTGAATTCCTAATCTTCAAGAAATTTCTCAAACATTCAACGTAGTAAAGAAAATTTTCTTGAACATTCAACGCATGAAAGAAGAGGAGTCGCTTTGCTCGCGTGCTCTGTTTGAAGTGGGCGTGAACCGAGGTATCGACAACTTTGAGTACTGACTATACACTTGCCGATTTATCAATTCTCTGCTTGTTTTTTATATGATTATATAGTGTATTCTTTCTTCACTGTATTGATGTACAGTAACATTCACTTGTAAGATAGAAATTTGCAGATGTACTGAATGTGATTGTTTTATGGAATCCACAACTCGAGTCGATGCTTGGAGGAGTGTCAGATCTCTTTCGAAGTTGAACGATTCTTTACTTTTGAATGTTACTTGTCAGAATGGTGAAGGCTTTAACGTCGCCCAAAGGAATAGTAGATGAGTGGCAGTGAAACAAGATGAACGTATTCGGATTGGCACAGATTGAAAGTGTTGGATGTACTAAATGAAAGTGTTCGACAGTTCCACGTCTCAAATAGGTGCTTGGATGAGTGTCAGATCTTATTTGAAATCAAAGAATTGTCACATCGTGAGCTGTGAAAGTTCCAGTGGGTGTCGGCCCCGGGAAGTACTGATTTCAAATGATAAACACAATTTGAATTCATGTCTGGTACGCTGAAGCCATATGCGCGTGGATTGATGCATGTTTCTTTTGCTACAGGCGAGTGGTAATGAAAAAACATATCCTACTTGGACCATTTCAACGCATTCGAGAGGGCTTCCATAAGAAAATCTCGATTACAATCTCATGTAGTGCGAGAATATATTATCAGAAACAAAATTTATTAGACAGTATTGTGCAACCTTGAATTATAGCAGAATTATAGTTTTGCAAGGAGGTCGTGACAAAGGCTTTGAACATTGTCTATTCAAAGGACGAGGTGTGCTTCACCATCTCTAGACCTCTTGGCTGGTTTTGGCTTTTGTTCTCTCTCTTTCCTTGTTTGTGGAATTTTAGCTTTCACGAACTTTTGCTGATCATGTACGTCTTTGCAAGCATCATACGTAAGAAACTCCTCCCTATTGATATTTTGAAAGTAAGTACTTTTGACAAGAGTAAAAGATCATGATTTGAAAACAAAACAGAACATTCATTGTGCTGTATGCTGCTCATGTTGTGTCTTGTTAGACATACATTCAATTGAAGTATAGAGTTTGGCCTCTGTTTTTCTCGAGTTGCACATCAATTTTGGTCTGATGGTATAGACACAATGCTTATTGTTCCACCAACTTTACTAGTATTGTCGTGTCACTTGACTTTCATATTTAATCTGCACTTTTTTGGAACATTTTCATTGTTTTAGCTAAGATATTCATTGTTCTCCACAAACGAGCAAGAATAATATGATTTTTTTATTTTGAATTGCAGCGGAGCTCTGCTTGCCATTTGTACGAGTAGGTGAAATCTTTGTGGCTGTCAAGGTCCCGGTTCTGAGATCTGTAAATCTACCGACATTTTTTTTAGATGTTTGAAGAAAATAAAAACGAACAGAACATATCTTTTTTAACCACAATCGTCTTGATTGTCGTGTGTGTGGTCTAGACCAAATGCATTGTCATTATCTAAGGTTTAGATCCGTGCTACAGAGTGGTGGATTAATCTTTTTCTTGTGAATCTTGATTTTTAGGAAGAAGTGGAATCTGCCAAGAAGGCAATAGGTTTACTTGAAGCGTTTTTTACTAATGGCTGGAATAGCTTAACGGTCAAACGCGGTGGCGACGCGCATGACACCTTTCAATTCGTCGCATTGACCAAAATATGGTTTTTAGATTTCAAAACAAGATGTTGTCAACAGTCGGATCATTGCAGTTGCATGCATATTCTGTATATCCTTTGATTGGAAGAGCAAAATTGGTGCAAAACATCAAAAAGCTACCATGAAGAAGACGTTTGATTCAGCGTTTCGTTCCGGAAACTACCGCATTCATCTCAAAAGCGAGCATGTGATTCGTTGAGAAGAGTATCAGTCGCTCTCTACAGAAAGTAAGATGACTTACTTTGACATTGATGTACTCTTTGTGAACACAATCCTGTCACATCTTGACAAGGATACTAACCATGTAATCTACAACATTGAAAAGAGCATAGTTGAAGTTATCAATGAGAAATGTTATGGGATCCTGAAGATTTTGAAGGCCAAACATATGAGAACGCAATGTGTGTATTCATGCTAGATACTCACACAGAAAACTTTCATGTCATTATCAAAACCCCCATGACATACCAACTTGCAATTATATACATTGGCATTGGTATTAGTCTCAAACAGACTGCATTGATGCTTCAGGCAACCAAGAAAGTTGTCATGGTCTCCAAGCTAGGTGGGATGAATGATTTGAAAATTGATACATTTGTACGTGTTCAATGCTGGGCCAATTTTCAAATCATTTCTAATATCTTACGCATGGTGTGGGCATTCTCAATCGCTATAAAAGTCTTAACTTGCATGGTTAATTGATACATAGATATTCGTGCTCGTTTTGTGTGGCAACGCCAACTTTATAATTTATATCTTATATCTATTCCGTTTTACATATCTCATACGGGTTTGTCACAATTTGAAATTATGTGCAAATTATTTGATGTCTTTTCTCCTAGCTAGAGAAATCAATCAATTGGTGTATTCTTAGATGGAGCTAGAAACATGACTGGTCATGTTGTAGGTGTTATCATGCGTCTTCAACAATGTTCACTAGAATGATTCATCCTTGTGTGATGTATTCTCCATCAATTGTACATTCCGCTACAGTAGTCATACTTGAAGCTGGATGGGATGCATGGTATGCAACACTAGTATCTATGATCTCGCACCTGCGTCGACAACAGAAGCTTATTTCCAAGATGAAATCTACTTGTCCCGAAACATCTATGACTAGATGGCATGCCATGTTTAGTGCTACAAGCTGGCTTGATGATCATCGGTGATGCGATTCCAAGATCATCCGTTTACGATTAGTCAACAACAAACTCATGTTAAACTATTAATTGATGAGTTGCTACTCAAGATCAGCGCAATTTGCAATTCCAACTTTGAAAATGTGGACAAATCCGCTTATGTTATCCGCAACAATTGGTCTACTTCCTATATTGACATCAATGGCTTCATTGAAGATCTTTGTCATTTTGCTTTGATTACAATCATTAATCTTAGTGAACCAATTCGGCAAGTATTTTTTCAAAATGTTGCGTTTTTTATATTTGACATTGTTGATGAATTTATATACTGCGTAGCATTGGAAGATGAACGTGTATCAAGCAGCAATATGAACTATCCACTCGTGTATCCGTTTGAATAAGTGAAACTTAAAGGTCGTGATATCAGCCGTCTCATTATCCAACGAAAGTCTCGTCTTGATTGTAATTTTTCTCCCTCTAAAATTGAAAAAATTTGGTCTCAATTTTCAGAGCTTTGTATTATGTACAAAGATGTCTCGGCTTGTAGAAAAGCAATAGATTCATGTGATCATCAGTGCTCGTTTGACGATGCGTGGTCACTCCCATGTTTATCAAGCCGTTTCAATTTTCAAGAAGATTTTGTTGGTGGATTAGGTTCACTGTTTCCTATTACAGCTCTTGTCGAGAGTGTATTCTCAATGTTGAAATTCAGGAAGGATGTTTTTAACATGTCACTTACAAATTTTTCTCTATAAGGATTTCTCTAATGTAAACAGTATGATTTGTTGCACATCCTGAAATAATAAAACTAAAAGATTATGTTTTCAAAGAGAATTCATGCTTCAAAACCTGCTGAATGTATCATTTGTTTGTAAACTTGAATTGAAATTGATAGAATCAAGAGGAAGGTTTTTCTAATTTCTCATATTTCATGTAAAAAATGATGACTAATTGTGCCTAATTTCATTCAATCTGTGTGCCTTATATACTTATATTAGGCACAAATAGGCATATGCTTGTTGTACAAAGTACTGCTCATCACTCATCTTGTTTCATTGTGATAATCAGACGAGCATTTACAACAAAGCTGCAAATGCTAAGTTGATCAATTATTTACATTAAAAAAAATGACGTGATCATTTTTTTCATCCCTTTTTTTAAAGTACAACACTACATTTGATTTGAGATTGGTCATTTTTACAAAATGACAAGAATGACAAATGTTTTGGATCTAAGGGTAGATCTGAATCTAAAAATAAATACCTAAAAAATAAAACATTGATATGTTAAGAATGTGCCAAAAATGATCACGTCACAAAGAATTGTTATGTGAAAATCGAAGCTGATCAAATTTTCCTTTAGCCAAAATGATTCAAAATTTTGATCACAAGGAGAAGATTTGCTAGACAATGAACTATGATGTCAGAGATAGAAACTATGCAATTCATCAAGTAATGTTAATGATGTATTGAATCTAGATTAATCTTGTTTTTATCACATTTTTTACATTAGAATTGTTGTTGCATGTTCTTAGTATCAAATGATACAACTTTTATGACAAATGATCAATCTTGTTGGTTGAAAAAATTGAATTTTTTAAGATTCAAATGTTTGATGGAGTCAAATATATATTGATTCAAGCTAGATATATATTTCATATGATAACTAATTTGAAATCGTTTGAATTGTTAAATTCAAAAATTCTTTAAATGAAACTTTAAATTAACAGTGTATGATGTGCAAAAGCATAGTAAAATTATGTTAGATATCATTAACACATAAATTTTTATTTATTAAATGATATTAATATCTGAGTTAAAATCAATTATACTAAATTTTAAGTGAAGATGTATTATGTATGACATTTTAAGCTATAATACATAAGGAATAGAATTTTATCAATCCTAGATGATAAGAATTTGTTACTTGATATAGGTAAATTTGACTGAAAATTCTATGAAAATTGTGTTATAAACAAACATTTTAGACTAGACTTTGGTTGAAGCTCACAATTCTCAAAAATTATTTGACTATGTACACAATGATATGTGAAAAAATTCTTTAAAATCTTTACTCTTTGAGAAATATTACAATGTATCATTTATTGATGAGTACTCTAGATTTAATTAATAATTTCTCACACAAAAGTTTGAGTTATTACAATTACTTGAGTTATCCAACATTCAAAGGTTGGAAAGCCAAAGTTAAAACTCAAACCAAATAGAAAGTGAAATATTTATGTACAGATGAGGATGAGAAGTATATTATTTAGTAACTAATGTAAAAAGAAGAGTATTATTTTTCATCTCACCACAATTTATGAATTACAACATATTGTTGTTTTTAAGACGCTCAATCAATAATATTGAAAAAGATTTGCAGTATATAGATAGATATATATATTGTCTACCAATGTGTAATCTAGTAACCCAATGAATTTTAAACTAAAGTCGCCGACATCACAATACATTGATAATTTTTAATCTTTCTAGTGAAATCCATAGAAACGTATTATTTATATATGATTAAAATTTATTATTTTTTAGGTTTTGATTTCTTATTTCATTCTAATAACTCATTAATTATTACAAATTGATTCAATATTAAAGTATAAAAAATATATTTACTTATGATCTTTCATAAGTATGATTCTGCATCATGTGTTTTGAGCATAATTTTCATATATATGTATATCTTGATGTGATCTCTGTTTAACATAATACAGTTACTAATTTCTAATACATATCATTCTATCATATGAGACTTGTAATCTCTAGGCTGACTCTCATTCATGTTTAACTCAAATGACTTTGTGGTAATTCATCATAGTTCTAAAATTCTCACTCATACTCGTATTTCAAACACATTCTCACACAAACTCTCCATACATCACTCAATTCACACAAACTTTCCTCACATCACTACATTCATATAAATTCAAACACACGTTGATATTCCAAGATACTGAAAAAATTCACTTCTTCATTTATGAAACAAATCCTCACACATGAACTCTCCAAACTTGTTTGAGAGTCATTACTCTAACTCTCTATTTATAATACTTAAGAAATTACCATGGTAACATGTGGTAATTTCTACTAACTCACTTTTTCCTATGTAGGTTTGACTAATCCACTATATGTGACAATATGCCATTGGCCTAGCTAAACCTTCTAGAAGTTTCCAGAATCTGAAGTGTAGGTGGCAACATGCCATTTGAAATTTTAAATTTTCTAGAAACTTCATAGTCATTAAGTCAACATTAGACTTACTCTAGCCAATCATTTTTCATACATTTAGTCAAACCAGTCAAATCTAAACTTATAGTCAAAAGTTTAATACCTTGGAATTTAGATCTTTGTAAAAGATAAAATAGAAGTGCTCACCTCAATCTTCTAAAACTCTGTTCATTATTTTGCCAAATATAAACATTATAGCTAAACTTAGTCATGACTAGATAAACTTAGTTCTAACTAACTAGTTTAGTCATTACTAGCTAGACTTAGCTATGTCTTGGCTAATCATCATTAATCATTTAGCTACTTCTACAACTTAGTACACATGTGCAACATCCGTTCTCACAGACTTCACATCAATACCCATGTTCTTATAGCAACAAGATAATCTTGGATAAATAAAGATAGATATAGAAGAATATTAAGATAGATATATGAGAATTCATTTTGTTTATTTTTTATTTTGTTTAATCTATATGAGCAATGACAAGAAATTGAAATTTTAGTTTGAAGATGAATATAGTACTACAAGTCCATTGAATCGAATAACCTCGACCTTGATTTTATCCCTACATGCAAAACATCCAGTTGCAGCGTATTACATAAGTTGATAGCCTACTCTCCATAATTCAAAACAAAGTATATCAGAATTAATGTTCAAGTTGGGCAGAATTGTTTAGACAATATCACTTTAGCTTCATGATCAAAGTACTTCAGTCAAAGTACTTTGGACCCATAGAGCTTCACTCCCTCGCGTTCTATTCGTCAACTATATAATACTAAAAATTTCATTTGGAGCATTAGTAACCGAGGAATGTAGTGCCATCGGTAGAGGTACTTTTGGGTAAAATGAACGTGTTGGGTCCCAAGAAGATTTTTGCCTCCCAGAGTTCTACCATCAAATGATTTCCCATATATATATATATATATATATATATAAGATAGCACTTTTGGTTGTAGATTAAACCTTACGTTATTGGTGATCAAATTTATATCTATGTGTAGTATTTGTATTGGTTGATGTGTATGAGATTACAAATGGATCATCATAAAAAAATCTTCACTAAAAAAATTTCTATAAATTTCAAGATGTAATTCCACTTATCTAGGCTTATGTTTATGTTCTTTGGAGTGCAAGTTTGAATGTATTACTTACCCAATTTCATCTTTCTTTAAAACTAATCTCAATTTCATGACAATGAAGCTATATGGAAATTGGTTGTGTAATCCATGTTGTGTAACTCATGGATTACACAACACTAATTCTTAACCCCATCTAATTCTTGATTGTATAAATTAATTTAATATTTTTTTTACTTCATGTTTACTCTCATCTTTTCTATGCACTTTGTTTCATAACCAGTAAAGTTCTAGTCAACAAAAATTTGCATTAGATGATTGCTTGACTTCTTCTCGAATCACATCTTCCATTAAAAGTTTTCAAAATCTGTACATTTGGATTGCTACGATCTACTTCATGAGCATTCATTCCTTTTGCAATGAGATCGTGTATTCTCCATATAATATCAAACTTCATATGAATTTTTCGATATTACTAATTTCTTATTCTATTTTCCTCTCTTCTTTGATGTCAATTAAGTCATGTGCAAGGGCACATGACTTAATTGATTTTTTGTAAGAACGTTAGTGATAACTCTAGATCGACTGTTATTTTCTGTGTGTTATCAAGTTCTCACCATTGCTTATACTACTTCTCCACTTCGGGGTCTCGTACCCCACATTATTAAGGTTTTAGCTTCTGAGCTGCATGTACACCGCCATAAGTCTCATCAACAACAGTGAGTGAGATTACTCGTATTGAAGAAGCAGATTTGTTGGCGGCCTTGAAAAACACTATAAACATCGACTTATATTAATATCTTTGTTCTAGGTTCGTCTTTGATTGGCACTAACGGTCAGACGGTGGGTGGCCCATACAGTAGTAGAGCTATAAACATCGTGGTACAACAGACTTCGTGTCACCTGTCACACGCTCTACTGGAAGTATTGTGTTTACCGCCATCCACTAATATTTGGCCTTGATACAAAGTTCGGTACTCAAATTTCGCACACCCGACCTGTGTCCGAAGAGCTTCTCAAACTACGTTGTCTCAAACTCTGAACTGATTGACAACACCTAGTTAAGATTAAAATTGTATCAATAACCGGGATTTATTTTTGTTTATTGTGACGTAAGCAACCAGTGCTGGAATGCCGGCCAATAATTTACAGACAAATGTTCGTCTTTCGTGCGGCCTAAAAGAACCTTGTTCGTTGCATGCATTATTCACTAAGTGTACTGGGCAAGACCATAACTTTATTGATTTTTTCCTCGACGTAGAAGAGCTGCCTTTCTCAACCCCCTTAGATTAAGGTAGTCAGTGAGTGGAAGACCAATGGAAAAAGGAAGAGTAGCCCTCATCCTTGCTATACTGGCGTTAAGAAAGAAAGAGCGAACATTGAAATTCCAGAAAAATTATGTTTGCAGCCTCCTGTAATGACTCAATGACCGTTATCCATGAAAGTCCTTCTACTATCCTCAATTTGTCATTTGAACTGCAATTCCACATCCTGCTATAACCTTTCTGGCGAACACAAAATTCCTTCACAGCAATGTATGAATTTTTAGTACAAACAGATTATCCTGAGGAAGAGTCGCTCATCCATCCAGCAACAGTCTTTGTCTCCACAAGCGTCAAAGATAAGGGAGCAAACCAGATTGTTCGCTTACCGAGAATCGGGCCACAAACATGTGATAGTCATCGACATTGTGTGAATTACAGTCATGGGATTCAAAGAACGAGGTAACATCTCACAAGAACTTGATTCCTTGCAATTTCACTTCCCTTACTAAGATTCTGAACGCTTTTCAGGCTCTTCACCCTGAATTTCACTTGCCAGTTACAAAGAAATGCATGAAACAGATACTGATTGAGCAGGTCAGGGAATGACGACGTCGGGTTGACATATTGCGGCCTTGATTGCTTTTGGAAATCAAAAGCAACCTTCTGAGAATCTAAACGCTCTTCAGGCTCTTCACCCTGAATTTCACTTGCCAGTTACAAGGAAATGCATGAAAAAGAATAGTGAAAGAGCAGGTCAGGGAATGACGACGTCAGGTTGACAACTTGCGGCCTTGATTGCTTTTTGAATAAAAGCAACCTTTTGAGAATCTATGGAAACTCAAACAACTTACTCCTTCTGGCTGATGAATCTGTATATTGCTGTATGCCCTCTCACATGACATTATTGAAATTTTTAAATTGGTAGAAGTATCCAAAGTGAAGCTTGAGTCCTCGAATCCGGTCAAAACAAATGTGTACGATGTAGAACTAAAACCTGTACAGAAAAGTAGAAGAGAAACCCATTAATATTCACATATACTCGTCAAAAGTACTTGGTGATACCAACAGACTCCGAGTACCTGGATTTTCCTCTTACGCATTCTCCGCGTTTGAGAATACACTGAAAGTGTTCACAATCACCTAGTTGCACGAAAGATCCTTGATCATGAATCGATAAAGTGCATCAAGTTCTCAACTCTATCTACTCCACTAAGTCATCTGAGAGCCAAAAACTTACTTGATGTTTTAAAGATGCTTCAAATTTTGGAGACAGTATTGTGTGGATTGGTCGCACACAATGAAAATCTCCCCCGCAATCATATCCCTCCCACACACTTGTAGCACACCAAAAAAATCCAGCTGCTGTGGACTATAAATGTACCCGCTAGGTAGGCTCGATCAGAACCGGTTCTTTTTTTTAAGAGTACAAGCCCGACAATGAAGTTGGATATCTCCTTCTCCGCCTTTTGTTGCATGTGTACAGCTTGGAATTGCGAAGTGTTGTAGGTGAAGGATCTCAGGTACGTGCAACATAATTCAAAAATAGAATGGATTACATTCTTCTTGCCTTGAGGAGCGTGAGCTGGTCATTACAGGAAACACACGATTCATATGTTAGTCTCCCCGACTTACTCAAGGATCTGAGTTAAATTTTTAGCTTTAAGTAACATTCCATACAGCTACGGTGCAGACTTTCCCCGTTCTCGAAGAATGTCTCAAAGGATGCAAGAAGTACCTGGAGACAGATGGTCATTCTCATCAGTAAGTAAAGATCACCATGCATGGTAATTCCGTCCATAGTCTGCGGAAGAGACGTGCAAAATATTAGACATAAGTACATGGAGTAAAGTTGCAGCAGACAGCACATAAGATAAATAAGTCAGCAGGTTTTATGTAACATCGAGTTACCACCAACAGGCTGCAATCTCAATTCCTGGAAGAGAACAGGCTGTACAAATGTTCCCGAAGTGATCGGAGAAATCTCACATGATCTAAAAAGAACATCATAATATATTGAAACGCCTCAAAATGCATTAAGTTTCTTCCATACGAGGCAATCACTTTTTAAATGCACAGAGACAGTGCAGCTGGCATGTGGAAAGAACCAACCAGAAGTAGTCGATGCTGGCGGAGGAGTCCGCGGGGCATGTATAGCCTCTTGCAACTCTCGAGTATCAATACAAGGATTACTGTAGCTTCTACTCAACGTTCTCTCTAGTCGGTGACATCGTTGCAGTTTCGGTCGGTTATCCGGCGATGGTGGAAACCCAGTCGACTTTTGTACAGTTGCGGGTTGGGTAAAACCGCTGCTTCTTGACTGTGCCTGATCAGAATGAGGTCCGTTCCTACAGTTACAAACCAACAATATATTAGCCAACTTACTCTCACATAAACAAACTGTCTGTAAACATACACAGAAACGCAAGATAGACCGGGAGAAAATGATCGAAGGAAATTCCATTATGGGTAGCTTTTAAAAAATGAAGAGACTGTTATTATTGCTTTCAGTCACACTACTACAGTACTTCACCTCAATATACAATGTAATATATATTTTACTTCGCCTCAACGTATAAGGACAAAAACGTCCAGACTCCTTGTAATATACTTCTTAAGTCAATGGTCAATGGTCTTATAAACGACTTCTTGGTTGTAACCTGACGAGGGAGACCCCCTCACATCACACTCATTGAAAGGGTCTCCCTCGTCTCTAGTTATACGAATTTCAGTTGTTCGAGCATCGAATTTGGAGCTCTAAATTTGGAGCTTAAAACAAGCTCTTCAAAATCAGTACAATCCCTCGTGTCATGCGTCAATTAAGAGAATTACCTCCATACCGCTGCCGGCGGAGGAGATTCGGGGACAGAACGTAGTCTATAAGAACTTATCATAGTCGCTGCAGACGCAACTGTGGTCGGAGCATTTGCTACAAATGGATGACGTAGAAGGTCTGATGCAGTTGGCCTATCTTCTGGCTTAAACTGTAAACACTTTTTGATGAAGTCTACACAGGCAGGACTCAGATGTTGAGGTATAGGTGGTAGCTCTCCCTTGAAGAGTAGGAAAAACCAAGAGAACTGCACATATTCCAACAAAAACAGAACGACATCAATTTGAGGTCAAGTGTTGACTCCAAATCTAGTCAATGTCAAATCACATTCACTTCGTGAGAAGGTACCAACAGCAGATGGATATGATAAAAGCTTGCGATATAGTTTCAATCATGATACTGACAAAGATCTTGATCACAATCAACCGATAGTATAGATTAATGATACCAACTCTCTCTAGTCATGATAGGTTTCGATGCCATCGACAATAGAGTGCCAATAAAAAGATTCATGTGAGAAACTGCTTACACCCGTCGTGCCGCTCCATGGTGGCTTTCCATCGGCCATCTCAAGAACTGTACATCCTAGACTCCATATGTCCACTGGGAGTCCGTAGCCTTTTTTCTCCGTCTTATCTGGCTTCAAAATCTTCACATGTTCGTCGTACAGATATATTTCAGGATTTTTTGTAAGGCTAGTCTCAAAAATACTACTAAAATATTTAATGACCCCAAATCCTTCCGACTAAGCATGATGACCTGTAGTGTGTCAACCCAGCAAAACAGAAAATTGGGAATGGTTTTTAGGATACCTCAGGAGCCATGAAGTAGGGAGTCCCCTTGCATGAAGTCGCGGGATTTAATTGCCCAACCTGCACATCGTTTGCAACGTCATCATGAAATGTCGTGAACAAAGAAATTGAACGCCGAAGAAATGTATAGGTGAGATGAACGAAGGAATACTCTGTCAACCAAAAGAGGAAATTTGCCGTCTTCTAAAGCACAACTGGGAACCCATACCTAAAAATGTGAATAAATTGCACCTCAAACTCGAACTCAAATTACTCATATAACATGGAGTAAACGTTATATCTCGTAAACTCTTACGATAGTATAATGACACTCACCTCCTTTGCCAATCCAAAGTCAGCTAGCTTTACTTGGCCATCCTTGTCCACCAAAATGTTGGCACATTTAATATCCCTGAGATGAGAAAGATAAGAAAAGACTCAATATGAAGACTCACCTGGACTTGCTTGTTTCAAACAATGTAACACTACTCAAGCAAGGTACTGTTTGTTACACAAATGGCTCTTCTTTTACTGCATTAAAAACTTTCAAAGAGTTTAGACGTCGACTCGGGGAAGTACGTTCTACTCTAACGTTTGAGTCCTTTGACTCGGAATGTACACGTGGGAGGTTGAAGCTGTAACTCACACTACATGTGATATTGGGGCTCAATTCCCAAGGAAAGGTGATTAATCTGGTTATCTCGCTGAAAAAGCATTTCGGTCTAGACTGTAAGAGTAGAATCAACGGAAGTCCAAACGAGAAGCAAAACTAAAGGAGAGGTGCGCAAGAAAATTTAGCCAAGTTGTGGAACATACGAGGTGGTTGAGATTCAGCTGGGTCAGATTTTTTTTTGCTGCGAAATAGATTTTACTTTACCTATGTATAGTATTCGTCTTGTGCAAGTATTCAAGCCCTTGCAGTATTTGCCTTGTGTAAGTGCTGATCAGAGTTTCATCAATTGTGCAATTCATCAGTTGGAAGTGTTTGATGATGGATTGAAGAGAATTTTGCATCAACTCTAGAAAGATGCACATATGGCCATCCTCCTACAAGATTCAACAGCACAAGGAGAGAGTAAGTAGAACTGGCATAAATATGTTCAACTTCGACAAATGCAACATGGGCAAGTCTCTCAAGCTGAACAATGCAGTTACTATCCCTACTCACTCTTCGCCCTCAGTCAAATGCAGCAATTTAGAGCAATCAAAGAGGCTTTTATGTGATCCTGCGTCTACTAGTGGAACATATTGTATGCATTTGTTAGAAGACTGAGAGTGAAAACCAGGTGCTCCCATATTGGGGACTTCGGTTTCACAACTCAGCTGCCGTCCATAAAAGACGGGCAGTCTATACACGAACAAGCTACTGGCCTCAAAATCGCAGACAGAAGAACTTGTCAAAAGTAAAAACGTCTTTATGAACAGACCACATCTTCAATCCTTGCAGAAAGGAGAACAACAAGGCAAGCAAATCTCCTCATATGCTACACATAAGATTGCCAGATCTTAAGAGATGGATGATCATCAATTACCTGCCCAGTACCGAAATATTGGACAACATTTGGGTGTTTCAGGTAGCTCAAGACTTCAATCTCCTGCAAAGTACATAATTGAGTAAGACAAAGAGTCAGCTTGTTTCTTAGTGTCGTTCTGTAGTTTCCAAGCAGGGAAAGCTTTCCTGTCAATTTGGTCCTAGTGATGTTCCAATGCCGCACGGCAAACGGTAAATGTGAAGCGAAGAATCAGGAAGAAATCCAAAAACTTGACGTGAAGTTCCTTGCCAATCTTTTACCTTTTGAATTTCAGGAGTAATCGTTTCTCCCCGACTAATTTTCACAGCGAAGAAACTTCCATCATCTCTGTAAAATTTTTAAGCAAAAAAAACAAGTTCTCGTGCTGTAAGGATTTGATTCCAGCATGAACGAGAGTACTCAAAAGCAATCCGGCGGACATTCATCAAAAGATTCGTGTACAACCAACCGACCTCGGACTGGCTGCAAGCCGTTAACAATCACATAGAATCTCGTGAATCAATAAGTTCACATAAGGCTAGGTAGATTATCTTCATAAGAATGTGCGTCGTGTTAGATCAGACGAAGGTGAAAACACAATACAATTCCTACAGCAATCAGAAAGAAGGCTCCTGGGTGTACTCACAAATTCATGGCCTCGTGCACAGTGCCAAAGGAGCCTGTTCCAATTTGCCTAATTTTGGCCCACTTTGTGGGAATTCTTGGTGCCCGCGATGGTGACCTTGGCGGGGATGGATATCTAGACAGAGGCTGCGGGGGAGCAGGCAGAGGAGATCTTGGGGAAAAAGGGAGAGTTAAAGGACGTGGTGAAGGCAAAGGAGATCTGGGAGGAGAAGGAAGAGGTGAAACTACTGGAGAAAGGATTCGAGTCATTCTGGGAGGAACATGCTGAGATGAAGGGGAATTTACTCTGTGGCCGAAGCCTTGCGCTGAGCGTTCCCGGAGAGCAACCTGGCGGGGAGATTCTACATGAATGGCGGACCGACCCGCGGTTGGCACGTACAAAGGATGCTGTGGAGAAGAGCTAGGAGGAGGTGCTGGCAGAGGATGGCCCTGTATACAAATCCTGTCGGATCGGAGACCCCCGTCGGGACTTGGGTAGCCATTGTATCCCCACTGAGGACTAGCTGAACCATTAGAACCCCAAGACCCTTCTTGACGACCCCTGGCTGAGCTACTCGATCCCCAAGATCTTCCCTCCGGACTGTGAGAACCATTCTGTGCCCAGGTTGTACCTCGCGGGCTACATTGGCTTCGAGGACTCTGTGGTCCATTTGATAATTTGACGTTTGATCGAGGAGAGTGACTTTGAGCTGGATATCTGTTAACCTCATTCTGAGGAGGACTTGGAATTCGTCTGTTGTCGACCGAAAATTCCCTCGATGGCCTGCTGGATCCACCAGCTGTCCGATTCCCTCCCGGACTCATATGGCCGTTACTCACATGGCCAAAAAATTGCTCCGGTAGCGATCGCATAGTTAACAGCGTAGTCGTGCTTATTGTGGGTGTGGGCACAGGCTCGTGAGTTTCCAGCAATACATCCTCTCCAGACTTGATGCTCGCCCCAGGTGCGACGGACATTTGCCCAAATTGAAAAGAAGCCTTTCGTAACTCCAGCTCACTGTTCTTCCTTGGGCTAGTTCTAGCCTCGGATAAATCTGCTACATCCTGTATTACCTTAGCAGGACGGTGAAATTCGAAAGACGAAGGAATCTCGGACTTGATGTAGATCGGCTGGTCATCCACATAGGACTCCTCGTCCCCAGTGTCATCCGAAGTGCAAGAATCGTAACCATCGTCTGGAGAACCAGAACACTCTCCAACATCTGATTTCGTGTAGTCGCACAATTCATCCTTTGTAGCTCCCAGCACCTGCATTGCTTTCAGCAGTGGATCTGTCGCTGGCTTCGCACCGCTCTTGCTGCCCTTGGAACGAGCAGGTGATCCGGGTCTTGGGGACATGCTGCGTGCCGCGTAGAAGTCTTCGAAACCAGTCGCCCGGGGTGAAGTCGGAAATAGTTGATTGATAGAGGAGTGTCCGTTGGATGAGAAACTATTTTGAGGAGAAGGGTGGCCACCAGCCTGGCCGTTCGGCAAGTACTTGCGAAGTTGGCATGTCCCACGCGAGCCCGAGTGTCCATTGGAAACTGATTCCCGCCCTTTGGAACTATGACCATTAGACGAGTGAGTCCCGGAGGGTCCACGAGAGTTCGAGTGTCCATTAGAGGAGGATTCATACGAAGATAGACCCTTCGACGAATTATCGGCAGAAGAAGATTGCTTGTCCTTGGAAGAGGGAGACAACGGGCCCTTCTTGAACAGCCTTTTTACATTGGATATCATGCTTGAATGCCCCCAAGACATCAATGAGTCAGGCATCGAAGAAGGAAGAATCTAAAGCACTGAAAAAAAGTGCAGAGGGATCACATCTCAAGGACGCACGAGCACTAGCTTTCAACACACTTTCAGACGATGGTAAGTGCCAAAGTTCGAGTTTCGAAAGCCCACCGAGAACGAAACGAAGAGAGAGAGCTAACATCTGAAGTGTAGTGCAGCCATTCAACATGGCCAGATATTCTCAAGGAGGTGCATGGAAATTGGGACAAATCAAGGACGAAAGAGAAAGAGCAGACACAGCCACTGAAAAGGGGAGCATGTTGACATGCCAAAGAAACTGCTTCGAAAATTGCCGTTTGTAGGTCAGAATTCCAAAATAAGGATTCCGCAAACTAAAGCGAGATCACCGACCCTCATCTCCCGTCCGTTCCAGTGACAGCTTGTCCAGAAGGAGCATCCTCAACAGTGGGCGAAAAGATCAACGAGTTACAGGTGACAAGCGGAAAAATTCTCCAAATTCCTCCAGTTCCGACACTGATCTACGATTCCGTGTTTCATAAATCTAGCTCAAACCAGCACAGGCACAATCATCTGCCTCCGGGCTGGGTTTCCAGCCAGTCTCATCGCAACCAACTAATATACATGCGTCGAGCCCGGGACTGCACAACTAAGATCGACGGCAAGCTCCACGCTGGCTAATTTCAGGCCGTCTCATCGTCCCGCCCCTGCAACGTAACCCAGACCAAACGCTGCCCATGGGCTTCCTAACAATCCTGTCAATCGTCCTGTCAGATGCGAGTGCAAGCTCTCCCTCCCTCTCTCTCTGTGCCGCCTCTGCCTGCAACCCCACGGCTCCGACGTCCTGAGAACCAAAGAAAGAAATTCTCGACCCGAGAACGATTGTCGAAGAGGCCACCGCGAAACACGGTTCTGCTTAGGAGCTCCTCCTGCTTTCGATAATTGGGCTCCTGCAAGGTAAAACTGGCGTTGTTCACTTGCGACCCCTTTTGCCTTACTCCACTTATCTACGTGCTACAGTAATCTACACTCAGTAATAATGGAAATTATATATAAGTCCGCATCCCAGCCCTCCCCTCCCCTCCCCTCGCCTGCCCACCTTCGCCCCCTCCCCAGATCCGAAAATCCCTGCCTACTCATCCCGTCCCGGCTTCCAACTGGAGCGCACCAGCACCACCTCTCTCGTCTCTTCTCCTCTCCTTTCCTTTCCTTTCTTTTCTCCGCTCTAGTCTCCTCTGCTGTCCTCTCCGTGAGTGTCGAGGGGAAGAGGCTGAGAAAAATATGTACACTGGCAAGTCTGCGTCAAGTCTTCGCTCCGCCTGCAGCTACAGAAGAGTCTCGGACTCGGAGAGCGGAGTGCGCGAGTTTGAACCTACCTGAACCGGCCGCGGCTGTGCAGCCAAGGATGGACGAGCGACTTGAAGGGCCACACACACACATCCTCCTACAGAAGCGAGGCATTAATTGCTGGCCCCCATGGCTGCCCTCCGCCGTCGTCGGGGCACGATCTCGACACCTCCACGGCTGATGAGACCGATGACATTGGCCGCGAATCATCGCAGAATTTCCAGTCAAACTCCGCATGAACCAAACCCCGAGTCTCCCTCTCCCTCCTCCCCTTTTCCGCCCCCATCTCCTCCGTCCCTCTCCCCCGATGCCTTCCGCCTTCCGTCCCGCGATGGCCGCTGTTGTCCTCGTCGCCCCGCCCCGCCCCGCCCCGCTCCCCGCCCGCTGCCAGCGGTTCGTAATCCGGCCCGGCGGTCGTCGCCGCTCCCGACCTTATCACCTCCCTCCCTCCCTGCCGCTATCCTGCCCTGCCTGTGACCGGCAACCGGCAGCTCTCGCCGCGTTGCACGTTCCATTCGAATCATCCGGAGGGAGAACGCCATCCGGAGCCCGGCACGTCCCGTCGCTGACCGTCCTCGCCGAGAATTATAATGTTCCCGAGACCGAAGTGCTTCAGGTCTCCACGTGTTTTACAAGGACGGAAACAAGATCGGCGAACCGCTAACAGACTGGGACAGCTCGTCGCTGCCCCCACCAACGCAGAATCACGGGACCAACATCAAGATCGGGATGAAATAAAATGCGGGCTTTTCTCATTCTTATTCCCGTGGCCTCCATTTTCTGTGAAAGCATGTGTTTTAAGAATCGGGAATAAGAAGTTGTGAGGTAATGCCCTGGCAATAATTCTACGATTCCCCTGGATTGCTGTTCGGATAACCTCCTGGAACGTTCGCGGTTCGCAGGGATGCCCTTCATGTGCTCGTGAATTATTTTCCTCTGCAACTGCATAACCTCTCGTTCGTCACCACGGATTATAGAATTTTCTGGAGGAATCTTTGGCATGCACAATCATTACCGAATACTCCAAGTCGGCGAGATGGATATGCTATTATGTTAACTGAAAGAAATTCCGCTCGTGAGAGCCCAACCTCTCATGGAAATGGAAGGAAAACGAAAAATACTTCAATAATTGCAACATACGGAGGACAACTATTCCCAAATCTATCGTTCCCACCACGCCAATTTAAACAGTTCGAGGATATTCTCCAGGTCGCAAGAAATTCTTACTCTACTTTTGCCGTTCATGAAACGTGGCCCTATGGAAAAAGTTTAACAACATCCCTTTTCGGTCTGATGATCACCATCTCTTCGTTAGGGTGCGAGGTTTGTGCCTCGACCTCAGACCTCAGACCTTGCAAGTGAGAGTGAGTCAACCCTATGAAACGCCAACAGATAACTCATACACTAGAAGCTACTTAGTGACACACACGTTTCCGCCAAGACGTTAACCCATGGTCTCTTCCGCTGCGGTTCGCCTTTCCTCGGTCAACAGAACAATGCCTAGGCTCAAAAAGATATGGTGGGCAATAGTCCCCGGAACAAGATCATCACAACACGATCTCATCAGCGGCGCATAGGTCCATCGGCCCCAACAATGCTTTCAGGTGCTCAAAAGATCAGACAGCAGATTCGATCCGCGAAACTTCTGCATGGAGCGGAAGAGGGAAGGCGGTGAGAAACCAGATCATCGGTAGGCAGCAGCATAATAGAGCAGCCCGAACGCATGTCCCGATCAGACAGAGCCTAGCTTAATGAAAGAAAGTCTATACACGAAGTGAAATCGAAGTGCGCACAAGAAGATCGTGCTTGAACAGGACGAGGACGCTTGGCTGCTTGCCCTCTGGGCATCAACTTACAAGAATATTAGAAAGAGAGCCGCCTTGAATTTTGATGAAGGCGCAGGTGCTGCCTCGCCGCAAAAGGGAGCACAATATTTAGTGAACCGGAATATACACTCGGCGGAAGCAACGGGGAACTCGACGTGCACCGGGCGGCCGGTTCTCGCCCCACCGGAAGCACGGCGCGCACATGTTCCCGGGAGTGCTTCTACAGGAGACCTCGGGAACGGAGACTTTCCCGTTGTCTCGCTCGTCCAACCGGTAGCACGGCGCTCTCATGTTCCCGGGAGGTCTTCTGCAGAAGTCCTCGGGGACGGGGACGGGGACTTTCCAATTGTCACGTCCCCCATTCCGTGACGCTCGGCCATCAGGTTCGGATCTCGCGGAGAATCCGCCAAAGCTCGGTTCGCTTCGGTTCGGTTTGGTTAGGCTCGGCTCGGTTCGGTTCGGCCGAACATCAAGAGTTGCACAGTGGCGGGGAGGCGCTCGGGAGGAAGGCTGAGATTCTCTCCGCGAACGAATATGCTCTTTGACGGGAGACGCGGAATCGTTCGGATCGTCGGCTCGGCCAATGAGATGGCTTCCGTATTACCGGCACAGTGATCCCCCAGAGCCCATCCGAACTCATGAGACTGGAGTACAGTGACCTGCAGCTGATCTTGCGGGAGGGCATAGTGAAATCGATCATCCCCCACTGTAAAAAATCCATATTTGTGCCGTTCCGATCGACTTCACAGGAGTGTTAGGCCGGTTTCCAGTGAGTCAACACGAGAAAGCGTCAAATGCTTCAGTTGATCCAGTTGAGACGCTGCACACGGGAGGCAGGCGAAGGAGCCAGAGGCCAAAAGTACAGAGAGAACTGGGAGCGAGGGCAAACCCACTTCCTGCGTCCCTATATTACCTCGAACTACGACCGGGCAATGAGGTTGTGACATCAGTCAATTGCAGTGAGCGACCATGTCGATATCAGATATCAGGTGCCAGACCTTCTTTTTTTCTGCGAGCGAATTTAAAGCGCATGATTTTGGAAGGTTTTTAAACCACCAGGGAACATCACGAATTTAACCCACACGAGCAGAAAACCACTCGACAGTAGGGCATTAATATCTCAGACCATTGTGAGCGAGTCCTTGACCGTCCGGAAAGTACAGGCGAGTGTGGGAATTTCTCATCCATTACAACAACCAGTCTTCTTTGTTGTCAGAACTTGACATGCATGGAAACATCTTCCCTGCACAATAATCCGAGTGCATTTGGCAGAAGATGATAGCCTGGCTCCCACATTTTGAGGGAGGACAAAGCAAGGACGCGGTTGTATTGACCAGTCAAGACACCTCAGTGGTTTTGTCTGCCTTTGGAGGGTGTTATCACTACTATGGAGCTTGCCCATTCATTCGAGAAACTTCAACGAGATTTCCTAATCTTAGCTCGAGTGCAGCGTTGCAAACCTAAAGCGATGTTATGGAAGTAGTTTAGCCAGGCATTTTGCTCACAATTTCATCATAAACTTCATCTTTCACTTTAGGACTTTGATTTCACTTTGAGAACAAAATCTAAGATTGGTGTCCACATGAGAGTTCTCTTTACTGATTTACCTTCATATACGCAGATTAAATGCGTTGAATACAGCCCTTCGTCCCATGACAAAATTGATATGAATTAACAAAAGATACATTACTTTCACATATATTTTGCTCTCACCCCCATTTGGATCTAGGATTTGTTTATACACGTGTTTATATAGTCATAACATGTTACTGTAGTCATCATGTCTTGTATTTCAAACCCCTTTCTACAAATTCGTTATTGAATCTTGTTTTTTAACTTCATTACATTTATTCATTTTGTCATTTTTGCATGTCTTTTGTACTCCAAAAAGCTCGAAACAAATATAAACACAAATAAAGGATACATACATTAGTAATCAATCATATCAATATTCATAGATTTCATTGTTGGATCTCCAACATGATTATTAGTCCATCCACACATTACAACATCAAAAAAAGTCATATATCAAAATTCATGAATCAATCTTTTTTCAAAAAAAAGCTCAATCCCTCTAAAAAAACAAAATGTAATCACATAATTGAATTTGAAATTAATTTCTTTATTGTAAACCATTATAAAAATAAAATTGATTAAACTTAGAGCCAAAAAAATGCTTGCTTGGAGACAAAATTTTTGAAAAATTTAAATATCTCATTATTTCATATGAAATATTTAAATTATCAAATCATGGCTAAGTTTCCAAATGATGAACTTCAAATTGCTATTCATTATGTTCTCACTTCACTAGTGTTCAATTCAAAATTTTGTTAAAATTTGACATTTTAAATATTTTAAATAAATAATATGATATTTTCAAAATATAATAATTTATGTCACAATTAAATTATAGCAAACATCAATAACTTCACAATGAATTTGGACTAATGAATTAATTTACGAAAATTATAAACTAGTCTATCTAATTTTCATGAAATTTTACATGAATATAAAAAAAGGCACAATAAAAATAATATTTAATGAGTCAAAATTTAAAATATGTTTAATAATACATAATAATGCAATATTAGGTTGTATGTGATAAATATTTTGAAATTTATTCTCAAGTATTTGATAAAAAATCAATCATTATATAAGTTGAACAACTAAAGTTTAAATAACATGTATGAGCTATAAAATTAAATAATTTTAAATTTTAAATAAATTTTTTACTTTGATATAAATTTATTGTAGATATATTACAACTATATTTGATTTTTTTAAGTAATCTAAACACAATGAAAAAATATCTCATTATTTTCCAAGCTTTTTCAAATCTGATATATATATATATATATATAATCAATAATATTTCAATTCATAGACAAATATTTTTTTTATAACAACATATCCTTATGATCTTTAGTCTGTGTCAACACATAAATGCTTGACCCCAGTAAGTGATACTACATTTATGCAAAGCTCCTTTTATATTATTGAAACCAAAAGTTATAAGACATAAATGTTTATATATCTTGTTGTACAATGCAAGTTCATTAGTTTAACTAACTTGTATTTTTAATTAAACAAGATTAAAAATATATAATTATAAATATATGTTAGTTTGTTCATATCTTAGTATAAAAAATCTTAAATTATTAATATGTATATTTAATAAAAAATTATACACAAATAAGACACATTGATCTTTATAAATTAAAATGCAAAATTGCAAATACATTAATAAAATTAAAAAACAAAACACCTTCATTTTGTACAATATTATATTAAACAATTATTAATTCAACATTAACACATTATGATTCAAAGTTGTAATAATCTTGATTCTTCAAAGTTTAAATATAATTTAATGGATATGAATATGAAGTTAATTTTTTGTAAAATATCAATAGTTATGACATAAATAATATGTGTACTTGTTATATTCTAATGGAATCTTTCAGTTTATGCATTGATTGAGATCTACAAGTCAACAAAACATATTTTTGCTATGTATCTCCTAGTCTTTTGATGAATATAAATTGAGATGAATGATTAGGTGAAATCTTGTCTCATTCAATCTGTTGAAACTATGTACACATGGATAAATAAAATCTATCTAGTTTGATTTTTTTAATGGTTTCATTCAAAATGTTTTTTTTATTTTTGTTTTCAACGTTTTACAACAATGCAAACTAACTTGATAAAGCAAGTGTATTCATTGTGCAATTACTTCACAAATTAGATGTTCAATCAACCCTATAAACATATAATAAATACAATTTTTTATTACATTGTTATTTTGATGTGCATTTGATTCTACAAGTTTTTATTTGAACTTTCTTCATTATTTAAAAAAATGGATTCAATATTTTTTTTAAAAAAAAATCTGATAAAAAAATATGTTAAGATATTATTTGCATGGATTTAAACATCATAGGCAAAAGAATCATGAAACTTTAAAGAAATTTGTGCATGTAGTAGATATTCAATATTTTGACTTGTCCATATTTTTATAATCAAAGGTCAATCTTTGTAACATTATGCTCTTCATCTTTTTAACGTCTTATTTTAATAAAAAAAATGATTACTGCAGCAATTTGTGACACACTACAGTGGTTTAAATTATTTTATTATTGAAAATAAACTTATTTTTGAATAACGAATAAAATAAAACTCAATAACTACTCCAACATGTTTTGCAATTTGCCATTTCAAAGATCCATGAGACTTACAATAAGTAAAAATTCTTCTTTTATAATTATTCGAAGGAGTCAAAAATCTATTTGTTTACAAATCATTCATTATGAAGTAGAATAAAGTCAAAGCATTAACAGAAAATAATAATAAATTTAATTATATATATATTTACATATTTATTTATTTCTATATTTACATGTGACAACACGAATAAAAGATACAATATAACAAAAAAATATAAAAATAAGTACATGATATAGTTCAAGGCATTGAACACTTACGCATGTTTTCAGATAAATTCAGCAAGCAAAAAAAATAATTCAATGATACGAAGTATACAGAAAAATTTTGAACAAATATTATGTAATATATGTTAACAAAATTCACAAAACACACACATTAATATATAGAATGTATAGTTTTAAATCACAAACATCTTCAAACATCTCCCATGCATAGCACATGTTCACAAGTCTGATTATTTGTAGTTGCTTTTTATAAGACAGCTGTAATATATTTAGTTTACATATTTAAATTGTAGTTAATTTGAATAATTACACATTTTACACTAAATTTTTAACAGATTTTTCAATTATCAAAGTAAATTGAAGATTGATTATGAATGAAATTTAAAATAATTTATGTAAGGTTTCATTGTATTAAAAGATCTATAATTAAATTTGAAAATTTTTAATAATTTTCTATGGTTTTTTTTTGTTCTTGAAAATTTATTATAAATTAACTCATATTTATCATCAAATGGAATTTTACAAAATTTCCATCTTACTTGTTAAAATATGTAATATTATAGAAAATCATATAGAATAGTAACAACCATTTTAAAGATATAATTATTTCATTTTTTATGTCACAAATTTGTTAAACTTTGATAATACATATAATCGAGCTTAATTTTATAGAACTAAAACATATATTCCTAATTTTTTGTAAAAAATAAAATATTCGTTCTTTACACTTTATTGTATGATCAAAAGTTTTTTTTACCAATTATCATTACACTTTGTTTCTAGAAATGGATATGTGAGTAAGTTCAGAGATGAAGATACTGCAAATTTTATATCTAATTTAAATCAAAATATGTGATTCGTATGACTAGCAATTAAACAACATTTTCAGTTATTTGTGTTGAAACGTAAATTATCATATGTCTAGAAATCTGTTGTTTTTTATTTGGTGTACCAAATTAAAAACATTCATCATAAAAGCATTAAGTAGTTTATAAAATTGTGTGTCTTGTGAAATAAAATATTAATGCCAAAATTATTAAATTATTTTATGTTTTCTTCACATGAGAAGAAAAAATCTGAATATTTTTTTCAATATGACAAGTTTTCTTTTAGAATTTCAAACTTGCTTCAATTTGCTAAAAATAATCAAATTAAGATGTTCTACAAAGAAACGCTAGATATGATCTTGAAAATTTAAAAGACTTTAAGTTTTTAAGATTAATACTTTGTTTTACAAATCAGTTACTCAAAAGAACGAGAATATTTTTAATATTTTGTTGTTAATATCTAGTTAAGATGCAAACTATGAGAATATTCATTTTCATGATGTTGCTTGTAAAAATCAAATCACATATTCTATTAATATATAATGCGTATAAACAAATCAATTTGAACTTCATATCAGTTCGAAATGATATTGTATTGTCAATCTATTGATCCATAAATTGAAAAATGTGCTTTTCCAAGCTATACAATATTTATTTTTAATTTTATATATATGCATCAAATATTCATAATCTTTAACTAAGTTCTTCACCATGCTCAAAAAATTCTACAGTGTTAAATTAGATAGTGACACATTGTGTTAAATTGTTACATAACATAAAGTTCTATTCAGTTTGATATTTAAAGGCGTCATGATATTTTCGTTTGATGATTATCAACAGTCATATTATGAATATCATATATGAAATGATATATGTGTTGTTTCTATAAAAAAATCAACACATTTTTCTTACATTTGTTTAAGAAATTCTGATTGCATATTTCAAGATAATTGCATGAGTAGTATATTAAGATAAAGAAGTATATTATTGAACGATGGAGTTTGTACGGCTTGATCTATATTTGAATTTGAAATGTTTATATCGTAAAGATAATATGATCCAAGCACACAAATTCAATATTCTACAACGTACTTATTCGTGAATAATTCTTCATAAGTCATAAAAAAGATTTAATTTTTTTAGTTTCTTATATTATCATATGAAATCATTTCAAATACATGTTAATTCATTTGGTTTGATTTTTCTTAGGTTCAAACTTTTTTAATAATATTTTTAATCAAGTAATAATGTGACAATACAAATTCTGTTATGGGATAAGCTCTACAATATAAGGTAATTCAAGAAAATAATTGAAAAAATTAATAGAAATAAAAATATTTTCAATAGCTCTCTCAAAAAAATTATACTTATACACCCATGTTTAGAACTGTTTTAGACAAAATGTTAAAAAATATTACTTTTTTTACATAAAATTTCAGTTAGTCTTTATCTCATACTTTTCTTTATCATTTTTTTGAGCCGGATGTAGAGCAAAATAAAGATTAGTTTATTATTTGCTTAGAGACTGGAAAAGCATAATCCTATGTGTGATTTAAACAAGTATCAATTCTTTACGTTCATTTATGGCTTTATGTTGGAAGTAAGTTTTGATAAATTTTTTAAATATTTTATCTTGATTTCAAAAATAATTCAAACAAATTAATAAACCAAATAACAAAGTCTCAAAATTGATAGACATGTAAAAAATTAAATGAAATCATCACGTCAATTCTAATACATTAAGGTTTAACGTTAGATTTATGATCAGGGATAATTTTAGAACGATATACCCATGCAATGATACATGCTGGAAATAAATTATGCCATAAATATATATCATTTGTTGTTATGAGGTCAAACCCTTACAAGATTTTTTTATTTATGCTATGATAGATTCTGTTATTGCGTTGTCATATTGGAGATATGAATAAAAATTCAAAACACATCCTGAAACAAGAACAAGAAAACTGACAAATAAATTTGATAGGTTTTTCAAATTGTATAATATTAAAATAACGATGGCAAAGTCTAAATATTAGTTGATTACATAGAAATAAAATCACCCATAAAATGGACATCTGTAGATTTTGTAAACTACAAAGTATATTGTATGTGTTATATGCTCATCTCAGTTATATATAGTATGATTTATTTCATTAAAAGTTTGGAAAATTATAATTTATATTTTCCAAACTTGCACTTTATTTTCAAACATTTATTATTTAAAATTGAGATAATGTGATAGCATTTTAAATTGCAATATTCAAATTTGTTTTTAAAAATTGTAATAATTTTTGTATATAAGAATTAAAAAATAATTCAAATTCAGTAACTAATATAGAACTGTTATTCAAACCTGTATATTTATTTATATTTATTTGAATATTATTTATTTTCAAATTTTGTTGTTTGCATTCAATATCTTTGATCATATAGATTATTCTACAATTTGAATTTTCAAGAAGTAATGGATCATTATGCTTTAGGTATGATAAAACATATACTTCACATCTAGTCCTTCTTCATAAATTTACCATTTACCATATTTAAACAAACATCTAACATTTACCATATTTAAACAAACATCAGTTCATATATATGAAATGATTTAAATTTTATATACCAAATTTAATATATTATGATTATGCATATATTTAAAGGTTGAATTTGGAACTTTAAAATCAAACAAATATAAGTATACTCATTTAAGTGATTTTATTACAAATCATAGGAAAAAAGAATTTCGGGATTTACGTCTTGGATTTACAATAGAGAATACTCAGTATGCATACTACGAGAAAAGTATATACAATACTGCGTTTGCATGCGCCAAGAAAATAATGTATGCAAATTATAAGATATATGCTAGCATGTAGAAATCCAAGGTGTAGATAGCCTTAATTCATGTGTGAAATATCTCAATCTAGCTGTCCAACCAGGATATTATACCCCCAGAGACGCCTAGCGGCTGTCCGCAAAGGCATCAAGCGACAATCATGCAGTTGACAATTGAAGGGAATTCCAGATGACAAACGGCGCGTCATCGGATTCCTCAAAGGGTACGATGCTACCTTGCTTTTGCACATGTGAAACTATAATAGTTTCTTTATAATTTTAAATATCAAAATATTAGTCGACTTTTGTGTATTCTATGTATAACATATATACGGGAATTTCAGGGACTTGTGTCCGAGACTTGACTCCATAAGAAGGAAATATTATTTTAATAGTGCTTTTGGCATCCAGATTTTTCTGTAGACCTCAGTATGCTGGGCCGAGGATACAACTAAACGACAGTTTTCTGTATGACGCGTACATCAACATATCTTCAATATACAAGAATCTTAATAAGCTATATGAATATATTGTGCGTCCAATCTTAAGATCGTATTTGTTTGTCAATTTTATGAGCCCACTTTATTATTTATCTACCTTTAATTTGAGAATTTCTTAAAGGTATGAAAATATCCATGAAAAAAAACAGAATGATCTTTGGGTCCTGACGAAGCTCGAATTAATTCTGCTTTCTTACCTAAATTTAGAGTCAGCACATTTCAAAACCGAAGAGAATTCTGGACAGAAGTCTGCAATAGTCAAATGAACTAGGGTCTTGGATTCTTGTATGTGGCTCGATTTCCGTTAGTGGATCGTAAATATATCCACTCAGATGCTTGTCTCCCGTCAAAGTAAGCCGCTGTGCAACTTTCTGTGGTTTGCAATATTCCTGTGTGGCCAGGACCAAGCTAAAACAGCCAATCACCACTCTCCACCTTTTTCCTCCGGTCGACCGTCTATCCAGTCGCTGGGTACCGTCATCACCGGTAAATGGTCGATTCACCTGAATCGAAAAGCCTCCGTCGACGAAGAGTTGTTCGGTTGCCGGCGGAAGGACCCAGCGTCGGCATTCTCCAGCCTCCGGACGCCGGAGTCTCACTTCTTTCCCAACCTGGTACAGAAACTACCTAACTACGTAACAGAATGTCAACGGAGTTCCGGAACAACGAACAGAAAGGCTCTACAGGACTACTGCGTGCGCGAGAGGCTCGCCACAGTGGCTCAAATCGTTGTCGCGGTTGGAGAACGTGCGCGCACTGGCGCCGCCGCGGCTGCTGCTGTTGGTGGTGGCGCTGGCGCTGCTCTGCCGCCTGGTCGAGTTTTGGGGGCGGAGCCACGCGCTGCGATTGCAGTCACCGGAGAAGCTTTTAGCGAAGGACGACAACGTTGTCGGTGACAGTTGTTGGTCTCTTGGTTTGTAGCCCAAGGCCCGAGCGCAGGGAGAGGGAAGGAGGGGAGAAGGATGCAGGAGAATCTGTGGAAGGCTGGCCCGCCCCGCGAGGGCGAAGAATGTTCTCGCCCGAGCACGGACGGAGTGGAAGCCAGATGTTGCTCGGAGGGGCGTGTCGACGAAATGACTGCGCTCTCGCGAGGTGAAATAATGCAGCAGTTTTTGTGACATGTGACCTGGATGGCGTGAGAAAATCGGCAGCCTGATGGCATTATATTGAAGTTTCCAGGTACTGTTCGGAGTGTATGCACGAGACTGTTTCACTTTGGACGAAGCCGATTGGAAATCTTTATTTTTCCTGTAAAGAGGGAGAATCGTTGTAGATGCTCGGGAGAATTCGGGCCCGAGATGTGGGGCCGGTGTTGTTACTTTGCTCCGTGGAAACGATCAAGCGCTGTGGTAAAATGTGCCAGGAGTCTGTGTTTTCATGTTGGTCTGGTCAATGTCTCTCTAAGCTGGAGCCCAGTTGACTTGTTTGGAGTCATGATCACTGTTCCTATTTTAACTTTCTACTTTGTACAACCAGTCACGAAGATTGCACGTTCTCTTCGTGTTAGCGGAGAGTGCTGACAGTATCAGCCCCGTCCGCTCCATCCATCGTTTAGCAATGATAAATGCTTCGATACAAGAGAACATAAGGGAGTAGCATCACTACATTGAACTTGTTTGCAGAAAGACAAGCTAAGGAACGGGGAACTCATTTTTATCGTGCTGTGGAAAGGTAAATTGTAGGATGTGTTGTTCTTCTAGCTTTGAAGAAACATCTCACTCCGGCACTTTCTTTGCTCAGTTCACAGAGGTGAGGATAATCGAGTAGGGAGATGAAGTAACCATGGATCCGAGTTCAGTAAGGAGGAGGAGTTTTAAACGAGCTCTCTCTGTGAGGGGGAGAGATAAAGATGGTGCACCCACCTCGTCGAGTCTAGGCTTACCTGTCGGTGGAGCCAAACCTCTCGAAGTTTATGGATTTGTTGGCTCGATCGGCTCCCTCGTCTCTTACGGTACGAGTTTCCTGAAGGTTAGCTGTGATCAATTTTGATCAGCTTGAATTTGATCACCTTCACTTCTCGACTTCCTTGAATTCACGAATTTATGAAGGGAGCGATCCTCACTTCAAGTTATTTCTTTTATCGTGGATTAGGAAACATAGGAGTGCAATGCACCGCCAGGTTCGCAGGAAACTGGTTCCACATTGACCTTTGTTGATTGGTAGCTCCTGAAGTATGGTAACAGAGGCTAGTTGCGATCACGTTGAATTCGTTCCGGAGACTTTGATCATGGTACTGGCAGAAAGATTCGGGAAGAAGAAATTGTTCTTGGCAGAGAGTATGAATTGGATGAGGTTTAAGCGAATGGAATAGCTAACCTTGGCGCTGAACTATTCGAATTTTATTTTCGAACTTGATGGTGATGTGGTGTGGCATCCCTTTACGTTAGACTCTTCTATTACGGAGAGAAGTCGAAGCGGTCAGTCTGTCATTTGTACTGAAGAAGAGTATATTGAAGCTTGAAAATGCTTCTTTTTTCCAGCGGTCTACATAATCTGGGCGTATACACCCGAGTCATGGCTTCATGCTCTCGGTATAACATATTATCCCAGCCGGTGAGTCTCGTGCCTGACTTGTGGTCAAATAGGGGTGAAAAACTTAATGTTGCTGGGCTTTAAACACTGGGTCCTTTTACTGCGAAGTTGTTCTCGTTTAGCTTCACTTCGTTGCACTGGTGGAATGCATCAAATGTTTCGGTAAAGCAAGAGAAATATGCGCTCCTTATTTCCAATGTTGCATAAAGAGGCTGAATGGAATTTCAACCACAATATTTGGGGCGGAGAATTGGAAAGTACATCCAAATATTCTCCCAAATTTTGAGTGGAGAGAACAGCACCATCTGAGGTGTTGCGCAGATCGTGATTACCTGCCAGCCTTGAATCTAGGTTCTTTTGTGCGAGCTTCTAAAGATCTTAGATCACAACCTCAACTTTTGATTAGTTGAGGTTTTGATCAGATCGTTACCTTAGTCTAGGGAGCCTAACGACTTAAGCTAATTGTACAGTTGTAGCCACCTTACACAGACTAGTAAGCCAGGAATTTCAGCCAGAAGGCAACGGTCTCCGAGTGAGAAATTTCAGTGACCTCTTGCTTCCAAGTCCGTTATGCAATAGAACCTGAAATTGATGTGGGTAAATATGGGTGGTTCTTTCATTCGATTGCTTAGAATGTGGTCAAAGCTGACTTGAGTCTGATAGGGTTCTCCGTAGTGATTTGGGACTTAGGTGCCGATATATGTTCCTGGTTCAATACCTTACTTATCGATGTTTGAGCGATTTCAGCTCATTTCGTTCGATATTGATTTCTTCATCTCGACTTCGGCTAGATTCCCCCCACGACAGTTTGAGATGCTAGTGTAGAGCACAATTTGTAGAGTGAAGGTTTGCGGAGCTCCGGTTTTACCCTATCGTTAGATGTGTGTTGAGGACATCCGACTAACCTTCTGTCATCCCCTCCGTACATATTCTGTATTGGATGTCGAATTGACTCATTCTTGGTTATATCATAAGCAGTGTCATGAAGCGTACTGCATTTTATTTATTCCGATCGGGTTCTTGACAGGTACTGGGCAATTGCGATTCCGTCGTACGTGATCATCTCAGTCCTTTTCATATGCGTCTTGTACGTGAGCTTTAATTTTTTGGCAACGAATCCTCCTCAGTCTCGATACACTCTATATGGTAAGAGATAGAAATTTGCCATTTATATGTTCAACATAACCCTCATCCTATATTTACAAAGACCTAAGTGAGTAGAAACAAGATGGCTGTTTCTTTTTCGAATTCAAAGGAACAAAAAAATAGAGACGGTATAACTTGAAGGCTTAGGGGGGAGTTCTGTGTCCTCTCGGTAGATTCAAGAACAGGTGACTGACTTGGGATGAACCTTGTGCTCGAAGAACTAAATCAAAGCAACGTGAAATGCTGAACAGTCTTGTGCGTTCTCCCATCATACGTCCTACGATAAAATTGCAGCGTAGTATTTTCCTATGCCTGTTCAAACCATCTTCACTTATCACACTAAGCATAGCTTTTCTTCAGTTTCTATTTCTAGTTCTTGAGGTTTTTCCATGACTTCTCGTGCTAAGTGATGAAGTATCAGCGTTTGAGTTAGTTTCCAATGTCATAGACAGGTCGACTTCCTTGAGAGCAAAGGTGAATTGAATTGTAAAATAAGTTTTGCAATTCCTTTCACATCTCTGAGGAACATTATGAGACGGAATGGAATTAATTGTCTCTTGTTGCAGACGAATACACGAGGCCTAGCACGGACCTGACGTTGTCAAGGTTCCAAGCGAGTGACGATGAGCGGCAAGTTATCCCTTCATTCTCGGACATGCCAATCACTGAAGTGAATGCTTTACTGCTGGGTCCTGCTATGAGTAAAACTCTGTAGAGGAGGTCTTCATGGTGGACGATATTGGTCCTGCATTCCTATTTTCTATCCCTCAGGTGGAAGGTCCTGGTATGTTTTTGTTACAAGCTCGTAACTGGTTCTTCCAAAGATTTTTAATAATTTTGAATAGGAGTTACATTTTGCTCAACTATTTCTCTGTATTTTGTAATATTTCTTATCCTACCATTCCTCTTTCATGGCATTTGAAAATTGCCGTTGAAAATTGAATCACGGAACACCTGTTAGAATCGGATACGGAAAGGAATATGCAGTCACATTTTTTAGTCTTCTTGGGAGTCCCTTTGTTTCTCACTGTAGTTAATGCTTTCTTGCCGATACCTGAAGTCTAAGTTGAAGTCACAAAAGACAATTGTCTTAGTATGCTTAGTTGTAACACAGGATAAAGTGTTATTTGTCGATTCACCTCCCTAAAATTATACCTCTAATTTCATCGCAGCAAGCAGTTCTTATTTAAATTTGTCATATGATCGTAGAAATGTTGAAATGGGAAAACATTACACGCCGAAGTATAGCCACGGTCAAGAAATCGTTCTGTTGAGGGTGGATACGAAAAGACATGACGTCAGCTTAGTGATCAAAATCCAAAGGCCATGGAGGTTGTATAAGGTGGGAAAGCTTGGAAAAGAAATTCTGACTTTGATTTTTTGAAAGTTGTTACGCTCGTCCGCCGGTCAGTTCTGATTCATCGATTGATTGAGTTCCTGATTATAAGTTGTCACGATGTGGTATACTTACAGGACCAGTTAACCTTCGATGGGATTCGTAACCTTGTTCACAGTTATGCCATTTCTAATCCAAAGAGTGTGCTTCGAGTTATCAACAAATGCGAGGTCGCACCTCTGCACATCTAACTTTCTAAGGAACTCCTATCCTTTGGTATTATTGGGGTCGATAGAAGGTGACAGTTATGACGCGAATATTTCATCATGCTGGCAAGAAGGAACATGTACATGTAACTGAAACAAAACACACGGTGGTCTCAACAAACGTCACCTTTGTCTTATCTGAGTTTTCTTTGACAAATACTTCTTGCATTCATTTTCGGTTTCCTATCGTGTAGAACCCTGCATCCCTTGTAACTGCTTACTCTGTTCGACTGTCTTGTGTTGTTTGGATGATGTTGAGAGGGTCTGGCCTCCTGCAATTGAAATGGCCTACTGTGAACAGCAGGGCACCACTTTTTTGGTTCAACTATTAGATTCATGCTTACTAAAGATCCGTTCATTTTTGTTATGTCAAAGAATTACTTTTGGAGTGACGTCTTTATCCACCCATCTACTTATTGTTTCATGGTTCTTACTTGTTTAGGCACCACTTGCTGACAAGGCAGCTGGATTGCACGTACGCTTTCGCCTTAATGGCGATTCCTTTCCTCCTTCGGTAAGGAAGATACTGTCCAGCATCTAAATACTCCGGAGAGTTCGTTGTAGTCCTTTTGCTTAATATAGTGTGAAAAGTTGTCTACATAGAACTTGTCAAAGAACATGAACTAACACAAGAATCCACCGAGGTTTTTATGTCGTAAACTAACAAAAAATATAGGCAGGAATGATTTCGCTGATAGTGTATTGGATTGTTCTCTAATTTTTCCTTGTAACTGCGTCTTGCTTTTCATGTAAGTAGGTTGTCTACAAGGTATACACACACAGACCTGTAGTGGTTATGGGTTCGTTTAGCCCCCGACAATACGCAAATGGTCCGAGGCATTGTGAAGGTGGACAAATTTGGCAATCTCTCTATTCCAACAAATTCTTTTGATCAATTTGATGATGAAAGCAACTATCAAGGAGGGAGGTGTAAAGAAAAAATCATAAATATAAACAAATTATACTCTTGACTTATTACATTCATGTAATTAGCTATTCTGATGGTGACAACGTTGGGTAATCAAGGTCTCAGTATGTTACCATGATTGTCATCAGAAACTTACCTCAGATGTGATAACAACGGTTGGCGCTCAATAGCTGGCACACCTGGTGTCCAAAGTGGCCCTAAAGTTAAGCTTCAAGCTCAAGCACAGGGGTGAGAAGAATGTGCAGCTGTGGGACATCACTTTGTCTGGAGCTATTTTATTCTTACTTAATGCATGCTAACGTTCTTGCATAATAACTCTCGGTTCTCAAAGTAAACTAAACTTTTCACAGCAGATCTCAATGTGTTTCCGAAAGAGCAAGACTTTACTTGTGGCTGTTCGGGAGTGAGTTGCAAAATTCAGTAGTAGTTTCTCAGATATTTACATCAAAACATACTAGCACCTACTCTCCTGAAGAACGAAAAGTATTAAAGTTGTTGGATTTGAAAAAGAGAAGAAGAGCTTGGCTCATGAAGTTGTGAGATTTTATCTCACAACTTGGTGTAGATTGAGATTTTATCTCCATCTACACCAGTAATACTACACTTTATCTGAAGTTCGCTAGAAGTACGTCTCATCGCCTTTTAGTAAAAATTTGTAGTCTCGCCCTACTCCTTGGGATGCGTAGTACTGAGATCTAGTTATGTAGCATAAACTAAGAGAATAGTATCTAGTGAATTCAACCTGTGTGCATAACGCTCAAGTTCAAACAGTCGTCCTTAACTCATTAGTTATAGATATATATATCTTCAGAGTTCCCGGAGTCTAGGAATAATATAATGTAATAGAGAAACTTCCATCCTCACATGTAGAGACCACATACTCTTGTGAAGTGCGTTTCTTTACAAGAAGGAACAAGACATTTTTACATTAACTTACAGAAAGCAAGCGATTCTGATAAAGCGTGGAGTTTCAGGATAAAGGTTTGAATGCTTGAAGCCCTACGAAACCCGACAGATGGCATTGCATTTCCTCTCACGGCAATTTATGCTTTTACTTTGTTCTTTCCCACCTCCACAATGTACACGTACCTGAGCTTCAGCTTCTTTTTCCGCTTGATAGATACACTGACAACGGCGCCAGCAGCGTCCCTGAGCATCGTATGTAACTCTGAACCTTTGTCTGTGATATATTTTGTTTTTCAATCTTGAACACTTCTGCAACTTTTAGTCGAGTTGATCTACTTCCATCTACTTTATTGCTCTTAAAGTAGCAGTGTGCACCAAAACACTGGCAGTTTTTTTATAAAAGCATAAGATGCTCATTGTCTTCCTCTGAACGTACCGATCTTGTAGATTGTTAGCACCTCCATGTCAATCTTGTGAATTTGAAGGTTTATGGAAGTTACTCATTGTAGCTTGTGTCTAGATAGTTTGACCTGATATCAGTCAGATCCTCCAGTAAACTCTTCGTTGAAGTGCTGATTCAGGTAGAATTATCTTATGCTCAATCAGTCTCCATCTCCTTCTGCATAGATCAGTCAGCTTTCCAGTTGGTTTAATTGAATAATTTCATTCAGTAACTCAGTTTGTGGTATTGACATTCACACAGGCGTTCACCTTAGACCTCAGCAAGGAAAATCTTTATAAACTGCAAAATGTCTTTCAAGAGAAAGTTCTTCTTTGGAAGGAGATTATCGCTTTAAAATCATTACTATCTTAACCCGCTCTTGTATTTTTCATATGGGAGTTGAAATCCTGAGGTGTGATATGTTGGTCTAGTCCTTTCGACTGTTACCTGAACTTTAGAGGTCCAGATCACCCCAACTTCCGTCATTGATTATTCCGCCATCAAGGATTCATAATATTGTTCTGCCCCGAGACTGATAATCCTCACTATTCTGTTGTCATCGAACAGGAAGTGAATGAGCCCATATTACTTTATTCACTTTATTAAGGGCTCTGAAGATGATAAGAAAATATGTTTCAGTTATTGCAGCCTATGTGTTTGATTGCTTGCTGTGCTTACTTGTTCTGATTGTCTGCAGCCTCAAGCCTCCTTCATCTACCTGTTGTCTTTCTTTCATTTAGTCGGTATTCAGAAGCACCACAGAAGTGGTATTATGTCATATCTCTTTGATAGCTTCTGTCATACTTCAACTGAGTTACTGATCTCATTTAGAAGGTCTTGATTCTGCTCCACCCCTGTCACAAATTTTCATATTTATGCTTTAATCATCTTTCATCCTGAGATTTAATTCCAAGCATACAAAATACTGTTGCAACTAATGACTTGACAGAAATTTTTGTTTTTCAATGGCACATGTGCTGAACCTAATGAAAGAACTAAGATAGACAGCAGTAAAAGCTGTCTAGAGTTCTTATACTCAAGCAGGATTGAGACTCGGTCGAACATTCTATTACGGAAAATTTATGACCTTGCACTGAAGTTTTGGTACTGGCGTAAAGAACCTGGACGTATTAATCTTTTGCATTTAGCAACCTATCTAGTTGCGGTTTTAGGAGAAGAAAAGTGGGGTCAAAAGGGTCGAGAAGAAAGCCTTGAGGACACTGCAGAATTTTATTGTCAAAGACGATCAGATATTGAGCTGCTGCGATGGAGCGCAGGTATATACATTTACTCTTTATCTTAGTAGGTGTATATTACTAGAACACATCGAAGTAACTTGGGTTGCTGCCGAAGTGCCGAACATATGGTATCGGAAACCAAAGGCAACTATCTTCAGGTTTAGATTACAATGAGTTCGAACAAGATTGATACAGGATGGCGACCTCGATACCAGATGAATATGAGCGGGATTGGTGCAAGATAGGGACGTCTTTCCCTTCTAGAAAACCAGTGACTCAGGATGTGCTCAGAAGAAGTTCCGGTGTTCTGTATAATTCTCATCGAACCTTAGTGGAGGAGTGGCTGTGGTAGTGTGAATATTCGGAGTAGTGCGTCTGTGATTGTAAAGATTGAATTATGCAACATCGAAACGTCGTTCAACATATTTTTTTAAACGGCGCGAGGTTGAAGGGATTTTGCGTCAAGAAATACAAAGCGATAAGGTTATCTTGTGACCTTAAGGAGAACCCCTTAGGCACACTGTATATTACATATTTCTCACGAATTTTTACACTTGAGTTTATGTCTGGACAGATGAGGATAAGCTAAAATGTTCGGAGGTAGGGTTTCCCCTCTATTGACATTGAAGAGGAACACAATCTCATCAATGTACATAGAACTCCTCAAAATACAAGTGTAAAAAGTTAGAAAAATATTGAGAAGACTTTTCTTGAACGTACACTTCTAGGATGAGGAGGTATTTTGAGAAAATTGGGAATTGTAGACACATCACTAGCAACGAAGAAAAAGAACCTGTCTTGATAAGGTTTCCTGTTTTTTGGTGACGTCATTAAAGAGAACTGGGTAACCCCTTGTTGAAGGAACTTTCGCGTGAAGAAGTATTTTCATCCTACAAACTGAATGTTAGCAACGACATAAAGAGATGCATAGAATTAAACGAATGTCATATATATAAAAATATAAGTATAAGTATATATAAAACTTTGTGGATCAGCTTCCACGCAACCAGCTGTCAAAACGTGAATCCACGATACGGACATTGAATTTATACATGTTAAAGTGTAAAGTGATTTACTATCCGTGATCGGGTCACTTGATTCACCCTCGTTCCAATTAACCAGCACAATTTACACATGTGATTTGTGCGAAGAGCCAGAGGAGCATGTGGCGACACACGGTATCCATCGTTTATAGCTACGAATGGGAACTCAGGAAAGAAGGAAGAGGAATGGCCTCAGAAGAGGAGTGACCTCCGTGTTGAAACTACATCCAATTCTGATCTCGAAGTCGGAAGCCCTCTTGCGGAACGGAACAGCTGTCCTCACAGCGCGAATCCTTTTAACAGGTTTGCGTGCAGGCATCGAAAGGCCGACAACTTGTCGACAAATGCGTTCGAGAGACGACGGGGTTAAATCGAGCAGATGTTGCCCGCTCGAGGATCGTAGAACGCTGTCCGGTTCTTCCCAGAGAATCGTCTTCGTCAATTCCACGCTACTATTAATGGTGACGAAACCCCGTCTCCCCCTTTCGCATGCCTCCACCGGAGGCAAACCCCGGTGGTCTTAGCCCACGCACACCTGAGTCACCACGACCCAGAATGCTGGTCCACATCATCATCATGAATCCCCTGCAAATGGATCGATCGAGCCAGCTCGGCCCCGAAGAGCACCCCCTCTCGGTAACACCCTGCTGAAAATTGCGCTTAAATTATGCAGCAAAGGGCCACTTGCGTATTTCATAAGAAACACCGCACCGTGCTACCTTTCGTGGGACATAGCAGTAGCTTGTTCGAGCAGATGACTATTCCATCACTTTATGTGCTCGTATTTACGCCGTATATCATGTGCACTGGCCTCGTACGCATACATACAAACAATGTTCGATGCGTCCTCGGGGTAGAACCAGTGAGAACCATCTCACACAAGTTACTTCGCTACCAAACCACCGTACTCGAGGAGTAGCACTGTAACATGGCATTATAATATACGCCAGAACTGTGGCGATATACTGAATTTTTACATTTGGCTGAGAAACTCCGAGCGCATCCATCATCTGGTGACTTGGAATGGATGACCCTTTTCATCGATATCTTTCTGACTTCGCATTTGGGATATGGGGAGAGATATGAGCTGCATAGATTAGTGTTGTTTGGATTTTGTCTTGCCAGTGGTGGTCATGATAGACTCTCAACAGTCAGCTTCGGTCAACAACCTTGCTCTAAGTGTGGATCCCATGGAGGTAAACTCATGCGCATTAAGCTTCATGTTCACTCGACTCACATCCATTATGCCTCAGTCGATATTCGAATATCCATTCTGGTGGGTTCCATCTGCAGTTCAGGACCAAATCTCTGACCCGTTTTTCGCTGAACAGGCACTGAATTGCGAAGCGTTCTCAAAGTGTTCAGCAGTTCTGTCGCGATTTTTCGCTTCCATGCATTGGATTGTATATCCGATGTCTTCTCTCTGTTCTACTACTGGCTACAATTTTGGATAAATAGTGGATCATCTTTCATAATAAATCAAATTGTTTAAGTATGTGCGTTCTTTCAGACGAAGATCTACAGAACAATAATAACTTAAGTAAGCCAGATGGCAACTTCCTACGTTAAATATGCATATTCCCCGGATCTTCATGCTCCAGTCACCGCCTGTGCATGATTTTTTTCTACTTAAAAAAATTATATTCTGACTTGTGATGAATATTCACCTCAACCACTGGGCGGAAGTAAAAAATGTACACATCGATGAAATTTATATCTCTTTCTCTCGAGTAAAATTTCCAGATGAAACAACGTGAACGACAACAGACTGGGTATCTTGGTTTTGATAGATGTTTGGGAAAAGAAACTTTGAATCAGGTCATTTGACAAATGCGTATACAGGTGAGATTGACACCATCAAGTCTTACAGAGGATTCAGAAACATGTGAAGCCCATCTGAGAGGAAGAAAAGGGTAGCACATGAACACTCCATCAACAGCAGCATCCACACTTGTCATTCAAAAGTAAGAAGAGAAGAGGAACATGAAAAGGGCCCAAAAACACATGAACGGGTGATTTAACTTGCTATCATCTTCACATCAAGAGAGACCAATGTTTTCCTGACATGAAAAGTAAGACTCAAACCAACTTACTCATAGTTGTCGTCAGAATAAGGTTTGGCTGAGTCGTGCAGCTGCCCATCGTGACTTTCCTCTTCACTTGGTTTCGAGCAGCCAGATCCGAAATGGTAGCAAACTTGCAGAAATTTTCAAACGCAGATGACGCGATGTCTAGTCACACGAGCCCTTGACCAAGACCTGTGCGTTCGATCCCTGGGGGTACACGGTCGGAAGACTCCCTAGAATGTACTAACGGAACGAGAAGAGAAGGTGATCCGGATGGAATATTGCAAAATGAGTAAGAAGAATTCTAAATTTCTAGAAATGATCAGAATATTATTGTATAACGAGTCTCAAATAGCTAATGCCAGGTCCTGCAATAATAAATTCCCCATGGAATGTACTTTATCCCCGAGGGAGAAGACTCTGCAATGAATAAGTTGCAAACCTTCGTCTAAGCGAGTCTGATGGTCTCCAAAGCACATCTTGCAAATAATTTGCATTATTTTGGACAGATGATCATAAGCATTTAGAAAGCATTGGGAATTCCATATTTTTTTAGCGTCAAGTCATGGACTGTGGAGGTATAGATTTCTCTTTCTTTCACCCTCCCTGGCTCTCTCAAAGCAAAAATATAAAAAAATAAATAGATATACATATACATATTCAATATTAAAATGCACATCCATGCATAAAGCTTAGAATGGCCACTTTAATGTAAGGTGTTCGTTAAGAACCACTGAGAAGGAGGTCAATTATGGAAACATGGATGCAAAGAAATAAAAGAGAAGCATCTCATTAAAGAACGCAACATGGACTGGGAGTGGGCACGGCCCAATCCAAGAAAAACGTGGAAAAGGTCTAGATAGGGCGAAATCATAGACGAGTGTTCATGAATGACGCAAATCTATTCTGAATGAAATAAATATGGGCTAAGAATATGAATCAAACTGCTCCTTCGTTTTTTAATCCAGGTATCCAGATAAAAAATTTGAAAAAAAAAGTGGGGGTGAGTTTAAGCCGATATATCTGGATGATTGTAGATATTTTTGTTCATTTATCTGAACGACTGTAGATATTTAAAGTTCATAACTTCCGAATTTGGGTCAAGTCGTTTCGCGGCAGCAGTGAATAAAAACTCTACAGTCCTTTTCACTTCATCTTCCAAAAATGAGCATTTTTCAACGAGGTAGAATTGGGAAAAGGGGGTAATAGTAATATACTCCGCAGTGATATGATGTTGCACAGTGTCACTTCCTACGAAGAAATTGTTGTCAAATCACAAGGTGACAAAAATTAAGTGTATAAAATGCTCTCAGAAATACCTGTTCATATGACGATGTAGATGTCGATGGATACTCATCACTGCCACGAAAGCCCGAATCTTTTTGACCTCCATAAAGTAATTATACTTGTGAGGTCGCAATACATCCTGGTTAGACCCGAGCTCAAAAACGGGGCCTGGATTAGCTTCGGTGAATATCATAACCTTATCATTATTACTATCTACAAACCAAATTCAGGGTAAGTGCATCAAGTTGATTTTAACGCAACCATATGGTTAGCCAAAAGAAAAACTTTCTGGCCGCTCATACACCGAACTAGAGGAGAAAGGGAAGAAGTTTCTTTCTTCCACATCGGTCACTTTGGACTGGTGGATCATATGCTCTTCGTGATTTATTTTTTCCCAGCAAAGGAGGAAAGGAGGCACGCTTTTTGGTGATTGGAGAATAGAAAATGTGAAACTTTGGCCCTGGAAATATTACCGAAAAGGTGTTGAACCCTTCCATAGAAATTTTTTTCGAGATGAAAGATAGATTGACTCCGTTGACGAGTTGTGCACAAAAGAGGACACTTGTTGTATAAGTACAAAGGGGACCACTTTAGACATAGCGTGCTATGCCATAAAATAGTTCGAAAATATGATGAGAAAAAACTTAGAGACCTCTTCTCTAAGTTCTCTATGTGGAATTACACTTTGGACATGTTGGTGGCTTGGAACTCAGCGGGATGCTAAGCATGATTATGATGCAGCATAAATTAAAAGACGAGAGGAGACACTCACATGACACTTAGAAAGGGGTGGAACCAGAGAACCCTATTTGAATTCGAAATGGGGGGAAATAGAACTGTGGGAGTTAGATAGGTACGCCAATAATCATTGCCGATTATTGAAAGCACGGAGGTGATCAGGCCTAATCACAGCACCTGGTCGCACTAATTATGCGAACCGGCCCGACCGCTGACACCCGGTGGTCCAGTGGCCCGGGAAACCCTAAACAACCGCAGCCCCCTCGGACCCTCGGACCCTCGGACCCTCCCCCACACCCCACCTCAGCCCTCCCCGAAATTCTCCCTCCCTCGGACCCAGCCGACCCGCGCCGATCATACGGTCCGGGTACGTACCCGCGCGACCCATAAGTCCAAATCTCTCCCTCGGCCCGTCCCCGTCCGCGCCTCGGGACCGAAGGGCAGGGCAGGGCAGGGAAGGGATTCCGACATTTCCAAGGCCATCTTCGGATTTCGCTGGCGCCAGATTTATCGTCCTTTGGGCGGGGGCGGTGGCAGTTGGCCCCGGGGAGTGTTCTTCTGTCTTCTCGGTAGCTCCGTTGGAGAACCTGTCCCTGCTCGCCATAGGGACAGGCAGACAGCAATAACCGCCTCTCGACCGAGAGAGAGGGAGAGAGGGAGGGACTTGACTTTGCGTACAGCCCGCGATAACCTTTCCGTTATTCCGATCGTTGACGGCGAGTCGCCCCGACCTTCGTTGACATGACCCCTTGCCAGATCGGGGACGCCGGGGAATCAATGGTTCCCTCCGCCGCTCGCTCCTCGACGGAGCGACGCAGCGACGGACAGACGTGGAGAGCAGCCCTCGGCTGCCCTTCATTATGGAGCTCGCCTCGAAGGCCTTATGCCATCCTCGTCCTCCTCCTCCTCCTCGTAGTCCTCCTGCAGTACAGCCAGAGCTGTCTGCGCCGTGCGTACATTGGAAGATTTAATACATCGCCCCGTCGACTTATCTGTCTCATGATACTAGCGGCAAATATTCAACTCCTCCGGGTCAGTCAAACTCCTTGTCTGCCCCTGCAACAATTCCTTACGTGCACCTCCTTCCCTTATCCGAAGATTCGCATATGGCCCTCACAAACTAATTCTGTTCATCTGAAATTAGCTCTAATCCTACCATCTAAAAAGACTGATTTTCCCCCATAAAAGATTCTCAGTAAAACTTCCCATATTTTTCCAACCAAATAGATCATTCATCATCTCTTTATGATTTTATCATCACCTTCATAATCAGGATGGAAAAGGGGGGAAAAATTTCAATCATGGGATTTCTTTCCTTTTATCATCTTGTGATCATTGTTTCATTACTTTTCTTTATCAGTATTTTCATTATCTTTATTTTTCCTCTTTCTTGAGTTTACGTTTTCTTCGTTCATGGCCAAATTTTATCACCGAAGGAAATATTTTATTTGATCCTACAGAAGAGATCCTTCATCATTTTTACACAAGTAGCGAGATGTCGTGTAGACACTTGATCTGTACGTCGATTTTTTCCTCCAGTCTGGGTATTGAGTGAGGTATAGCAACATATTATAAGGACGGTATAATGCCCTTCGAAGTGATTCAGATTGCGTGAATTACTTTGAACGAGAGGAAGCTTCATGTGCAGCTTCTGGTCGTTATCCTGTGCACTATCTGGCTGGTGGTGTCTCGGAAACATGTTTCCAGCTTTCTGAGAAATTGTATTTCGCATGGACGCACACCGAAAGCTGGATTTTGGGCTCGCAGCTGGCGATTTGACTCACCTGACCCTTCAGTCCTTCACCTCCCATTTTGAAGGATGTGTGGAGGAGCACTTGTGCTAAATGCGAGAGGAGCAAAGCCCACACGCATGCCAGCCAGCATATTCAACTCTCACACTCACACAGACCTTTCCAGAGCAGTTGTTTGGGAAACATTCAGATTGTACCAGATTCAAGTTCCGTCGTAAGAAAGCTGGCCATCATGCCCCAGATACATCGCACTAATTCTAATTCATTGACCACATTCGAGCGACGATGTACCAAATGCGTTGGATTCCACTTGCCAGCATCGAACGCATTGGAATACGAACTTCGTTACAACAACATGTTGAAGTCCGGTCACTGGAATCTTCTTTGATATTCTGGTGTAATGATTTATTCTTCTAGAGCATGTGGTTGACAAGGCCTCAGTAAGCGAGTGGAGAAGACCGAGTCGGTTTATGTTCACCCACATGAAAAGGATAAAAAGCTCTGCCCGACTACGCCTGAAATTTCCAGCCACCATCACCGGCTTGCAAACTCCTGTGCCCAGTCTCCGTCTGATGACCCCCCCGCATGATGGTAAAATCATAAAAGGAAAATAAGAGTCACCAGGCAACGCAATGATGAGAAATTATTTCAGCTGCAGTGATTTCATATAATCCAGAGAAAGCCTGAAATTACAGCAAAACTCTCTCTCTCTCTCTCCATGAACGAAGTAACAGGCATCCCATCACATTTTCACGCTCTCAACCTTTCATGGACCTGGTTAATATTACAATAGCGAAGGATCTATAATAAGGACACATTCCCATCAATAAGAAGAAAATTAGTAAAAGGTGGGCTTTAGGCTTTGGGGGGTTGGGGGGGAGCTTTGCGAGTCCACGTCTCAGTTGAACGAGGAGTACAAGAAAACCACCTTCTGACAGGGCCAGGTCCTCCGGTAGAAGAACATCCTTGGGAGGGAAGGAGGAGGAGGAGGAGGGCGGTCCTCTGGGACCTGCAACTTTGACTTTCTCTCATGTTCTTCTAGAGAGAGAGCAGGGCGCCTCGGCTCGGGCTAGATCCTTCGCTGTAGCTTCCGGGGGAGGAATGAGAGTAGACGGTATGGTGTCGGGTATCGTATGCGGTATGTACGTCATGAAGACGGTCATGATTGGTAGAAAATTCGCAAGTAGATCCTTCCCACCTCGGGCCAAAGCCGCGTCCGCCGGGTCGAGCGGGGGCAGTCGCACGTATGACCCTGCGGGCCGAGGGACTCCGAAAAGCAGTGATTATTCCGATTAATGTATTCGTCTTGGCCCGGTAATGAAAATGGCGACATATGGCGTCGTCGAGGCGGCCGCCAGGCCGTCTTATCGCTGGAGGGGACGTGCCTCGGAGTTTTATATTGCCCCGACGATGCACTGTTTCCGGCTGGTGCAATCGGCGGCCCCCGCGTGGCCACCCGGCAACGTGTCCTGACGAAGCACCACGTACTCGGAAGGGATGACTCATGGAACCGGACGTGTATCTGGGCTTTTACGTCCGGCTCCGCCTCGAGGTGTTACGTTACAGTGCCAGGAGGAAGAATCATTGCACAGGGGACAAGCGATTAGGGTTAGGGCTATGTTCTAGCGGTAAGAAGTCAAAGCACCCGTCATGCATCGTACCTTTGGCCGCCAAAATATTGCTAGAATAAATCTGCATTTATAGACACGCTATAAATCCCATTGCGTCCATCACCCCCGAGCAGGTTCTTCTCCTCCACGCCTTTTGAACATTCTCATACGCATACAATATTATGGGGTTTCCACCTCCTTTACTTCTAAAATACACGTCCCTCGAATAAGATAAGGAATTTCGATGCTGGGCGGTCAAGTGGTGGGCGTTTATTTACCATATATGATAAATTTCCGCATGAGTTTCACATTTTGTTCACTTTCATACATATTATTCTAAGATTATTATAGTAATAATTAACCCTTAGGCTGTGGCGCCAAGGGAGTAGCCGCGGCCGGCGTCATGTCGATGTGCACAAGAGTTTAGTATTGCGTTGCCCGTACGAGATATGATCATCGTTATCTCTCCATTTTGGTGACACCATAATCTCGTCTACTATCTACAATACCTGGAGCTACTACTGCTCATGGGTTTGATTGCGAAGTCAATATGACCAAGTTCCACAACCTCGATGATGAATCCGAATTTTCTTTCAACTTCAACACCCTTTTTTTTCTTTCAGGGGTATATGGCCAAAGACTCGTCCACCCTCCCATTCCAACAGCTGTCATTGATCTGCTGTCAACAAAGTGGCCAAGGTAAATTACAACTTGAAAGTCCATCTCTCTTTGCTGAATGAGTGGATTTGGTCATGTTGAGGATCATACAACACTTGGGCATCCCCAAAAAGTGTGCCACGGGTATTCATTACAAGCTACGACAGTGGCTTCAATTGTCGAAGAAATATAGGTCTAATGCAATCAATTAATGTGAGGGTAATTTTTCTGGGAACAACTGGGCCTTCTATTTTACGTATATCGATGTCACATGTTGGATGGAAAGAACGTCCTCAACGCACACTAATGAAGAAAGAACACGGGTTCCAGCTCTCGACATAAGGGAAGGAAGAAATTTAAAAAATAATAATATAAAGGATGGCTCCATAGGAGAAAGATGACATATGATAAAGCGAGAGTTGTTGGCATCCATCATCCATCGATCGGATGGAGCCTGACATATGCATGCGTATTTCATCCAATCAATCGGATGACTACGACATTCATGTCCATGTATAATTTTGTATTTATTGTACTCCTACATCTAACGTTACTGGCATCCGTCTTTTCCACAATCGACGGTCACTATCATACAGTCGGATGAAATCCATGACCCGATTACAATCTTTGTCCGGAGGTTCCGATTACTACCCATGTGCGCGGTGCTTTTCGGGAACGGACGGTCCCGAGGCATCCGAACCATATGACTCGGCTACTATCGACGGTGAGATGAGCTTCGGAGAGCATAACTTCGGGAGCTCCCGGATCTCCAGGGAGGGCGCCCGCGTTTGTCTTCTGGATAGTTCGTCCGGTCCCAGCAGATATGTCCAACAGATACTTGTGTGGCCATCGCCTCTGGTTTGTCCGTGTCTTGTCAGTTTGATGGTAGATAAGCATTAGTGCAGGTTCCCTCAACGAACTCCTCCGTCCCTCCCACGGCCTTGATCGTCATTCTTTACGATATTTTCTCGAGATTCTGCGTCCCCGTGCATTCTGTCTCAATTCCTCGTTGTCTTACTTTGGAAAGTAACGAATGTCTAAAACTGCATATATACCTCACTTGCAAGTTTCCAGTTTCTCCATATCCGTGGAATGATTTTCGCTGATTTGATCTCCGCTCGTCTAGTCTCGTTTGTACATCTGCCTCTATGCCATCAGTCATGATCATTCGTCTTCCATGTGGGAATTTCATAGGTGGACCTCCCTCCGCTGCCTTGATCATTTGGTTCAAAAGTTGATGAAGTTGTGTGTCACAACATGCATATACACCGTTGTCATTCTTTTGGAACTTTGCGAATTTAGGAGGATAAATTACATAGAACCTATAGACATATAAAGAAGGAATAATGTTGTTCTGTTTACTTTTTGCAAACCTTTTCCTATGTGTACAACATTGAAGCATTTCGAAGAAAAAAACCTCAGATGAGTCTAAAATACAACTTTGAACACTTCAAATTTATAGATATCTATAAGGTTCGTATGCTCGTATGTTCTTCTTAACGACTATCTCATAAATTATGTTAGTCAAAATGTTTTGAACATAAAACTGCAATATTTAATAAAATTGTGAACTTCATAGTGATTTCAAACTTCAGAAAAAAATATTAAATTTTTTATATATAATCAATAAAAAAAATATGTCATGCTTTGTTTTAATCTTAATATATGTAAATATATTGGATTTATAAAACTATATGTTTACAAATTTTATTTACAACACAATTGAAAGAAAAAATTGTAATTCAAATTAAATTAATATAATCTAATTTGAGCCAAATAAACTAAAAAATAAATGACAGTAATACTTCTACTCATCATTTAGGTGAAAGTGCTACAATCTAGTCAGCAAGCAGCACAAAATTATTATAATGTTCTTTACCGGTATCATAGTCGGCAATCTATGTTTTCATTCCAACCTGATTTAGTCATTCTTCAATCTTGTTTATATTCTCTAGATTTTAATGAACAAGCTCATAAATATATCATTGTGCACATATATATCGCATCATAACATCGATGGATGTCATATGAACATCACAATACAAAATATGTCATACACCAACGCAAGTGTAACACAACTTCAAGGTGAACTTTTCTGTTCTCAAAACTTCTATCGAGCCATGACAATCATCATCCATCGCAGAAAAGATTAGATTGTGTTGGAACAACATTTATCTTGTGTTTCAAAGACTTCATGTTCCTACGCTAGCTAATTTTTACAATGACATCATATACAAGTCTCAATTAACAAACTGAACCCTTTGAAGATTTAATTCAAACACAACTACCTTGACCACTATGCCTCTCAACAACTCTACAAATGCTAACGTCACGTCTAATGCCAACGGCGTTGTCCGGGTCTGATCCTATGCTAAGGTTATAACCAAGTAGATTTTTATATCATATCAATGGGATTTGATTCTTTTATCCACGAATTTTTTTCAACAATCTAATTTATTTTATTGATATTTTGAATTGATTGATTAATTTGAAATCAAATTCATTATCAATCTGTGACTGATTTATTATATTAGACGGAAGATGATTACGTAAGACTTTTTGTTATTCAAAAGATAATTATAACTAACAATGATATCATTGTAGATGCAGAGTTTAATTTGAAACATAATAATCAAATCTTTCATATTGAACATTTGTAAAAGTAGTGAATGATAAGAGTTTAACTCTTTGTTCATCAGCTGGAACATAATATTTAGATATGGACAAGGATGTTTAGATGTTTTTTAAGATCTGTTGAATTCAAAATGACATCAGCTATCATTCTCCCTGTTTTGTATGAAAAAATTCAGTTAACATGTATAAATTTTACTATATGGAAATTCTTACGTAACAGTTATGTTAATATATGATTCTCTTGACATTTATGTGATATATACACTGTTTGACCTAAATGATGGACAAGATGACATAGGTCGTATTGTGATAACATTGGAGCATAGAAAATTGTCAACATTTTGGTTTCATCCATGCTAGGGTTATATGGTCTGCCAATCGTTTGAAACATTTATTTAAATAAATACAAGAGGAGAAAAGAAAAAACAAAAAAGAAAGCAGTCTTTCACACTGTAGAGCTTGTTGACATCCTTGAACGTATGTGAACTAAAACAGTAAGTACTGCAAGTATCTGGAGTTCTGAACCCAGCAGCAGCAGCAGTGGTGGCTCTACATCTACTCGAAGAGTAGCCCACCCGCATACATTCATACGATAATATATACGTACATACACGACTGGAATCGGCTGTAGTGCTCGAACACCATATCCAGTTGTTCGGGGCTGATTTGGGGTGAAATTGCGCCTCCGTTACCCGGAGTGGCAAATCATGACCCTCCGTACACGAAGCGATTTCCCTCCGTCCACTACGTGGAGACATAACATCCCTCCTCGGACTCCCTTCCGTACATGGACCAAGGGGTCGCGGGCCGTCGCGGGCTACAAACCGTAGCGAAAAGAAAAGTCATAATTGGGTATGTCCACGTAGGTCGCTACAAGTAAGTCGGTAAGTGGAAGGACGAAGATAAATCACCTGTTCAGTGGAGTCAGTCGGAAGTGTATCGTTCGGTCGTCGCGTGGTCGCCGATATTTCAGGGGATTATCCCGCAGTACTTACTGCAGTACAGTATACCTGTCCCTGTGATGTAGGAAGGATGGAGGGACAGCAAGTGGAAGCCACCGGGTTCTGCCGGTCGGAGCTTCGGTCGTAGTCACGACGAGGCGAGGAAGAGCCGAGGAAGGGTGACTATCACGAAGGGGCGAATCATGGGGGGGGCTGGGGCGGTTGGGTAACTCGGGAGATGACTCGGAGTCTGACCGAGGTTGACTGTCCGCGAATCATTGAGCGACCCTCCTGAAGTGCGGAGGGGAGTCGCAGCGGTTCGTTGATTGGCACATGAACTCACCGCCATCCAGACGGTCGACCACCGGGCCGCGAGGACGAACCCGGGCGGGTGCCGGAGCTGTCGACCAACGTTCGAATCCGATCCCAGGTTGCGAAGAGTCGAGATGTCAAGCGCAGGACGACACACCGCGCGCCGCGAAGCTGGTTGTTGTTACCGGAGCATGGGAACCGGGCATCGCTGCGATGGTTTTTTCTTCTACTGACGAAGTCCCCGGTGGACGCCGGACCGGCGACTGCCCGTCGTTGTCGGTCGCAGAGGGAGTTTTTGCAAGGACCGAGCTGAGATTTGGGTAATTCGCGCATCCCAAGTGGCCATGCGTGATTCGAGACCCGGGGTTTGACTCTGTTCGTGCCCGGGGGCGCGCCGCGGTAACTCTCGGACTATTACCGCGATGAAAACGCGCGGACAGCAGCAGCTTCTGGTCCGGCGCTCTCCGACGCTCTCCGACGCGCCCTCCGGCTCGGCACAGCTCGGGTGCGCTCAGCTCAGCTCAGCAGCTGCTGCTGGAGGGCTAGGGAGGCGAGTGCTCGAGCGAGCTTTCTCGTGCGGGGCATCGTTTCTGCTGCTGCTGCTGCTGCTGGCGGATCAATCCTCTGATACAACTCGGGAATCGAATCTCGCTCGCTTCTGAGAGGAGGGCGCTGTGGAGGCGCACCGGGACGTCTTGCTTGTTGATGCGCGCTGTGGGTCGACCGCGAGATTTTGTCGAGGAGGAAGGAGCTGCGCGACGCGAGGAGAGAAACGAGAACGAGAGCGAGAAGCGAGGGATTGTGACTTCTGCGAGGAGACCTTCGTCGTTGAGTGTCGTCGTCGTTGTTGTCGTCGACGTCGGTGGTGGTCGCTGGGCTTCGTCGAGCGGTGACGCTCTGCTACGCGTTTCGGGATGTACAGTGCGTGACAGAGAAGGGGCTAGGTTACGCAATTAGTGTGAAGGTTTGAGAGGAGTCGCCACTGAGCAGCAGGAATGAATGCATCGGGGAAGGCGTCCCTGGTGGAGTGAAGAGGCCGGAGCTCGAGCGCTTGGAGCAGCTCGCTGAATGTTGCGGTTCTAGATTGGTTCGATCGCAGGCGGGCGTCGTTTCTCCGCCGTCGAAAGAAGGGGCTGAAATTAGCCGAGAGAGAGAGAGAGCTGTAGTGCGCTCTGTTCTCGTGGTCCTTCAGCTTTTCCGTCTCCCCTTCGGCCCATGTTCAGCTCCCGAAGACGACCCCGCCCTGTTGCGGAAAGGTGTCGCAGGACCGGCCCCGGGGAAGGTACGAGCCTCCTCGAAGCAGCCGAAGGCGTCGTTCGGTATCGGTGACTCGGTAGGCCAGCGGAATGTTTATTGATTGAACGCTGGGTGAGCTTTTGTCGTCCTGTATTTTCCAAGATATGACCTCCCGTTGAGGTAGGTAGGGACCGAGCAATGCGGAGGCTCTGTTGGAGAGGCAGGAGTATCACTGCGCCGGTGCAGCAGGCAGTACAAAACGGGAGTAGCTTTTTTGTGACGCTACCCAGCAGTCAACGCGATACTGAGTTGTGCCCGTGGGAAATCTTTGCCGAAGTGCTCATCAGTTCTGACTCCTGCGAGGTCTCGCCCTCATGCCGTCGTATTCGTCGTTAATCTCAATGAGTTCGACACGGAGCGCAGTGAGATGGAGTTCTCGGAGAAGCAGCTACTCGCCTTATCTGATTTGCTGGAGCTCGTACAGAGTGATCTGGGATTGAAGGCGTGTCTCCTCTGACCAGGAGGGTGTGAAATTTAGCTGGTGGAAAACTTTTGGCTCTACCGCGGTACATGTACGCGACGCAGGGGCCGTAGTGGAACTTATGGAGGGCTCCTGTCGGTTGGCGAAGTCAGAGGCCAAGAAATGCAGTAGAGCTGACCGTGTTAGACACGGGAAGAGGTGTTCGACGCGTTCGAACCTGGTTTGAGCAAGTTTCTGCGCAATACAGTTCTCGGTGTGGGGGAAATAGTTTCCTCTCCGCATCCGAAACGAATTGGTGCCTTGTGAAGCATCGACCGTTCTTTTCTCCTGAAGAGAAGCAGATTAATTTCCCACAGTTGCATAGTCCAGGCTAGGTATGAGAAGTCAAAGGTGTGAGAGTCGTGGAAACATTTCCTTTGGGAGAGGCCCGTACAAATGTGGCCTTTCTATTGAAGTAAGAATGGCGGGCTAGAAGGGTGAACGAAGTTTGTTCATGATTTTAGTCATGATAGTCCACAGAAGACTACTTCGAGGAACATCCGAAGTGTGAGTATCAGGATAAGGTGTTTTTCAGGAAGGAGTGAGAGCCTTAGCTCTCTTTTCTCTCTTTTCGGGGAGGAAAAGGGCTGGCGCTGGATCAGTACTTGGAGTCGAGTCACAGGGCGGTGGCGCCAGCCCCGGCGCCACCGCCTGCTGTGGCCGGAGCCCAATCCCAAAATTCATCACTGCTACGATCTAGCAATCCTCTCCTGGAGAGGAGTCTAGGTGGGCAGGTCGGGACGGGGCTCTCTGGTATTTCCCGCAGTCCCTACAACAACAACATCAACAACATGATTGCAAATTACAATCGAGGTTCCTTGAATCCCGGGGGAAATGTGGGTGGAGTCAATCCGGGACTCAATGTGGGAGGCAACTCTGGTCTGAGTGGGCTTGGAGCCGCGGGCATATCCCCATCTTCCAATTTGCAGCGGAGTGCGTTGGGGTCGGACCCTCTAGCTTCACCCGGATCAAGTTCGCTAGGAGTCCCGGCTTCCCCTCGGTCATTTTCTTCCAGTAATTTGAGCGGGCTACCTGGTTCTTCTGGTCTTGGTGGATCATCGTTGGTTCGGCAAGTTGGTGGTAGCTCACTGAATAGACTTGAACAGGAACACCAACTCCAGCAATTGCAGCAACAAGCGACATCCACTCCTCCCCAGCAGCAGCAACAGTCATCGTCTCAGCAGGAATCGTCTCAGGGTCAGCAAAACTCTCAACAAGGCCACACATTGGGCAATGGACAGCAGCTTCCAAATCATCAAGTGTTAGGCGGTACAGGTCTTGGTAGTGGGCAGCAATTGCAGGCTCTAGGGCTTGGGTCGGGTCAGCAGATGCAGTCGCCACAGGGTCTCAGCGCTGTCACTCTGGATGCTCAGACTGATCCTCACAACCAGCTTCTCGTTCCGAAGGTGGAAGTTAAACAAGAAGAAGACCTGCAACATCAAGTTGCCCAACACCTTCAAAGACCCGAGTCATTGCTCTCTCCCCAGCTGCAAAGATCGCAAGATGTCTATCAGTTACAACAGCGTCAGCAGCAGCAACAACAGTCCCAGCAAATGCTTAGCATGTATCAGCACCAGCGGTTGATGCAGCAGCAGCAACAACAACAACATTTACTGCAGTCACACCTGCAACGACCACACATGCAGCAACAGCAACAACAGCAGCAACAACAACAGCAGCAACAACAATTGCAACAGCAACAACAGCAGCAACAGCAACAGCAACAACAGCAGCAGCAACAGCAGCATTTGCAGCAGCAGCAGCAACAACAGCAGCAGCAGCAGCAGCAACAACAACAACAACAGCAGCAACAGCAACAGCAACAACAGCAACAGCAGCAACAGCAACAGCAGCAGCATGCGAATATCTTGCAAAATGCAGGTCCTTCCAAGCAGCCTGCTGAATCCAGCGTCTGTGCTCGTCGCCTCATGAATTATATGTACCATCAGCGACATCGACCGCAAGTGAGTCTCAATTTCAAATTTGTAATCTTGATTCACGTTTCGTTTGTCTTCACATGTTTCACTCACAGTTATCCCATTCTGACTCCTGAGCTCAGCAGGTTTAGGCTCATTATTTTGGGGAAGGTTCTCATGTCTCACTATTTCAATATCTTGCAGGATAATAACATTACTTTTTGGCGGAAGTTTGTTTCCGAGTACTTCGGTCCCAGAGCCAAAAAACGCTGGTGTGTTTCTTTATATGGAAGTGGTGGCCGGCAACCTACTGGTGTCTTCCCTCAGGTAAACCTCACTAGTTACATTAATATTGCTAGAAGTCTCCTGAATATCATGCCATGTAAATTTGTGTCGCTGGGTAGTGGTACCCCCGCGATTAGATTTGTCTGGGAATGCGTCGACTGTCCTCGAAAATTTTCGCACTGAAGTAGAAGGTTGAAACAGTTTTATCCCCTTCCGTCCAAGGGGTTGAACGGACACTAGTATGAAATGAGACTACCTTTAAGAAGAATTTATCTTTTAGTTCCTGCGTTTTCACACACTGTATACGACATCGTAGCTTCTAAGTGACAAGTTTTTGAAACGTCATGATCAAGTTTATAAGCTGCCTATTAGTATTAGTACTGTCCAGGATTCACAAATCTCACTACATTCAGTTTTTTCTGGAAACGCTTATCATACATCGTTATATTGGCATATGTGCTCAATTTCTATATAGAGATGCTACTCACGTGTACTTGCACGTAGTACAGTACTGGCTACGCCTGTTCATATCCTTTTGTGTAGCTTTTATAAAGACTGTTTTCAAAGTCTGATTGAGTGCTCACTTAACTTCTCTGGAAACTTTTTACTTCGTTTCTTTGTACAGGATGTATGGCACTGTGAGATATGCGGTACCAAGCCTGGTCGTGGTTTTGGTAAGATTTCACTTTTATTTCCTTGATTGAGATTTTGAGAATAAGTGTGAAAGATCACAGCACTTGTGCAGGGACGAAGATAGGAAGTGCAAGTTCTCTAGTGAGCAACTAGAGTTAAAGTCCATCAACTGGAAGACGTAGAGCTTTATCAGTGCCTAAGAACGTGTACTTACGCATGGTAGTTCACCGGTCATGTAGGAGCTTAAGAGTTTTACTGAGTTTCTTTTTAGCATTGGATAAAGATCAAAGCAAAGTTATGTCTCAATGTTTTTGACATTGTAGTTGCTGTGACAATTTTGGAAGTCTACGTGATCGCAAGTGCTCATATATCTAAACTTGTCATGTCCTGCTCTCAGAAACTACTGTGGAAGTTCTACCAAGACTTTGCAAGATAAAGTATGACAGTGGAATACTGGAGGAGCTCTTATTTGTTGATCTTCCTCACGAGTACAAATTGAGCTCTGGTCTCATGGTTTTGGAGTATGGTAAAGCCATACAAGAGAGCGTTTTTGATGCTCTGCGTGTTGTTCGCGATGGACAACTCCGCATAATTTTTTCTGCCGATCTGAAGGTACCGTGGAGACGTGCAAGTCTGTACCCCGTGATACTCCTGGAACGTTCGCACACTTGATTATTGTGGGTTAGGTAGTGTCGCTAGTTTACTAGCGACGTTATCCTGGTGGGACTATGTCTAAACTTTGCAGAGCGATCCTGTATTTTCGTGCATATGGTTGCGAGAGTAAGCTTCAGTTTCTAAGTGCTTGTGAGGTCGTCGCACGACCACACATTGTGGATACTAGACATCACTGTCGTTTATTTTTTTTGGCAAAAAGACTGTTACGGTTTAATGACCCTTTTCGTTGATATTTGTCGAATATAGATATTGTCGTGGGAATTCTGTGCAAGAAGCCACGAGGAGCTGCTCCCACGGCGGCTCATTGTACCGCAGGTGAGTTTTAATATTCGTGAGTAAGTAATGTACAAACACAAATAGTCTTTCTTCATACTGTTGGCGCAAAATAGAATCAGACGACGCAAGACGTTAGGTACCTCTGCGCAGCTCTAGGTGTCCCATCCACACACAGATCGGATATCATTCTCTGTTTTAACTGCAACAGCGCCACCGACGTAATGCCTCCGGAAATTTTTTGGCTTATCTGCCATCTTACATCGAAGCTTAAAAAGTATCTTGTTTTCGAAGAAGAAGAAGCAATTGAGGCTGATGTTGAAGTGATGGATTTGAGCGTTTCGCAGGTCACTCAGCTAGCTACGATCGCTCAAAAGTATCAAACATCCACCAACCAAAATGGTGGTGCCAGCCTCTCGCTGCAAGAGATGCAAACTAATTGCCATTTGTAAGTAGCTGTGCTGATGAATATATGCCGTAGATGTGATTCATTTTTTCTGTCGGAACTGGTGGACTGTGTTACTGTCTCCATGACTGGCGTGTGAAAAATCTCTCATGCATCTCAGTGTTAACCTGCCTTTCTTTTACGTCATTTTAGGTTTGTCACAAGTGCTCGACAGCTGGCGAGAAATTTGGAGGTGCCCACGGTCAACGACCTCGGATACACGAAGAGATACGTTCGATGTCTTCAGGTACGTGATACGAACAGTGTACCGTCTCTTGGTCAATGATTATCAAAATTATTTTGTCAATGGTTTACGTGCATCTACATAGTCTTTCATCGTGAGAATTTATCTTAATGCTCCTCTCTGTTGTTGGCCATTGTTCTTAAGGTCTCAGATATGTAGTGTAACCTAGTTCTATCTGTCTTGCAGATTTCGGAGGTCGTTAACAGTATGAAAGATTTAATTGACTTCAGTCGCGAGAATAACATGGGGCCAATTGGTAGGCACTTGATTTGCCTCGATTATCTCGTTTAATGCAGTCGCAGTCGTGTTCTATGTCCAGCACCCCTCTTTTGCTTGTAGTTCTCGCAGTTTAAAGAATCAAAGATGTCTATCTTCTCCTGCCTTTCTGAAGTAGTTGGGTACTTACTGTATTAAATTGCGACTTTCGTATGCATCAGAGAGTCTTGTGCGTTTTCCGCGGAGAACTTCTAGTACCAGTGGACAAGGGAATCAGTCTATGCAGCAGCAGCAGCAGCAGCAGCAACAACAACAACAACAGCAGCAGCAGCAGCAGCAAGAGCAGTTAGCTCTTCAGAGTATGGTTTCTGATCAGAACGCTGGTACTCTGAATGCCCTAAATGCAAACACTTTGACCGCGTTGCAGCAGCAGTTAGCAGTTAGCAGCAATAACCATGCTGGCAACAATCTGACTTCGTCTATGAACGGTTCGTTACACTCCAACAATCCCCTGGGATCTTTTTCTAATCACCTACATCCGAATTCTTTGGCGTCTCTGCAAGGTTCGTTGCAGAATAGCTCGAACTCTCTCGGTAGTGCCCTGCAGTCACCCAGCTCGATGCAAGCCTCACCAACGAACTCCATTTCTTCATTCCAACCTTCTCTGACTACTCTGTCCGGTGCCCTTCAGCCATCTAACCTTAACACATTTTCCAATTCACTTCAGCAGAGCACCCTAAACTCTGCAGCAAATCTGCTGCAGCAACAGTCTTCTATGCAATCCGCCCAATCTGCACAGCATGATTCCCAAAATGCTGTGCACCATCTACTCCAAGAAATGATGATGAGTCAACAGATGAACGGTGGAAGTTTCCAACAAGGTTTGGGTGGAACCAATGTTGGAGGAAATGTAGGTGTTAATTCTGGACTTGGGGGTAGTGTGAGTGGCCTGAACACACTAGGTGGGTCCGGCTCTTTAGGCCACGGTTCTTCGGTTATCGGAGGCAGCAGTAATGGAGTACTGAGCAATCATTTAGGAGGGAATAACACTAGTTTAGGAGGTGGTTTAGGTGGGTCTTTGAGTTCCAGTATTGGGAGTGGAGCAAATACCATTCCTGGCCTTGGAAACACCCTTAGAAATGTGGGGAGTTTGAGTAATATAAGCGCAATGAATGCCCTAAACGGCAGGCTGAACTTAGCAGGAGGGAGTCAACAACACAACTTGCAAATGCAGGATCCAGGTCAAGGGCTCCACCATGACCTTGCCGGAAACAGTATGTTGGGTAGCCTTGGTGCTGCAGGAGGCTTTGGGGGCCTCCAATTTAACTGGAAGTCTCCCTGATGAACAGTTTCCGGGTCGGAAACGTTTTTCGAGTTGGCATATGTTCAGGAAACCTTTTTCCTTCTTGAACCTTGGGAGGTGTATGTGACCTGTTGTAGATGGTCTCAATTTGGTCTGTATCAGTGTCCAGTAGGTCAGTATTCCCTTGGATGGGATGAAACCACGTCAGTGGACCCTCTTAAGATGCACGCCTTATCAACCCAAATTTGACACTTCCGAGGGTAAGGCAGGAAGTTCGACTGCGCCCGCCAGAGGCATATGTTGAGTTTAAATGCACTGCGTACGATACGACCGATTTTCTTACTGACGCAGATATGCGCTGCAGTTGTCATTGCTTGACCCCCTCCTTCCCTTCCTCTTCTTTAAGTCCCACCCATTATGCAGGGGAGAAATTTCCCCTTCGTGAAAGTTATGAGACTCAAATTGTCATGGACAGTTTTGTTCCAGCGGTACATCATGTATTTTAATATTCAGATTTGAGGGAAAGAAACAATGCTTTTTCCGGTATGATACGCCATCCAGCTGTTTCTGACTTTGGGTGCAGTCCTCCTGGCTGCAGTGGATCTCGTGATGCTCCAGAACAATCAGATTAGTTTCGACTATATCCTTTGGTTCTCATGTTTGCTCCTTGATACTTGTCTATATTTTTCTCCTTATTTTCAAGTAATCTTATGCGTGGTCTCTTGTGACGACCGAGGTTGGTGACCGGTTTGCTCTTTCAGTTGTATATTTACGAGTAAAATTTGAATTACCCGGATTCTTTTGTCTATCTCCGTCATTAGCAAGAGGGATGTGGTAATGATGTATAGCTGTCATCCGTCTCGAGATCATTTTGCACACCACTCGGGAATATTTCTTGTATTTTCGAAGACATTATCCTTCTGGATCCAGCCAAATCTCGATTATTTTGCAGCCACAATTATACCATGACGAACGCTCCCTGCTATCAACCTTACCAGGACACCTCCAGGAATTGTCGGGTCCGGATACCGGTCGTACACCATTTATTTTACTTGAAGGCACTACGAATTTCCTTTTTGGTTCTTGAGGTTACCTGGTAGGTAGGCGTCTGGGTTTGACCTGTAATTGAATTGGAGCGTACATGGCCTTCGTGATATATGGTCACGTTGTCAGCGGATCATCAATCGTGAGGAGAGCAGATTATTTATGTGTTTTTGAGAAGGTTTGAATAGACACTGAAGTAGGATGTGTACAATTAGATGGTGGAAGCTCATCACATAGGTCTATGTGCTTGATTCCTTCGGTTCATATAGGTAATGTTTGCCTACTTCAAAAGCAGTATCAGTTATGGGATTGGAGGTTGTGTACTGTCATTGTAACAAGGACCAGCTGCTCTCGGTTCTCAACGATGGGCCTCGGGCTTCTCACAGAACTATGCTTCGATGTAACAAGTAGTTAGTGATTATTCGGGATAGAAACCTTGATTCAGAGCGATTGGCATCTGCATTGTTTGTCTTCGATAGAATTCATCCTCGATACTTCTATAGTTTTTGAGAGTCCGCATCTTCATTCTTCGGAGCTTATTCTCGTAGCACTTTTGCGAATGTTTCTAGCTGGAACATCACTCTTAGCGCTCTCTAGTGAGGAGGTAGGACTCGGTCGTTCAGTGGCTCGAAGCAGTGAAAGACTATCACGATATCGAGTACCAAAGGAGTTACGAATTCATGCCAAGGTATGTGGCAAGGACATCGCTCTGCTACCTGAAGTTGGGTACTTCATTCTGCTATGGAGTATCTTTGCTAGCCTTCTAATGAACCTCACTCTCGGCTAGGATCGAATCCGTCATGCTCCGACGTCCTCATGTGAACTCACGAGAACCTTGACGTGTAGTAGTGTAAGAAGGAACTCCACATTCGGGTAAGAAGGAGAACGTAGCTCATCTACGTGAGTCTGGAAGTATATTATCGAAAATGTCGAACTGGCCTAATACTAGCCAGCCAGTTCGTAGACAGCAGGGCATTGAGGATAATATCACTAGGACGTAAATTTTTCGAGCAGTAGAGTATCCTAACACGAGAATGAATTGCAACATATCTTGCAAATCTGTCTTGTAAAACATTGAGGGACTGCTCCCTGACCCCATAAAGCTTGCATATCTGAATCGTAAATTTGGTGATGTTGAGGAACTAAGTATTCCTCTATGCACTGACGAAAGTTTAAATTACCGAATAGCTACGAAAAGGATGGCAACAAGACAATGCGGTAAAAACAAAGAAATCGTGTTGTGGTGCTCAAAGTATTTACGAGTGAAGTGAGGAACAGTTCATCAAATCAACAAGACAGGAATATTGTAATTATACTCCTAAAATTGGTGTGAAGGTTGGTTTTCTGGGTTTTTATGTAAAATCTGTACAATAAATAAATAAATAAATGGATTTACTTTATCATTTAGTTACCAAAAAATAATTACTTTAACTATGATATACAAACATTACTTCTCTTGTGGAGATATTCACACGCCAGGAATGTGTATGAGAAAATTTAACTTTGAAATTTGATTAGTTTTCATAAGAACCTATCTTTCTCATTAAGAATTAGAGTAAAAAATATATCAAATTTATGTGTTTGAACATTGACATTTAAGAATCACAATAGAAGTAATTAAATATGAAACTTACATTTTGCGCACTAAAAAACTAGCTACACTTGAAAAATCAAGTTGAGTGAATACTTGACCTTGTTTTACCCACCTGGAATAGAACATCATGCACATTCCATCGAGTATGTAACCTAGGGGTGAGTTATATTAATTTCTTTCTCTTGTGTTGGTTTGATTTTTCATTATGTTTTGTCATTGATGATTTCCAGTTTAACATCTTTTAATTGATATCAGAGCGAGTTCTGATACACGGGCTGTAACATTATTATCTTTTATAGTCACAATCTCTAGGTATTTTTCTAGAACTTATAACGAAATAATTATATATATTATGAGATTAATGTTTGTCTATGCTAATAAATATTTTAATTTAATTTTCGTATTTTTTAGTTATAGTTATGATTTAGTTTTAATTAATTTTTGGGTAAAATATCGACCTTAAGTTAATTTTTTATTTGAAAAATGATATGAATATAGATTACAATTTCCTTAACATGAACTAAGAGTAAAATTCTTGAAATTAATATCAGTTAAGCAACAATCTTGACTCCTAGCTGAATATAGCTAGAAGGGTCCTTGTACATCAAACCCTGTTTCACAAACTTGGAATAAAACATCGCGCTTGTTTCCATTGTGAATGTATATTAGTCGAAGGTATGTATCATTGGTATCATTCGTTAACTTGGTTTCTCATTGGATTTTGGTTCAATTTTCTTTAAATTTTACGTTTAACAGAAGATAAAATCCCATGCACAATTGCTAAGATAAATATTGTATATTTCTTGTAAAATTGTGAAATTTTGAGTTTTCATATTTTAAGTAAATATTTTTAATCAACAGATATTAAGAAATAATTTTTTCCTCTTTTTTATTTAAGCATGCATGTAATCATATTGGATGTTAATCAAATACAAAAATAAATATTAACATGTTATTTCATATATATATATATATAAATCATATCAATGTATATGTTATATGTAATTTTGATTTTGTATGTATAATAAAAATTTAAAGCTTGAATTTTTTTTTCAAAATGATTAACTTCAATAAAAAATAAAATAAATGTAAATTTTTTTTGCCAATTTTTTCTCATCTTTGTATCATAAATATATCAAGAAATTTAAGATGTATTTCTAGTTTTTAAATTATTGCAAAAATTTAAAACTAAAAATGATCACATCCATAATATTTACACATATTTTAAGATAATATTTATTTAAATAATATTAGGATAGCTTTAATTTTAAACATAAATCTGATTTTACTTTATTAATTCTCCAAATTTTTTAATTCTCCAATATCTAAAACAATGTATTATTGATTTATTTGAATATTGCTTTTGATATGAATTGTATTTATTGAAATGAATTTGAATTGTCTTGAGTATGACAAAACACTTGAATATTCAGTGATAAAATTGATTCTAGAATCAAAATTTTATGTTCTTAATGATATTTTAAGTGATAAAATAAAAAATAAAATCAAAGTGAATTGTTTGAAAGTAAAAATTGAAATATATTGATGATAATAATTTTGTGTGAAACATATAGAACATAGAGCAATTGAGTTGAAGATCATGAATGTTATTGAAACAACAATAGTTACTAAAGAAGATAATAAAACATTCATATTATTTATGCTCTATAAGATGTGTAATTTGTTGATCGTATCAACATTTATATGTCATGTTAAGAATAAAACATATGTCAGGATTTAGATAAGTTTTTTATGAAAATTGTATAGATTTTTTTTGAATTTTTTTTTTGCTAGATATTTATTTGCAAAATATAATTTACACGAGAGTTAACTAGAACTAATTCATAACCATAACATGATAAAATAATTACATAAATAGATAATTAAAAATTAGCTAGTAAAGAGAAAACAAAAATTTTGTAACCTATATAACTATTCAGCGGTAAATTCTAAAAAAAAAAACCTAATACAAGGTCCATATTTACATGAGTTAACTAGAACTAAATCATAATCATCACATAATAAAATAAAAATATATAAAGAGATAACTAAAGATAGGTGCTGGCAGATTCTATCGTTTTTCCCACATACAACGTGCATGATAGCAAAGTGTCGCATGAATCTTTTCAAAGAAATAACTCTGATCAACACATCAGTTGGATTAAGTTTACCGTCAATCTTGATTAGCTCTATCACCAAAATTTATTGTCAAGATTGATTAGCTCAATCATCAGAATCTACCGTCAATAGTGACTACCTCAATCATGTGCTCATGAACTCCATCAATACTACTACTTGATACTTACTACTACTTCTTGATTTTTAATCACAAAATGATCAAACTTTTCCACAATCATATCCGTGAGCAGAATTTTTACTTGTCATAACGTTGCTCACATTCCTACGAGGGCAGAAAATGACGAAGACAAATGGGGTAGTCATGGTCACGGTTGGAGATGACCAAAGGCTCCTATGTTCTTTTGGCCTTGTCAACGTTGTCTATCACTCAGCCTTCTCATGATGCTGAGAGATAGAAAAATAGAGATTGGATGACAATATTACTTAGTTGCAAAGTGTTTCAGAAGCAGATGATTTCATGCAAAAATTTGAGAGAAATTTTTTTGAACATAAAGACTAGTCAAGTGAAAAATGCATTTAATGTCATTAGATGATATGGAATATATGTAAAACTAGCTCCTGCTTTCGCAATGTAACAATCTTTAGTTAGTTAGAATTAAATTGGAGGTTACTCAAAATGTTTATATAGTTACTTCAGAGCTCACTAGTCATAGCTACCACGTTAGTGATCCACATGCTTGGTAGGTAGAAAGTAAATGTGTTAGTTGAGAGCGCCACGTCAGCAATCCATGTGCTTGTTAGGGTTATTTATCACATCATCCATCCACTAGGAGTGAGATGTATGGCGGGGCTGAAATCTTATCTCATTATACTTGTTGGTAAGAGTAATATAAGGGAGAGTAGAACCATTGTTAACATCTTTCATTTTCAGAGTTTATGTTTCTATCTTCGAGTGAGTTCTTTTCTAAACACTAGTGTTACAATGGTATCACGACGATCTTGCTCTTTCATTTGAGTGTGGATTATACATCATGCAGTAACAAGTCAGTGATGATGGAGTACAGTTTTGAGAGTGTATAGAAGCTGACAAAGGTAATTGATCTGCTTGTAGAGAGAGGAGGAAGGAGTAAATTGTGGTTTTGCAGATATGGATAGGCTTGATAAGAATCTAGTACAGCACTGACCTATTCTTAACCTATTCGATATTCATCTTTGTTGTATGGAGAAACATCATTTTTGGATTTATTTTATGGATTGTTGGGATGCAGATTTAATGAATCTCTAGTCATGATGAAGTCAAGAGTACCACTGATTTTTCCAATAGTTAATTATGAAGAGACTTGAAATTATACCATGTACATTCTATACTGAATGTTTCATGGATTTAAATCGCGAATCACTCGTACCGGATTATGTAGAGATTAAAACAGATATTGATAGAAGAGATTGTGGAGAAATTTTCTTGTGAGGAATTATAGGGAAGAGTACTATAGAGTTGTGATAGAATCACCTATACCTTTTGTGACTCTTTTGTTGAGAGGTCAGATAGTGATTATACTCACTCTGTATTAGAGTGAATGTGAAAGACATGGGGACATCAATCGATATGGATGATTTTCTTAACACAATCATGGCGGAGATGAAGGAGTTGAGAAAAGCAAAAGTAGATGGGCATATCAAGCAGCAAGCCATGAAGTACAAAAATCTTTGCATTAGAGAGTGAGTGAATAGAAAGAGAAAGAATTGGACAAATGGAAGTTGAAACTCAAGTTCAAGCTTCCCAAGTTCAAAAAAAACCAATTCCTATTGATGCAACATACATCTCTAAGAAATTGAAGATCAAGCAAATCTTTTGCTTCGAATGAGAAACACTTGTAACACACACACAGAGCGATGGAAGTGTAAGAAGTATGGATAATGAGTATGAATATTCATTTATACCATTTTCATGTTTTTGATTATATTGTTGGAATGTTCATGATATTTTATATTACGGATAAAGCTCTCACATGGTTACAACATGAGAGAGAATGCTTTCAGAACAAATGTTACCATTTCGTGAAGTGGAATGTAAGAAGGATTTGTGGAATTTGAAGCCAAAAGGAAATATTCATGAGTACATTGAAGAATTCTTCAAGTATGTAGATACTCATGAATATCAAGTATCTATCATGGACATGGGTGAAGCAGAAGCCTTGGACATGTTCAAACGAGGCTTAGAGTATCTAATTCAAAAGGAAGTGATGAAGAACAATCCATCCACAATGAACGAAGCAATTGCAATTGCTCAACAAATTTCAGATGCTTATGGTGTCACACACAGTAAACCAGTAAGCAATTTTTGATATCAATTTAGCCCAACACCGATGGAGTTTGAAAACCTTCAACATAGAATAAGTTTTGCACCAACAAGAGTATCACCCCTAAGATTTAGATGTGAGATTCGACGATTAGAAATTCCAAATTTGCAAAAAGGTTATGCAAATAATGGAATAGTTTGAATTAAATGAGCATTTTGTGGCAATCATCAATGCTATGCATGTGAACAAATGGATCACATTGCCAAGTTTTGCCAAATTTGACCGACACCATGAGAAGGACGGTTCATACATCAACAAACATTCAACAAAATGGAGAGTATAGAGTATGAAGAGTTTGAGGAAGAAATTTTGAGAAATAAAAATCACCAATAAATTTGCCTCGCGGCCTTATTAATTCCACAAAGTGAAGAAAATGCGAGGTTGAAAGAAGTCAATGGTTGAGAGTTCATGAAAAGAGTAAGAAGCAAACTCAACTAATTGTCATAGATGGTTTGATGGAAGTACACAAGATGAAAGTCCTAATTGATCCTGTAGCAACAAAACATTTTCTATCAATGACTGTTACTATGAACTTAGATTTGATGTTGATGAAGGACTTGAGTGAGGAAGTTGAATTGCCGAACGGACAAACTGAAGTGATAGAGATACCACCACAGAGTGTAGACATATTTATAGGTAGATACAAGGAGAACATTGAATAAAGAGTAAGTCGTTTTGCTCGATATGATATTATACTTGGAATGCCATGTATAGAGCAATATAATCCATAGGTAGATTGGAGTAGAAAAGTGATTACAAGTTGTGATTGGAAGATTAATGGAGATAAAATTACATCTCAAATGAAGAATTTTTTTCCTCTTCTAATGGATAAAACATCAAATTCTAGAGATGATATATGTTTCCTTGGACTTACTAGAGATATTGGGTCCACGAACTAACTTTACACCATAGAGTCTTTGATCGAAACTTTTATGGAGTATAAAGATGTTTTTCCAGATGATCTACTTATACGATTACCACCAAAGACGCGAGTAGATCACAAGATTGAGGTGATACCTGGAAGTACACCAACTTGCAAAGCTCCATATCGTATGACTCCAAACGACTTGGAAGAATGCAAAACTCAAGTGGAGGAGATGTTGAACAAGAGATTCATTCAACCAAGTGTTTCACCTTATGGAGTTCTAGTGCTCTTTGTGAAGAACAATGATGGATCTATGAGGCTATGTGTCGACTATTGGGAGTTGAATCAATAAACGGTGAAAAAAAATATTCATTACCTCTTATGGATGATTTGTTTAATCAATTTTAATGACCAAAGTACTTCACCAAGCTAGATTTGAGAAGCGACCACAATCAAATTTGAATTGAAGATAAAGATGTTCACATAACAACTTTTTGTTCTAGGTATAATTATTTTGAATATCTACTTATGACTTTTGATCTCACAATTGCACCATCATTGTTACACACACCTATCATCAAGTGATATGATCTAACCGTCCTATCAAGTTGGCTACTGACGCATAAAGCATAATGATGGATGACATACTTCAATAAGAATGGGAGAATGAATTACATCCATATATTTTCTACGGTGGTGGAGGAACAAAACTATCACACGGTAGAATGAGATGAGTTAGCCATTGTGTTGGCAATCAAACATTAGAAGCATTACTTAGGTTATAACGAGATTGTGGTGAAGTCAGATCATTACTCCTTGGTTTATTTGGAAATTCAAAAGTATATCTCTAAATGACAAATTTAATGAGCAGAGTGGCTTCAACATGAAGATTGTGCACGTGGAAGGCAAAAAGCAACTTGCGAATGCTCTCACACGCATGACTTGTTTGAATCATGTTGTAGAAGTGAAGATTCGGGCAGATTGGTGGAGCAAGATGACACATACCACAAAGTAGTATGAAGAGATCATGAGGATATTACAAGCTGGTTGGGCAGAGAAGGCTAGAGGTTTGGCGTTCTACAAACAATGTATAATTAATTTCGTAAGATCAAGAATTACACACAATGATTTTACCAAAAAATTATGATACATCCATTGCATGTCATGTGGAAGTTGAGAATAACTTGGAAAGCATACACAAAGTTTACTTTTGGCCCAAACTACGGGACTATGTGGAAACTTTCGTTTGAAGTTGTGTTGTTTGTCAATAAAACAAGACAAATAATAAAAAACCAACTGGTTTATTACAGTCTTTTCGTATTACCGAACAACGATGTGAACATGTCACCATCGATCTTGTTTATGAGTTATAAAAAAATTTATTATGAAATGAATCAATGGTAGTTTTTGTGGACAAATTGAGCAAGATAATTAACATAAGACCAACAAAAAAAACTGTGACGGCTGCAGAACTTGCTCAATTGGACTTAGATGCGGTTTTTGTGAATCATAGATTAAGCAAAGTATTAATTACTGATAGAGGTAATCATTTCACTAGTTTTTTTTGGAAAATTTTGTTTAGTTTTTTAAAACCAAATTAGCAATATCAACACCTTATCATCTTGTGACAGATGGTCAAACAGAGAAAGCCAATAGAATTGTAGAGTATTTGCTACAAGCATTCACATTAGAGAAGCAAAAAGAGTGAAATACTCTTTTGATTCTTATGGAATTTGCATATAACAATTCTGTAAATGCATCTATAAATGTGTCTCCATTTATCCTCATATATAATGCTCATCACATTACACTATCAATTTTGATGACATTTTCAAAAGGAGAGTAGGTTTCAACTAATGTAACCGCAAACAACGAGTTTGTGGAAACCCTTGATGTTCAATGGATTAGAGAGAAGTGCCCTCCATTCTCATTATCAATTCCATCAATGGATTCCCTCTAAACCATAGTGTTATAATCAGACAAGGTGTTTATATATGAGAGAAGTTTATATATATTGAAGTGTCTGATTATCATTGGTCAATATCATATTTTAGATGTTGGAAGTACTACTGATTCTACAAAAATCCAGCATATTTAGTTCAAATTTAATCCTCATGGAATAGATAATGAGAATAAAATCAAACTAGTAGACATTTTAGATTGCATAGATCCACTAAAGTTCGCATCATATGTGTACAAGAACATATTTTAGAACTTCGCGATGATGTGTCTTCGTTAGTGTTCCATCGCGTAAAATGAAATTTCATGGATACTATCAAACAATTTAGGTTTCGCGACATTGTGTTTTCGTTGGGATACCATGGGTTAAAACGAAACTTGATGTTAACATCAAGTAATTTAGTTTCCGCTGCAATACCATCAAGTAAATACATCAGTGAAAGTAACTATAATTTTGTATATTGGTTGAATTTCCATGGCCGCCAATCTTCAAGAGATCTTCTCTCTTTTTCTAATCACTAACTATCTATCTACTTCTATCATTTTTCTTTTGAAATTCTTGGCCGTAGTCACATTACTATTTTGGTGAATGAAGTTTCTACTTTGAATACCTCAAGATACCTACTACCAACTAGTATAAATTGAAGTCCAATATGATGTCTCTTTCTTTCAATTGTAGAGTTTTTTTTAATATTAAAATGAATCACTTACAAGAACTTGTACATGGGAAGTATTCCATCAAGTAATTGTCTTTTTCTGGATAGAATACAAATACTAACCTCAGATAATCATCTCCATGGTGTATGCTTTACTAAATTTAAATAAATGTAAACAAAATTAATTTTAAATTAAAAAAAATTCTCATGATTTTATTTAACTGCAATACTTCAAAAGTAAAGTAAGAATATTGCCGAATAGTACTTTGGTTAGTCTGTCCAAACTTATATAAATCAAGGAATTAAAAGAGAGGAAATTATGAGCGGGAAAAGACCTCACCATAAAAGTCATCTCATATCCTCCAGATTTGTCGACGGCTCTCTCCCCACATTCTAGGAATGTGTTACCTAACATGTCTCCGAATATCTGCACGGAGATATGTTACACTTCTCATCACAAATAATGAACAGCAATCTTCTTCGCGGGCGTGGCGAGTTTAGAACGACAGGACCTCTAGACTCCGGCCAGCCTTCTCCCATGCACGGCGGCTGTCATGATACCGGGCAACAAGCACCAAGGGAAGAAACTGGAGCGGAAATATGGGCCGCGCAGGAATAAGTGGTGGATTTTCGCCGCGGGCGACTGAGGGGAATCGAGTGCTCAGCGTCAGTCACGAGAATGTCGAGCCGTGACTGACTGACAGGCCCCGGCGTGTGTCGCGCGTCCTGAGTCGGAACCTAGTTCATGAAAGTGCCCGACATCGCAAGCATCGTTCGCGGAGAGAGGCTCGAGAGCTCAGCTTCGTGGGCGGAGTTTCGTTTCGCCAGGTTCAGGTGCCATGGCTGTCTCGGCTGGGGTCGTGGGGTTTCACGAGGCAGCTTCGATTTTAGGGAGGGAGTGGGCGAGTGCGGGGAAATTTGGAGAATTTCAATGCGCGAGCGGTCCTGGCCCGAGCGTGACATTCGGTCGCGGTGCGGCCCTCACGAGAAGCGATATCTTCGGCAATGCTTCCTTGAGCTCCGTCTCTGTTCGTTCGCAGAGTTCGTCTCGTAGTGAGGCCTGCGGTTCTCAATCGTCTAGGAAGCGCTCGGCCCTGTGCGCCATAGCTGATCGCCTAGCGAAGGACTTTGGTGGAACAGAGGAGAGCAGCAGGGTTTCCACTGAGTCGGATTCTGCGGATGCGAAGGTGAACTACAATTGGGAGGAGCAGTGGTATCCGCTCTACCTGACCCGGGAAGTCCCGAAAGATGCACCCCTCGGTCTTACCGTGTTCGACCGTAATCTCGTCGTGTTTTACGATGGAGACGGCAAGCTCAACTGCCTCGAAGACCGCTGCCCTCACAGGTTCACCCCCAACTCACTCTCTCTCACACACACAGCTCAATTTCGACAGCGGGCGTTTTGATCATCCTCACGATAAAATCGTACAGTCTAGGTCTAACGCGTTACGGAGGAGCTTCATGGACATGCTCTGACGACCCGACAGTCTCTAGCGTCGATCGGTGATGTTCCTTCTGGTTGCCAGTTGGGGTCGAATTGCGAAACACCGGTTGTGTCATTAGACGTCAAGCAACTGGAATCACCCGATGGTGTCACGAAAGCTTGCTTACCTTCTTCAGCAGGAAAGGAAACAAACTTCAGGTGATAACGAAATTGCCACCAGCCACCAGATAATCAAAACTGCTCCATCGTTGCATCTGTTGTTGTTGTGTTGGCAGGGCGGCGAAGCTATCGGAAGGGCAGCTCATGGACGGCAGACTCGAGTGCTTGTACCACGGGTGGCAATTTCAAGGCGACGGATCGTGCACCAAAATCCCGCAGGTACCTACCCTCTCACCATCGCCATCGCCTCCCGCACTCCTCAGTCGCCCCGAACCACAATTCCCGATGTCGATCTTTATCGTGGAAAATGAGTCCTGCTCGCCTCGTGAGCCCTCTCTTTATACTGAAGCCTCCAAGCGCTGGCGTGAAAAAGAAGCTTCGGCCCGGTGCAATTCAAATCCGAACTCGAACTCGAACTCGAATCAGAGCTCAAATTCAATTTGATTCAATTCAAGCAGTGTATGAGAAGAAGCTTTGGACCGGTGCAAGTCGATCTCGAATTTGAATATTCGAGCAGTTTATTTATTTATTATTTATTATAATAGTGTTGTGATGTGCGCGGATGAACGTTTGTGGCAGTTGGCTCCGGGAGCCAAGATTCCGAAGCAAGCGTGCGCGCGGTCGTATGCCTTGAAGGAGTCTCAAGGAGTCTTGTGGGTGTGGATGGCGGACCACAGATCGGCGCCATACGACAAGGTGCCGTACTTCGACCACTACGACGTAGAAGGGTACGCGGAGTTCGGAGGGGTGCACGTGCTCCCGTACGACTACTCGGTGCTGCTGGAGAATCTGATGGATCCCGCCCATATTCCCATCTCGCACGACCGGTCCGACGGGCCCAGAAGCCGGAGGGAGTTGGCGGAAGCCATGGTCTTCAATATAACCGAGCGGTCCGACGAGGGATTCGCCGGTAACTGGCACCTGGTCAGCACGCCCGAGGTGATGAACTTTACGCGGTTCAGCGCCCCAGGCGTCGCGTACACCGAGCAGAAGAAGGTGCTCCCGGACGGCGTGCAGTTACGGTTCAGCGCCACCATCCTGTGCCGGCCGGCCGGACAAGGGAGCGCCATGCTGATCATCCGGTTCGGGAACTCGCGGGCGGACGGCAAGACGGCGAGCTGGTTGATGACCCGAGTGCCGCGGTGGTACCTGCACATGCGGGCCAGCGTCATCTTCGAGCAGGACATGGCGTTCCTGAGCTCGCAGAACGAGGTGCTGGTCCGGGAGGGCAAGCCGACCAAGGACCTCTATCTGAACCTGAAGTCTCAGGACGTGTTCGTGGAAGAGTACCGCAAGTGGCTCGACAAGGTCGGGCACGGCATGCCGTATTACTACGGCCACCGGACGTTTTCGCCGGCGCCCGTCTCGGCCGTGCAGGAGGCTTCTCCCGCCGGCCTGAGCGCCAGCGCCTCGTCGACGCATCCGGCTAAGGGAGCCTTCGGACACCGGTACGCGCGCGACCCGACCAACCGGTATTTCCGGCACGTCGTCCACTGCAAAGCCTGCCGGACGGCGCTGCGCAACTTCCAGGCCGGCCAGAAGGCGGCGCTGGTGGTGGCGGCGCTCTCCGCTGGCCTCGCCGCCGTTTTGTCCAAGCCCGCCAGCCGAGCCGCCTTCGTGGCGCTGGCCTTCCTCATGGCCGCTGTGCACTGGGCCTGCTCCCGCGGCGTCGCCGCTCTGACCGAGAACTGGTTCCGCCCACACAAAGCGACGTTGTAGGCAAATTCTCCCCCTTGCAGTACATACATACCTCCTCCGCTTCGTGTCGAGTCTTCTCCGAGAGCACTCTCGCTCGGCTCCGACGTCTCAATATTGTGCTTCCGAATCAGGACGTGGGAGCCGGCCCAGAGATCTATCTGATCGAGCGAGAGTCGGGACTGGTGTGAGAGATCGCTCTTACGCGATCGTTGCAGAAAGTCTGCTGTTACGAGGTCTCACACTCTTGTCGTCGTAGATGGTCGTTCTGATTCTTCGTAAGCTCTACTGTGTTGCCCGTAATTGGCGCGAGGGGCGACATATCTTGAAATGACCTGTTGTAGGAAGAGAGGGACGATTTTTGGTTGTACAATCTACCGTCTTAGCGTCTTGTACACTCATATGTAAAGAAAGCACGTCATTCAATTTACTGAATTGCCTCTTTTCCTATTGCGTTCTGTCGCCGATGACACAAGGGTGATTGCGAGATGGTAGATTGGGGGACTGTTCATCGCTGAGAAGTGCCCAACTTTGGCTTTTTGTCTCATTGTCGAGTCAATGAAATGCTAGACTTTGTAAGAGAGATCGTTAGCCGAGAGACACGAGGCGAAGATAACACTCATTCATGCGTTGCAGAAGCATTCACAGAATTAACTATCCCTTGCGCACCACTCATACACATGGATCAGGAGTAGACAGGATGGACCTGCAACAAGGATTCTGCACGGTGTGCTCTTTTGAATCATGTAGAGTCAATGAATGACCAGGAGGATTCGTTAGTGTCAGACACTTAGTCGTGTCGAGGTATCCATGAAGCCATAAAGCGGTACACGATGCGAGGAAACGGAGGACGTGGAAATGAATCACCTGGAAACAGACTTTCAAACTTTCCCAGGCTCGTTTGGCAAACCAGGAGGAAGTTCCAAGCTCAGACGGGACTGCTGAGGAACGACACTCAGAAACCGATGCTCATACAAATCATTTGATGCACTTCAGATTCAAAAGGATGTCTCATTTCCACGTGAAGAGAAGTATCGACGAGAGATTGTATGTGGATTTACAAAGTTTTGAAGTGTCTGAAGCCTCTATATAAATGACCGACAGAAAACTTTACGTGATTGCATCGGCAGCAAGTCGATCGATCCGGAGACTGAGGGTGATCGGTGTCATCTCTCAGGGTGCCCCGACTTGACCTTCGGATGCTTGGGATCGTTTTCATGAAGCATAATTCACGTGATTGGAGACTAATCAATGACCAGGTCTGATGGAAAGAAAACATTGTCTTCCCATCACTTCGCCAGGAGCCGCAGATTCGCATCTACTGAATCTTGTCGTCATTACAACGCCATTCAGCGACCTCCAGGCTCTCCACAGTTCATTGGAGAACTAAAGGACGCTGAAAGAGAGGGCTTCGGTAATTTGGTTGATTCTGTGTGTGTGTGTGGGGGTGGGTTTTTATTTTAATTCTTAACTTCTGTGCATTACTAAACACCTGAGACTGTGATGAAGCTATTTCAACCAGCTTCATATTTATAAATAGGACATGAATTACACGTTTTGTTGCTTTACGGAATGCAGAAGCATATAAAAAATGCAAAGTTTCTAAAAAATCACATCAAAGAACCATACTTGATACAAACAAAACGTTTCCTTCATATTGGCAGAGATTATATGATGTTGGATTCTAGAAAACAACATAGAAGAGAATGCAAGCATCTGCACATTATACAACAAAAGAAATAGCACAAGCTACACTCTAATGTTAATGATTACAAATTATGCTACTGCAACACTTTTGTTACTTCTAGGTTATCTCCTTGTAGTATGAATTCAGAGTAGAAAATTTCATGTAGCATTTATCAGCTGCATAGTTGAAGATGTCTAAATTAGTATGAAAAAGATTCTTTATTCAAACTTTGAGATGTTTATATCGTGTAAAGAACAAGTACATTTCTTTTTAGAACGATGTAGCATGCCAGTTATACGACGAGAATAAATCTCTAGTGTTATAGAGAACACTTACGAGAAGTGGGCGGGCATCCAAAGAAGTTAAAGAAGTCGAGTTTAAGCTTCTTCAGCAGACTCTGAACATTGCGGTCCGAAGAGGTCAACCATTCATAACGGAATGAAACGGAATTGCTCGAACAAAGCCTAATAAACTTCAACTTTCGTAAAACCTATCAACGACCGGCCTGTGACTGACATCACTCTCAGGCAATGGGTTTCAGTTCTGAAATATACGATTGTGTGTGGAGAGGAGGTGTTGTATACGAAGGCCATAACCGGCTCACGGTCATTCTGTCTACTTGGAGCTTATCTGGCAGATTAGATCAGATTCGAAGCTTATTATCTTCGTAAGTAGTCATGTCACTGGAACCTGTGGCCACTGTTTATTAATCGGGGTGCTTAATCATCCTGTTCGCTATTTCAATATCATCTTATAGAAACCTGATCCTGAGAGAGGAACTCTCTGAGGATCAGTGCATCGAATACAACTGCCGTCAAGGTGGCTCTGCTTGTCGGGAACCGAGTTCTGGTTGTATCATGATGCTCCCTCAGATCAATCACTGGAAGAAACCGAATTGACGTAAACGCTCGACTCACTATCTTCTGCTCAGGACTCGCTTCATGAATCTCCGAATCCTCATTACGACCTTTACGAAACTCAAATGGGTCCAAACGCCATGCGCGATTTGAAGTCAAGAGAGATTTCTAGCAGTAACCTCAGTCCGCTTCACAGAGACAGTTCGTTCTCGCGGAGCGCCGGAACCATGCGCTGCCATGGCATCCATCCAGATATAGGAATGAACAACTTCTCGTAACGATAGGATGAGCATGTTATGCTCGCCATCGATAGATCTTCTAGCTTGTAACCAATCAAAGTCGGGGGTTCATACATATAAGCGTAGTAGCCAGCTTGTTGCACCATCTTCGCGTAAACGTCAGCTTCAGTTCTGCACTTCGAGGAAACGAGTCTGCTGCGTTCAGCATATACATGACAGTTTTCCAGCGAGAAAACCCAGATTTTGGACTCCGGAAGCCGGAAGAATTCGTACATTGGCGCTGGTAGAGATTTCTCGTCGGACGCTTCGACGATTATGGCTGTTTCTAGCCCACCAAACCTGAAGAGTTCGATTGGCATTTGATTCGGTTTCACGTTCAGCGTGTTCCACAAAGCATCCCGGCCCTGGTCGTTCGAGATGATATGGCCACGGCCGATTGTGTATTGCGATCCCTCGGACAAGGAGGGCAGGTCCTGCAGCTTGCCGCAACAGGGAATGAGGCCGGAGATCTTCATCATTCTGGCCGACTGAAGGACTACGCCCGTGAGCTCATTCCAGAAGATTTTGAAAATCGGTTCGAAGAAACCTTTCTCGTCGATCAGAGCACTCAGGTAGTGATCTCCTCCGTCGAGTTTCGATTTCGTCCCGATGCGCAGCGTCAGTGTCTTGTCTTCGATCAAGACATGCATCACCACCAAGGAATTGACGCCGAAAGCAAATCCGCCTGAAGTTGTGCGCTCGATGTCGTCACCGGGAAACAAAAATCCCCGCACGGCACCATCGGCGTCGTTGACGGCATCGTACATCCCCACCCCGGCCAGCAATGCGCCGACGATGGCGAGAGGAAGTCCGAAGCCTCCGAGGGGCATTATGCCCACGCCGCCCATGAACAACCCCATCCCTGCCAGAACTTTACCTCTGACGGTCGCCCCCGACTCGTCCAGGGTGCATAAGTAGGCCTCCTTCAAGTCGTTCATGACTCTGGACGTGGAGCGGAAAATTCGCACGGAGCGGAACTCCATCATCGGGTGTAATTTCGACGCCAATCCGATCGGAAGGTCCGATTCCTTCTCCGAGACTGGACATTCCTCCGATTCTCGAACTGCGGACACTGCACTTCGATGATTGAATGTGAGAAGTTCCCAGCTGCTGCCTTCGCTATCCAATCTCACCTCCGCATCGTACTCGCCGGCTGTGAACGAAATTCTCACGTTCTCGGGGGTTTCTTCGATAATTTTTATCGTGCCTAGTTCCGAGTGCAAATCGCTGTCGACGAAAGTAACCCAGATGGGCCCGTCGTGACAGAGATTGTCCGGGACAGTGAGAGTGAACAGATTCTCATTCCACTCGATCATGTCGAAGTACTGGATTTCGGGAAGACCGCGAGCCGGGCTATAATCGGGTGCCCTGGTCCGGACTGAATCAGATACAACGCTGTAGTCCAGATCGAATTCGTCCACCATCTCACGGTCCGATCTGCCCGTCTTCGGAGTCTTGTACATTTGGACAGTGATCTTGCTTCGATCCTCGCGGACCAAGAGTCTGAGAGAATACTCCTGGTCACCGAACGCCACGAAAGTGGTGTAGTCGTAAGGAACATTGCCAGTTTCGAAACTGCTGAAAGTGCCTACGCACCTCACATTCAACCCCTTCCTGTCTTCGTTGCAAGTCCATTGCCACATCGCCGTCACAGGAGCTCCGAGTTCGAAGTCGTTCTCTACCACGAGGACGAGCGCTTGATCTGATTTCTTTGGATACGGGCTGTAACTGAAAAATCCGGTGTAGATCAGCATGACTGCGCCTGGAGAATTCCTCGTACCAAATTGTGTGCTAGAGGAGGGAGAGCTCAGGCAAAATGTCGTAGTTCTAATAGCAGCTGAGGTACTCAGCTGAGACCACCGGTGGTGAAATACGCCAACCGAAGGTTATGGCGAGCCAGATGAGCCGAATCATGATCGGCTCTATGAGTGTTGAGACTTTATAGTCTTAACCCTTGTTCGTGACGTTTGTAGAGGAATTAAAGGCATAGGAACAAGTCTTGCTTCCTGTTGACGAAAATCTTCACGACGAATCTCAGTATGCTTATCTCCGAGCGCCAGCATTCAATTTTATCTATTATTCATATAGCAATTGGATATGCTATGAAAGGATCTGTGCACAGAGAGTCGAACGACTTCAAAGTCCTAGAGTCCAGTGAAAGCCCATAGGCCGGTATGACACAATCACTTACAATGGCAGCTCAGAACTCCGAAAGGTTTTCTAGTGAAGGTCCCGTGAATTCATCCAAACTGTATTCTGGACCAGTTGCAGGCATTGATCCTCGCCGCCCTCACGCAACCGAGTGAACATTCGTCGGAGCCAGAAGATATGGCTTCAATCTATTGAAGTGAATTTGGAGTGAAACGTGGTGCAAAGGTCTGCTCAAGGACTGTAGCAATTCAATTATCAAATGACTTTATCATCTTGATTCGATTACTACGCAACTGCACAGAACTCGGAGGAAGCTACCCGCAAATCAGACTTGGATCTCGCCAGTCCAGTTGCGACCGCAGGCACTTTTATCTGTTCCACACTCTAATATAAATCCAATTTGAGGCCCCTACTCCGCAAGCCGCCATATTCAAACAATCTCTACACGATGTCCCATGTACGGTGAGTACCCCTGAAGAGTTCAATTCATGATTTCGACCCGTGCTCTGAATTGCAAGAAGACGAAGAAGGGGATCTATTTTAATAGCTTGCACAATGTGTGACAAGGAGGAAAAGAAGAAGTGGAATGCAGTTTGTTCACATGAGAGCGCATCTGTTTCTCGACATAGCTCTGCTGGTGGAGGTTCAAGCTCCATGCGGAACATAATTAGCCGTGATCCAAGGCCACTTTCGGGTCACAGATACAGATTAATTTCGAAGTGTTTAGTGGATGACTTTGCACAGGATTTCGTGGTCCTAGATTGGGACATATACCCTAAATTGCAATACCGTTACCTTCTGTATGTGGAAATCTTTTTGTTCGATGATCAAGCTAGTGGTATCTTAAAGGTAAGAAATCGAGTAGGGAACGCTTAGATCAGTTCCAAAGTTGTTCATCCTTCGTTTACCTTATGCTTCCCAAGAGCTTGACATGCTTCTGGCATAATTTACACTTATTTCCTCTAGCGAAAGTACTTGAAGAATTTATCAGGAATCACAGGAAGTTGTATGGAAGGAGTGATAGATTCAGAATTGAAGTTCCAATAACCGACCAGGGTTAATCAGAGTTACTAAACTTCCCTGACTTTTCTTTTTTTATGTTCACTTCGGACGAGCTTCACATCACTTTAGATTTTCAAGTATATATATATATATATATATATTCGTTCGAAGTCATTTGGAAGTGAAATTTGACGCTTACAACACATTTTGGAGTGAAAATCTCTCATTTGAATATATTCAACTCAAACACGTGCTTCTGACCTACAATTTCGATGAAATAGGAATCAGAGGATGGGATGGAAATCTGTCGCTCGCGCTTCTGTATGTGTGCACAGGCGTTCACTCTTAAGCTCGCTCTTTCTTAGGTCAACTTTCTTTCCTTCCTTTTAAAATATATAATCTAATCATTTAACGGAGTCAGGATTGCATTCTGGCGTTAAACCGATGCATGTAAGGAGTGAGAGAATATTCAATGAGGATCTCAATTTGTAGGCCATGATCATGAATGCTGTAGTGTTGAATGTTGTATGCGCAATAAATGCTCTCACATTATGTCGTACGCATGATGACGACAAATTTGACTTTTGATCCAGGGTACGAGGTATTTGTTTTCCTCATCGAACTAGAAGTAGGCTTTACTGAAAGAAGTTTGGTGAAATGTTGAAAATCTAATTGAGTCTAATCTATTGTCATTCTTGATGTTCTAAACATGTGCTTCCACCAGGTTAACAGTCTTCTCGTTTCAAAGTTCAGAATCATAAGAACTGTCAAGAAACAGAACCCTGATTGGGCTCTTTTTGAAAGTTGTATAACTTGTTATTTAATCTTAGCGATTCAAATTTTGACATTAACCTTCTAATGTTCTCTGTTATTGTGGACTATTTGGAACATGTATAATACTAACATGAATACCATTAAAACATTTCAATTTTATTTGCATTCATGTTAAAGGCAAAAACGAGTTACCTGAGATACTTTACGGGACAAGTAAAGCTGAACGTGTGAAATTTTACTTAAGATCAATGTGAAGATAAAGACATAGCGATATTTTTTTATTTTGCACTATAATGGTCCTCGGCTATTGAATTTGTATGGATTAGTTAAATCTAGATCATTCGGAGATATGCGGTAGATATATTTTGAAACTTGAAATTTCTAAATATAATATGGTTTAATAATATAATGTTCTTGTTAAATCTTTTTGATAATTACTTCTTGATTTGAGTGAAATACAATTACTTAATCTAAGATGAATTCTTCTATAAATTGAGCCTCACCGAAGTAAACTTCATTTTGATTAAAAAATAAAATGTTCTGCGATTCATACAAATGACACCAATGATTATAAATATTATCGGAAAGAGATATTTCTCTTGGTTTTGCTCTAAATTGCTAAAGCAAAATAAATTTGAAATTGAAAAAACTTACTCCATATTTGATGTAATTTTGATATTACTCCATATCTAGGATGTAATTTTATTCGATTCTTGGCTTTTTCTACCAGACTGAAGGTTGGTGGCAGCAGTTTTAAATACGAGTATTATCTAACTTACCCACATAGTTTTTGCAGTTTGACTTGACATAAAAGAAACAGATACACATAAAAAATTATTTCAATACAGATATCCATACAAATTTCAACAAATCATATGGTGATAAGTCATGGTCAAAATTTGAATATTTTAATGTCAAAATATTCTTGAAATTGAAAACATGAATGTGATGAAGAAAATTAATTACTATGCCTTTGTAAAAAGATAATTTCTTATTCAGATACATTTTGCAGCTTTGGATTTTTTTTACTTCTTCATGAATTTTGATGAAGATTTAACTTTCCTGATTAGGAAAATAAACAAGTATTTACATAAATATGTTAAATCTACTTTTTGCTATTGCATTGAGCATCTTTGTCTTTTATAAAAATCCTTGCACTACAACACGCATATTGCTGAGCTTAAGTTGTTTTTGTTCTCTTGGACAACATTGCATACTGACAACTCACAAAAAAAATATTTATTGGAACATACTATCCTCATAGTAATCACAAACTTAGCCTCTAAACTCCTTTCAACTTAATAAATTTTGACGAAAGTTACAATCTAAGTAGAAGATACTCGTATCATACATGTCTATGAGATAATCGATTCTACGTCTTCAATGTTTCCATGTTACTTTTGTATCAACACATCCATCTAGTGTTGGTTGACATCGGTAGAGGTTGCATCTCTTAACATGGACGACAGATGCTTATGTATTATGTACTGCATGAATTTTTATAATTGTTTTGAGATGTATACACTTGGCCGTATTATGACTGAATGAAATTTTTTCTTGTACTGCGGTGAAAGAGCTTCGATGGTTTTTGTGGACCGAATCCCCGACCTCGAAACTTATGCATGTATAAGAAACTTGAGATATAACTCGTCTCGAAAGTCGATGCATGTGCGAAACATAAATCCACAATTTTCTTACATCGGAACAAGGTAAGATCTCAATCAGCCACGGTATACACAACCAGAACTTCGCTCATCGACTATTTATTCAAAGATAGCAGTGTTTGTCACATCACTATGCTCGGCGCGAAGAATTTAGTTTTTCTAGTTTGGTAAAGTAATTATTTTTCAATCAAATCAAGAAGAAATTTCGGTTTTTGTTGAAACCAAAACGAATTCACAGGAAAATTTAGCAGCGTCAAGTTTCTACAATATAAAGAACATATATCTGAATGCTCTAGATTTACCTACGTCCATATGTATAAAACAACCCATTACCATTATAGGTTTTCAATTGAAATTTTCGGAATTATAGAAACAAATCGCTATATCTGATCTTCATGCTCATAATTAGTAAAAGTACACCCGTTCGGCTTTACCTGTCCCATGAAATGCCTCAGGGATACTCAATTAATCGCGTCTCTGCCTTTGACATGAATGCAAATAAAATTGATTTTTTCTACTGGTATTTATGTTATGACTATGCATGTTCCAAATTGTCCACAATAACAGAGAACAATAGAAAGTAAATTTCAAAATGTGAATTGCTAAGATTAAATCACAAATTTGACAACTTTCAACAAGAGCCCAATCAGGGTTCTGTTTCTTGGCAGTTCTTATGATTCTGAACTCTGAAACGAGAACACTGTCTATCTGCTTTGCAAGTTCGTGGAAGCACATGTCTAGAACATTAAGAATGCCAATAGATTAGACTCAATCAAATTTTCAACATTTCATCGTGTAAAGCCTACTTCTAGTTCGATGGGAAAACAAATACCTCGTACCTGTACCGGAAGTCAAATTTGTCGTCATCGTGCGTACTACATAATGTGAGGAATAATTATTGCGCAGATGGAGCACAATACAGCATTCATGATCATGGCCTACAAACTGAGTCCTCATTGAATATTCTCTCACTCCTTGCATGCATCCGTTTAACGCTACAACGCCATTCTCACTCCACTAAACGATTAGATTGAATATCAAGAAAGGAAGGAGAGAAAGTTGACCACCAAAGAGCAGAACTTCAGTGAACGCCTATGCACACATACTAGAAGCGCAAACTACAGATTTCCATCCCATCCTCTGAATTCTATTTCATAGAAATTGTAGGACAGAAACACGTGTTTGAGTTAACTAAATTCAAATAAAAGATTTTCACTCCAAATTGTGATGTAAGGTTGATATTTCACTCCCAAATCACTGTAGAACGATCGAATATTTTTATTTATCTATTTATTTATGTTTGCGTGAAAATCTTAAGTGATGTGAACATAAGAAAAGAAAAGTTTAGTGAACTCTGATTAACCGTGGTGAGTTATTTGAACTTCAGTTTTGAATCTATCATTCTTTCCATACAACTTCCTGTGATTGCTGAGAAATTCTTCGAGTACTTTCCGTTAAGCGGAGGAAATAAGTGTAAATTATGCCAGAAGCATGTCAAGCTCTTGCGGAAGCAGATGTAAATCTAAGGATGAACAACTTTGGAACTGGTTCAAGCGTTCCCTATTCGATTTCTTACCTTTAAGATACCACTAGCTTGAGCACCGAACAATGAGATTTCCATATGCATAAGGTATCGGTATTGCAATTGATGGTATATGCCCCAATCATGGACCACGAAATCCTGTGCAAAGTCATAGACCAAACACTTTTGAAATTAATTAATCTGTATCTGTGACCCGAAAAAGCCCTTGGATCACGGCTGATTATGTTCCGCATGGAGCTTGAACCTTCACCAGCAGAGCTATGTCGAGAAACAGATGCGCTCTCATGTGAACAAACTGCATTCCACTTCTTCTTTTGCCTCCTTGTCACACATTGTGCAAGGTATTGAATCGATCCCCTTCTTCGTCTTCTTGCAATTCAGAGCACGGGTCGAAATCATAAATTGAAGTCTTCAGGGGTACTCTACGTACATGAGACATCGTGTAGAGATTGTTTGAAAATGGCGGCTTGCGGAGTAGGGGCCTCAAAATGGATTTATCTTAGAGTGTGGAGCAGATACTCTTCTCGTCTGGCTGAAAAGTGCCGGCGGCCGGAACTGGCCTGGCGAGGTCCAAGTCTGATTTGTGGGTAGCTTTCTCCCAGTTCTGTGCACTTCAGTAGTAATAAAATGAAGATGATGAAGTCATTTGATAATTCAATTGCAACAGTCCTTGAGCAGACCTTTGCACCACGTTTCACTCCAGATTCACGTCAGTATATTGAAGCCATATCTTGTGGCTCCGACGAATGGTCACTCCGTTGCGTGATGGCAGCTAGGATCAATGCATGCATGCAACTGGTCCATTTGGCTGAAGTCACAGGACCTTCACTAGAATAGTCCCGTGATCTGCCGTGATTCGGAGTTCTGAGCTGCCATTGTAGGTGATTGTGTTATACTGGCCCTCTGGGCTTTCACTGGACTTGAAGCCTTTGAAGTCGTTCAACTCTCTGTGCACAGATACTTGCATAGCATATCCAAATGCTACATGGAATAATAGATAAAATCGAATCCCGGCGCTCGGAGATAAGCATACTGAGATTCGTCGTGTGAACATGAAGGAAGACTTGTTCCTACGCCTGCAGATCCGCAACAAACGTCAGGGACCGAGTGTTAAGACTATAAAGTCTCAACACTGATAGAGCTGATCATGATTCGGCTCATCTGCCTCGCCACAACCTTCAGTTGGCATCTGACAGAGCGTGTTTCACCACCGGTGGTCGTTGGGTCTCAGCTGAGTACCTCGTGCTGCTATAAGAAGTACGACGATCTGCCTGAACTCTCCCTGCCCCAGCACACAATTTGGTACGAGGATTTCTCCGGGCGCAATCATGCTGATCTACACCGGATTTCTTCACTACAGCCCTTATCCTCAGGAATCAGATCAGGCGTTCGTCCTCGTGGTGGAGAACGACTTCGAACTCGGAGCTCCTGTGACGGCGATGTGGCGATGGGCGTCGAAGGAAGACAGCAAGCCTGAGAATGTGAGGTTCGTGGGCACTTTCGTGAGTTTTGACACTGGCAATGCCCCTTCCGACTACATCAAGTTTAAGGCGTCTGGTAACCTGGATTATACTCTCAGACTTTCCGTCCAAGAGGATCGAAGCAAGATCACTGTGGAAATGTACAAGAATCCGGAGACGACATCCTCGGACCCTGAGAAGAAGGTGGACACATTCGATCTGGACTACAGCGTTGTATCTGATTCAGTCCGGACCAGGGCACCCGATTATAGCCCGGCTCGCGGTCTTCCCCGAATCCGGTACTTCGACATGATCGAGTGGAAAGAGAATCTGTTCACTCTCACTGTCCCGGACAATCTCTGTAAGGACGAGCCCATCTGGGTTACTTTCGTCGACGACGGATGTTTGCACTCGCAACTAGGCAAGATGACAGTCATCAAAGAAACCCCCGAGAACGTGAAAATGTCGTTCACAGCCGGCGAGTACGATGCGCAGGTGAGATTGGATAAAGAAGGCAGCAGCTGGGAACTTCTCAGATTCACGCATGTAAAGGTGCCCCCAGCTCGAGAATCGGAGGAATCGGACCTTCGGATGGGATTGGCGTCGACATTACACCCGATGACGGAGTTCCGCTACAAGTCCAGAGTCATGAACGACTTGAAGGAGGCCTACTTATGCACCCTGGACGAGTCGGCGGCGACCGTCAGAGGCAAAGTCCTGGCAGGGATGGGGTTGTTCATGGGCTGCATGGGCTTGATGCCCCTCGGTCCGAGGGGCAGCAAGCCCACGCCCTCTGAGGGCCTCGGAAGCTTCAGACTTCCTGCTGCCGTCGTCGGCGCATTGCTGGCCGGGGTGGGGTATTACGATGGCGTCAACGACGCCGATGGTGCCGTGTGGGGATTTCTGTTTCCCGGTGAGAACATCGAGCGCACAAGTTCAGGCCGATTGGCTTTCGGCGTCAATTCCTTGGTGGTAATGCATGTCTTGATCGAAGACAACAAGCTGACGGTGCGCATGGGGACGCAAGCGAAGCTGGGCGAAGCTGGGCGAAGGAGATCAGCTCCTGAGTGCTCTGATCGACGACGAACGTTTCTTCGAGCCGATTTTGGAGATCTTCTGGAAAAAGCGCGAGGACGTAGTTCTTCAGCCGGCCAGATTGATGAAGCTCTCCGGCCTCATTCCCTGTTACAAAAAGCTGCAGGACCTGCCCCCATTGTCCGAGGGATCGCTCTACGAAATCGGCCGTGGCCAAATCATCTCGAACGACCGGGGCCGGGAAACTTTGTGGCAAATGAACCCGGACACACTTCCGCCATTTACACATGATGAATTCGAACTATTCAAGTTTGGTGACGCGAGACTAAAGCGAGAAACAGCCATAATCGTCGATACGTTCGACAAGGACACTCAGCCAGGGTCAATTCACAAATTCGTCCAGCTTCCGGAATCCAAAATCTGGGTTCTCTGGCTGTCAAGCTGTGGAATATCTGCCCACTTCACTCTCCTTTCCACGAAGTGCACAACTGAAGCTGACGTTTATAAGAAGATGGTGCAAGAAGCTGGCTACTACGCTTACATGTGGCAACCCCCGAGTTTGTATGGTTACAAGCTAGAGGATCTATCGATGGCGAGCATAACATTCACCTCTGGTAACACTTTACTAAAGGAGGTGTTCATTCCTATATCTGGATGGGTGCCATGGCAGTGCATGGTTCCGGCAGCCCCGTGAGAACGGACTGTCGCTGTCAAGAGGACTGAGGTTACTGACTTGGTTCCCAACAAGCAGAGCCACCTTGACGGCAGTTGTATTCGATGCACTGATCCTCAGAGAGTTCCTCTCTCAGGATCAGGTTTCTATAAGATGATATTAAAATAGTGAACAGGATGATTAAGTACCCTGATTAATAAATAGTGGCCACAGGTATGAGTGACATGAATACTTACGAAAATAATAAGCTTCGAATCTGATCTTATCTGCCAGATAAGCTCCAAGTAGCACAGGCGGTGACATTCCAGAGACTCAATGATCATGAGCCGGGTATGGACTTCGTATACAACACCTCCTCTCCACACCTACGCCGTCGTATATTTCTGAACTGAAACCCATTTCGTGAGAGTAATGTCAGTCACAGGCCGGTCGTTGATAGATTTTACAAAAGTTGAAGCTTCTTAGGCTTTGTTCGAGCCATTCCTTTTCATTCTGTTATGAATGGTTGACCTCTTCGGACCGCATTGTTCAGAGTCTGCTGAAGCAGCTTCAACTCGACTTCTTTAACTTCTTTGGATGCCCACTTCTCGTAGCGAGAATCTAGAACACTAGAGGTTTATTCTCGTCGTATAACTGGTATGCTACATCGTTCTGAAAAGTAATGTACTTGTTCTTTTCACGATGTAATCATCTCAAAGTTTCAATAAAATAATAATATTCATCCTGAATTAGACATCTTGAATTATGCAGCTGATAAATGATACATTGAATTTTCTACTCAGTATTCAAAGTACAGGGAGATAACTAGAAGCAACAAAAGATCTTGCAGAAGCATAATTTGTAATCATTAACATCAGAGTGTAGCTTGTGCTATTGAACCGATGTGATGTTTTTGTTGTATAATGTGCAGATGCTTGCTTACGCTTCTATATTGTTTTCTATAATCACACATCACATAATCTCTGCCAATATGAATGAAACTTTTCGTTTGTGTTAAGTATGGATTTTTGATGTTATGTTTTAGAAACTTTGCATTTTTAATATGCTTCTGCTTTCCGTAAAGCAACAAAACGTATAAGCCATGTGTTATTTAAACATATATTGAAATAGCTTCATCACATTCTCAGTTGTAAAGTAATAAATAAATGAACTAAAAACCACACACAGAATCAACCGAATTACGTGTTTATGTGATTTCTGCTAGTACCGAAGCCCTCTGTGGAGGGTCCTGGAGGTCGCTGAATGACGTTGTAATGACGACAAGATTCAGTAGATGCGAATCTGCAGGAGAGCGCAACTATCGATCGATGTCGAAGTCTTAGTAGCCACGGATAACGTGCTGCATCGACCGGTGCATCGTTTTCATGAGGCAAATTCAAAGGATCGTAAAACAGAAAGGGAAGAACAAGCGGAGTATCGATGCGACTACTAAAGACTGGTTCATATATCGAGGAAGTTCATCCGGAAGTTCATGCTTTTACTGTACATGGACACTGAGGCTCAACATCTACAATTGAATCTCCGATTGAGATAGAAACACGTACAATGTCATTCATAAAAAAAGGCATATGCAGTAAACATTTACACATTTGTTCTAGGCATCATCGAGACGCTGTATCTAGAGCGATGACAAAGATCATTCCACGACATTGGTATGTAATGACATACTTCTAAATTCACAACTTTCTGATATAATAAAGGTTTAAACATACATATAGCAATACGTTATCAATATTGTGTGATCTACAAAATCTTTAAAAGCATGAGTGTCGTTATTTTCAGATCTCTGTGAAATGCCTCCTCGGTCAAGCATGTGTGGTATAGTTATCTGACTGTGAAGACCGTTAAAGATGAAAGTTAAGCTTCAAAATTGTGGAGTAGAATAACTGAATAAAGATGATAGAGATATATTTTATATAATATATATAATGTCAAATTGGCTCTGATAATAAGTTGGAGTTAAAGCTATAACAGTCATAAAGTATATTTGATTCAACTAATAAAGGTGAGTTTTCACAATCTCCTATTGACACCTTATCAACTAAACAGAGAAACCCAGGATTCTAACCTACTAGGACAACTCAACTTCTTCCGTTTCCTCACTATATGCCATATATTTTACATACACAAGGAATGTTACACTTTGTGATCAGGTCTCGTTGAATCAATAGTGGTTTCAGTTCACACATTACTACTACCAGCAGGACGATGTTTTCCAGCACGTGTTATCGCGACAGGGGCCTTGTGGTTTGTAAATACATGTCAGAAACAGACGGAACCGAACTAGCTTTTCCTTGATCGATGATACTCGTCAATCGATAGGTAAATCAGTTGATTTCAGAATTTTCAAACCGTCTTTTATTATGTTGAGGTTGCCACATAACCTTTGATGTTAAATGAGCTCCACTGGATGCTTCACCTGCACCACTTCTCTCAGTTCCTAGACCTTTAAAACCATGACGATTTTACTTCCCGTTATATAATGCTGGGAAAAGTTTCCTTAAATTTTCTTCTTCTCTGATCATCACCACTTCACAAATTTACGAATTGGAATCGTTCCAGGATTTATCATTGTGAACCATGGCCAGGAATTAGTTATCTTGTAAAATGAATATATATACGTTCTTTGTTCGAAGAACAATAAGATAACACTGCCTATTCAGCTAAAAAGACCATAACAGGTAGAACTTTCGAAGTTGATATATCACCATTTATCACATTTGTTTACACTACCATTGTGTTATGAGTACCAATCGATTGATTGGTACACATCAATCAATTTAGTCGATTGATCGTAAGGCTCTGTCGGTAAACGAAGTAGGAAGTTCTTACATATGTAGAATCTTCGCTTGGATCACTTCGATGGGTTTTGTGGATTGTACTACATGCAACCGATAGAGGATAAGAATTCGTCCAGTTCTGGTTACTTCGAGCTTGAATGTTCGAAAACAACCACTCTAACGAATCATCTCCTGCTAGATTTGAGCTCCTTACTTCCTGTTACTAACTAGCGTCTCACTTTATGGATCCAAAGTCACTGCACATCGAACAGTATCTGGTTCGTGATCCCCATATATAATATTAGGAGGTTATTCTCACCCAGAGCTAAACTTTACCAAGTCATCACTTACAAGCTCATTTTGATTTGATCATGTGATTGATTGGTGTTGATTGACTTCACAATCTTGTGAAACTTGTGTATAGAAACTTTTGTATTTTGTTAACTCATCAATATGAATCAAGTATGAAATCATGATATTACAAAATCATGATTTCATACTTGAGTTATATAAAGTTCCAACTCGCACATTAGCCCACACAGAACCCTTCAGTCTTTCGCCAAACGGTTCATAGCAATCTTTCATAGTCTAGGATCTTAATTCATGGTCCTGCCGGCAGTACTGGCTGCGCATGCAGATCATTAGAGTCGGACAATTCCAGTAATTTTATCATACATGTAAGTTTTCTTCGAGGGTATCGAATACCAGAACCAGAGCAGTACGGTCGTGTTTCCTAGAGGCCTGATGCGCTACCAGGTCAGCGATTGCAGGACAATGCTGTCCGGAGTCATCCGTGCGTATTCAGACCAATCGCTTGACCATTCACCCCGCAACTTTCAGCACGGATCCCTTCATCCCCACATAGGATTTCATGAGAGCTTGGACAGACGCAGCCGCAATCGAGAAACTCAGTATGACTGGATTCCAGAGTGCCGGAAGATAGATATATCTTCATCTAGGCTTGTATGTTCTTCTTGTGCATGGTCATCATAGCCCCGGGCATGTTTGTCCCTGCCAGACATGCTCATACCTTTAATCAATCAAAACGGGCCCAGGCAGATAGAAAAAAGATGGGATGACCCGATCGGAATAAAACAAATTGAAATCTCCAGCACTCTCAATATGACAGTGATGATTATACAGTACAATATCTACATCAAATGATCTAGATGACCGCCTAACAAAATTGTTGTACAAATTGACCAGAAAAAACTACATTCAAAACATTTCTCAAGATCAGTGGTTCCGATTTAGTGTCCTGAACAGTTGAAGGTGACGCTGGAGAATGTTAAGCGTCGTGTTGACTTACTTCTAGATAGTTAAAGAGTTTCCTAGTTGTAGGCCCAGAGTTGGGGCTATGTATATCAAGTGTATTAAAGTAGAAATGCAAAATTGTCAATGTTGATATCTAGGACAGCATATCTTGTCTTGAATGTCTCTATATGTGCTCGAATAATAAAATTAACAAGCCTGTTAATAATCTATTGTTAATGTGATTGTGATCAAAGCGCTTGGATGGTTAATCAAAGAACAATCCACAGGACTAGTGCAGTAGATCAATGAGGTAGACAAATTGAGTTGCAATGAAGACATGATTACAATCTCTGTTGTGAAGGATTCAATTTCTCAGTTGTCAACTAGATCAACATTTGTCATTAACGGTGGCCTCCATGCTAGTGGTAGATGAGAATCCTCCAAGAACTCAACCTCTACTGTGCTCCACGAGTATGAATCTTGATGATTAAGCTAAAAGTAAAAGTCCCCTACTATTCATGTCTCTCAGCTATTCTATGTCTAATTTCTCCAAAGTGATAACAAGGTCTGTCAATCTGATCTGAATCCTTCCCCAAGAATCCAATCCATCCTATATGCTGCTTCTCCTCAGTCATCTTGATTTCGTACCCAAATTGTTCATGTTTGATTTTCCCTAACTGCTGCAGTTTTAATACTTCGACTCTCCCTGAACATCTCCTCTTGGAACCTGTATGACGTTTCTTCTTCGATTGCACGTTGGTCCCAGTTACCAGGTCACTGAATTGCACCACGTGAAGATCCGACCATCCATAGTTATAGGACAAGATCCCTTGGATGGTGTATTTATTTAGAGTTTAGACTAGTTACATTGAGATGTAGATTATCTTATATTTGCTTGTATTTATATTTATATATAGAGAGATTATACAAATAGAAACTAGTGTATATAGAGATAAATCACGTTAAATGATGAAATATAGATTGATACTACTTGACTTTATACATAAAATATTTCACACTGGAAAGTAAAATTTGGTGATTCTACATAATATTACTTGTGAAGTCTTGATGGTGTTTTCCCTTGAATTCTGTTTCTTTCGCACTTGAAACCAAACCATGAAAATATGAAAAAACACATTTGATGCTTCAGATTGCACGTTGTTGTGATATACCACGCTCCTTGATTGCACCCCGTGAAGATCCGACCATCCACAGTTACACCAGAAGATCCTTACGTGAAATTGCAGAACCGCCTCTCCACGTCACCATTGATGAGGTCCGTGCATGCTGCCCACAAGGATTGTCGTCTTTGCGGATCCAAACGTTTTTTAAGGTACTGATTTGAACCCTCATATACAATGCTCAGGTGTGATGGCACGAAGCAGCCGATTTTTGCCTATCTGACTTCATTGGATGAAGCAACTAAATGCGTCTTTTGTGGACGGGTGTACATCTTCTACTTGGGCACTCATTGCATCGTGGTCATTCACTCGCGTGAGAGCTCGATCTCCCAATACACGTGTTCGACAAACTGCTAGACAGTTCATCGTCGCCAACGTTCATAAAGAGTTCTCCCATGCGGGAGAAATCGTCACGTTGCAAGGAGATGTCTGCTCTTCATGGCACCTCTTGCTTACGAGGTACATGTCACGAAGGTGATGCAGTAATGAAAAGAACTTAGCGGTTTCATGACATTATTATCAACTGTAATATTAGTAGTGACAATGATCGAGTGAGGGTGTGATAAGTGAAGTGGATTCATTATCGAACATGGAAAAGGAAGTGATAACACGCTGAGCTGTATACGTTTTCATTTTTTTAGCAATTTCCTTGTTGCCTTCGTTACTCTGCTCAGCTGGACTAACTGACAGCTTAGCTCCTCCATTTCTCCACTGCAGGTGAACGAAAAATGAGACATGATGATGTTGTGACTTGTTTTTCGTAGTTTGAAGGAGTCGTGTTAACCTTAATTATGCGGAAGAAAATCATGTGACTAGGTACCACGAAACGCATTGTATCATGATATGTCTTATAGAATCTAAAAATCTAATTATCCAATTAATAATTATTTAAATATTAAAAATCTTATCTAAATACACAACATGAGGATATGAGAGAAAAAAACATAGTAATAATTATAAAGGGTTTTAATTAGCTTTAACTTTCGAACCCCACAAGTAGGCACATGCACATCTACTATACTCATGGTATGTTATCGAGGGTAATCTATACTTCGCTAGATTTGGTATTTAGGGCTGCATTCTGAACGCGAAAAATTTCCCTAGTCCTCCATAGTTTCCTTAGAGCTAAGTTTCCAGATGCATCTTGCACCGCGAAATCGATATCGACAGGATCAACCAAGAAGGAGTTTCCACTCACTCTCTAAACAAAAATTAGAAACCACCAGACAAAAATAGCAGATTAGAAGATTGGCTAGAAAAAGCTTGTTGTGCCAGGACATTTCTAACAATTTTTTTGATAATCTTTGATCCAATTAATTTGTCGTGAACTATGTCGATTGACTCGGCCGAGTGGCATCACTCGTGTCACAATCTTCCAGCCTAATTTACCGTAGATTTTATGAGCGAGACCAGACTCTGAAAAATGGCGTGGGTTATGTTTGCGTTTATAATTTAGTCCTACTGCTCTTATTGCTTATGAGCGTCTTCTTCCCGCAAGCTAATTTAGAAGCTCAAGCCACTACGAAAATTGCGAGCAAAGCCAGGAAAATTCTTCATCGTTCGGATCACGGAGATGGAAACTTCTTCACTGGCGCCGTAGACGTAGATTGCATTGGGAAGGCTAAGACTGCAGCGATCGATCGAGGGTGAACTCTAGATAGGACCAAATAACATGGGGCATTGAGCGCTAGAGCTTTTTCATGAGACCAATCACAGTAGCGCTAAGCAGAACAGAAGAATGAAAGGTTGCTCGATGGGAATGCAGAAAATTGGGAGGAAGTTCTTCGGGGAACCATGAGTTTGCCCTTGTACAAAGAGGATGAAGAGCTGCAAAGTCTCTGATATAAATGAATTTTTCGTTAAGATATTCAATTGCATTTGTAATAACACTGCACGTGCTCTGTGGTCATACATCTGTCTTAGGAATGATCGAGACGCTGTTTCTATGTGGTTTTGAGTGACTCTTTCTTCCTCATTGGAATTCTTCAAGTGCTTGCCGATCCATATATATCTGACTGTTTTTACTGGTCAATAGTTGGTCGATTGTTGATTAGTGTTCTAAGATCCATGAAATCCTCCAACAAATATCGGAACCCCGAATCTTCTGATCTGCTCTTCACTGCTTCCCACTCCAGGCATACGTAACATTTCCATTCGTGTAGATGAAAAGGATAACCCTCCTCCTTTTCCAATCCTGTCACTATTCTTCATGGGGATTTCTCCAAAGATGCACGGTACATCTTACAGTCAGCGGCTGCGTTATCAGTTTCTACGTTATCAGTTTCTACGGTCGTTCTGAACCTTGTTACGGCTTCTTTAGCTCACAGAGGTATCCATTCGGCCCAGAATATAACCCTCTTCGATCTACTCCTTCCTTGTATCTGGACATTAAAAGGCACCTGAGTCTCCTTTCTTGTCGCCGACCAACTCTCCTCGTCAAGAGAATAATAGACGACCACTGTATCATCCACTTCTGTGAGCAGAGGGTGTCGAGTCACTTCAGCTTTTGGAGTTGCCTCGATTTGTGCCCAAAGAGGATTCCCTTTCTTAAGAAAATTTCAGAGTGGCAAGCACAAAGCTTCACTACATGTGGCTCACAAGGAAGCTGAACGAGTGAGCCCTAGGACCACGTGAATCCAACGCGCTTGGTAGCAGCAGACTTGACTGGCATTGCTCAGGTTTCGCGTTTGATTGAGTCTGGGTCAAGACACCCTTTGAGCCAGGCCCTGGTGTCTTGGTGTGTGACGTGAGTCGGGACCAGCTGTTCCCAATCAGTGAATGTTGCATATCTGAATTGGATCTAATTGATCGAATGTACACCTGCACATTAGTCACTGTAGGGACGTTCAGTCTATCTCTCAATTCTCAATATATCTCAATAGCTCCTACGAGACACGAGTTCGAATATCAGACTGACGAGCAGTCATACATTTTACCCGGGCCACGAAAAGAAAATTCTCATCAGAGCCAATTCGTTCAAAGATTGACGGCAAGAATACTGGATCCGGAGGTTGCAATACCAAACAGAACGGGACTGAACTGAAGTGACCGTAGTCTAAGAACTAAGCTCAGATTGATCTGGGTTATACGAGCTCTGATATAACCTCAGTCGATCTTGTAGAAAAAATGAGGAGCAAAATTAGTCTGAGATTTTATCACCTTCTCATGACTTTGAATATATTATGGTGAAAGTGCTGACGCTCCCGGATCACAAGTTTGAGAATAGATGGTCCAAAACAATAGTCGCCTTTAAATTTTACCTAGAAAAGACAAATCATCAGATTTATGAAATGAACCATTGATATTATAGCTCATTCGTGACGTCAATGACTCTGGGATCTTCGAGGTACACTATCATAATTCTACACCGTGCTTTTGACCTTTGGAAGGAGCTCAATTATGACTATGGAATAAACGTAACAGCAAAAATATATTTCCATGATGATACGGGAGGAAAACCAGTTCAAGTGTGAATTTCTCTTGTTGGCACCAAATACCACGGCAAGTACAATAAGTTTCTAAAATTTTCAGCTCGTCTAACTCGGGATGATATGTTACATTTGAACAAGCATCAGGTTAGTTTCTCCAACTTTCAAAGCTTGATTATGTACAGTATCCTAAATGTTAACAAGTTTTGAGATTTATCATAGAAAAAAAAAATTGGACATTTACCTAAAGTTGTTGTCAACATTTTCCAAGGAACTGGTTTCATCAACTATCGTAAATCGTGACGATGTCACCATCGCGTTATTGCATAAAAAATACCAATAGTCTATCTACTATAAAACTACAAATTCTAACGATGTTCGAAAAAGAAACCAAAGTATTATCATTTAAATAAAACTTCTTCAATATTTACTCACTATATTTTGATATCTTGTCTACACTAGATTCTGTAGATTTGCGTGATCATCTGACTAGTTGAAAAAACCAAGAGTCTCAACCTCTAACACTTTGTTAGATATATATATATATATATATATATATGTCAAGAAATAAAGCGAAGATATAGAATGAATATGCACACGGGTAGGTTTGGATGAACTAAAAGTTTTTGGCCATTGTAAAGATGATGGACAACTGGATTCTGCCGTAGAAGAAAAGATTGACGGGAAAAACTCTTCGCTTAATACCGCAAGCACATTTCTGTATAGAACTCAATATGGCTAAAAACTTTTTTAAGTAAATTGACTTTCACTTATTTAGAAAATTTCACCAGCTAATACTGTAAAGTAAATACAATATCCTATTATACGTTCATGCAAATCCAGTTGTTATATAACTCATTGAATATTTTAATCCAAGAACAATTCAAATTTCAATTTTACAACGTAGTCAATAGCTTCAACATGTATGATGTCAATGTAATAAGTACATTGACATTCAGATACCAAACAATATTGTACTTCATCCATATTCTTTGTTAAACATAAAAAGTAGATGAAAATCTGCAGGCAAGAAAAAGCGCGGTATTGATGTCTCTCACGAGCACATGATGAGTGTGTGATCATGATGATAAACGTAACTTAAGTGTATACCGAATGACAAATGCAAATTCTCCCACATGAAGATTGCATGTCTTTAAAATTCGATTCATCTTGATATGATTTTAACAAAAGAAACAATAGCTTGAACGTTTGGCTTTAAACAAAGAATATACTCAAATTCTTGGACTTTATACTGGATATTTCAAGAATATTGGAATTTTTTCCAAAACCTATCTGGTAACCCACTGTTTTAAGAATTAGCTTTCAAAGCAGTTAAAAACTTGGCAGTTTGTTAGTAAACATGTGGCTTATAGTCTGTATGAAGAGAAATTAACGGATCTAATATATTTTCATGAACAAGTCCAATTATTTGAAATTGGACTATATGAGTCAAGTGGATTACACTCTCTTAATATTTATATAGCATCATTTAACATTAATGAATAATGTGAAATCATGATCTGTAATTTATTTATGATGGATACAAGTGAAACCATGGATAGTGATGTTAAGTGTATAGTGTTCTTAACAGACATAAGCAAAGTCTAAATCATGGCTTCTCAGTGTACAATTGAATTAAGTAATTGGAAACGTAGCTTTTTGGTTATTAACAAGGCGTAATATTTTTTTTGCTCAACTATGACTTTTACTATTAAAAGACTTGATATGCTATTCCAAAACTTAGTTATGCAATAAAAATATTCTATATTATTTGTCATTGCATCTTGTTGTAAACTATCAAGCCGTAAGCAAACGCACATTAATTCTTATTCTTACATGGAGAATTCCTTTCAAGAAGCTCAAGAATACACACTATAACTTTTTGACTAAATATTTATACACTACTAGGACAAGATGAACTTGTACATGATAAAAATGAAAATAAAACAATCTCCAATACAAATGACAATGTGAATTCTCGCGTAAAGATCACATGGCACTTATCTCATCATAATTGTTGTGCTTCGTTTTCCAAGTAAGAGCTGCTAAGTCATTTCATTTGATACCATTCTTTTACTCTATATGAAGTTTTCCTAGAGATTCTATCCATAACATCCTGTATCCAAAACCAGTATTACTTTCCCACACAATTGAGTTAACCTCGTGGTCACACGTTTTCTAAACACACATAATCTCAGCAACATGCTCAAAATGTTTCTCGCTTCTTTGCCAATCTCCTCAAATCATCAGATTCATTTCAGTCTTTGACACTAAGGGAATACGCTTTAGAAGATAACTTTTGAATCGCTTTTTTCAATTTTGTTTTGGCTAGATTGGTACCAGTATATTCCATATGGACGCTTCGAAATCGGTTCTTTTCATTTGTGATTTCATCATGAAATGAGTTCAACTTATAACTTTTTGGTTTTACTTGTCATAATTTTTTTCGCAGCAGATTTGATTAAGTCAGATGAAAGTAAATATAGTGATAGAGATAAAAGAATGAATGGATATGTATGGTATTGAATTCTAATGGTGGTCTAGGGTAAGATTTTATGGAAAGAATATTTTTTTGTGTTGAGATAAATTTAGATTCTGTCTGTGTTGATTATTATTTTACCCTTGCGAAGCTTGGGCCACATTAACTTCATAAACAGCTCATTGGGATTTCCCTCAAAGGCAGCAATCGCTTTCTAAACAAGTACCATGCAACGTAGAACCATTCGTTCAACTTTCTGTAAATCTTGAAGTGCATTCCTCAAACTCGTAACTTTGCCTCAGAGTTGTCTTCATACAGTGCTAATGATCATATTTTGCAGCCGTCGCCATGCACTTGATCAGGAAGGAAGGAAATATTTTTTCCAGTAAACATCCATTGAGTACATGTTTTCTTTTGATTTTCATTCCAATACGTGAGAATTCCGCCCAGAGTTGGACGGGTGTAGAAACAAGCGACTCAATGATCCAATTCAAGCAAGGACAAAGTCATCAATCTGTCCCCCGACACTGTAAGAAAACCAGATTAACAGTTTCATCAACAGAAGTTGCACAATTCGTAGCTCGTCAATTTCTGCAATGTGCAGGAGAAGTTCGGTTTACTCGTGTCAGATCTTGCTAAAATACCTGCATTCATTTAGACAGAACAGGATTTAGAATCTGATTCCTTCTGCCGTTTACTTTCTGATCACAGCATTCAAAACACAAGTACACATCACTCGACCTACGGCACTGCAAGAGACGCATTCCATAATCTAGAGCGAACTGTCTCCCTATCCCTCTATCTCTGGTACAGATGGTAGTGACAATTCTCTTCTCCAAAGCTGACGAAATCCACACACAATGTCAAGCCTAGACCGTGTAACGCCAGCGAGATATTGCAAAGATGTGAAATTCTCTGGTTTAGGTTGTTTTTGTGGACTCGATCTTCACTCCACGACGCTCCTTATTACTCTCGATGCTGTTGGCTTCGAGGTTGTCTGCTCATGAAAGGGCTTCAAATTGTACAGATATCTTATTGCAGGCTCCGTAGAATCACAAACTGGATCCAGATAGATACATATACAGACGGTACTTGATGCGGACTGTTATTACATTATTACTGCATTTCTGTTCACAGTTTCAAGCCTGCATTTGGAGTGACATGGACGATCGAGCCTCTCTAGTTTCTCGCCCTTTACATCGGGCTGCCAAGGTGGATGGAGATGAGCTGGATATCAAGACGATGTAAGCAGCCAATTCAATCGTTCCCAACGATATCGTCGGGAACGATTTTGCTGCGTTTCCTATAAAAGATCGTTATGTTTTGCAGCGCTCCCGATCCCTTTCGTGCTTCGCCCAAATCAATAACCGTTTCATACTCTTTCTGGCGAACTAACTGTATGCTGAAGTTCGTGAAGTCGATTTAGGCTTATTGACGTCCATGGCAAGTTGGAATCCAGCCGATGGTTCATATATTGGCCAACTTCTCCCATTACATGAACGGCAACGATAATAGCCGAAGCACTAACATGCTTGTATCGAGGATGTGAGTAGCAGATCTGATGGTTGGCTAATTTACACAGTACCAGGAGATCCATTCTCCAGACTTCGAGACAGTATTTCAGCTCTCTTTGCCAGGCAATTGAAGAACATCAAGTTAGATTCTTGGCAGCATCAAGGGCGAGACCGAGTGTGGTCGTCTGGCAGCTCGGATCCATTAACATGTCCGTGGCTCTTCCGGACCGCTCCGTTATTCGGTGTGCCTTCCATATCCAAGAACAAACGCTACGACTGGTTTCGGTCCGAGCTTCACAGCCTTCAAACAAATGAGAAAGGGATTTCACGGCAATTGATTGCCAATCCCATTCATCCACGCAGAAGCACACTGACCAGAAACCTCTGCCTACCCCACTCTCGTAACCACTCGCTGCTCTGAAAGCTTTCGTTTGCAGTGGATCCACCACCAATTCGACATTCAATCCTCTACCAGCTGCTGAAATGTAAAACAATTGGCCGCCGAACGGAATCGGACGGTGTGAGTCATCTGATGATTCGACCTTTAGAACCTTCTTTTCATCAGCCCAAGCAGTATAGTCGAACTTTCCGAAGATACAACCGGCGAGTGAAGTCTGAGCAATTACTGAAATCCTCACGACGATGAAAGCAAGCAATGGCCGCACCCGCAGCTGAACTGCAGCGCAAATGTCGTGGCAGCGAGAGAAAACTGTATTTAGTGGAGGACACACTCACAAGGCACTGCACTGAACTGCGATGTACTGACCCCTACCAGATGCTTGGGGCTCTGCTGAAATCAGCGTGGCGGCCGAGCATATGCCTGCCACCGGCCATGCAGCTCGGCCGACGGATGCGCCGACTTGCGAAGTGATCATCTGTCTCGAGCGTGGGCACGGCACGTGTTCAGTATGCCATAGTTTTCGAGGCTGAAATAAAACCTCAGCGACATTGCCTGGTGGCAAATCAGGATTGCGGATTCAGCGTACGAGCTGTACTTTGCTCGATGCCATGCTCGCCGGAGCGCTCGACAACACTCGCATTCGTTAACCTGGTCCGAGCCCCGTGTCGAGGTTGCTCGTCCCCCATCCCCACACTCCCAACACAGATCCTCAATCACCATGGTCAGCTCATCGGACTCCCGGCCAGCCTGGGTCTACCTGGTGAAGCAAATCGACCTCGAGCTCTAAAATTAAAAGAAGCCAACACTCCTGACTTCTGCTTCGTGACCATCTCTGCTTTAGCGATCTCAGATCCGACTGAATGATACGGAAGGAATGTCATTTACTGGGCTGTGAATTTCCTCTCGTACCAAATGTTACTTGGACTTTACGAAGAGGATGGAAAAACTGGAATTAAAGGAAGGAAGATCGTTTCAAGGGTTGAGGATTTCACCTCGTTTCGAACATCGCTTGAAGAAGACGATGGAAGTGAAAGTGAGAGTTTGCATGGGACGGATGCGCAAGGGCACGTCTCCCGAATAAGCTGTTCACTCCTTCCGACACAAATATCTGTGCAGGTCTGTGAGCGTGAGGCCGGGACACATGGAAGTGAGGGAGGAGTCGTAAGAGGGGCGTGGGTGGGTATGGAGCTGAAGCTTTCGCTCGGGAAATGGTGGAGCGAGCGCGAACACCTGTAAGCAATTCGTCGGACTGTGACGTTGCCATTGCGAAGGAGGAGGAGGAGATGCTGGTGGTGCCGCCGCCGCCAGCACTCCAGTCGTCGCTCAGGGAAGCTCACCTTCGAGCAGCAGCAGCAGAGCTCGAGGAGGATCGGGCTCGCGACTTCTCATCGAGTCACTTGCCGACCTGGTGCTCGCAGACGATCGCACTCTCGCATGCCATCGTGCCCGGTGTCCAACGGACGCTGCTCCCCGCTCCCCCCTCCCCCCGGACCTCTATACTTAGCCGGGACTGGCTTCGGACGCCGATCCTGCTCCTGTCACCCATTGCTGAGTAGAGCTCCATGTCCACCTGGTTAACCCGCCCACTAACCTCCTGGTCCAACTTGACCATATGCAAAGAGGAAAAGGTGCCCCCGCGCGTCCAGTCAGGTTTTTGTTGTGGAATGTATCCACGGCGTGTTTGGTGTGGGGTTGTGTATACTAGGTGGCGGTCCAGGTTTATATCAACCTATCTTATTTCCTACGTTCCCCCTTGGATTCTTCAACTCCTATTTAATTATAAAATTCGAGATTTCTATAATCCCATGATGCATATGTTATTTATGCAGAAACTTCAAAGGTTCTTACATTTTACATTCTTCAACATAGTATCGTCGCTTTCAAATATAAAAAAAAGCCAAAACATTCTAAATTCTATCGTACTGATCATAATGTATTCAAAGAATACATGAAATTTCATCACTCTGTATATATCTTAGCCCTCACAAATTTCATCACTCAAAATATCTTAGCATAATGTTAAAAGAAGGTTACGATTTGCTCCTTTTGAAGTTAACTTGAAGATATTTTAATTATTTTTGGTTAACAGCAGATTTTATAAAATTTTATAAAATTTCAATACATGAAACTCACTAATAAATAACATTTTTATGCATCTTACAAATAATTTAATGAGAATTTTTAATGTATGACCAATTTAGTCATCAAAACCTGAGCATTACTTTGTGGTGAAAAATGGTATTGAAAAAAAAATTCAAAATTGGAATACAATTTTAGTAACAGTAAATTTTAATGATTATAAAGTAATTAAATTTCACATTCTAAATAATTTTTTCAAGTATCAAAATGATTGAGAAAATTTCAGAATATGATATTTGGGATAAACAACAGCATTTATTTTAAACAAAAATTGATCTAATGAAGATTATACGTTTCAAATATTAATAAAAGAATTTCATAAGTAAAAAGACTTACATAATATGTTTTTCATGTTAAAATAATATATCAAAACGGAGTAACTATTCTTCAGTAATAATTTTAACTGATTAAACTATCAATCAGGTTCTCAAAACTCTTTAGAATTAATTTCTGCTTGGCTTTCTGGCAAATTGTCAACTTGTACTTAAACAATCTAAGTACGATTTTGACTGATTAGACACATCATTTTCTTCAATGATAAAAAATAAATTTAAAGGAATTTCGATCATAAAATTAATTTATGGATGCCACTATAAAAGTATTAAGTATTTTATTAGTAAAAAATTTCTTTCTTTTCAAAAATTATTTTCATTAAAAGAAAAAAAATATCAATCTTAAAATTTTCAATACAAAAACTCTTATTGTATTACAATATTATGTGTTGCTTGTGAGTTGGTATCTAATAGGGCACATTAGTTGTCAAAAATGCAAAAAAAATATCAATGTAATTTTTTTTCATTTAGAAAAATAGACAATCATGACTCAGTTCATTGAGTATATAAAGAGTTATTTTTGGCCTTTTAACAGCTAAAAAATATTATTAAGACTTGTATTTATTTTGAAGCTTTAAAGTTTGAAATTTAAAATCTAATATTGTTCAATATTACCAATCTATTCATACTTCTGTTAAAACTGATTGACAAGATCATTTCAAATTTGAAAATATGTAAAAAAATAATATAAGCAATGAGATTATTATATATGTACAAATTTTTAATATTTAATTATTTTTAAACTACTAAATAATTTAAATATATCAACTGATGATATTCTGACAATCAAATCTCATTGTATACAAAGATCTTGCCTTCGATTTAAACATCGAATGAATTATAGAAATAGTTTTAAAAGATGATTATATGTGAAGATTACATAACATTGAAAACTTAATATGATTCGTATCTCATTGTAAGAACAAAACACAGCATGTATACAACAAATTATTATATTCTAACAACAAAACACCTTTCTTAAGTAAGAACAAATAAAATATAATCTTATATCAATATACAGAATACTTGGATATTGATTTATAAAAGCTTGACTTACAAAATTTCAAAAAAAATAGGTGAATGGATATATTTTGATTATAACATGCATAAAATAAACATTGTTTGCTTCTTGCTAGATGTCATCACTTTATTTTACGACTTTTCGTCTTGAGGTCAATTTCTTAGATCATAAACTCAATTCATGATGTTATATAATTGAGTTATTAGATGTCAACATATGAAGCAGCCTTATAAAGTGCAGTGTTTTGCAATATATATTTTGATATATGACTAGTTATGACATTAGTTCACATAAAATCAAAAAATTAGTCATAGAAAATATTTTTCATCTTATATATAATAAATAAATAAATTTAAAAAAAATTAGTTTAGGCTTAACAATTTTGGAAATATTTATTCATATTAAAGTGACAATTTTCACACTTTCTTATCATATAAATTATGAAAAATGTGTTAATCAAATAATTAGAAAATTATAATTTATGAATTTTTTAAAAATATTATTTATTTAAAAACTATTTTTAAATTAAAAATTTTAATTTTCACTTCATACCATTTTTATGTTGTTGTTTTCTAATATATCAAATACTATCTTATTATGTAAAAAATTGAATTTTAAATCTTATTGATAAAAATTTTATTAGATTTAGTAAAATTAGGTTTTATATATTCATACATTTCAATCATGAACAGTCAAATTCTTATCAAGAATGGATTTATAGTAATATAATATTTAATTTCATATGTTTGTAGTATACGATTTTTAAAAACTAAGGCAAATTTAGTTGTAAACAAAGTCCATGCTGTATATTTCTTAAAGTTATATATTGTAGTCTCTAAGTGTATTGATGATTTTATTTTTTACATACAAATTTTACACATATTTTTTGTAATTAAATTTGAATAAATGATAAACATAGATTCTTATTTTTATGGATAAAATCATTAAAAAACATTAAAAATATCCATGTTTAAAATTATTAGCTATTTATATCTAATTTTAAAGTAATATAAAGATTTTAGACATTCAGGTTAATTTGAAATTTAATCTGATCCATTCATGAGATTGAAATAAATAAAATCATAACCAATTATTATTTTTCTGTTGATGAATTTGAAAAAAGTTTATTCTTCAGATGTTGAAATACTCAACTTTAATTCTTTTATTTGCATTCATTATAATTTTTAAAATATGATTAGTTCATTCAAAATATAGTTTACTTCTATACTCAATATTATTTTGTTGATAAATCAAAATTGTAATTTATGTCACGTAAGATTATTCAAAACATTTATTTATTTTTAATTTAATATTTTTTTAAAAAAAATTATTCTTTATTTTCATATCAGTACTTTAAAGACAGAAAAAATTTTCAAAAAACATGTTGCATATTTAAATATATTTAATTAAAAATTTCAATTTATATATGTAGTAAATTCATTATTTTTTAAAATTTTTAAATTTTAGTACTCCATTCACAAGATTATAAAGTTACTTCTTTTATTATTTATGAGAAAATATCTCCTTTTGCAACAATTTGTTAACATCTGAATTCAAAAATAAAATAAAATAAAATTGTTTCATAATAAATTCTAATATGAAGATTTTTTTTTCCACTTATATGTATTTCCGGTAAATTTTTACATCTTTATGAATTTTTCACTTATATTTATACAAAAAAACAAAAAAATTATACATTTCTACTATTTAATTGACGTTTTTATTTCATGTTGCTGTCCTATCTAACTAAGATGCTGTATCATAGGTAAAGAGACTTATCCACGTTCACAACGATGAATCTTCTATAACTGATACATTTTGTATGAAAAGCTTTACGTTAAATTGTTTTTTTGTGTTATAAATCATTAGTTTTCGAAATGTTGGTCCAAAATTTCAAATGAAAATGTTTCCAATTTACAATTCTTATTATAGTTACAATATAAAAATAAGCAGGTTCATAACTTGCAAAATATATTAATACCAAAATGTCATTTGTATCATGCATTACAATGATTGATATGTAAAATTTTAGATGTTGACTACAAACAACGTGATTTATCTAAAGATAACTTATCTTCTAGACAGATCTCACTTTGAAGTTCACCTCGATGATACAGAATTAAATAGTTATGTTCATGCATGTATATCTTATTATTCTCATCCCATCCAGTGGCTTCTGCAATTGCATCCTCTCCCTTAATTGCAACTCCTCGTTCAGTTATTCTGGTCAACTTGCAAGGGGTGAGATTGCTTCTGGCATGCAGGTATAGCGTTACCACTAGGTACCACGTTATTGATATCCATAGCATACGATTTTGCAGTTGTGATTATGTCAAGACTTTTTGACGGGAGTAAATACCGCCAGATATTACGATTTTTTGGTGGAAGTTATTATTTTTTAGAGCCTTGACCAGTTGGTCGGGTTAGTTTACCCAGGGCTTAAATCGGATGGCATGCATGATCAGCGAAAGCCACGATTACTGCTCGATCGGGAGTTGGTTTCGAAAAGACATACCGTTTGCATGTGAGGAATCGAGGAGAACCTTATTCACATGGCATATTCATGATGCAGATTAACCCAAAAGAGATTCTCCAAAAGTACAAGTTCATGCATGCAGAAAATCACTCCTGAGAGTAATTTCGATCACAGTAAAATAACAAAAACGATAGTAAGATCTGGTAGATCAAGTTCATAGATGAAACCAAATTACTTACGATATCACTTCCCAGTAACCCCAGATTTGGTCATCTGCCGGTCACACTGCCTGGCACCGTCTCGTCCGGTCATCTTCCTGTGGGCTTATCGACAGAACCTGGTGACCAGTGGAGAAACATAAGAACATCCAGTTGTCCTGCTTTTCTGCAGCCTTCATTATTTTCCTCCGACGCTGGCAAGGATTTGGAATGCTGTGGCTTGAATTTGGTCTCTGATCAGTGGGGACGATATACCCAACTGGAAATTGGGGCAAGAGTAAGCGGTCTCCATGTTCTTCTGAGGTGTCCAAGTGCAGGCAGGTTCTCAGGGCCATGGAAGGCACTGATCGTTGCGGCTGCTTGAGCTAAAAAGTGGATTTGACTGAAAAAGGACGGGACTGAGAACTTGACTCTTCTGTGTGGTGTCTGTGGCACGATCCAAACCTTTTCTGCTTCCGAACAATGATTGTTATCTGGGGTGATTTTGTAAGGGAAGACTCAATTTTCTTAGTGTCAGTGTCCGCATGAAAAGACATGCCAACGCTGACATGCTTTCCAAATTTATGCCCCTGCTCACGACACCAGGACAGGGAGTAACCCCAGTCTAACTACCCGTTCAGTCCTGGGCTTCAACATGGTGGACCACGTCCTTGAACTCAACGTGGACCATGTTCTTCAACTCAACAGAATGCTCTCCTTCTATGGAGGAGTCCGGGACTTACAGTGAGTGATTCATGGCACCAGCTACCAGAATCTTATTAGGCTCAGGTTCTGAGAAGTAATTATTTAAGTCAGGGCTATCTGAAGGCATCTAAAAAGTACTCGGGAAAAGAAATCGAGGACTGAGGGAATTGCAACCGCCATGAATCTATCCGAGATGATACGAAGCAGAGGGCAGCAGAGGCCAGAAAAACCAAGCCAAATTTACTTCTGGATAGATTACTCGGAAGTATCTTGGTGCCTTCAGCATTTGCTCTCTCTATGTGCTCCTGCTGTTTGTGGCCATTGTTACTTCTGATTCTTCTTTCGTCATAACCCAAATCCTTTGGTCTCCTCTACCTCTCCTCATTATCAAGTCCAGGTGCCTCGTGGTCTATTAATTTTCTTCACAGTGCTAGTGATTATTATTTACCTCAATTTCTTTGGGAATCTGGATCTCTTTGACCTGCTCGGTGTTGCCCATCACGTTGAGAAAGTGGTTTTCCTTGGGTTCAGAAGCCGGGGATCGAATGAAATATGAAAGGATCGGGGAAGAAAAGACAGAAAATCAGGACTCGATGCACCGTGAAATGAAGAAGCATGGAATATGTGGAATGGATATTTTCTTCAAAGTGCCAAGTCGTGCAGCTAGAAGAGATGAAATGAAGAGGGAAGAATGAGATCTGGAAAATCCTCCATATCTGTAACACACTTCCATATCTAGCGTTCAATTTGTAAACGCTTTATTCGTCAACTTCATCAAATGGCAGAAGAAACCTATCCTTTTTCTATCACGATGTGCTGTATAGTGTGCACTTTTATCTTAGATTAACATCATGGAAGAAGATGTTGGAATTCTCACGCCACTCCAAAAAGCATTTACCTTTCCTCGTAAAAATTAACCCCACTTTTCCAAAAACAGCTTGCTTTACGTTTACTCTCATTGTAGCGTATGAGCTTAAATGCTGAGGGTGTGGGTCAAGAGGAATAGAATTATGGCCAAATGGAAAACGGATATTCTTCTTGTATATTGACTAACCTGACTCTGCGTTGTAGAAGACGATGTAGAAGACGGTCCGGGTCAGTGAGAGGAACATGAATTATTGAGTACACTCCATTGCTTTTTATATCCATGCAGAGTTTGAGTGTTCCATTATGCCTGAAAGGCTTCCGAGCTTATCACGTCCTTCTCTCGTTGTAACTCGGCGAGTTTCATCAATGTCTACAATACACGTAATCGAACAGAACAGTACCAACGACGAGTACGCCTACGCATGTATGTACTTTGAGAGAAGGCTACTATGTGACAAGGTGCAAGTAAGACAGCACAAAGTATGAAACTGATGAAACCTGGCCGACACAATGTGGATAGTTTTCCTTATATTATATATCATGCTACATTAATTTAATCAGACAATCTAGATGATTGTGTTCGCATAGAGTATATGAACAGGCGTTTTCTAACTTGATCGCTATCTTATAAAATGCAGTTACTATGTAAGATATCTGTACCTCTTTGCAAGTTAAAGCTTCAATTTCACAACTAACATGTATTATCAACCATGCCACTATCGGGTCGATGAGAGGAAATGAGCTTTCAGCTAAGGCCAAAATAATATTATAGTGACACTAGCATTCTGTAACATCTCACATCATTTAAGTGTATTCTATATATAATATATAAACATAATGCAATCAAATCTCCATGATCTATCTCTCCCATTTGAAAGATATCAATCCAAAAATAAAATTAATATATGAATAAAATTAAAAATTGTAACAAAAATAATTCAAAAAATAATTATTACAATTTTCCAACTCCCGACACCAATGTTTCCAAAATAAGGAGAAAAATGTAAATTCTTATACATTCTGAATTTACTGCAAAACAGAACATCACGATTATTGAAAACTTCCTCACAAACAACGAAGCCTATCCTCAACCAACCCTGAACGGTTGTATGTACATGCAAACGACTCTATTTCATGTATAATGCCACTATCCGGATGCCAATATTTTTACATACTCCATAATGCAAGATACGGTATAAACATAAAACTTTTCTCTACCGCATCAAAATGAAACAGATACACATGTTCTACAATATTAACTAACATGAAAAGAAATGTCCTAGAACTAAAAAGCTCATTTTTACTTGTACAAGTCGAAATTACTTTCCTCGAGCCACTATCTTCTTAGAAACTAAAATTAGTTTTGATTCCAAATCCTGGAAACCTATATATTTTTTTAGTTCAAAATTCGTTCAAAGTATGTGTCTAGATTGTAAGCTCGATCGACTTGAAATCAAACATCGCAGAGGAATAATCCAAACTAGACCCACTAGAGACTTGAGAAAATCAAACTGGTGTCGGCTTCGATTCACTTTCCTGGACCCTTCATGTTTCACACAAGCCGAAACATCAGCTGGAAAAACTTGACCAGTACAAACAAATCAAAAGCTATCAGATATCATGACTTTTCCAATATGTTTTGCATATCATGAGGAGATCCTACCTGATACCTGACTTGTCAAAACTTTTCTCCCTTTTCTTCATTCCGATATCATCGACTTGATTTCTTATCAAAATCAGTGTTTTCGTGAGCAACTCGCAAACTCTTGTTCTTTTAGAGGAGAAGCCCTTGATTTGTGTATTTAGTTTCTCCAGCTGGTTACATGGTTTCTGAAATCACGAAAGTTCCGTTGTATCGTAAGTAGTTGAAGTATGTGTTTAGTACATGTGTCAGATCTCGGCACGAGAACTGCAACATGTGTAATTCCGGAGCTGCCAGGTTTAATCTCTTGACTCCGAGTTTTGTTCCACCCATCGCGTTAAGTGATGTGTAGGAATTTCCGGCTATCCAGTAGTTGGTCCGACACAACTCCAGACACGAGACGACGTCCGTATTAGCTTGAGTGTATTTTTATTTGAGCGATGGTGTCGTAACACGTTTCTTGTAACACAACCTACTCGTACACAGGCTTTTCATCAACTTGACGACATGCTAGATGTGTCTCACATACATCGATTTCTTCCATCCATCTATCAAATCTAAACTCGAGGTTATTATGAAACTGATTCAAATTTTTTTTTCCCTAATCTTACGAATGTATATTCGGATTAAAGTTTGGATATTATACAAGAAATATCCTTTTCTTCATGATCTCATTCATTGGTAGTTTATCATTCATTTTTTTCTTCACATTCTCTTTAACGTGAATAATATTATAGTTTCTCTTTCATCAAAATCATGAAAAAACATAAGACAGAATTTAAACAGTTTCATATTAAGAGATTGAGATAAAGGTGAGCATTGAATACCCGAATTTTGGAAAATGTCCTCGTATGCTGCTAGAATCTAAACAGGTTTGAAGATTCAGTGTATGAACAGAATCAGATCTAATTTAAGATTCGGTTTAATCCAAATGGGTCTACGGATCATTGAAGAGAAAACGTGAAGAATGCTGAGTGAAAACTCAAATCATCCGAGCTAATCCGAACCAAAGTCCAGATTAAACCATCGCTGAGGGCGAGACATACAACCTTCATAACAACACGTTGTTGGGTCGTCATCGATCCATTACATGTGCGGCACCTTAATTCTGACCAGTTCTCAGAAAGCACCCGGCCAGACCCGTCCACCTACTGATGATATCCAGTCATATTTACGAAGAACCGAAGACTGACTGTGGCCAGTTACCCAGCCCATGCAAGAGCTCGCCTTTTTTACAGCACCAATGACGAAAGCTGATTGCGACGTGTTTGACCCGTCATCACAAGTTGTGATAAATTTACCAGACTATTTTCGGGCATTCGGGCTCTAGGCCCCGGGCTATTGACGGTTAACTGCGCACAGGAGACCTCTGCCATGTCACTCACAGGTACTACTACAGACCTCCAGGTCACGACATGACCTCACCAAAAAAGACAAAAAAGGAGACAACTGGGCTACTAAAAAAGGCCTGATTGCGCTACCAGTATGGTCTGGGCGATCACCTCCTTTATCAGATTAACCGCACTAGAGAGCAAACCTGACGGGAGAGGAAATCGGTGGTTAGCGAATGACCAGGGTTAAGAGGAGAAGTCATAGAGCAGAGAAAATTGTCCGACATTGTAGGTAACCGGTTGTCTCCCGTAGGGATTGACAACCTAACAGGTAGTAATTGACTTGAAATCCTCTCGAGGAATTCAACGCACAGAAGTCAAAGCCAAGTGGAAGAAATCCGTCGGGAGGTGAATCATTTCTCCATACGAAAGGACTGAAATTTTCGGCCGAATATTATAAAGACTTCGGCCGCACTGTGGTGCAGACAATATTTTCGCCAGACCGGTCGAAGCAAGAGGCTCGGATGTGGGGAATGACTAAATTGGGCACGATGGGAAGTACAGGGGCCGGTTCGTACACTCCATTATAATACCAGGTCGTATAGAAAAGGACAGTGGTTGAAATATTTTGTCCCTTCACATGCTTTGAGATCTCCAGGCGTGAGGAGGGTCGGGAAAGGCACGATCGGGGAAGGTGGGCTCGGAGAATTTTCCGTCGTTGTTCTTCGCTACTGAGTTACTGCGTCACTGCATTCCTTCATTACTGCGTTGCTGGAGCGGAAAGCGAACTTGAGGATAACTGGTACCGAGTACTGTAGAGGAACTGCGGCGGCCTCTGACCTCGAGCAGAGTGGAGCTTTTTCCTAATAATGGATGTGGACCTTGGCCGCCGCACATGACAGGGACATCTTCGGGTACTTGCTATAAGCGGTTGCTCATTGATCGCCTTCATTCATGACGATGCTTCTCCTGCACGGTAGCCGGTCTTCCGTCGGGAAGTCGGTAGTCGTCCTCACATTCTGTGGCCACCGGCCAGTACCGCTTCGGTCACCTGTATCGCACCGAAGAAAACAGCTGTAGACGCAAGTGTGTGGATTACAGGACCAGGGTCTGCAACAATTCTTATCTTTGTCACTATGTGGCGAGTTGTGTGGGAAAGATAGGGGACAACCTCGTCGGAGTCTTGTGGGGATGAAACGAGGGGTGGATTGGACTGGGGTCCATTACCATCACAATGTAAAAATATTATCAATAAATCAATCAAAAACTCTATATTGCTAAAAACTGCTTCATTTTCAACGCTCATGAACGTATAGCTCTGAATACATTCTTTGTGTTATATCTTTGAAAAAAGTATATGAAGTAATAGACTTGAAAGAAATAAAGCTTGATGCATATTTCGTATAAGAAAAATCGAAAGTGAAAGGCATTCTCCATTTTTATTGTATTTTTTCATGAAACATAATTAAGAAAAAAATTCACATATTCTGTTCAATCTAAACTCAAAAACTACTCACATTCGCCTAATCTTCTTCCTCATCCCTCTCCAACTCTAATGTAACTAGAGTTATTAAATTTCCCCCAAATATTACATTTTCATGCATATCTTGATTGTACTTTCTCAACTTACTTCATTAGTTTTCTCATGGGGATTGATCAGCATTATCAAAAGGGTCATGGAAAGGGAGTTTCTCTTCACATAATGGCGTCCTTGTGGGAGTAATGCGCAAAACCGTTGAGGTCTTATATTCTCCTTTTACTTTCTTGCGGATTTTATCGATTGCTGAATCTGGTGATCTGGTGACGGTTCATGCCTTGCAGGTTCCGTGACCTTCTCTTCAACGAAAACAAAGGGCATGCCAAACATGTTCAAAAGACATACAACAATTTCCAATTATTTTGAGCTCTTTGAAAGGAATTAATGAAGTTTTGGAACATATAAAGAATTGATTATTATAATTTTTTACTTATTTCTTTCCATTTATAATAATAAATAAATAATGTCATACTTTGGGAGGGCTCAAACATCCATAATAACTTCTGACCTTAAAGAAGTCAATTCATATGTAGATAATGATTATTCACCGGATACGCTTTTAGGATGCCCTGATAAGTGTTTCAGACATCATAAAATGAGTTTTCGATAATTTCATGAATTGAAGTGCCAATTTCACAATAATGAAATTCCGGCTAATAATTAATTAGCCGAACTTATATGACAGAAACTTCTTTGATCCAAAGAATGCATCATTACTATGACCGACAGACATCTTCAACGCTATTTGAAAGTTGGTTGGATACTTGGAAGTAACATGTAAGCATACTTCAATTTCTATTTCACACTGTCCCCATGTGATGAGTCCTTAGGAGGCTCGGCACATGTAGCATGTGAGATTGATTCAACAGGTTGAGATATGAATCCAAGCCACTATAGAAATCATCTTCATTATATTTACACTTGTGGTAGACAAACTCTCCGCCTATGAAGAAGTTGCCATCTAAATTTGAAACCAAACAACACTTCCTGTAGCGATTTATGGATCTTGTAGAAAGAAAGAGATTTGGAAACTCATTGATGACGTGAGATCTACTCCAAGTGTTTGAAACCAAATCGCAAAAGGGGTCGAATGTCAACAATGCACAAAGGTTGAGTGAAAGCGAGCCTCTCGGATTCTTTATCTAAGATCCACTTGTTCAAGTTTTCGAGTACCAAATGAGCAAGTTGTACACATTGATAGAAGTTGCTACGGTAGAGCAAATTTTAACCATTCTATTTGAACCCCCAAAAATATATCCTTTGAAATAAATAAATAAATAATATAAATTCTGCGAGGCAATTATTACGAAGCCCTCATGAACTTTACAGAAATGCCCAACTCCGCTCAACTGTTATCGATGGTCTATTTTTAACCTCCGATTTTAATGATCCATAGTTGGAGGCTAAGGTACGAACCCCAGTCAGCATCTCAATCACTAATTATGGGGGTGAAGTAAAAAAGCTAAAACCCAGATCTGGAGAAAGTGCAGGAAAAGGAATGGGGAATGATACCAATGGGGAATATATTTTTGCTTCTACCATTAGAGAGCAGATAAATATTCCAATGGGCTGGAATGATCAACATACGTTTCCAATCTCGAACTCATACAGAGCTAGCAGAAACAGTTGGGCCTAGCTCCGGTTAAGTAACCAGACCAGGGGCGACGTGCTCTGGGGTTCGGCCATAAGGGACAGCCTTCTGACTTCTGTCATGGACGTGGGGCTGGATAAGCGTGCTTCGGAACAGACACGAAGACAGGCTACAGCCCGTTATGCGACCGGATACTGGTCCGAAAATCGTCGGGATGTGCCGTGGTCAGTCGTCGGTCACGAGGAGAAGGAAGAACGAAGAGGGCAGCGAGGTGCCTGGTCTGGTGACCGGTCCCCGGGCGCGACGGGCTCGTACTCTTGCGGTCTCCGATACGGAAGTGCTGTACCTTTCCTACCTAAGGGCCGGTCGTTGAAGATCGCCCGAGGATGAAACCGTCCGCCCCATGCAAGATATTCCCGTGACTGGATTACCGGGTGTAACCGTGGGTAGGGTTTTTCCACCTCGACCGACGGCTGACTGCCGGGGTACAGGAGGTTTCCCGGTGACCGGTGGCAACAGAAAACCTCGAGGGCTCCGGAGACGGATGTGACGGGGCACAGTCCGCTGTCCGACAGGCGCGGCGGGCAATTAACGCACGGAGTACCGGCAGGGTCCGGTTTTCCCCGGGACCGACCGTCATCGACAACTTGCATTAGCCGTCTCCGACCAAGACCCGCTGTTATGGTCAGTCGTCGCTCGGCGGTAACGATGACCCGTACTAAGCGAAGCCGGGAACCGGCTAGCAGCCGTGCACCGGTTCGGCCGAGTCCTTGAATCCTCCGGATTAGATCGCGGCCTCAGAGGAGTCGTGCCGTGTGCAGAAACTTCCATTACCGGGTACCAGCGTAACAGCCCACCTAAACCTCCGGTCTCCTGCGACGGGCTCTAGACATTCCCGGGCCCGGGCGTCGATCTTGCGGCCGAAAACGGCGGGCGAAACCGGCTCGTCACATTCCGCGGACCCGGAATCCAAGCCCCGGGAGCCCGAGCGCCGTCGGATGCCGATCGCGCTCCGGAGCCAACGGTGCAAAAGCTTCCCTTCCAGCCTCTTCCTCCACCCCAATCCCAACCCCAACCCCCCATCGACGAGCAATTATACTCGCGGAGTAGTAGGTGACGGGGAGGAGGGGGAGTAGATCGAGCGGTACAGGCATCCGCCCCATAGCGGTCAAAGTGCAGAGGGTTAAGATGGGCACGAGATGATCTCACAGATGAGAAGTCTCAGTGACCCGTCCGATGGCGAATCGGACGGTTTAGGTCGGAGGGAGAATCGTATTATTTTCACCTGACGAATGACGGGGCGGGGCTTCGTGGTAATTAACGAAGAATAAACCGCGAAGTGGGACTGATGGACGGGCCGGGGGAGGGCGAATACGCACATGGAGGTCGTGAGGCAGCAGCGGTGGGGGAAGCCGCCAAGAAGGAAGTGGGGTGGCAAGGTGGCTAGAGGCGGAGCGGAGGCGACGAGAGGCGCTGAAGCGGGGCCAAAACAGCGGACGGGCCAAGATGGAGATGGAGGGAGCGGGCCGGGGCGATGAGATCGTGCGGTGGCGATCGCGGCGGAGGAAGCAGGAGGTAAGGCAGCGCTTGTAAGGAACTGCCCGGTCCCCTCGAGGATGTGCTCATTTCTCCGCTTTGCAGAGGCACCATCAGGGAGGCAGGCAGGCAAAGCGATCAAGCAGGTGGGCTGGGGTTGGGCTTGGGCTTGGGCTGCTGCGGGGAGGCAGGCAAGGCAAAGCCAGGCGAGGCGGGGGCAGGGCAGGGGCTGGGGCTGGGGCGGTGCTGGGGCTGGGGCTGGAGTCCTTTGTGTTCCGTGAGCAGCAGCGAGGTAGCGAGCGAGCGAAGAGCGAGCGATCTTCAGGAGGAAGGAGAGGCCAATGTGTCTTTGAGCGGGGCGACACCCTCTCTCGTATCTCCCGCAGCGGAGCGGAGGGTGTGAGTTTTGTGGATGTTTCGAGGAGAGGGGCGAGGAGGGGGGCGAGGAGTAGAGTAGAGGGATTGACGAGGGATTGGAGGGATTGACGACGAGAGGACGACGCGCGCGCGGTGGTGGATCTGTTGGTTTGTCGGCAAGGGCACGCAAGCGCAGGAGCACGAGGAGGACGGAGGAGAAGGGGGCGAGGAGATACAAAAGAAGACGAGCGAGCACGGATCGGGAGTGTTTATTTTATTATTTGGGCGGAGGAGGAGGAGGAGGAGGAGGAGGAGGATTAGCGCTCGAGAGTTGAGGAGGTCGGTCGGAGGACGAGGAGCGAGAGGAGGAGGAGGAGGCGTGGTGGTGAAAGAGCTTTGGACTCGCACGGAGGGCGGCTGGCTGGACGGGAGGAGTTGTTGGAGATTGTCGAGGAGGAGGAGGAGGAAGAAAGGCGACCAGCAGGAGGAGAGTCGTGGCTTGCAGCGCACGTCCGGAGTGCTCGAACGTCGATTGCTGGCTCGCTCGTTCTCGTGGAAGAAAATTGGTTTCTTCGGGGGTGGTGGGTTGCTTCGAAGCTCTTGATTGATCCTCGTGTGTGGTTTGACAGTCGCTTGCTCTGCTCTGCTCTGCCAGGTTTCCGCTCTGTCGTGGTTGCTGTAAAATTTGAGTGTGAGGTGCCGGGATACGCCTCGCCGCGTGTGATCATCTGCTTCGATAGACAATTCCTTTCATTTCTGACATGTAGCCGTCGATAATTTGCAGAGCAGGTTTCTGTAGTCTCCAGGGCCGTGCAGGCTAATTCCCTGTATAGGAGCAACGCTACCTGACCATTCTTTTAACGAACTTTTTCGAGTTTATAGGTATCGTGCGTAACGATACTGTGCTTTGAGTCGCCTGTCTCCCGCGAGGCTCCGTTCGGTTAGTTCATCGGGGCCTTGCATGGAGTCCTGGTCGGTGCATATATATATATATCGATAATATGGCTCAAATTTCTCCCAAGACATGTGTGATTGTCTCGTCTCGCGTCGCAACTCTTTCCTACCACTGTGATGTCCTGCGGGCAATGCAAAGTGTGGAAGTCGCCGATGTCGAATTTTGCCGATCTTGGATGAGGCGTCATTGCCGTGGTTTCCTGGAGTTTTCTGCAGGATTGGCTCCCGCCAGGGCCGGCGTGTAAGAACGCCGGGCTCGGTGCCAATCTCGACAGATTGCGGTGTCGGGCGGAGCTGTAGGGGATTTTTTTCTCATTTTCCTGCCCCCGAGTCGCCCACTGCTTCTGCCAAGCACGGTTATGCTCTGTATTTCGACCCGATTCTGCTTGCAGCCATTTGCCTTGCGCCTGAATACAGCCTTTTTCACATGCGCTCTCAGCTGTGTGTCCGTCCTTTTGCCACCACACATCCGTTTTTCTTGATATGCGAGTGTTATGTGATCTTGTTTCGTTCTGGTTGCGCGCCTGTGCCCCACCGGTCGCTCATGAACTGTTACCCCGGGGCACGACCCCGCCCAAGTGCAAGATCGGCAGGCCTGCTCTGCGGTGGCTGCTCTCGCACCTCTCGATGATTCGCCACCCTCTTCTTGCAGCGTCGGGGCGGGGCAGTCCTGTCCAGTCCAATTCGCAGGTCTGGCACCGCCGCGCTCGGCGTCTTTGTGTCAGTCGTCCCGGGAAACTCTGTTTCCTCGTCGTGTCGTCGACCTCGCATCGTCGTCGCCTCGTTCTTCGTCCGAAGCCTGACTCGTGAAGCTCTGTCTCTCTCTGTGGACGGCGCTTGTTGCTACAGGTTTGGACTCAAGAGGCGGACCATTATGCCGAAGGATCCGAGCAGCCGATCGTTACTGTCACCGAAATCGCGAGGCACGCTGTGTAGACCGTATCCCAGCCAGGGACGAGGAGTGGCGCAGGGAAGCTCGTCGAAAGAAGGCGAGGAGGCGGCGAAGAAGGATTGGGAGGAGTCGACATGTCCGATTTGCATGGAGTACCCGCACAATGCCGTGCTGCTCATGTGCAGCTCGCACGACAAGGGCTGCCGCCCCTACATGTGTGACACGAGCTACCGCCATTCCAATTGCCTCGACCAGTACAGGAAGGCCAAGACCGCAACCGATAAGCTAACCGACCGCGCGTCCGAGGCCACCATCGAGAGCGTCGCGGGGGTGCCCGTGAGCGTGGCCGAGGGCGGCGTGGGCGACGAGGGCTTGGGGGTGGGCGTGGGCGGCCACCGGCACACGTTCAGGCCCTTCGGGGCAGCGCTGCGGGGGCTGATGCGCCGCGAGGAGGCGCTGGGCGGACTGCCCCTGCCCCTCGAGAGAGGAGGCGTCGGGGGCACGATTCTGCGCTCGGCGCAAGCGCTAGCGCCCCCGAGGCCACCCCGGGAGAGGGCGGTAGTCCGGGGCTTCCCGCCGCGAGATCCGCTTCCCGGCCCGGAGAGGCTGGGCGGTGCGGAGCTGCTGCTGCCCGAGGGGAGTGCGGGGTTGGGCTTAGAGAGGCCCGTGCTGGAGCTGGGGCTGGGCGAGGCGAGGGCGTCGGAAGGGGCAGGGGTTGGGGTAGGGGCAGCAGGCGCGGAGCCCGGGGCGGAATTGGCCGACCTGCTGTGCCCGCTGTGCCGGGGCAAGGTGTTCGGGTGGACGGTGGTGGAGCCGGCCAGGCACCAGCTCAATCGCAAGCCCCGGAGCTGCGCGCAGGAGGCCTGCGGGTTCACGGGCAATTACAAGGAGCTGCGCGAGCACGCGCGGGCCGTGCACCCGACGGCCAGGCCCTCGGACATCGACCCCGTGCGGCAGCGCGACTGGCGACGGTTAGAGCGGCAGCGAGATCTGGGCGACGTGCTGAGCACCATCCGGTCGGCCATGCCGGGCGCCACCGTGCTGGGCGACTATGTGATCGAGGACGAGGAGGAGGAGCACGAGGACGACGGCGAGGACAGCGACTTCCCGGGCGACGACGGCAATTGGTGGACCGTGTTCCTGCTCTTCCAGGTCTTCGGCCCCGCTGCCCCCTTCGCCGGCGGCCGGGGCTTCCCCGGGCGCACCAGCCGCCTCACTCGCGGCCCCGGCAACCCCATGATGCGCCAAGCGCTCTGGGGCGAGACCTTCCAAGGCAATGGCCTCGGCGCTGCCGTCGCCAATCACACCGGCAGCACTGTAAATGTTAGCGAAGGCAATCTAGGCTCCACCAGCCGCAGGCGCAGGAGTCGACCACGGTCCAGAGGCGATATTTTATGATGATGATGATGCTGTCGATCCCCCGACTCGACTCGACTCGACTCGACTCGACTCCCCCAATGCTCCTCCTCACCATCCTCTTCCTTTCATATTTGCTACGTGCCAATTGTTGTGCCGAGATACTGGTCCGGATACTGCCGAGTAGACGCAGTATGCTTGCGCTGCAGCACGATCGACGGGCCTCAGAATTTTCTGTAGAGTATTGAGGCTAAAACTCTGTATAAATCCCTACCAGAGCTCGATTTTTTGAGTTTTACGAAGCTTTAAGAGTTGAGGGATGATTCTTTTGGTAGGTCTGTATAGATGATCCTTGTGATTATGGTCACAAGAACGAGTTGTCAGAAGCAAAAGCTGATGGAGGCACTCAAATTTAAGTTGATATGGCTTCTGAGGCCGCTATCTGCTCCGGCCTTTCATCCTCATATTAGTGGCCTCATCTAAACCTCTATGTCACGGAATCTGGGCCTTCGGCAAATGGCTGCCTGCGATTTCGGATCTTCAGGCACGACCCGGTGCGGATCAGGTGCATCGCCACTGACTTTGAGGTAAAGCGGAGGTGAGTAGCTCCTGCTGATTTTGAGGATTCGCCTGCTTGGCACCTGTCTTTTTTCTCCAATTATCATCCGAGCGCCGCAGCCAGCACAACACTGTCGATAAGTGCTCGGCTTCGAGCGCGCGAGGTGCACGATGTCGTGAGTCAGAAGTATGCACAGCCGCCCGTGTGTGAGTTCTGCCGTCAGTAGCCAGGAACAAAGTTCACATTTTGGTGTCACTGATAGCAATCAGACGTCGATTGGTTTGTCACGCATATCCGCTGGTCACCTCACCTTCCTGGGCAAGTGTGGCACAATAAGTAAGTGCACAAACTTATCGTCGATCGAACAATTTAGAACGTGAAGCTCTCCAATTGCCTATTTGTACTTGACATGTGATGGGCAGTTAAGATGTCCAATCAACTCATTTGAAGCGCACCAGTGTCTAGAGCGCGTTTTACTGTCGAATGATTGTTGATTGGGGTTTCTCGTCGTCTCCCGTCTGAATGCCCATCACGCAGACCCGCCTCGTCTTAGTCGTCTAGCAGGGGCATATGTTCGATTGGGGAGCTCTCACACCACCACAGATCTTAGGAAAAGCCTCCACAGCTGAGAATTTTATGTTCGCGAGCTGACTATGGATCTTGTAACTCTGCAAGAAATCTTGTCGGCAGCAGAGAAATAGAAAAGTAGCGAAGAAAGTAATGGTGTCGATTGCGTGGACGGGATCTGCTGTCCAAGCGATGTGATGCACTCTGAGACACGTCGGCGGCCGTTCATGAACCTGAAGGTCGTTAAAGAAGGTGTGTCTGTCTGTCTGAGAGAAAAGTGAATGCATCGCAGTCTGGGCTCCATCGAGAACTACGCTTCAAGTGAAGGATGTCGGTCAATCACGGAAGTCTGAACGCCCCTAGGGTTGTGGTAGTTGCATCATTCCCTTCTCCGGTGGCTGAAAAATCACGAGGCATGTTTCGAAGTTCCCAGGGAGAATATGTAAATTGCATCTCACCATACTCTGGTGAAGGAAAACATTAACAGGCTCCGAAGAGAAGGGGCGGAAACAATCATGTCCCTACTATATGCCGAAAATAATATAACAACGAACTGTTAAAATGAATGAAAGGAAACAAATTTAAATTTTGCGAAGTGAGATTGCATGCACTCAGTAATCAAACAAAAATCTTCTACGATGGAACTGGCACACCTCATCACTACACCGTTCCAGCTCAGACTGAAATGAAGCCATCACATCACTACTCAGTGAAGAGTGAGTAATAATACTGTCTGCATCAAGAACTACATAAATGGCGCAATAGATCAATGCGCTCATGCGAAGAGAAGCACTGCACCGAAAGGACCGGCCTGTCAACGACAACGTTCCATTTTCGCGAACACTCGTGATGGTTATCGACTGCATCAAAAGTGTTCGAACAGCTACTGGAAGAACAAATGTCCGTCACGTTTTCAGCGCAAGCAGATTGAAAAGCTCAAATCACCATTCACACTAGATGTCTATCATTCTGTCCCTTTTCATCTACTTTACAGGTGCATGACATACATGTGACCATACATGTGCAGTTATAAATCATCATGAAACTGTAGCCACATATTCACTTACTTCGGAATATTTCTCATGGTCTTCCTTTGTGTATTATAGGTATTCAAAATAAGGCATGATAATAGACTTGTCTTTTATCCATGAAGGCCCAAGCTATGTTTTGTTTATAATCTTATATGTATTGCCTTTTTACTGATTTGATGGAAAACGTAAAACTAACTTTGACTTAAAGAACTGATAAGAAATCTCCTCTAATTAAATTGCAAAATACTGGTTGTGAACAATTACAAAGAATTTGCAAATTGGTTTTCCAGGAGGATTGTTAGAGAAAAAAAAGAAAAAAAAGTGACAGGAAAAAATGGACAAGTCAAACAAGATGATAATTTTTTATTCCTTTAAATCAAGTAGGTCTACATCTATTTTATAATTAAACTGTATTTGTTAGGGTGCCTATATTACCACAGCTTTTAGTCATTTACTAATTTACTAATTTATAATTTACTTTTAGTCATAATATAATTTACTTCATTTTCATTTATAATCTACTACTAGGTTTCATTATCCTTATTCGGTTGGTTTGGAATTTTGTCTTATGTTTAGTTTGAAGAAATCTAAAAACCTTTCTTGAATGCATACAAGATCACCGTTGGATACTAGAAAACCAGTAATATTGACCTTTTTATGATTGACACAAATATTTTTATGACTTAAACATAGTTGAACAAAATTTAAGACCAATCAGAGTGAGTTCCACTTCAAGAGGTTAAACTCAATGTATAGGGTTAAATATATGTCTTGCTTGGTGGATGGGAGCTGATTGAAAACTGATGAAAGTTAACGAGGAGAGCAAAGCACTAGTTGAGACCCAACAGTATTTCATTTTACCTCGGGACAATCTTACATCACACCGTCACCTATGTTTCAATCTAAATTCTGGGTTTGATGCAACCCACGGTAGGGATTAGATCCTAGTGGTCAATCTATAACTAAGAATCTAACATAGAAAATAATCCCACCCAACGAAGTTCTTGAAACTCTCACATTCTTGAAACATCAAAACATACCAACTAGCCATCACAAACTCCATACCTTGGGAATCAAATAGCTATCGGAAAAAAAAGTTTGTGAATAAAGCGACAAGTTTTCGCAACGATAAGAAATGAAGGGAACAAAGAATGTCAAAGTGTGCAAGACTATTTTTATAAATCTTCTGGTTGTTTAGAATTGCATTTATTCACAACAAACATTTATAAAATATCATGGAACAACTTCATGGTGAAAGTATTTTCGTCCAGTAGGGACAGTCACTCCCTACACATAACCGACAACTATCGAATTACAATAACTTGTATTGTAGGTTGGGTGAAGTCTGCAATTCCGTTGTGGGGATTCTCGTAAGGTAAATTGATTAGTGTTTGAATCCAACAAATTTGTTGAGTTTTGTAAGGGTACTCCAGGATTGCCAACCGGAATTAAAATATTTTGCGAAATTCGTGAATGAAATAACTTTTGAACCTAATTCCTATTATAAATTAACACTAGGCAAGGCTTTCTAGAAACTTAATTTAATTTCACATTGTGTACGTGTAAAGGGTTATCTCGATAACAGGTAGGGGACCGGCGGTATGGAAAGGAGGTCAACTTACAAAGCCTTACATCGCTTATTTAGTTACGGGGTGGAGGAGTTTTAGGTTCCAATAATTACGGGCTTTCAATTCAAAGAAATTTAGTCGTGTCGACTAAATTTCTTTGAATTGAAAGCCCGTAATTATTTCGAAGTTATCTTTGGATGAAATTTTTTCTGTTGTAGAGATGTCTTTCTAAAGAGTCTGTTTTGGATTTTGAGGTAGGAAACACTCGACCAAAGGGAGAGGTTCAATCTAGTTACTTAGAAGAGAAAAATAGTACATCTTAGTTATTTTCTTGGAAAACTCGAGGACATTTGCACTTGTCCAAAGGTCAAATATCAGCTATGACAGGTCTGCAGAAACCTGTCGAGCCGTTGATGTAGGGAAATTATTTGATTGGTTTCAAAGTAAGGTAATATCTTCAATGTAACAAAAATTTTGACAAGTTATATTTCTGTCTACAAAGAGTTTACCTTCGGGAATATCGAGTTATAAGTAGATTTAACTCAGTACGATTTTAAGCGTATTTGATAAAGTTTAAATCGACAGAAAATAGTTTAAATTGTGTACATCATTCGCTGAGTAAACCATGAGAGAACGTATTCATTATGAAAACTTTTGACAATAGATCTGTTAAAACATACTCGTTCAAGATTCATAATCCAAAATCGCTTGCATCATTTTTATCGAAAATTTTATCAAATTTGATCAAAATGTTTATAGCTTTTATAGTAGTTTCAAAACTGAACTGAAACACTGGAATTTAGCAGATGTATTAAAAAAAATTAGAAATAGGGTTGCAGTTTGTTCCTGACTCCAAGGTATATCAAAGAGTTTTAATGGTGGCTAAGATTGAGACCATTTTTGGGAATACATAAGGTTTGAAATTATAAAACAAAATACTGACAATTGGTTAGAAAATTAGCCGGAAAAGAACCACAAAAAATATGGTATTTGGCGTTTTGGCCAGTGCTGATAAAGATTCAAAATATTTCATTTTTTTCCTAATTTAATAAGTCAGTTGGCCATTTGACCCCAAAAAGCTGCACAGAATAACAGAATACCTACAATGATATGCAGCCGGAATTGAATTTTCTAGCGAAATTCGAGAATTTGGGACTCACAGGGGTGTATTATTTTTTCTTCCTTTATACCTTCGCTCAAGTCCGGCAGACTCCAAGTCGGAATTCGTGAATTGAATTCGTGAGAAGTCTCTCCCCGATGAAGTCGATCGACGGCCCGTGATCGCCTGGATTAGGGTTTCGCGACTCCGGTCTGGTGTATGCTTTGCCTGCTCAGGTTCTCGTCCTTTCTCTTTCTCTCCCCTTTCTCGACTCCGCTCGCTCGCGCAGGCTTCTGAGCTGCAATCCGCAGGGTTTCGAATTATTCCGACAAAATGGTGAGTGTCCAAATTGTGTGATCGTCGACTGTCGTCGTCGCTCGATTTCACTGGGGTTTCGTCTCGATTTTGCGCTGATTTTGTCACAGGGTTTCCTGTCAGCTCCTCTGGCATTTTCACGAAGCATTTCCTATTTGTGCCCGTTTTGCAGCCTTTCCGTCGCTACGTTGAGATTGGGAGGGTGGCCCTAGTTAACTACGGGCCTCAATACGGCAAGTTGGTCGTAATCGTCGATGTGATCGACCAGAACCGAGCTCTGATTGATTCTCCCACTATTGTGAGAACTCAAATCAACTTCAAGAGACTGTCCCTTACCGACATCAAGATCGACATTTCTCGCAACCCCCTGAAGAAGGAATTGAAGGCTGCTATCGACGCAGCTGATGTCCACAACAAGTGGGACTCCAGCTCTTGGGGCCGCAAGCTCATCGTTCAAAAGCGAAGGGCTGCCCTAAATGACTTCGACCGCTTCAAAGTCATGGTCGCCAGGATCAAGGTAAATATTCACTCTCAGCCACGAAGCTTGACATATGGTCGAAACTACTGTTGTCTCAAGAACGCTGTATCGTCTTCTCCTCCTAATTGATTACATCCGTCTGCAGAGGAGTTCGTTGATCAAGAAGGAGATGTCCAAGCTCAGGAAGCAAAAGGCTTAAGTTCAGGTTTTTACAATTTTGGCAACCACCGTTGGCTTCAGCGTAGGATGGAGTTGGTCGAGCCAGACGGCGCGGAATCTGTGTGCAAGCTGCAGGAATCCCTGTCATAAGCATACTATGCTGATTAAGTGCCGTTAGTAGCCAGGAAGAGAGTACATATTTTGGTGATTCCTATTTATCCCCATTCAGGAGGATCCATACAGGGTGTATATGTTTCACCGTTCTCCAATTGAAGAGTCTTTACCAACTCGTTCGGGGCCAACTTCGTCGAGTTATTGCTGATTTTAATTGGATGCCTTCCTTGCGTTGGATTGGCTCGTTACTCCGTCACCCAAATAGCGTCGTGTTGACAGCGCTTTGCCTGCATTATCTTGTATGTCTCACCCTCTTGGTAGGCAGGTTTGCTTTCTCCTGTTGCCATATATTTACAGTCGCCTGATACGTCTAGGCTCGTTATTGGTTCATGCTGAGTTCTACCTGTTCCTTGGCTGGGATCCTTGAGACATACTACTTCGGATTTGAGTGCTTAGTCGATGCTTGCTTAGCCATCTGGTTTTGTACCACGCTATCCGAAAATGCCTGAAGGGTCAACTGTTTCTCTACAGTGACCAGACAGTTCATTGTTGATTTCACGAGGGTTCCAGGTTTCCTAAGTTCTAGGGAAGATTCAGGGTACTACGTGGAGCCTATGGAGACTTGTTCTCACGTAAAGAAATGTACCTTTTTTTCTCTTGTTTTCCTGAAATTACCGTCTCTTCGGTTACTGCAGAAAACCTAATTGCACTTGTAACTGGTGCCCGGCGGAAGTGACAGCCTTTCTGTATGTATTGTGTCTAGTTTTGTACCATTTTATTCGAAAATGTCAACCGTTCCTCTACAGCGACCAAACAGGTCGCCCTCGTTTTCACTAGGGATCCTAGTTTGGTCCCGTCAGTACAAAGGAAGATTCAGGTTACCACGTGGGGCTTGTGGAGTCTCGTTCTCACTTAAGAAATGAACCTTGTTTTTCTCCGTTTCCTTCAGTTTTCTGTCTCTTTGCTTCGGTTAGTGCAGAAAACCTAATTTCACTGGAAGGTAAATGCTGCCTGTAGGAAGTGAAAGCCTCATGGTACATTTGTTTATAGTTTTTGTGTAAGCATCACATTTTCCCTCTTTCAAGTTATGATAGTATTGTGATGTTCTTAAATTCAGGTTGATTGTGGTGTTTATAAATATCTGTGGTAGTCCTACTGTGTACTCACAGGTTAGAAGACGGTAAACGATCTATGTCCAGAACGAAGATGCGTCTTTAGCTAGTGCATTTAAAGTAGCAATCAGTGGAAATTATCTCGCCTCGCAACCCAGGAATGTCACACCATTCGAAAGAGTCTTCAGTAGAGTTCATTCGAGTTCATTACAAGGAAGGAGGTGATCAAAAGGAATTTCTGTCTTACTCTGGTTAATGTAAAACACCTAATTTCACCTAAGTGCTGCCTGTAGAAAGTGATGGCCTTTTTGTACCTTTTGTTTGTAGTTTTCCGAAAGTATCGCGTATTCACCCTTGTAAGTTGTCATATCAAGATGGTGTTTCTAATCTTCTGTAGTAGTGCGCCTGTACTCACTGGTTGGAAGACGGTGAACGATTAACGAGTAATCTCACACTACTCGAAAAAGTCTTCTGTAGAGTTCATTCGAGTTCATATATAAGAAAGGAGGTGGATAGAAGGAATCTCCGAATCTTAATTTGGTACTGTTGAACACCTAATTTCACTGGAAGGCAGTTTCAGCACGTAGGAAGTGATAGCCGCATTGAACCTTATGTTTCTAGTTTTTCCGAATGTATAGCATTTTTCACTCTTCAAGTTTTCTTATCTTTGTGGTGTTCCTAAGTTCCTGTAGTAGTGCAATTGTACTAAGAAGATAAAAGACGGTAAACGATCAGTCCATAACGAAGATGCTTCGTTAGCTTGTGCATTCAATGTTGCAATCAGTGAGATTTATTTGGTCTCACAATCGAGGAATGTCACCGCTCGAAAGAGGCAAGTAGAGTTCATCCGAGTCCATTTGTAAGAAAGGAGATGTTCAGAGGAACAGGTGGGGAGAAAGAGAAATGATGTCCGAATTGAGATTGTGAAACTCTCAATCTCTAGACAAACTGAAGAAGATTTACAGTGAAGTTCGGCCGTTACAAACGAGAAAGGAAGAGAAAGTGAGTGTGAATCGACACGAAAACAAACCTGTGCGTCCAGTTCAGTGTATTTTGTGAACTGATGCCGGCTAGACGAACCAAAACCTTTGAAGCTAAAGTATGTCACTCAGCTACAGGAACGAACCATGTTGATAGTCTTGCTGTTCATTCGTCTGATTCATTTCCATTCAAACTGCCCTCATATTGGAACGGTCTGCACATTTCCAACGCTCGTTTCAATCTTCCTCTAACAATGTACACCTCATTCCAGACGCAAAGTATGAAGTAAATTTAATTGGCATAGTGTTGTCACGCAACCAAAGTGAGTAACGAGTATAAAATGTATAAACGAGCTATGAGTACACTTGAATTGGCAGAGTATTGTCACGCACCCAAACTGGGTAAGGCGTCTACATTCTAAACTTGGAAAACTTGTCTCGAATCTTGCATACTCCAGGAGAAATGAAAGATATTACCCGTTTCCAGTGAGTTGGGTATCACAATTTTGGAATCATGGTAAGTTTGATGCGATAATCACCAAAACCTATAAGATTTTGGTATGATAATCTCTGCAATCTCACATCGATGGCATTGAGTGGTCCGAAGATTACAAAATATCGAATCAACTGGGCACTTATAAACGCGAAGACCTACACACCTTGGAGAATTGCTGTAACGTATCCACATAGAACATAGTTTGCAGCCGATGGCTAGATTGGCTAGATTGTCTAGATTTCTACACACATCTACACCTGGTTAGACTCAGCCCTCTGCCGAAACATCAGTTTAATCTGTCTACAGTAATTCAGTTATCAGATGCCAATAGGTATGACTTCTTACCAAAGCACGAAGCGAGGTAATACTAAGCCCAAACCGTTTAGATGGTACAAGAATATCATTTGCAATGGACGAAGATATAGACTCTGTGTATCATAAGCTTACATACTTCAACATGATGAAGATCAAAGAATTACAACTGATGTAAACCAGCTGTCGATCGTTTGTAGTACGTGCAGTCATGTTCTCTTCCTCAACGTAGCGTCGGCCATATGACATACCCCTGTATGTGCTGTCATGCAAGCAACAATGCAGTTTCACACCACACGTCTCCCAGATTCTTATGTGTGCATGAGATCAAGTCGCATGCACACGTTCGTCAGTATCCAAGACTCAAACGTGAAGGACTGCTTGAGAGAAGGCCGAATTCGATACACAAACTGAGTCCAGACAGCGTCTCACCGTATTTTCCAATTGGTCATTTGGTCATGAATTGTGACAAGCTTTTGAGGTCATTGCTTTTATGGAACATGAAAAACTACAATTTATGAATGCAAATTTTCGTAATGTATCCAAAAAAAAATGCACCATATACTTTGAAAAATTCTTCAGCTTTAATCGAAGTTGGTTAAAGTCAGTAATATGATTAGTGAGTAGTTTTTGTATTCAAACCAGTTTGTCACGCCCTGGTTTACACAGGAATGTTGTAGTAATAACTGTTTTAAATATGATTCTATAACATACATCAAAGATGTTTGTTGGTATCCACGTTGAGGATTGCACGGATCATATCTCTGGGAAGATTGTATACGGTGTAAACACTGCATGAGTTCTCAAACCCTCCTTAATTCTGCCGTTGTCAAGAATCAGACATAACGTCAACCTGCAACCAAAAAAATTCCAACAGACCATTCCTGCAACTCCATCGCGAGATGATGTGAGATCCTGATATATGGCTGCGAACTTTTTGTCTGCTCAGATCCCATTAAACGACTTTCGATCATGCTGTGGTCCTCTCTTCTTTTGACCGTATTCTAACCCGGAGGATCAATGCTTAGTCATTGGCAGTCAAAGACTCATATTCTAATCAAATAAAGTGTAATCGGTGGACGCTACACAATACTTGAGGTCAACTGTTAAAGATGGGGATATTTTCTCCGAAAAATATTATAATAAACTTGAAGTATATTTTGGTATTTTTTCCTTCTAGACCCTATGATTCTTCACACCTATGACTGATGAGAATGACATTATAATGAAATTTTAATTTGTTTCATTTTAACTTTTTACCTTCTAGACCTAGTTGTCTTATATATAAAGCATAAATGTGTAAATGAATATCTAATGTATGTGAGGAACTTGCTGCAGTTGCAAAGGGACAGCAAAAGTAGTTTCAATTATTACCGGACCTGCGGACGATTTTGTAATTTGCAGATATGTATATCCAATTAGTGTGGACCTCGAATTGATGTACAGTATAATGGTGTAGCATATAGTATGCAAGGTATTGAGATTTGATGAGAAATCACCACACGTTAAATTGAAATTGGAGGTTGTGACACGTCTAATAACCTAGGTTGGAGCTAGAATCAATAAAAAACATCATCGTCTCATTCCGCTCGGTTCTCAAAAGTGGGTCAGTAAGTTACCCAAACTAATGCATTTTCAATCTCTTGCTGTTGGCACTGGCACCTGTCTTTGCAATCACCAACTGAAAGTATGCATGAAGAAAGAAGTGAAATGAGCTTCGAAGTCTGGTTGAATTCAAAGTGTAAATCAGTCTGTAAGTTAGAATTTTACCTCACACATCTACACGAGTTCAAGTCACACATTATGTAGCGTGATTCCTCTCTATAGAAAGTAATTATCAGCCGTCTATAGTACGTTTTCTGAATAAATTGTGAAAGTTGATATCCATAGTTATATATAACTCATAGATTAGAGTAACAAAGCTGAGACTTTTTTCCTAAACTTGCAAATCTTGTATGCCGCTCCAAATGCTGATCGAGGAGTAAGCATAATCACTATACCAAATTTTTGTTACTCGCTCAATCTAATACACATCAAATGTGGACAGAACTAAAGGAATTATAGGTAGTGAAAGCAAAAAAGATCTCTATTGAGACATACTAATTAAACGAAATATATCATTGAATTTTAGCAAGCTTGGCTACACATTCCAAGATGAACTTGAAGATACAAAACATATCTTCTTTCCTTCATATTGTTGATCCTTTATTTTGCTCCCTTTGATGCTTGCTTAACTGCTCGTTAGTCCTTCAATTCATCGTTAAAATTTTTGATTAACATCTATCATTTTCTCTAACATAACCAATTATTTTCTTCGTTTGGCTAAGGAGCTTCCGATCATTTTTACTTTATACATATAGTCTTTATTATATTTTCATCACAATGAACTTAACAAATGGTTTATTAATGGCTCATGCCTTCCCCAGTCCATACTATACGGAGTGGGGCTTTCACACGGCACACTAGCACAACATCTCGTGCGAATCTCGTAGGACACCATTATGGAAAATAAGCATACTATGGACGGCTATAACATATTTTGGGTAAATATGTAAAGTGTTTTGTAATGGGCCAGTTGTATCTTCTTATAATTTGTTCATCGGGTATCATCTGAACAGGATACCGAGTCTCTGAACAAGCATTGAAAGAATTGGAGTGAATTGTTCATAAGAGCCTTTGAGTGAGTCTCCACCGACATTCAAAGCGTACTAATTTTCCTGAATATATATTCGTACAATAGTTTCAGAAATCTATTGCTCCAACTCTTAAGTGACTATGAGTTTTGAATTCACATGCCACACACATTAACATTTCGTCATATGCTAACTTACTATATATGAATTAAGCCATACTGGCTATATTTAGATATTAAAGGATTTATTAGTTCAGCTTTTTATTTTAAATATGTATTTATACATGATCTCACATGATCTCACGATAGCTTGTCTATTTCTAGAATTTGACATTTCTGATTAGCATCCACGATGCCAATTTTTGCAAGCTGGGGAATTCTTTCGGCCAATAATGTACATGATGCAGAAGGATTATGTTGAAATAGCAACATAAGGAAAAACTTTCTTCAAATAAAAAGTTGTTTCCAAATGTTTGACCGATGAGAGTATACTACAGACAACTATCAGTAGATATATCAAAATAATAAATGGAGTTGTGTTCTGAGGACTGCTTTGACATTTTTTTCTTTCAAAGGGTGCTGTAGAACTCCTTGAATACAGTTACAAAAGTAATTGACGAAGTAGATTCAGACTTGGACACACATTACAAGACGCAGGATTAAAATATGGTTCAAAGGCACAGATCGAGACATTTATGCTAGTACTCTGACATGCTTTTTGAGGTTTTTACGAAACATAAAGTCATGGGCTCTACAAAAGTTACCCTATGAATTATATGGCACGTGACCATCCACATGGTTGCTGAATAATTCCATTTCACAAGAAATCATGATTTCTCCAAGTTTGGGGGAATTCCGAAGAGGTTATTAATTTGTTGCTTTGCGGATTTACATTATTATTATTTTACCTAAATCAACAATTTGATTACTCTGTTAGGCAATGAAAGCGAGTTGATAGCAAAGATTTCAGTCCTTCTTCGAATCTTTTCTTTTTAAAGGGCCTTTGAGCTCTTTTATGGGACCACCTTGAAGCACCCTATGGTCCTTTGCTTTATGCTCACACTACTATGTTTGTATGAATCACATAAAATAATCATATTGCTTAGCCTTATATGATCGGATTCTATATACTTCTATCGTATCTTTTATTTGCGTATAATACAAACATGAAGTAGTTTGCGAACTTTTCTTTTGGGTAAGAGATACGACCGGTGATATGGAGAAAGAAATCAAAGGAAATCATAAAAATGCATGAAATTAAAAATAAAAAAAAAACCACATAAAAAGTAATCTTGAGATTTCTGTCATATCTCATGATACCGCTTAAAGAAGAAAGAAAAAAAAACAAACAAAGGGTAAGCCAATGTAGTATAATATGAAGATTGTAGTGGTGTTTGAAAAAAATGAAAAAAAAACTTCTCTTCTAAATTAAGACGTGCTATCCGTATCTGGACTTGAATATGTTCGACCAATATCACTTCGAGAGGGATCCATCATGCGGAAGATGAGGCCATGGCAGACGGTCATGACATCGCTAATTTCCGGGGCCGGTTCTTGTACATTGAACAGATGAGTCCGTAATTTCTTAGACCCGCAATTTGGCAGATGGTTAGGAACGAGAATTACGGGTGAGATTTGTCCAACCTTGATCCGTCATCGGCGACAGCACGTCCTCGTCGGTATCCGCGGGAACGCTCTCCCGGCGGTGACTGGGACGAAAGTGGCAAACGGGTCGAGGAGCCGGGACCGGGGGAACCGTCACGGGTGCCGGGCTCGGCTGCAGTATGCACCGCACAGTAGACTGCCGTAAAAAAGAGCACCATTGTCATCGTCACGGGGATCGACATGGTTCAGTTAGAGCCAGGCTCCAGTCAACTGTATCGGCAAGACTTTCCTCTTTCAGACAGAATATACTCTGCCTCATCCCCAGACTATCATTTGTCCTCCCCTTTGGAATGTATCCCGAGCCATACCAGGAAACGACACTACATTTCACATTCTCTTCCAGTTGTCATCTGAGTGGAACTAATTTGAGACTCTGTAGTTGTCTACGTAAAAAAATTAAATTCAAAACGAATGGTTTATGTCAAAAAAGCTCAATTCAAAGTCAAAATTTTCTATAAATTCTACATAATTAAAAGTCAAGCAGTAGATGAGAATGAAAAAATGATTGAGGGAATTAAAGGATGAAGGTGAAAGAATGACTTACAAGATCCATTTAGAATTGTAATTCTTCCGAGGAATCCGGGAACCTATGTATCTTAGATATACATGGCAAAGAGAGCCATATTGAGCTACATATAAAAGCTTTTGAGGGGCCAGGAAAAGGGTGGTCAAAGGAGCGTGCGTGATAATGTATGGTCAAAATAAAATCACATGGATCGGTGCTGTTCGATCTACATGTGTGGCCGTAAGTGGGCGGGGTGTGGATTGGTGGGTGACGTAGTTCGCTGTCTGCCGCCTTCTTCGTTCCTTCCTCCCTGAAGCTTGAATCATGCAGCAGCGCGGTGCTCCTGAATCTCGGGCTCGAGAGTGATGAGAGCAGTGATGCCGATTTGCGCCTTTTCTCTCGATCGTGCCTCTTTTCGTCCGGAGGTACGGTAGCCGCGCGTACTTCCAAAATTTTTGGTCATATGTTCGTCACATTGCTGCGTAATTTATTTAATACACATGGTTTCTAAACATTATAGATTTAAAATTTATTTTTCAGTGAATAAAATTGGTACCAATATCTAAATGGAAGGATTTGCTAGCTAGTACAGTAAGGCCAGTTTATCACGAGCCATGGTGTAAATCTAAAGGTGAAGAGCATAAACTTTACCAAATACTATCTCGTATATAAAAATGCATTATTTCCACGCGTCCTCTTCCTAATCTTTTCAAAAAATTATTGATATTGTTTTCATTTTCATATTGGCCTGACAAAAACTATTGCTAGTCGCTATACAGCAAGAAAGAAAACACATGTTGATCCTTGTTCGTGCTGCCATAAAATAAGCCACGTTTGGACGGCAGTCGTGACCCATTTTTTTGAAGACAAGATCTTTTCATTCATAGGTTTTGTGATGGATCACAACAAAAAAATCGAGTTTATCAAAAAGTAGAGAACTTCTTTCAAAATCCTTCTAAAAAATAAGAAATGTACCTATCTCTCTCTCCATAGAAAATTAAGCCCAGCCTCCCACTCTTCCTTTCCAACTTACTCCCCTGCTCTCAACTGAAGATTTTCCGGGATTTTCCTCCAAGAAGCACCAGAAAGCTTACATCAAAAGCGTTTTGAGATCTGAAATCAATTTCAGACCAAACCTTTTTTTCGTGGTACGTTCAAACAAAAGGGATAGTTCACTTTCGACCGTTTGCCGGAAAACCATTCATAGCATTGTTAGACGTAGTGGATCCTTTCGATAAATTTTTCTGTACTTTAATGGGAAACCTGCTCAAAAAGTGGTATTGGGTAATTGATGTACCCACTCAAAAAGTAGAGATGTATAATATACATATATCGAATAAAAATGTCTCGTAAGTTTATTTATATATCATTATTATATGTTCCCGGTTGGTCGGAGATCATTTGTGCGTGCAAAAGTCCCGTAGAATCATCATGGAAACGATTCTTATATTATTAAATGTATGAGCAGATGCAGTGAGGAACACTTTTGTACTCTTTTGTCTCCTCATCATTCACGCGTTATCAACGTAGCTCAAATGTCTAGCATCGTAGTCAATACGAATTAGCTTTACCTGCAGATCGAGGACCCTTGTTGTGGAATTCTGGTAGCCATTGATTTCGATTTTGCAGGTCTTCCTATATCGCATCTAAAATTTTTTCTAAGTCTTCATTACCCATGTGCAAACATATACGAATCAGACATAGATATATTGTTATATTATGTTCATCTAACTAGCTCAATTCCTCTAGACAACTCTGAATGTATTTTTTTCCTCTTGCAGCTTTCAGCGAGGCACTCAGTGATATAGCAAAGGATGCGCAGATACCATCAAGTCATAAAGGTATGAACAAATTGTGTAGATGAGGCTAGTAACCATTAACATCACAATATGAATATGTCCTAGTGAACGTGAGATAACTACAATGTATAGATCAATGTATAAGATGAACATGCAAAAAACATCACCTCGCAATGCCTGTAAACTAAAATATAAATTATGCTGAATCTATTAATATCCAAACCTTATAGTACGTTGATAATCAGTCACGAGCATGTTAAAGTTGGTCTCCATATTTCCGTATGATGGCTGAAAAAAAAAGGGTATACTAGTTATGCATGTGTAATATTTACACGATGCTTCTAGATCTTTAGTTTTTCAAAAAAAATATTTTTTCCTAAAAAAATAAAAATGAAAACAGCTTACACATTAGCTTGGTACTTTAAAACAAAATATAGCTATAATCTAGTGTTCATATCATCAACTGTTGTATCAAATCCTTGTATATAGTACAACATATCATACTCCTATTAGAGTATTGAAGATGCAAAAATTTTTATCAAACCACCATACTTTTTTAAATAAAATAGATGGTTTGTATGACTCAAAAAGTCCTCATGCATGATCCAATCACTATTCCTGATATCTCATCGTTGCCCAAGCAAGATTGTAGACAAGCACAATCAAATTAACTTTTGCTAAATTTATTTTAAAAAACGTAAATGATAAGTTATAATTTGATAATTATGTATCATCTTATCAGAAAAATTAATTTCGATAATCTAATAAAGGAGCACAAAATCCTTTAAGAATGAAAAGTAAATAAATTTCCTTAGATGAATTAGATTTCAATCAAATCTCTTAGATATAATTCATGTGTATGATGTCTTTGCAAGAAAAAAAACATTGAGATTTTTTCAATTTTTCTACAGTACTTGATTTGATACATAATAATTCTAAATTTGAAATGAATTTGGCAAAAATAAAATATGAAATAATTTATCATTGATTCCTTAGGTTGATAATCCAATGATGTAAGTAAAAAAACTTATATATTTTTTTTAAGGAATCAACAAGAGTGATAATATTTCAAACAAAAGATAGCTATGTTCACTAGAAATAAATTTAGTTTTCCATTTTATTTTTCTGATAAAATGAAAGTACTGTGTGATTCAGATTGGTTATAAATATATACTCACGTTGTTACTACAAAACAGAAATTCCGAATGTTGCATTCTACTATAGATAACTTATTCTTCTTCATCAAATCCTAATCATTTCAATCTTGGCAAGTACGTGAGAGGACAAAGAAAGAAAGAGAAGGATTTACTTGTGTTTCACAGATTTCTTTTGATGGTATTAAAACAATAGGAACATAGAATTATGCGTGAGCGCCTATTTATAACATAGTGATAAAAGAGTCACTGTTCATGATATTAATGATGAAGAAATTTTGGAATAGTCTCTAAAGAGCCACTGTTCACCATGGTATGAATGGTGAAAGAATTTGGTAAGCGATATTCCTTAAACATGATTGTATAAACTGCTTGTGTAAAAAAATTTATATAGAAATTTGCAATAAAATAATGGTACACAATATTAAAAAAATTATCTAAGCGGAGACCGTCATATTCATGCGAAATATTTCTGCCAAGCTTCATGGTTCTGGATCATGGAGCTTCTAAAGGCAGTTCACATCGACGGAACTCGACAGCAACTACACAATCGCGACTTCTCATTACCCGTAGGCAAAATTCAGTAAAGTCAAAGACACGACAGCAGCGTCTCGTTCTTGAGCGTTGGTAATGTCCAGTCAGCATGCAACTTCCCATACTGGTTCATAATTTGAAATCCTCGTCGGTAGCGCAAAGGAGGAGCATTATGGCATATGGTGGGTCTGCCACGTCATCTTGCCACGTTTTACACTTGGCACAAGTCACGGCAGCCCGTGTTGCCCCGTTCGCACAGCCCCCACAGCTTCCGTACCTTTCATGCCCTGCACAGATTACATTCTTGTCATCTTATCTTCAGCTGGTTTAATACTAAATTAATCAATCAGTAACTTTATATTAAATTATTTAAATTGGCTATTTTTTCTCAACCTGATGGCGATGGCAATGACGCCAGATTCCAAATGGGGAGAACTAATGGCAAGACATTTGGGATGTAAAGATGAAAGCTCCAAAGACGGATGAGGTCCAATACTCCCATAATCATGTTTGCAAAGTTTACGCGTGACGAAACGACCATCGAGTTCAGTTACTACTTTTCTTCCATTGTCTTGCAGTGTTTGATTTGTCGTTGTCAGATTCTCCGTGTCTAATGCAGTGGGTTGTGACCTACAGATCCCTTTTCAAAAACCGAGGAGTAGAGTGGAAAAAGTTATACTCAAACGCAGTATGATTTTTGCAGCAGCCTGGGATTTCAAACGTGTCGTGTAACTTGCAGAATCGGAGACCAGAAGATAACCATGAATCTACAGTAAGTGCACAATAATCTAGAGATAGGATTGGCAAAGAAAGCTTAGAATGGAGAAAGAGCACGGAAAACAATACATAGTTTTATATGCACTTTGGTAGATGAAAATGGTATCACATTCTGTTAATGAGGTCATGGACAATCGATTGTTTCGAAAGTGTTCCTCACAAGCTCTTCTCTTCGAGATGCAGGATTTAGATCTACAGTTAGGATCTTAATAAGCTTGTCTTATAATCAGTGTGTGAGAAACTAGAAATATGGTATTGTGAAATTTCATAATAATTCTAGACCAATGAGATTTCTTCTCCTATTTATAGTTTCTTTAGAGACTGTATCAGAGGTACATAGAAAATCGAATAAAACCTGCATTCGATAAATTATTAACTAATCACATACAATGAATCGATTTGAATTAAATGATTTTAACAATCTAAGATCAAATTGATTCAATAACAATCTCTGTCATATTAGAGTCCATAGAAATTACACAAGTTTATTTCATCTCAAATCATCATGTATGAGTTATTAATCTCTATCAGTTCATATTTGAAGTTATGTTCTGACTTAACTTGACTTAACTTAACTTAACATCATGTCTCACATCCATGTTAATGAGCATGAATTAATGAAAAGTAATGGACACAATTTTCTAAAAAAACAGAAAATTGTGAATATTACAAAAGATTTCCAGCCCAACCAATTACACTACTTTTCAACGATGAAATGAATACAAATGTCTATGAAATCTTCTTTTGACGAGAAATAATGAATCTGGATGTTAATTTTTCCTGATAACATGATAAATATGATAATAATTCATACACAAAATACACATAAAAGTTTGAGAGCTTTTATATTAAATTTTTAGTTTTCAAAATTAATTATTTTAATACATGAGATGTTAGATTGAGATGAAAATGAAAAGTGCTTTATTTTCATTTTATGATTTATGTATGATTCAAAATTTAAAAAATCTAAAACTTTTAAACTTATAAATTTTGCTACATATTATATATGATAATTACAATATTTGAACTATATATATATATATATTCATATTTATTTATTTATTTATTTCTTGAAAATGGTATAAGTGTCATAAAATAAAATAAAATGAATTTTCTTTCTATATTTTTGACACAATTTTTGAATGGAAAATGAGTTTTCATGTGATAATTCATAGTTTTCTTTTACATTCTATTGTCTTTTATTTTTCCCGATTGACATTCTAAATTGAAGATATATTTTAAAATAAATTTTTTTTAATTGATTTTTATTTTTGAGTTAAAAAATACAACTTGTGAGAAGTATGATTCAATTTTTTTAAATAAGAGGAAAAAAAAGAGAAAACTCACTTGTTTTTCCCTTCAGAAAAACAGGTGAGGCAGATCTTTCAGAGGTGAAGTAAAATTTTATATTTAATTATGTTGTACTGCAAGATTCGCTATTGAGGATGATTATGAGGATGAAAAAGTGTACAAAAATTGGAATTATTTTAAAAAAATAACACTATGATGAATTCTATATCTTTTACAAACTTTGCAAGGAATTAATTTGCGTGTGTTATTTCATTTATATTGAATCTACTGAAAAAGAAGAGTATGACCTTGGTTCGTATTTGATGAGGAAGGATACTGTACCATTCTATTCAAGATATGTTAGCTCTGGAGATAAAATATCATCGTTTCCCGCAACCCTTTGAGGGACGTTCTGGTTCGCCTCTATTGAACATAAGTCTTTGGAGTTGCCATGGCGTTTATAATAAATGTGTCCCTGATCGGTTATTATTAGCAGCCGAAACGTGTTTGTTTGAAGCAAAAATGAGGCCCAGGGGACCACGATGGGCGAGCACAAGAAGTAACGACCTGCGGGAGATACAGTTGCGAATTCTTGTGCACGGCGCGAGACGGGCACCGAGTTCAGATCATGAGTGACAGTGTGCACCGAGAGCGATGGAATCAGCACACGAATGCATTCCGCCCGCTGCAGACGACGATGACATGTTGCCTGAGGGACGGCCCTCTCGGCTAATGCGGCCCACATCTCTCTCTCCCTCTCTCTCTCTTCATGGATGCCCCACAATCGCATTATCGCAGCCGATCCGAGTCCACGGCTCTGGTTTCGCTGTACGAGCTTCTTGCATTTGACGCCCGTGCTTCTGCTTTTGTCCACGTGAGTACGTCACGGTCCAGGTGATGATTACTGTGTAACCGATCATCGTTCGAGGCAGGGCTTCGACAGGCTTGCATCTCCGTCCGCCTCTGATATTCTTGTACGACTCGATGGGCTCTTCCATCCTTTTTGGGTTATTTTAGCTTGCGCTTGTGATATTCTTGGATAATAAGCATGACGTTTGCAAGACCCAATGAGTGACATTGGCCTAGGGTTTAGGGTCAGTGGAGAATATGCAGCTATGGCGCAGCATCAGGAGCCCTTAGGTCAGGGCGGTGAATCTCGTGGTGGTAATTCGGGGCCCGATGCTGGCGTTTTGTGTTCATGCAGATGCTTAAGCGCCGCGTTTAGTGTGAAATTGCTCGGAGTTTGAATTCTCCCAGTCATGGTCTTTCGGTTTTTGGACTTTTTTAGGTCTTGGTCAATTTTCGAAGTGAGAAGAATGTCAAAGAATATGCATGCAATCCATGTATGCGACAGGAGCATTAATTGCGCACATTATTCTTGGACACTTTGAGTATTTTGAGGCCACTTCAGACAAGTTTTTGGAGTGACAACACAAAATAGGTTTTGGAGTAGATTTTGATATATTTAAGTTTCAATGAGCTTGTTAGATGAGGAGGCTTTACAATATCAAGTCCGCACGACATTGATGCCATGGAATTCTTCCTAGAAGCTTATCATCATGCGACAATGGGGATAATCATTCCTTGCTACGAGCAGAACCCACCCTCGATCTAGATGATATAGTTGTCCATTGCCCTAGTCTGCTAATTGACAGCATAAGTTTTCCTGGTTCTTTCGATACCGCAAAAGCACAAGGGAGATTACACAACTACGAGAGGAGGGCGGGGAGGAGGAGGAGGAGGAGCTGGTGTCTGGTCTGCAGGATTTGCTACAGGCCTTTTCTTATTTTGGTGGATGGATGTGAGTACAATGCGTTACATCTATGCAGTGCGACCTGTTTCCAGATTCGCTACAAAACGCCGACCGGAAGGCAACGTGAGTCTTGTGAGCAGGTTATCCCAACTGTTCCTTCACTATCTAGAAGATTTCCGATGACATATCAAGGCTCATATGAATAATGTGGATATAGTGCGTGTGCATTGTACCTGTATCCGATGCACATCGAGTCAAAAGCGACTGATTTGCGTATTCAAATAGTATATGCCGTTTGACTTTTCGATTTAACTGTGACACGCGAGCACGATTCAGCCCCGGGGAGAGAACCACTGCGCTCGAAATTAGCACAGTGCGCAGGGACTTTACTTCCCGATACTTACCCTTCATGTCCTTCCTGTCGTTGTATGACTCCCACCGAGGTCATCTATGTTTCTGTATAAAATAAGATTTTCTCTCCCCGAGTGCCGAACAGTTCTACCCGTCTCTGCTCATGTTCCATTCACGTTGATTACCTCCTACACCACCTTTACACCTCATGGCTTCTTCTTTTTCAACTTACCATCTTACCTCATGATTAGTACTCCAAAAGCAAACTTCTAACCCAATGGTAAGGGGACGTGGCATACCTATACTTCGTTTGAGAGTACCGTGTGATTGTTATCTAAATTGTGCTTAGAGATGCTATAAGTGATTCAGATTTTGAAGGGGGGGGTTATTAGTACTGTTTCATGGGAGGTTCCTCAAGTAGATGGGTATTGAAAAACCTCACATCCTTATGCAACCATCGACGATAACTTGAGACATAGTGAAACATTGGGTGAAAAACCTAGCATAGTAAGCGATAATTATATGGTGTAGCTGTTTAAATACCGTGGGTCCATTGTTTTACATCGACTAATGGCGAGAGTGCAATCCATGCTTCTTCAAGGTCATAGTAATATGTACATTGTTTGATCTATATACTTGGAACGTTGGATGTACGTGGATGAATACTTATAATTGTGATAGTGTTGGGTCTAACCCTTAAACACCCCTTGGTATCCTACTTGATCGGGTATCATACTTTTTGTTATAGTATTGGGTTTTCTCTCAACTCAAAGGTCATGAAAAATGTGAGAAGTGACCTACTTTTTCACATCCGTCAACTGCTTCCATCCACCGCAGCTCGGTGACAATCAGATCGTTAGCAGCAGCTGGAAGCAGATTGAATAGAACAAGCTTTTTCCCGGGCTGCCTTTTGGTGTTTGATAAGTCAACTAAAACATCACTGTAGAGCATTAGGATACAGAAGGGAACTGACCTCTGCTGGAGAGCACTGGTCGAAGAATAACTTCTCTAACTAGGCCAGATCTGTAGTCAGAACATCAGCAGGCCTTCCCTCCCTCCCTCCCTCCCTCCTCTGCACCAGCTTTCATAACCTCGTCTACTCTAGGCCTGTAGACTCATGATGCATCACCATCGACATCTTGGCTGCCTTCATCTTCATCCAGCCACAGGTTTTCGGCAGAACTTCATCCGCATCGAGTTTATTTACTCCCTCCCCTTCCTTTCCCCTGCGTCATCCTCAAGGTGCCCGGCATTTCTTCCTACACCGGAGAGTAGACTATCTGGCAGTACTCATGCTTAGCCAAAGACCTTCATGCCCCTCCACCTGGCAGCTGGGGGCATCTCGAGCAAGGACCACCTGTTCTGAGTTTATCTAAAAAGTGAGAAGATGGTGAAGAAATATCGGGCAGCGAGTTCGATCAACCAATCTTATCTCTTGGACACTTCAACAATCAAGGTTCACCATTTCGTTCGAGTTTCTTCAGACTCTGTTCTTCACGTTTTAGCAACAGAGTCCTAAATTTGAAGCCTACCATCCTGAAGACCACTTCCTCCTCCCCTTAGATCCATAGGCGGAATCGCCCCATTCCTCTCAAACTCTCCGGCGAGAGAGAGCCCAATTTTGGAACCATTCTCAACTTCCACTACGTTCTATGCTTGGAACGATGCTCGCTCGTCACGAAGTCCAAGATTCTGGATTCTAACTGACCTCAAATCCGGGGGCGAAAATCCGAAAAGTACCTCTTTGAGGACACTAAGAGGGCTGGGCCTTCTCTGATTGAATCCACGGAGAAGCTGAGACTGTTTATAGAAGTGAGGACAAGATCAGCATTCGTTGTTGACTCTCCGTACTCTGCAGACCCAACCCGATCCTCGTCCGGCCGTGCTCGTCGCCATCCCCCGCCAATCCAATAAGCTCCGGAAGGACGTCTAGATTCCTCGCGTAGGGTTTGTTATCCGTTCCAACTACTGAGACGAGGACTCGGTGAAGTAACGAGAATTTGGGATTTTAGGAACAATACCCCAGGAATAATACTCCATGAGGCCAGGTTCATTAACAGACTTGCATTAGAGAAGGAGATACTTACTTAATCATCATCTAATACATGTGAACCACGTGGTCAAAGGATTTACAAACAACGTATCGTACAAATAAGCATCAACTGAATTGACTGTTCTCTTAAAGATCATTTAGTTTTTTTGGGCTATATGATATGTAGACTAATCTATTTTTTATACGATCATTCACAAAACACGTGCCAAAGTTTGTTTTGATTACTCTACTCAACTTTATACAAAAATGACTTTTCTGCGTATTACTAACCACATTATGGTCTGTTATTATCGGAACGTCATGTACAATCCGTGTCTAGGTGGTTGCTTGAGAGAAGATCTTTGCACCCTAAAGGAGTCTAAGAATATAATTCGTAACTTTTACATTGTATCACACGTCTCTTTGGAAAGCTAGAAATGAAGAGATCCAAAACTCTACGAAGTTTACGCTTGGCAATGTCACTCTCTATCTTATAAAAAAATTTTAATCAAGCAGTTGAGAGCTTGCTTTATGTGATTTATAAAAATCAACTTGTAAATGAATTTCATTCATTAGAAGTAACACTTAATATGGCACAGCCATAGCAAAGATACAATAACTCTATACTGTATGCTGCAAATAGTATCACCTCAAAAATCTACCTTGTTAGAGTATGAATCAACGACTTTGTGTGAAAATTCATTGTTCTACATAAAAGTCTTCCTGCATCTTCAATCTCATTAAGCTTATTTATAGATAAGCATGAAGATAAAATGTTACAATTTTCATATTCTTTTAATTTTATTATTCTAAGCAACTCATCATATGTCTTTATTCATATCTCTCTAGTAGCTTTAAATATGGCATCAAATGTTATATATCTCATTTATAAAATAAAATAAAATTATATTTGTCTCGAAAATTTAGACTTTAGTATCATGTTTCAACATGGATACCTTTTTAATAATAAATAAGTGTAATTATTTCATAAAGACATGAGCTGATAAAATTTATAAAAAATATCTTTTGAAATATGTTTTTGCGATATATAGTTGAAATTGAAAAGTATTATCAATAATATATATTTCCAAATTCAATGGACCGATTCTTCTGTTTGTAAACAGATGATTTTATTGATGGACTCTAAATATATAATAGTATGGTAAAAATGATTTTAATTTTTTAGTATGGATTCAAATATCTATTCAGATTAAATAATTGATGAAGAACACATCATATTTAAGAACATTTGAAAGATTAGACATAAATTTTATATAAGAAGATTGAAACATAAATTAAGCACCTGAATTTCTAGATTATTTAGATTAAAAAACCTGTGCGAAAATTGTATTGAATGTATAATGCTTACTGTTCATTACTGTATTTCTATTTGAACTAAAATATAATCTTCCGATAATCTTTTATATGTTTGTATATTCTATCCTATATTTTTATATAGCATTTATATTTTTATTTATTATTTTATATTTCTGTATATTGTAAATATTTTATAGCTGATTTTTCTTATAAAATATACAATATACATTTATAAACTCATTTTGGAATGTCCAGTGCTAAATGTATTGGATAAGAAAGTGATTTGATAAATTTTCATTTTGATGTTTTTTAGTTTATAGTTTTAACATTTTTGTAAATTTTGTATTCAAATAAAATATTCTTGAGATTCAGGTTTCTAAATTTATTTTTGAATCTATTGATATACGATATTTTTAAATATTATCTTAAATGGTTTTGATATACTTATCCCAATTTTATTTGATAAGTTTATGGATAATTTTCCATTTATCTGAAAAATTTAAATAATCGTATCACGTTTTATTGTGATTTATATAAAATTGGAGGATAAAATTATGACAGATTATATTGATTCGAGATTTTATCTTAAAGTTATCTAAAAAAATTGCTTTAAATTATTTATTTGAGAATTATAAACGTAAAACCCTAAAGCCTTGAAAATTTGGCTAAAAAATTTATATACCAAATTAATTAATTTTTTTATTTGACACTATCAACTTCTATTGGTTGCAAGATAGAAAAAATTAATATTATGAAGATTGAAATGTGGAGACAATGAGTTTCAAGTATTTCTATCCATTGAAGGTTGTGAATTTATGTATGCTTGGATACATTTTAGTTGTTGTGGTATGGATAAAATGATCACATCTTGACAAAAAATAAAGCTAAAAAATGAAGCTTGTGCTTGGTACATTTATTTTTCTATGAATTTTATCTGATTTATTACAAATTTTATAAAGTAATAATATGGATATAATTTTGAATTTCTGGAATGAGAATAGAAATGACATAGAAGACTACCGCTCATTATATATAACTGTTTAACGCAGAAAATTGTTTTACCAACAGAGCTTAATCATTTTGTGTGTCACATAATTTCATACAAGAAAATAAAATAATAAGACACATGAAATAGCTTAGTGTGAAATTAAATATTATATGGATTTTGTTTCAAAATTTTTTCTCGGATATATAATATAAAGATGTTAAGCAAATGAAAAAATTCACATCTTTCACTTCGATTGTATTTTTTATATGAGATCAAATTTCTGTATAGATTTTATTTCAAATTAAAAATATATTATAATTTGAAATAAGTCATTCACTTTTTCATATATATATATATATATATATATATCTCTTGTTAATATATTGTAATGCATTATTTCCATGCATATAAAAAAAGCTTTTGAAGAGATCATTTTCAGATTTTTTTCAAGTTAATCATTTGAATGATATAAAAATGTTTAACCTCATTCTATTAGGGAAAACAGAAATGTAAATTAAAGGAACATTGAGAACAAGTTGTATACATTTTGAGAAAGCTGTTCATTGCACAGTCTGCCCTTTTTCATAGTGCCCACTAATAGTCAGTGCCATTGATGTTAAAAAAGAGATTCAAGAGATGTCAAGGAATAAATTTCCGCTCAATCTTGAAAATTCTGCTATATCATAATCTTCCACGGAACCTATTGTTTTATTATTTTGTACCCATGGAATTTTTCAAAACTACAAATGAGTTGACTGTAGTTTAAGAGTCTAAACACAATCATGAGTTGTTATTGAAGTAATAGATGAACAAGAAAGTATTTATGAATCATGCCTTTTGTCCTCAGGAGAATATCCAAAATATACTGCCGCATGCATTTTTAAACAAACGTTTTACACCTGGATACCGATCTAAGATGTCAGCCAAAAAACTCCAAACTGGCTTAAGTCGAGAACATATCTAAGCAGACTCCGCAATTTGAACTTTAAAACCCAAACTTAATTTAACATGCCGGAAATTCATCTAGAAAACCCTAACCTTTCATAACCTTAACCTAAGGCATAACCAACCTTAAGATTGGGTTATGCCTGAGGTTTACACAATTATTATTTTTAAACAAGTCAGAGGTATAAGTGATCATGCCCTTCTGCTATCCACTTCGTCCCTGATTCAAAATAAGAAAGATAGCAAACGTTTCTATTTTTTGGCTGAATGAGATTAACCGCCAAATTGGAAAGAGGTGGCTCTACATTAACGCAAGCTGGAATCTTCGGTCAATTGGGACCAACCCTTGCCACGGTCCAACAGGCACTTGACTTTGAACAATGTTCGACAAATAAGGTGGCACAGGGAGGGGCTGCTTCGAGGAACTTGGCCCGAGTCGAGTCGGGGAGAGAAGATGAAACAGTTGACGACCAGAGCTGCAACATACGATGCACGAGAGTGTTGCAAAATCAGAACTCTGCGATCAAAGGGCCGACATTCGTCATCGATCGACCACCACCGAATGGCGCCAACAAATTTCGCCAGAGCAGACGGATAGCTCGGCATGGCCATTCAAAACAGGAGGGCGAAGGTCTCATGGAGTCAAGGGCGGGCGTCTAGGGCAAAGAAGAGAGTCCCGGGTGTGACCGCGAAGGGAGGTGGTCTTGGCCTCTTGGTCTTGGAGAGGGAAACACATCATCAATCCGACAAGAATCATACTGGACCACCTGTGGTTCGCTTCATTGGAGCTCATTGATAGTCCGTGACTGCGTGTGCTTTCTTGGACAAAACCGACGCTTCATTTACGACGAGCAGCAGCAGTTTCCAGCGAGCTTCTTCTGCTCGACGTGCTCATGGTATGCAGCCGCGTGAAAAGCGAGCCCAGAAATGGCCCCAACAAGTTCCAACAATGGTGGTTGAGTGACTGGAGCGCAGCGCCAAGCTGTGCTCAGGGGGTTGGCCTCAGCTTGAACTCAAGCGATGCGTAGCGAGCGCTCTGCTCCAACACAACACCGGAGAGTAAGTCCGCATCAAGACTGTATTGCCTGCATGCTGTCATTGACTTCTCCGGCACAGCAGATATTCAAACACGAATCGTGAATTACCATGCAACGAACGAATGAAAGACGACGTCCTCGTGAAAAAACACGAGGTCTCACGACGGGATGAGAGACAGACTTAGGACTCCGGTTCACGAAAACGGCAAAGCGGAATCCTCGTCCTCCTCCCAACATTAAATTCACAAAAACGGCACAGCAGTACGGGTTTGGATTTGGACGAGGCGTCCAGACTTCACAACGCTGCGTAGCCCAGTCCACAAAACGGCTAACCTCCATGGCATCTGCTCTTTGGCCCCTTGTTCAGCGGGAAACGACGGGTGGAATAATTCGAATCCAACCACAGCCAAATATTATTATTATTATTATTAAAAGATCGACGTCTGTCCGAAGCGCGGACGAGAGGGCTACTCCCAGGGCCAGCTGCAGGCGATGCGCATCGCCTCCTCCTGCTGTGGATCGAGACTAGCCCCTCCAAGCGTCACAGGGACCGTGGTGGCCGGCTCGCGACGACAGCCGCGTGACGGAGCGGCCGGTGTGAATCCGCTCTTTTTCTGGATGGCCCCTACGGATCCTGGTCCTGATCCCGATCCGCACCATTATGACCTCCCCCGGCCCTTCCTAGAAGACGAATTACAAGACGAATGTTCTATTTCCCAGTAACTTACGCCCCATGCCAGAATCGGCTCCGCTATCGGCACTTAGTTAAGTCCCGCTAAGTTAAAGGTCCGCTCGTCCCATCCTGCTGGAGGTCGGTTGGTCGGTCGGTCGTCGGGGCCTCCAGAGACCTCCGCTCTGTATCTGTACTGTAGAGCAAACGGTTTCACGGCTTGTACTGTGATTAAAAGGCTCGGTTGCTTAAGATAATCCGATCGTTTAGTGGTAAATCCGCGGTAATGCGGTCCTGAAAGGGTGCGAGTAATATGCGTATGGGTGTATGTATGGAGGTGCGGGTGGGACCGACCGGACGGACCGGTCCGGTGAGGGGAAGTGACCGGGGCGATGTGTACCTCGACCCGCGTCCCACATTGCGGGACGGAGGGCGGACGGGGGTTGGAACCCAGGCTTCTTGCCGCGGGCATGGATGCTCAAAGGCGCGAGCTGCAGGGCTCCTGCAGGAGCTTCCGTGCGCTCTCGCAATTTTTGAGGGAGGCACAGAGAGAGAGAGAGAGAGAGGGAGGGAGCGAGGGAGGGTGAGACAGACAGACAGACAGACGGAGCAGAGCGCGTTGCAGTTCCATGAGCAGCAGCATTCTGTTCGCCTTGATCGGCTGGAGATCCTCTTCTCGGGGAGTTGGCTGCTGCTATATAGCGGTCCAGTGGACAGGGGAAGGTTTGCTAGCTGACTCGAGGAAATTGGCTCTTGCGCGATTTGGGACAGCCGCGTTCTTCCTCCGGCGGAATTGAGTTCAAATTGGCGATGCAGAAAGGTTTGAGCAAGGAGGAGGAATAGAGAGAAGAGAGAGGAGAGAGAGGAGAAAGGAGGAGGAAGAGGGAGGAGTGTCAGAGTGGGCAGTGAGCTCTCTCTCTCTCGAGGAGGAGGATCGGAAGGTTGCAGGGAGGGAGGGCAGGGGAGGGGAGGAGACGAGCGAGACGAGAAGAGAGTGGGGCAGGAGGGTGGACGAAAGGCTGGGGGGAGAGTTTGCTGCCACGGATCGCAGATATTGTCACGCATTTGGCGGGGACTGTCGGAAAGGCTCTACGGCAGGTGATGCGTAGCGCCTGTTGTTGGAGTGGTTGAAGCAGGGCGTTGCGAAACCACCAACTGGCTTGCATTCACATTCAATGCAATTGACTTCTATGACCGGTGCGTAGGCTCTCACAAGTGGTTGCCGGTCCCTCCGATCTTGCACAGCTTCTCCTCTTCCTGCTTCATGCACCTCGGACGTCTAGAGGTGTCAGACTGCGGCAGCCTCTTCCTCCTGATCCGGGGTATGAGCTGAGAGTGGTCAGAGAGGAATGTGAAGAGAATGCGGGAAGGTTATTTCATTTTAAAGAGGTTGATCTCTTGGTTTGAGCGATCTAAAGTTGCAGCTGCTGAAGACTAATTTTGTCGAAAAATTTCATCATCATTCCAGGACCGCAGGGGCAGAGAGTTTTGGTCACAGTCGATGTAACAAACGCCGCGTGCAGCTCGCATCCTGGTAAATTGTGACATACTGGATGAGCTGTTGTCGGCGGTACGGCATGTACATGTAGAAGCTCTCTTGTGACTTTTGAGCTCGGCGGTCCTCTGGATACTACACTCTCATTGGAAATCTCGCCACCCTAGAGAGGATACGTCCGGAGCAAATTGCCGGCAGTGGTGGCTCTCAATTTGGAACCGGACAGCAGACTTGTGCATTGCTGCAACTAAGTCAACCTTAGAAAGACATGGATGACGACCGTCAAATGGGCGACCAAGTGATTGAATTCTCTCCGCTCGCTTGGTGATCGCAGCCTCGTTGACAATGGTTTGTCTCGGAAACGTACACATCGATTCTTTTAAGACAGACAATTGCCATCATCTCTCTCTCTCGTCGCTAGGAAGGAAAGTGACACCGATCTGCATTCGGAGCTGAAATAATTGAGCTCTGTGAACGAATTCCAATTTGGACAAGCGAGCCGTTTTGAATATCGTAGTTGTTCGAGATGGACGTCATCAGCAGAGATGCTAGAATGCAGGCATCCAGAGTTGAAGAAAGTCAGGCAATTACTAAAGAATCTATCAGGCAGATGCAAGAATTCGTCGATGGAGGTACTTAACTATTTTCCTGACTCTGTTCATGTGTGATGCCTGCCTTTATGCGTTTCCCGATCCGTTCCATCCGCTTAGATTGACAAGTCAGGTACATTGAACTACGAATCAGGGTTCGGGAAGCTAAGACTTGATCTACTTGCTGAACTGGGCACATGTTTTGTGAGCGATGTCGTTTCACCAGATATTTTGTCAGTCCAGCAGATCTTTGACATTTGTCGAATGGCAGCGAAATTCGTGTTGCCTACTCATCTCTGGTTCCTACTACCTGTGGCCAGTAAATATTCGTGTATGAAGGTCTTCGTAATATGTCGTCTTGGTCAACATACCGAGTCATTGGCCAGGCTGGAGCTTGTGATGGCTTTTTGTCATTGCTCTAAGCAATCGAGCGCGATTGGACTTGCCATGCTCCGTTGCGAGATGGTAAACGAATGATACATTTGAACCTTAGATGATCGTCAAATTCAGCTTGGTTGATGGATGTCAATCCAAGAGAATAAAGTTGTAATTATTAAAATATCTCATCTGTTAGCTTTCGGCACAATTGAACCTTTTACATTGCTGACGATAGTCTAGCAAATATTGCAAAAATTGCAGCAAACTAGAGATCTCAACAATTCGCATAGGATATGTGAACTTGTCCATTCCATCCGCTCTGGCTAAGTCGTTGTAAAGCAATGTAACGTTTCCTCGAGTACCCAATGAATTCAGCCATGAAGTAGGAATTGGGAACGTGTCTTGGTCCTTGGGTCACAGACCTATTACGTCAGCTCTCTGCGTTTGTGGGATAAGCTTAAGAAATCGGACTTGGAACCAATTCACCAACATCCAACCGAGCCTTGCGTTTATGTTCATCTAGAAGGAGACTGAGGTTACTCGAACTCTCCGAACCATGACACTTGTTTTCGCCGAACGGACAGTTTTTGTTCACATCGTCGAGGACTGTGTCCATTTCAATTCAAAATCGTGTAGGCTTGTTTAGTTGCTAGATTGATTTCCTATTGGCCACTGTGAAAGAAGGTGCTGTACTAAAGAGTATTTGAAATTTTTTTTGGGGATTTCGTGCTTTTTTTGTGGGAAAAAGTACTGATTGTATTCGTATGCTGTGTTTGTTTGTCTCTGTTGGTATTGGTTGTTCTACAGTCGATCAAAAACTCCAGGCGTCCTACCGGGTGAGGCTTTAATTTCGTTCAAACTAGGTATCGGGTGCTTGCAGATATAGTTGCAACAGAAAGTATATTATGCAGGGTCAATTACATCGTGGAAATTGGTGCTTACGGTAGGATTGGTTTCAACGTCACTGTGGTGGGGCCATTACCTGTTTCGTGACTGCCGTATGTTGGACTAGCCCTAGAAATCCACCATTTCACTTAGTTGATGGATGGAAATGACTTGTGCGTGATCGTAGGACGATATATGATGTAACAAATATTCTGATACAATCTTGATGTTATATGCAGAATGTGCATCAAGGTTATCCAGATGCTACTTTAGAGCGTTTTCTAAAAGCCCGAGATGGAAATGTCCAAAAGGCTAATAAAATGGTGAGAAGAATTCCTAAATATCAGCCTTTTTATTTTAGCCTTCTAGGAGTTATACTACCTGTTTGTCATTAGGCGTAACTTGTCCGCACATATTAGATCAAATTCAGTTACAAATAGGGTTTGTTTTCTCACACAGGTCGTGTTGTCAATGTTGGTCAGCTACTGGACTGTTTAAATTGGAGAGTTTCCAACGAAATCGACAATATTCTCGCAGTAAGGACTTCGAATTAAAACGCCATTCTACGCTTTTTTCTTATTCTAGGCTGCACACCGAAAATTGCTACACAGTTCGTTTTGTTTTGAATAGGATATCAGTTTTGTGGACAAAATTCTGTATCTGTTTGCACTTGGGGCATTAACAATTAACGGATGTGTGTGGTGCAGAAACCCATAGAACCGAAGGGCTTATATGACAGTATTCGAAATTCTCAGCTTATTGGAGTTTCAGGTTACTGCAGAAAGGTAGATTTTGACTCTTCGATAATTTCACGTGACGTGGCAAGTTGGTGGATAATCTACAACATTCAATTTATTGGGGAGTAATACTGTTGCTAGTCCAAGATGTCCAGTTCTGTAACAGAGGGTAGGATGGCATACGGTCTAAGAGTAGACTGACCACTCTTATATAAATGTAATAAAGTGGGAGGGATCGTCCATCGAAGGATTGATTATTGCTGCCCATATATATTTCTACATGTTAAATATGTTGTTGAAAATTTTGCAGGGCCGTCCTGTGTACGCCATCGGAGTGGGACTGAGTGGTTATGATAAAGCTCAGGTAATGGTGCGTCGCCCTAACTTTTCTTGATGGTGCAAACCCACAATTACCTGGTGCCTGTATAGTTGACAATTCAATGACGATTTCTGGACCTTCACTTGCGTACTTTGGACGAGTTGGGTAACATTGTGATTAGAGGTGTTTTCATTTTCAACAACCTGACAATTTTTCATGATGCAGGTTGACAAATACGTCCAATCACATATTCAAATTAATGAATACAGAGATCGTGTTTTACTTGTAAGTCTTCGATTACTGGTGTAGATCAATAAAGTGAGTGAACCTCTTAGTGACAGGAGTGACAATATTGGTTAAGTTCCACAAAAAGATTCATGAAGCACAACTTTGCGCACTGTGTGGTAGTTGGAACGTCATCATCACTCCATGGCTGGTGTTTACGGAGGCCGTTGTAGCTAATGTACTCATTTAGTTTGTTTTATTCTGTGAAATAATGAGAAGAATTTTCTTAATCTGATATTTATGATTTTGTACATTCGAATGATGCAGCCAGAGGCCTCAAAAAGGCTTGGAAGACCGGTGGGTTCGTGTATCAAGATTCTGGACATGACAGGCCTTAAATTGTCAGCCTTGAGTCGCGTCAAGGTAATTGATTGCAAATTGTACATCACTTGAAGCGAATGGGGAAATTTAGGCTGCTCGTATGTTGGTTTTACCATCACATTAATCATTTATGGAACTTTACTATCTTCATTAAGACACCAGTATAATTTATCGTTTAGATATTCACACAACATGGTGCATATTAGACCAACTCGATTCGTACTAACGAGGCTTTAAGTCGACCTTCGGAGGAGAAAATAAAATCTTCCCTCATTGTGAAGAAAGGTTGTGTTCGAAAGGCGCAGAATTGCTGTATTGCTTGGGCCTAAATTTCCCGGTTTTTTCAAACTCATTCTCAAAGTGGTAAAGCAGAGTTTCCATACCGTAGATCTTTTTCAGTCAAGAAAGAAAGTATCTCTTAGTTGTCTATATATTAGCAGTAGAAGGCAAGATGCAATCAGGGTGGTTGTGTTCAATAACTATAAGAAGCTAAGGGCGTTCTCTTCTGTAGAGTTACAAGTACCATATGACACACATGTAATGTAACGTAGAGAATGATACGCTTTCACCGTGTATGGGTATCGCAGAGTTTTGCATGAAGTTAATGTCAGATACTCGTAGACGAGATAGTAGAAAGTTTGCGACCGCACCACGTAATTTCGTAAGTTTTTATGGCTTATGGGGTCCCAGAATACTTACATGTAAAGGTAATACGTACCTGCAGATTCTTACTGTGATATCAACAGTAGACGACTTGAACTACCCAGAAAAGACTGATACATATTACATCGTCAATGCGCCATATGTGTTTACTGCATGCTGGAAGGTAATTTCTCAAGCCCGTCTTTACTAGGGAACGGTGAGATAAATGTTTGTAATATGTTGTAAATGTCGAAGCATAAATTGAGAAGTTTAATCAAAATATATCTAAAATCGTATGTTAGAGAAATACGTGAAAATTCTATAGAAATAATGGAATTCCAGGTTTCTAACAAGTTAACGAGGGTTAAGCAAAGAATCACTTATTCTTACAAAGAAATCAGGATGGGAATTAGAGCAGTAAGCAAACTAATTCAATTGGATGATGGTGCGCATCAGGGATCTCATTCTTACCAATTTAGACTCGGCATTTTGAAAGAATATATATATCAGAATATATCAGTCAACCGTATTGACCTCGTGTATGGTCTTGATTTTCTCACCTGGTTTGTTGTTTTCTCCAGGCCGTAAAACCACTTTTACAAGAAAGAACAAAAAAGAAGGTGCAAGTCTTGAAAGGCTGCGGTCGAGAAGAGCTCCTAGAGGTATGAGACACCTAGAGTTTGATATGGGAAGTGGGATAGCATGCAATGTTTGATCCTGTCACCTTATAAACTGCAGACTTAGAAGATATTTGATGTGATTGCAGGTAATGGACTTGAGTGCAATACCTTTGTTTGCCCGAGGAAACGGGACAAAGGACGTGAACGGTTCAATGGGTACGTTGGATTGCTTTTCACCAAACCACAAATTCCACGTAGATCTTTGGAATTACATGAAGGACCAAGCGGAAGCACTGGCTGCCGTTAGTGCACGACCTCAAGGATCTGTACATGTAACAGTTCCCTCTTGGGAGGAGCCGGAGGTGGGGGGCTCAGCAGAGGTCGTACACATGATAGAGGAAACTATGGAAAAGCTTGCGGCGGAACAGAATGGCAAGGACCCGGACCAGCTTCTGAATGGTTTGTCAAGCTTGAAGATGCAGGATATCCCAACAGGTCCTAAAAGGAGTGAAAGTTTGCCTAATTTCCCGAACCAAGGCACAAGGTATTAACAGTTGCCCGGGGTCGACAGCTAGCAGTCATCCCCCTTGATGAATCTGGCTTCAAGGTTGCTCTCTCAATCTGATCTCGGCCGTCATAGTGTGCTTTAGCTGTGTATATGCCCATATATTACTAGTTTCAACTCTACACACTATCCTTTAGATGAAGTTCAACACCATGCTTGTGCTGTAAACCCATTTTTGTTCCCTTAGGAACTTGCTCCACTTACTGGAGATGGTGAATCTGTTACTGAGGTTCTGTGTAAAGACTGACGGATCTTAGGTGTAGGGTCAATAGGCCTCCTTGGGATATGGCAGGGTGATGTCCCTCTCTGACCGAGACGTGTGACGTTTACTTATAAATCTTGCCCTTCCTTGGCTTGACATGCGGCAGTCTGAGCTAATGTGAATGTTCAAAGAAATGAGCAAAGCCCGAATCCTGTGCCCTTTTTAGGTCGGGCACCAGAGGGCAGGAACTTAGCAATATTTGCAAAAGGAGTTGTCATATTTCCCAGTGCCAAGCAGGTTGGTCATTTGTCCCAGTGCATCTATGCCCAGGACAAGCTCTGACTAGATAGTGCCTCCAAATTTGTTGCGATACAAATTGAAAGCGTAAATGAAATGTATTATGAGAGACGAGTATGACTCTTTTATTTCGCATCAGACCACACTCTCCTATTCCCCCGAACTGAAGAAGAAAGGTCGTCATTTTTCTTCGGGATCTGTTGTTCTGTTTAGGCCTACGCGACCAACCGATGGGCGTTATTCATTTTCCGGCCTGATTGGGATTGGCTTCTTTCCTACATCGTACCGCACATTACACCATGCGGATATGTCAAATGTTGTTAGAAATACAGAAAGTTTGTTGGTTTCTTTGACTGAGTGCAAATTTCTGTTTTCCGTCTCCAGCTTCTCGCCGCCTGTCCCCAGACTTTTGATTCATGGCTGTTAGTGGTTTCGGTTGCCGTCAAAGCTTGAGCTCTATCGCCCTTTCAGTTACAGCAGAGATTGCATGATCAACGCGGGGAAAATTTTTTGACTCGAGATTCTGTTTCCAGTTTGTCCTCGCTTTTAGTTTTAAGATTGCAAATTCAAACAGTTCAATGATCTAAATATCCAGCTTCCTGTGGTACAATGAGGTTTCCAGTTAATACGGTCATGCAAGGCTTTTCATCCAGGCGCAAGAAGTCTCATCCATAAAGGCGTGTCATCTTCATCGAGTGCGAATGAAATTATCAAATTATTATCGGCACGCGATTCTTTTTGGGGAGTAAGTAACATCGTCACTGGTTCTTGTCCTTCAGACGTTGACGAGCTCCGAGCGCATCACTCCAGCAACTCATCTCTCAGGTGATATCGTGAAGATTAATTTCCGTGTTGAAGGTCGATGAACATCATTTCCTACCGCCCTGGTGATATTGAGGCTATTTGCCCAAAGGAGGGGTATGCTTAAATCGCTGGCAGCGGACTGTGACAGTGGAATCTCGGAAACACGAATTGCACGAGGAAGTAACTCTCTTTCCCTCACTTCACGTCAAAGCTAGAAGTGTTGACCATTATGTAGATGATACAACCGAAATATATTATATTATATTATATTGAAGTGCAAGATTTGCATTCATACAATATGCATCTATCACATTCCATAAAAAATAATATCATAAACTACCAAGAATTCTGCCATAAGCGGGTTGTCTCAAAGTTGAAGTGAGTATGAAGTAGACACTAATGCTCAAGATATATCGTTTTGAATGTGGCTCCCGAATGGCCTTAGTCACAATCCTCTCAGATTAAACTCTAGGGAAGACAAACGCACAAATGACAACAAATAGTTTGTCAACAAAAATCTAACAAATCCACATATTGTTGATAAGACGACTATATATAACCCATTGTAAAATAACTATATCTCAACCTAGAGTAACATCTACTTTAATTAACTAAAAATGATTAAGAACCTTCTACTTTTATTCATTTGTTAAAATTTTTGAATTATCATAAATTTTTAAATTAAAATTTTGGTTGATTTCCAAGTTGATTTATATAATTTTTTTTTTATAGAACCAAACATTCCATTTTGAGATGTTTATAATATCAAATTCGTTTTTTAGTATATTTTATAAACTCAAAAAATTTCTTGTGATCAACTATCAAGGTTGATATAGAAGATAGAGGAGAAAATGTTAGTTAATTTATGAATTTTTTTATCATAGTTATTTTTTTTCAATTGTGAAATATTTAAAAAATAAAGTATTTTCATATGTGATAGAAGTTTCAACTTGTGTGACATTTCATCGACACATTTTAATATCACAAAAAGATCAATGAATCTAGTGTTAAATTTTGATGTTCTTACAAGGAAAAAATTTATTGTATATAATTAAACATGATCTTCAACTCTCCATAATGAACATCTGCTTATTGTTTATGTTGATTTGGAGCAATCATTAACTTTTACTTTGTTTAATATAATCTTTTGTGAATATGCTTCACAAAATTGTTAATTATAATTACTTTGGTCAAAAATTTTCTCTCCTTTCGAAAGCTTTATCAAACTTGATGGAGTTATGAGATGAACACCGTATATGAAGCAAAATGACAATATCTTTGTGAATGTATTAACATAAGCTTTTTATGAAAATTCCATAAGAGTCAAAAGAATATCTCTTTCTTGTTGCTCTTTCAATGTGAATGCGTGTAATTTGAATATGATATAGACATTTACATTGCTGATTTTGATTTGAAAAAATTAAGCAACATTTTTCAAAACAAACTAGTGAAATGAATATTTCTATCAAAAAAAAGATTGAACTTAATTTATGATTTGCCAAAATTGCATCTAGTCACAATTGAGCAAGTCGTGAAACCATCATTGTTTTTGTGGTTGGCTTGACATGAATCATCTAGTTCAATGTATACACAAAAACTAAAACTGAATCATTTTTTTTAAAAATTTTGATGACTCACATACAAAATTTGTGGTGAAATGTATTCATTGTTGTTTTGAAATGGGAAGAGATTGTAATAAATTGGTTGGACTTTGATTACTTGACTTGTTTTTAGGATAAGCTACACATCTTCAAACATATAACATGATTAAAACATGACATGCGTGTGAGTATATCAACAAGTTGTTTTTTGCTATTCACATACACCATCTTCATGTTGAAGCGCTGATGCTAATCAGTCCATCAATTTTGTCATTTAGATACATTTTCTTGAGTTTTTAAATAAATGAATAATTTATGATCGGTCCAAATAATGCTTCTCGTGTTTTGTTATTAACACAATGATTAATTCTTCTTTTGTGTTTGTGATAAGTTTGTTACTTTACCACCAACTTTCAAGAGAAAAAAACAATTGGATGCCATCTATACTATCTTTCTTGTTGGAGTCTACAATTCATTGTTGTAACTATTGCATTAGTAGCCAATTTGATAGATCAATTAGGATAGTACATCTTGAAGATATATGCATGTAACAAAACATCTAAAGCTTGAAAAATTAGTTTTTGAGCTCTTTCATATCTTCATTTTTTGCTCTTGCCTAGCATGGATGTCAAAGTTTAAACTATACGAGCAAAATCTTTCACAAATTTACGATAAAAGTTGTAAATCCTAGAAAGCTTTTAGGTTTAGTTTGATACTCAAATTATGTTCATTTTTGAGTAGCTTCTATGTTGTCATTCATTTTTTGTATGTTATAAATCTATGATCCAAATAATGTTATTATTATCCAAGGTTTTGATATATATATATATATATATATATTAGAATACCGTCTAGAATAACACTAACAGATTTCTTCAGGTAGAAACAAAAAATATTGTTTGTTAATTTGATGAATGTAGCAGATGCATTGATGAGATTGTAAGACATCACAAGATACTCAAAGTACCCAAATCTAATATGAAAAACAATAGTCTGGATATCTTTATTCACAATTTAAATCTAGTTGTAGCCACTCTTTTAGATCAAATTTGATGATATTTTTTTATTTGAAATTGATCAAACAATTCATCCATACAACATAATGAATATTTTTTTTCAAGGTTTATTAATTCAATTCATAGTAATCAATACATCATTCCATGTTGGCATCTTTCTTTTTCAAAAATAACACTAGAACTACACAAGATGAAAGATTTTGGTGAATAAATTCTTTGCTAAACATCACTTTCATTTAAACTTTGCAATCTTCCAATTTGTTTGAAGTTAAACAATATGGAGCTTTGTGTAAGATTAGAAATGAGAGAAAAGTTCATTTAAAGATGAAACATTGACTTTAAAGATGAGATACTTTGAATGTATCTTCTCTCCCTTATATGGATATTTCAAACACATACACAAAGATAAAGTAGTCTCCCAACTATCCAATCTCATTCTAATGAATTGATGACATGGCGGATATATCTAATGAGCACATGGAATGCTGATGTGTCGCTCTCAATCAGCACACTCAATCGTTACTTAACAAGCACATGAATTCATGACGTGTTGTTTCCAACTAACACACTAACTAGCACATTCAACTAGCACACGGATTGCTTATGTGGCACTATAGATATTTCACTATCATCTACTTTATTCAATATTGAGTAACTTTTACTTTAGTTCAAAGTAACACAAAATGATTACAAACCTCACTCCTTTTAAGATGCAACGTACTTGTCACACATATGTTGGAACTCCTAAAGTATCATATGTGCATTTGCTAAAATTTTAGATGGTTTCCAAGTTGATTTATATGAAGTATAGCCTTTTCATTAAATCAAATATTCTACTTAGAGATATTTATGACCTCAAATATGTTTCTTAAGTATAATATCTAGCTCAAACTTCTCATGATTAGCTATCAAGGGTTGGAAGAGAAGGTGATGCTGGTTAATTGATGAATTGTTTTGATTGTAGTACTGCAACCTCCGAGCTGATCTTACTCAGGTTTATCTCACATGGCTTTGCAGTAGCTTATCATGATTGTAAAAAGTTTTCTCCTCATGGTCATTTTTCAAGCATCCTTTCATACATTCTTTCCATTCATCACTCAAATTCACACACACATCGACACTTTAAGATGCTAAAAACGTCACTCTTTCATTGATAAAACAACACTCTACATATGAATTCTTCAAACTTGTTTGAAAAATTCTTACTACTTCTCTATACTACTCAAAAATTTATTATAGTAACACATGATAATTGTTATCTAATTTACTTAAAAAAAATTAAATCATATTAAGTTTGACTAGTTTCCAATATGTGGTAACATGACATTGAACTCTTAAACCTTCTAGATGTTTGCTAATCCTTAGATTGAGATGGCGACATGCCATTTGTGAATTTCCAACTTCTAAAACTTACACTTGACAATAAATCAAAATTGAATTTAGTCTAACCAAAAAATTATCCATTACTTAGTCATATCCATCAAAACTAAACATGAAGTCAAAAGTTTTTTTCCTTTGAATCTGAATTTTTGTAAGAAACAATTGCACAACCAAATCTTCTACAACTACTCTTATTTTTCCACCAAGTATAGACATTATAGCTAGACATCATTAAATAAATTTAGTCATAACTAGATAGACTTAGTCATACCTAAGCTAACAATGATCAAATTATTGGCTTATAATAATACTATTTTCATATATACAACATCCGATTTTAAATTTATCCCTAATCAAGATGAAATGGTTTCAACTTGTCATGATTGACTCGATCAAAGTGCTGTACTCTTAACTCCTTGATATCATAAGTGAAGTTTTTCCACACATTTTCATCTATGAAAAGTTCGAAGTACTTAGGAAAAAAGTTTTTCTTAGCTTTTTTATATTTAATTGCACCTTCCAATCGAGTTCTTTGAATGATTTCAAATTGTGAATTCCGATTCGTTCGTTGTGATACTTCTTCTGCAACTGTTGAGTTCGCTCCAATTGTACCATGGTTCAAGCTTTTTTCAACTTCATCAATTGTTGCTGACAAGATTCAATAGCTTTCAATCCATTCGTTTTTTTTCAGTTTTTGCCGGATTGATATGAAGGTGATCAAGTCAAACTATATGGAAAGTTTTGACTCAACTCCATACACAGTCCAAAAAGCTAAGTATCTAGTAAATATTTTTCATGTTGTCAAATCCTTTCACAAGATAGCATGAAGTCTATTGTTCCAATTCTGCTTGCTTTCATCCATGTTTGCATCTTTGGCCAACATCATAAGAATTGTGCTGTTGATACTCTCTGTCAACCCATTAGCATTGGGTTTGTAGGAAGTGATCACTCTAGCCTTGATGGATAAATGTTCTAACATGGTTTGAATAGCATTTTACACAAATTCTACTTCTCTGTCCGATATAAATTCCAAGGTACAATCAAATATGATGATGATACTCTCATAAAAAAATCTACCCACTTCCTTCTCATTAGTTGATTTAAATGGTATTGCCTCAACCCACTTTGTAAGATAATCAATAGCTATCACAATAAACTTATTTCCTTGAGTAGTAAGATTCAAAGGAACAACAAAGTCTATTATCCGTTTTTCAAAAGTACCTAAAACTAGAATTAAAAATGAAAGTAATAATTTTTATGGATTTTTTAGCAAAAGCTTGACACAATCAAAATTCTTGCAACTTTTCACACAATCTTTGAAAATATCATTCCAATAAAAACTAGCATCAAGGATTTAAAAAGCAGTTAACTTACTTGCAAAATGTACTCTATATAGTGAACCTTTATGAAACTACTTCATGAGTTGCAACAATTCAACTTTCTCAACTGCTCTTCTTAGAAGTTCCTCACCTCCTTGATGAAATAATACTTTTTCCATGATCATGTAAGGTTGACATCTCTTTGTCAATGCAAATTTATCTCTTGAATGCAAATCTTGAGTAAATTCTACTCTAGAGATGAACTTCCAAACTCCTTTTACTCCTCCAAAAAAGTGTCATCCACAGATTGATCTACTTCTTCATCATATGCTATTGACATCAAATTTGCATTATCTTGTTTCTTGCTAGGTTGATATTCTATGGTGTAGTCAAACTCTACTAGTAGTAGTTTCCATCTAGCTATACTTTTTTCAGCATTAGATTTGTTAAAAATATATTTCAAAGCCTTATGATCCGTTATTATAGTGAATCTTGCACCAGAATGATAATGTCAAAACTTCTTAAGTGAAAAAATTATTGCTGAAGTTTTTTTCCGGTCACTTAGTAATTTCTTTCTGCTTAAATCATTTGTCTATTAGCATAGAAAATTGAATAATTATGTTTTTTGTCATCAAATTAATTCTAGTGCATACTACAACAATATTTGATGCATTCATATAGAGAAGAAAAGATATATCACAATCTGGTTTTGACAAAATTGTAGACGTCACCTTTACCTTCTTGAGAATCTCAATTGCCAACTTCATCTCTTCATACTTGAAAATCAGCTCGTACTTTGCTCCCTTCTTCATGTTACTCCTCAAGACATGAATTTTGTTGGAGAAGTACAAGATAAACCATTGATAGTATCCCACCATGGCAAAAAATTGCCTCAACTTGGTCAAAATCAATGAAAAAGTTAACTCGATGATTCTTGTCACATTCTCCGAATCCACCGCTATACCTTTTTTGGAGATGATATGCACTAACAATAAGTATTTTTCACATTCAAAAATGCATTTTTCTAGATTGAGAGAAGTTTTAGCTTCCTTCAAACGTGAAGGATTTTGATCAAATGATCAAAATGATACACCTTACTCACATACACACAAAAGTCATCTATAAAATCTCTCACAAACTTTTTAATGAAAAGTTCAAACATCATATTCAAGAAACTTTGAAAAGTGATTGGGCATTACATAGATTAAATGTCAAAAGTTCTCCATGGTGTGATAAAGTTAATTTTTACTTGATCTTCTAAAGAAATTTAGATTTGATTATAGCCACTATAATCATCTCCAAAAATATAACACTTATAGTCTACTACTGTAGCAATATTGCATATCAGTATTCTTCCGGATTGCACCTAATTTGCGTTAAATGCGCTCCAAAGCAAACCGCTCCAGTTTTGTTTCCACATAGATCAACTGTTTTCTTCTAAATTTGATAGAAACCTATCCTACACTTCTGAAAGCTGTAATCTTTGGATGTTACAATGATCCAGATTGCTTTGGATCAAGATGACTTAACCGTGATGAGTGGCCGGTTTCAACACTGATCCGGATATTTAAAGTGACAGTACCCTCACTGCCCCGTATGTTTTAAGTGACTGGACACCCACTATCTTTTAACTCGTTACTCGCTAGTTTGGCAGTTGCGCCTGACCTACTCTCACATTGTTCAAGTGGTACTCCGATCTAGACGCAGTCACTCAGAGTCTGTTTGAACTACAACGACATTTTGGCTAAGCTGTATTCAATCTACTAAGTGATTCTTGAGGAATCTTTCTAGAATTTTCTTCTAGACCTAATCACAATGTTTTGTTTATTTGATGGGGAAATTCTAGCTTTAGCTCAAAATCCGAAACACGAACAACCGTGCCCTAGAGACCACCAGTAACATCTCGCAATGTGTCTCCTACCTCCAGGCTACTTCGGACTTCCGGATCGAACCATGTTCTCCCGCCTACATCCGCCTCCAGCACCTTTAGCGATCTTCTGCTATCAGATCAACCGGCTCTCTTCCAAAATTATCTACGAGAGAATAAACAAAGTAGAAGAACTACAACTTTCCACCACAATGAATCTTGCCACTAGACTCATGTCTTGCATTATGTCACAAAAGAACCACTTTTCGTTGCTAGTTGGAGAGTACACAAACTCCACGAAGAAAACAAGATACTTAACTACTAAGCCGCTTGGCTCTAAATACTAATTTTTTACCTATCATTATCCGCAAAGTCTTGCTGGAAAATCCTGTAGATCTCAGACCTGAGTCCGTGATTTTTGGATCGAAATCCAAAAATTTCAAATCTGAGTTTCCAAGTAGAGGACAGAGAATGCAAAAAGGGGCGTAAGAGGCGCAGAGAAAGACATTTAGAAAGAAAAACAAACAAACAAACAAGGAAGGAAAGAGAGAAAGGCGGTGGGTACCATTCTACCAAGTACCTTCAGAAACTTCTTTCCGGATACTTCTAGACTAACTGCCAGGCAAAATCCTAGTTCTACCTAACCTTAGCTAGTAGCCGGGTGCAATATTGGGCTTCATCGTTAATCGCTTTCTGGACTAAGGTACAAAAAAACATCCTAATCATTAAGCTGAATTACACCTGTCGAAGTTCCACTAAGTTTCTTAAGGCGATGGCCTCGGCGCTGAGGTGATTCGTTCACTTGGCTGACCGAAGAAGTCACCTTTGATCTTCCTCCGGTAGCTCATTCAGCTCTCTTCCCCTAGTTTTCACTCTTCCCTATATATTAGTACCGTCCTTTAGCCGCTATTTGAGTTTAAAGAACTCTGCGCGACACCTAACTTCTAATTGTAATGTACTAAAATAATTCTAGCCAAATACTACATAGTCTAGTACTACTTTATCTCTTTTGTCCGATTTGCTAGTACAAGTACCGGAACTATGTGGGAACCGATTCCCACATATACACCTTTTTTACCCATGAGCGTACTCACGAACGCTGTCCGGTTTGTATAATTTCACCGGGGATCCATTAGTTTGAGTGTCTAGAGGTTTTCCGTCTAGATCTTCTAATTGCAAGGATCCGTTTGATTAAATTTTACAAACTTTGAAGGTTCCCATCCACTGGATGTGTAGTTTACCTGGAAATTTTTTATGACGGCTGTCATACAGAAGCAGCAGGCCCCATTCTTTGATTTTTGTTATGTAAGATTTTTGTCTAGATACTTAACTTTTATCACTATGATTGATTTTACTCACATAATTATAGATGCTGCATCCAAAAAGAACCCCTGGGTTCCCACAGCTGGCTCCCGGTTAGTAGGGACAATGCCATGTCTTTAACAACATAAGCACACTGTGGTTACAACCGAATCCTCTCCAACCGAACACTTCACGAAAGTTGCTCCATAACCTGAGCCATAGTGTTTCCATAATAATACATATGCCATCGCTAAAACGTCCTCTCCTCCTACCCTTCCGCCTGTTTGCTCTCCCGGGTTTGGCCGGCATCCAGATCCCCAATAGTGGTTGATAATGCTCTCTCAACGATTCGGAAGGTTTGGACATCTTGTTCGGACTCTCTCACAGCCTTTTCCTGCTGCTGCTGCCTCCTCGAGCCTCCAGGCCCCGATGACTCATCTTCTAGCGCACCTCCATCATCCCAACCATTCCTAATCTCGAGAAGACCTCCATCCTGGCCGATATACAACTCTCGGGAGGTTCAGAGGTTCCTGTACTTTGTACGTCCACACAGCTGATTCTGTACAGATGTAATGGACTTATCTACCTGTCCACCTTATACTGCTTGAGAATGGTTCGGTTCCCATAATTGACGGTAGTATGATTTGGTCATGCATTCATTCAAAAATTGTATTCTCTAGGTTCCAATTATATGCCTTACAACTTACTTACAACTGAATTTTCATTCCACTTGAAAACAATAATCATCAGAATTGCTCTTACACTGCTTCATCATAGTCTTCGATTTGTATGTACTTAGGTCTCAGCTGTAGCCTCAAACCTCTTGACAATTTCTGTGATTCATCAGCCGTCATAGACGGTCAATTCCCCGAAGGAGTGTTACAGAACAAATGCAAATTCGAGTGCAAGGTGGGACGAAGCTGCAAAATCTTGATCACAATTACAGAAAAGAAAGACTGCTTGGTCGATTGTACAATATTATGTCCCTTAAAACACATAGTTTCTAGTGAAGATTCTTCAGAGAGATGTGAAAGCTATGACTCTTGCCACTCTTGGAGTTTCATACACCTGATGCCGATCGATTATTTCCTGTCATGACTAGGGATAGGAAGAGAATGTTAGAATTCTCCTACCGACGTGATGTCCATGCTCGTGATCAGCCGGAGGCAATCTATAATGGTGAACCTGATCATGGGAGTTTCGGGGGCCAGGGCGGGCTTGGGTAGAGCAGGGATGATAGTTCTGTGAAGATAAATTCTCGCCATTCAATTGACCTCGGCAGTTCCTCTCGGTCCTGCCGCGAGAGCTCCCTTGGTAGTGAAGGTTTGATTGGACTTTCTGAAACCAGAGACACCATGGTGTCGTAAATTTGCTGTTTTCGAGAAAGTGCGGTGGCAGCAATATCCGATGCAAAAGTCCTTAAAGATCACGGAGAGGCTGCACCACTTTTATACCTCTTGGTCTGATCAATCATCGAGTGTTTTGCAGATCTCTGGTCATTTTCGCGCAGTTTGTCAGGACAAAGTGAAGGCTGTGTCAGGACCCATGTGACTGAAGACCTGCTAATACTGAAGCACGTTGACAATGGCTTGTGGTACCTGTAATACGTTCATATGTGTTTTCATGCTCTTCACTGATACTTCATCAGTGAAGAGTTGTTCATCGTGCAACAACAGAGGAATTATGGAAGTTCAAGGTGACCACCCCACGTGTCAAGTGAAGGGATTTCATCATGGTGAGACTTACAACAAGAGAATTTGAACACTCTACCCTCAAAGAGTCATCTTCAGAGTTTAACCGAGCCCTGATCTTCTTCAGAAACATAACTGTGCGATTGACATGATGTCAAAGATTATAAAAGACTTACGTAAGGAATATTTTGCAGAGTTGTATATTGCATGAGGATCTAATCATATGGTTGTCATCTGCATAATGACATTCTAACCTCTTGAAATTCCTAATCTGTCAAAATGCCTGAACCACGACCTTTATTCATGCACTCCTCGCACACCCATGCATGCCCACCTAATTCTGGTCTCACGTATTTCACCTGATACAACTTGAAGATTGCCGAATAGTTAATAGGCGCAAGAGTTTGCTGAATCCTCAGCCATGCTTCTTTCAGCTCCTTGCTCTCTCCACCTTTTACAACTGCCCTACGATCATGATCGCTAATGCCATCTAGTTTAACAACATCAGATCTTAAATCTGCCCAGTCCGGAATCACTTGGCCCAACCCCACTGTCTTATCCAGTCCAGCCTTTGCAGCATAATACAAGACTTTGTATGAAATTTCAATAGTTTTCCGAATCCACCTGCAATTCTCTCGATTCAAAAGTATCTGCAAACCTTCTTGATCTTTTACAGGGTGATACCCAGTTACAGACTCACACATCAAGTGTAAGCGAACGGTTGTCCCAACATGCAGAAATGAACTCATCCTGTAGAATATGCCAACATCGTCCGTAACATAGGGTCTCTTGGGAGCTCTCGGCAGCTGAAGAGATGAAGAATACTGAATGATGGTGTCCACTTTGGACATGAAGGCACTTGACGTTGACTGCAGTTCTTGTTGCAAAGAGATTATCTGTCCCACCTTATTTTCCAATCTCTGCACAATGCTCACCACTGATCTCAACTCCTTATCCACACCATCAAACCTTCGTACTATATTTCCTTCCAGCTGATGTATCGTAGACAAAATAAGTCCGGTTGAACAATTTTCTACACTTGTGCTGGATGAAGGTTGATTGGAGTCTTTCCCATCAGGAAAATTCGAATTGCTGATCATGTTTTCATCTTCAGGGTGAGACGAAGCCAAATCATTGTTCACGCCGGTTAAACCTTGCTGCAATGACTCCAATTGTTGCATTCGCTTCTGTCGGATCTCATTCACAACCGCTTCCACATCGCTCTCCCACAGCAACTCCCTAGCTCTTTCGAATATAACATGTGTTGTGTAATCTTCAATCAAGGGCCAAGAGTGCTCATAGTTGAACAACTCATGTTCCTTCTCCAAGTGAGATTTATCCAACGGAATATTCTCAAGTATGTGTTCGATGCTAAGAGTGAATGCCGATTTGAGATCCTTGATTAGAATTGCCCCTCTTAGATGACTCGGAATAAGCTTCTCCACGCAAATTGTCTGGATCACACCGAGCACTAACGCCACCCCGGGACAACCTTTGGGTGATGCACAAAATGATATCAACTCCTGGACGATATGCTTCATCACGTATTTCAGAGCCATGTCCCTTGATTTATACGTCGAGCATAACATCAAAACATCCACGTAACTGTGGGATCTATCTTGTTCGACGTAGATCTCATGCCCATCATGAAAAAGTCGCAAATAGTGTCGAGAGCAGGTCACGTTCTCCTTGGAAACATGCATCTCCGATATCAGCTTGCGTCTCATGAACATCTACAATAGTACAAAATTTGGTAAATATTGAGCTGCACATCTTAAAAAATGAATTCAACTAATGAAAATGTAACATTCCATTCATCTTACACAAGTTACAATCAAAACTTTACCGCATTCAATCTTCTCACAGTATGTATGAAATCACCTGGAAGCATGGGAAAAAAGCAGCTGTCAATGACATCGTTCTTTCATCTTGGCATTGAATCCGGATGCCGACAAACTTTGAGATCTCAATCCTTGTTTTCCAAGCCATTGACTCCACGTGCGCCACTTCTTGATGCCCGTGTGCTTCCATGCTTGGATGCTCAGGTACGAAGGAGGGGATGAAATACTCAGAAGTATCTTCGAGCTTGAAACACAAATCTAAGGAGATAAGGATGTTTTCAATCACCTCTCTGTGCACAACTGTCTCTGCATGTGATTGCTTTCCCAGACACTTCTCTGTCAACCGAGCAAAGACACTCTCACTTGCATGAGGTTGATTTCCCAGAAACTCCTCTATCAACCGAGCAAAGACACTATCACTCACAAATCCGTTACGACTTGTGTATGAGTCACGTGATATCAATCTGCGAGAAGATCTAAACTTTTGAACTTCAAAATTTTGACCCAAAGCTACGAGCTCACCCAATAATGTATTGGTGAGCCAGTTTGGATCCACAATGATGAAATCAAAGTTGGGGATGGATACGATGGATCCAACGTCATTCAAATAGGATATAACTGATTTCATTATCCTTGAATGATTAACATGGAGAGCAGAAGAGAATGAATTGAATTGTGTCAAGCTAGGGGCGCAGAAGTCATCAAATTTTGTGGATGGCCAAAGAGGGATACTTCTGTTTTCCTTGGTATTTGTAACCAAGAGGGAAGAGAGATGGGAACACAATTGGGGAACCTGTAAGGATTTTTTACTCAACAACTTCTTGAAGATCTCAAAAATGTGAGTTTTGAGAGGAATAACTGGCTTCTTTTTCCGAGCATCTATATGAAAAAACTCTTGAATAGGATGTAGATCTACAAATTTTGCAAATCTGTTGGTGAGTTCATTCACTATGGAATGAGCCCAAGTCAAAGAGTTGGATTTGATTTTATCCTTGTGTGAAATCACGACAAGAACTTGTGGACGATTATTTCCCGTAACTCTAATGGTGGATGAGATGAAACTCAACCATTCCTTCAACTCTGTTCTCAAACAAGAGTCTTCTTTTCGAGAAAATGTTTTATCACAGAATGGGCTATACACAAATATAAAAACACTGAAATAGCTGGTTTGAGGGAAGAGCACACTCTGAAGAGTACGAAAAATTCCTTGTCCCGCAAGATCCCAAATTGAAATCTGGAGTTTATCATAGTTCTGCAAAAATTCCACTTCAACACCTTTGGTCCTCCACTTCAATGCTTTGTTGTGGAGCCAACTTTTGCCTTCTACTATCTTCATCAGGGTTTGACGTAACTGAGTCTTGCCTGTAGATTGAATACACATAACCACAACAAATATCACTTGTTACTTGAGATATTTTTACAAATTACTTGATATCATATTTATAAATATATTGCGTTGATACACAAGAGTGGAAAGAAATCTGAATTAACCATTAGTTTTAAAAATGTTTGAAAAGGTCTTTCTTAATTTCGAATTCATTACTATTTCACTTTTATTTTCTTATTATTCTGTTTTAGTTTTCACACAAATCCAAATACATGCAAATACAAAAGTAAACTTCATAAAATAATTTAAAATTTAAAAAGTAAAACATCATATTGCTTGTTCAAAAGCCATATAACTTGCAGATCAGGTTACCTGCTCTAGGAGAGCCGCATAAGAAGAGTCGACCAGCTTTTGCATCTCCAAATTCTAATTTAGCTTCTCTGAATTCGGACATGTAGACTGACCGCTTCTTGTTGTGCTTCAGGGCCTCCTGAATCTGCGCGTCCTTCCCGTCCATTGCCCATGAGGTTGCCGAGACATCTATTTCCCGGAGAGATAAGTTCACTTGCAGAAGATCCATCAGTTCCCTGAATGTCTCTTCGTCGAAAGCCGGTTTGTAGGTCGACCAAGGGTTCCCCAAAGTCAAGTGAGTGAGACTTGTGTTCTCACGCAGGAACCAAAATAGGTGCTTCCACCATATTTCATGCAGAGGATCTTCGCTTTGTGGATATAATGATAGACTCTCCAGGACTGAAGAATTACCACTTTTTCCATTACTCGGGAAGATACTTTCCAGTCTCTCTTGGAAATTATCTATACCTGAAGTGGAAAACTTTCGCCAATGAAGAACGAAAGATTTTACAGATTTGATTTCTCCGCGCAGAACCTTTCCTAAAATGGTGAGCTCTGAAAGATTTTCGAAAGTGACACTGAGTGAAACCTCCATGATGGGGGCCTTGTTATCAGAGCTAGCAGCACACGCAAGCTCTTCTAATCCTTCCAGGGGACCTCCAGGGCCACTCACGGCATCTAACACATTTGACACTTGAATAGTTTTTACTGTGTTATTGACCCGTATGGCTTGTCCTACCACACGCCATTCCTCGGGAGGCATGTCGATATTGGACAACTTCACCTCCTTCAATTTCACCTTCTCGTAAATGAGAACATGTCTCACAGAATGTCCGAGTACAGGCATGTGCATCATCTCGAGATGTTCAATCGACTGGTTGCCATCATCCGAGGCAAATACCTGCCGCAACAAGTCCGATGCTCCGCTATTCACGCACTCTAATCTCAATGTTTTTATAGACGAGCTCAGGTTTATAGCTTGGGACAGGGTTCGAACGACCTCCTCGTCCATGTCGCACATGTGGGGCCCAGTGCCGCCTAAACTCAGCATTTTTAATCGAGGAGCACTGTTGATCATGTCAGCCACATGCTCGACCGCACTCGAGTCCTCCCACGCAGCGTTATGTAATTCTAAGGACTCGAGTTTAGATTCAGACTTTCCTCGCATTCCTTTTGAGAGATTCAAAAAACATGTCGCACTCAAACTGCAATTGAAAATTGCCAAATCTGTTGCGTAACGGGTATTCAGAACGATCCCCAGCTTCGTACACAAGAGCTCCATTTCCCCATGTGAACTCCACGTCAACCGTTCAAATCTTATCACTCGTAGATTGGGGCTCCAATTAAAAACTCTGAAAACTGTATTCCACTCGACAGGAGTCAACCTCGATATATTTCCGCCACAAATACCTGATATGTTCAGCTCCTCAAGGGTGTTGCAGCTGCCGATTGCCTCCAGCACTTGAAGGCGAACTTTGCTCTGCCACCTCGTCATCTTCGAGAGCGATGCACGCTCCGGAAAGAAATCCAGAAATTGTGGCCCCCTGAAATTATAATCGGGAAGCCTCCCAATTATAGGCTCGCCTTCTCCTTCCAGACGCCGTATAAGGTCCTGGATGGCGGAAGGAAGCTCCGGTTCCTCGTCTGCGAAATCCATTCCCCGTGTCGCAAGTTCGGCAGCGTCACTTGCGATGGACAAACCTGCACCTTCCACTCTCTCCTCCCTTCTTGCACAGACAGAAACGTTTGGTGCTTGGAATGTGCGGTCGCAATGTAACCTCGACTACAGGAGGCCCTCTCCTCGATCCGCAAGCCCGGGTATCCCGACGAAAACTGATTTTCCCGTCGCAGTGTCAAGTGTGCAAGTGCGTGCTGGGCACGAGACTTCTTGCAATCTGCAAGAGTAGAGACACAAAGATTACTCCCAGCTCTGCACAGATGCGGATCAAGAGCAATCAATACGAACGCAGGTGCAAATTGGAAGCAAGAGGCTGCTCGAACCCAGTGCAGTGTACGACAATCGATGTGAATCTAAATGTGAATCAAAACGTGTTGCAAGTTGAGCAGCGTCACTAACGATGTACGCACCTGCACCTTTCGCAAAGGAAGAAACGTTTGGTGCTTGGCATGCGCGGGCGAAATGTAACCTGGCCTCCGGGAGGCCCTCTCTTCGATCCGCAACCCCGCCTCTCCCGAAGAAAACTGATTTTCCCGTGGCAGTGTCATGTGTGCAAGTGCGTGGTGGGCATGAGACTTCGTGCAATCTGCATGAGTAGTGAGACAAATATTACTCCAAGCTATGCACGGAATCGAATCAAGAGCAATCATTTGCTTCCGATTTGCACAATCGGAAGCAAGAGACTGCTCGAAATCAGTGGAAACAAAATGAACCAACAGAAAATTAAAAGTTAAAAGCAAAATTGTATACCATGTGGCAAAGGGTACTTCGCGCCTCTCGGAACGCAAACTCGAACGGAGGGAGGAGTTATATGTGACCGAACAACTGACAGCTTTGCTGCAGGTGAATCTGAAATCCAAAACAACAAACGCCCAGATATGAAATGCTGAATTTCATGGAATGCATGATAGTGCAGATATTTCACGTGTTCGTCCTCACATAGTACAGCTCCTCTGTACTCTGATTGGAAAATGTTCTTGGAAGGTCAGAGTGGATGTTGACTTTGTTGTACAAGCCCAACAGTATACGTTGAGTCACACTGATGCAACAGTGTGATGATACACTCGATCTCGTCTCGCCGGCAACGAAGATTTCAAACTTTATCTTCGTCGAATCATTTTCCTCAAATAGTTGATCTATTCAAGCAAGTGGATGTAACATGAAAACTGAGTGGCACATGCGCTGTCAGCCTGGTTGACAAAGCCTATTGTGCTTTGTCAACCACGCTTTTTCTTGCTTTAAATATCGGTTCAGAACAAAGTGATCAGCTTTTTGGTAGTTTACTAAAAGTATTGTTCAAGAACTTTTAACAAGGTAGAAGAGCACTCGAGATTCTGGATTGCTGATATGATTGTTCTTCTAGCTCAAGTGTCAAGCATGTGAGCAGAAGAACAGTTCCAGTTCCAGAGTCTCGAGGTCTTTACACTTCAAACATGAAACTGAAATCTTATTTCGTCCGTGCTACGAGCACTTTTGCTTGTTTATCTCGTCGTATAGAAGACCATAGAACCAGGATCCTTGCTGAAGTTAAATTTTTTTACATTGCTTACAAGTGAAGAGAAACTGTGCTGTATACATGACTTAAAACATACTTCTGATGCTAAATGCTAGATAACAATGATTCGTGACTTCAGATGAAGATCTGATGTAACTATACATAGAAGCTCAAGTATTAGATATATTGCCTGACATGAAACAAGTCACACTGCCACTTTTGCACTCCTATTCTCATATCATAAATCAAAACATCTCAAATGAAAAATCTTGAGAACATTTGATAAAATCGTTGAAACGAAACGTGTTATGTCATGTCTTTGTTTCTCTCTCTTTTATCTGAAGCATATTCAAATACATTTTTGTTACAGAATTGGAAATTGTGATTAAATAACTCTCTATTATATGTGTATTGTGATTTCCATGTTTATTTGATGATACTTCTGATCTCAAAATGTTGAATCATAGACAGGCTCTAATGAATTGTTTTGAACAAGTTATTATACAATAAAAGTTACTTACATATGTCATGTGTATGCATGTTGGATTCGAATTTGAGTCGGATGCACGTTGGGACGTGGTTGACGGTCGAGTAGCGTTGAGGTGGGTCGACTCTCGATGAAGAGTATAGTCGAGGCGAGCTCCAAAAACTGTAAGTTCTTCGAGTTGAGCCTTTCGCGTATGGGATTTTTTCACTAGCTTCGACTCTAGGTATCTGAGAGTGAAGTGAGTTTGACTCGACTCTGTGTTTTGTGTTTCGGACTTTTTACTCGAAGAACTACATGAATAGTGAATACGTCCGTGTAGTGAGTTCAGATTTTTGCTCTTGTTTTTATCGGTTTTATTTTTGTGGTTTTTGTTTGTGCAAAGTGTTTTCAATAGTTTTTCTCCGGTGTTTTGTTTCTGTGTGATACCTTTTGTGCTCACCGAGATTTGGAATTACGTTTGGTCCCAACTATCCCAAGTGCAATTGTAGTATGTCTCGCTTGATAGTATACATGGCAAAAAAGGGAAAGCGTCTGACGCTATGGCGAGCGCAGTTAGGGTAGATGGCAACGAGACAGCACCGTCGGCACAAACTAGAGGAAAATTTTGCGTGAGCCATGATGTCGTCAGTGTTGAATCTGAAAACTGAGGCGATATTCAATTATTGACCTGCGCGAGCTTTCCAGAAAGCTTTCAGACACATTGGGTGATCGGGCGGTGGGTCATTGTGATTAGCCGATGATGCAGTTGTCGGAACTCCAATCCACGTGACAGTTGCCGATTGGTTTCTGCACTTGTCAAAGTCCTCCGACCCGACGTGGCACCAATTTTAAGCTTTATTATCGTGTTCAGATTTGTGGGCTTTTGAAGCCTCTTGTTCATAATGTTCATAATCTTGCTCCCTCTTAATCAATCAGGCTCTAGTGTTTGATCACCCTCCCCTCGGTGCTTTGAATGGCAAGATTATGGACATTATTCTCGTGACCTCTAACTCAACAGGACTTGTCGTTCACTGAACCTGTCGGAGCCCAAAAATGATTAAATTTCAAGCCTCAAAATCGGATTTGCGTCAAGCTGAATGATTTTTGCCACGGTAATCTTGAAGTACAGGCTTCCAAATCCGGAATATTCATTTCATTTCGTTCTCTGGCCGTCGACCGGTTTTTCTTGCAGTCCGGATGAGCTGCCAGGAAGTTGGAGGCGGGTGAGTTTCAGCCAAGAATGAGAACTTGGAGTTCAGATTGTGCATGAGAATTTTGAGGCTATTTTAAATCAAAGCAGAGTTTGCATGTCACTTTGAAGAGATGCGAGAAAGCCACATTTCGCCATTCTGAAATCTTCGCTCTGGCGGGCACGCGGCCTGGAGATTCCACACGGCTGACCTTGAGGAAGCATTGTGTGCTGATGATGCACTCGCCAAGGATGCTCAAACTTTGCAAGACGATAAGTATAAACTCTGAGATCGTTTCAAGAGCTGTGATGTAATGTTGTTGGTAAGGATAGATACCAAGCAACTGCTTATCTATTTGATGCAGACCAAGGTTTGGAATTATTTCTTCTAGCGGAAAGGTATCTCAAGCAGATAAGCACACTCCCATGACAAGTGTAATAGAGGGAGGAACATCTGTGTCGGATTTGATAGCGAAAGTTATTTCGGAAAGTCTTTGTTAGAAAGTGAAGTAGAGACACTTGGAAGGCAGCGTCCATAGAAGGCATCATTGAACTTCAAAGACGAGAAAAAGCACCAGAAACGTCCAAAAGGTAGCAAAGACGGCTTTTGTGATGCCTGAATTCGGGCCGAAGGAAAATCTTTACTACTTGTTCCAGTCTATCTTCGGGTGAAATGAAGGCTGAAATTGGACCTAATTTTGGACTAGAGTGAAGGAAGAAAGTTGCACTTGAGGCCAGATAAATAGATCAAAGATTCGCCACAACACATATCGAATCGACTGTGGATTGTTTTTGGGACCAGTAGTTGCAGCGCTGTATTTGTAGTCGTACCAAATAGAACCAATATCCTCTTCGATCGACTGCAGGGAAGCTTGCGTCCCTCAACTTATGTTCATCATGATCTCCGTCGTGAACATGTCTTGCTGCAACTCTTCTGGTTGTGGGTAAAGTTTTCCTTTTTGTAGACCAGTTAGTTGTATTGTTGGGAGCAAGCAGATGCCAAAAGATCTGCACATATTCGTTGTACAATGTTCCTTTGTTTCCTGCATTGGAATAACCGAAGTTGAATGTGTTTTCCGGGTTGAGATCTGGCTCACTGCTTTCATGTGTTAAACAACAGTTGAGATCAAAAGCGTTTTCTATCTCAAAGGAACGTTCTTGATTGCACGGGCAGACTGCCGACATTGTGCAATTATTCATGTCAGAAGCCAGATTTGTACATAGATCAGCCAAAGCCATGAGTTTTCCATTATCAAGTTGATGTTCCGCAGTTGGATAGTTGTTGTAATATAGGTATTTGAGAAGTGATGTCAACCACTTTGCACAGTTTTTGGACAGTGTAGAATGTAGACTTTCTTGTATAAGAATCATTCTCTTTTTTAGAAAATTTTAAAAAAAATATAAGAAGAGAGAAGAACACTATTTTGAAGAGATTGAGAATTTGCACTCGTTTCACTTACAATGGTTTCTCGGTTGTGAAAATAATGATTTTATCATTATTATTTTTCCTATGGGAAACAGTTAGGATAGATAGGCTTTCTTTACATTCCTTGGCCCTAGTTGCAGTGTGAAGTGGAGGTATGAGATGAAGTACCGGATAGCTCGGCATGGATATTTTCTTTGCAACGGAATGAACAAGATAGCGTTGTAGGCGGTGGAGGCGGAAGATGATAGTAAGCAATGGAGTTCGACTCGGGATCGCTATGCGAGGCGATGTCATGAGTGTTGTGTTGTTCTGTGTTGTGTTTCATTTCGGCTGGAGAGTTGTTGCTAGCTGTTTGCTTGTGTTTGGATCCTCTTTAGTTTTGCTTCTTGATGCGCGCCCGTGTATGGGTTGACGCTGATTTCCGAAGTAATTTTACTCCTGTGTGTTGTCGATAGTGCAGTTGGACTTACTTTGTTTCTCTCACTGGAGTACTGGAGTGATGACCAGTGGACCGTGGGAGTCCTCTTGCGGTGATGACAGGTTAGATTGCCCATACCCATAGCTAGTAGGGCTAGAGTAGGTTGGTGTGGGAACGAGGTCAGGTGGAGATTTGGCATTGGTGCCAGTTGGTCGTCACAGAGCAGCCTGGTGGTCTTGTCGAAGACCGTGGGGGATTTACGCGAAGTGGGTTGAGGTATCGACTACCTAGTTCATCAGTGATTGCAGAGATTGATTGCACTACGCAGGGTGTTGCAGACTGCAGAGCTTTGGTGGTGATATCCTCTAGTGTCTCACATTCGTTAATTGGAGATATGGGCGGGATGTACAGGGCCATGAAGGGCCCACGACGGTATTCTGATGCAGTGGACACCATTGAGTTGGACGATTTTATTCATGAGTTTGATACGTGGTGTGATATGCAGTTTTTGCGTAACCCCACATTGTTTACACCCTTCTTTGCATGGAAGGGGTTGTTTCAACATCTTGAGGAGCCTCCCATGGATGACTATCACGAGTTTGGGAGAGACTATGCTGCGGAGATTGACGCATGGAGGCGTCATTGGTCTCCAAACTACATGTCTATTACTCATGGTGGTGTTTGGTACGAGTGGTAGCATCATCAAAAGTACAAGTGGAGCAGATCTTGCAGGTATAAGCAGCGGTCCGTTTAGCATTGCCAGTGGGAGCAGATGCTAGTGGCATACCTTCATTTAGCCCCATTCTTGAGTTCTTCAAGAGGTTGAGGAAGAACTATCTAGGTGTGAGGACATAGAAGTTAAGGAGTCTTCAGGAGTTTGAGCGGAAGACTGGTGAGAGTCTTCAAGAGGCATACACTCGTATGTGGCGATTGATCTCAGTTACTCACAGTGTGACCTAGGCACAGGCTGTCCAGTATTGGTCATGATTCTGGATAGAGAGCTGCGGCGGAGAGTTCGTGATGCTACTCTCTTGAGCGATGCGTCACCCACATTGATCTATGTGTTTGCTCTTTCTCAAAAGATTGAGCTTAACATAGTGGAGGAAAGAGTGGTGACATCTTCATTCGCTAGAGATACGACCACTACCTCACGTGTCCCGCGGAGCACAACACAGTCCTGACTCATTGGTGGAGGTGGTAGTGGGGATTGTGAAGCGCAGACACGACATCAGTCAACTCTAGAGAGATAGGGGCACGTGCACCAGTGCCGTCTTTTGCTAGTTAGCAGTAGTGACCAACATGTTAAACATGCGGAGGGATTGTCCCCAAGAGGCCGAAGGACGAAGTTCACAGGCAAGACCCCAGTCATTGTGTGTGACAATTGTGGTTAAGCAGGTCATTCTCGAGATTGGTGCTTTGACCTTCATCCAAAGTTGAAATCTGGTGGTAGAGGTCGTGGCAGTGATGCTCCATGAGGCCGAGGTGCCCATGGTGATAGAGGTGATGGAGGTGTCGGTGCAGTTGGACGCACCGCGGCGAGTGCTACTTCAGCCACAGAGAGCGCTATGGCTGCCCGGATTAAGCAGTTGGAGCATATGCTTGCTGCTATGGTGGCACCTTGAGCGAGCACTTCCACACCTTATGAGGGAGAGGATTTTTTCTATTTGGCGAGTGCCGCACAGGTGGAGGCATTGGTTGCAGCGACTAGAGGTGGTGCTCGCGCTTCAGAGCCACGTAGGGCGAACGTGGAGTTGGATCCTTAGAGGATTGAGGATGGACGACAGGCTAGACTTTCCTAGTCGTTTTTGTTGTCAGAGGTGGGTAGGACTTCATTCATGAGACATGCATCACCTAATGATCCTATCGGGAGGACTAAGACATCTACATCACGTGTTGTGGACACTGACACATCATCTAGTGTAGTGATGCGGATGGCTGCTTCAGTGATGAGATCTCCAGTTTTTCAACTACGGAGCTGATAGACTTTGGGATTGACTTGGCCAGTGTATTTCGTTCAGCAGCCACGTTATGTGAATGGAGAGGGTCACAGCTACGAGTGCCGAGATATGCGAGGCTACTGGTGAGGAGCAATCCTCCACAACTACATTGAGTGATGAGTCGACTTGGCAGGTGGCAGCAGCACGGATGGAGTCCTTACCAGCCCGACCAGCCATTGATCGTGAGAGTGTTGTCCCTCGTGTGTGTATGGTGGAAACCGGAGTGGTTTATTTCACTTGATGAGTTCTACCAGACATGTGTATGTGCCAGTGTAATAACCCACTAAAGGCTAAAACTGCAATATAGTGGTAGAAAGGTCGAACCCACAGGGACAGAGGAACACACAGGGTACAAAGTGTCACATTTAACAAACTATTGAGGAGTTTGAATTCTCAGGCGACTGTCACTCCCAGAAATACTGCAAGTGTTCACTCGGAGCTCACTCGGAGGTCACACAGTGCAGCGTAGTTCACTCAACACACACACACACACCTAAAACTACAGAAACACAACCCAGAGATCGGTTAGGACCTCTACTTAAGATTTCAGGGGGAAGTCTGTCGCGAGCACTCAGCGAAGCTGCGGGTAGTGACTCCCAACTCCGGCTTTTACAACCCTTCCACTAGCTTTCTGCTAGCGTAGGGAACCCGGGTTGAATTTCCTACTTCGGATCGAAGTCACTCACACGCGGTGAACAACACTCTCAACTCACAAAACGCGCAAAGAACACAGGTCCGCACGGAAGTACTCACTGAGAAACTTTCCAGTAACACACCATAACAGTCTATTTAATAGTTTGAATTCTTAGGCACTTGTCATTCCCAGAAATACTAAAGGGGTTACCCTGAAGGCACCTGATGCAGCATAACCTGAATTTACAACCAAGGCTTACACGAAGTAGCAAAACTTCACTTTGGCATTCAGGGGAAAAATCCCGAAGGAGTACAATCAGGAACAAACACTCGAAGGTGTAAGAGCGAAACTATTCAAGTATCTAACTAGTCACTGGCTCTGAGCATCGGCAATCACCCGCAGGTGTAGATTCGAACTACTCAAGTCTCTAACCAATGTACTAGCTCTGAACATTCGGCCGAAGGCCTTCAGCTACGCAATGCGGACCGCCAAGGTGTAGCTCCTCGTGCGTGGTGACAGAACTAAGGACACAAACACGCAGAGAAAATGAGTTCTTGATCTGCACTTCCGAAACTGGAAAAAATCCCAAGGCAAGACGCCTTGAACTACTTTATACCTTCTAAGTCCTAACTAACACTACACTGCACTACGCTACGCGCCTGCACGGAACCACGCTACACTACACTCCGCAGAACCTGTGCTTCGCCTCCTGCGCGACGGACTGCCGCGCACTAACTCCCTACCCTGCCAGTCCTCAGCTCGACTGCGTAGTCCCAATCGTCGCAACACCGCGGAAACCTCCGTCTTGTAAGACCGGGTGTTGCACATATGTACTAAGTCTTAGAAGTGGTCAAGGGAATAAGGATGATTAGCCAAGGCATAGCTAAGACTAGCTAGTTATGACTAAACTAGTTAGTTATAACTAAGTTTATCTAGTCATGACTAAGTTTAGCTACAATGTCTATAGTTGGCGGAGTAATTAGCGGAGTTCTAGAAGAATGGAGTGAGCACTTCTATTTTGTCTTTTACAAGGAGTGAGCACTTCTATTTTGTCTTATACAAAAGTTCTAGATTCCAAGGGATTAGATATTTGACTAGAAGCTTGGATTTGATTGGTTTGACTAAATGTATGAAAGATGATTGGCTAGACTAAGTCTAATGTTGACTTAGTGGCTAGGAAGCTTGTAGAAGTTTAAAAGCTTCCAATGGCATGTCGCCACCTCAACCTTGGATTCCGGAAGCTTCTAGAAGGTTTAGGTAGGCCAATGGCATGTTGCCACGTAGAGAAGGTTAGTCAAACTTACCTAGGTAAAAGTAAGTTAGGAGAAATTACCACATGTTACTATGGTAACTTCTCAAGTAGTATAAATAGAGAGGTAGAGTAGCACCTCTCAAGCAAGTTTGGAGAGTCATGTGTGAGGACTTGTTTCAGTAATGAAGGAGTGAAGTTTTTGAGTATCTTGGAGTATCGACGTGTGTTTGCATTTATGTGAAGAGGGTGATGTGAGGAGAGTTGTGTGTGAGTTGGAGTGATACATGAGAGTTTGTAAGAGAAGGTGTTTGGGACATGAGTGAGAGTATGAATCTTAGTCTTCTAGAACCATGATGCGCTACCACAAAGCCATCAGAGGTAAACCTGAGTGAGAGTCAGCCCGGAGGTTGCATTTTTGGTTCCGTTGCCGGGACCTCAATCTAGAAGGCGGAATGTTTAGGATTCGATTTCTAGCTCGAGAGAAAGTATCCATGAGGGATCACTTGGTGTTAACATTGGGGAATGAAAGAGCGGAGAGTGTGCTTGAGAGCGAAATTCCCTTTGTTTATCCCATAGTCTCATATGATAGCCTAGAAGTGATTTTGTATGTTTTGTTCACGTAAACATGTCTTTTTGAGAGAAAAGTGATTTTAGACACCGAAGAAGTATTTTTGAAGTTTTTCTTCAAAGTTTTTATTGATTTTAGATTGGAAGATAGAGAACGTTTACGTTTTTGTTTTAGGTCTAGAGCATGTGTAAACAAAAAGATATGAGAGTTAGAAGTTGAGGGGTTTTCACGGGTATCAAAAGTCTGCTCTCTGGAAAGTTTGTACAGAGTTGATTACTTTTTCTGTATTTCAATTTAGGCTTTGAAACTTCGTACGAGTGTGTATTAGAAGATAAGCTACGTTTGAGTCAAAATTTCACTGAGAGATCACGTCTAGAGACAAAGTTATTATGATTTGAAGTTGAGGGGGTACAAAAGCAAGATAACAAAGCAAAAGTTTTTGATTTCTTCATTCACAGTTTTCGTCAAGTAGATAGCGTTTCTGGGAGAGGTCTTTTGAGTGGTTTCTGTCTTATGGGAAAATGAGTGAACAAGAAGGTTGGAAGATTAGGTTATCCAAAGTACCTCAAGGCTTGGATGTTATAGTGTCTTTAGACTCCAATACAAGAGAATTCAAGGTAGAGTTTGAAGAAAGAGTAGTGAGTCAATCTCCAAGAGTCAAACGTGAAACTTGTTTTTATTGTGGAGAGGAGGGCCATAAGGTTGTCAATTGTTCCCTACGGAACAAAGATAGAAGATTGAGGAGCAAGAGGAACTTGGGAGATTTGAAACTTCACTTGGGACCATCATCGCCACATGAATCCCAAAGCGCGACCTTCTGTGACAATTGCGGAGTGATTGGGCTACCAGCGGGACACGAATGCAGCGGAGTGAAGGCACTTCTGGAATCACTTGTGGAAGGGTTTGACGGCAAGCTAAGTGCTGAAACAGAGAAAGTGACCTCAGCGGGTTCAAGCTCCAACTGAAGATGGAGATCATCATTCGAATGATGGAGAAGATGATGATGAGGGTAAGACTCATCGTATGCCTAGGAGAGGAGAGAGCTTTGGCTATCTTGGAACAACCAATTCCTTTTGTGTTTCCTTTGATGAATTACTCAAGGATGGAGTTAGTGTTGTTTATATTGTATTAGGAAGCCCCATATAAATTTCCAATAAAAATAAAAATAAAAAAAAATTAGTTGGAAATGGGGAAGCTTCCGGTATTTTATGGGAGGGAGAATGAGGATGTAGAAGCTTTTGTTAGGGACTTCAAGAGGGCTTGCATAGGAAACAATGAGAGGAAGAAGGACGAGTGGGCTATGCTTTTGCCGGATTTCTTGGAGGATTCTGCTCTCAAGTGGTACAAGGAGTACAAGAGGGAGCATTCGGAGGACGACACGTGGGAGACATTAACGGAGAACCTGATCGAAAACTTTCTTCCCAGTGAAAGTTATGAAAAGTTGATGTGTGAGGTCACCTTCTTGAAACAAGGAGAGAACGAGAAGGTGAGGACCTATGTGGAGAGAACCGAGAAGTTGGAATCTAGATTCCACGTGGTGTTGAGGAAGGGCGGAGACGAAGTGGATGCTACAATGGTGGGGATAAGGGCGATGCTCATGAAGAACTTCGTTGGAGGTTTGAGACCTGAGATTCGAAGTAAGGTGAGATACGAGAAGCCCTCTTCTAAGGCTGAAGCCATTCGAATTGCTATTAGAATGGAGGAGAGCTTAGAAGATGATGATTCTAGCTTGGTGGCTAGAGAAGTAGCTCCACCAGTTGTAGGAAGGTCCATTGTTTCAAACCCTTCTACTTCATCCACGATAGCGAATCCTAGTGTGGATTTTCAAAATGAATTGAAATCTATCACGGAGACTCTAGCAGATCTCAAGATCAATGTAGTACAGTTGTGGGAGAAGAGGAATCAGAACGTAGGAGGAGGCTCTAGGGGGTATGGAAATTATCCTCCAAGAGGAAATCCACCTTCAGGAAACTTTGCGGTTTCTTGCTTTTCTTGTGGAGGTCCTCATTTCCAGAGGAATTGTCCTAACCCTCGACAACATGATGGAGTTCGGCACAACAACAATGCACCGGCCACGCAACAAGCCAAGGATAAGGGAGTAGCATCCATTGATGTATTTCCTCATCAATGCACTTTTGAGAAAGGGGAGAGCTCAAAATCGAAAGTGGATATCCTTGCTCATGAGAAGAAGCGTGCCCGATTTGCGGACGAGTCGATTTTCATGGAGGACACGCCAAGTTGAAGTACACGGTCAAGTGGAGTGAGTCAACCAAGAGTACCAAGGAAGAAGTTGGGCATGGATGACTTTTCCATTTCATCTTCTCAAGCTAAGTATGACGTGGTGGAGGATGTAGGAAATCAGAAGGCCAATATAACAGTTGGTCAGCTGATTGCCTTGAATCCAGCCATTCGGAAGGAGTTAAGAGGAGGTCTTATCTCCACAAGGACCAAGAAGCGGAAATCTAAGGGGAAGGCTCACATGACCAATGTGGGAGTTGGGGTGGTGGATGCGGCTGCTTCGGAGGTATGTACACATGCTTCAAAGATCGAAGTGAGGATCAATGGACATGATGTATCAGATGTGTTGGTTGATGGTGGATCGGCTGTGAATGCCATGTCTGAGAGGTTGATGCAGAAGTTGGGTATGCAACCTTCTAGACCTTCTAGCATAATTGTTGGTATGGCCAACAAACAGAAGGTAAGACCACTGGGGGTGGTAGACAAAGTTGTGGTTAGTGTGAGGGGAGTGCAAACTTTGCTTTCCTTCCAAATTCTCAAGGAAGCTAGCTACGACTTGCTGTTGGGACGTCCTTGGTTGAGGGCGGTAAGGACTACGGACCGATGGCACAAGGGCTATTTGAGGATAGGCCCAAAGAACCATCGAGTTAAGGTTCCTTTGACGAGAGGAGGGGAATCCACCACTGACTCAGATAGACCAACTGACGAGTATTGGGAATCTGAGAGTGAAGAGAGTGGTAGCTTTTCAGAAGTTGACACAGACATCTCAACTTCTGATCAAGAAACATCATCAGAGTACTCTTCTGATGATAATGTTCAAGTACAAGTCATTGCTGCCATGGAGTTGTTGCCTAGGCCTAGAGTGAAGAAAGATCCTGACAAAGTGGAGATGAGCGAAGAGGAGGTGTGTCGACGACTGTCCACTCTCAGGTTTGGTCCCAAGGTTACCAAGGAGGAAAAGGCAAAGTTTCTGGATATATTTCGCAAATATATTCATGTTTTTGCCTTTAGTTACAAGGATCTTAAGCATGTGACGTTGGAGACTCATCGCATCGAGTTGGAGGAGAAAGCTCGTCCTATTCGGCAAAAGCAACGCCGAATAAATCCACCTACGGCTCTTGTGGTGAAGGAGGAGATCGACAAGCTCAAGGAGGCTGGCTTCATCTACGAGGTAGAAAATTCTGAATGGGTGTCTCCAATTGTGATAGTGAAGAAGAAGAATGGTAAGCTACGAGTGTGCGTAGATTACAAAAAGTTGAATGCTGTCACAAAGAAAGACTACTATCCCTTGCCTTTCATAGATGAGATTCTAGAGGAGGTTGCTGGTCATGAGTGGTATAGTTTTGGAGATGGTTATAGTGGCTATAACCAAATCCAAATTGCCTTAGAAGACCAACTCAAAACAACTTTTACCACTCCATGGGGAACCTTCGCTTTTAGAGTGATGCCGTTTGGTCTATGTAATGCTCCTGCCACTTTTCAAAGGTTCATGAATAGAGTGTTTGAACCTTTCATTGGAAAGTTTGTAAGGGATTTCATAGATGATTTTTGTGTTTACGGGAGGAAAGCGGATCATTTTGATCATTTGATCAAAATACTTCAACGGCTGGAGGAAGCTAAGGCTTCACTCAATCCAGAAAAATGCATTTTTGGATGTGAGGAAGGCCTATTGTTGGGGCATATCATCTCCAAGAATGGTATAGCGGTGGACCCAGAGAAGGTGACACGGATCATGGAGTTACCTTTTCCGGCGACTTTAACCAAGTTGAGGCAATTCCTTGGTATGGTGGGGTACTATCGACGGTTCATCTTGTCCTTCTCCAACAAAGCTCATGCCTTGACGAATTACATGAAGAAGGGAGTGGAGTACGAACTCATTTTCAAGGATGAAGCTGCAAAGAAGGCGTTCGAAGTTCTCAAGAAGGCGTTGGTGACGGCTCCAATTTTGGCGAAACCGGATTGGGGTAAACCTTTCATTCTCTACACATATGCATCAAATATTGCTGTAGGATGCACCTTGAGTCAATTAGATGATGAAAAGCATGATCATCCAATTGCCTATGCTAGTAGACAAATGGTTCAAGCGGAGAAGAATTACTCAGTGACAGAGAGAGAGGCCTTAGCTGTAATCTTCTCACTTAAGAAGTTTCGACATTATTTGTTGGGTGGGAGATTCACTATAGTGACTGATCATAAGGCTTTGAAATACATTTTCAACAAGCCTAATGCTGAAGGGAGGATAGCTAGATGGAAGCTACTACTAGCAGAGTTTGATTATACCATTGAGGATAGACCTGGAAAGAAGCATGCTAATGCGGATTTGATGTCGAGAGCATATGATGATGGAGGAGATCAGTCAGTAGATGACACCTTTCCGGATGAGGACTTGCTAGTCATGGACACGGTGACAACAGTACCGGAGGAGTACAAGGAAATTTGGGATTTCATCTCTAGAGGAGAGTTTCCTCAAGGAATGCATCAAAGGGAGAAAAATGCATTAGTGAAGAGATGTCAACCTTATATGATCATGGAGAATGTACTTTTTCATCAAGGAGCTGACGGACTTCTACGAAGGGCGGTTGGGAGAGGAGAGGCACTACAACTCATGAAGGAGTTTCATGATGGTGCAGTATGTGGAGGACATTTTGCGGGGAAGGTAACTGCCTTCAAAATTCTTGATGCTGGTTATCATTGGAAGGGTATTTTTAAGGATTGTGTGGAATATTGCAAAAGTTGTGATGTGTGTCAAGCTTTTGCTAAAAAGTCCATGAAAACCCCTCCTATGATTTCTGTACCAGTGTTAGGTCCTTTTGAAAAGTGGGGAATAGATTTTGTAGGTCCTTTGAATCTTACTCCTCGAGGGAATAAGTTCATTGTGATAGCTACAGATTATCTTACGAAGTGGGTAGAGGCAAGACCACTTAAATCTACTAATGAGAAGGAGGTTGGTAGATTTTTATATGAGAGAATCATTACTCGATTTGGTTGTCCATTGGAGTTAGTATCAGATAGAGGAGGAGAATTTGTGGGAAGTATGATTCAAGCCACGTTGGAGCACTTTTCCATCAAGGCTCGAGTAACCACTTCCTACAAACCTAACGCTAACGGGTTGGCGGAGCGGACCAACTACACTTTGTGTATGATGTTGGCCAAGGATGCAGACATGGACGGGAGTAAACACAATTGGGACAAGAGGCTCCATGCTATCTTATGGGAGTATCGCACAACATGGAAGACATCTACCGGATACTCACCTTTTCGGATGGTGTATGGAGTTGAGTCAAAACTTCCCATACAGTTTGACTTGACAACATTCACAACAATCCAGCAAAGGTTGAAGAAATCAAATGGAGCAGAAGCCATCAAGTCTCGCCAACAACAATTGATGGAGTTGGAGGAAGCTCGAGCATTAGCCATGGTACGAGTGGAGCGGGCTCAACAGTTGCAGAAGAAGTATCACGACAAACGAAGTGGAAACCAGAACTTGAAGCCGTTCAAGGAAGGTGATTGGGTGATGCTCTTTGATGCAATTAGATACAAGAGAGCTAGGAAAAAGTTTCTTCCTAAGTATTTTGGACCTTTCATAGTTGAGAAGGTGTGGGGAAATTTCACTTATGACATCAAGGAGTTAGGAGGACGTCACTTCGATCGAGTCAACCACGACAAGTTGAAGTTATTCCATCGAAGATCAGATTCTTTCACTCCGAGGGCGTAGTGAAATCTTGGTCCGGGGGTAAATGTAAGACCGGGTGTTGCACATATGTACTAAGTCTTAGAAGTGGTCAAGGGAATAAGGATGATTAGCCAAGGCATAGCTAAGACTAGCTAGTTATGACTAAACTAGTTAGTTATAACTAAGTTTATCTAGTCATGACTAAGTTTAGCTACAATGTCTATAGTTGGCGGAGTAATTAGCGGAGTTCTAGAAGAATGGAGTGAGCACTTCTATTTTGTCTTTTACAAGGAGTGAGCACTTCTATTTTGTCTTATACAAAAGTTCTAGATTCCAAGGGATTAGATATTTGACTAGAAGCTTGGATTTGATTGGTTTGACTAAATGTATGAAAGATGATTGGCTAGACTAAGTCTAATGTTGACTTAGTGGCTAGGAAGCTTGTAGAAGTTTAAAAGCTTCCAATGGCATGTCGCCACCTCAACCTTGGATTCCGGAAGCTTCTAGAAGGTTTAGGTAGGCCAATGGCATGTTGCCACGTAGAGAAGGTTAGTCAAACTTACCTAGGTAAAAGTAAGTTAGGAGAAATTACCACATGTTACTATGGTAACTTCTCAAGTAGTATAAATAGAGAGGTAGAGTAGCACCTCTCAAGCAAGTTTGGAGAGTCATGTGTGAGGACTTGTTTCAGTAATGAAGGAGTGAAGTTTTTGAGTATCTTGGAGTATCGACGTGTGTTTGCATTTATGTGAAGAGGGTGATGTGAGGAGAGTTGTGTGTGAGTTGGAGTGATACATGAGAGTTTGTAAGAGAAGGTGTTTGGGACATGAGTGAGAGTATGAATCTTAGTCTTCTAGAACCATGATGCGCTACCACAAAGCCATCAGAGGTAAACCTGAGTGAGAGTCAGCCCGGAGGTTGCATTTTTGGTTCCGTTGCCGGGACCTCAATCTAGAAGGCGGAATGTTTAGGATTCGATTTCTAGCTCGAGAGAAAGTATCCATGAGGGATCACTTGGTGTTAACATTGGGGAATGAAAGAGCGGAGAGTGTGCTTGAGAGCGAAATTCCCTTTGTTTATCCCATAGTCTCATATGATAGCCTAGAAGTGATTTTGTATGTTTTGTTCACGTAAACATGTCTTTTTGAGAGAAAAGTGATTTTAGACACCGAAGAAGTATTTTTGAAGTTTTTCTTCAAAGTTTTTATTGATTTTAGATTGGAAGATAGAGAACGTTTACGTTTTTGTTTTAGGTCTAGAGCATGTGTAAACAAAAAGATATGAGAGTTAGAAGTTGAGGGGTTTTCACGGGTATCAAAAGTCTGCTCTCTGGAAAGTTTGTACAGAGTTGATTACTTTTTCTGTATTTCAATTTAGGCTTTGAAACTTCGTACGAGTGTGTATTAGAAGATAAGCTACGTTTGAGTCAAAATTTCACTGAGAGATCACGTCTAGAGACAAAGTTATTATGATTTGAAGTTGAGGGGGTACAAAAGCAAGATAACAAAGCAAAAGTTTTTGATTTCTTCATTCACAGTTTTCGTCAAGTAGATAGCGTTTCTGGGAGAGGTCTTTTGAGTGGTTTCTGTCTTATGGGAAAATGAGTGAACAAGAAGGTTGGAAGATTAGGTTATCCAAAGTACCTCAAGGCTTGGATGTTATAGTGTCTTTAGACTCCAATACAAGAGAATTCAAGGTAGAGTTTGAAGAAAGAGTAGTGAGTCAATCTCCAAGAGTCAAACGTGAAACTTGTTTTTATTGTGGAGAGGAGGGCCATAAGGTTGTCAATTGTTCCCTACGGAACAAAGATAGAAGATTGAGGAGCAAGAGGAACTTGGGAGATTTGAAACTTCACTTGGGACCATCATCGCCACATGAATCCCAAAGCGCGACCTTCTGTGACAATTGCGGAGTGATTGGGCTACCAGCGGGACACGAATGCAGCGGAGTGAAGGCACTTCTGGAATCACTTGTGGAAGGGTTTGACGGCAAGCTAAGTGCTGAAACAGAGAAAGTGACCTCAGCGGGTTCAAGCTCCAACTGAAGATGGAGATCATCATTCGAATGATGGAGAAGATGATGATGAGGGTAAGACTCATCGTATGCCTAGGAGAGGAGAGAGCTTTGGCTATCTTGGAACAACCAATTCCTTTTGTGTTTCCTTTGATGAATTACTCAAGGATGGAGTTAGTGTTGTTTATATTGTATTAGGAAGCCCCATATAAATTTCCAATAAAAATAAAAATAAAAAAAAATTAGTTGGAAATGGGGAAGCTTCCGGTATTTTATGGGAGGGAGAATGAGGATGTAGAAGCTTTTGTTAGGGACTTCAAGAGGGCTTGCATAGGAAACAATGAGAGGAAGAAGGACGAGTGGGCTATGCTTTTGCCGGATTTCTTGGAGGATTCTGCTCTCAAGTGGTACAAGGAGTACAAGAGGGAGCATTCGGAGGACGACACGTGGGAGACATTAACGGAGAACCTGATCGAAAACTTTCTTCCCAGTGAAAGTTATGAAAAGTTGATGTGTGAGGTCACCTTCTTGAAACAAGGAGAGAACGAGAAGGTGAGGACCTATGTGGAGAGAACCGAGAAGTTGGAATCTAGATTCCACGTGGTGTTGAGGAAGGGCGGAGACGAAGTGGATGCTACAATGGTGGGGATAAGGGCGATGCTCATGAAGAACTTCGTTGGAGGTTTGAGACCTGAGATTCGAAGTAAGGTGAGATACGAGAAGCCCTCTTCTAAGGCTGAAGCCATTCGAATTGCTATTAGAATGGAGGAGAGCTTAGAAGATGATGATTCTAGCTTGGTGGCTAGAGAAGTAGCTCCACCAGTTGTAGGAAGGTCCATTGTTTCAAACCCTTCTACTTCATCCACGATAGCGAATCCTAGTGTGGATTTTCAAAATGAATTGAAATCTATCACGGAGACTCTAGCAGATCTCAAGATCAATGTAGTACAGTTGTGGGAGAAGAGGAATCAGAACGTAGGAGGAGGCTCTAGGGGGTATGGAAATTATCCTCCAAGAGGAAATCCACCTTCAGGAAACTTTGCGGTTTCTTGCTTTTCTTGTGGAGGTCCTCATTTCCAGAGGAATTGTCCTAACCCTCGACAACATGATGGAGTTCGGCACAACAACAATGCACCGGCCACGCAACAAGCCAAGGATAAGGGAGTAGCATCCATTGATGTATTTCCTCATCAATGCACTTTTGAGAAAGGGGAGAGCTCAAAATCGAAAGTGGATATCCTTGCTCATGAGAAGAAGCGTGCCCGATTTGCGGACGAGTCGATTTTCATGGAGGACACGCCAAGTTGAAGTACACGGTCAAGTGGAGTGAGTCAACCAAGAGTACCAAGGAAGAAGTTGGGCATGGATGACTTTTCCATTTCATCTTCTCAAGCTAAGTATGACGTGGTGGAGGATGTAGGAAATCAGAAGGCCAATATAACAGTTGGTCAGCTGATTGCCTTGAATCCAGCCATTCGGAAGGAGTTAAGAGGAGGTCTTATCTCCACAAGGACCAAGAAGCGGAAATCTAAGGGGAAGGCTCACATGACCAATGTGGGAGTTGGGGTGGTGGATGCGGCTGCTTCGGAGGTATGTACACATGCTTCAAAGATCGAAGTGAGGATCAATGGACATGATGTATCAGATGTGTTGGTTGATGGTGGATCGGCTGTGAATGCCATGTCTGAGAGGTTGATGCAGAAGTTGGGTATGCAACCTTCTAGACCTTCTAGCATAATTGTTGGTATGGCCAACAAACAGAAGGTAAGACCACTGGGGGTGGTAGACAAAGTTGTGGTTAGTGTGAGGGGAGTGCAAACTTTGCTTTCCTTCCAAATTCTCAAGGAAGCTAGCTACGACTTGCTGTTGGGACGTCCTTGGTTGAGGGCGGTAAGGACTACGGACCGATGGCACAAGGGCTATTTGAGGATAGGCCCAAAGAACCATCGAGTTAAGGTTCCTTTGACGAGAGGAGGGGAATCCACCACTGACTCAGATAGACCAACTGACGAGTATTGGGAATCTGAGAGTGAAGAGAGTGGTAGCTTTTCAGAAGTTGACACAGACATCTCAACTTCTGATCAAGAAACATCATCAGAGTACTCTTCTGATGATAATGTTCAAGTACAAGTCATTGCTGCCATGGAGTTGTTGCCTAGGCCTAGAGTGAAGAAAGATCCTGACAAAGTGGAGATGAGCGAAGAGGAGGTGTGTCGACGACTGTCCACTCTCAGGTTTGGTCCCAAGGTTACCAAGGAGGAAAAGGCAAAGTTTCTGGATATATTTCGCAAATATATTCATGTTTTTGCCTTTAGTTACAAGGATCTTAAGCATGTGACGTTGGAGACTCATCGCATCGAGTTGGAGGAGAAAGCTCGTCCTATTCGGCAAAAGCAACGCCGAATAAATCCACCTACGGCTCTTGTGGTGAAGGAGGAGATCGACAAGCTCAAGGAGGCTGGCTTCATCTACGAGGTAGAAAATTCTGAATGGGTGTCTCCAATTGTGATAGTGAAGAAGAAGAATGGTAAGCTACGAGTGTGCGTAGATTACAAAAAGTTGAATGCTGTCACAAAGAAAGACTACTATCCCTTGCCTTTCATAGATGAGATTCTAGAGGAGGTTGCTGGTCATGAGTGGTATAGTTTTGGAGATGGTTATAGTGGCTATAACCAAATCCAAATTGCCTTAGAAGACCAACTCAAAACAACTTTTACCACTCCATGGGGAACCTTCGCTTTTAGAGTGATGCCGTTTGGTCTATGTAATGCTCCTGCCACTTTTCAAAGGTTCATGAATAGAGTGTTTGAACCTTTCATTGGAAAGTTTGTAAGGGATTTCATAGATGATTTTTGTGTTTACGGGAGGAAAGCGGATCATTTTGATCATTTGATCAAAATACTTCAACGGCTGGAGGAAGCTAAGGCTTCACTCAATCCAGAAAAATGCATTTTTGGATGTGAGGAAGGCCTATTGTTGGGGCATATCATCTCCAAGAATGGTATAGCGGTGGACCCAGAGAAGGTGACACGGATCATGGAGTTACCTTTTCCGGCGACTTTAACCAAGTTGAGGCAATTCCTTGGTATGGTGGGGTACTATCGACGGTTCATCTTGTCCTTCTCCAACAAAGCTCATGCCTTGACGAATTACATGAAGAAGGGAGTGGAGTACGAACTCATTTTCAAGGATGAAGCTGCAAAGAAGGCGTTCGAAGTTCTCAAGAAGGCGTTGGTGACGGCTCCAATTTTGGCGAAACCGGATTGGGGTAAACCTTTCATTCTCTACACATATGCATCAAATATTGCTGTAGGATGCACCTTGAGTCAATTAGATGATGAAAAGCATGATCATCCAATTGCCTATGCTAGTAGACAAATGGTTCAAGCGGAGAAGAATTACTCAGTGACAGAGAGAGAGGCCTTAGCTGTAATCTTCTCACTTAAGAAGTTTCGACATTATTTGTTGGGTGGGAGATTCACTATAGTGACTGATCATAAGGCTTTGAAATACATTTTCAACAAGCCTAATGCTGAAGGGAGGATAGCTAGATGGAAGCTACTACTAGCAGAGTTTGATTATACCATTGAGGATAGACCTGGAAAGAAGCATGCTAATGCGGATTTGATGTCGAGAGCATATGATGATGGAGGAGATCAGTCAGTAGATGACACCTTTCCGGATGAGGACTTGCTAGTCATGGACACGGTGACAACAGTACCGGAGGAGTACAAGGAAATTTGGGATTTCATCTCTAGAGGAGAGTTTCCTCAAGGAATGCATCAAAGGGAGAAAAATGCATTAGTGAAGAGATGTCAACCTTATATGATCATGGAGAATGTACTTTTTCATCAAGGAGCTGACGGACTTCTACGAAGGGCGGTTGGGAGAGGAGAGGCACTACAACTCATGAAGGAGTTTCATGATGGTGCAGTATGTGGAGGACATTTTGCGGGGAAGGTAACTGCCTTCAAAATTCTTGATGCTGGTTATCATTGGAAGGGTATTTTTAAGGATTGTGTGGAATATTGCAAAAGTTGTGATGTGTGTCAAGCTTTTGCTAAAAAGTCCATGAAAACCCCTCCTATGATTTCTGTACCAGTGTTAGGTCCTTTTGAAAAGTGGGGAATAGATTTTGTAGGTCCTTTGAATCTTACTCCTCGAGGGAATAAGTTCATTGTGATAGCTACAGATTATCTTACGAAGTGGGTAGAGGCAAGACCACTTAAATCTACTAATGAGAAGGAGGTTGGTAGATTTTTATATGAGAGAATCATTACTCGATTTGGTTGTCCATTGGAGTTAGTATCAGATAGAGGAGGAGAATTTGTGGGAAGTATGATTCAAGCCACGTTGGAGCACTTTTCCATCAAGGCTCGAGTAACCACTTCCTACAAACCTAACGCTAACGGGTTGGCGGAGCGGACCAACTACACTTTGTGTATGATGTTGGCCAAGGATGCAGACATGGACGGGAGTAAACACAATTGGGACAAGAGGCTCCATGCTATCTTATGGGAGTATCGCACAACATGGAAGACATCTACCGGATACTCACCTTTTCGGATGGTGTATGGAGTTGAGTCAAAACTTCCCATACAGTTTGACTTGACAACATTCACAACAATCCAGCAAAGGTTGAAGAAATCAAATGGAGCAGAAGCCATCAAGTCTCGCCAACAACAATTGATGGAGTTGGAGGAAGCTCGAGCATTAGCCATGGTACGAGTGGAGCGGGCTCAACAGTTGCAGAAGAAGTATCACGACAAACGAAGTGGAAACCAGAACTTGAAGCCGTTCAAGGAAGGTGATTGGGTGATGCTCTTTGATGCAATTAGATACAAGAGAGCTAGGAAAAAGTTTCTTCCTAAGTATTTTGGACCTTTCATAGTTGAGAAGGTGTGGGGAAATTTCACTTATGACATCAAGGAGTTAGGAGGACGTCACTTCGATCGAGTCAACCACGACAAGTTGAAGTTATTCCATCGAAGATCAGATTCTTTCACTCCGAGGGCGTAGTGAAATCTTGGTCCGGGGGTAAATGTAAGACCGGGTGTTGCACATATGTACTAAGTCTTAGAAGTGGTCAAGGGAATAAGGATGATTAGCCAAGGCATAGCTAAGACTAGCTAGTTATGACTAAACTAGTTAGTTATAACTAAGTTTATCTAGTCATGACTAAGTTTAGCTACAATGTCTATAGTTGGCGGAGTAATTAGCGGAGTTCTAGAAGAATGGAGTGAGCACTTCTATTTTGTCTTTTACAAGGAGTGAGCACTTCTATTTTGTCTTATACAAAAGTTCTAGATTCCAAGGGATTAGATATTTGACTAGAAGCTTGGATTTGATTGGTTTGACTAAATGTATGAAAGATGATTGGCTAGACTAAGTCTAATGTTGACTTAGTGGCTAGGAAGCTTGTAGAAGTTTAAAAGCTTCCAATGGCATGTCGCCACCTCAACCTTGGATTCCGGAAGCTTCTAGAAGGTTTAGGTAGGCCAATGGCATGTTGCCACGTAGAGAAGGTTAGTCAAACTTACCTAGGTAAAAGTAAGTTAGGAGAAATTACCACATGTTACTATGGTAACTTCTCAAGTAGTATAAATAGAGAGGTAGAGTAGCACCTCTCAAGCAAGTTTGGAGAGTCATGTGTGAGGACTTGTTTCAGTAATGAAGGAGTGAAGTTTTTGAGTATCTTGGAGTATCGACGTGTGTTTGCATTTATGTGAAGAGGGTGATGTGAGGAGAGTTGTGTGTGAGTTGGAGTGATACATGAGAGTTTGTAAGAGAAGGTGTTTGGGACATGAGTGAGAGTATGAATCTTAGTCTTCTAGAACCATGATGCGCTACCACAAAGCCATCAGAGGTAAACCTGAGTGAGAGTCAGCCCGGAGGTTGCAGTCTCAAGGGTGGCCATGGTGTCCCGTGACTTCGACAGAAAAGAATGCAGCTTCTTCGCCACTCGCCGCCGACTCCGACTGTCACCTGTCAACAACCCGGCTGCACGAAGCTCCAACTCACGCAGTGTGAGTTTCTCCTGCGCCGCCACTTCCCAGTGGGCGTAGCCCTTGAGACAGTGGGCGACTCTCCTCGCCATCTCCTCCTTCGTGCGATCTGCCTCCCTTCGGCGATCGTCTTCAACCACAACCAACTGCAATTTGGCCTCCGCACGTTGTGCTCTCAATTTCCCGCACTCGGACTGCAGCCTGCGGATTAATTCCTCATCCGCCTGTCGTGCGAGCTGACACTGCTCTAACAACCGCGTCTGTCGCACGAGCTCCTCTGACAAAATTCGATTCTGAGCCTGCTCAGAATCCAGCGCCTCTATGAGCTTCGCCTGCTCCTTGGCGAACTCTTCCAGCCTCTCATCCTTCACCCTGTCGAAGTGTTTGTACACCTTCTTATTGAGGTTGTACTGACTCCACAGGCACTCATGCTTCTCCCGCAGAGCCTTAAGTTCCTGGTCCACACGGGCCAGCAACTTGCTGGTGTGGACTTTAGTGCGAGTTCGCCTGCGCACTAACTCGACGTAGGACCCAGGCTGGCGAGGGTCCGCGTACTTCTCCATCTTGCGATCCAAATACCTCAGCAGAGGTACTACCTACTCGCAAAGCGCCGCCGTCGGCGCACCTACCAATTCCTCCTCCTCCTCTTCGGTGGATCCCGATCCCGACATTGATTCCGTGATCCTCCTTCTTCGTCATCCTCCGAATTGAGGATTTCGGTCGCCATTGAATGCGTCGGCGACTGGCCTGGGCGGGGCTGCGAGATGTCCGCGTGCTCTGCCGCCGCTGGCGCTCCTGCAGCCTCGCTGCTCCCTGCTAAAATGTCCAAGGCGGTGGATGAATGCGGCCGTGCCAAATTCCCACCGTCCGCCTGTCGTGCCGCGATTGTAACCTCTTCGCCTTCGGCGTCTACCGCCAAAGGCGGTTGAGCCGAAGACGGCCCGCCCGATGTCCCTTGGCCCGAAGGCCCTTCCGCTGAAGGCGCACCTTCCGGCGGATTTCACGCCGAAGGCGCGGCTTCCGCCGGCTCTTTGGTTGTAACCCGGTGGCCCGAAGGCCCTAGCGCCGAAGGCGCATATCCCGGCGATTTCTCCGCCGGATGGCCTTGTCCCGAAGGCTCTTGAGCCGAAGGCGGGTCTTCCGCCGGCTCCTTCCCCTTTCTGCGTTGCACCGGGGGTGAGTCCTGCCTTTGCGTAGGCACCCGCCTATGCGTAGGCGAACTTTCCCTGCCTATGCGTAGGCACAAGTCTACGTCCGCAAGGGGTCGCCTATCCACAGGGAGTCGCCTATGCGTAGGCGGCACACTCATCCGCGACGCACGTGGTAGCTCCTGACCCGAAGGTCGTCTCTCCTCCGCCGAAGGCGTAGGGTGGTCTACTGCCCCTTCGGCCGTCTGCGTAGTCCCATCCTTCTCCGGGGACGGACTTCCCTTCTCCATGGCGATCGTCGCCGTTTCCGCGCTGTTGGCCGGTAACAAAAGCCTGCGCGCCTTCTGCTTCGGCCGGCTGCATATCTCGTGTAGTGGCCGCTTCCGGGTGAGAGCAGCTGATTCTTGATGTGGCTCTTTCTCCGGTTCCTCTCTCCATCTTCGCTTCCGCGGCACTCGCGCTGCGGGTGTGTCTCTCCCCGCATCCTGTTGATCCGGTGGAGTGGAAGTTGGTGAGTCCTCCGCGTCGGTGTCTACTTCGTTATTCCGCACATACCTCCCGGGATAATCGACTGACAGTGGCGGAAATCGAGCACGCTCGGTCGCGGTTAAACAGTTTATCGACCGATAGAAGTTTATCAAGAAGGGGGAGAGGTGATTGAGAGTTCCTCCCCGCTCCTCAAACGCATGCTGTCGCATCACCCTATGTAGGATATGCGACTAGTGAACTGGAGCTCCAGCCAATGTGAGCTCCACGAAGTATACCTGCCACAACGTGATGTACGTAGTGCGGTGCGGCTGCAACAGTTGCAGCAGCGCCATCGCTACGGTCCTGCGGAAACGATCTTTGTAATCGCGGGTCATGTACCCGTTCTTGGAAGACCTCTCCCGCTTGAACAATTCCACAAATGAGGCTTCGTCCGCCTTCGTTACCTTGACGCTCTCACTGTCGAACAGGAGTTACTCGTCCTCACCTGCTGTAACACTAGGGTTTAGAGAGAAGTTCACTCGAAGATAGAAACGTAAACTCTGAAGATGAGAGATACCAACAATGGTTCTCCTCTCCTTTATATAGCTCTCACCAACAAGTACAAGGTGATAAGATCTAATTCCCACCATCCATCTCACTCCTTGTGGATGAATGACGTGGCGGATAACCCTAACAAGCACACGGATCGCTGACGTGGCGCACCCAACTAACACACTCAATCCTTACCTACAAGCACACGGATTGCTGACGTGGCACTGTCAACTAACACATCCACTCTAAACCTACCAAGTGCGCAGATCGCTGACGTGGCAGCTATGACTAGTGCACACTAAAGTATCTACATCAATATTCAGAGAAACCTCTACTTTAGTTCTAACTAACTAAAGATGGTTATAAACCTCCCTCCTTTTAAGATGCAACGTCCTTGTTGCACATACGTTCAAACTCCTGAACTATCAAAGATGCATGTGCTAAATTTTTAGCTGGTTCTCAAGTTGATTCATACGATGGATAGCCTTTCCATTGAATCAAATACTCTACTTTGGGATATTTATGACCTCGAATACGTTTCTTGAGTATCTTTTCTACCTCAAACTCCTCATGATCTGCTATCAAGGTTGGAAGAGGAGGTGGTGCTGGTTGGTTGGTGAATTGTTTTGGTCGTGGTACATGTTTTCGCAATCGTGACACATGAAATACTGGATGTATTTTCATATGTGACGGAAGTTCCAACTTGTATGACACTTCACCAACACGCTTCAAAACCAAAAATGGAGCAATGAACCTAGGATTTAACTTTGATGTTCCTACAAGAGACAAATTCGTTGTAGATAACCAAACATGATCTCCAACCTCAAAAATCACTTCTCTACGATGAGCATCGGCATGCTGCTTTTGCCGATTTTGAGCTATCACCAACTTCTCCTTGGCCTGATGTAGTCCTCGGTGAATATGCTCCACGAATTCGTTGACTGCTGCAACTTTGGTCGAAAACTCCTCTCCTTTGGGAAGTCTCATCAAACTTGAAGGAGTTATAGGTAGAGCTTCATACATAAGAAAAAATGGAGACACTTTTGTGGATGCATTAACAGAATTGTTATATGCAAATTCCACAAGTGGCAAAAGGTTGTTCCACTCTTCTTGCTCTTCTAATGTGATTGCTCGTAGCATATCCTCTATGGTTCTATTTGCCCTCTAAGTTTGTCCATCAGTTTGAGGGTGATAGGCCGTTGACATTGCTAGTTTTGTTTTGAAAAAACTAAACAAAGTTTTCCAAAATAAACTAGTGAAGTGAGTACCTCTATCCGTGATTAACACTTTGCTTAAGCCATGATTCACAAAAACTGCATCTAGATACAATTGAGCTAGTTGTGGAGCTGTTACTGTTTTTGTGGTTGGCCTCATGTGAATCATCTTGCTCAATTTGTCCACAAAAATCACCACTAAATCATGTCATAACGAAGTCCTTGGTAACTCACATACAACATCCATGGTGACATGTTCCCACAGCTGTTCGGGAATAGGAAGAGGTTGTAATAAACCCGTTGGTTTTTGATTACTTGCCTTGTTTTGTTGACAAGCAACACAACTTCAAACATAAAACTCCACATCCTCACGTATTTTGGGCCAATAGTACACTCGTTGTATACTCTCCACGCTTTTCTCCACTCCCACATGACCTGCAATGGCGGTATCATGACTTTCTGCCAAAATCATTGTGCGCAAATCGTGATCTTGTGTAATCCATATACGCTGATTGTAAAACGCCAAACCTCGAGATTTCTCTGCCTTTCCAGTTTGTAGTGCCCGAGTGATCTCTTCATCCTCCTTTGTGGCTTGTGACATCTTGCTCCATCAATCCGCCTGAATTTTCACTTCTGCAACATGATTCAAACAAGGCATGCGTGTGAGAGCATCTGCAAGTTGCTTCTTTCCCTCCACGTACACAATCTTCATGTTGAAGCGTTGACGCCACTCTGCCCATCAAATTTGTCGTTTGGACAGATTCTTCTGAGTTTCCAAATAAACCAAGGGTTTATGATCAGTCTCCACCACAAACTCCTTATCATCCAAATAATGCTTCCAATGTTTGGTTGCCAACACGATGGCTAACTCCTCCCGTTCTGTCGTGTGATAATTTTGTTCCGCCGCCACCAACTTTCGAGAATAGAAAGCAACTGGATGCCATCCATCCTCCCATTCTTGTTGAAGTATGCCAGCTACTGTTGTACCTGATGCGTGAGTGGCCAACTTGATAGAACGGTTAGGATCATACCACTTGAGAATATGTGCGTGTAACAAAGCATCTTTCAATACTTGAAAAGCTAACTCTTGAGCTGTTCCACATCTCCACTTTTAACCTTTCCCTAACATGGAAGTCAAGGCCTGAGCTAGTTGAGCAAAACCTTTCACAAATCTACGATAGAATCCAGTGAGCCTTGGAAAACTCTTCAATTGAGTTTGATCCTCAGGTGCTATCCATTTCTTAATGGCATCTACCTTCTCACTCATCACTTGGATTCATGTAGCTGTAACTCTATGACCCAAGTAATCTACTTCTGACTTGCCAAATTCACATTTTGAAGCTTTGGCATACAATTGATTGCCTTTTAAAACTTGAAGTACCTCTCGTAAATGACTTCTATGATCACTCAAAGTTTTGCTATACACCAATATATCATCTAGAAAAACAATGACAGATTTATCTAGATAAGGGCGAAAGATATCGTTCATCAATCCCATGAATGTAGCTGGTGCATTAGTGAAACCAAAAGGCATCACCAGATACTCAAAGTGTCCATACCTAGTACAAAAAGATGTCTTGTGAACATCTTCATCTGCAATTCGAATTTGATTGTAGTCGCTTCTCAAATCTAGCTTGGTGAAGTACTTCGCTCCTTGAAGTTGATCAAACAAATCATCCATACGAGGTAATGGATATTTGTTTTTCACCGTTTGCTGATTCAACCCGCGATAATTGATACATAGTCTCATGGATCCATCCTTCTTCACAAAGAGTACCAGAGCTCCATAAGGTGAAACACTTGGTTGAATGAATTCCTTGCTCAACATCTCCTCCACTTGAGCTTTGCATTCTTCCAATTCGTTTGGAGCCAAACGATATGGAGCTTTGCAAGTTGGTGTACTTCCAGGTATCACCTCAATCTTGTGATCTACTCGCCTCTTTGATGGTGATCTTGCAGGTAGATCATCTGGAAAAACATCTTTATACTCCATAAAAATGTCGTTCAAGGACTCCGGGATGTAAGGTTTGTCCGTGGACCCAATATCTCTTATAAGTCCAAGGAAACATACATCATCTCTAGAAATTGATGCTGTACTGCAACCTCCGGGCTGACTCTCACTCAGGTTTACCTCTGATGGCTTTGTGGTAGCGCATCATGGTTCTAGAAGACTAAGATTCATACTCTCACTCATGTCCCAAACACCTTCTCTTACAAACTCTCATGTATCACTCCAACTCACACACAAACTCTCCTCACATCACCCTCTTCACATAAATGCAAACACACGTCGATACTCCAAGATACTCAAAAACTTCACTCCTTCATTACTGAAACAAGTCCTCACACATGACTCTCCAAACTTGCTTGAGAGGTGCTACTCTACCTCTCTATTTATACTACTTGAGAAGTTACCATAGTAACATGTGGTAATTTCTCCTAACTTACTTTTACCTAGGTAAGTTTGACTAACCTTCTCTACGTGGCAACATGCCATTGGCCTACCTAAACCTTCTAGAAGCTTCCGGAATCCAAGGTTGAGGTGGCGACATGCCATTGGAAGCTTTTAAACTTCTACAAGCTTCCTAGCCACTAAGTCAACATTAGACTTAGTCTAGCCAATCATCTTTCATACATTTAGTCAAACCAATCAAATCCAAGCTTCTAGTCAAATATCTAATCACTTGGAATCTAGAACTTTTGTATAAGACAAAATAGAAGTGCTCACTCCTTGTAGAAGACAAAATAGAAGTGCTCACTCCATTCTTCTAGAATTCCGCTAATTATTCCGCCAACTATAGACATTGTAGCTAAACTTAGTCATGACTAGATAAACTTAGTTATAACTAACTAGTTTAGTCATAACTAGCTATGCCTTGGCTAATCATCTTTAATCACTTGACCACTTCTAAGACTTATTACATATGTGCAACATCCGGTCTTACATTTACCCCCGGACCAAGATTTCACTACGCCCTCGGAGTGAAAGAATCTGATCTTCGATGGAATAACTTCAACTTGTCGTGGTTGACTCGATCAAAGTGACGTCCTCCTAACTCCTTGATGTCATAAGTGAAATTTCCCCACACTTTCTCAACTATGAAAGGTCCAAAATACTTAGGAAGAAACTTTTTCCTAGCTCTCTTGTATCTAATTGCATCAAAGAGCATCACCCAATCACCTTCCTTGAACGGCTTCAAGTTCTGGTTTCCACTTCGTTTGTCGTGATACTTCTTCTGCAATTGTTGAGCCCGCTCCACTCGTACCATGGCTAGTGCTCGAGCTTCCTCCAACTCCATCAATTGTTGTTGGCGAGACTTGATGGCTTCTGCTCCATTTGATTTCTTCAACCTTTGCTGGATTGTTGTGAATGTTGTCAAGTCAAACTATATGGGAAGTTTTGACTCAACTCCATACACCATCCGAAAAGGTGAGTATCCAGTAGATGTCTTCCATGTTGTGCGATACTCCCATAAGATAGCATGGAGCCTCTTGTCCCAATTGTGTTTACTCCCGTCCATGTCTGCATCCTTGGCCAACATCATACACAAAGTGTAGTTGGTCCGCTCCGCCAACCCGTTAGCGTTAGGTTTGTAGGAAGTGGTCACTCGAGCCTTGATGGAGAAGTGCTCCAACATGGCTTGAATCATACTTCCCACAAATTCTCCTCCTCTATTTGATACTAACTCCAATGGACAACCAAATCGAGTAATGATTCTTTCATACAAAAATCTACCAACCTCCTTCTCATTAGTAGATTTAAGTGGTCTTGCCTCTACCCACTTCGTAAGATAATCTGTAGCTATAACAATGAACTGATTCCCTCGAGGAGTAAGATTCAAGGGACCTACAAAATCTATTCCCCACTTTTCAGAAGGACCTAACACTGGCACAGAAATCATAGGAGGGGTTTTCATGGACTTTTTAGCAAAAGCTTGACACACATCACAACTTTTGCAATATTCCACACAATCCTTAAAAATACCCTTCCAATGATAACCAGCATCAAGAATTTTGAAGGCAGTTACCTTCCCCGCAAAATGTCCTCCACATACTGCACCATCATGAAACTCCTTCATGAGTTGTAGTGCCTCCCCTCTCCCAACCGCCCTTCGTAGAAGTCCGTCAGCTCCTTGATGAAAAAGTACCTTCTCCATGATCATATAAGGTTGACATCTCTTCACTAATGCATTTTTCTCCCTTTGATGCATTCCTTGAGGAAACTCTCCTCTAGAGATGAAATCCCAAATTTCCTTGTACTCCTCCGGTATTGTTGTCACCGTGTCCATGACTAGCAAGTCCTCATCCGGAAAGGTGTCATCTACTGACTGATCTCCTCCATCATCATATGCTCTCGACATCAAGTCCGCATTAGCATGCTTCTTTCCAGGTCTATACTCAATGGTATAATCAAACTCTGCTAGTAGTAGCTTCCATCTAGCTATCCTCCCTTCAGCATTAGGCTTGTTGAAAATGTATTTCAAAGCCTTATGATCAGTCACTATAGTGAATCTCCCACCCAACAAATAATGTCGAAACTTCTTAAGTGAGAAGATTACAGCTAAGGCCTCTCTCTCTGTCACTGAGTAGTTCTTCTCCGCTTGAACCATTTGTCTACTAGCATAGGCAATTGGATGATCATGATTTTCATCATCTAATTGACTCAAGGTGCATCCTACAGCAATATTTGATGCATCTGTGTAGAGAATGAAAGGTTTACCCCAATCCGGTTTCGCCAAAATTGGAGACAAAACTTGGCTATGTGACCCATTCGTCCACATGCATAGCATTGGCAATTGTCACAAACTCCAGCTCCTCCTCGAACCATTCCATTATTTGCATAACCTTCTTGCAAATTTGGAACTCCTGGTCGCCTAATCTCACCTACAAATCTTGGTGGTGGTCCTCTTGTTGGTGCAAAACCTTCTCTACGTCGAAGGTTTCCCAACTCCATCGGTGTTGGACCAGATGGATCTCTAAAATTGCTCACTGGTTCACCGTGTGTGACACCAAAAGCACCTGAAATTCGTTGAGCAATTGCGATTGCTTCATTCACAGTAGATGGATTGCTTACCATCACCTCCTTTCGAATTCGATCTTTCAAGCCTCGTTTGAACACGTCCAACGCTTCAGCTCCACTCATATCCATGATAGATACTTGAAGATCACGAAATTCTTCAATGTACTCATGAATACCACCTTTCTGCTTCAGATCCCACAACTTCATTCTTGCAGTTTGAAGAGAATCCACCGCTTAAAAATTTTGCAGAAGTCCTTCCTGCATTCCACTCCACGAAATGGTAGCACCTCGTTCTGAAAGCATTCTCTCCCATGTTGTGTACCATGTGAGAGCCTTATCCGTAAGATAAGATCTCATGAACATTCCTGCAATATAATCAGAAACATGAAAATGGGATAAATGATTATTCATCCTCATAATCCATCCCTCTAACACTCCCATTGCTCTACTCCCTTTGTAAGCTTCCACCTTACAGGATATTCCCATTCGAAGCAAAAGATTTGCTTGATCTTCAATCTCTTGAAGACGTCTCCTATTTGCCTACGCTGCATCAATAGGAGTTGGTTCTGGCTGAACTTGGAAAGCTTGAACTTGAGGTTCAACTTCCATCTCTCCAACTCTCTCTCTCTCTACTTTCTCACTCTCTAATGCGAAGATTTTATCTTCCATGGCTTGCTGCTTGGTATGCCCATCTACTATGCCCATCTCCGCCATGATTGCATTGAGAACCTCACCCATATCAATTGATGTTCCCATGCTTTGTCACACTCCCTCTAATACAAAGTGAGTATAATCACTATGTGACCTCTCAACAAAGGAGTCACAAAAGGTGCAGGTGACTCTATCACAGCTCTATAGTACTCCTCTCCATAATTCCTCACAAGAAAATCTCTCCATATCCTCTTCTGTCTATCTACTGTTCTAATCTCTACATAAGTGCTGAATCGAACCGGGACAGGTGGTTCGCGATTCAAATCCATGAAACAATCAGTATAGAATGTATATAGTACAATCCCAAGTCTCTCCATAAGTACCTATTGGAAGAATCAGTGGCACTCTTGACTCCATCACTCTAGTCATAAAATCTGCACCCCAACAAGCCACAAGGTACATCCGAAAATGATGTTTCTCCATGCAACGAAGGTGAATATCGAATAGGTTAGGAATTGGCCAATGCGGTACTGGATTCCTGTCAATCCCGTCCATATCTGCAAAAACACAATTTCCCCCTTCCACCTCTCTCTACATGCAGATGAATGACCTCTGCCAGCCTCTATACACTCTCAAGACTACACTCCATCATCACTAATTTGCTATTCCATGAGGGGTAATCCACACTCAAGGAAAGAGCAAGGTCGCTCTGATACCATTGTAACACTAGGGTTTAGAGAGAAGTTCACTCGAAGATAGAAACGTAAACTCTGAAGATGAGAAATACCAACAATGGTTCTCCTCTCCCTTATATAGCTCTCACCAACAAGTACAAGGTGAAAAGATCTAATTCCCACCATCCATCTCACTCCTTGTGGATGAATGACGTGGCGGATAACCCTAACAAGCACACGGATCGCTGACGTGGCGCACCCAACTAACACACTCAATCCTTACCTACAAGCACACAGATTGCTGACGTGGCACTGTCAACTAACACATCCACTCTGAACCTACCAAGTGCGCGGATCGCTGACGTGGCAACTATGACTAGTGCACACTAAAGTATCTACATCAATATTCAGAGAAACCTCTACTTTAGTTCTAACTAACTAAAGATGGTTACACCTGCACACCTCCCCAATGCCTGTCCCCAATCGCGAACAGTCCATCGATCTACGTGCGGACGGAATCCGCGCGTAGGTTGTCGTTCCTCGTCCAGTCATTCGCGCACCATGTCTACGCACACGTAATTCCATCCCCACAGCAAGAATTTGAGTTTCCTTGCAATCAGCCGGTCTGCAACCTCCGGGCTGACTCTCACTCAGGTTTACCTCTGATGGCTTTGTGGTAGCGCATCATGGTTCTAGAAGACTAGGATTCATACTCTCACTCATGTCCCAAACACCTTCTCTCACAAACTCTCATGTATCACTCCAACTCACACGCAAACTCTCCTCTCATCACCCTCTTCACATAAACGCAAACACACGTCGATACTCCAAGATACTCAAAAACTTCACTCCTTCATTACTGAAACAAGTACTCACACATGACTCTCCAAACTTGCTTGAGAGGTGCTACTCTACCTCTCTATTTATACTACTTGAGAAGTTACCATAGTAACATGTGGTAATTTCTCCTAACTTACTTTTACCTAGGTAAGTTTGACTAACCTTCTCTACGTGGCAACATGCCATTGGCCTACCTAAACCTTCTAGAAGCTTCCGGAATCCAAGGTTGAGGTGGCGACATGCCATTGGAAGCTTTTAAACTTCTACAAGCTTCCTAGCCACTAAGTCAACATTAGACTTAGTCTAGCCAATCATCTTTCATACATTTAGTCAAACCAATCAATTCCAAGCTTCTAGTCAAATATCTAATCCCTTGGAATCTAGAACTTTTGTATAAGACAAAATAGAAGTGCTCACTCCTTGTAAAAGACAAAATAGAAGTGCTCACTCCATTCTTCTAGAACTCCGCTAATTACTCCGCCAACTATAGACATTGTAGCTAAACTTAGTCATGACTAGATAAACTTAGTTATAATTAACTAGTTTAGTCATAACTAGCTAGTCTTAGCTATGCCTTGGCTAATCATCCTTATTCCCTTGACCACTTCTAAGACTTAGTACATATGTGCAACACCCGGTCTTACAGGTCCTCAAAAGCACGCAATCCATTCTGCGGGAGCTTGAGTGGCACCATCCGTAGCTTCACCGATGTCGACATCGCGTTCTTGAAATTGGTTTGCTCAACTCTCTCTCTGCTAGGTCCGAGCCTCCTGCTCGCAGTTCTGTTTCCTCTGCAAACTCTAATCTCTCTCAATTCCAAATGTCGCGCACTCAATTCTCTCCCTGCCACCGAGTAACTCTCCGCGCGGTGGTGTCTGGAACGTCTCTAAGCTAGAAGGTGGAAGCGCGCAGCTCGCACAAGGAATTGAAATCGCAAATTCAAGAATGGGGTGTCCTCTGTTTGCTCGCAGGAGGTCATGGTTGGCTCTCGGTCGTGAAAGCCGAATCACTTGATGGCTGCGCCAGCTCCGAGGTATAACGGCCTTCTCTCTCACGCGCGGCTTCACGCTCCGCCGACGCGCCTTCACTCACACGCTCGAATTAGCAATTTGAACTCCGCCAGCGTACCACGCCGCGGCCATGGTCGCGCTGCGCCGAAGGCGGATTTCTCGCCGACGTGCTGCATTCCTCCGTACTTCAACTTGGCTAGTCCCGCTCCGCCGAAGGCGTTCGTCCGCGCATAGGACAAAAGCCGAACCCCCTTCAGCGTAGGCGGAATCCCCGGCGGAGTTTCCGCCGGCGCCGAACTTCATCCGCCTGTGCGTAGGCGCTCGCCTATGCGTAGGCGAAATCCGTCCGCACACAGGGCGTTCGTTCGCGCAGGTCCCTCGCTGTAGGCGCAGCGCCGAAGGCGTTGACTGCGGTCAACGGACTCCGTCCAGTCTGTCCATCTCTCTCGCCTCTCCGTCGGCGCTCCTGTCTCCGAAACCCTGACCGGCCGAAGGCGCACTCGTCCGTTCCGTCCGTACGGATTTTGCTACTCCGTTGGGTCCTCATCCAACTGTGATGCGCTGCCGCCGAAGGCGCCGTACAAGTTCCAACCCCGAAGGCGGATTTCTAGGGCCGAAGGCGGACTTGCCGCCGACGCCGAAGCGCCTATGCGTAGGCGGTCTCCGTTCGCCTATGCGTAGGTGCAAGTCCTCCACGCCTATGCTTAGGCGGCATTCTCGGCGGACTCCCCGCCAACGTCAAACCCTATTTCGCCTATGCGTAGGCGAAGATCTTTGTATCTTTCGACCGTCACAACTCCCTGAGTCTTGATTCGTTCCAAGCGTTCTTAGGCTTGTTAGAACCAGCGCGTCAAGCTCTTTCCAACGAGACCCTAACCAAGTCAAGGCGTTTGGGAATTGCTTAGATTCTGAGGAATTCCTCTAGCACCGAAGGCGTAGCGCCGAAGGCGGATTATGCGCCTTGCGCCGAAGGGATACTCCTTCAGAGGCCGTCGTTTAGGGCGGCGCCTGTTCCAAACATTGCGCCCAACTCCTGGATTCTACGAGATTCTCCGAGATCATCCAGTTTCACTCTATTTTAATGTACCGATGGCTATTTACACTGCTGCCGCGGTACAGTTTTTCAAAAATGTTTAAAATTCCGCAAAAACCCAAAAGTGGGTTACCACAGCCAGCTAGAGTTTTGCTTGATTCTAGTGCACAGCCCTTGATGTTGGGCAAGACAGCCTGCATTAGTTTGGGAGTTTGGAGGTCCGACCTAGAGCCTTGTGCATTCCAGATTCAACCATCACTTGTGGCACTTGCGATATGTCTTACTTTATGACCAGAGAGCACATATTGGTGTAGTTAAGGTGTGATCATGCTTGTGATAGCGCACAGTATGAAGTTCGTGCGGTGGTCACATCAGCAGAGTCATATGATGTGCTTGTTGGTGGAGCCGTGTTATATTCGATGGGTTTTCGGATGGACTACTGGACGGAGACCGCTGCCTATCTTCATGGTTGGCAGTCCGGCGATGGACGTATAAACGAGCTGCCTGTGAGATTTATTTCAGGAGCTCGACTTCTTGGATCCTCTTCCGCGGTCTTGGCATCCGTTGCGGGTTTTAGTGGAGTGCTTACATGGTCGGATGATCTGTTGGAGGGGAACATGTCAGCCGACGATACTCCGGTCTATGAAGATGTGGAGGAGGTTGTGAGCTTCGCATCGGCGGTGTTTTCATCTTTGGATGTTCCACTTTGGAGTTCTTGCCATGCATTATAGCATGAGGCTTATAGGTTGGTGAAGAAGGCTTGGAGTGAAGCCTCTTTACTAGCAGAGGCAGAGCGGGCTTCAGGTGATCGGCTAGTATATGGTCCTAGCACGCTATCCCTATTGGTTACTACACCGATTGTATGGGAGTATTCCCAGAGAGTGTTTGTTTGTTGGATCTTTTTGATGGGATCATCACTGGTTTGGCTGTAGTGTTGTAGTCAAGTATCCTCTTACAAAGATACTTGTATGTGGAGAAGGATGAGATTGCACATTGAGTTTCTTCTTGTAGCACGACGTGGTATAAGTATTTCTTTGGAAATCACTTAGTTTACACTAAACATTTCCCAAAGTAAACCACTCCGCATTCGTTCCCACAAAGATCTACAGTTTTCCCCCTTTAAGACAATAACACTAGCACCTAATCTGACTTCGTCTCTCACTTTCGGACTGGTTCGCAGTTAGTAACCTGGCTTTAATCCTAGCATCAAAAAGTGACTGACTCTATGAAGGAGTCCGGTCTACACACAATGCCCGTGTCCTGAAGACTACCAGCCTATGCTGCAGTAAGTCTTCCCTCCCCTCTAGGCTCCTTCCGAACGGTGGAAACCTTCAACACTCTACGCCTGACCCTTTTCCACTCACTCCGGGCACTCTTCAGATTCCCATACTGTTCAACACTCTTCCTGAATATCTACTCAAGACAACAGTCCCTGGGCCGGTTTCGACAACCGTTCCACATATAAAAGCTACAGGTATGTTCTTAATTGAAAAAACTCAAAACGGAGTACAAAAAGAGGCTCCTACCTTGAGAAAACCCCCGGCTTAAATCCTAGCTTCTACCAATGACCAACTAAAAGCCCGTCAATTCCGGACCGGTGGCTGACTCTTATTTCTAGTGGCCGCCGCTAACTTTCCGGATTAGCAGCCGGATGCCCATAAGCCCCATCGTTAATCGCTGCCATACTATCCGGGAGCTAACCTACTGCTAGAATTACTCGAACCGTGGGCTCTGCCGGACATCATGGAAACTCTGTAGGAGCCTGCTCATCTGGTCCCTTGTGAACCCAAGATGCTCCTACTTCTACGGTCGGTACTCATAACCTCATCAGGTCTCTAAGGTGCACTGCCTCTAGTCGCTAAAACAATGTAGGTAAGGTAAGTCGGCAGAGCAGATCCGTAACTTAGGGAAAAAGATTGGTGGGGAAGGTTGGGTTTGGGATCTGCTTCTAGACCTCGGCGGGTTGTCGGTGATGTGACTGGGCTGCTGTAGTCTTCGGCGTCTCTAGCCCTATGCTCTTCTTTGGCAACGGATTTTAGAAGAACAACAACGAAGTAACCAAAGCCCGTCTTTGGCTGCGGAGGTTCAACTAAACCTCCATTTGGACACCGAAGCAGATTCACATAAGCAGGATCAGCAGCAGCCATGGCTGCTCGCCTGCAGAAAGGAAATAGACTCAATTCACAACTACGGCTACCTCAAAGCTCATCCGGTCTTCAAACAGATGATTTCTGCACCTGGGACCACCGGCAACTACGTCGCTTGATGTTGCCTACAAATTTTCTTCACAATCTCAGACGATCAGACACACAGTCATCTGGTCGGTGCACATTCGCGACGGTGTGGACGGAGCTCTGGAACACTCCAACTCCTTCGAGAGTCGATTCATGCTCCATCGATTTGCTCCTGAGATCCAGAAGTGAACTGTTCACTGTGATGGGTAATACCGGACACAGATATAGACGATACGGGTGCAGCTTGTGAACTCATACCGACAGCAGAACCTTGCGAAGAAATGGTTGTGGTTGTTGCTACTGTTGACATCCCAACTTCATCAAAATCTCTGTCATCAGCAACGTTGAGGTCAATATTCAAAGGATGACAAACTTTCCTAACTTCCTGCGCCGTCTTCATTACTTCCATGGATTGCACTGGATCTGGATGTACGCTTTCCGCCTGTCTCTCAGGTGTCCTCCTTGGCTCGGCTGGTCGAAAGGCACTGGTCGCTGCAGAACCCTTCCACCCCAGCTCAGTTTCTCCAGAGGTGAATATATCACCTCTGCTTTGCATCCCGTATCACGGCCTTCCCAAGTTGGGGTCAAACTCATCTGAATAGCGGGACGAAGCATCAGACCCAGTCGTTGCTAGGCCAATGGTTGCAAGATTCCCAAAGAAACTGACTTATCAGGGAGCTGAATACCCGGAGAAAACCGTGTCCCCCACATATTCTTGTAGAAGTAACTGATCTTTGTATTGCCCGGAAGCCTGCCTTGAGCTTGCAAAAGACCCCCAAAAGCAGGCAAGAAAGCGCTGCCGGTCACACCCTCTCCTGCAACATACGTCAACTGACCATTTGGAAACTGCAGATCCAAAAATGAGCAAGAAATGGGATTGAGCGAGATCATCGACATTGACAGCCATCTCCGGTGCTTTGACCACACAGCAAAACAGAGAGAGTGCAATCCGTTCTTCCTATCAAACCCATACCATAAAAGATGCTACTTGGAGAGGTGCATGGGAACTAGGATTGTTGTATCCCTCACGAACAGAACCGGCCCAAGCTGGAGAAGAAAAAGCAGGGTGTTACCACTACCAGGCGTCGAAGGCCCCCCGTGAGACGCCTCCACTCGCCAGAGGTCACCTCTAGCCACTAGGGAACTCTCAATTTCCTGGGTCTGGCTGTCATAAGTGGTTGTCACAACCACATTGCTCCGTTTGTGGAGCGGACTTCCCGAAATTATAGAATCCAGCTCGTCGTCTGTGGTATGGGATGACTGCCCGTTTGGACCATTCGCATACTTGGGAGACTTCGAGCTGGAGGTTGATGTTGATGAGACCCACAAAATGTTGCGTTCTGCACTGCCTCCTTCCACTTTCGACAAATCAGCGATGGCTGGCCGAACGCAGTCCACTGATCCTGTGTAAGAAGACGGCCCGGACATACTCAGGGTTAAGCTGGGAGTGCGATAAAATGGCCGAGGTAGATGTTGCAAAACGTTTCCTGCGAGCTGCTCTAGACATGCTCCCAAATCTGCTCCCGCCTGCCCTACTCGACTCCCCACTGTGTTCATCACAAAGAGTTGTGTGTGCTCCAAGCATGCGCCTAACTCGGCACCGGCCTGCCTGACTCGAGTTCCAATGGTATGAATCGCAAAATCAAGCGTCGAGATCATCCTCTTGGGCACAGGTTGCCACGTTTTCTTATCATGTTTCAATCTCGCAGGACTGCTATTTATCCCTAAGTTCCTCGCGTTCGGCCACGGCCAAGACCACCGTGAGGCAGATTGTCCGTCACAGTAAACTCTGGAAATTTGAGTTGTCGCGGGTCTCATATGATCGTGGAACATTCCGCCTAAACCCTGACCAAACGCATTCAAAAAGTCACCTATGACCTGGCCTTGCCTCTGCACACCTTCCCATCCAGCCTCGTGACCCTCCATGATTATGATAACTCACAACTGAGAGAGGATAAAACTCACACGATGATCCGTTGGTCGTTTCATTCTACGGAGCGACCTAAAGTGGAGTGGCAAAACTTAGTTGACTAGAACCAATCCTCTCGCAAGGCAACTCCTCATGCGTCAACCGATTCTCCAAATCCTGGCATTCGAAAGCGATAGTCCAAGCTTTTCAACAAGCAAAAATCCTCGATATCATATTGCGATGCTCGGATTTCCTGAAATTTCCACTTGACAATTGACGCCGAGGGTATCCTCCGCTGGCGCATATCTCCTCCTCCTCCTCCTCCTCCTCACGTCCTCAAGACTGAGAGCGGCATCAAACACCGGAGCCAATTTCCCGCTACAAGCTACCAAGAAACCCGGCTACTCTCCGCGATCAACTCAAGAGATGCAGCAGCATCCGCCACTTTGACAATCACATCCAATTCCTCCAATCCACACCCTTCATCGTCATCCTCCTCTGCATAATCCCACGCGTCAAAGACTATGCCTTCTTTGGTCTCCGTGTCACTGACGACAAGTTCCTCATCTGCATCATCGTCATCGTGACTTGGAGATGTGTCTTGGATGAACATTAGATGCCCATCTTGGGTAATCCTGTCTAAGGCGAGTTGCGCAGCTGCTGGTTATGTACCTAACTCCTCACCATCGGTGGGTGTCTCAGTTCTACCTTCTTGCCCTCCTCTAGCCTCTCGTGAGGCGTCCTCCGTAGACCCGGACTGCCCTCCATATTCAATCTGAGGCGTTTGCTGTTGCGGATCGGCCATGACTACGTGCGATGGTGGAGTCTGAGACAAATTTTGGCGGAGCAAACTAGAGCTCAAATCAGATGGATATGTAGACGTTTCGACTATCTAAGTTTAGATTCTCGTAAGATCTTTAAAACACAACGTATGAAAATGAGAGATCTCCCAAGTGGAAAATAAATAAACGAATAGGCAAATATACTCCTCACTTAAACGTCGGGATAAAGAGTTGAGCCGGAGACTTACTCCAATTACAACAACTCCATCTTCCAGTCTCGGTTGCACACCCATTCATGGCAGGCAAAATCTCTCCCACCTCACCTACGTGTTCATCAAATGCAAACCCTTGACTAGCTCTCGTTGACCTCAATCCAAACGTCGGCAATTCTTCCTACTCCGACGCACTTGGAACTTCTCACCTCTCCCACCCTCCGCCAAATCAATCCCACACGACCACAGATGTACAAACACCACTTCTCAAAACTCACATGCATTCCATCACCATCACAATCACAAACAAATCACGGCCTCCGCCCCCTGCCTGCCCTTGAGCCTCGTGCAACAAAACTCTATTTCATTCATCACAACGCCATCCTAATAAGATTCGGACCAGCCCACCCAGAAAAGACACCGCGGCTTCCGTCTTTCAAAGAAAAAAATCGTCCGGGGCGATTTCAACTCGCGCATTACTTGCTCTAGACAGTAGATAATCGTGAGATCCAAGAAGACGACCACCAGGGCTTACGAGCCTCCTGCACGGACACGACCAGCCTGGCCAGCAAGCCCGCGCACGTTCTGCTCCTTTCCTAGCTCCTCAATCCGTGTCTCCCCTAATTTCTTTCTTGTTTCGATTTTCCGACCTTCTTATCCCGTAGTTATTACTTTCTAACCTACAAACTTACTGTAGCTAAAAAAAACTTCATTTTTTTGAAACGTTTTTTTCCAGAAAAACTTGTTTGGCCGGCTACCAGTGGAATTCACTTTCCACACTTCTTGACACATTGCATAGTTGATGCAACGTTTTCCTTCATTGTTGCCACAATTAGCTGTGCGAGGATACCAAAAGGCATTGCCTTAGGACATCTCATTGTTGGAGGCGTCAATCTCGATTGAGTTGGCCACATTGATTTGGTGATTGCAAGATGGCCATGTCAAGGGCACACACGCGTTGGTCATGGAGCAGGGTTGCATGACCCTAGATCTCAAATGTTTTAGTAGATGTTGCGAGTGTTACGTCATCTCCAGGTGCATCAGACACGTTCTCTAGCATACATTTTAGAGAACGCTCCATTGTTGGGTGACATTCGAGCCCAGTTGATGGCGAGCGTCCATGAGGTCAGAGCATGAATTGGATCAGTTGTTTTATTGGATGCTGCAAAGGTTGGATCACTTGCTCATCGTGCACGTTTATGGTGGACCAACCTTTTGCCACGAGAGATATTGTGTCATGCCTATGATTCTGTGCATCTTGATCCTACACTCACCGTTGACATGATCTTGGATGCTTCTCGATATTCTCAGGTGGTGAGAGTTGTTGACACGTCACCTATGGCGTTGGTGAATCACGTAGGTCAGCCTCGGATGGCTTTACCTATGTTGGTTAGTTACCCAACATCACATGCATATCGTGATGAACTACTCTTGGATTCTACAGTACATCAGTTAGTGGAGCTCAACATTGATGAGAGAGAGCGTGCGATGGGATTTGTGACTAATGTGACAGCGGCTTCTTCAGTTTTAGAGACTTCGCGTCGTCAGGTTTTGGATCAGGCTATGGACTTGAACTGCTTGACGTGGATTGTGAGCTTGGTTTTGACCGAGCAACGCCGTCTACGCTTTGATTTGATGGTTGCTACATCACTTGTTAGCTCATTACCTATCAAGACGGTAGTGGCAATGGTTGGGGACGACAAGCGAGATATTCATCATCCTTGGAGTTCATGGGACGTGACGAGAGGACTTGCTAGAGTTGCAGCCCATGCAGTTGGAGATGATTCTCATGTGGAAATGGCTACGAAGGAGGCCATAAACCTTCTTTGGAGGATATAGCATAGCAACAACTGACACTGTTGACTTCCTCTAGTGTGTCCATGGAGGAGCAATGGTAGCCATTGATTTGTTCCCATATCACTGGAGGAGAGAGGCGACGATTGACACAATTCCTACGATACTATAAGAGTTGTTTTGCTTTCAGTATGAAAGAGTTGGGTGCGTTGATTGGACCCGGCATACGGATAGAATTGGCTAGTGATACCCCAATCTTTTGTCGTCTCTATCGACATAGTGATATGAAAAGGGAATTGATTCGGAGTCGGACGTTGGAGTTACTTGAGGCTAGGTTAGTGGAGTTGTCGCATAGTGAGTATGCGTTAGCCACTGTCATGCCAGTGAAGAAGGATGTACATGGCAACTACACGGATAGGCGGATGTGTGGAAATCACCGTCTTATCAATCGGCAAACAAAGGCCGATAAGTATGCCATGCCTACACCTAAGGAGATCTTCGATGTGGTGGGACATGCGAGGATTTTTAGTACTTTGGATCTTCGGGCAGGAAACCATCAATTGCCGATTCGGGAGAAGTACAAGACCAAGACAGCGTTTTGAGGCGTCAACTCCCACGGCAAGGATTGTTTGTATCAGTAGCAATTCTTACCCTTTGGGTTGAAGAATGCACCTGCCGAATTTCAGAGAGTTATGGACACTAGCGGGCTAGATTTTGTCATATGTTACATTGATGATATCTTGGTGTTTAGCGACACGGTGGAGCAACACCATATACATTTGCAGATTGTGCTTAAGCGGTTGAGGGCTCATGGTTTGCGGTTACATCCTGGGAAGTGTAAGTTCTTCTATGAGAAGGTGGAGTACTTGAGTCATGTGATCTATCCATGTGGTTTGAAAGTTCAGCAAGCAAAGGTTGAGGCTATTGCGCACATTCCTCATCCGGCGGATGTGAGTAGGGTTCGTGCATTCATGGTTTGGCGAACTATTACCAGAGGTTTGTGAAGGGGTTCAGTGCTATAGCCAAGCCTTTGAACCAGTTGCTAAAGTCGGATCAGGAGTGGCAATGGAGAAATGAGCAGAAGAGAGCTTTTGTTGAGCTCAAGGCTAGGTTGGTGGCCGCTTCCATCTTGAGGAGACCTATCAGAGGTCGTCCATACCAATTGCACACTGATTGGAGTATGTTGGGACTTAGAGTGGTGTTGACGCAGCGTGATGATGAGGGCAAGGAGTTTGTGATTGCGTAAGCTAGTCGTTCGAACAATGCCGCAGAGTTGAGGTATAGTTCGTACGAGGGAGAGTGTCTAACAGCGGTATGAGCTGTGGCACACTTCATATGTTACTTGTTTGGTACGCAGTTCAGCCTTGTTACTGATCATTAGCCGCTCAAGTGGTTGATAGAGTCCGACAAGCTCATAGGAAAGCCTGCACGGTGGGCTTTCATCTTACAGGAATACGACTTTCAGGTGTGCATAGACTTGGAGTTGCAAACCTGAATGCTGATGGTTTGAGTCGGAATCCATGCATTAGCCAGGAGGATGACATTGGAGCTAGGTGGCATAATGAGGTTGATGAGGAGGTGGTGCCCGATTGGCATGCATCTGATTTCATGTGTTGGATACGTGGAGCCTCTAGCAGGGAGGACCACTTGACATCTTACTCTAGTTTGCAACTTCCAGGCTGACTCTCACTCAGGTTTATCTCAGATGGCTTTGCGGTAGCGCATCATGGTTCTAGAAGACTAGAATTCATCCTCACACTCATAGCCCAAACACTCACTCACATAATCACTCAAGGTAGCAGTCCAACTCACACACACACATCGACACTCCAAGGTATTGAAAATCGTCACTCTTTCAGATATGAAACAAGTCATCACACATGACTCTCCAAACTTGCTTGAGAGCTACTACTCTACCTCTCTATTTATACTACTTGAGAAGTTACCATATTAACATGTGGTAGTTCCTCCTAACTTACTTTTACCTAGGTAAGCTTGATTAACCCATTATACGTGGCAACATGCCATTCGCCTACATAAACCTTTTAGAAGTCTCCGGAATCCAAGGTTGAGGTGGCAACATGCCATTGGAAGCTTTTAAACTTCTACAAGCTTCTTAGCCAGTAAGTCAACATTGGACTTAGTCTAGCCAATCATCTTTCATACATTTAGTCAGACCAATCAAATCCAAGCTTCTAGTCAAATATCTAATCCCTTGGAATCTAGACCTTTGTATAAGACAAAAAGAAGTGCTCACTCCTTGTAAAAGACAAAATAAAAGTGCTCACTCCACTCTTCTAGAACTCCGTTAATTATTCCGCCAACTATAAACATTGTAGCTAAACTTAGTCATGACTAGATAAACTTAGTTATAACTAATTAGTTTAGTCATAACTAGCTGAACTTAGCTATGTCTTGGCTAATCATCCTTAATCACTTGACCACTTCTAAGACTTAATACGTATGTGCAACACTCGGTCTTACAAGTCAGATAGTGGATTGTCAATCTTTAGATCTTGAGGTTGAGGATGGTGATGTGGATTAGCGTGATATTCACGATGATGCGTTGGTGTTGGAGTTCCTATGGACCAGTACGGTGCCACAGTGGATGCCAAGGAGCAAGATTGTGTTCTCCAGCGGGCGAAGAGATATCAATTGGAGGGATCAATGTTCTCCAAGTGTGGGAGGACGATAGGGTACGAGTAGTACCGCATCCAGCTCAAAGAGCGCGCATTGTAAGGCATGCTCATGAGGAGTTGAGACAATTTGGAGTGAAGCGTACATACAGCTTACTCCTTGGTCAGTATTGGTGGCGTGGTATGCATACGCAGGTACAGCAGTTGGTATCACGTTGCATGCTTTGTGATCGAATGAGGGCATCGTTCAATGCCCCGATAGTAGAGTTACATCCCTTACCTATCATAGGATTGGGTTACGTTGGAGTTTAGACTTTGCTGGATCACTAGCTTTGACTGTACGACATCATCGGTATGTGTTGGTGATGGTGGAACATTTCTCCAAGTGAATTGAGTTGGTGGCATTACCTGACAAGGCTAGTGAAGGAGTAGCGTATGCATTCCTGGACAGGGTGCTTAGTCACTTTGGTGCACCAGCTGAGGTGTTGACCGATCGGGGTACAGAGTTTCAAGAGGAGTTTGAGGTCTTGTGAGACAAGACGTTGATTGATCTCAAGACCACGTCTCGAGTTCATTCAAAGGCGGATGGTTTGGCCGAGCGTGTTGTACAAACGGTGAAGAGAACGTTGCGCAAGTATGGTCTACAGAAGGAGCATTTTGAAGACTAGGATATTCAAGTTCCATGGCTGGCCATGGGATATCGATTCAGTTGTCAAGCATCCTTGGTTTTGTTCTCACCATATTTTCTATTGTACGGTCGAGACCCAAACTTGCCGGTAGCGATTCGTCGTGAGTCTAGTGAGGTGGTGAACCTTGATGATCCAGACATTTGAGTAAGAGTGTGTTCTCAACGAGCAGCGCTCTTTCGAAGAGTTATGTCTGCAGCATTTGAGAACCTTGCGATTGCTCAGCACATGGATACGTTGCGGTATGCAATCATCCGGGGAAGAGGTTATCGATCATCGATTCGTAGGTTCCGTGCGAAAGACTACGTCTATTTACAGCAGACTGCAACGACTAGGTTGGATGTGACGGCATGACGCACTATCTTGCAAGTGCGAGAGGTGTTACCTTCTGGAATTCTCATGTTGGAGGGTCGTGACGATGTCGTTTGGAAGGATCATGTGCGCAATTGTGCGCCATGCCACCTTCCAAATGTGGATGGTACTATGAACCCAAGCTTGATGATTGTCCGTGCCAGCTTGAGGTGCATATTATGTGGGTCATCTGATCAGGCGGCCAATATGTTGGTGTGTGATAGGTGTTCTAGGGGATGACACATGTTGTGTCTGACTCCACCTATCGATGTTGTTTTTACTGAATGATGGATTTGTCCTCGATGTACTTCGGAGGATAGATGACTTGATCTTCACATGTTATGAATTGCAGATATGCGATTAACGATGGGACGACATAACACCCCGCCTACTGGTTTGCGCACCCATGAAGATGCATAGCATGTAGTTGTAGATAGGGCTACTTGGAAGTCAGGGGGACCTGACCGCCATCTAGGGGGGGAGTTGTGATACCTTTGTGTGTGGACATTCTCTTTCCTTATGTATGTATGTGTGAGTTGTGAGTAGAGCATGTCAGCTATGTATGGTGTATGGCGATATCGAGTCGCACAACAGATGTCATGTGTATGCACGTTGGAGTCGAATTTGAGTCGGATGCACGGCCGATGGTCGAGGAGCGTTGAGGTGGGTCGACTCTCGATGAAGAGTATAGTCGAGGCGAGCTTGAAAAACTGTCAGTTCTTCGAGTTGAGCCTTTCGCGTAGGGGATTTTTCCACTAGCTTCTACTCTAGGTCTCCGAGAGTGGAGTGAGTTTGGCTCGACTCTGTGTTTTGTGTTTCGGACTTTTTAGTTGTGATACCTTTGTGTGTGAACACTCTCGTTCCTTATGTATGTATGTGTGAGTTGTGAGTAGAGCATGTCAGTGATATATGGTGTATGACGATATCGAGTCGCACGACACGTATGAAATAAAAATTTTAAAAATATCACATGCAAGAAAATTTGCACCTGTGATTATGATCATTGGAATGATTGATATTATTAAATGAATTCTACTGCAAAATCCATCATTGAAATTTTTTTAAATTTGATTTATTTCCAAAAATATGTCATTTCTTTTATCAAAAAAATTTTGAATTAAATGTTTGAATTATTCAAATTTAATTCATGAAAAAAAATTAATTTTCATTTTTTATTGAAATTCAATTTTTTTAAATTTTAAATTTTTTTTGTTTAAATTTTAAATTTTAAATTTAATTTGAGAAAAAATTTATTTTTTTGCAAACCTACTTTTTTTTACTATATTTTTTAAATATTTTTTCTTTAAATTTTTTTAATTAAACTTAAAAAAATCGCATTTTTTGAATTCCTTTATTTTTAATTATTTTAATTGTGAATTTATAACAAAAAATGATTATTCTTTTCATAATATTTATTTTATAAAAAATCACATTTAAGATAAAAAGTCAATGTCAAGAAAATTTGAAAAGAATTTGATTTCATTATAATAAATGTAAATCAGTTAAAAAAAATTTGAATGATTATAAAATATTTATTTGTATAAATATAAGAATAAAACTCACCATGAAATTCAACTTTTAGCACAGGTTTTGAAAAATGTTTACTGATAGGTTTAATACTTACTTGTTCATCGGTTACTTCTTTGCTTGTAATTTTAGACCTTGCATAAAGACAAGAACTAAGTCAACGGCACCTAAAATAATTATAGCCATCCGTCAAAGTATGACTAATAAGATTTTAATACAGCATAAGGTTTTATTTTTGTAAATGAGTGTTTTTTATCTTAAAATATATATATATTATTCATAAGATATATTTTTTTAAATACTTAATTTTTTAAGAATTTTTTTGTTAAAATTTTTATTTTATCAAATTTTGATTTTGTCTTAAATTTCAAAATGAATATTAAGTTCAATTGATTTTTTATTCATTAGTAATGGTTTAATTGGACCAAAATGAGAAATTGATTCACTTTGAATAATATTTATTGTTTTTTTATTTATATGAATGATAAAAATGATATGGATTTACTTTTCTTCTTCATTAATTTGCATTTTATTCAAAAAAATCTTATTTACATTTATATAAAATGGAACCGTTTTGCAGAAGCAATGTCAAATATATTGACAACATTCGAATGATTCACAATGATAAAATTAGATTTTTTTTGGAAAATATCATTACTTGCATTTCAATTTTTAGAAACATTATGAATATTTTGTCATTAATATTGTTTTAAAGATCAACTAAAATTTTATTATCATGAATGTCTGCAAGTCACATAAAAACAAAATTATTGTTAGATGTAGAAGTGATTAATAGGTAATTCGTTTATCATACATGCATTGTAAATAATTGTTGTATATCATGATTGAAGTTTTACAAAGTAGATTATGAATTTAACACATGAATGAACTTATCTAATACACACCTAGAATCATAATTCGGTATTTAAATGGATACTCTAATGAGTAAAACTTCTGGAAATTTTTTACAAACAAAGCCTTAGTTGTTTATGTCAATGTAGACCTTAGGTTTTAGTAAACCACTTAATTCTAATGTTGGCTATGCATGTGTAGAGTGAGTGACTCTTAGTTGTGTTTGAAAATTCTAACACATAAATATTATTAAAGTAATCATATGGTAAATCACAAACTATGAATATAAGCATTATATAATTCAATGTAAATTATTGATCTATGATACAATATACAAATAAATTTTGTTTGGATTTATTTGATGTTAAAAACGTAAATTAAACTTATAAACTATATTTATATAAGAATTAACTTTTATTTTTGGATACAAAGTTAAATCATAATTCTAACTTATTATTTGATAAATGATATTTTAAATGAAGAATATATTCTACAAAAATTTGAAACTGAAATATTGCAAGTGAAATAGCTTATTTAAAAATCAATAAAAATAGAATGATGATGTACTTATCAATTAGTAGTAAAATCAATTTATTTTTATTAGAGAAAATTTTTCATAAAATTCAATTACAAAGAGATGTATAGATGCTTAACTCAATATGGTGCTAGATTAAAAAAGCATCAAAATCAGAACTTCATTCTATCTTTCTTAAAAAAATTAAGCTATCTAGCTAAACAATCGATTCAGCTAAATTCAAATTTTCACATGATTATTGTTATTCAATGAAATATAATTATTAGTGCTGTATGTAAAAAAATGAAAGCATGTTGACTTTGATATGTTACAAATTTAAGGTAGAAATTTCACACTCATGTTCAGAAAAATATGTAACGTTCAACACAGTTTTTAATAGATACATGTCAAAGTTTTTGTTCGCAACTGCAAATAATTTCAAGATTAGAACATTCGCATATCCATATATTGAATTATCTTGATAAGCTATATCTGGTGAGCTATCCAAGAAGATGGATATACGTTCATTAAAACATATGATGTTTACAAAATGGTATATAGTAACTGAGTTTAATAACAATCATCCAGTAGAAATAAGCAAATCTCTTGACTAAGTATTAGCCATCATGTTATTTAATTTGCCAAATTCCTTCATAAGAAAACACTTAAGTGAATATACATGTTCTAAAGATATTCTAATCAAAGGCTTCAACATAATAAGGATGAAGCTCGAAGAATCGTGCAAAGAAAGAAGTTGGACGGAGAAGGTATATCTATGAAGTGTAGCATAACTTAAATGAGTATATCCTAGTAGAATGATTTCATCCACATTCAAAATAATTTGACAAGAGTAATCTAATCCTCTAATCCAACTACTATAATGCATAAGTCCTCTTCTCGAGGAGATCATGTACTAGAGTTCGATCCCACTTTCAAGCATACAACATTCAACTTGGTAATCAAATGATCAAATGCTGTTTGCAGATGGTATTTCGTGTCTTAAATGGCAAAACAGACAACCTTCCAAAATAGTAGACAGATAACACTCTTTAAGCTATGGCGATTAGGAGTATTCCCAAACATAATATTAGAACGATGATTGCATAAAACCACGTTGATAGTGACTTAATAGTTGTACATTAGTCCTTAAATTGTGTGTTAGTATTGGCTTTGTATCCAACTCCAATTAGTTCCAAAAAAAAGAAAGAATTTAGCTTCCATAAACTTGACTTGATTGTACTTAAAAAATAATATCGGGGCTGCATATTTTATTGACATTCCTTCACGTGATTACGACAATTTGGGCTTCCGAGCTTCGAAAACTGCCTGACAAATCAACAAACCAGCGGGAAATTCCGGAAAATTCCGTCACAGCATGTTGTGAGTTGTCGGGGCGGAGCATCTCAATCTCTTCGTCCAACTCTCTCGCCTCCGTACTCGAGGGTTTAGCTTCTCACCTTTCCATGGTCCCCGACAGTCGAATTCCTCGCGTGCAATGTCGCTGTCGTCGTCACAATCCCTAACGACCTTTTCTCGCCGCCTTGTCGTACCTGGTCGTTGACTCTGCCTGGCAACTTTACCACGAGCGACGTGGATTTTCCCGAATCGCTCCCGGTTCTGCTCCTGCTGCATTTGTCGTGGTCAAATTGCAAATCGAGCTCCAGAGCTCAAGCGAGACAGACAGAGGTGGCGTCTGATCTTGTCTTTCTGTTCGATCAGCGAGAAGAGCTCCGTCACAATCAACTCTGTCGTTCTAAGATGGACGATGGGAAGTCTAACCTGGGCGAGGAGGCCACCGATGGTATGTCCACTTACTCACTGTCATTTGCGTGTCGAGTCCTCCTAGATAACATGTTGTGGACTGTTGTTAGGGTTTTACTCTTTGCTTATGTCGACCATCGATTATGCGTCTAAGTAGGCGGGCTTAATAGTCCTATCAGTTGTAGACTGAAGCTCTGTTATTTTCCAAATCTATGCATGCTTTGCGCATGGTTTAGTCATGAATTTTCGAAGCTATGTGGGAGTTAGATGCAGTGGGGTCCATCAATTGAGATCATTCAGATGATGTCACTTTTTTATAGATGGCCATTTGCTCTATTCTCCTTGCATTGACGTTTGAAGTTTTAAATTGTCTTATAGACTGCAAATGCTTTTGGCTCATTGCTGCTTTTTGTTGCTTATGGTTGGAATATGATGTACCAATCAGAAACCTGTTCGAAAATGTTCAGTTTATTACTTCTGAGATATATTACCCTGAAAAATTCGTGTCCTTTTTTCCGCCTTCATGGTGGTTCAAAATGTTCTCATTCTATATCATATCAATGTTGTCTAATCTCATTGCTTTTTGTTATTCCAACTACTGTTTTGTAGTTTTTTATACTTCTACACATAACGTTACAAGGTTCCTTTTTGCAAAATTGAGCCAGTCTCTCAGCTTAAGTCCGTCAAAGCTGCAGACTTTTGGTATTTTTACCACAGCTTGTTATGTTTTATGTTCTCTAAAACCATTTCTTCCATCAACCTTATGACTTCGCTGTGAGAATCCCTGCAGTGAAGAAGGACAAAATAAATGCTATATGGGCGCAACTAAACGCGAAGAAGGAGACTCCAACTGTAGGCCGCAATGCTGGAGTTCCTTTTTTTGGAGTTGCGTCCAAGCCCGTGAAGCAAACAGAAACTTCCAACAAGTCGGCGAGTGCTGTGCCGGTGAGCTTCCTGCTCGCCTTGTGGACTTGTCGAAGCTTTAAATTGTCTATTGACCCGGTTTCCTGCTTTCTATCCTATGGATTTTTTTTTAATGTTATTGATACTCAGCTGGAGATTACAATTAGTCTGATCAAGAGGATTGGGATGTAACAGTTTCACCCGTTGTTCAACTCCATCTAACTCGCGTCATCCACAACTTCTTAAGAGCCCTGTTGTGATGCCTCAGTTAGCTATCATCCAAACCAGGTGGTGAGATTTGAAAGATCACTTACAAAAGTCTAAATCAGTCAGCTACACACTTCCTGCAGACCAGTATAGGCTACAGACATTCCAGGTATCTGATATACCTACATCTTTCTCGATCGAGACTCGACGAGAGGTTCAGTTATAAATATCTGAAAGTGATGTCGACCTATGATGCATCGTACGAGAGTTTCTCTACGGAAGACGAAGATGGGTAGCTTGTAACAGCTCTGCTACTCTTTGTTTACTCGTATTTATCAACTAAACCAACTATGAAGCAGAGACGATGTTGTTCTTATTAAGTTATTAGATAATGAATGATGTGGAGTGAAGGTTTATTTTGAGTCATGCTTGATAAACTGTCAGTACTTATGGTCAGTGAACACATCGAGGCCAAGACCAGTGACTCTCTAACACAGTTATTTCAGTTCCAGTCAAGCACTTCCTTTGGTGCATAGATACTCAATTTGCTGCACTGGAGGTTGTTTCAGTTTGCTGGTACACGAGTTCTATCAGTCTATGCTTCCTGAGTATGCCCTACTTGGTGAACTTCTCCACTCCTTGACCTTGCTGACAACTATGAGTTGAAAGTCTGGAATGACAGGACTTTGTAAGAACGTTAACTTCTTGTTCTACCTACCTGTTTTAATGTACGTGTACGTCTCAGTATTTAGTTCGCACTGTTGACGGGCCTTTATTGACAAACCTTAAGCGTTGGAAATGGCCGGTTGGGTTGGTGTGGCAGGAAAGATGGCAGATTGGATAGCCTCATCCGCCTGCCGACTCAACCCTTGCAGTCCGTAGCATGTGGGAGACGTCTGTGCTGTAAGTTCTAGCCCCTACCGATCTTTGGTTTTTAACATTCACTGCATTCTGTGGTGAGGTGTCTAGCTGGCAGTTACTGTGTCCCACTGTTTATAATACTTTTCAAAGGTCAAATGCAAGACCAAAAGAGTACACAATTTAATGAGCAGATGACCCAAAGTCTTTGATCCACTTGAAGTAATTCAGTTCCCTGTCCCGCTCAGAATAACGTTCATCTGTACTTGTTTGCATACAGTAAATACAAGGTGGCTTTTTTCAAGATAGCAACTTTATTCGTTCCAATCTGAGTTTCAGTAGAGAGTTGTTCCTGTACATGTCAAATTAGGATAAGAGATGATAGTTCTCTGAATCCATCCATATGTGATATTAAGACCTGACGCAGATGAATCGAAAAGAGTGCGGCTTTTAATGTTCATGGGGCACGTACTTTGAAGTACAGTAAAGAGGAGCGAAGTCCTTTGAGCGTAGCAGTCTAGGAGTTACAGTCAACTCAGCATTTCATACTGCATGGATCACATCGAGACTGATGTTAAGTATGTGGACGTCGTTTTCCGTTTTTTTGCCTCACCTTCTGAACGGCAAGATGGTTGAACTGATCTGATAGAAACAAGAGGCCAAAATGCTCACCATGAGCTCTTCAGATGATTCAGATGTCTCAACTTAACGGCACGGGGTCTCATTCCCGACCTCCGACAGATGATCAGCGGTTCCTTTGATCATGAGTTATTGTAGCAAGCAGTTTCCTACAATACTTGCGAGTCAACAAGTGGCCTCCCTAGTGCATATGTCTTCCTATACTTGAGCTGATTTCTGTGAGCAGTCTTTGTTTCTGCATTTAGCGGTTAATATAGTTGCTGAAAGGACTAATAAACATACCGAAATTAAGTTCATGTCGTTCAATCCAAGACTGTGTTGTACAGCGTATGCTTTCTTGTTGGATCCAGTTTTTGAGCAAACAGGGTAGCTCACTGCCCACTTCTCTGTCCTTCGTACTTTTGGATGTCCCACGAAGAAGACCTCCAACGTGCAATCTCGACGTTGCAATTTATGCACAAAATGCAGGATTCACAATGCAGGAAATACCTGCATTGTGTTTGTCCTTCATGTAAAGAAGGCTACTTTTCTCCAACTGTTTCGACCAACTGTTTAAAGGTTTCTAGGGTTGTCATAGATGTTTCGGTTCATGTCCTCACAGCTGAGCTGGACTTGCAGAGCTGGATGGTGAATTTAGGAATAGCTCCCAAGAAACCGTCATCCGTCACAGACAACATCGGGAAGACAAATCAGCCGCTGTCTATAGAGGATATACTGAAGAAACAAGAGACTTCCTCCAGCATAGACACGGGCAAGAAGCAAGAGAGCGCAAGTGTAGAAGATCAAGAAGCAGGCAGTGAAGATGTCGAGAATGAAGATGCCCGAAAAATTGCGGCTGCAGCTTTAGCGTCTGCGAAAGCGGCTACCAAGGCATCCACTGATGGCAAAATGGAGGTAGTTCTGATGTTTCAGTAGCTAGGTCATTTGGCTGATCAAATTGTCTCCCTGCGTAGGTGGTCCAATCAAATCCTAGAATATTTTAATAAGTCGTATCTGGGACTGACAAATTATCGAAGTGAGCTGACGAAGTGTTGTGAACGTTTAATTGTCAGATCAACGAAGTGCGGGACTTTGCGGGAGAAGAGGTGAGGATAACTAAGTTTGTTGATCCTAATTCCAAGGCTGCTGTGGCTGCGAGGAAGAGAGCAGAAATGCAAGCCGCCTCGTCATCGGGTTTGGACGCCCTTTTACAACAGATCGGGAAGAAGCAGAAGTTGAACATCTTAGATAAATCTAGGAAGGACTGGGGAGAGTTCAAGGAAGATAAAGGTATAGAAGTAGAGCTCGAAATGCACAAAAAGAGTGGGGATACTTACACCGAGAAAGTAGCGTTTCTTCAGAGAGCTGATGTAAGAGAATACGAGAGAGAGAGGGATGCTCGTCTGGCTTTGCAATCCAAGAGACGGAACGAATCTGGCTCCTTGGAATAATGAACAAATGATACACGTCTCCTGAACGAATGAGCTAAACTGCGAGCGTTTGAAGTATACATGATGTTGCGTTCATTGCATTTTCCAGCGTGATGCATATATAGTCATCGGCTTTGCTTGTCACATGTTCGAGCTGTCACCATCAACACAACGTCATATCGTCCTCTTTAATGCAGGGCATGCAAGGGTAACCTGTGAATGATGTGTGCTACCCAGTACAACAGGGTATTCATGTGTTCCTTCTCGGAAAGCCTTCTCAGTCGGCGCTAAAGACTCCGTATACAGTGCTTTATCTCCCTCCTTCTGCGTGGTTTATTGAAGCTCTTCGATACTTCCCATGCGGTTATTTGTTTTTGTTATTAAACAAGTTTACATGTTAATTCGAGCACAATATAATAAAGGACGGATTAAGTAATTAAGCTCTATTTTACTAACTGTTCATCAGATGTTTTATATATATATATATATATATATATATATATATATATATATATATATATATATGTTGTCCCATACTATGGTGAATATTATTCACTTGTCATGATGTTTCTAACTGTCGTAATCGATGGAAACGTTTTGTTTTTGCTCTCAAAATACATTACCATTGTATATTATGTATCAAGAGTTCATTAACCTCCAGTAATGGAAGTTCTAATTTTTTGGTCACCTTCTGTCCTTTGACTGACATTTGATTGTTGGTAGACGGATTCATGAAGATGGATTCACGGATTCATGATTCATAATTAACTCTACTTTTTTCGGTTTCTTCGGGGAACTTTCTTTTGCGCTTTCGCTCCGGAACTGTATTCTCTTGTAAACATTGTCCATAAGCAGCCACCTTTTACCTAAATCATGGTAATCAGACTTCAGTATTTGGCACGGCAAAAAAATTCGTTAGAATAAAGCCGTGTTGCTTTATCTTCGTTATAAATTAGTGAAAAATGAACGCGACTTGGTTCTTTCACTAATGAAGATTAGTTTACCGCATCGAGCACCAACTATGTCATGTGTATGTGCTCTTTGTCGTTCGTCAAGTAATGCAGCTAAGACGCCAGGAATGTTGTTGTGACAAGAGTAAGATTTTCTCGTAAATCTATAAAAGAAAGTTTTAAAGACAAACACTTGAGTAAAAGACTCAAGTTATTCATGAGAGACATGATATGAAACTGTTATTTTGTCACATGTGCTAATGACTTTGAGTTCATTTTTATAATGCACAGAGTTGTTTATATGTATTTCTAAAACTTACTTCCCATAACCTTACGCTTCTAAGATAACGTTTATTCAAAAATAAATGAATTGAAAGTTACAAGATTATATCTAGATCGATTTATGATCAATATATTATAAAACATGAATTGATAAAGATAATGTACTTTTTAAATCAGTGCAATAAAATTTTAAAAATAATCATCATCATGTATAATAAAAAGTACTATTAATATCAATTATGATACATATCAACGTTAGTTCTATATGAGCGGTCAATTATCACGTTACACTCATATCACATGAATCAAATTTCGCACCGAAATATAATATGAACATCTTTTATAATTAAAACAGAAACTCACTTTCGCTATAAGTCCAATGCACATTGATGGAAGAAATCCACTTACAAGTGGATTATATTGCATTTGTCAGAAAACCATACAATATATATATTGCGCTTGATTTAATAATATTCAAGTGCCAAAGAAGCTATGTATATCATCTCGATGCTAGAGAAAAGATATTCCTCGGTGACCACCTTACGAAGAACTCCAAAAGTCGGGTCCGGAATAAATTATTACGGAAGCAGAGCAGGCGACATTCTCCGATAGATTATGGCGATGGAACATTTATGGCCCGAAATGCCGATCGTACTGGAGAGGAAAGAAAGGACATGGAAGAACATTGATTGTAATTCCTCACCGCACGGATGGAGCCTGCACCTTCCGGCCATCCCACGGTAGCACTTTCGTCCACATCGGTTCGTGTGGAGGGTGTGAAGCTTGCAAGAGACCATGATCCCGATCCGAATTTGGCTTCTCGAGCTGTTCTTGCGGCCGCCAGCATCGGCCTGTCAGAGCTCTTTCAGGACCTCACGCGGAATCTTTAGCGAGCGCTTTACTTGCGGATATGTGAAATTGTAACTTCGTCAGTTCTCAGCTCTCGGATTGATTTGAAAGGTGGACGATTTGGTCTCACTCGATCAGCCATGGGGTGGTGGGGCGGCCGAGGTTCCAGTGGGTTTGGAGGCAGGTCTACCTCTGACGAAGTGACGGAAGGAATCGATGCATCAGGACTCACGGCTATCGTTACCGGTATGAATTTTGCGTGTTTTGAAGCTGTGGTTACTGACATTCGTTTGTTTTTATGCTTTGAACCAAGTGCGGGTTGAAGTAAGGTGGAATTGAATCTCACCTTATTTATTTGTTGAAATGGGGGAAGGGCTATATAGAGTCCGCCAATTCGACTTTGCCAGTCTTCGTTATGTGACATGTCACAGACGGCGGCTGTAAAATCTGATATTTAGGCCGGTTATGGCTTGCAGAAAACGTAGAAGCTTGAAGATCCATCGATTGTTGTCAAATGTGAAAACAAGTTTGCTTGATATACGATTACCTGTTTGGTGCAATTATACGGGGACTGACAGTGCGAGGAAATCCGAACTTGGACGCTGGTCCGATCTTGAATTCACTTTCGCATTTTGCCGCATGAGGATCGAGTTTTCAGTTTTTAGTTGAGTTCGAAGACATTGGTCTGGCTAACGTGAGATTGGATTACATCCACGAGTTTTCCATAACCGATGGACTTGCAGCAGGCATGGAAACAAATCAGGTCCTTTGAGGAGCTGGCAAATTTGAAATCCAGTTATAGGTGTTCTTTGCGAACTTGTCTACATACTATTAGACTGATAATATTCAAGTTGGCTACTCGCTAGCTCCTTCTTATTTCCAAAAGCCGATATCTCTTTATACCCCAAGCAAGGAACGGGTTTGGGTAATTTCTCAGTTCCAAGGCATCGTCGCTTGGACTATCGGATCAAATCTGAAGTGTTTCCTCTGATATTTTCGTCGGTTTAGAAATAGCCCAGTAGGTTCTTATTTTCAATGTTCTCGGCGGATTTCTCTACAATCTGCTAGTTCTGAATATCAACTGCTAAAATGTTATAACTGTGTTTCTTGCACCCAACTCCTTACATTTATGCTTCTTGATGGACTTAGAGTATCTCTCTTCGACTGTTAATTGAGCAGATATTTTGATTCTGATAATTTAAAGCTTCTTATGCAGGTGTAACTGCTGCTTTTGTTGTAGTTACAAGGTTGGACGCTGCTAGTGTTCTAATCGGGACGATCCTTTTGCGTTTGCAGGTGGATTTAGTGGCATTGGAGAGGATACAGCTCGTGTCCTAGCACTGAGAGGGGCATATGTCGTTATAGCTGGTCGTAACCTAGAGAATGGCCGAAAGACAAAGGATGAAATACTGAAGAAATTTCCAGGTGCCAAGGTGGAGATAATGGAGCTAGACCTGAGCTCTTTGACTTCGGTACGAAGATTTGCCAACGAATTTTTGGCAAAAAATGTTCCTTTGAACATTCTGATGTAAGGATTCAAACGATGTAAGTTGATATATTACTGCAATTGAACGAAGATCGACGCTTTATCGAAACAGGAATCTGGAGAAGATAGTTGCAGTCTGAGTTTCCACCAAATATATGTAGTAAGACTGCAATGCTATCATCTTAGAGCAGAGTGTAATCGAATTTTGGGTTGCAGAAACAATGCAGGGATTATGCTTTGTCCTTACCAGTTGTCAGTCGATGGAGTTGAAATGCACTTTGCCACAAATCATCTGGGTGAGTGTTGTTAAGTGTGGCTTCAGTAGGTTAAGAAGTAACTTGTTAGCTGTTTTATTGAATGGAGTTTCTGCGTGGACAATTTCTTTGAATATTCAGGCTGGTCGCCTGAAGTGTTCATTTTTTTTATCTTCCGTTTACTAGGATGTGCAGGTGTAGTATGTAGGACTATTTGAAATATTGTCCGGAGCTACTCTTTCTTGAGTAGCTCTTGAGATACTAGTGCCACATTTTTTATACATGTGCAACGGACATTACCTATCTCTAACCCAGACCTCTGTTTAGGCAGGCCACTTTCTGTTGACCAACCTTTTACTGGACAAGATGAAGGAGACAGCTAAAGTAACGGGAACCGAAGGCAGGATAATAAATGTTTCTTCAATGGCTTACATGATGACGTACAGAGGTGGTATTCAGCTTGAGAGATTGAACGAGAAATCTGGGTAAGAATCATAAACTATTCCTGTCATACTTTCAAGAACGGTGAAACATTTCAAGCATGGTTTCTTCAGCGCTTGTCGTTACAGTTCCGTGTTGCTCGTGTTGGCCAATCTTTTGAGATCTCTGGTCTACATACTCTGCAGATATATGTCTTTTCTCGCATATGGGCAGTCGAAGCTTGCAAACATTCTCCATGCTAATGAGCTCACAAAGCGATTAAGTGTAAGTAAAAAGCGATACAGCCTTCTGCAGCCTTCTTGAGTTATTCACTATTTTCTAACCATGTTCGAGCTTGTGTGAGTTCGTGAGTCATCGAGAGAAGGGCTGATTTGTGTCAGATTTTCGCAGTTATATCCCAAGTACTTTGCTTTTTTTACTGATATGGGAAGTGAGTCGATCTCAATTAACAATTCCAATTTATATCATTACTGAGACCGCTGCTCGCTGGCAGGAAGAAGGAGCTAATGTGACGGCGAACTCCCTTCACCCAGGAGAAATCAAGACGGGTCTCCCTAGGTACTCCAGACTCGTTCAAGGTATGTAGGATATGTATGCCTCTTAAAGTTTTATAATCCTTGCCAAGTGAAGGCAAATAGTGCGTGGAGAAAAATATTTTGGGTCCTTTGAGTCAAATTCTTTATCCCTCATGGATCGTTGCCACATAATAATAATGTTTGCTCTTGGCTTCACTGTTTCTTGCAGCCATAATGCCGTTTTATAGCCCCTTCATGAAGTCAATACCTCAGGTAAGTTAGCAAGAGCATGAGTTAGAATGAGTGTTGATATCGCAAACTTGGCGTTTTTTGAATATTCACCAATTGATGCGCATGCAGCATTGATTTGTGCCTCCTTGCCTTGTGATGTAGATTACGTAAATCTATTCTTTGAAAGTACAAACAGCGAAGAACTTTACGCTGTGTGTTTTTCACGTCAAGAGTTGGATACATTAATTCTGGTGTGAACTGTGTGCTTTACTGATCGAAGAGTCATATACTGTCTCAGGGTGCAGCAACGACATGTTATCTGGCCTTACATCCCAGTTTGAAAGGAGTTAGTGGTGAGTATTTTCATAACTGCAATGTTTATGGGAAAGGCGGTTATGCTAAAAGTGAAGAGCTCGCAAAAAAGCTGTGGGATGTAAGTGTCCAAATGTCATCCAAGTGAGAAGAAGCTTCATCAAATTGTCGTAAGGTGGACGTGTTTCACAGCGGTGGTATACCACTTTGACCAGACTAAATTGTAGCACAAACAAAGAGAACACAAAGTTTAGTATACTACTTTAAAGTTTATAACCGAATTTCTGCCTCCCCGGGCCTAGGTTCGACATAGATCAGACAGAACTTTAGTCGAGCTGGATATTACCTCGGAAAGTTGTTGTGGCTGACCTCTTTCTCATCAAGAAGATTAGGGCGGTAGTTTTAGGTCCAGTACAACTCGGCCCACTATGTCAACAATGTAATTGCTAATGGTTACACGGCCCACCCACAAATGTATGTGATCATATGTTGTATCTCAATCCAGTCACCAATGTATGTGATCATTTGTGTCTCAAATGTATGTGCTACTGTGGAAATCTACTCTGGGCACGTTTACACTCCCAAGGACCTCTGCTACCAAACAAATGATGTTCGCGCGATCTTCGTTGAGCTTCATTGGTTGGAAAATAAAAACTGTTCTGCGCTTGTTTGATTATTGATACTCGTGTGCCAGAATGCCTTCCAGAATACCGAATGTCTCCAAAGTTGACTACATTTATTAACTCTGCTTTACATTGATGAGCTTGGGGTTGACTCAGACATACACGTCACGTTCAACACAACATCATATGTCCACTCCAGTACAGTACTGTAGCTCGAAAACCGCTTTAGTATCAAGCCAATGTGATTTCCACCTGGCATTTATTGCCTGTACTGAAGATTGTTGACTTTTGTCGGGTGAAGAAAAGTGTTGACTACATCTCATCTGTGTCGACTTCGTCTCCTTAGAACTACAGATATGGGAACACCACTAGAGGGAAGAACTACAAAAGTAGAAAATGAGTAGAAAAGTCTTCTGTACTTTACTGTGAGAAGTTTTTAACGTGATCCCTTTAGCATGATCAAGCTTATGATAAACGAACGGGGTGGTTAGTTTGATCATTCACTCCCGCTACTATTCGGACTTCATAATTTAAGAGTTATTTGATTCACTTTGAGGCATAAATTTAGACATCTGTCGAGAGTTAATAAATGTTTGCATCTGTTTAATGCAGGGTTACTAAAATCTGGCGTTTTATTTTTAGACGCCAGATTTGCCAAAATTAATCTGGAAAATATGCCAGAATTAATCAAGCCCACTTAGTTCCACACCTGTATGAAGTTTTGAAAAAAAATACAAGGATAAGACGGGAAGTGTAGGAAGTCAAAATGTAGAGAATCTCGCAAGCATCCAAGGGGAGACGGGGAGTGGATAGCGGGAAGGAGTATATTAGGTTAGGAATGCATTCCCGAAGTTCTCTTGTCTCGAACGCAAGCACCGAAGTCACAGCGAAGCTTTTGCAATCCATCATGAGTCGAAAAACTCCGTTTCAGGTCAAACATGGCGTTGAGTTTGGTTTGCAACCGGTACAACGATCTGTACAAGGCACCATTACAACAATTCAGTGTTTATTTTGCGTCCATATCGGTCGTGAAAAACGGGATGGTGCAGGTGTGAAGCGACAAAGAACCAAGAACACGCAACTGTTTCAGTTTCCATTTCGTCTTGAAGCCTATAAAAATCACTTGGAGTCTCAGCATCCTGAAGATTGGACCAGTTACCAACTGCTTTCGTATTAAAAAAAGGTTAGTTTCTTCAAGACCAGAGATATATCAGGCATACACCGTTACGTAGACACAGACAAGGACACTCTTCAGTTTGTAATTTAATTTCAAATAGTTGATGTTGTGGTGGGAGATTTGTTTTTTCATCCGGAAGAAGACGAAGAAGACGATGTGTTCCAACCAATCACCAAGGCCAACCCCATGAAGTTGTTCAAACTGCAGCCAGACGGATCATACTTGGTTACGATCAAGAACTCTTTGCGGTTCAACCTTGCCATGCAACATGTTTCTGTTGGACTGTCATTTAGGCAGACAGCCAAGGTGATTGAACAGCATCGTGTAGCGACCAAGAATCCAAAATTGAACGGTCTCAATGATCATATGGTGAGTCAGTTCGTGCGTGTGCTCATTGCCGTCGCCCTGCAGATCATCTCCGATATACTCATGGATCCAAACATTTGGGCGTTTTCTCTAGCGGCTTATGCAAGCACACATTTGGGAGTTACTGTCCTTGACCAGCGAATTCGTGTGTGCGTGAAAGGCGTGTTGTACAACTTCCACCTGGTGCTGGTTCCATTCTTTAAACGCCATACTGCTCAAAACTATGTCAAGCTCATCAAGACTATGCTTGACAGTGTGTGTCCATCTTGACGCGACAAAATCATTTCAATCAGTTCAGATGGAGAAAACACAATGACAAGTAGGCACGCTGGAGTTGTCACATTGCTTGAGAAGGAATGTTCCAATCCTGTGCTTCGTATTTGGTGCGTTGCTCATCAGCTTGATATTGTGGTGAAAAATGCCACGCATGGTGTGTTGAATGAGATGTTTTATAAGGTTGCCCATGCGTTTTCTGTGCATCTTCGAGCTCAACAAAATCTCATCAACGAAATGGGTTCCAAATGCCCAAAGGACACAACGCGATGGGTGGCGATGGGTGGCGTTTGGTAGTATTCTCTGTTGGCTTTTGGAACATCGTCGTCGGTTGATGATTCATGTGGAGAATAGACGACCTATCCAAGCTCTGTCCATGCAATGGTGGATCATTGCAGGAGCTCTATCACCATTGTTTGAGCGGATTGCCGCCACTATCTCCTCAATCCAATCTCCAAAGCTGATCATTTCTCAGCAACGCCAAGAGTTAGCAAAGCTGATGACAGACATTGCAGATAGTTTGGATATTCGTTCTACTACAGATGCAGCGCTGAACAAAATTGATTCTATCACAATCGTTCAGCAAGATGGTTTGTTTGTAACCAAAAATTCTATTGTCATGCATATATTAGATCAAGGTTCATGGGCAAGGGATCTGTATTATGAACTTTCAGGATTTGAGCAGCAGCAGACATTGGACGAGATAGGTATTTTTTCACTCTCTATTGTGGCAAACGGTTTGCAGATCAAGGCGGAACGTGGTTCTAACAATCATGTCAAGGAATTGGAAGCACCTCCTGTGATGCCACTAGATTTAGTCAAGATGCGTCCTGCTTTATTTATCAGCGAGGTGGTGGATCAATACAGGGCACACCTGGGCAAGCACTAGAGCACTGACATGATCGACAAGGCGGAGAGTGAACACCGTGACCTGCTACTTGTTTACGGGCATGAGCTGAATGTGAAAGAGACCATTGACAATCACAGCGAGAAGACTTTCTTCAACGAGTCATGGGATTGTTTAAATGGACGTTTTTTGCATTTGCAACAATTGTGCGGTGGTCTAGCTACTGCTTTTTCAAATACTACCTCAGTTGAAAGCAATTTTTCCATTATTAAATGGGAGAAAGATGACTCACGCACAAGGCTGACAAGTATTTCTTTGGCAGGCATTATGCATGCTAAGCAATTTGAAACGCTGAAAACTGTTGTAGCAAACCGCTTGGAGGAAAAATAGTGAAGTTAGTGTTAGTGCCAAAATTGCCAGAATTAAGGAGAAAAATTTGCCAGAATTACCGTAGTTCTGGCAAACCTGGCATTTGCCAGATTTTAGTAAGTCTAGTTTAATGGGTCGCACTTGGCAGGGTATCTTTAACTCAACATTTTCATGTATCATGCAATGCTCGGTAGTGTATAAAGAAGCTTTCGGACTTTTGAATTTGAGTTAAAGAAACAGCCGAACAAATTTGGATCCGATCCAAAAGTTTTGAATATACTTTTTGGAGTGAATTGAAGTCTTTCATGTTTCCAAATTGAGAATTTTAAAACGGACTAGGTGTTGATCCATAAAAGAATGTCAAAATTATCAATTTCTAAACTCAAGAATTATAATTTTTGGGAATTCGTAAAATAAGACTTTAAAAGGGATTGGAATTCATTGTATATATCGTAAAAGTGGAATGGAAATTGTTCTTAATTACAAATTCTTTGAATGAAGAGTATTCAAGATATAATGCTTTTAAATTTAATTTTGAAAATCAATATAAACACACTTAATATATGTCAAACATATAATAACATGAATCATTTTATTTATGATTGTGAACAATCTATGTATGCGACTATTCATCATGAGTCAAATGAAGAATGTCATGCTAAGAAATGTTTCCATCTCCTAAGGCAGAATATCTTACAAGGTTTCGATTGTTGAATATGAAGGAACTAAAATAATATGAAAAGAGATGCGGAGCAGAATTGCACTCATGAGAATAATATTTCCAAGTAAAATTAACAATCTGATCATCTACTATTTTAATGTTAGATAGAAAATTTGAAAATTGCTTTGATTTGTTGTTAAAACACAAATAAATTGGAAGATAAAAGAAAGAGATATATATATATTTATTTATTTAAAAAAATTTGTTATATCTACACTATCATGTCAACAATGAGTTGAATGAAATCAAAGAATATGTTACTCTCTTTAACAAATTTAAAGAATATTTAGAAACATTCAAATTTAAGAACATTATCATCATTAAAATTCATCAAATCATGTTTACACGTGCTTCAAGTTGATGAGTCTCAATATCATGAATAATGTGATAAAGATACAATACCACATTGATGTTTTCAATGATCATATTTTGGACTTGCAAAACCTTGATGAGTTGTTGACTAAATCATTGGTATATTCTCAGATGTAAAAATGTTAGTGAATATGTTTGGTGTTGAATTGATTTTCTGTATACTTCTTGGACTATATTGTATTTCAAGTTTTGGTTGAAAAAAATATTTTTTTGAAGAAAATTAGACACAAAGATTTGAAGGTTAAAGATCAATATTGTTTGTAAGAAATCACATGCTTTAAGATATAGGTATAGTATGAATACTTGTGGCATATTTTTACTAAATCACATGTATGAAAAGATCATCTTTATTGTTCAAATAAAAATCCTTATCTTTAAATTGTAATTTGAAAGTTTGATTTCATTAAAAAATAATTTTTTATGAAAACATCATCAGTTGAGTTTGGCATTGTAATTTGAAAATTTTAAAGTACTGTTAAAAACATACATAATAACTTGTAAATTCTATCTCAAACTCTTTCACGTTCTAAAATTATATGTGTTTGATCTTTTTCTTGATGATTATTTAAGTCTTGTGGAAATTTCTTTTTAAAATTTTAAAATATTAGGTATTTATCATTCAAGTTTCAAGTTCAGAATTAGTCGATTTCCAATCAAACAACGTAACAATATATTCATGAATAATTTGAACAAATCATCAAGAGCATGTGATAACTTGTCATCTCACTACCATATATATTCCACAAAGTCTGATGTTTAATACACCCTAACCTCGATAATGTCACACTTTTTAATAGAACACCTCGATATTGTCACCTAAAAGTGTGAAACCGATTTTCTTAGTGTAAAACTCCCTCTTTATTATCACTATCACCCTCGATAATGTCACACTTTTTTTCCAAAATCTTTAGTGTAAATGTGATAGTATCAAGTATCCATGGATTGTATAGTAGCAAAAATGTGAATCTTTAGTGTAAGTGTGATAATATCAAGTAGGGTAGGATTCTACAGTAGCAAAAGGGTCATGACCCGAAATAATCGAAATGCTATTCTGAGTGTCATGAGACGCCCCCTTGCACCAACCTTCGATCTTACACACACGGCATTTGCATCAATTGACAATATTCAAACCTGCAGTTCGACAAACTCATTAGAATTGGTGTTGAACATTTAACATCACTAAAACAATGTGACATTAGAAATTTCTTTGTTTCAAGTGAGAGTTCTCTACCGGATCTCAATGACACTTTATAATGTGTTTTTGTTCTACTTCACAGTTTTGAATTACATTTTAAATCTAAAAACTTTGAAGTATTTCATTTGTTTTTTTTTGTTTGCAGTAGTTTTATTTTATTTTTTGATAATATCACATTATGTACAAATTTTCTAAAGTGACATTATCGAAAATGTCACACCTCGTTTATATCACACTTTATGGTGAAACGGAGGGTGTGATATTATCGAGGTTAGGGTGTAGCTTAATCAAGCAATACTGGAACAAAAGAGTAATATTTTGATCATAAAGGTTTTGACCATAATACATGAATACAATAGCTTACATAACAAATCAAAGTATTATTATTTTAATGTGATTGATTATATGAGTATATTTGATTTGAGGTTCTAACAATCATGAATGTAACGCGTATACTTTCATACCCAAGTCAAATAGATCTCAATTGTAGCACATTTCTAAAACCAAGTTTTTCTTGGATATCAAAATGAAGATTCAATATTGTGAATTACACTAACCCATGACCTATTGATGATTATTTGTATCACATTGTCAATTTTTATTACACATTTAATTCCTTTAAAGAGATAGAAATTTTATGCTAAATTTTTTTTATATTAACATTTGATTTTGCATCTAAGTATCAAATGATAATTATCTTACAAAATCATAAATCAGTAATTTTATAATCATCTAAAAAAAATCTTAGTCAATCAAACATATTGAAATGTATAAATTTAGTAAATTTACCTAAATTCTAATAAAAATCAAGCATTGATATCTAAAAAAACGATGGTAAAGGTTTGAAATATGTATTAATTTACATCCGTTTTTATCCAAGTATACTTTAACATTGATTGTATCAAAATATAAATAGTGTATCGAACGTTAAAATCAGCATAAAACCTAATTTTTGTTTGATCATTGATTAGATGATAATTTTATACTTTTCATGAGCAAAAATATTTTTTCGAACAACAGTTGAATTATTAATTTTCTTAAAATAAGTAACAGGTTTTAAAAATTAATTTACCTTAATATATAATCACATATTTTTTCCATATTTTTTATTGCATCAAATATGCTAGAATCAGATAATCAGATGTATTTAACTTTTTTATCATATGCTTCATATGATATGAATTGATAAAATCAGTGTATTGAAATGTTAATGTTAATCATGTTCATTAATGCTTTGATAATCATGGAATGTTAATGTTAATTATGAAAAAAACATCTTATCAGAACTCCGTAATAATTGAAAACGAGATTATGAAAAAATAATTTATTCTCAGATAAAATATTAAAATTTCATAAATAATTTATTTTAGGATCTAAAAATTTTAATTTTTAATTTTATGTAAATAATTCTTGTATATATATAATTATGATTATTTTAATACATTTTTAGGAGTTATGAGTTAATATTATTATATTCACTCCTCTAATATTTCTTTAAAAATTCTTTTTTTTAATTTATATGTTAATATGAAAATTTTTTTAAAATAAATATATTTAATTTGATAAATATTTAGTTCATATGAATAATATCATGCATTACTAAAATCGCGTCAATTGAATTTTACAGATTGTCAAAGGTTGATCACCATGATAGTATTTTCAACAAACTTTTTATCTTGATAATCAATAAAAAATCTAAATAGTTTGTTTTTTTGTGTGGTGTAAACAACACCAAGTAAATTGTAATTTTATTAAATTTATATATTCAAATTTTAGCATGAATATTGAAATTAGGTCAAGACTCATAAATCTGGCCTCGTAAAATCGTATAATTTCATTTTTGGATATCAACTTTTTTTATGATTAATCTGGCGAAACTGTCATACGTTATAACGCCCATAGAAACAAAGCATTTGAGAAATCAAAGAGGAAGGCATCGAGAGGAGGAGTAAATTAGGATGAGAGATTTTGACGAGGCTCGTCGTGCTTTGTGGCGAAAAGCATGTGTGATAACGATACAGAATCCGTAAATCCGCTGGGCAAATGGGGAGTGCAAATGCGCAGGAAATTGAAGTAAAGTAAAATGATTTAAAAGGACATCGAGAATGCAAATGGGCAGTATCATGCGTAAGGTAAAAGGTAATGCGGTTGGGAAGTCTACAAGAGTTTAGTAACTCGGTGGCGATTGAATTTGCTAATGAACTTTCGCTATGCCACATGGAGTTCTTATGTTGAGGTTCACTTCGGTTAAATAGTAACATCAAGTCACAGCTATATTAGCTAGGAGGTTATTCGGTGCTGGAATATTTAACCCCGAAAGTTTGAGTATTATCATAAAACTTTTTAGTACACTCTCACGTGTGTGAACTTTCAACGGTAGACTTAGCCCTATGTGATGAATCATGTTACATTTTTTTGTGGATTCTTTTACTGTTACTCACTTTTGTGTTTTATTATTCACTGATTTTTGCCCTGACATTTATATTGGAAACGAATTAATTCTAAACGTTCATAAAATCCCACTTTTAGAATAAACAATTGAAATGAAATGAAATGAAAGTGTTCATGCTAAAAATTTCAGAATTAATGAGAAAAGTTCGTTGGCTAATTTGTTGGATTAATTTTGGCATTTACTGAATTTATGAGGTGCTAACTAAACAAATTAAAATAGCAACTACCAATGGACATATGGAATTTGATCCAAGATGAAGGATTTTCCATATCCCACTGAAACTTATGAAAGGTTTACATGCATATCCTATCATGGCATCTCATTCATGAAAACCGACGCGAGTACGGATGTATTTGACAAAATTTCTAAAAAGAACAAACCAAGACAAACGAACTATAGTCTTTAATGCAAACAAGAATAAAATTTGAAACATTTTCTTTTCACCTAGTCTCCCGTTGTCATTCTTAACAAAAACCATAGATCTCACATGGATTGATCACTGCAGTCATACTCGGTGGTCCACATGTGATGCTGTGGCAATCTCACTTCTCTCTGCTCGGCATGACACCTTGATTTCTTGATTGAACGACACAAACTGTAACCAACGGTGTCGCTTGATAAGCTGGCAGAACTCTAAGAACTGATAACTGCACAGTCTCTTCCTGATCAAACTGCACAGACTGAAATTGTAACCTCCACGGTGGCCCTGGCTACGTGGTGGACGTGTCATGAACGGGTATAGTCTCTGAAATAACAAATATAATTCTTCGTTTCTGAGCAGACAAACCGTGGACTGAATATACAGTACTGAGCTAGAAACTCGCCCAAAACTGGTGCATTAGAGCTGCTTTCACAGCTTCACTCTGCTGTAGACCGGGACTCCACAAACCTTTGCATCTCCAACTCCGAGACGGGCAAATACCAGCTCAAGGGAGACAATAAATGGAGCTTGTTGATCTTTGAAGTAGAGACGATTGCGTCCAGGCACGCGTGGTGAAGTCGAACATGTCAATAGACTCCAGTCAGACCTTGCTGCTCTTTGACCTCAGACTGTATTTTGTTCCTTGGATATGGCGAGCTAGTAAGACATGTTTATAATTTGACGCGAAGTGGTGCAAGTAGTCCAATATTGCTTGGCCAACTATATGGGCTTCCGGATTGTACTGATCTTCGTATTGTGCTCGCTGTTGAGAGGTTGCAACACCAAGCCTCGTTTGGACGAGATGGGTTGATTTTTCCTGCAGACAAGTAAGATTTCTCGTGTCCAGATATTGCTCAGGTAGCTACTCCTCCATTGCTCCTTTTCTTCCATGGAACGAACTTCAAGGTGTACGAACTGTGAGTTGGAGAGCTTCTTCGTGCTGAGCCATCATGAGATGCTTCTAGGGTCAAGGAGGAAATGGATTCGGATGGCCTACCAGTGCTGCTGAGGCTACTGATGGCATCATTCCAGACGCACTCTTTGCCAAAGTCACTGGTCGGTCACCAAATTGAAGAAATGCAGTCTGAATTTCCACGCACCGGAGAAATCGTTCTAATCATTTATTCTCACCATGAGAAAGTTTCGAATTCCGAAGAAGACTGATCCCAGAAATTGACCTCGAAGGACTTTCAGAACTCATGAACCGCAGATCAAATATGTTCTTAGCTGCTTTTAAGGGTTTGGAATTCGGAGAGCTAATGTTGCAAGTCTATATATTAGAGAACTCGGAGGTGATCGCCGATGCAGTTGCCTGACGATTCACACTCTTTGCACGCGGAGGAGGAGGCAGCTTGACGACACATTGCCTGGCATCTGAGAGGTAGTAGATTTCGTCCAGTATACTGTGGCATGCTTGTACGTCGTGTATATGTGACGGGCACGATTTGAGCCGAATGGACACGCGCAATTGTGAGAGTCAGATCATGAAGAGCCGGCATACTCCGGCTCTTCAAATTCTGACTGTGTCTATTACGTGGTCCAGAAAGAATTTTGGCACGTGAGTTTATGGACTCTTTTGACAACATCTAAAGTTCGTCAGAAGCTGAGACTGCTGCAGATTGTGGATTCTTTGCAACGTGAAGAAGGAGAAGAAACATTCTTCAAAGTCATGAAACTTAATGTCCTTGAATGATAATTCGTAGGAGGTTTTGGAGGGCTGGAGCAACCTTTCGTAGACCACGAAAGGTTGTCCTGGCAGGTCGCAATCTGCTGTCTGTATAGCAACCAGGGATCCGATATTGAAGAACACTCTAGGTGCCAAGTTTCAAGCCAATTACCGCTTGAAAAGAGAAATCCCCAAGAACATCCTCATGTACATTGTTCTGAAAATTATCTACCTCGAACGCCTCCAGGTTGAAATACTTCATTGATGAAATCTTTTGAGCAGTATTGCACGGACGTGTCACCAGTGCACATTCCCTATTAACATAGAAAGAGTGGGCAGATTTTACCCTCACAAATTAATCGTCAACATGGACATCTTTTACATTATATTGTGGGAAGAAAAAACATTCAATTAGTGGCATTACATAGAAAAAACTACACTTATATACTGGCTTTGTTTCCCCCAAAAAAGCTCCCCAAGAATCTCCTAAGGTTTTCCAAGAGCTTTTTTCCAAGTGCTCAAATTCTGCCACAATCTAAGTACGAGAATGCAGACTCCTACAACTTCTTCCTTCTCTCGCAGCTCGGACCAGCTTTCCTAAAGACCTCACGAATCTCATTGAGGATTCAGGCAGCAAAAGGTAGATTTTGGCTTGCATGGATACATGACAAAATGGCTACGGTGCACTGGTGGAATAGGTAAGATGCGAGATGTCGTTGATAACTTGGTTAGGTTCAGATATTGGATCATGTGACCTACACAAACGAACCGTGTGACATAATTTGTACTCTTTTTAGTCTCGTGTATAGTATATAGAGCAATGAGAGGGCTTGATAAGGCTTTTATATTGCATATTATTGGAAGTCATTTGGAATTATATGAGCTTCCCATGGAAGTGGATCAACAGAGTCTTGGAAGAGTAATCTTCCAAGACTGTTGATCCACTTGAGAAGATAATACATGTTGAAGGCTAGCAGTGGCTTTAGCCGCAGATGATGAAAGTTAGTCATTTTGATTTTCTTATAGCTTCGACCCATAGCATGATTATAGAGACAATAGTAATAATAGTAGAAGCAGTAAACTCATAGGTCCTGAATTCTGAGGAACCGATAACTTCTACTTTACAGTTGACTCACATGTTACACGCAACAAGAAAAGCCAAAAACATTGTTAGCAATTCTACTCTCTCTCCCTTGTTTCTGGAGCTTCTCATGCGCATAATCTGGTCATGTTTCTTGGGGTGCATCACGCCTCTTGGCATTCTATTTTTGTTTAGAGCTATCTTTTTCCTGCACTGAGTGCCGATATTTCATTCCCTTGTTCCATGGGTACAGCAACGACGTGCTATGTGGCCTTAAATCCGGACTTGAAAACCATGAGCGGTGAAAAACTGTCTCATAGCCAAACAGAAAGATTATTTCAACATTAAGCTCGCAGATTTGAGACCTTAGTGTGAAAATTATATATATGAGAGAGTAGCAAATCGTTCGATGTTTTATGAACTTCATCTCTTCAGTCATCAGGTACAAATAATGTTCAACTTCAACCATTCAAAACTGTCGAAATCACAGAAGGATGTAAAAAGGGGAAAGTCTGACATAAAAGGTGTAGGTTGTAGAGAGAAACAAACAGAAGACAAAGTAAGACCGTGGAAGAGGAAATAATCAAACTGAGTTATGTTCAGTGAGAAGCCATGATAATACAGTGTGGAAGCGTATCAGCAAAAGTACATTATGTTTCTAACCTATGCAAGTCCAGTTAGCCTACTTTAAAGTACTCGTATTGAGATGATGCCCTTGTCCTCCTCGATCATCTCTTCATCCTTGTTTATGTCATGTTATTTTTAGTTTAGAGAGCTCCTATCTTGGGGAATCGTAAAATTCGCAGTACTGATTCCTTCACCGTTCTGCGTTACTTGGAATAATGCATTCTAAGGCAGATCTTGATCAAATTCTGATAACATCGGCACATCCACAAGCTCGAGTGTCATTTGCCTACCTCCTCATATCTAGACAAAGCGAAGATGCTAATTTCCAGGCAACCATCAAGTCGTTTAGACGTAAGGTCTCGGAAGTAATTCGTTTGTTAGACTACACCAGGACGACCCTGAGCTCTTACACATCTCAGCGCGAAAATCAGTCGACAGCCAAATCACCCAATGGTGTCGCATGACACCGTGAAGTCTGCAGACCAGTATCTAACTTGTTTTGAGCTCAGGAATGGGAGCTTAGATGTTTGAACCCGATTTAGTTTCAGACTACTCTGCGTCAGTCAAATATCCTCACATATCACAGAGTCACGTAACCCTGACTAGTTTTCGTTTTTATTTGAAATAATTTACGTTAAATCACGATATATTGTTACTCAATCACTCGTATCAACCTCATAACAGACCGAAACACAGCATGAACGGGACCTTTTTGAAGTCAACGCGGGGTGCAGACACGGAAAACCCAAGCATACCGTGAGACACAACCATCTCTTGATACTCACAAGTAGTTGTAGTAGCCGTGCACAGAAAACACAACAATAGCTGCACCACAGCTCGTACTGACTCCAAGTGAGTCACAGAATTTCATTCGTCATGTGTTTCTGAATGAGATCATGCAAATACACATGAAGCTTGGGAATTTGCATAGAAACGAGATTAAGTAAAAATGGTGAACGCCATTCAAGGTGTGAACTCTTTCCGGCAGTGAATCCCATCTGATTTCACCTGTCGATGAGTCAGAGCCAAAGTATCTGAGCCCTTCCTTGCACAGGTTCCCATAGGCTGGAAACATCTCACTGTTGAACAACTCTTCTCAAGTACAGCAAGGCTCGCAATCGACGGTGAAAAAAGCAGCAAGAAGTGTTTTCAGCGAATTGAATGAATGTGTGGTAGTTTGTTAGGGAGTTTACAAAATCAGACAAGTCCATTCTCCTCTCCTCGGAGTCGAGGCTCTCGGGAATGATGAAGAAATTACACAGGAGAAGAAGCTGAATCTGAATCGTCATGGTGCGCTGAGAGGAACAAGGCTTGCAAGATGCGCAGCAGCCAAATCACGATGAATCGATATTCCCAGTTTTCAGATGGTAACCGTTCGAACCAAATCAGAATCCGAATCCATACTTGCCCAAGCTGACGACGGGGTCGGGCTTGACGTGCCAGTGCTGGTGGTAGATGGCGTGGAAGTAATAGGTGTTGTTGTACTTCTCCTCGGCCGGCTTGCAGCCGAGGAAGTAGCGCACATCGCCCGTCTTCTCGTCCTTGATGACGCAGAAGGGCGCGACGAACTTATGGTCGTCCTGGCTCCAGAGCGACACGAGCTTGGACTCGAGGCCGCCGATCTCGTGCGTCTGCTTCTTGTAGGTGAAGACGTCGGCGTCGAACTCGGACTCGCCCTTGGCCAGAATGACGCTGAAGAAGCCGCCGTCGGCGATGGCGCTCTTGCACTCGGGCACTTTGGTCAGCGGCACGCGCTTCCAGAACTTGCCCGTGGCCATGCTTTTGACCTTGCACGCCTGCGCCATGCCCGGCACGTGCACCGTCTCGAACATGTACAACGGGTTCGTTTTGTCCTGCTTGCCGCTGAAGACGAGCTTGCCCGGCGTGCCGCGCCGGTCCGGGTGCACCATCAGGTACCGGCACAGCGCCTGCGACTTCAGCCGCACGAACTGCGGCAGGCGCACCGCCTTCACCACCTCGGGCTTGCTCGGCGACTTCGACCGCGGCGGCGACCTCGACCTCGGCGACTGCGACCGCGACCTCGGTGGCGGCACCGTCGACGTCGCCTTCGACTGGATGTGCTGCATGTAGTGCGGCGACCCCGACGCCGACCCCGTCGGCGACCCTGCTGCCCGCGGTGACCCCGATCGGGCAGGCGATCCCGACCTCGCGGGTGATGCCGACCGAGCAGGCGATCCCTCTCTCGACGCCATGCTTTCGAAAATGTGAATCGCTCGGTTCAGAGGTCACAGTCGTCTGCAGAATGGTCGATCGATTCGTTCCTTCGATGATGAGTTTCTACGGAGATCTTTTCAGCAGTGGGCGAAGATCTTGCTGTGCAGAATTCCTGGGCGGTGTCTGTCTTGACGTCATGGTTGAATGTGCCGCCTCTTCTGCTGCCTCTCTCTCTCTCTCTCTCTCTCTCTCTCTCTCTCTCTCTCTGTCTGTGAGTGAGTCAGTCTATCGATAATTGATCGATCCCGATCCCGAGTTGGTTACTTCGATGAGTTTCGAGTGCAGATCTTGCAAGCGGTGGGCAAAAATCTGGCTGTGCAGGCCTTCTGGGCGCATTTTTTCGTGCTGCGTGAGAGGAGAAATTGGACTGGATAGAATCGGGATGATGAATATGAGGAATGTCGACAAGGGTTATGTTTGGCGGTGAAGATTTGAGTCGTGTGTAGGGAATACGAGGGAAAGTGCATGTCTTTGGAGAATTGTGGAGATAGATTTGTGGTGAGTTTGGAAGATTTCAGCCGACTCGAGGCAGATGCGATGCAAGACAGCGACGCCGGATGAGATCCCTTCTCCGAATTTCAATGAAATAGATACACTTCGGTTCAGTTTCCATGAATGCAACGATATCCTGCGCTAGATACATCCTGCTCTACGGTGGCCGACAAGCGCTCCATACTTATTTTCCACAAAAACACCGCGAAGATGGACAGAGGAAACCCGAAGCTTGTGAGATCTTGCTACAACTGTTTCTCTCCGCAAAACGTTTGTTCCGAAAGAATCCTCTCGATCTACAACCCACAAAAGTAATCCGTCTGAATGTTCCACCGCAAAGTTATATCGTCTCTAACCGATGACGTCGAGCACAACGATGTAACCGAACTCGTATGACACGACCTGCTTGGTCTGAGTTAAACATTAATTTCGAGCTCATTTTCAAGTCTAACATTGTCAAACTTCACAGACACTTCGATCCCAGTCTCAAAAATTTGCACCCGTGGGGCTAGCGAGGGCTGCATATGATTCTCCTAATGTAATTTTGAGGCCGTCGTCAGAGTTTGAAATCTCAATCATTGCAGGCCATCGTCCTCCGTTTAGCAATGATCACGAGAAGGTGTCTGTTAGGTTTGATTAAGGTGGAGGTGCAGTAAGATCTGAGCCACGTTCCAGTACAGTATCGGTTACATTCGTACCACGGGAGTAAGTTCGAAACTGCAAACTGCATGGCGTGATCATCGCATGCCATGCAACGTGGATCATTGTACGTGATTCTTGTTACGTCCACAGAAATATTGCATGAGTAAGAAAGAAGCGCAATGTTAACAGGATGTACATTTTATTCGCTACGACATATTTCTTTGGCTGAAGTAAGTCCCCGTCCATCTCTACAAGCTACTACGCACTGACAGTTCTGAGGCAGAGATAGGACCCCAAAAAAATAAAAATTAACATCACAAGTTACAACTTTCACCTCAATTTTAAGCCTCTTGATAAATCTCGTTTATTAAACTTAGATTGTGGATATAGGGCTTTCGGACGTTGGTAAATGGTTCATTGGGAAATTGGCCATATTTAATGGCCATGTGAATTCTCGTTATGACGTTGTGTGAGGACAAAATTGAAAACTAAGGTCACACTTAAGATTTAGTTTACAGGAAAGAGTGACTATTTTCACTTCCATGTGAAATAATCATGTAACGAGCAGGACATTCCAGAATTACCTAGATAAGTATTTATCCTTGACTGTGAATCCAAGAGATATGTTAAAAAAACTATTGAGAAAAAATATAATAGGCTCTCCAATTACATCTATGTTTTAAAATTCTACCATAAATTTATTCGTACATTTATATTGAAAAAAATGTACATATCTCGACAAGATGATAAAGTCTAAAGCTTCATAATGAACTATACATCTATTCGAAATTACAAATTGTTATGTTTATCGATTCATAAATAGGGTTTATTTATAACAAGGCAGAATGTCAAAATAAACTTATTTTCAAAACCATTTTATAAAAGCTGCGAGATGATATTTTAGGACTATTTCAGATATTTTTCAAACAGAATTTACATATCAAATAAAGTCTAATATTTTATAAGATTACTTCATACTATTTGAAAATGAAATAATTATTGAAAAAAGTTGAACAATCGAAATTGGAAGTAATGTGATGTATTATTAAATTTGTGTATAAATATATATTGATTGAAACTCTACTGGAAATAAAAATTATAAAATTTATTAGCATACACCTATCACAGACCTCACTAACGAAATTGATTAAATTTTATTAAATATTATTATTTTCAGTAAATCAATTTGAAAATCATATTAAAATATGATATCACTACATCATTTACAGATATGACAAACTCTACAAAAATATTTTATAAAAACTACAATTCATAAATAGTCTAATGAACAATAATCAAACTGAAATAATGATCAGAACTGAAATAATAAATTAAATTTAAATTATTTAGAAAAATCAATGAAATGAAAATCGGTTATAATAGATTATTAATACTGATATTTATACAAATTGGAAGAAAGAATTTAACGTAAATCATGATTACAAATTTTATAACATACTCTTTTAAATGAACAAAAGAATTTTAACTAAGTATTTTTATAAAACATTTGAAACATAAGAAAATTTTTTGTGTCTAACAAAGTGAAGTGTTTTGCATGTTTCTTTTCATGTCAATATAAAAGTCTCATTAGTGATTTTATTCAGTGCAATTATGATGAAGGTTGATGCCGTAGTTTTAATTTTGAGAATTGGCAACGAATGATTTTTGTAACAAAATTGTAACATTAAAAAGCTTTTAAATCTTGTATGCTACAGAAAAAAGCAATGTATCAAAAAAAAAAAAATTGATTACAAATATCAAAAAATCTGATTCAAAGTTTCATTATGTTTGATTTGAAATACACATGGAACGTTAAATACGAGAAAAAATATTGAAGAACATGAAATAAATATCAAATGATTAATAGAAATCTTTGGAGAATTAAAAAATTTATATGCAAATATATACAAACACTTTGATACACAAAATTTGTATATGTATTCTTAATCAATTAAATATGACTATTATTTTCTGATGAATGAAAAATATACCACTTTTGAATTAAATATCTTGAAAACATTCAAATAATATTTCAAATATATTAGTTATGAAATAACTATATTTTTATATTATAATTTATATTAATTTTGCAATAAATTCAATTGTCCATATGATGAATCATAATTTTGCTTCAAATTTGATTATATTGTTCCACAATCTTGAATAACACTACTAAATATATGTATTTTTTTATACAAAATATTTATTTAATATATTACCATTATTTGAACACCGTATTTGATTTTGAAAAGAATGTTCACTCTTGAACAACATCTATTTATATCTGTGCAATATCTTATCTACAAAATTAAAAGTTGAATATAAAATCTACGTAATATAAGATATTACGTAGATTTGTGTTTATGTGTATTAATTTGTGTGAAAAGACACATACACTTTATAAGTAATACTGAAAATGAATGGACTATATTCATAGATATGTATAATAAATTCCAAAGATGAAGAATAAAAGAAAATTTTCACCTCAGAAATATTCTCTACTTGATATTTTCATATACATGATTTTTTTGGTAAAGTAAGTTAAACTATGAAATCATCACATCTTATTATTTATACTTAACATTAAATTGGATATCTACAAATTACAAAAAATATTAGAAAAAATATCTGTAATAATTAATATTGAGAGCTTTATTTTTAAATATTAAAAATAAATTTCACAATATTTCATGTCAGTTTTCATTCTTTGAAAAATAATCAATATTAGATAGCTCGCATTAAAAAACTGAATACAATCTACATGTATAAAATAAACTGCATTCATTTGAGATGTTTATCAATTTTTCTTTAGGTTTAATGTTGTAACTAATCAATAAGAACTTGAATACAATATATATACATATATATATATATAAATATATATAATATATTTTAGATGTTTGTCTATCCAATGTTGTCTGTCTGTCTACACACCCTTTGAAGTTTTGTAGATTTTTCTTTAATGAAACAAGGCAACTTCACAGTGTACGAAGATCAAGAGTTGTCATTCATTGCTATTATGAAATATTTACAGAATTTTTGTTCAACACATTAACTAATTAATTTCTACTAAAAAAATATTTTTTTAACATGATTTCATTTAGAAAACAGAGAAATAAATTGCATAATTGTCACATCAAAAAAATTACATATTTTTCAATTTTTTTCAGTTTGATGAAATTTGAATTGAATATCACATGACTACTATGAAGATATACACGTATTGACAGTCATTTTATAAACGAGACAATAAATTGAATAAGAATTTCAAAAGACGGTGTGGTTTATTTTTATCAAATTGTAGCTCAAAATAGATCAGCTCAGGAATATTGAAAAAAAACACAAGGCTAGACAAAGATCATGTAATTTATGCGATTTTAGTTTTTCTATTGAAAGTAAAATTTTTGAACCAAATTTTGCTCTTCTTTATAATCATCTTTCAAGTTGTGATTTTAAAATGAATACAACACCTATCATAATATCATAGACATCAAATGAACGTAAGGTATATCATTTCTTTATAGTTGTGATATAGGTTTTCTTTTTTACTTCTTGTCTGTCATCTATGAGCTTCAACTACTTGATAAAATGAATACGAGAACATTTAAACATCATCAAATTACTCCCAATCATACCACGACTCAAATCCATAGCGTAAGCATTTCACTATGCAAATGTGTATTTTTACTAACACCTATTCAGGTTTAAGGGTAAGCACAATGAGTGACTACAATGCAGACATTCATTGTGTTTACATGTAGACTCTACATGTAAACATGGATTGAGAAAATAAGTTCAAATTTGATTGGATATAAAATGGATGATAGTAACGTTATTTTGTAATTTTTTGACAATTTCTTGCGTACTCATAGAAATCATGAAAACATTTACGGATACATGATGGCCAATCCGAAGCATGCATCTCCTTTTATAATTACATTATGCTTAAGAAGTTGATTTGTTTTTTTATTCTTTGCACAATTCTTTTGAACTATTTCTGAACCTGGATGAAGAGTTTATTGTAATTTTCTATTATTATGCATCAAAAGTACTTCATTACTTCTTTAGAAACTTTGTTGGATTTGAAGAGTTTCCTTTATCGTCGTTGAAAAGGGAGAATGAAGTGCTCAACTTTCTAAAAAGAAGCCAAAAGATATTTCTCAAAGTCGTATGAAGTGCAAGTCATGAGTTGCAAAATGTAAAATTACTGTTAGGTTTCTATAAAGTGACTGTTATGGTAGAAATATGAAAAACTTTTAAAAAAAATCTCTTCAAATTTCAGACATGTACATGATGGGGAGTTGGAAGATGAAGACATCAATCTTGACTGATCCGACAGATCGCATTTGTTGGCTACGAGGCTCAAAAACATACTGTAATGTAGGATGCTTAATAAAAAGCTACTTAGATTGCGGTGGAGAAGCTAGGCTATCAGGTTACATAATATGAGATATTATTGGTTATAAGCAATCATAGTTATATGAGTCGATCGCCCTAATTAACCTAATTTAGTCACGTCAAGAAAGTTAATTTAGGTGATTTGGTGCTAAAAGTCGCATTGAGTGCACTTGAGAGAGCGAGTGAGGGGTTAGGAGTCAGAGGGAGAGAGAGTTACATCACAAGTAGGGCTCGTGTGCGAGAGAAAGTTTAATTTCCAAGTTTTGGATTACACCTCGGTAAACTGTGAAACTGAGTGGTAACAAGCTGATTCACAGTTGAATGGCTAAAATCTCCCACATTCCAATTTTGAACCAATTACAAACTAGATTCTATGGTTAATTTAGGCGCCAGAGGTAACTCCACTTTAGGTGCCTTGGTGTACAATCGTCTAAACTAACCATGCTGGGTTATAAGTCAAATTTTTTTGGAAGAAATAACTTCAAACTACATATCTACGATGTGAAATGATGATGTTTCAAAAACAAATAGCTCCTGTAAATCTTCATAAATTAGATTCCATCATATAGATTTTTAGAAGGTACACCTACTAAAAAATCAAGCGAGCAACACATTAAAATGGATTCCAATCTACCCACAAATGAGCATGGAGCTTGAACCCTTTTTTGACTAGCTTGGTGTGTACAGTCTAAACTACGAGCTTTGGTTTCCACTGCACATTTCTGCCATGACTAAACTTGCTTTTCGCTTCCAAAAAAATTGAAACTCTTTCACGCCCTTGTAGTACATCAATCTGCTTCTAAGCGCTTTATCAATTTGGCTGCATCTTCTCATGACCTGGTCACACAGAATGACGTGCACGATGGCATGAGCTTGATGCGTTAGAGGCACTTTCCTGCACATTCCAAAAGATGCATCTCTCTCCCCAAATCGACTCCTTTAGATAGATAGATCTGCATATGCAGAAGGCATAAAATATGCGAAGATGTGGGCTCATGACTTTATCACTCTATATCGTTTTCCAATCTGAGCTCACGAGGGGTGTCTGCTGGCGAATGGAAGAAGCGTAGAACATGAAACTTTCCGGCTGCTGAAGGACCCTGAACATTGCAGTCAGTCAGAGTCTGTATGACGCAAATGTAAGAAGCGTGTTCGAGGCTTCGTTTCCATTCGATGGCACCACTTGCCAACCAGTTGCACCACTAAAATACGATCCTGCCAAGAGAAAAGCGTCCACGCAGGACGAGCACGCACTCTCGGTGTTATATCTCCCTTTAATTCCTTCACTTTTTCGCTTTGCAGGACAACGACGAGAATTATAAACTGCACTTTTACTGACAGTTTACCTTTTAGAGTACGCAGCTCGCTTTCTCGCTTTCACGCCTTCTTGCTTGCTTCAGCTCCTCCCCCATCACTCTGACGGGGGCGGACCGTCTTGTATTTCGACGGTGTAGCACCACGGACGAGAAAGGGATTAAATGAGCAGAGAGCTTAAGGTTAGACCAGACCTCATTAAAAAGTGTCATTCGCCACTTTTGCCACCTTTTTGTCAATTGTGGCACCCAAAAATTTTAAAAAGTGTCATTTGTATTTGAAAACTTATGTGACAGTCTTGAAATCATAAGAAATTGAGATTATTTCACGAGAACGCAGGCAGGGGTGTTTCTCTGTTGTGGCTAACTTAGGTTTTGACTTCATGTTACATTCAAGGGACACCTAGAGCCATCGAAAGCTAATGAGAATTTAGAAGAGTCCATGAACAGGCCTCATGATTATTCACCCTGAGGATACTCAAAGCACACAGAGCTAGTCTTTTGAGAAGAAATGAGTTCAAGGTTCTTGATACTAACGATGAGTATATTAGACTTCAACTGAATAGTGACAACTTCCACAAAAAAAACTCAGTGAATTCTATTACTCCTCAAAACCTCAGCTGAAGATGAGTAACATCATCTGTCTTCAATCCTAGGATTAGAGAGAAACTTGGTTTCATGACCAGAATAATCTTACATTAGAGTTTTAAAAAACTTTCGCTGTGTATACATCAGGTGATCATGCGTTAATTAGATTTCTATCTACAATCGGCTCAAAAACGCAGATACAAGGATTCTTTTCTAATCACTTACTGACAGCAATGCGATCTAATGCTTGCTTGGGATAATAACATTCTTCCGGTGTCAACCGTGCACTTCATCGACTTTACGCAGTGCTTGCGAACTCTTAAAAAATTTAGGCAAATTTAAGAAAAAGCTTAATTGTGTCAAAGGTGACATTTTTTACTACAGTGCCACTTTTATGAAGTCTGGGTTAGAAGCTGGGCAAAGTGCGATGCCCCAGGCGAGAGGAATAGTCCATTCCTAGTGGCAGCTTGTTCAATTCTGACGAGCATGCAGGAGTCAGTAGATGCACATCCTCTTTCTCAGTACTATCTCATGCACATGCTCATGTTTCGAGTCATGTGCTCGAACCAGGATGCGAGGTCCTGTAAATCGTATGCTTCGATGCAAGAGCAACCGCTGTAATCTGACATCCATACGAGGATTTGATGCGGTGAACATTTCCACCGAAGTTTGTTACCACCCACCATCAAAGACACAGCATTTTTCGATGATTGGACCTCTTTCTTTCCCACAACCGGATCAGGGGTTGACCTGGATCGCAGTCTTTTCACAGGCACGACGAAGTTTCCAGCACACTCCAATTCACTTGATTTCACGATCTGGTTTCCACATCCACCAGCGGCTGGCCATCTCTATCGGCCTCGAATCACGTCAGGTTCCAAGCTGGGAGACGGAGATGGCGCCGGTATCACAATTTCGACCGTTGAAAAATGGGCATGAAAATGGTTTGCTGGGTTCGCGGATCACAAAATAAAGCAAACTTTATTTGGTGCTTTTCCTTTACAGGTGTGGGCAAACAGAAAGGGATGCTCTTCAATGAAAAGATCAGAGATCGTTTTCTCTCGCCCACGAGAAAATTCAGAGAGCATCATTTGCTGACATCTATCAGCAATTCAAGCCATAAATTTTGTTTGATTATCATTTTGAAAAATATTTTCTATGTATCTTTAGGTGTTACTTGCATCGTACTTTCCTTCTGTCAAATAATCCTTTTCAATTTGCTCATAATGTTTTGTGTAATTCATTTCTTCACTCATTTTCTTGCGTTTTATTATTTTCTTTCTGTTAAATGAGTTGTCTTTAATGTACTTGTTTGGTAAGGTTTCCAGGCACTACCCTGTAACCATTTGTTAGTCCTGTCATATCCGTTCAGAGGTTAAGGATATGTATAACTAAGGGGTCACGAAAAGGCATCCCATAAATTTCAAGGCGGATACACAACCATGCCGTAATCATTTGCTCTCAATTTCGAAGTTCATGTGTACTTTTCTGTAATTCACACATCGTGTTCAAGCCCTACTAGTTAATGAACGCCATAAATATTAACTCATGTAACTGAATATTCATATTCAGTTTTTTCAGTTCATAACGAAAACGTGATCGTTTCTGCAAAACTTTCAAGGCCCTTACTTTAAAATACCCTATCGTTTTGGATTAGCAGAAACTGTCTACTGCACTCTAGTTCATGTCCTTGAGGTTACACTCAGTCAAAGGACAATTGAACGTACAAATCCTACTACCAATTAGTGAGTTTCACAGAAATAAATCCAAAGTAATCTCTTTTTACAAACTAGATAAAGAAGTTCGAGTGGCCTGCTCAAGTATATACAATGTATGAGAATCGCTGCCAATGATGAGCATTCCTTGTCCTAGTATGATACTGCATTCGAGTAAATGTTATGAACCAGTCGTGCAGTTCTTCGACTATGCATGATTAGATATTCTTGGTGTGATTGATGAAGTAATTATTCGTGTCCTGTACTCACTTGTCGCAAGAAAAACATTTCACAAGTTTGTTGATGGGATTTCTATTTACTGTCTAGAGTTTCGTGCACTGAAAACCAGCAGATGGGGGACACTAGCTCGTGTAACACGACACCCTTTTTGCAGCCCTAATTTTAAGAGTTTCATTCAAGCTTCCAACACAACCCTCTCCTCTGAGCTCCAATCATCATTACGCACTCCTGCGAGATAATCAAGAACTTATATCCTCAGGACTTCACATCCGAGTCATTCTCAATTCCGAATTACTCGAGGCATGATCAATATCTATGCTTTTATCGAGTTCTGACTCAGCTCAACACTGCCCTACAGTAATTTCCAGTGCCCACTTCCGACCACTAGCGAAAGTTGTTCCGTCATCAACATTTTGGCCCACCATTCGCATCCTTGTACAGTCATGACTGATGATCCGGCATGTCACCTTCTTCGCATGGTTCTGGAGAGGCCGAGTTCTAATAATATCTCGCAGTCAGCTGGAAATGGATTGACACATGCTCGCCAATCGACCGAGGCCCATCTGGAGCAGTGAGTGACATCATATGGAATGAGTGGTGGAATTGAGGAAAGTCTAATCAAGGACGAGAGGACGATCACAGACCCTTCACATTTTCAAGGAGCGATCGAAGGGTTGATGGAGGGCGGTGTTCTCTTCGGTGGGTACGGAATCTGTAGTCCTTGGCGGTCTCCCTTCCCGCGTGTCCTTTGATCTCCACCGAGATGGAACGAAAGTGGTACAGCTTTACCAGTGGATAATGTTAATGTTATGTAGTAATACTGTTCAAGTAGACAAGAAGCTCGCAGGGGCTGCTAGCTTGTATCCAAACCTTTGAAACAGTAGAGGGAGTCTGTGATTTGCAAACAAATGATGTAACCAGTGAGTGAGTGGTAAGGTTCAAGCAACCAGTGAGAAACTTTGAAAGGTGGATGCAGTCAAGTGGGACAAGTCATGGGTGACTACAGAAATCAATGAGAAAGATTAACGTAATTGCAGAAGACGTGCAGTCCACCGTCACCCATCAGCCTTATTCGCTGGTGGTGTGATAATCTTCCCAGCTTGGACAGGACGTGAGGAATATTAAGCAGTTGCCTTAATGCATATTGCATGTGAGAATCATCCCCTGCACGACTACTCGAATTTTGTGCAGGTCTTTAAAAGAGAGATTCTAAGTATTGTCGACAGTATCACAAAGAAACAAGAGTTTTTCCGGTCAGAGCTTCCTCTCGCACGGAAGTATCTCACTACTGCAGGAAACTTTATTGCATTTTTCCAACTGCGCAGGTTACCACGCCTTCAAGTACATTTCTTTCGTCTTAGACTAAAAAAGAACATGCAACAAGACACCCGTGCAACAGACCGTGGAACTGTAACGACAGGTTAATTGTTTAGGTTTGAGTCCTTGTGATGAACTGACATTGGCCTATCAGTAATTGTGTGGGTAGTTGTGTGGGTATCACCTTGTGATGCTTATGGAGCCCTGACCAATATTGCGCAAATGTTTTTTTTTTTTAAAGGGGAGATATTCTCATTATTTTGCTATTTGACTTAGGACTCTTGATATTCCATCCAAATTCAGACAACCTTACACGGAGTACTAGTAAACCGCTCACGGCCGGGCAGGAGGTTTGTTGAATAGACTGGTGAAGATGTACCTTCAATTGGTAGAAGTATCTAGAGATTTGACCATAGATAGGTGCACCCACCACGTAAAACAAAGATAACCGCTAGTCTCGGAAGCCCATCAGGTTCACTCAAAACCCTTCGGCAGAAAGGCGATGATACGTTGCACCTCTTACACATGAGTCTCAATCTTCTAACCGACACTCAACAAAGGTAACAGACATGATGTACCTACGTGTCATTGATACATCTCTACCAATGCGCAAAGTGAAGGCTGTTTACGTCTGGAAAGCGTTAGCCCTGGTACAACATGCTGCCGTCACACTCTTATCTCGTTCACTTGCAGAGGAATTCAGCCTGAGTTACGTCACTCGCTCTACAAAGCAGTTTACCGTCTACGTTAGAAACAGAAAACAGCCGCCTAAACAGAAATTCCGCCTTGGAAAATTAAGGAGCGTTGTGTAGACATTCAGAGCATGACCCCTTCCAGAATGAGCTGAAAAAATTGAAGGCATCAATACACGAGCCAAGTACACAATGAGATAAAATTGACGACAGACTTCTCGGGATTGTAAGAACAGAAGACAAAGCGCAGTTAGTGATCCTAATAATGACTGATCCTGTTCTTCAATGGTTTGAAGAACTCAGTAGAACTCCATTAGACATGGCCTTGCGTTGATGAAAACATTCGTAAAAAAAACGGCTAACATTCACTCGTTGGGCGAATACCAAGAGGCAGGCAGGTATAGGAGAGGAAATTCACACCAATAGCTTGTCGACAACTAACAAAAGCTTTACTAAGGATCTCTCGTCCTCGTTCTATCAAATTACAATTGGCAAAATTGGCTACTCTAAACACACATTTCAGGAAGGAGGGCAGGCAATTTCAATGCTACAAAGGCCACATTTAGCCAGATGATATCGAAGCAACATATCAAACACAACATATAACAATAGGACTTCACAGATAATTGCTCGACAAATACGCTGTTAACTGACTATTATATCTACTCCTTGAAGTCGTCCTTGTCGCCAGCGGGAATAGGTTGGTTCCTCCAGTAGACAGCCAACGCACTTCCTCCGAGCTGAAATGAAACACATTACAGAGGGGTTATTGCTTTATCATAACTCTGGCATTGCCTTCGAAGGCTTGTCACGATGGTTTCAATCAAGTGAATTTCATTATTTGTCTGGACTTACCGCCATAGCCACGACACTGACTGCAGAGGGGACTGCCACCAATGGGTTGCTGAAGTGCTTTTGAGCCAACAAGAAACCTAGAGCGGAACTCTGCAGATATCAACAACTGGTTGTTAGTCACGTGGAATTAATATTATGCATGCGACAGCAGGGTCATCTCTTCGATTGGACTCCTACAAGGGAGACCTCAATCAAACTATCAGACATATGAAAGTCGATGGAAACGCAAGAGAAACATTTGCCCCGTCTACATGTCACTTCAGTCCTTCGGTAGATTTCAGCCTCACATGAAGCTAAATAGCTTTGACAAGCAACCGAATCTTAAGTTAAACTTGCCTGCATTCCACACTCGATGGAGATCGTGCGGGATGTGGTCTCTCCGAACTTGCATATTTTAGACATGAAGTAACCAAGAGCGAAAGCAGCGGCGTGAAGGATAGCTACTGGGAGGATCAGTTGTGCTCCTTGAGAGACCAGAACTTCAGACACCTGTCCAATCTGCCATGACATACGAAAGCAAGAAAACGCTGGGGTTTCAGTACTGGACAACACGTGAGCTAAACCGAATCCAGGAACAAAAAGGGTGAGGCCACGGTGACTTACGGGACTGGCACAGAGCAGTGTTGTAAGGACGACTCCAATCAAAGGAGTGATGACAATGATTTTCTCTACGATCTTGGGGAAGAACTCGTGAGCAGCAACTGCACACGTCACAACCACATAGCCTCGCTTGTGAGGTCAACTCACTTTACAAGCAGCATATATGTCACAAGCGCTTGTGATGAGTCAAAGCCAAAGACGAGAACAGGAACCTTGGTATATTGAGCCTACCTCCGATAATAGTAGGAAGAAGAACGACCTGGAAGGTACTGACAGCAAGACCCTGAACATTCGAACACGCACGGTCGTTAAGTCCCGCCTTGCGGAGAAAGTTCGACTGGTATGCATATGTAACAAAATTCTATGAATTGCAAGATCCAACCTCACTGTCCACTGGCTCGGACTGAAAAAAGCTTGCATAATAGAAACTTCAGGAGTTGCTCATGAATCGATGCCCTGAAGTATACTCACCACAGCATCCACAGGGACCAGTTGACCAGCCAACAGCTTGGTGAGGAGAGGTGTCATGATAATTGCACCGATGGTAGAGGCACTGCAGTAATGCAAAGAATTTCTTTGATGTAAGCTCCAACTGATCTTACGATTATGAAACGCAACATGCAGTCGTAGGAGGATGCAAGTTTTGACGACGTAAACTTGCCCTGTATATGTAATCTTCCGTTTGAAAAGTATTCTAGGTAAAAAAACAGAAACTAAGCCCCAACTTCTCAAGCGCAAAGACTGTCATCTCTTACGTTGTCATGAGGACAGATAAAGCGACATTTCCCTTAGAAATGTACGTGGCGACGTTTGAGGCTTGACCTCCTGGGCAGCACGAAACCAGGATGAGACCTGTGGCTAGAGGTGCTGAGAGTTTTAGGCCCTGAAATTCATAAAAGAGTTCAGAAAAATTCATTCCTCAGTCTTCCAACTAACTTCAGAGTGAGTCAAGGCCTATCTATCTCACCTGCCCCATGAAGCATTCTCTGGTCAAGGAAAGACGGTTCAAAAAAGCAAGTAGATGTAAACTAAGCTTGAAATACCAGGATGGAGTTGACATGGTGCGAAGACTCACCAGAGCAATTAAGAAACCAAGAATAGGCTTGATCATGTACTGTGCAAGGAATCCAACTCCAACCTGCAATAACACCAACAGAGGGCAGTTGGTGACCGGTCATAATATTTAGAAGTTACAAGACAACACATCTTTTTTCTTAGAAAATTGGGCCTCAGTTGCCATCCAACTAAGCCTTTCAGTCTAATCGCTGCCAACACATCTACATTTCAGCCGATTTCACCAAGTGCTACCAAGGCCATGTACACCTCTTCTACTTTAAGAATCTCAGGACAACAGCAACATATGACGACAAAAGCTACAACTGCTGCAACTCACCGTCCAGGGGTTCCTGAGGCACCTCCTGAAGTCCTCAATTGTCAGCGTGAGTCCCATGGAAAGCATGAGAAACCCGAGGCATACGGTAAACAGGTCAGTATCCAGCCAAGTGACCTGCAAATGCACGGAAAATAACCGAGATGAAATCAGTACTGGAGTGAGAGTCACAACATCGTCAAAAACAGGCTGTCAATAAATAAGTCGGCAACAACCAGTCAGTGAAACCAAGTCTTGAACTTTTGCTCTCAAGTTAAGTGGAGTGCACAAGGTCCGTGAAACTTACAGCAGAAGGCTTGTAGATACCAATCAGTGTTCCGAGGATGACCTGCATAAGTAACGAAAGAAAAATTTCAGAATGCAGCTACATCTCCTGCAGTAGAGGAAAAACGACTACACAGGGCGATATTATAGCAGACGAGATTTGCAATCTTCGGCAGAAAAACAAAAAAACACAAACAGAGAGACAGAAGTGACATCTGAACAGAACTGGTATTTGGAGGCCCAGATTGTATGAGTAGGTGAAGTGACATTACCCAGATGGGGAACATCGTGGTGAGCAACTCGATGAACTTCTCAAATGCACTAATTTCTTTCGTCGCCGGGGTTTCGCTTCCGGGCAACTCCCCAGCAGTTCCAGCTTCGGCATGGCAGACCAGTTTCCTCCTGCAGATTTTCAAAAGAGAAACAACTTTCAAAAACACTCAAGTGCAGAAATCGCTTTCCGAACAATCCACATAAGGATTGAGTTACACCTGTTTTCTCGAAGACAAACGCGCAGCTGGCTAATTACCGAAAAGCAGTCGAACTCCGAGTGCACACGCAATAATGTTCGTGCATAATCCCATTTCTCTAATCTTTAAACAAAATGAAACTGTTTATCATTTGAAACTAACCTCGGGCTGCTGGGTAACAGAGGGGAAGCCCACAAGGGTCGCGCATCACTCCCACCGAGAGCTGAGCAGACAACGGCCTTCCTCTCGACGCTTCGGCTGCGCAATCCTGTGCACACAATCAAAGACAGGAAGATATTACACCACGTCCTCATCTTTACGAGAAATCACTCGACCGTAAAGAATCCACCGACAAACAATAATGATGGGGCCACTTTTCATAACGTATTTTGACACGCAAAGCAGCCCACAAAAAACGTACTGCAAAAAAACTCCAGCTGCCGACTAAATGAAGAGAAGATCTACAAATGTCCGCGTCTAAGGGTGACATTTAATCCATGGCGTGTGACGAATTGTTTCATTTTCTGCTGATCGTCTCTATCTGGATGCTAAGATGAAAAATGCAAACTTGCGCAAGAGATAGGAGATGAACGCATGCCGAATAAAATGTAGAGTAAATTGATACACACATAAATTCCAAGGTGGGTACGGAGACCATCTGAGAACAGGACGGCTGATAGAACCGCCCGAGGCTTCTCGATGCCAGCCACGCTTTTGGGAGAGTGAAACTGGGTACACGTCTCTCGGTTACGTACGGCAGGGCAGTTCGTACGAACAAAATACAACAATTCCTAATAAAATTTGCGTATCCATTTTTTTCGACGTTTCGAGTGAGACAGGAGTTCGGGCGACTCGAATGGTCTCCAGGATTTTTCCACCCGGAGCACGAAGGAATTCTCTTCCAGCTCAGATTCGACTAACAACGTCGTTCTTTAGAAGCACGAACGAGCCAACAGCCAGACGGACAGGAGACACGACAGGAGCATCGCGTTGGCGTGACTAGAATCCTGAAGGATTCTAGTGAGGCCAATGCGTGGGCATTCACCATCCAGCAAGGAGGAGCTATGCGGCATTCGAACACAACAGTGGACCGGGAGTGACAGTGCACGTCATAACTATTTCACCGCGACAAGAGATACCGCGAGCTCTCTCACTCTCACTCCCACTCCCACTCACTCACTCGCTCACATGAACACTGGAAGTCACAGGGTCAGAAAGCAGCGAAGCACGGGAGCAGTGAGGACAAGCACCTGCGGGCAACAGCGCAGCGTGGGAGACCGCTGCGTGGCGCCGGGACGCTCCGGGCGCAATCTTCTGCTGCAGCGAGAGCCCAAGGGCCGGAGCACACACTCGAGCTGACATGGTAGCCATGCCACCGACTCGTGCCTCGACCGACGAACCCGATCACCAAATTGCTCGCGCCCCGACGACTTCGAGCTGCGGGCAAGTTGCGAACCACACTGCCGAAAGAACGCCACGAGCTGCAGAGAAAAGCAGAGGCCACGGAAAAAGCTCCTCGAAAGTATGCGCCTCTAGCTCGCTCCCTCTCTCACTCTCTCACTCGATCGTACGCTCGCTCGCTCGCGCAGCGGCGTCGAAGCAGGAGCTCCACAACCAAATCTCCGAGGCGCGAGGAGCCTGCGACCAACGAGCGAGTGCGAACGCGAACGCAGATCTGCCACTGGCCGAAAACGCAGGAAGGGGGCACGAGTGACCGCCGCGGTCGAACCTGAAGAGAAAGGTTCGCGAGCGGATGGTCTACGGAGCTCCGATACATGCTCCTGTACAGACTGGACGATCACCGACGACGACGACGACTGTTCCGGTCGACGCAGAGCCTCGCGGACTCCGTCCCGCCCATACCACCACGCTTTCACCTCGGTCATTCACATGGTTCCCATCATCACCACCACCACCACCGTCGTCATCATCATCGTCGTCGTCGTCGTCCCGCGTTCTATACTCTTCGCATACCCAACCGCGGTACTCGGTCGACTGCTCTAGGAGAGCTACTGCATTACTGTAGTAGTGGTCCAGCTCGCACGGTGCAGACGAACCGAGTACAGTAGAAGCCACCGACGATCTGTTCCGGTCGTCGAATCGGCGTCGCGAGCGGCGAACGTCGTTCCGGAGGCTGGAGGCTGGAGGCCACCTTCCTGCCAGCAAATCTCTGCTTAGGCTATTGACCGAATCAGGCATCCAAATTTAGCAGCCGGTCTTAGGGAAGGGTGCGATTAACTGGCTACCCGCTTGATTAGGGTTTTCTGCTCGTTCTGTCAGAGGAGGTCATGGGGACTCCGAGGGACATTCGAGTTGGGGACAAAAGGCTGGACCCTGGGTTCCGTTGGACGGTTGGAGCCATGATCGCATTGCTCCTGCAGGGCGTGCGATGCCAACCGGGACTGCTGACCTGAGTTGGGCACAAACAAACTACAGTACAGTAGTCCAACTTGTCGATGTTTCTGTCCCTGCGACGTTTATCGGAGATCGTCTAGTGGGTGGAGCTTTTATGAGCCTGGACCCTCTGACTCCGCTGTCGAGGGAGACGGACGAACCACCAACTAAATTTGACTGGATTCGAACATTCCGCGCTTCTCGTCGCGTTCTGTGTCCAGGTCGCGACTCGCAAGTGGTGATCGTGGACTCGCGACCGCGACGAGTCAAACGAAGTCAACAGGGTTCTCGAAACTGCGAAGTCGGACCTGGCGAGCGTGGTCGACAGTCGGCGTGCCGTAATGCTGCTTTGCACTCGTGATTTCACAGTACGCGGTTCTTTAATCTGCATGGTAACCTTCATAAAGACAAGTGTGCATGTGTATACACATGGACACTTGTCTTTATAAATCATGAGTACAAAGCTCTGGAATTTTGCAAGACATGATGGAAGAAAAGGACAAGTTATTGTCGTGTGGCCAATGTCCAAATTCGCTAGTTCATTCCAGGTTGATCGTTTTTTTCCGTATGGAGAAAATAAAATATGATTTTTGATTATCAACATACAACAAACTATGATAAAACAAAAAACCACCAGCTCATACAATTAGCTCACGAAACATATGAATTTAAGTGGACTGTTTTAATAGACTTATTTGGAGAGGATGTGAATCTCGATTCTATTCCGTTAAGTGCTACCACCGGATAATCAAGTACTTATACCACTCTCCTATTCGTAAGGGGAATCGAGTGACCGAGCAAAATGTACATCTGCCTAATCTACGACGTACATACGTGTACCCTGAGGAATGCACCTTGACGGGCTTCTGCCATGTATTGGGCGAAAGGGGATCTATATTACATCACAACGTATAGTGATTGCATACAGTTTCTAGTATAGTTTATTATATATGCGATGTTCTAATTGGAAGATGAGGATTGTTAAGGGATAACATTTGACTTCAGCAGCGGTAGGTGGGGCCCACTATCGCTGTTAGACTTCCTACGTGCATTGCGACTACAGTTTATGCTCATCTGTCTAATTATCTTCGATGATGGTGCGTGCCGATGACGTCCACCAGGATTTCCATTCATTCCTATGTAATTGAACCTTTCACGATTTATGTTTTCTTGCAATTACAACGGGAAAATATAAACCCGTGTATAGTGAAGTCGCCTCATTGACGCCCAGGATTATAATAATAAATTTGGAAAACGGAATGAGATCTTTCGATATGTAAGTTTTTTGGATGGATTTTTTATCCAGAAAAAAATTTACCAATTGTAAAATTTGCGATTGCATATAATGGTAAAGAAGACTTTTGGTTCTCGAGCAAGAGGAGTCAATACTCTTGCATGGTAGGTTCAGTTATGCAACATCATTGGACTCTTTCCTGGTATATTGGTCTCCGAGGGGGGAAATTTGCCATAAGTCCTGTGGATCAGAGTAGCACGAGACACGAAGAGCAACGATGTTCTTTCGTTGGTTCAAGTTGGCTTACGGTAGGGAGGCACCATTTTGCATCTTTACAAAGCAGTTCTTGCAAAGTTGGGCATCCACGATACACTTATTGACTATACACCGAACGTTTTATAACATAAAATGTGTGTGAACTTTTTGCTGATATACCAAAAGGCGATTCCATGTGTTGACGTGTTTGAGTTAGTTCCATGGTTTCAATTGGCTTTCATGCATATTAAAATTTAATCTTTTCTCCAATCAATCTCTCGATGGAAGCATTTTAGCTGAATTTACTTTCTCTCAATATTTTGTAAAGGCAACTTCAAGTGAGTTCCTCTGTACTTATTTCCTGGTTTTCGGTCTTTCGAAACGCTATGTCGATCCCATACATCTTGAACAAGTGCATAAATACGAAGTAAAAGTGCTTGCTTGTGTGAAGTTTCCATGTTCAGTATAGTGCATGATCAGGAACCTTGTTCAGTTCGAGGAAGCTCGTAATATTTTGCGGTCTCTGCCGTCATACGTCCCACGAGTGTTCAACAAAAAGCTTCCAGAAAGGAAATAATGATGCATCGAATTCATTCCTGCACTTTTTGTGCATGTTCTAGTGCAGTCCGCGATGATACATTAGAATTATAGGACTGGTACCAAAGTCCACGACTATCTCTGCGTATGGCAAGGATAACATACAATATGTGGGGATTTAAAACGGGGCCTAGCCCTATGATACACATCTGGGGATATCGGAATGGGAGTCTTCCGGATCTATTTTACTACTTCCCTTTTTATACTCATATGCTGATGTGTGGAAGAACTACACATTTCTCCAAATGTGATCAGTTTTCAGCTGGATTAGTGACAATTAATATTTCTCTTAATCTTAAGTGAATTTTTTCTTCCGAATTGAACCAGGTCTGTTATATTTAGCATTAGATCTATGGCCTCTTTGAATTATAAAAACGAGGCGACAAACTGAATAATAGCAAAGTGGTGGGGAATATCCTTTAAAGCTATCAGGCTGAAACCTAGGGGTGGAAAGCAGTTACATTCCGATAACATCTAAATGGAAGAGTACGTCTCACAGCATACATTATATCATAATTTATCTACAGAAGTATCTCACACACCAAAGTAATCGTCAATTAATATTTTTTTAGTTTTATTTATGACATCATCTTATATTTTTATGTAACAGCGGATACACGCCACATACAATTATTTCCAAAATATGACCAGAAAAATTGAAATTAAGTTTTTTCTATTTTGATAAAATGAAACGTACATTTAGGTTTAAAAGTTCTAAAACTACACAAAAAAAAGAAAACAAACAAACAAACGTTGTTTTCATGTAGCTTCAGTAAGATATGAAAAAAAAAACCATGGTCTGCCGTTACAAAGATGTGTAGAGACCTTCATCCGCAAATATTTATATGGGTAAAACTCTTGAAGTCATCAATAAAGGAGATAATTGTGTTTCTGAATGTATGTAATATATTTTGGATATATGATTATATTATCTAACGATCATTTAGTCTTCCTCAATGATCACAATATCAGCTTCAGTACAAATTGGTTGAATGTCATAAGACCATGTGAGATATTTACCCTCGCATCTCATAGGAGAAATCAAGTGTCTTATCATATTGTATACTCAGCACAAACCATTTTTTTGGTAGTAAATTACAGTACTTTTTTATCCAAAATGATTTTACATTAACATTTGAGTATATATTTCTTTGTATCAAACTATCTTTGTACTTCTATCTGCACATTTGGAAATTAAACAAACACATTTTAATTCTTTTGAGTGTATATACATATTTATTCATGCAAATGTTTAATCTGTCCTTTACTTTGTAATCAGAGTAAAACTTCAACAAAAGATTTCATCTAAATTCACAAGGATGAAACTAAACGAAACTTGTAAATGTAGATCACAATATCCTCACATTTAAAGATATGTGATATTGTAATCTTCTAGTAATGGCACGATTGCTTCAATATGATTTTGGTCACTTAAAGAGATTGTATCCAAATTTCACCTACTATGGTGGATTCACAAGCACACACAACTAATTTCATTTTAAAATGCATATAATCCAATACTAAATGTTAGAAGTGATATCATTTCTAAATGTTCAACAATCATATACTACATTTAGAATGGAAATGAAATAAATTATACTTAAAAAATATGAAAACAAGTCATCAAAATGCAGATAGAGTATTGAGACAAAACTCGAATTCATTGCTTCGTACCTTCAAAATAGAATGATTATAATAAATTGTAATCAAGACAAGATTCATAGACATGACGAGTTCAAGTTCCAATACGAAAATAATATTATCTTACAATATCATATGGTTATCTGTCAATGTGTGTACATGTGTTGCCATTGCAATCTACTATGCATAAATAGTAACATTACAATTTTGACCTAATAGACAATCGCCTCGTCATCGTACGGCACGTAGTACCTTTGGGTAACTCGAGTAGCTTTCCATTGTATAAATATGGACAAGCGGGCGAAAGCTTTGGTATTTGAGAGACAAAAACCGGCTAATAATAGAATCAAACCACCAACAAATGCCAGTTTTTCAAATATTCAAGGCCCTTCGATCTTGATCGGACGAAAATCTCTTTCTTCAAGCTTGTTTCTGGCGACATACTCCATTTGTAGAACGGTACAGCTTAAGACGAGGTCGCCTCGCCGCATCTTTAAGTTTGTTGACTCCTTCGTCTCTGTCTACTTCCTCTTATACGACCGTAGAGAAGATCCTTCAACGGCGGTCACGGAGAAATATCGTCCCTCACGTTGGGCATGATTCTGTCAACTAGGCGCCAAACTGCACTACGGACCATGTCGATTGCGTAACTACGTATGGCCACTTTACATCGATGGACATGGTTGATATTCATCAAATGTTGCAAGAGTCCTCACGGTGCATAAATATAAAATACAATATTTCATAGATTTCTGTTCAAATTCTCATCACAAGTTTCATGATTTTGATTCGAGCAAATTTTGCTTAGGAGTATCCGGTTGTACAACTCTGTGTAAATTCATGGTAAATCAGAGAAAAACTTTTTTAAATTAAAAACGTGATTTAAGAGCAAATTTGTCAACAATTTCTTTTAAAATAATAATAATCTAGAAGCTACCTAAAATGAAAAATACTTAAAGCCAACTCACATTTAAAAAAAACATCCTTGAAAAATTTATCATGATCAACTATAGAATTGAAACTAATAGAATGTGAGATTGATTCATTTAATTAGAAAACTTGACAATTTGTTTATCTCACATATGACAATAAATATATTTTTGACTTAAGTTTAACATTACTTTTTATGTAAACATACATTGAAATGAAGTATTCAAAAAAATTAAAATTACATAAATAAACATTACATAATGCACATTATTTTTTTGTTTGCAAATGTATGCATTGATATAAACAAATAATCTTTATTAGTTCAAAAAAACAAAAAATGAATCAGTAATGTTGAAATGTGTATAATTATTATTCTACTTTAAGTTTATTATTGTAGAAGGATCTTAAATCAGTTTTTTATTTTTGTTGGAAAATTTTTGTTTGAAAATATGTTGAAATAATTTATTATTATTTTTAAATCTTTGCACGTTACTTTGAATTTTGAATAGACAAAATTTTCAGATTTTTTAATCATATACACAAATTTAACAAAACTAATGTAAACAAATAAAGGTTTTGGAAAAATGTCCAAGCCATTATATATTATATATTTTCATTAATATATAACAATATAATTAATCATTTAAATTTATAATGAAAATTTTAATTCCAATTATTTTTTAATTAAAGAATAAAAACAAGAAACACAAATGCTTCTACAATTTATAAATTTTTCTATTAATTTTTAATTATAAAAATCGTAAAATGATCAAAACTAAAATTTTGTTGGAAAAATAATTCAATATAATTATTTATAAATAATTATTATTATTTAAAAACATAAATAATTATATCCCATTAGATTCAAGAAGTAGCTTTAAAATTATATCTTAATTTAATAAATATTTAATTTGTGATATTTAAAAACTGAATAACAAGCGTGACAATTCAACATTACATGTTCATACCCATGTCCAAACCCATTCATGTCTATGGGTTGTGTGTGACATTGTCATTCCATAAATATGCAGTATTTACGGATGGTTGTAGATGGGAAAAGTTTGGAAGTGGGTATAAATCTATAACCATTATTATTTAAGATCTTGATCCATCATTAGTGCTATGTGAGCTTGACACGTCAATATGTTAAGGTCAACAAGTTCGTCATGAATAATACAAACTAAATAAAAGCTAATGTAAAGCTTTTGATCACAATGAGTACCTTTGATAGATGTTATAAACATATGATTGATATCTAACTACCGAGATACAATTAGCTAAAGAACTGATTATACAAATAAAGCTAGGTTTGAATATGACTTACTATTGAAATTGCGAGATGCAATCTCCTTGTTCACATAAGCTCGTGTTATAGAAGATTTAATAATAAATCGTTCAAAATTATCAAGAGTCATTTAAAATATAACAAAAGTTGTTTAGAACAAAATCATTTCACTTTACATTAACAACATTTCAAAATCATTTTTTGAATATCACTTAGTTTTAAATGTCGGTTTTACTTTCTTCATTTTACAAGCTAGTCGTTTTGTTTGAAATTTTAGACTTTTTTTTGATACAAAGATGTAAGAGTATGACTAGAATTATTTAGTTCATACTCGATTGTCTATTGCTTCATTTTTCAATCTTTAGTCATAATCTCTTGAATATTTATATGTTATGATAAACTGACCACCTTTAACTTCAATTTGTATTGAGCCGTGGTTGCATCATATGTTTGTGCATATGTAGAAATGTTAAAATTTAATTTCACTTTGCATCAAACCTAATGCTTCTTAGGTTTTACCATAATATATTTTTTCATAGCCGGAGTAAAACTACAATTTTTATAAAATACAAGAAGCAAGAACGAAGCACTTGAACTCTTATAGTTGTTGTTTTTTATTTTTGAGTTGTACAGTATCATACGATGTCGCAATTGTTAGTGTAGTACATGCAAAATTATCTTTACTTAGCATCGGTGAATTTGTCGGATTTGACTACAATTATTTTATTGAGATGAAGACATCAAACTGTAGTTCACTAAATACATAAGTGATCAAGAAGTAACTAAACAAAATATTGTTGAATGATTGTGTATTCTTGCTCTGTAAAAACTCTGTAGGTCTAAATTTTGTTATTTGAACATTTTTTGACATTGCGCAGCAGCATTTGAAGAATTTTTATTGTGTAAATTTTTTTTCATTCAAGCATGTCAAAATATATATACATAATTATATATTTTAATTTTTATAAAGTTGAATTTGTTGATTTATTATAATAAGTTTGAGTTATTTCTAAACGATCAAAACATGATTGAAAAAAATAAAAAAAATTGATAATTTCCAATTGTGATAAAAACAACTTGTGAAAATGTCAACTTATATATTTTTATTTTCAATTATGTATATGCAAAATTTTATATGAATAACAAAATATTTTTATGTAGATTTAAAACTATGCACTACTTGTTTCTATCATAATAATAATATTTTTTTAATTATATTATAATATTATACAAATAATCTTCATTATATCTAAGTATGAAAATATACATATATAGATTGATATACTTATTATAGTTGAACAACACTAATTGTAAGTTTTGTAGTAATATCATGAATAATAATTATTTATTTACATATTTATTAATAAAATGTTGCTAATAAAAAATAAGTACAAAAATCATCGTATTTCAAACTAAATTTTAATTAATATCTTAAAATTATATTTTAATTAGTATTTTTATGATATACATTTTAATTTTATGCATTAATCTAACATTGATCGTTAATTTTACGTTATGAAATATATTGCTATAAATCAAATATCGCAGAATTAATTCAACATATAAGCTATAACTATATAATCTTTTAAAAATATATATTTTATTTCAATAGAAGATGATCTCAGTTTTCATTTTAAATATAAAACTCAAATTATAAAACTGTTGTTTGAATCTGTAAAATTGATCATAATTTTTGTAAATATGTTTTCAAATTATAATGGATGTAACATGATGAATGAAATCATTAATTTTAGTAAATATATTTTTTAAATGTGGAGACAAACATCATTTTTAATTTTATAAATAATATTTATAGTCTATGTTTAATTATTATTTTGTTTTATTGAAATTTTTTCATAACATTTCACATTTTTTTAAACCAAAATTTTTGTTTATGTCATTTTGTATACGCAAAAAATCCAAATTTGTTTAACACACTTTTAAAGTCTTTTTTTTATTAGAAAATTAATTAGCATGGCAACATAAAGTTTGATTACATAATCATTTACGAGCTTTAAATCTTAAGAATTGTAATTGGAAACTTAACTCAATGTAGCGTACTTTCATGTCCAAAACTGTCTTACATATGTACACATTAAACATGTTTTATGATCTTCACACAAGAACAATACAGTTGAAGTCACGTAGTGCTAAGAGCATTATTTCTGAGCCATTTTGGCAAAGAATACTTGATAAACTCGAAGAGAGTGTACTTTTTAGATTCATTTGAAAATGTTCTTTCATTAGCAATTTATGTCTTTAACTTAAATACGTCCAATTGGGTATTTTTTCTCAAATCACCTGATGTTATTGAGATCTCTTATGAACGCACGCTGAGTTACTTTCATCAAGGTTTGAAATGAAAATTGTTTGGCCATGTGTCCGACTCCGTCAGGCTGGGCCTGGGGGCTTGGGACTAGGACTGGGTCTAGACTAATGGTCGATCGCGATAAATTATCGAGAATCCGTGAGTGAGACATGTTAGCCGCAACATCCACTTTCGACTATCAGAGCACCGCCACTCCATGAAATGGGGATGCTTGCTCGGCTTCGTCCATTACCCTCGCTCCATACTATAGCCTTGTGCTGCCGCTGTTGCTGCTGCAAGTGCTATTCCTTGATGCCGTCATGATAGATGCTTCCCCAAGAGCTTCCAAAGCGCAAATTTGCCCGACACCCTTTCACATGTACACCTTTGAGGATTGGAGTAAACTGTCCAGAACGCCTTCTTGTAACACGACAGCCACACAGTCATTTATGAGCTAAGACACTCCGTGTACTCAAAAAAACTGACGTCCATTGGCAGATGTAGGTTATGAGGTCAAGCAAGAAGAAGATTTATGATGAAATTCAACTCCAGCAACTGAAACCTCGATCTTGTAAGCTGCTCATGGACTGGATCCACGTGGAATCGTAGACACTTGCTCTGGCTTTTCTCAACGAATTAAACCAGAAGGATAGACAAAGATTATGTGATAATTGAGCTTGAAAACACCACCACCTGGTGTGTTTTAAGCAATGAAGAAGATTCCAACTCAAAATCTACATATTCCAAAATACTATACCACGGCAAAATTAGACTCAAAGCTAAATTCAAAAACTTCATGCCACAGCGGCTTGTAAGTAGTTTACACCATGGTAGATGCCTTTTCACAATTGGTGCGACCCAATTTGACCGGATGAACTGATCATGGATTCCAAAGACGAGTTAAAGGGCATTTTCAGATTTTCAAAACATGCTTGACCCATAGAGCAACAATTCAGCTATCATCAAAATTAAAGCCTCTTTTGAAATTATGATTGCTTACAGTTATGAATCCTGCCAAGGGTAGTGTGTACCAATTTACATGTAGAGTCATCAAACTTCTTCCGCATATGACGAGATGCGCATGATTGGATTTTATACCATCCATCTGCTATTGCCAAGTGCAATTTAGCAGTATAATTTCTGTCCATATCAATTTACTCGTCATTGTCTATGATTTTCGCACAGAAGTGCAAAAATCAAAAACAGTATCAAGCAATGACTATGAAAAAAATAAAAAATTTGTTGAATGAGTCGCAACTTCATTTTCAACAAAATATTTTGTCTACCATTGAATTATTCTATTTCAAAGTTTTTCACTCTATCCTGCACTTGAATTATTAGAATGACCAAGCCTTAAAACAAACTTATTTGAAATGTGACTCAATCAAAACTAGATTACACAGAGACTTAGATTTCAAACTGTCTAATAACTTCACTCATATACTGTTTTTTTGATATTCTGATTGGTCAAATAAAGATGAATAAATTAACATGAAACATAACAATATTCCTATAAAAATACTTCATGCTAATCAAGGTGAAACCATCAGACAGCTCAATGACATTGGCACTCCATCACAATTGTGATATCTAGGACTTCAGTTTATGGATTTAGCACTATGCTTTATGTGAAAAAACGTTTTTTTTATTAATCTATTTCTTATTGATAATATAACATATTATACATTCTATTTATTTAAACAAAAGTGACAAAATCACTTAAATAAAACCAAAAGCTAATAAATTATTTATATATATTTGTTGCATAAATTTCTGTTAAGTGTCATTATTTATTTATTTGTTAAATAGTAATTTTAAAAATAAAAAATGTATATACTATTCATATATGTATATTGCTTTCAATCAAAACAAATTGTAATATATATAACAAGTTGTATAATTTTATTAACTCATATAAAAAGAAAATTTGAGATTTTTATATATATCACTACAGAGACATATATTTTGTATTTCATCTATTTTAAACAAAACTTCATTTACAACAATTGAAAAATAATAATTTTGAATCTTACATTTTTTAGTCATATATAGTTAGAATTTTAAAAATATTACAATATATAAAAGTGAATATTGTGAATAAAATTTTTTTCATACATACAAAAAATTAAGATTTTTTTATTTTATTTGATAAATTTATTTAAAATATGCTATTTTAATGGCATAAAAATTAGATTTTGAAAAAAATTTTAATTTATTGGAAAACAAAACTTCATATTTTGAAGGTTTTACTTTTGAATGTGATTTTTTGTTTATTTTAAAATTTTTTTTTATCAATCACTTCATTTATATAAAAATATTTGTTCACATTGTTATACAATTACTTTAAAGAAATTATTTATTATCTCAAATTGATAATATTTTTGTACGTTAGAATATAATTTTAGAACAAAATTTAAACAAAATATATTGAAAATATTCAAAGTTGTTAGAAATTTCTCATTTCAAATATTATGAAATTGATTTCTTTTGAATGATAAGACTATACATATGAATCTCAACCAAATTGATCTACATTTTTCATCTCTATGATTTTATTAATATGTTATATAAATACAAATAAATGTAAATAATATACAATCATTTATCTATATTTAATTTTTATTACTATATTTCATTTCATAATGCATGCAATAAAATTACCAAAATTTTAAATCTCACTAAATATATAAAAAAAGTTTTGAAGTGTTTGTTTAAATATTTTTATTTATAAATTAAAAACTAATAAATACAAGCACTCTTCAATATGATTCCAACAACGAAATTTATAATCACCAAAAAACTTAATTTTTGATATAAAATTTGTCAAGAAATTTTATTTAATTAAAAAAAAATTTCAATTAAAAAATGTTATGATCTAAAATTAATTATAATGTGAAGAATTATATTGAATAGATATTATCTCAAATTTTGAACATTTTTTTATATAAATTAAATTTCAAAATTTTTAAATTTTCAAAATCACATATACATATTTTTTTGCAATATTTAAATTGATCAAAAATATTTTTCATCTGTAATCAAGCCTCTAATTTATATTCAAAAAATTTTGAATGCAAATTTTTTTAAAAAAATTTACAGTGTGAAATTTGTAATATTTTATTAATTACAGTTGATCAGTTTGTTACATGATTTTATGTTAAAATGGACATCGGTTGATGATCACATTTTATTTTGAGCAAATATCTTGACGAAAAAAATCACATCAATTTTTGCTTTTATTTATAAAACATGATCAATATAATATAAAATTTTTGTAAATATTATAAAATATATTCACATTTATTAGAATTTATGATTAAAATATTACTATTAAAATTTTAAAATGCTTAAAATTCAAGTAATGATTACAATGGATAATATTTCAAGTGAAATTTGAAAAAATTAAATATCCTTGTTATATGTTAAAATAGTTATGGGTCAATTTCATTAAACTGAGAAAGAATAGTTCAAAGATAAAAAAGATTTGAGATTAACTAAATCTACATTTAAAAAAATCGAAATAACACTTAGTCATTTTCAAATAAATTAAATGCAAACGTGTCATTATATTGTGGATTGGTCGCGTATTCAGAGGATAAGCTCAGATAAGGAAAAATAAATAAATACTTTAAAAGTTATGCAATACATAAATTTTTATTAAAAAAATAAAGTATTTAAAAAATTTAATTTCTTTATTACTTCACAAAACCAGAAAAGATCATGAATTATAAAAAATAATAATTATCATAAATTAAAGTTGAACGGTTTGTTACTATAGATTGAAGGTCAAATCAACTTGACTTGAGATAAAATCGGCGATTCAACAACTTCGATACGTGTATGGAAGAAGACTTAGAACCTGAAGCACATAAACTTACTCATGTACTGATTTAGCAGGAAATTGTAGTCGGATAGATCGTTTATCACCACATGATTGAATTAGGGGCGAAAATGAATTGATGATAAGTTTGTTGGCCTTGTCAGAATAAGTTCTACTTAGAAATCTAACCAAAGCTCTCAATCACGATTTTGTCGTTTTCTATCCGAAGTCGTTTATCCATGTCAGCTTGAAAGAGATAATACATAAAGATATTTTCCATATGAAATCACAAGCGTTGTTGGGATTCTCTTGCAAAGGGTAATGAACTTCTGTCGAGTAAACGGTACGACAGACTTGAACTTCGCACAGATCGTTAATAGAAACGAGAAACAGTAAAGGGCATACGGCAGAAAGTGACATGATGAATATGGAAAGTTCCACTCTTCAGGGTCAAAGAGACGTAAATAGAAGGTGAACTGAGCAGAAAGTGCCAAGATCCGCCGGACTTCACTGCATCTGCGCGGGTCGAAGAAGAAAAGCACAAAGCGGAAGAGTTACCGCTGGGAAATGACGCGAATACGGACGATCGGAAAACGAACGGCGAAGAAAAATAAATAATATATACAATTTCAAATTAGAACAAACTCATCCGCAACAGCTAACACTGTCGGAGGTTATGGAGAAGGATGACAACGTGCACTGGCCTAGCCGTGCTGGGAACCGCCGCTAAAGAGCCCGAGCTTCTCCGCAGGGAATTGGGGTGCTCAGCTAAAGTTGGAGGCGCAGTCCGGTGCGTGGGATTTGAGAGCGCGCAGTACGTTGGGCCGGTCCGCGTTTAATGTCCCGGGGTGTGCCGCACAGTTTGAATCGCGGTTCCGAGCGTGCTTCCGTGGAGGGTCATTGCGGGATTATTAATGACGTATCGGAGGTTAGAAGTTAGAGTCCGCGACGCCGCCCCTTCGTCTCTTAACAGGGCGGGAAAATTCGTCGAAAATTATAAGGACCTAATTACCACATGCCCCGGGTTTTCAGGCCTTCTTACCTACTAAGCTCCCGCCGCCGGCTCGGTGAACCACCGGTTTTCTCCGCCCGGGAACTTCATGCCGGTCAAAGTGGTAGGTTACCTGGTATTGCCGGTGAGGTAGTCGGCACCCTGACCGGCGACCGGTGCGGGCGGCAGTCTCGTCGGCCGTTTCCACATTCCGGATTTGCAGTAGTGCGCAAGTATTTCCCTCGAGTGAAAGAACATCGTTTTCTACTTGTTTCATCCAATACCTCCAGATATTTTGGATCACCAGCGATGGCGCACATTGATTACGGTTGATTCCGGTTTTCATTACCGAGGAAAAAATTAAATTACGTATTCTTTCACATAGGCATTTTATGGTGACGAAAATATTTCTCTACTTTTATCTCTATCTGTGAGGGATCGAAATTCTGACCTTAAATATTCGAACTGAATACTTGGACTACAACCAGAATTTTACAATGATGTAGACTACGGTGTCGAAAATCGCGGGCCTCCACAAATCACACAGTCGGACTCGAACTCCGATGGACTGATTTTTGGTTCCCTAAACTCAATCCAACTTCATTAGTTTGTATCGATTCCAAGGACCAGGAGCTAACACGCTTGGAATAAACTGTTCCCCCTTTCCTCCCCAAGGAAGAAAGTCTCTGAGAAAGTCTTTTTCAGTTTAGGTTAGCTTCTGAAATCCCGTTAATATTTTCTGTTCCGAAGGACTTACCGACTCTGTACGAGCACATTGTTGATGCGACATCATGGGGGGACTCACGGCAATCGAAAGGCTGTCAGAACCCCGGAAATAGTGTGGTCCAAGCCGGATTTAGTCAAATGTCATGTCTTCCGCTCTAATAAGATTTACGCCCACCGTGGCTTCAGAAATGTCGTCCACATATTAACTGCCTTTGACTTCTTGTGTGTGTCAAGTACTACAGTTGGGTGGAAATGGGAGCTCTCAAGCAGGCCAAGTGCATGCTTCTTCGAATCGATGGTGATATTTTAGAGGATTTTAGAAAGCTGTCGTGCAAGGAGTAATCTCCAGTGGGAGAGATCAAATTAGGCAAATATCGTATCCAAATTCGGCCGCTCGCCAGCAGCTACTCATTTTGTTGGGACTCGATATACTTCAGCGAGGGGCCAGGATTTTCCGATGACCCTACCCTTCATCTGTTCTTCCAGTAGTTTAATCTTTCGTGGAAAGGGTGGTTGTAAAGTCTGAGGGGAAAATCTCCATTTCAACCGCTGGAGATTCGACGATATTCTAATATTACCCGTCTGAAGTATGCGTCAGAAGAAGAAATGGTTGCTGATATTTAATGCGAGGGGGGGAGTTCACGGCGGCAGGAGGGGTTACGGATCCGCCAAGGGGCCGGTGAACCCCGGTTGACCGCCCGAGGCGCGCACGGGCGTTGCGGTTCTTGACGGGAGCCGAGACATTCGGGAGACGGAAGAGCACGAAGGCGGGCGGATAAGATGGCGGAGAAATTAGCCGCGGTCTTAGCTGGGCTTCCGGTTGCGGGCAGGTGAGGCAGGGGTGGGCCGACCGATGGTGACGCGTGAGGAGCAGCAGCAGGGCGGGAGTCGCACGTAACACCAGCAGCATCCGCCAACCGGCTCGGAAAGCGACCGGCGCGCGGAGGCGGAAGGCGGACGAGCCCCGTCTCTGTCCGGCCGACCGACGACCGACGGCGAGGCACCGGCTGGAGCGGGCCACCGCACCGCAGCCCCGCGCCAGCGGCTCCGTCCGACGGTGACGACCGGCGCGCTCAGCGCCAAAGAGGCGTGGGGCGAACGGGAACGACCGGTGCGCGAGCCGAGCCGAGCCGGTCCGCGCCGGGCTGTGGCTGGCTGGCTGGCACAGTCTGGGGCGACTGGAGCCAGCCAGCTCTAGAGAGTTTGAGGCGCAGGAAGTGGAGGGGAAGGTGAGAGAGTGCTCGCGGGCGACGGAGGCAGGCAGGCGGGCGGGCGGGCAGGCCAGCCACCGGGGCTCAGCTTCGTTTCCGCTCGCGGGCGCAGAGCTGCCTGCTTCGTTGAGGCGAGGAGGGAGGGAGGAGGAGGAGGAGCGATAGAGAGGAGGAGGAGAAGAAGAAGGTCGCGAAGAGAGAGTGAGGGAGGGGAGAGCGCGCGAGAAGAGAGGAGGAGGAGGAGGAGGGGGGGAGGCGGAGGTGGGCGACGGGTGGGAGGAGGACGGGGTGAGGGTAATGGTGGTTGTGTTGTTGCGCTGCTGAAGCTGCTGCTGCTGCCGAGAGGGAGAGGGAGAGAGAGAGAGAGGAGAGGCGAGGAGAGGCAGGGGGGAGGTGGTGAGGTGCACTGCAATCTGAGGCATCTTATACGTGCGTGCTGGCCATGGCCGATGCACGTCCCTTGAAGCCGAGAGTGTTAGGGTGAGGGTGGGCGAGGGCCAGAGGGCGAGTGAGGGCGCGAGCGGAGCGAGCGAGACGAGGAGGTGGGTGAGGGAGGACTGGGCGAGCGAGGCGAGCGAGAGCGAGAGGAGGGAGGAAAGGCAGGAATGAGCGACGAGAGGCGAGAGGTGAACGACGACGAGGAGGAGGCCTGGTAGCGAGAGAGTCGAGCGACTAGTCGATTTTTCGTTCGTTGCGCGTTTGGGATGTGCGTGCTTGGTTCTGCATTCGTTGGGAGTTGTTGTGTGTTTTGTTACATCCGGTGAGTGGTGGTAGGACGGAGGCCGGGCGCGAGAGCCTCGAGCGAGAGTGTGCGACGGGGAACCGACCACAAGGCCGACGCGACGGCCCAGGCGTGACCAGCGACAGTTCGCGAGGCAAGATCTCCTCGTGCCTGGAAACGAAGCGGACCGGTGGTCGAGAACCCTAAGGCGGTGACGGTCAGATCTGTCTGGCATTGGAACGACCGCAAGGGTGCAGCCTTCGCGAGTGTCAAGGGTGGAGTGCCGAGAAGGTTTGGGCGAAAGATATGAGTGAGGCTGTAGAGAAGAAGAGGAAGAGTACTCTTTGTGCAGTACGGCTGGACGAGTGTATGGGTGAAGGATGCCAGAGCTGCGTAGTGGAGCGCGCCAACCCCGCTCCCCTCTCACCCCAGGCAATCTCCCGTCACCTGCCGTCGATCATCCGCCTCCAGTAGCTCCTGTCGAAGCATTCGTAGATTTGGTTCCCAACACGCGAAGAGCACCACCGAGGAGGCGTGGAGCCGCTGCCGGTGTTGGAGTTGCCGCAGGAAGGGAAGAACTTCCTCCGACTAGAACCAGGGTAAGAACCCGAGCGACAGTAGCCAAAGAGGCTGCTGTTGGCGCGACAAGGGTTGCCAGTAAAGGAAAAGTGACAGGTCGGGTCGTTAAGCAGACCCGTGCCGCCAAACCTCCTCTTCAGCCCAGAGCTCCTGTGGCCAGGCAGCGAGCAGGTTTAGGTCGACCGAAGCAGACTCTCTCACCGTCTCCTTCTCCCGAGAGGCAATCCTCTCAAGATCCATTCAATCCCGAGGAGGTTGAAGACGTCCAAGAAGAAACACCGTTGGTAGACCAGGACTCTCGAGACTTGGCAGAAGCAGAAACAGCTGATAAGAAAGAAGAAATGGAAGAGGAGAGTGCTGGACGAAGCGCGGATAAGATTCCCGGAGCGGAAGAGGAAGGCAGTACTGCACCTCTTCCTGAGAGGGTAATTTCTAACGATTACTCAATCCTGTTGCACAAGTAGACAACGAGCGTGTTTTGATGGCCAGTGCCAGTTTTAGTCTCATCTTAGACCGCCTGTTCCTCGTACAGTCACACCGGCCAGGAATCGAGCGTCGGCCGCTACGATTCAGCTTCGACCTAGTTCGGTCTGTGGACAGGTCTGGGACCTGCATGTATCTCGATTGGGTAGAACTGACCCACGCTAGCATTTGGCTGCACTGTGACCGGTCTGAGTGGATTTGCGCTGGCAGCTCAGATGCGTGGTTTGAAACACCATCTTTCGTCAAGGTCACGAGCGACAAGTTTCTGAATCCCTTGTTCGATTTGGATTGTGGCGCTCTGTGGTTTGACTTAGGTGCAAGTGGGAGGATCCCCAATCTACAAGATCGAGAGGAAGCTCGGGAAAGGAGGTTTTGGCCAAGTCTATGTTGGCAGACGGCTGAGTGGTGGTTCCGAGCGTACTGGCCCTCAAGCCAGTGAGGTAAGCTCACTGGATACGTTGATCGCTCGCAACCGCCCTTTTAAGCTCACGGTTCTGCATTGTTCTACTCTTGCAATGTCATGCTGCCACAATAACTCAGCATACTGTGTGAGAAAGTATATGTCACCCCGAAGCATTCAGGGACTTCATGTTCGAGTTGGACGTCTCTGCAGGTCGCTTTGAAGTTTGAGCATCGTAGCAGTAAGGGCTGCAACTATGGTCCTCCTTACGAGTGGCAGGTTTACAAGTGAGGGACCCTCCGCCGATCAAACGATTGTCGTTTCTTCTTCATGCTTGGTCTGATATGCACTATTGTAGATCGTTCGTTCTCTCTTCCACTTGACACACTAGGGAGCTCAGATTTTGTTTTAAGGTTTTGTTGACCGTCATTTTGCAGTACCTTGGGTGGCAGCCATGGAGTCCCTCGTGTACATTATAAAGGTCGACAAGGCGATTATTACGTCATGGTACGATGTCTCTTGGATTTTTTCTGCTGGAAGTATCTATTTCAGTATTGCAGGCGTTGGATCTTTGTATCAGGGTGTTACATTGTCACCAATCAATTTTGACCGGAGTTTGTGGCCGATTGAATGATTGAACAGGTCATGGACATGCTCGGACCCAGTCTTTGGGATGTGTGGAACTCCTCAGGTCAAGCGTAAGTTTCTTGGCACTCCAGCCAGGGTTGCCGATTCGTACATCTGATATTGAGGTTTTTCTTCTTCTACAACTAATGTCCTAACGTCTTCACTACAAATCGCGCGTGTCTCCGACTAAATTGTCCGGCTGTATCTGTGTTTACAGGATGTCCACCGAAATGGTCGCTTGCATCGCCGTAGAAGCTCTTTCGATTCTTGAGAAGATGCACTCAAGGGGGTACGTGTGTATTCATGTTTTCTCCGATGTTTGTGCCTGTGGTGCGAATGACTTTAAACCTTTGTTAGGTGAATTTTGTGGAGAGTATTAACAGTTTGTTTTCCGCAGATATGTCCATGGAGACGTCAAGCCGGAAAACTTTCTACTCGGTCAATCTGGGACTGTGGATGAGAAAAAGCTCTTCCTTGTAGATCTCGGGTTAGGTCAGTATCCCAGCAATTTGATCTCGCCTGAACTCTGTACAGACATGCTTTCTGGAATGTCTATTGTTTTTTGTCGCTTTTGAAGTAGAGATATTACCTCCGTCATTTAAGGAATCAATGATAGAGGAAAGGGGATGTCTATCATAATGTTCATGAATTATCGACTTCTGATAGCATCGGTTTATTGAACAGCAACGAGGTGGAGGGATGGAACCACAGGTCAGCATGTAGATTATGACCAAAGGCCAGACGTATTCAGGTGTGGTCTCACCTTCTGGAGCTACTGGGACCTAGAATCTCTTTTTATGTTCGCAGTTGTGATTTTCTACCTCCTACAAAGCGTTGAAACTTGGTTCTATTCGTATCAAATACTTTTCCTTTATGTAATTTTGTTAACGCTACTTTGTGATTCACCAGAGGGACTGTGCGTTACGCGAGTGTTCACGCACATTTAGGTCGAACGGGTAGCAGGAGAGATGACTTAGAATCTCTTGCTTACACTCTAGTCTTCCTCCTACGAGGGCGTCTCCCATGGCAAGGATACCAGGTAAGTGATCTCCTACCAGGTGTTTTTTTGCCTCAACCTGAAGCGAGCATTTCCTGGTTTACAAGACTTTTTTTACCTGCTGTCCCCGAGATATTCCTGCGTGCTCTTTGCATTGGTCATGAGAACTGTTTTCAAAAGTCCTTGATTGCAGTTCCTTCACTTCCTGTTGCCTTCAAAATCATCACGAGGTCCCTGTTTGCTGAGTTCGGTTTGACATTTCTTTTGCAGGGTGACAACAAAGGCTTCTTGGTCTGCAAGAAGAAAATGGCTACTTCTCCAGAAATGCTCTGTTGCTTCTGCCCCTTACCGTTCAAACAGTTTTTGGAGATTGTTGTGAACATGAAGTTCGATGAGGAGCCAAATTATGCTAAGTTGATATTATTGTTTGAAGGAATACTTGGTCCCAATCCAGCTGTCAGACCCATCAACACGGATGGTGCCCAAAAGGTTTGCTGCCTTGTTCCACTTCATATGCGAACTATTGATAGTTGTCTGTAGAATCAGGAGTTTTTCTCCTAGGTGTTCTCATGCGCGGTACTGTGTCAAGGCACTGTTCTAACTAAGAGTTGCGCTGTACAGTCTTGCTCTGCACAGGTCGGTCAAAAGCGGGGTAGATTGACGGTAGAAGAGGAGGAGGATGACCAACCGAAGAAGAAGATACGCTTGGGCATGCCTGCAACTCAATGGATAACCGTTTATAATGCTCGGCGGCCGATGAAGCAAAGGTAATAACGAGATTTTGTCTGCTTGTTCTCTTCTTGATGTAGAGAACGGTAAAGAGTCGTTAGCCGCTGTCCGTCCTTGTAAGTGGTACTAGTTCGCGCCAGATCCTTCCTGTCGAACCATCTACTAAATGCCAAAATGCCGCCTTGATGGAAGTTTACCGAGGAGTTTCACATATTCTGGCGAGTGTTGTGTCGTCAGTTTGGGTTCTTTCACATTGCTCACTTAGTTTTCCTGTTTTATCGACTTTATTTACAGTTCGTCTGATTATTTCCCTTCTGCAATTTACCCTTTTTTCCCTTTCAGTCTGTAAGTTCGCAAGCATTTGTTTGTATTTAGTCCATCGTAGCTCGATAAATATGCTAATTCTTGCTAGTTAGGTGTCCGTCTTCATGCTTCTTTCTTTTCTCTCTCACAACGAACCTTGAGACCTATAACCAGGGGTTGAGATGCGTAGCAATTTCAGACTGACTACTGGTCCTGCCTTTGCTCACATGTTCTTCGTGGTTGATCACGTACTGTGTTTCTTATTAATGAGTTAGTCTTTTAGATATGTTGTACACCTTTTTTCTTGTCCTACTCATATTTTTTCCGTGCGGATTGATTATGATCTTGCTTCATGTTTCCTGATTCAACCATCCTCTTCAAGGATTGTTGATTTAAGTGGTGAGGTTATTCCCACTACTTTCTTTCCCTGAAAGGTATACAGTGAGGGGGCATACGAGACAAATAGTCGGTGGCAGCATCCATATCTCCTTGGCAGTATCTTAATATGACGATGGTCATTGCAGCCCTTTCTTGCTCCGGACTGTGATTTCATTTTGCTTTCATAACTCACGGAAAGAACATTTCCACAGTGGTCCTTCTTTAACTCGCTATCTCATTACACCGTCCTTCGTTGCCATCCTGCTTCGATCCATCGCCATTGTTTTACTTGGCTTTGAGTCCTTGTCTCCATTCTTCTCTCTCCTGTATGTACTACCTAGGCTTGAGGAGCCTTGGTCCCTTCGCCCCTGCGGTTGTATAATGTCATAGAGACGAAAAGTTTCGCAGCAACTTGAATGTCTTTGGTATGTTGGGAGCAGTCCTCATCCCCGCGCGGGTCTCTGTAAACCTACCTAGCTGGACTTTACTCATTTGCTTGGTATAAACGTTGATAAATTTGGATATGATGATACCTGGGAGTCACCCTTAAGACATACCGGCTCGGTCTGAAATGCTCTTCGTCCCCTTGCATATTGAGCCTGTGCCGATAATGTAACATGTCATCAATAGATGCGTCGTGTTATTTCTAATGGCTTTGGTGCTTCTTGAAGAAATCGAATCACCGTTCTTTGTCTGTGTTTTGCCCCCCTACTTGCAACAGGTATCATTACAATGTAGCTGACTCACGGTTAACTCAACACGTTGAGAAAGGCAACGAAGATGGGCTGTACATAAGCAGTGTAGCGTCTTGTACAAATCTATGGGCTCTTATTATGGACGCTGGAACTGGTTTTACTGCTCAAGTTTATGAGCTTTCACATGTTTTCTTACACAAGGTTTGTGTTCCCTTTGTTTTGAGTCTATCTTCCCGCTAGAGTAGTCCGTTGTATGAGAGTAGAATACTCGTTTCTCAGAAAGTGTAGAGAAAATACTCCGTGTTTACTTGTTCGGCTATTCGTTTCCTACCCTTTTGCCTTCTCCGGAGAGTGGAACCCAAGGCAGAGTTGACTGCCTCTGTATATTGTTTGCATTTCACATGAGGGAGTGAGGGTTCCGACTGTTAACGTTTCCGTGCATTCACCCGTTCGTTGCATTGGATACATTATCGGCAAAAGACCGGACATTGGCATGATAATAGCGCAAGCAAACCTTACCTGTGTACTTGTTAGCTGCTCTGCTGGGTGTCAATCTCGCTGTCGCTGTTCTCTTCCACGTCTCCTCATTTTGTTACAGTTTTCATTTACAGTTTCCACCTATCTAAGGTGTCCACTAGGGAGCTGGTTATGGGTCGTTTGTATCATCGGAAGTTGCTGGGTTGTTTTCAACGAAAAATGTGAATGCGCAGGAATGGATTATGGAACAGTGGGAGAAGAATTATTACATCAGCGCTATTGCCGGTGCTAATAATGGAAGCTCTCTTGTTGTGATGTCGAAAGGTATGTCTAATTAAACAATTAGATAATATTTTCCTTCCAATTTCGATCTGAGAAGAATTTTTCGGATTACTTCCTTTGGGTTTCACTTGATCGTATTTATTCCTCATAAGATGCTTTGTGGACGTCTTTACGATTCGAAGAATTTTTCATTTCTGACAGTGAACTTGTATCTGGAATTCAGGAACATCATACACCCAACAATCGTATAAAGTCAGTGACTCCTTTCCTTTCAAATGGATCAACAAAAAATGGAGGGAGGGTTTTTATGTCACCTCAATGGCCACTGCAGGCAGCCGCTGGGGGGTTGTCATGTCACGCAACGCAGGTTTTACAGACCAGGTAAAGAATTGAGTTTAGTAGTTTTCATCGATGACGCATGATTCAGGATGAGGAGGGGTCTCATCGCGTTGTTCTGTTTGAGTACAGGTTGTTGAGCTGGATTTCCTCTACCCAAGTGAAGGTATTCATCGAAGGTGGGATAGTGGGTATCGTATTACTGCAACTGCAGCCACTTGGGATCAGGCCGCTTTTGTACTAAGTGTTCCAAGACGAAAACCAGTTGACGAAACTCAAGAGACCTTACGGACATCGGCTTTTCCTAGTTCACATGTTAAAGTACGTTATTCTTGATACCTCCAAACTACGTCGCACCGTTTAACTTTGCCTATGTTATTCATCTGTTCAGGGTTTTGATTTTCAACGTGTTTTCTGCGCAGGAGAAGTGGTCAAAGAATCTGTACATCGCAGCAGTAAGTTATGGACGCACAGTGTCATAGCATCTTATCAAAGCTGTGGTACAGCTCACCTACAGTGGCAGTTTGGCAGTCAATCGGTGGTGCTGATGAGGGAATTGGCCATGGACCTCTGCTGGACTCTAGAAGCGATCTGTTTACCTTTTTTACTCAGTTGTGCATAACACAGGTGTAGGACCGCATGCTGCACCTAGGCACTGCGAAGACTGAGAAATGCTGTGGGAAGGCTGCTACTGCAGCATGGTGAGGGTGCGCTTATATGGTTGATGTGGTGCTTCACATCACGAAGTTTCGATGAAATCAAGCAATACCTGGTCCTGCTCCTAATCCGTAGAAGTATTCGGAATGTGTATTAAGGGACAGGCCTTCCATTGCTTTGTTTCATCAAGAGGGAAAGGCCCGGAGATGTGAAGTAGTCTTGCTATCCAAATGTATCCCTTGACAAGTAGGTAAAATGATTCTCACTACTTGATGCCAACTTTAGATTCTCGATTATCTGGGAAGGTGGAATGTCTTGTTTGCTACTAATTCTAGCATGGGCATCCTTGGTGTACATTTGTAGCTGCATCTGCCAAGCTTTGTGAAGACCTGAGCGCAGAGTAGAAGGTCATGTTTCGCTCAATCCATCACCAGATACATCTGGTTGGTTGTGATTTAATCTGTAAGATATCAGTCACCAGAATCTTATTTTGCTTATAGTACTGAAGGGGTTTGTGTCTAAGCAGAGACCAAGGACATGTTGCGAGGGTAAAATTCAATGGCAGCGCAAACTCTTTTGCCCTGCCATTTGTGGTCTAACTTTGGACTAATCTTATTATTTCCTGCGATTCTGTGATTGAATGTTTCCAACTCTGAAATCAACGTCATGTACTATTCCAATGCTCTGGGATTCACGAAAAGCTGTTCTTTGTACAGTGAATAAAGTAGTCAATTGTTCTCCCTCGTAGTGAGTCACGGCATTCAGCTAAAGGACCGTGATCAGTTGTCGTTGACAGTTTGTCTTTGGATGAACTTTTTCTACGTGACGGTTTTTGCAGATTGCAATCCATTGGTGTCGATGTTAGGGCTATAAGAAATCATATCTTGCAGTTTATGATTGTAGAATTCTGATGCGACTTGCCTAGAGTTCCGACCTCTTTTACACTACCGAATCTATTACATTTAATTTACTGCGTTAGATGAAGGGCTGTTTATCATATATTAAGTGCCATCGTGGTTCGCCCAGAAATTGAGCTTTCAATTTCGTCACCAAACGTTTCTGTATCAATTCATTTAGTTTGAGGGGTACTCTCGGTTCACATGTTGAACCTCGTTCTGCGAGACGTGGCAAACACCAGTTACTCGAAAATTGTCTTGCTAGCCATCAATAAGTCGAATGGATCTCAGTTGTGAGTTTGTTATCATCTGGCTACGGACTGGAGGTAGAGTTGATCTTAGTAATTTCTTTTATAGTAAGAGTCAAGAAGCTGAAATTTGAGGTTGTAAAATTTATTTCGTCAACATAGCAGAGTATCTCCGAAAAGAGAAACTTCTCAGCGAGTACACATGTATATATCTGTTTCATATTCTGTACGTTTGTAAGTTTTATCTGTTAAAGTTCATGCGAACATATGTCAACGCAAGTCAATTTTAATTATGTGCTTCGCTCAACGGTTGAGAGTGCAAATAAATCATTGAGGTCACTTCACACTTTATAAAGTATACAGTAAGATTATTTTAATGGTCTTCACCACGTCGTATAATTGTTAGTCCTGTAGCGTTGTGAATTGCAAATGGCTGTTTAATAGGATTCCACGGTAGGCGAGGCACGTAGGCGGAAATGTTGAAATTTTTGCCACGACTAGTTTCACGCATGTGTCTCCGGTTTACATGTATTTACTTTGTACAGTTTTAATGTCATGTATGGATCAATGCTCTTGGAGGCTGGATTCTGCAGTTCAATGTCGCAGTCAGTCATGGCGTACATCATCTTTAGGGAGCAGTCACGTAGCGCTACGAACCGACAGTCTCTCCAAAACCACGCACAGCGGAATAGTTTACGGCAAGTACCTCTGGTGCTTTCTGTGATAGTCTCTTGTAAGATGATCCTTTTCTAAGGTTGTGATACGTCAGATTAATCTCAGGAAGTTTCCGAACGCACATCTTACTAAACTTCAATGAATCCGTTACGAGAATAGTTAGGGCGAAAAGTCTTTCACACCTGTTGCGGGTAAGCTTGGCCTTAACACGTGTCCCTGCTCCATATTCCTTAATTGTGTAGCAAGGCTATCCAAATGTAGCAAGGCTATCACTGCCACAAACTACGTCTTCCAGTAGAGATAGGTTTCTTCATCGTGAAATTCTCCCATTGCCTAAATCCTGCTTTGCTTACCATGGATATCATCTGCCTTACTGATATGGCGTGATCGTTACATTGGCAGTCCAATTACTTAATAACAAAAAGCAAATTTGGTATATACATTGTAGTCCATGATGCAATTGTAATAAAAAATAAACGGATGTGTAGGATGTAGTCCAGGATCCAATTGTAACAAAAAGCAAACAGAACGTAGGATCCGTTGCATCCGTTGTGAAATAATTGAGTACAATTGACATCTGTCACAAGTTTCTAAGAAGCCTATCACATCATTGTGTAAGTTATTCCAAACTAACTCTTCTTCAACTTCATAAAACTTACAAATATACAACTCTAGCCGTAAACTTAAATGACATTTCACCCATGAACTACTCCTTGATGTATTTTCCAAACTTCACACCTTTTTTCAACTATATTTTGGCTATGTTCTCGTTTTAAAAGTCATCGTCTAGCAACATGTACTTTAGGTACTTAGTAAATACAAGGCTATTGGAATATAGCCTCATCTCATATGATATCTTTCATCGTTAATGGAATAATCAACGATGAAAAAAAGAGATCCTCTTTTGTTTAGAAACAAGTTCAGGTAATGGTTGGAATTGGTTCCCGCTAATGTACCCGGATTGGAATTTCGCCGAAATCCTGAACTGTAGTCTCCATACATTTAACTAACTTTCATCCGGTTTTCTATGCAATATATTTCGCAATTGAGATGTTCTACGTTCGTCTACCTTGTACGTTAAATTGAACATGGTCCCAAGTAGTACTCGTGGTGCCACGTCAAGCAAGCACCGAAACTCAGTCTGAACATATAAGTGCTGGCTCTCCGTCCCACATGAATTTTTTTGGGAAAATCAGGATGCTCAGCCTTTCTGCAAGGTTTTCTTCAGTATATAGAAAACGATTCAATAAGTTTTTCATTTGATTTATTAATATTGTGCAAATTTCGAATTTTCTTCCCTTACTTCAGCCCGGGGCATGTTCAAGAGTATTGCGACAAGCATTACTCGCCGTGCCACGTCAAGGTACTGTTATCAAAAGGTATGAGGCTTCATTTCTGGAGCTTCTTTGCCAATTGTCTACCTTTTAGGGTTAGGGTTCCAACCTCGACGACCGGAACGAACCGGTTTTCCGATGTCCGAATTGTTCTCAGGGCTACTACGCGGTAGGAAGCCAAGCCAAGGAAGGAAAGGAAAGGGGAGGGCAGAGAAGAGGAGGGAAGGGGAGGGGAACGGAGTGTAGGGTTTAAGACTGTCAGCAGCAAATCAAACAGTTTGGCTCGAGCTTTGCCCGGCTCGTGTACTCGATTTGTCTGAGTATTTTCTCGATTTGAAGAGAGTGTCAAGATGGTGAAGAAGAGCAAGAGTAAGCGATCGCAAATCTTATCGGTTTTGGTCGTGGCTGTAGAGCTGAATTAATTTGCAAATGTAGGCGGATTTCGATCCAATGTGAGCTGATTCGGGAGGTTTTTGTGCGCAGAGAGTAAATCAAAGCGTACACCGTTGCGCAAGAAGTATAAGATTTTGAAGAAAGTCAAGGAACATCACAAGAAGAAAGCGAAGGAGGCCAAAAAGGCCGTAGGGTCTCGGAAGCAGAAAGTAGAGAAGGATCCAGGAATTCCCAATGCCTGGCCTTTCAGGGAGCAAGAACTTGCGGCCTTGGAGCAACGTCGCTCCAAAGCTTTGGATGAAGCGGAGAAGCGCAAGCAGGCGAAGAAAGAGCGGGTAATTTTCAGCAGTTCGTGACAGGGCTCTGTTTAGCACTTTCTCTGCCATCACTTGTCTCGAGTGTGTGTGTCTTTCTCACGATGGTAAGGATCATTGCAGGCTGCCAAGCGGAAATTGGGAATTCCTGATGACGAGATGGAAGATGCAGAGGACAATTTGACTAAGCTTACGGATGATGCCAATCAACGTAGTGCCGAATTTGAGCAGAAAAAACGAGCTAAAGTGGAGCAGACTGTGTCCGCCCCTGCAGGTATGTATTTCTGACCTGTAATAATTTTCAAACTGAAATTGTAATATTTTGTGTAGGTCATGCTTCTGGTCGTTCAAAGAACAGCTCAATGACTTCCAACCTGCAAAATGGCCGTATTCTTACAGTCATAGTAACAGTCATGAAACATAGTAGGGGCTTATCAAACTTAATGAGTACAAGAATTGCTGCGGTGAATGTCGGTTCATTTCGGTCCGGGTGACAGGGAAATGAAAGTTCTGGTGCAACCGTGGTGTGTCGTAGATACAATTTAGAAACATAACGTTTACGTGCGTACATTAATCAGATAAGAGATTGACCTTTGACTTATGTTTGACTTCCACCCATGAACTCGGTGGATCACTTGCTGTAATTATCCCTTACAAGCATCGAGAAAAAATATTTCTAGTTACAATCAACTCATGACAACCAACCAGTCATTCACAGCTAAGTTCTGGAAATGAACAGGCATCTTTGCCTGGTAGCCGAAAACGTATAATCAAATCGTCCATCAATTTACTATGACTGGTTTGTCTCGTCCGAAGATTCAAATGAAAGAACACTACCTCCTTCCTTGATGACATTTAGCTTCTTCATGAAGTGAGTCAGTTTCATCAAGAGTAAATCTTGAGCAGATACCAGCTAGTTATCTTCAGTATCAAAGGAACTACGTGCACTCTGACCTGTGGTGTGTAGTTGCTAGCTCCGAGGATCACACGCTACGAAACGGTCCTTAGATGCAAGTTAGTACTGTTCTGGAGACGAGGAAATGGGAACCTGTTGCAGTGATAAGTTATTGTGATGTGAATTGAGATAAGCTTGAAGGTTAATATTGTTATCGACATCCCCACTAGTGGAAATAAATGACTGTAGATGTGTACGCAACGTTTAAATCGAAAAGCGCATTTTGCTTATGTGGAGAGTTTATATTATGTACTGGGATATTTCTCTTTCCCGAAGAGGAGGACGGCAGATCACTTGTACAATTTACACCAAATTTGTTAATATGTAAACACCAGATACGTTTGATCCTTTTTCTTCCTCCTTGTAACCTGCTTCCAACTTGTGAACTACACAATCGGAAACGAGTCCGACTTCCCGTCTGAAACCTTTTGAGAGTAACAGCGCAAAAGGTCAGCGTTATGGTCGGGCAGGACATTCTGCTAAGTCCAAGTCTGTTCAGGGAGGCGGCACTCAAAATTCGAAGACTGCTATACGGACCAGTCGTAATCAGTCGTCTTTCGTGCATGGTCTAAAAGAAGGAATGTCACAATGGGACTGCATGGCTTTCTAGACCTGAATTTGTGACTCGAGTGTAGCTTACGAAGTGAAATGTCAAATGAACGGAGAGATAGATCTTTTTTACGGATCGAACGTCCATGACGCAAATTTTGATGTGTATTAGGTAGCAACCGAGAGAATTACTGATAGAGGTGAACGTGTTCTGGCCGTGTCGGATTTACCACTCTTTCGCTCTAGGTGTAAAGCTCATAAGTGTATTGGGTAGCAACCGAAAGAATGACTGATAGAGGTGAACGTGTTCTGGCCGTGTCGGATTTACCGCTCTTTCGCTCTAGGTGTAAAGCTCCTAAGGCAGTGCGCCACTCTCCTAGAGAATCAGGTTCAGAGTGTTCTATCTTTCCCTCGATACCTCATTGTCAAGTCTGATAATGAATCCCATCATTTAAATGTGCATAAACGTCCCTTTTCGGACATCGACATTATTTTTTTCATTGTTTCCTATTCTATAAGCTTCCTACACTGTCGGGACTGTAGGATGATGTCCAGATCCTTACGTATAGAGGTTTGTGGATTGGAGAGAGTACTGTCTTTGTCCTTCTGTCCAGATTATTTTGTTTTTCTTGACCTACTTGGAAAGAACATATGATGCCCACTACTTTCCTGGAACTCTGGACTTTTAATAAATAGTGTGTGAACCGACCTGTCTTCTGGTGAAAGTATGTTTTGAAATTAGCCAAACTTGCAAGCCAGGAGTTCAGTTGATATTGCTGTCCCTTTTTATCGAATTGCTCACGTATTCACTTGCGTTGTTCTTTGGTGTTCACAGAAAACTCTAGACGAGCTTTTTTCAAGGAATTCCAAAAGGTCGTTGAGGCTGCAGATGTAGTTATCCAAGTTTTAGATGCTCGCGATCCTCTGGGCAGTCGTTGCTTGGACGTGGAACGTTTGGTGCTAAAATCTGGAGCAACTAAGCGGATCATTCTGCTCTTGAACAAAATAGGTATTTTGCCCTATCCTGAAACCTCTTCATCTGACACCAAGCATTCAGCATTCTACGCATGTGTAGTCACATATTGTTCTTGCGACCGTGCTGACCCTCAAACAGTTTGGCTATACACATGTGACTGGAACTTACTTATAGTTGTAACCTTGCAGATTTGGTTCCCAAAGAGGTGGCCGAGAAATGGCTGAAATACCTAAGGGAAGAGCTCCCGACCGTAGCATTTAAATGTAGTACCCAGCAACAACGAACCAACTTGAGCCGCAAAGCTCCCAAACATTACAAGAAGAAGGGCGAGGTGCCTCAAACTGTGCAAGTTAGCGAGTGTCTTGGTGCCGAGAATTTGTTGCAGTTGCTGAAAAACTACTCTCGAAATCAAAAGGTTAGGTCATGAATAAATAGTGTTCTCTCTCAAGAAGGAGATTTTTTTTGCATTTGGCCGATGTTGTTTGTCAAAGTATGCATCTACAGGAGGAAATCAATCACGTGTATGTGGTCTACTTGTCTTCTTATCCTTAGTCTCAGTCAGAACCATGCTATGTTCTAGCTGTTAGTTTGTCGATTCTTCCTTCTGTGAAATTTGTTCCTAACATTGTTTCTCGACGTGTCACAGTTGAAGACAGCCATCACGGTCGGTGTGGTCGGTTTCCCTAACGTTGGGAAGAGTAGCTTGATTAACAGTTTGAAAAGAACTCGAGTTGCCACCGTAGGTGCTACACCTGGTGTGACAAAAGTAATGCAAGAGATACATTTGGATAAGAATGTGAAACTGCTCGATAGTCCGGGTATTGTGTTCGCGTCTTCTAAGGGTGATGAAGCTTCAGCCACTTTGCGAAACGTGATCAAAATCGAACAACTTTCAGATTCAACAGCTCCTGGTAAGTTTTCAAACTTGTCGAAGTCCCTCCCTCGGTTCATTTGATTGCAACTGTGTAGCTTCTTAAGACTTTGTTGCTGAGATGAATGCTCTTCCTATCCGCAGTCAAGGAGATCTTGAGGTTGTGCACCCCAGAGAAGTTAATGGGTATATACAAGATTCCTCAGTTTGAGGGCGTGGATGAGTTCCTTCAGCAAATTGCTGCAGTAACTGGGAAACTGAAGAGAGGAGGTGTTGCCAACACTCTAGCTGCCGCTCGAGTGGTACTGCATGACTGGAATAACGGTGAGTTGCTTAACTTTGTATGGTTGATTATGTCATTTTGTTAATTCATCACGTCATACAGTCTCAGTTCTACATTGCCGCTGAGGCTTTATGATAAGCGTGGTGTCAATTTTTCATGTGGAAACGGTTGACAGTGTTCTGAGGATAGTACCTGTGCGCATGCCAATAGTCGACAACGTTTAGCTTGACGTTAAGGAGTTAAAGAACAATGTGGGACGACGTGTTTTTGGATCGCTAATGAAGTATGGGGATAGTATTTGTCTTTATGCAATGGTGTCCTTCGCATGGAATGAGGGCAAACGCTTGTCTCTCCACATAGCTCCTCCGGACGTTGCCCTCTGTCTTAGATGGAAGTTGACAAATGGTCTTGGAAATCGCATGGAGGGTAGCCAGCAGAGGCCAACATTTTACTTCATATCTGTATCCAGACCAGACCATAACCATCAGCAGAGACCTATGCCCACCCATAGCAGTACCTGCGCCCACCCATGCTATTCAAATTACGCCAATTGTGTTGTGTGCATTACCCGGTTACACCAATTCTTGGTTGGATCTGACAAACAGTGCCCGTAGCATTACTTGTGCCCACCCATGGTAAAATATTGTCACCCAAAACCCACCCAAAACCCCATGGGCATGGGCACCCAATGTTGGGCTCTGGTAGCCAGTTTCTTTTTCTAGTTGTTGACAGAGCGTTTACAGATTATCCATATGCCGATTTATGTTTTTGGTTGGTTAGAGCAGCCTTAGCAGGTTTCTTCACATCTAATTATAATGTTGTTGATATTGTGCCCAGGGAAAATTCCTTACTACACGCTACCACCGGAACGACATGTCAACACCGAACATCTGGAATCAACCATTGTTAGTGGGTGGAGTAAGGAGTTCGATATCAATGCAGTGCTGGAGGATGAAGAGTCGAAGGTGATTGCTGGTCTCCCTGCACTTGCTTCCAGTCTCCATTCTTCTCAGTTGAAAATTAGCGCTCCACTGGCAATGGACGTCGATGACGGAACGATGGACGAAGATGATGAGGACGAGAGTGAAGAAGAAGAGGAGGACGAGGAAGACGACGACGACGACGACGATTCTGATTAAGAGATGTAGATATCGGGAAGCTAGGTGATTTTGGTCTTTAACATATTATGCATCATACGTCATTCTAATTCAAAAGTAAATTGTAATATAGCCTGTCTAGGATCTTCGAAATAGCACACATTTTGATGAGGTGGTCGTCCTTGCTGCGATCACGTGATCGAAGGGAGATAAAAGGGAGTAAAGAGTTGGGAAGTGACTTCTTTCATCACTGTGTCTTGTCTGTCTTTTTTGCTTTTCCAATGTATTGTCTCGACCATTATTTTCAGCTATGGGAGGATGCTACGGTCCTGGTGCGGAGCCCTGGAGATCCAACTTGTCCATAGACTGAGCTGGTGAATATATAGCTCAGACCAGACCAATAGGCACACCATATCAATGGTTTCAGTGTGCCATATGATTGCGAAAGCTTTTCCTTGATCACGCCAAGGCGTCTCGTGTGCAATGGCATCCCCAGGTTAGATCGTTCCTGAAAATTGCCCATGGCCGACCTATTGATTGGTCGCTCTCAGTGATCCGAGCCTTCGGGGATCCGTCTTCGCTATCCCCAACACACCCATACCTCCCCTCCTCTCAGGTGCTTCGGAGCCTTGGATCGCCCTCACTGTGAAGCTCGACCGACGGCCACAGGGGATCTGCTTTTCGGACAACACGGTTTCGCTTTATGAGCTGAAAAGCAGAATGAGGTGAGTCCAGAAACATCATAAGCACTTTGTGGCGATGGGGACACACTCCAGAACAGTCTACAGGATTCAAATTCTTGTGCCTTGACTAGCCCCGGTCTTTTGGCAATCGTCAGAAGTGACCGTGAGGTGTGCTTCCACAGCACGAACGACGTTCAAACCCCACCAAAGCACATCACAGGCAGGCGGGTGGAATTCCCATGTGTCTGCATGGCACTTACGGCCTCCGTGGTGCGAGCCTCCAGAAAGGGGCCGAAATGGCCACCCTTGACAGTCTGGAGCACACAAGGTCCTCGTTTATTATTATTCACGAGGGAGTAGAGAGTCGGAAAGGCAATTCTATGTTAGTCAATTGACCTTGCCTCGTACCGTCCTCGGCTAGAGCCAGGTTTCCCAAATTGCCCATGGCGACCGAAAGGTAGCACAGCCCAGCCGGCTGTACTCGCTTCGCAGCGATGGGGTTGCATCCACACGCGTCTGTGGCACATGGAATTCGCTCTGAGCTTGAATGTGAGTGAGCTCACAGTCTCCAGTCTACTACAGTCCCCAGTCGTACACGCGAGGGAGCCTCTGACAGGCCCAAGAACACTCGCTCAAAGCGGACCAGACACACATCGAACTACCGGAAAAGCACTTACTAGCTCGCTCACTCGAGCTCGATGATGGCGGTGGTACGTAGACCCCAATCCATATCACCGCGGCTTGGCTCTGAGCTTCAATGCCGCAGCTGAAGAGTCCTAGCTAGGACCATGACCGAAAGGAAAAGTCTTGATGCACTCCGGAGCGGTGGGGATTGGATCGGGGCTGTGATGGTGATGGTGCTGCTGATGCAGGGGGTGGTGAAGCCCTTGCAGAAGAGCAAGATGGCTCTCATGAGTGTGATGTTTGCATGCAGCAGCAGCAGCTGGAGGAGTAGTAGTCGTAGTAGCAGCTGTAGATCCCGCCCCTACTCCAGACTCTGTGGCAGCAGCTTACTGCCGACTGGTCTGGAAGGCCCTCTACCCCCCTCCCTTGCTGCTGCTGCTGCTGCTGCTGGGGGATGCTCAGCAGCACCTACAGCTTTGCTCGCACATCTTCCTCGTCGTTATGAACGAAATAATTCCAAATGAGCCAGAACCCAATCTGCATGCGCCACAACCTCTTCTCCTGCTCCTACCTCAAGCTAGTTCCACGGTCTAGTGAGAAGCCTTTCTGCCGCTGCGTCTGGTTTTTGGAATATCTACGAGGAGTCGCAAGCACGACTCTTCTGGATGTTTCCTTCATTCTTTCCTTGCTTGCATCTGCCTCTGCGGTGATGGTTTGATTGATATTTTCGATTCTTGTGGGAAGCAGCAGCAGACGCAGATGCAGCTGCTGCAATTGGTTCATGTAGGCCAACATCATTCCGTGCACTTTTTCGAGGCTAGAAGAACAGCGGCAAGGCTGAGCCTGAGCCTGAGCCTCGTCCTCTCCAGATCTCGTCGAGGATCGTGATGGTAGGCAAGCGACCAGAAGCTTTAGGCCACTTATAGCCCCTCGTCCGGCTGGAGAAAACGGGCCCTCTGTTGGCGAGGAGCTTCAGAAATATCGTATATTGATGGGTTCTTAAACAATGGCGTTGGTCTCTTTTCTTGCCATCCCTTGCCATCAATCAATGAATCATCCATTCAATTTCCTAGGCCTCTTCATGAGCTTGTGCTTTCTTCATACAACCAACATTCACTCCCTTCAATTCGTTTCTCCTCTCATTAAACCTCCGCCTTACCACTCACCTTCGGAGTTCACTTGCTCTCTTGTATATACAAACATACATGTGCGTTTGCCCGTCAACCGATCGATCAATCAATCACTCACTCACGCAAAACAATCAATCTCTCGTCACATTATGACTGTGGGCTCATTCAGGTTTATCCGTGCCTTGATGAACGTCATGTGGAACCAACAGGAGGATCCTTGTTTGTTTCTCCGAGGGCCAATCCGAGCACCATCTGAAAGGGGAGAAAGGGTGGGAGGCTTGAAATGATACCAATCACCATCAACAACAACAACGGCAGAATCAATAGACAACCGAGAAAGAGAGGCTATAAAAATAAAGCATTGAATAAAGCGAAGAATCTACGCGAGGTCAGCATAACTGTACTTGATCTCGCTCACTCACACACTCACTAGCTGCTGCTGCGGCCGGTGCTACTACTACTGCTGGTGGTGGTGGCTGCTGGCAACCACAACAAACAACAGAGTGAATCAACCACAACAACGACAACAACTAACAACACCCAACAACAACATCAGCAACATAAAACACCACAACACCAATGGCACTTTTATGGGGCAAAAGCAGCGACACGGTTTGGCCCTTTTTCTCAAAAGAAACGTGATGGTCGAAATACTCGGAGTCTTGAAGGCCAACAATCAATGAACGTAGTAGTAGATTTTATAGCAGCCCCCATGTCGTAGATTAGATAGATAGATGGCCGGGCCCCCAATTGCATCATCCTCACCCACAACACTACGATCTCTACTTCTCTCTACTACTCGCCCAGCCCTCCCCTCCCTGAACTCCTCCTCCTACTCGCTGGGATTTCGAGATCTGGAAGCTCGAAGGTCGGTAGCTCGATTTGGCCCCCGAGTGACAGGATATGAAAGTTCTGGTCGAGAGCAGGCGACACGACAACATAGATCAATGATCCGATAAGGTTTGGTTCATGTTGCCATGGGCACTACTACCCTCCCTCCTAGTCCCACCTCGGGGTCAAAGGATATCATTCTTTATTTGCAGGCGATGGTTCTCTCGCCAATTCAATCAATCGAGGCATGGAAAAGCCGAGCGGTTGGAATGGATGAAGGAAGGGAGGGAGGGAGGAAGGAAGGAAGGAAGGAAGGAAGGAAAGAAAGAAAGAAAGAAAAGAAAGAAGAAAAGAAGGAGGACGAGGACGATGCATCGTTGTACCGTAATCATTGTCCCAAATGCTTTAGCCTGTTGCTGCATGGGGCTGCTGCTGGCGAGGGCGAGGGGGGCCTCGAATCTGGGATTCTGGGGGCTGCTGGTTCGAACTCGCACAATGGTGGGAAAGGGAAAAGCTCGGAGCTGGAACTGGGGGCTGGAGCTGGAGGATTGATTTTATGTGGACGGTCAACCGAGAGGGAGGGAGGGAGGGAGGGAGAGATAGGCATGCAAATGAGTCCATGAGCTCAGGAGGAGGAGGAGGAGGAGGGCGATGATGGTGATGATGAGGTCTCATCAGTCGCAGCAGAGCGGCTGCAACAGGAGCTCCAAATGGGGCGGCTGAGGAATTTATTTCACAGGTCAATGGAAAGTATAGTAAATGGGATTTCGGTCCTCCTCGTCCCTTCGGCTGACGATCGAAGAACGATGCCCTCCGGCCTGCCTGCCTGCATGACTGAATGAGCTGAAGGATCGACTCGAGGGCCAGACCCATCGCCAAACTACGTTTCCCCAAGCGCATGATGATGGTACGAGTACGAGGAGAACAATCACAGTGGATTTGGATTTTGTCGTCCATGGGGATGGAGGGAGGGGCTCGGAGCTAAGAGATGGAGGAGATTTAGGGGCGTAGGCTTGGAGTGTGGCGAGGCGAGTGAGTGAGTGAGTGAGGGAGTGAGTGAGTCCAGTCTGGATGGTATAAATGGATGATAAGGTTTGTTGGAATAAAATTTTATTTATTTCGAGGCTCAGGAGGATTGCACCAGAAACATCGAGAGACTTATAACCAAACCAACCGAGCGAGCGAACATTACCGAACACTCTCGTCCATCTCTCTCTTATTCCTTCACGCGTCTTTCTTTCAGGATAACATTATTTCTCCTCCTGCTGGGCACTTCTGGGACGAGGACAATTGCCCCTCGAAATGTTTTCATCCGTGACCAAGAGGGGAAAAAAAAGAAGAACAAAAAAGGCAAATGAAATTCACCATCCAGATCCATGATGAGGCACTGGAAGGGTAAAACAACTCGATGCACCGGATGAATTCCCCCGGATGAATTTTCAGCATGGCTAGCTCGCTCCTTAGATCAACGAGATGTGTCAAAGAAGGGCCAAGAGGAAAACCAAAACAACTGAGCATGATTGATTCTTTGTCTTATTATTAATCCATATATCAGGCAAAAGACATGCACCTTGACTTTTTGCTGCATTTGGAGCATGATGTGCAAAGTCAGGAATGTAACGACGACGACCAGCAGCAGCAGCAGCAGCAGGATGAAGAAAGTAAGAGGAGAGCTGGAAGGGCTGGATCTGGTGGTGCCGAATGGTGCCTGAATTTCGACTCCAAAGATCTGAGGCCAGCTGATTATCACCAAATCAGATGCAAGCGAGTTTCATGTCAAGAGATGAAATGAGGATCATGTGAGCTCGAACTAATCTCAGGCTGAGGGATCTGGTCAGTCATGCTTAGCCCAGGGCCAGGGTGCGGCTATGCTAGGTGAGCAAACCTACAAGTCTCTCACTCGCTCGCTCACTCGCCCGCCCTGTCTGTCTCTCGGGCATCTCACATGTTCCTTTCCTCACTCATCGTCGACTGTCATGTCATCTGCGACTGTCTGCGTCCATGTTTGCCCGTTAGGACTTCTCGTTCCCGAGCTCTCTCTCGTTCGATCCATGGATCGAACGAGGGCAAGGTCTGTTGGCCCTCTGAGCCCTCCAGGAACTTGATCATTTGATCATGAGCCTTCAATCATGGCTGGGCTGCTCAGTCTCCCCCCGCTTCTCTCCCATTATAATATTATAAATTGTTTGGCCCATGAGTCCAAACTTGCAGCTGGTGCTGCAATTTGCGAGGGAGCTGGAAGAATTCCCTCTTTTGTCATCCATAATGCGTCGCGCCTCGTAAGCTCACCCTCCCTTTCCTTATCCTGATGACTGGCACCAGAGTTCAGAGCAAATCCTCGCTCTCAAAACCTCGATCGGCTTTTCAAGGCCCGTGGAAGGTAACGTAGTTTAGGGGCATGGAGTTCTGGCAAGCTCGAGCGTTCCCTCCCGGCAGATTTAATCATAGGAAGAGCTCACTCGAGGTCGAGGCTCAGAGTGTCTGATCGATTGATTGTTGCGTACTTCTTCCTGGTTGGAGTTGACTCTCGGATTTATTTTATTTTGTGAAAATTCGTTGTTGTGTTTGTTGGAGGGGTGGGGATTTGACCCCCTCCCCCTCTCTTCTGACGGACCGGAGGAGGAGAGCTGGTGATGGTTGTGGTTGTGGCTGTGGGCGTAGTAGTAGGCCTTTGAAGATTCGACTGGCGAGGTATAACCACAATCTCAACAGAAAATCTCTACTTTTTGGATACAATCAAGAGCATAATAATCTCGTCTCATGATGAGCCATCGATCAATCATAACAACCGTTCTCTACATCTTGCTTCGAGTTGGGCTGGGCTGGGCATAGAAACTGTCCATTTGTAGGCGAACTTGTCTGACTAGGAGGCATAGATGGCACCAGGCAACAGACATTGTACAACACGTCCTCCTCATCCCCTCTCCACAAATCTGCAATCTTCTCGTGAGGGCCAAAGAAATATTAAAATGGAGGGAGAGAGAAAAAAGTGCACTCGTCGGAGTTTCGGGCTCCGGGCAGGATGGGATGGACTTACCTTGCAAAACGAGCTCATCGCCATGTTTGTTACGAGGGGAGGGGAGGGGAGGGGAGGGGAGGGCCGGGCCATCCATCCATCCCTCCATCCATCACTCGAACCAATATCTTTAGCTTTTGTTGTTTGCAATGATGCGAGATAGATATTCTTAGTTAGTAACTGACCCTGACCTCTTAAGATCTCGAGAGTGTACAACATAATTCTTCAGGCTACTGGATGGGGAACGAGGCGGGGACGAGGTTGATTCTAATCGTTGTGAGTCATGTACTTTCGCCAGAGATTCTAGCGAGAAAACTTCATCTCCACGACATTCAATCCAAACAGACCCAGAAAAACCATTTCCTTTATCTTCCCCCCAGGCACTTATACCACAATAAGCAAGTGACTAGACCTGACCATAGCTCAGGCCAGAGTACTTCCATCACCATGACCCGGCCACCACATTAACAATGCCTTAACCGCAACCGCCTTTGCTTTGTCTTCCACAACAGAAAAAAGAAACATTCCTCGCTTCGTTCATTGATCTGCTCGAGAGCCCATTCATGGAACAGATTTGTTCCGATGATCATGATCAATCATAACCCCAGGCCCATTATCTCAGGCCCAGCAAGTATTCCTCTCCTGGTGAGTGACCTTGTGTGATGTGATCTAATCCGACCAGAGCAGACAAGACCTGAGCCGTAGAGAGAGAGAAGGATGCGGTGGGGGCGCAAGAGATGGTACAACGAATACCCACCTTCCTGCTGGACGAGGGGATGGGGGTTGATTCTTATGGTGGTGGAGCAAGAGAGATGATAATAATATTAAATAAATGAGAGTGAAATTCGTGGAAGCGCAGCTCGCACCAAATCCAGATGAATTATTGTACTCACGTACTACTTCAGGACTAGACTTCCGAGACTTTTTCGACATGAAATGAACATGAGCAGAGAGAGAGAGAGAGAGAGAGAGAGAGGGGATCAGCAGGCAGCACCAGAACGGCGAGAAGCAGCAGCAGATCGAGTGTACCCCTTTCCTTACGTCCTAAAATGCCGTGACTGGCTTGCCCCCCTCGTCCCCCCTCGTCCCCCCAGACTGGCCCTACAGATCTACCCCCCTTGTATAATTCAATTATCTGGTGAGTGAGTCCATCTCTGCCTTCTGATCAATTGTATACGAGGAAACCACCAAAAAATATCAGACAGAATTTATTCTATTGTCTCTACACAAACGAGACCTAACCTTCACCATTTGGGTTACTGGAATAATGTCTGAACCCCTCTTATTTCGCTGTTGGTCTTGGGGGCTATAAATGCAGGACGGACACTCGATTCTAGTGTAGCATTACTCTCCATCCCCTTTCATAAGCCCTTCGAAGAGTACCGATTTTTTACCTTCTCTTTCTCCCTCTCTCTCCATTAATTGGTGGTAAAATGGACCGACATGCGAGAAAATAAGTTAGACTAAGGGGTTAGGCTGTACACATATTGATTTGACATCGATAAAATACATCTAAACAGTAACAGTCAATGAACAAGTTTTTAATTCTTCGAAGAAATGTACTTCTATTAGATATGACAATTTCTTTCTTAGTGCTCTTGGACGCTTCAAAAACCGGAACAGTTGATGAACAAGTATTTGATTCCTGGAAGCAATCGTCATCCTAATTCTCATGACAGTGTCTTTGATAATGCTCATGGACGATAAAGAAGTTTAGTGTGGTTTTTGGAGGGATAGGAGTGGAACGCTTTTTCTCAGTTTTTGTTTCAGTGAGCAGTATCACAAGGCATGTATTTCATATACCTTACAATATTGGAGCGTACAGAAATTTGTCAAAATTAATATTTGTGATGGATAAGTATGGGAAAATATTTGATCGCAAATACGTTTCACCCGTTGAGTTCTCGGAGATTCTCAGAGTAGTTAGTTAGCTCTGATAATCTCTGTTGATGATCCGTAGGTTGAATCCAGATCCAACCAAATCATCAAACTCTATGTGTTGTGCTTAGTACAATTCCTATAACATGTTTATAGTAAGGATTATGATGCCAAATATATTCTAATCAACCATCTTCAGTATGCTACAGATAGCAGAGGGTACAGTACAATGAAATGTGTCACATGCTTAAAATTTAAGCTCGGGAGGATGCGCCAACTGTCACTGATCTCGAATGACCGGTACCGGTGATCGGCAGTTACATGGGGCCCTCGTCACATGATTGTGGCTGGCCCCAGCTCCAAACGAGTACTGCACAAAGAGGTCAACTCCGAGATTATAAAAATGCATGGAATCGTTAATATACCACTCACTCCGTCGGCCATTTATTTCCCTACTATTGCTCACATGTTTACATTAAAAGAGTGAAAAGGGGGGAATCAAAAGAGTGACTAGATGTTTTCAAGGCACAAACGAAATTAGGCAAGATCTCCTGCACGGAAAGAAATTAATGAACTTTTAGAATAACTTGATGCAGAACACAGTTAAGTTCAAATATGAAGTCTTGATTCTTGTCCACCAAGAACTATTTCCTGTCTCCTTCTTGATTTCCAAATAGATTTTTTTTCTTCAAATTTATTTTTCAATTTTTCCTGTCATAACTTAGAAAACCTAAGCTTACACTTGTGAGAGGTGCAAGGATATTTTCTGTTCATTTCGAGAGTATCGTTATGACATCTTTTGGGAAGAGGAGGGTTGTATTTCCCGCTCGAGCTTTTATGTTTTCGGGTTTTGAAGCCTCTCGCTTTTTCAGTCGATTGTGCAATATCGGTTACCAATAATTCTAGATTTATAAAGTCTGGGTATAAGAAAAGGCTGGAGTTGTAAAGGAATGAGACGAAGATCAGATGGCCTACCCAGACCGAAGTCAGTGGCCAAAGCGAGCGAGTAAAACGTAAAAGTCTGGGAATGGGGAAAGGAAAAAGGGGAAAACTTGATATTTGTGCAGATTGACGAAATGAAGGAACATAAAGAATTTGGCATGGGGTCTCAAGAGCATGAGCACGCAGGAGCGAGGGCCAGATTATGCCAAATTGAGAGCCAGTCGTTTGTGGGAGCGGTCAAGTCAAATGAGAACAGTGAATGGGAACGAAATGAATGCGGAGCGCGCATATTCGGCCAAAAGCGAAATGCCATCGAGAGACTGTTCAGCTCAAAATCTAGGAGCTGAAAATCGAGAAAAGCTGCCGATCTGAGCTGAAGGCTGGTGGTGCTCGTGATGATGAGGCGCTCGGGGCTGGGGCTGGGGTTGGGGCTGGGGGTGACCCCAAATAAGCCCTACCCCCAAGCGCCTTGCGAGATCATAAGTTAGAGCTTGCGCAAGCCCAAGCCCAAAGCACAAACTAAGCGGCGCACGAACTAAGCGGGCCAGCGGGAGAAAAGCTACTCCTTTTATTACACAAGCCCACATAATTTCGAACCTTCGGCATCTCTCTACCTTTCTCTCTCTCTATTTCTCTACGCATCTATATCTAATGTCAACTGCGTTTGTCTTTTCTTTTCCACGACAGCCGTCAATCATTCCATTTCTCAGGTTTGGCTATGTTCCACTCAATCATCGAAATAAGCAACTGCTGAATGACAGTCGACGTAACCCCCGCGGGTTACGTACTTTACCCCGGTTCAGCCTCCCTTCTCAGTCCCTGAATACCCCCAGGCTACCCCCTGAACAAATAACCCCATTGTCCTTCCACTCATAACTCACCACTTGTTCATCGTTCATTGATCTCACTGAACTATTATTCCAAAATGGCTTAAAAGAAAATAATGTTGGGGGTAGAATTCCTCTGCTTTATAACAGTTTCAGATGCTTCACAGAAAGCAGCATTAAGCTGTAAGTAAATTCAGAAATATATAAATTTTTTTTAAAAATCATTTTTCATATTTGAGCAAACACGACACGAAAGAACTCAAATATGAATTGAATGAAATCCTCACCGAGTTGTGCGTAGGAAAAGAACTAAGGTTAAGAGGGCCGCCAATCGGCTGGTGACAAGTGACAGTGGGGTCAGCACAGGGGTTTGAAAATAAACGAGGAAGGGAGAAGATTTTCCCCAAATCGTGGGGCATGGGTCCGTGAGGGCTTCAGATGATGAGGTCAAAATAATTATTCGTGAACCTGGAGAAGGAAAAAAACCAAAGACGGGACAAAAAAAAGTATGTTTATGGAGGGGTCAATGGGGTTTGACAATAAGATTGGAATGACGGTCCCTTCGGTCCGCCACAAAAGCGTAAGGGACAAGGAAAAAGTCATATTTTTACTCGCCCAGCGAGCATACTATTTCTGCAGTGCAGAATTTATTTATCTGGAGACTCTTCTTTCGAGGCATGTTTTGAGGATAGGATAAACTGGTGCTCTCTGCTATTTGGAGTACACAGTCACTATTTGCGAGCCCCCCTTTCTTTTCCCCCTTTTCGATTCTCGTGGGTCACGAAGATTGAATTTTTCGGACACCGAAGAATATTTAGATACTAAACATATAGCACTTTGGTACATATTGTGGTCAAGAAATTTCCACTCAACCCGCACCATTGGTTCTCCTCCCCATTTTTTTGTGCATGCGCAGGATATGGTGGTTCTGGAGGGCCCCATGGGCTTACCCCCAAGGTCTTCTGCAGTCAAATTTGTGGCGAATCTTCCACTCAGAGAACGCGAGTGTCGTTGACCAAGATAAAATTCGGAAAGTGGTTAATAAAATCGATATTCATAGGTCCTGCTTTTCTCCGCTAAGTGGGGTGGAGGGCCCCTAATAGGTTTTTTAAAGTTTACGCGTTATCACAATTTGGGAAGCCACAAAAAAATCTTGCAGATATCTTGACGGGGATTAAGTGTACCAAGCGCATAATTCGCTCTCTTCTAAACCCTTCATGAGTTTATGTCAACTTCAAGGTTTGCCTAAGTGGGGTTGCTCAGGTTACTGCCCATGCTTCTTCCCTCTAATACACGAGCTTAAGTTAACCCCTGAGGTTGAGCTTCCTGCAAGCTTTCCCTTTCAGTCCTTCCAGTCTCATCATCGTCTTTGGCATGTATAAATTCTATGGTTCTCTATGTGGAGAGGAGAGGACTCTAAATGGGTCCTTGAGCAAATTTGTAACCTTTGCCCATGCCTCGTCTACTTAAACCCTAAACCCTAAACCTTGCTCAGGTTACTGCCCATGCTTCTTCCCTCTAATACACGAGCTTAAGTTAACCTCTGAGGTTGAGCTTCATGCAAGCTTTCCCTTTCAGGCCTTCCAGTCTCATCATCGTCTTTGGCATGTATACAATCTATGATTCTCTATGTGGAGAGGAGAGTACTCTAAATGGGTCCTTGAGCAAATTTGTAACCTTTGCCCATGCATCGTCTACTTAAAAAAGGGTTCAAATGTGGAAATTAACGCAACTGATTTTTTTAAATACCAAATCTCAAACATCAGGAATGTTTGAGAAAAGCCCCAAGTGAAGCAATTATCAATAAATAAAAAGTTGAACTCTTATTCGCCTTAAAATCCTGGAAGTTGTCTTATAAAATTCTCTTCGTTTGGCACCAACATTACGGTTCCCTAAGTGGGGGTGCTGCCCATCGCTTCTCACCGATTAAAAAATGGTGAAGCTTTGGGAGGGTCGAGCTTCATGCAAGATTCATGCCTTTTCAATCATTTCGAGTATTCGGCGTCTTGTCATCTTCTCGATCGCATGTCAACGTTGGGGGTGCCAAGTGGGAGGAGTACTGAGCCAGATTGTGCCCATGCCTCATTTTCTGCTGATAAACAAGCTTATCTCAAGGGTGGAGCTTCATGCAAACTGGCCCCTTTCTTAGCACCTAGAGAACCTGGTTGGACCCCACTGAGCCCAAAAGGTACCCATTCTAGAACCGCTCAGAAATCCAGATTTATAATAAATTCTCCCCATGAATACCGATGACTTGCTCCTTTCTACTTTAAGCCGAAATGTGAGCACTTTCCGCAGCTCACAGGCGCTCCCGAGCCCCCACATCATTCACTGCCATGACATGATGATTAGCTCAGAGAGAAATCCAAATTTCATGCAAGTATCTTAAGTTATCCCACCTTTCATCTCTCCAAATCCCACCCCTCATGCTGGACTCGTTGGTTTTATGCTCCTTGGGTTCAGTATATATATATATGTTTCGTCTACATATATATGTCTTATTAATCGAGTCACGGGACTGAAGATGGAGGGCCCCAAATGATTACCGAAATGTGCCTTTCCGAAAAGAAGCTGTGGAAGAAAGGTGCTTATAAAATGCTCCATCAGATTAGCCTAACCGTAGGTTAACCTGACGGAGTAACCCGACTGTAACCCGCTCACTCAGTACAGTACAGTAGAGTAGAAGCAGTGTAGGCGGTCAACCGCACTGGAGCTCGTACGAAGTCGGTTAGTAGACTGAACGATGAACGAACTCCGGATGGCACTGGATAAGGGGACCGCGTAAGAACAAACAAGCGACGATCGACGACGACCGATGACTTTCGCTTTCCGGATTCAAGCACCTGACTGACCATGACCGGGGCAGAGAGTAACGTGGTGGGGCTCTGGCGTGATCGGAGTGATGGATGGAGTGACGGCTGGACGGATCTAACGGGCCGCTACTGTTAATGTAGTCTTGGGTTCGGAGGCTGCAGACGAACTGCGGACATGGAGCAGATCTCGTCGGGGGGGGGGGGCAGGGGCAGGGGCTGGGGCTGGGGGTAGGGGCAAAGGGCAGGGGTTGGGGCAGGGGCTGGGGCAGGGGTAGAAGAAAGACGGGGGGTTGGGGAAGGGGAATGGGGTTCTTCCACTCTAGGGGGTTAACGACGAGGTCCGTGGTGGATAGAGCCGCCATTGACAAGGGGGCACTGTGAGGTAAGACTTTCGTTGCGGAAGAAGCAGTTGGTTGGCTGAACATATGGATTTGTCAAAAAAGTTGATCCCCGAGTTTTTCTTGCAGGATCCATGAGCGCCTCTGTGCGCTCTCCACAATGCTGCATCTGGGTTGGGGGGTAGGGTGGCTGGCTGTGGAATTGGGGAGTGAGTGGGAATGAATCCTCAGTGGGTCCAATCTCGAAGCGTGTGCATAAGCGAGAGAGCGTGATGTTGGAAGTTGAATCTCCATATCCCTCGATTATTTTATTAGTTTCGCGGCGTTGAAAGGCTGCTTTGGTCCTAAGTGGAAGTGGATCCGTGAAAAGGGCTTCTTGTGCGCGAGGAAGACTCCGTTTGTCGTGATTAGAGAGACTTTTTGGGTCATTTGTCACCTGCTGCTCCTCAATCCTCTTCCGTCTTCGCCCTCCTCCTCCTCCTCCTCCTGCTCCTCCTCCTTCATCTGCTCTCTCAGGAGATTAATCCATCCAGGCAGTGGTTCCATGAGCTCATGGGCAGCGAGAAAATGTGCTCAAGTTTTTATCTGTTGTCGTGTTGGTGGTGGGGTGAGGTGAATTTCCACTTCGGATGTTTGCATGAGAGAGCGCGAGCACTTGTTTCCAAGATTAGAAGAATAATGCAAGGGACGGCTTTGCATTTGTATCTGATTTGGACGCCTGTCTGCGACTCTGTTTGTCTGCCTATGCGAGCCTGCACGCCTGAGCGTCAGGCTGCCTGTAGAAGGGTCAGCGCGCGTCAGAGCCAGGCTCAGGGTCCAGAGTCGAGTCAGGCAAGCGGTAGGGAGTGAGTGAGCGAGTCGGAGGAAGTGGCTTTTGTTGATTCACTTCGATTCATTTGCGCCAGCTGCGGGAGTTTTTAAGGCATTTTCCTTGTCCGCCCTCTTCTTCTTCCTCCTCCTCCTTTTCCTTTTCCTCTGGCCTCGGTTTCATCCCCCCCTTCCATTTCACTCACTCGATTTCACCTGGAAAAACAGTCGGTGCGAGCGAGCATTTCGATCCACTCGATGCGAGCTTTTGTCCCCTTGTTGCGCACGACGCATAGAATCTACGGAAGCATTTCAGTCCCATTGCAGACGCTCACTCGAGTGAGCTGGTGTCTTTTTCAGGCCTTTACCTCGGCAAGTTAGTTATGTGACCTTCTGAATGCCTGCCTGCACATTTCACTTTCGTCGACACACTTCACTTTTTCTCTCTCTTTCTCTCACTGACTTTTACTCCTCGACCTTCTGCCGATGATTTGGTAAATTGCGCTCGTGGATTCTCTCGTCGGAAGCTTGCCCATTTTCTCTATTATATTGTGTTGCATGACACCATCACTTTTGTCGGTGTGACCGAGATAGAATCCGCAAAACATGGTCACCATCGGTGAAAATCTGCCACTCCCAAAGGTGAGAGGGTGAGAGTGAGTGGGAGCGGGGAAGGGCTGGGAGAGGGGAGGGCCATTAGGCGGAGGTCTTGAGAGCCCTCCCCTCCTTCTTCGCCCGTCAGGACGAGTCAGTTGCTCCGATGGTTCGAATTCTCTCGTTTGGACTGTCCATTGGAAGCGAGGATAATGTTTTCTCTTCACATTCTCATCCTTTGCTCTCGCACATGTGTTGATGGTTTTATCCATCTCTCGCTCTCCAGCTCTCCAGCTCTACTGCTCCGAGGCCCTGACGGTTGAACAAGAGCTGGCTTTTTATTGCTCTCGAGCCCGAGTGAAATCTCGCTTGTCTTAGCTATGAACTCCCCAGCCTGGTCTGTTGAATGCCCTTTAAGCCTCATGGGCTCTCTCACGTAATGAAATCTCGTCGGGTCCTAATAACGTGAAAGTGACTAGGGCAAAAGTTTTACGCGTAGATGCAAATGCGAGATTTTGCAGCTAAATTTAAGATGGCGAATATACATCATGGGGCTGCATTACTCTTCATACTTCAGTGCTTTTGTCCAGTTCATTGTTTTCTTGCTCGAGGCTGATCGAGGCCCCGCCAAAAATGCGCTGCACGGGCATAGGAAAGTCATGGATTGACGGTTGAATGAATGGGTCAGTCAATGCACGGATTTCACTTTCATCCGAATTTCATTGAAATCCAGTGGTATCACTTCGACTGCTATGGATGATGCTTTTGCCATTCACCGGCAACATGTCGAGACTCACGGGTGTCTGCCAATGGAGAGCCACCATCTCGTCAGCAGAATCCCAAAAAGCTCCAACTGTTGTCGAGCTTCGTGTTGCAAGAAGAAGAAGAAGTGTCAAGTTGGTCCGAGCAATGTCGCAACGATGGGGGAAGATCTTTTTCTCGGCTTCAAGGTTTGTGGAGGGGCCACTACCTTCGAGGAGGCCTTTGACAAGTGGTGCGCGGTCGTCCTGCGCTGGACAAGAAAGGAATTTGTCATGCGAGTCGAGATTCAATGGCACGAGGGCATCCCAGCCCCCATCCATGCTCAATGCTCTTTTCGTTCCATTCCATGAAATTCCATACCCCATCTTTGACGCACGCCATGGAGCGGACAACGAGCGCAAAAGCGAGAGACACGATCTAGCGGCGAGGAGGATGTGTGGAAGAGGAGGACGACCTCAGGCCAGGTACAATTGTAAAATATACCGAGAGGCCATGAGGGCGACGAGAGGAGGACATAACTTTCCACACGGTTGGGTAAAAAGTCTTCGCATGCTGACCGGAATTTGGGCGATGGTTCCTGAGTCTATTGGGGTTGCTGCTGCATATTGAAGATTGCAAGTGGGGGGAGAGTAATATTTCGAATCCTGGTCCTCAGTTTTCCTCGGTCTTGATGCTTGCTCGAGTTCGCAATGAGCACGAGGCGAGAGGGACGTATCCATGCTCTTGGCTCATTGTGAGCCCCTTTTGCTGAGTGGGTGAAATAGGGACCATATGGAAGCAAGAGAAGAGACGAGTAGAGAGAGAGTGAGAGAGAGAGAGAGAGAGGGAGAGAAGGACGGATGGGACCAGATTACAAGGCGAAGGCGGAGGTGGGGGCCTCGTAATCTGCCCTGCTCCCCCGACCCTCTAGATTGCATAGATGGACGTATAAGACCAAGGTAGGAAGGGCAACGAGGGACAGAGAGAGTGGAAACCAGGGATGGAGTTCGTTCTCCAACGAAGTACGAACAATCTCAACAGCAGCGTAGATGGATAGGAGGAGGCGGCAGCAGCAGCAGCAGCAGCATAGATTTTATCCGGGGCCTCTTCTCTCTCGCAGGGCAGTTGAGCTGGGAAGAAGGCAAGGCAAGGGAGGGCAAGGCAAGGCAAGGGGAGGGAAGAAGGAATGAAGGTAGAGCTGCAGTTACCGGCACTGTATTGGTTTTTACGAGATTGGATTGCGCATGTTCATGTCGTTGCAATGTGCACTCGAGATGGGCCTACCGGCCGGCGGACGAGGAGGGCTGAGTGGCTGGCTGGCTCTGGGGCCGGCTGGTGCAGCAGCAGCAGCAGAGCGGTGGAAGTGAAGGCGGTGAACGGGAGAGAGAGATGGGGAGTGAAAGTGAGGAGTAAGTGAGGGACGGGAGGGGGCTATGGAGGGGGGGGAGGGGGAGGGGGAGGATGGCTGGCTGGCTGGAAGGGCTAGGCGACATAAATGCGGAGCCTGACGACAAACTGACCAGCGTAGCGAGACAATCCAAGGAGAAACTCTGAAGACGAATCAAACAAAGTCCCGATCGCATCCATGCAAAGGGCAAAAGGAAATCACGAAGGACCGAAGAAGGCCAGATCAACGGTGCAAGGACGGTACAATTGGAGCACCATAAATGACAGCAAAAAGAAAGATATGACGAGAATCGACTGCGAGCACCAAGTAATATATACCAAGTGATCGACTGTGACTAGTCAGCGTGCTGACCGTCTGTTTGTATTTTGTATCCCACCCCGCCACCTCGTCCCCGCTCTCGGTGGGTCAGGCCCAGAGCAGCAGCAGCAGCAGCAGCAGCAGGCGAGGTATGGTATGCGAGGTGGGGCCTAGCAATCTCTCCCAGGAAACATTTGAAACAGATTTCATCCATTTGCGGAAGGCGAGAGAATCTCCATGGAACCTGAGTCCCCTGACCATGCAGCATTGCTGCTGCAAGCGCTGCAGTGCGAGGCCTCTCCTCCCTCCCTCTCTCCCTCCAGAGGCGGAACAAATTTGCCGATGAGCTAGCTCTCCTTTTGGAAGGAGCGAGCTCCATGCACAATCCGGCATGGCCATCGAGTACATTATGATGACCGCCAAAATTATCTTCTCCCCTGAGGCGAAGTGCTGAGGCTGCCCGCTAGACACGTTCCTCTTCTCTCCTCTAAAATCCCGGGCCATGTTAAAATCCGAGCCTCTGCTTTCCTTTCCGCCTACGACTTTGTCCCACCCTCCTCGTCCGCCTGCCTGCTAAATATATAGTCGCTCACGGGTTTTGTCCCCCATGCTGGCATAGCCAGCTTCCATTCGCAGCGCCCATGGCCGCTTTCCATTCACTGAGCGACCACAACACTCCAAATTCGCCTTTGGCAGACGCAAGACCTACTGTATCCCTTCCCTCGTCCGAAACTCCACAGCGCTCAGAAGAATCCGAATACACAAGTCGGTAGTCGTCTCGGATTCTCACAGCCAGAAACTTGGCGCTTTGGCCGCAGAGTGTCAATGCCTAGGCCCCTAACCCCTGCATCCGTCCCTTGTCGTATCTTCGCTCGCTCGCTCTCGCTCCGGCCCATTGATTGAGCCTTCATGCATTCATTCATTCGTTCCCTCGATGAAATCCCTCCCTTTTGCGGTGCAGAATCTCGAGAGCTCGCGCCTTTCGACTTCCCGGCATATACGCTAATCTCCTCATTACTGTAAAGATCACAAGGGGAGTCATAAGAGTCTCATTGAGGAGGGACATCTTTATGAAATACTTTAATGGAAAAAGCACATGTAAATCTCTGGAATCAGCTCTTGTCAAAATCCTGCGTTTATCCTTATGTCCGCTTTACAGAATTATGGCTTCTCGTGCTGATTACATTTAGCACCTTGAGCTTACTTGTTTCTGTTTTGTAAGTGGAGGTCACTAAATCACTCCTTCGCCTCCTTCAACTCGAAAGTGGTGACCGAGTGATATAGCCAAAGGACAGGACTCCATCCATCATACAATGTTTCGAAATCCGAAATTTTACAAGAGCCTATGCCCCAAAACCAAACCATCACAACGTAAATTGTATCGAGATGCACGTAAGGTATTCAGACTATATAGGTCGATAAGATATAAGATGTGTCTAAAGACACATCTTAGGAAGCATCACCGAGGGTAATTGTTCTAATGATTTATGTTACTCAAAAGAATCATGTTACCGAAAATGGTGAAGTACACGATGTATCAAAGAGTGTGATTTGCCATGTGGCCTAGTCTGATACGTGTTCTCTCACTCTCTTAAGACTATGTTACAATTTGAGAAAATACCTCGGAGACTAGAGTAACAAAGAGGTGACCTCTTACCATACCAATAGTTCCATTTCATCTCTGCTCTGCTGTGCTCTTATTTTCCCAGCATTATTATTTGCCGAGTAATGTAGCAAAAGAGATATTCTTCTGCAGGTTCAAATTCTCCATTCACCTGCTCCCCATCAGAAGCTCCTGGAGATTATCAGAGCAGTCGGTTCCAGCAGGCGTTTATCACATTCAAAGTGGACGGAGAGGAGGGGGTCCTCCATGTCAGTGGGAATCGTCAACCCAATTTTCTATATGTGACTCTCTCTCACGTTCCTCCTGACCATTCCAACTGTTGCCAAGAGTCGGTCGTCGGTTGTGTAAGTAGAACAGGGCGAGTCTGCAAGACTGAGTGAGTGAGTGAGTGAAATGAATGGATGCAAGAGTTAAAGACGAGGGAGATGGTTAAAAGTACGGTATAGTACTCGTATATTTTCCGTGCCAGGTTCCACAACGATGATGATTATACAGGAACTGGAGAAAAGGAAATGCTTTACTTCCTTTGAATATGGAAGGAAAAGCGAGTCTGTTAGCTGTCGACCGCAATCCACACACAGCAATATAAGGACGATGACCTCCTGATGAGTACTTGATCTCGTGTGAGCTATAACCCGCCCCTCCTCCTCCTCTTCCTCCTCCTCCTCCTTTACATATATAGTTAGGGGTCGGCCACCACTTACCTTGGCACTACCGTTAGATTTGATCCAATTTCCATCATCCTTACGTCGGGCCAAGTGTGCCTCATCTGGTTAGGGCCCTCCAAAGTACGAAAAAATCTCTCTCGTTTCTCTCCCTCCTCAAAAGCACCGTGCCAAGCCTCTCCATTAGATTCACAAAATCCCCGCTTGGATAGCATTCTCTCTTGCTGCTGCACCCTTGTTGGTCCTCGAAAGTGGAGAAATCTGAAGCCTAGTTCCTATCTGCGTGCCTCTAATTCTCGCTCGCTCGCTCGCTCCCTCCACCCATGCATCCATGCATGGGTAACTCTCTCGCACAAACGAGGTTTTACCCCCAATCTGCCGATCTTCTGACAATCTTCCAGAGCCAGCTCTTGTTGGCTTTCCTTTCCTTGGGCCATCATGTACCGAGGCCGAAGGTTGTCGATGTAGTGATACGGGAGTACTACTACTACTACTACCACTACAGAAACTCTCATTCGGTCTACGATCTTTGCGCTGGATAGGGCTCAGACAGTACTGGAGTACTGTATGGAGTTGGCGCTCGGATTGTTGAACCAGTCAAATACACCATGAATTTCTCTGCTTCTACGACGTGCTCGGTTGGCATCCATGCAATAGCGTCTCGCCATTGCTCCCGTTTGCTTCAGATTTGGGTTCGCTCGTGGAAGAGGCCTGCACTTTTGAGAGCTCGCAGTCACACTGAATGTGTTGGTTGAATCCTTTCCATTCATGTGACTCCCGAACCCTCCTGTCGTGCCGTGCTCCTGCTCCTGGTCCTCCTCCTCCCCTCTCCTCCCCTCCCTCCCTCCCTCCCTCCCCTCTTCTCATCACCTCACCTCATCCCCCACTTGCATCGCCGCACGGGACACTGATTTGCTCCAGGCCATTTGAAATTCGGCGCCGAATGCAGTTCAGGGCTGAATTATGGTTTGGTGAAGCCAGCCAGCACTCGAAAGGCCATGAAAGTGCAGTGAAGTTAAGTGAAAAGGGGGCTACTGGCACTTCGCTCTGCGACCTCCGTTCCCTCCTGCTCCCGTTTCGTAATGTAACCGGAATCCATCAAAGCTTTCGAAGCCAGATTCGAGATCCAGCGCGCAAGATTACAGCTTCGGAGTTTCATAATAATGTCATTCATCGTCATGTGCGTGTGCGTGAGAATGTGCACATTTTGCAGGACGAGAGGACGAGGCTGGAGGTTCTGCGTGCTTAGCCAAGAGCGCTCAGGGCACAGATTCCATGACCTGACCCCTCGAAAAACCCATAGCCCACCCCCTGCAGATATTTCATGTGATCATCGTATTCACGAATTTGCATTTTTCCACGCATATACATTAATTCCCAACAAGTGCAACTTTACTTTGGGCGTTCTCTATGCTCCGAACTCGGTACAACACCTTCCACATCTTGTAAGTCGTGTCTAATATTTGTCAATGGATCTAATATTTGATCTTCCATGATAATGGGGATACTAAAATTCATTCTTTAGTAGCATTATATCTTCCGTTCTACGAACTAAAATATTGAAGTATAATGCTGGTTGTTGTTACCAATAGTTATTTGATTTCAATGTTTTATTCTCGAACGTACAAAACCGGTTGATTACGGATTGGATCTCAACTGATGGTATAAGAATTACGTGTTAATATTCAGTTAAATTTTTCTTATGAACTAATTAAGCAATAGTTTCCTTAGTTTTTCATTCTCAAATATTTATTTCTTCAAGGCACCCATGATTCATTCACAAAAGCAGTGAACTCGCTCTTAAGATAAATCACTTATTTCAAATATGAATTGATCATAATTCAACATATTTCTGATTATAGCTTGACAAGACATCACCTATTATCATCGGATTATGAATCGAAATGTTGATGTGTGTGTAAGTATTGGCAGATCTGAGACCAAGGTGCAGGTCAAGATGACGAAGATATTTGTGCGCCGAGACGAGACGAGACGAGACAGACAGATAAGTCGAACAGTCGACTCTAATGTGCCTGAACCTTCCAGAAAGCTCATACGGGCAAGACGTACGTAGGTCGCGGGGCTGCAGAGTCCAGACATGGCGAGAGAACATAAAGGCTCCGTTCGTGGACGGAGCCTTAATGGAATCGGAAAGCAGACCATCCCCAAAAGGAAGTCATGAGTGCTCGATTCACGTGAGGTCGAGCACTATAATTTGCACATGACATGTGACGCGCTGTCGCCATGAGCCATGGACGCGACGGAGACAGGGATGAAATCGCGGGCCCTTTACGAGAGAGCGAAGTGCAAGACCTTGTCTTCATGCATCATGATCCTTTAATATTTGTCTTGCTTCGCCTCTCGTCCGTCGTCTCGCCTGCACTCGTCTGCGCCACTGCAGCTGCAATTTTTTCTTCGCCCTTATTGTAACATAATCAGAAGCAACAGGGCCCCCCTTGGAATCACGCAGCACCAGATGCTAAAGTTTTGCCTTTACTTCCTCGAGGAAAAGAGGTCTATTACTGAATTCGTCGTCGTCGTCTCATCTTGTCCTTGGCCTGCCTGGGCCGTCAGAGGGCATGAAGCTCATAAAAAGCAACCGGTTGGCCATTTTGTTGCAGGCGATATTATAATTAGTCCTTGCACCACCCCATTCACAACGATATTCCACGTCCTGATTTAAGGCCTCCTCGTCGTCCCAATGCCCTTGCTCCCCTTTGCCTTTGCTGTCCCGCCCGCCCTCCATTCCATTCCCCTCGCCATGTAAGGACTCTGTACGTACGTACTCACTGGTCAGTAAAGCTTCTCCTCGTCTTGACCGCAATATTTGCGCAGATAAAACGCTAGTTCAACATCAATGCACTCAGAGGGCGCACATCCTTAACATCAAAATTACTCAGTTGGTAGAAGACAGCTGTTCCCTCCAGATCAGTTCGGCTCAAATCAATTCCATCGAACTCAATTCCTCTCGACTGAACTCAGATCATCTCAATCCAAATCATCCTCCCATGCTGATTCCCCTGCCACACTTATGAACCGGACTTTTGCCTTTTGGAATTTTCCATAACCCAAACGATTTGTCCTTTTTTTCGTGTTATAAAACTGCACGCGACACAATCGCTTGGTTCCACGACTTCGTTGGTGTCATTCACCTTAATGCGAGCATTTTTGCAGGACGAGAGGACGACGAGGCGGTGGCTCTGTCTGGCTGCATCGCAAAAGGAGAAGCGAGCAGAGACGCAGAGATTCATAGAGCTGACGACGCCCAGTCGGCAATCATTAAATTCACGAGACCCATCGTTGCGTACTATACGGCATTGGAGAACCAATATTATGCTCCGTGAATGAAATTCCTGCCTTATAAAACTCATTCTCTGCATAGAACATCATTTGGTGCCCTGATAAATTTTCAAGCCTGAAGTTGTGGGTTTCACATAACACTTCTAAGCTCGCCGGGAAAGGAAACCCTCCTTTAGAATACTCGCTCCGCATATCCTCTCCGGTTGTGATGTGGGCATAATAATGCATCTTGCGTAAATGCAAGACAGTTTTCGAGTGACGGTCCCAGTCCATGGCTCGTATATGCGAAGCTGAAACTAATCCAACCGAAATGGGGCCGGAAGTATACCCCATCTCTTGGACATTGTGTACAACTGGAGATTTCTACCAGTGGCAGTAGTCGTGTATTCAAGAGGTTTTGTTTTTTCCAATAGTTTTGCCCTCGTTCTTCGTCAAGTATTAGGGTGAGGGATTAGGGTCCAAGACGGAACATGTCCACGGAATGAAAGGGAGTTGCTGCCTTGTGCCCTGATTTTGGGTAATAATAAACTTCTCGAGTGGTCGTTATGCCAAGGCTGAGGCAGAGCAGGGAAGGGGGAAGGAAGGAAGGAGAAGGTCCAGGAAGATTCAAATTTCCCACGTTTGTTTGTGTGCGAAGTTGGACGGTTCTCGAGTGGGTCTTGTACATGCTATAATCGAAAAACCCCTGCCGCTGCAGGATTGAGAGAGCTGTGAGTGAGCTAAGGACCGTGACCTCGCCTTGCCTGCTCATGAGTGCGCTCCCTCATGTGAGCGATATACAATTGGATCCTTTGCAAGGGTTTGGTTCATGTGTCTATCTCCACAAGTACAACACCGGGCTGGCAAGATCTGGGCCCTAATTACAAGGTCACCACCTCAAGCCGACGAAAGCCAATTAAGCAGAACTAACTAAATGGTCTGCTCTCCCTCGGTCCCTCCCTCCCTCCCACCTCACCTCACCTCACCTCACCCCATCCGATCCAATCCAATCCCATGCCATGCCATGCCTAGAGGAACAAGGCAGTAGGAGGAGGAGGAGAAGAAGAAGAAGCAGATTCAACAGCAACCACAGGAGCAGCAGGAGCAGGAGCAGCAAAGCTGCAGCAATGGTCAAGGGTGTGGTAAGAGAATATTAGTTTACAAGTTAATCCTTATTTAATACGCAAATCTCCTTTTGCAGTAATTATCAGTCAACTTCTCCATTAAAGCTCTAGGAACCGTGACTTCCCTTCTTGAGAAGCTTGAATCCCCCCCCCCCCCCCCACCTCCTCCACTCATGAGTGCTCCAACTCATGTGAGTATTAAACCTCTCCAGTCCCCACATGTGATGCCAGGCCATTCAGCAGCCTCCTCCCTCCCCCCACCCCTCCCCACTCTGATGCACAAAAATCTCACACTCCTTGCCAGCCAAAAGACACACTTCTGGTGATGGTACTGAGTCGTCCAGACCTCCTCCTCCAGTGTGTCCCCTCCTCTGGCCTGCCAGCGTCCCACACTCCCTTGTCTTCTTGACCTCTTGAGAGTTCAAACTTCAATACCGCAGACTTTTAAGCGAGTGATCGAGGGCAGCAGGGGTGCCATAGCCATGGACATCGAGATGATTTTGCTACTTGCTTGGCTTGGGCTTGGGCCGGGCTAAGGTCGGGGGCTCGAGGTGTGGGATTGGGCTTGGGTTCAGCAGCAGTACTAGATGTAGTCATAGTTGTCACCTTGTCACTGAACCGAACCGAACCGAACCGAAGGAGCAGCGAAAAAGCAGTGGCAAAGATTTGCAAAATTTAGGTCAGCTTCATTTCTTTGCCAGATATTGAATGCAGTTCTGAGCTCCGACGAGTGCAGAAGCGCCTCTTCGCTTTAGCTGCCATTACGAGACAAAAGGCCCAGGGTTTATAGCACTCCAACCTCAGTTGAAAAAGTAAGCACCTGCTAAGATATTTAGCTTCAGATATTCATTGCATCCATGGCCCAAAATCATTCTTTTGCATTTTTTCAAGCCCAAATTCCCGTCTTGTGAGATGGCAAGTCAGACATGTTGATAACGAGGATAATGTTCCTGATAATAAAAATATTCCTTCTTTTTCAGGCTTATGCCCGCAAGGTGGATTTGCCTTTGACTTCTCCTCTCTCGATCTCGTGCATCCACGGCTGCAGCACGGCGGCCATAATGCTAAAGGCAAGGCCATATCTCGATTGGTTTCTTGTCCAAATGGAAATCTAGGAAATAAGACATTTTGAAAAAATGCCTCCGCGCAACATCTGCCAGCTCTCATCCCGGGGTTGCAACTGTTGCTTTTGAGCGCTGGATATTATGATTTCATGATGTTGTCTCATTTTTCAATCGGGAAAACAGCTCGCGATGTGAAAAGAAAGCTACAATGATCGTTTTGGTGCAAGTGGCCTTTCAATTAACTCTTGTTTGACCTCAATAAAGATGACATTCAACACCGGAGAATGTTGTTCATCGCTCGAAGTCATTTTGATCATTCTATCCTCTCATTTACTGAAGACATAAAACTTTACACGACCGTGAACATCCATCCCTCCTTTATAGACGGGGGGCCGAAAAATATTGATGTCGAAAAGTTTAAGAATTCCGCCTCCTTGAATTAGCTTGTATTATTTGTGAATGGGCTCCTCTACCAGTTCAGATCTCCAGAATCTCGTGTCCTCGGGGATTTTAATCATCATTCTGGCTCCAAAGATCCTCCATCAATACCCGGAGCTCAGAATTATATTCACTTTCATACATTTTAGCGTGGAGTTTTTAGAGTGAAAGGAATTTTTTAATCAATGCATCGACATATTCAGAAGAGATATTTCATCATTATAGTAGAGAACACAACATGATCATCCTGGCCAGGCTTATAATCGGTTGATTTGAACTTAATATATTAAGATGTGGGCAGAGGCCATATTCGTTCACATTTAACACATGGTCAGAAAGCTAACCATAAATTTCATGGTCATGAATTTTCTTTTCGTCAATTATGTGAAAGGATCTGTGTTCTGCCGATGACATGACTGGCCGAAACTAATGGGTCAAATTTTTCATATGGAGAATATTGACCATCGTTTGTGAGCCTTAGATCCCGAGGGATCGACGAAGATAAAAGGTTTTGTGTACAAGTACATCACATTCTTTCTTTTTTGGGTCGCATATCAAACTCTTGCAAACTTACATCTTTCTAACACGAACTTTGGGCTCTAGAATGATGTTTCATCCTTTTATAGAAATCCACGAGGAAGTATTAGGGCAGTTGAACATGCTCAAGTGCTGTTGTCATGCTGGAATTATATCAACCAGAGTGCCCACGGAGCGGTACAAAACTTGTACTCCCTCCCGTCTTTTCAAATCAAGGAATTTGGACCAAATAATGTCCATCAGCAATCGAGTACGTTCTGATTTGGTCACAATAATATGATGCTTTCACATGTGATTTAAAATTGACACTTTAGCAATAAAGAACCTGCAGAAAGGCTCCTACTTCTTACGCACTCATCTTAGTCTATCCACAAAATCAAGCCGATCGATCACATGGAAATAAAGAATCAAAATGATATATTAATACCTGCATCTTTGACTGGTATTTGGAAGTCTCCAAGTCTCCAAGACTTTAGATTGTACCATACGTCGCTTTGAAAAAATCTAGCATGGGTGGGGTCGTCTCTTGGAATTCGGATTTAATGGATCATGCTTAGATCTCTTCCACACTATAGACGAAAGTTCATTCCCAGTCAAATACTTGTCGAGTGGGATCATCTGCTCTGTTTCTTCTACTCGAATCAGCTGAATTCAGTTGAATAGAAAGGAATACTGGTCAGCGATGGGATGGATGGATTGACGGCTAGTGTTAAAGAGACACTCCAGTTCCCCTTATGAGCTAGTTCTCCTATGCTATGAAAGAAACTATGGTTGCATGCCCTTGTGAAGATGAAGCTCTTCCAATCTTAAATTTCGCCGGAGATAGCATTTGACCCTTTTGACCTCATCTCGATGCGCTCATATGATCAAAGTTGGACTAAGACTTTTTTTGTGGACTCTTTCACAAGCAGTTGAGGGCACATCATAGCCACTTCACGACGTTCGTGTAGGTTTGCGGAGAGACATGTCTTCAGACGAGCTAGTTGAACGCTTTTCTCAGGTGGCAAGATACTATGATCATATACATGAACGATGGAAATTTACAGACTGTCTAACTGCCGCTTACGAGGTCGTTATCCCATATATCAACGATTTTCATGTCCTTCACAAGATTAATCTCCTTTGGTCTTTGTCATCTTACAAGTAACGAGGCTCCTCCGATTGTGGTGTTAACCCATGTGACCTTTAACGGAATATGACATGATAGATCTTTCTTAACTGTCGATGCACTGAAATTCAGTTCATATACAGACTGTACAAAGAGGAACACACTTACCTTTCAGCTAGACACGGTCACAAGAACCTAACTGTCTGTCTCCCTTGTATCACAGATTTGCATACAAATTCCCTGATTAGAGGCCCATATTGTACATCATGCCCCCCCTCCTTGAACTCGAAAATCCCATGTTTTGACCACCAGGTCAGTCAAATGTGAACTGAAAAAATGAGCTGTATCTAGAGGAAGATTTGCTTTCGAAAGGGGTCAAAACCTCACGGTTTAAGGTACAACAGTGGCCATTTACAGCCTGGTTTTCAGGCAGAAAAATATTTTGTATATTAACACCTTGGAATAATCGAGTTGAAACAATTTTTTTAAAAATGAATGGTTTACTATTTCAAACCCTAATTCTGTTATACGGAAGGGCACAATCTGGTAACCGAGGTTGCCGACTGGAAGCCCAGCCGGGATACCTCCATGGATAGATGGAGGTCGACAAATGATGCCGTGGAGTGGGGGTGGAGGAATTCTTTTCACAACTGCAATATTAAGGATGGGGAATGATGTTTGGATTGCAACTTTTACCACACCAAACCAGACCATGTTCGGCCCAGAGGGGTAAATGGGAAAAGTGGTGTTCAGATCTATGGGCGAAATGGAGGATCGATTGATTGCTGGATGCTGGGGAGCCTTCCATCATCGATCAAAAAGGAGTGGAGAGATCGTTCACTAGTCGGTTGATAAAAATGTCGTTGTAGTTACTTGTTAAGCCTCTAATGCGGGGGATTACAAGCTGTGGACTGCAGCTCTGAGTAGTTTGTTATCGCGTTCCCATAAATATAGGAACTTAAGACCCCGTGCCCTCCTTCTTGTAAAGGCTCGACTCCTAATGAGTGCTACAAGTCATGTGAGCCATTAACATTTATAGTCCCAGTGCAAGGACAAATGAGAAATCGACTCAAACAGGGCCAGCAACGTACTTGTGATTCTTCTATGCGAACCATCATAATCTTAAAAAGAGCCCTGCTCCTTCTCACCCTCTTTATATATCATTTTTCTGTTTAGATTGGCTTCAACATGTGGACACCAGTCAAGGACCGGATTTATTCACTATTTAACTCCTCTAAGATAACATCTCGTTATTCGTGAAAATGCCGAATATAGAATAGAATTATATTATCCCTCCCTCCCTCCCTCCCTCCCTCCTTGCTTACGCAGCATGTTCCCTCCCACTCCAACGTTCCAACTTGCTCTCCTACGTAGAGCGAGAATCCTTTACTCGTGAATAGTCCCCGACCTTAAAACCTGCTTAAATTCGACCATCTTGCAGAAAATCCCTTTACTCGTGAACAGTCCCCAACCTTAACATCCGCTTCGATTCCGCCATGCTGCCCAAGCCTCGACTCATGAATAGTCTCCACCCCTTAAAATCTCTTAAAATCTGCTTAATGGAATCGATCAAACGTTGAGCAAATCTCCGAGTCATGGCCAGTGTAGGGTTTGTGAATCTTCGCTGTGTTATTAGCCTTAACACTCGACTATCGGTTACATAAGTTCGATGATTAAGCTGCAATGTTGGCCCTTAATTCACCCGGAATCCCTGCGCTAATACAGAGCGGGGGTGGTACTCACGGAGATTCCAGTACAAACGCGGTGTTGGCGACATCTGGCCGAGTGGATGGACAGTCACCGGTCGCCGCTTAATAGTTTGACCGACTGGAGAAATCGTTACTAATTATTGTTGATGGCCATCGTCGCAGTGCCATGTCGAGTCCGAGTCTTCCATCCGCAGTTCCGCTGTTGGGGTGGCGACGGACGGAAGGACGGACGGTACTCGTCTGGGTTCGTTGCTACTAACTCTGTTCGTACTAAACGAGGGGGAGCAGAGCTGGGGCCAGAGTTATGGAGGGGCCTCCTAATAAGCTGGCGGCCCATGGGGCGGGCCTTTAGAGAGCTCCTCGAGGACGACCACGGAGTTAGCGGCGCTATCGTTTTAGGGCCAGTCGAGAGTCCCCGGATGCCAGTCTCGACGTGGCGAGTTTGCTAGCTGGGAATTTGTCAGGGATTCGTTGGGGGATGTGGTTGGGCTCCCTCTTGCTCCCTCTTGCTCTCTCTCTCACGCTTCCAAGTTTGGGAGGCAGACCGACAGAGGTTCGACCCTCTAACAGCCATGGGGTTAGGTGTACGGCCCTGGCGACTCGGGAATCTGTTAAGTTAGTGAAGCCCAGTTAAATGATCTGGTGTTGTTGTCCTGCAAGCTTTTGTGTAAAACTCATGGAAATGAAGCCAGGCCGTTTTGTACACCATAATCTGTACATAATATTATGAGCAATTTGCATATTACTCGGAAGTACACATTGTTTTGGAAACTTCTTGCATCGACCCAAATCACGAAGTCGGGATCTGCTTATTCATGCATAAATATTTTAAATCCATCGAAAGTGGGAAAAATAGTCGGAAATTGTCCCATTGCCATTAATCGTGGCTTCTCTCGAGACGCTTTTGGAGAGACGAGAGATAGTTAAGAGATGGGACGCAACCTGTTTGATTTACTTCAGGTTGATAAAAATTATCGACTGAATTAAACAGAGTAAATTTCGACTTATTTTGAATAAGTATTTAGGTTCATAACAGTTTTGTAAGATTTTGAGTAAATTTGATCATCTTTACATGTTCTACTTCTTTTGGTAGATGAGCATATTACTGTATGCTTAAGATATTTGCCTCTAGTTTGGAAGTCTTTGCATACCTCGAATATTTAATGGTTATTATGAAATGAATAAAGAATAGGAAGTGGATGAGTTGGAGGTTAAGGACGAGTGCATAAAAAGCAGAGGGGGGAATTTTTTTTGGGAGGGAAGGAAACAGGGAAAGGGAATTTTTATGTCTGCATACTGAACAGGAACAAAAGAGGAGGATCTGATATGTCTGGATTTCGTGCATGGAGGTCTGAGGAGAAATTGAAGATTGCGGATGCGTAAGGTCTGACACGGGTGATATAGTAAAATGGAGCGCCTGTTCGGGGGGTGGGGTGGATGTCTTTTGCTGCTGTCGCCTCAAAGGCGGAGGCGAGCCTCTCACTGTTGCAATAGTTCAGTATGTAGATGAACAAATTTGTGGTGTTGTGTATTTCTGACACAGAGAAAGTCTCTTCGTAGCATTTGCATGCGAAATTCAGTTGCGCCATGTAGAGCTGGCATTGTCAACACACGAAATTCAATGGCATTTCTCTCAAGATTCAGTTGCAAAATGGCAGGACTGGAGCACCTCCACCACCACCACCCCCCGACAGTAATTCCGTTTAGTGGTAGTTAATCAAGTCTTAATCCAATCACATCCCTTTCGTATGGTGCTCCCGACTTCCACTCCTACACTTAGCGGAGCAGTGCTTACCGTTAAGTTTGACTGCAGTTGAAGTGTTTGACTCTGCTAATACTGGACCATGTGGCCGAGACAGGGACGCTCGCGTCGGGATCCGTCCGACAGATCGGTAATTCAACCATCGTATCGACAAATTAGCGAGTAATACGATAAATCGACAAAATCCGAATTAACCCTCTCGCGCGGGTGATGTCACGGAGCGATTAATCGAGTCGGCCGAATAGTCGATTCCCCAGAGAGTCTGGAGGTGGTGCTAAAATTATACCCTAATCAGAAAAGCTGAAAAGTACTCGCAACTTTTTACTCATGACTCTGATATCGATGAAATCCAGCGCCGGAAAGCAAGGCAGTCGTGCATTCCGGACAAGCTAGTGGGCGACGCTCAATAATTAAGCGGAGGGGTTTTCGCTGCTGTATTAGGATTTAGGGCCCACTCTTTGATTAGCTCGGGGAAATCGTCACTAAATTAGTTGCATGCCAGATGGGCCGCCGAAAGGACGCTGCCTCCAAATTTCGACCCCGGGCTGCTACACTCGAGTGCTGCCGTCCCGTGAACGGAACCGCGTCTCGCTGCTCTTCGCCCTCGCTTGTGTGGCGACGGCACGTGTCCACTTCCTGCGTGGATAAAAGGACTGCCAGACTTGGGGGTTGGGGGAAAATCCTCGAAGCCGGGCTTAAGTGGACAGTACGCCATGGTCCCCTAATCCTGCCTCCAGATATTTAACTGACCTAAACCCATTTTAGCCCACAATCGGCCCCGTTAAATTCCCACGATTGCTCTTTGGCCCACGAGGCTTTCACATTAAGCGTTACTTTCATCGGCTCGCTGCCTCGCTCTCTCCCTGTCCAGGCCCTCCCCCCCACCCCTCGGCCGGTGAGGTCGCCGGCGAGGGGCGGGCCGTAATGCGGCTGGCGTGAAAGCCAGTCGTGGAAGGCGAGGAGGGGCGGGAGTTGGAGGGATAAAAATCACGGCGGGCATCGTAAAAACGACGGAAAAGCCCTAGAAGAAGGGAGGGAGGGAGGGAGGCAGGGATAATGTGAAGTGACGCGAGTACCTGGCAAGGGGGCAGGTCTGCCAAAGAGGAAAAAAATAAACTCGAACAAAGGGAAGGGAGGGAAGGGGCAGATCGAAAAGATATTGTAGAAATATTATTAAAGCACGCGCCCATGAATTCCACACGAGTGTAATAGGCAGATTTTAATCACGGAGCTTTGACCGTCCAGATCCGCACTGGCCATTGCCGGTGACAAGGACCGGCCAAGCCCCGGTTCCTCGTCCGATGTGGAGGAGTGGGACCGGGGACGTGCAGGCCCGCGAGCTCGGGTCCCACCCTGGGTTTCGTAGAGTCAACAAGCACCATGCTGGCGATCCATGGCCACGTCGGACCGACGATGGTTACCGGCAACAGGCATCTGGCCTGCCGTAGAGAGTCCTGCGAGGCGCAGCAAGAGGGAAGGCAATTAATCGCCTACCGGCTACAGCTATAGAGGACTGCTGGACTGAGAGGAGATCCAGAAGTAGTTGGAGCAAACGACGAAGGTATTGAAAGCGGACGTAGGGAAGGGGAATAGCGCTCCTGCAGCGCGTGTCAACAGAGCGAGCTCGAAAAGGCGGCAAGCCTATTCTACTCCGTCGCCCCCTTCTCCGTTCCTCTTCTCTCTCCCTCTCTCGCCGTCGTTCCCTCGCTCCGTCGCCGGCGGACGCAGGACGGCGTCCCCCGCGGCGGACGGGAGGGGCGCGGAGGGCAGAGGCGGAACAAAAGAATTGAATTCAATTGTTCAAATGCATTTCCGCAAAATTACAAAATTAAAAAAAAGGCGCACCTAAAGAGGCGGGGCGGGCAGATGCGGAGGTTTGGAGCAAACCGGGACTCGGACCCCCGCCTCCGCCAGAAATATCTACCCCGCTGCGGCCGCTCATTCGATTGTGTTCCGGGCTCCCTCCAGGACTTCACCTCCTCCTCCTCCCCCTTCTTCTCCTACTCTCTCCCCCTCTGCGACATCATACACTCGTTCCGCTCGTCGAGTGTCAACTCACAAGTCCCCCTTCCCCTCTCCCCTCCGCCTCCTCTACCCCTCCTCTCCTTCTCTCTCTCTCTCTCTCCTCTCTCCCTCCCCCTCCCCCTCTCTCTCTCTCTCCTTCTCCCATCCCATACAACAACACTCCCTCTTCACACGGGCAGAGAGCGAAGACGAGAAAGACTCGAACAGTTCACGTCTCGTCTCGTCTCGTCTCGTATTCCCCATCCCCACTCCCCACAGCTGCTTCACAACCTTCAGTCTCAGGACATTCAGTCGCGATCGCGTGGCAGGACACCGATCGTCACTCACTCACTCGCTCACTCTCGTGCTCGCTCTTCTTCTGTCTGTCTCCCTCGCCACGCTTCTGTCTATCTGACGACCTCTCTCTTTCTATCTCCCTCTATCTCTCCGACTTCCCGTGCCAGTGAGCTGCCTGCCTGCGGTCCTCGCACTGATCAAACTGAACTCACTGACTCAGACACTCCCGCAGTCGGTTGGTGATGCTGCCGTGTCCTGGTCGATCATCGAACTCGCCACTGAGTCACGGCTGCCATTCTCGACGACTGCTTCCTGCTCAACTCCACGAGCGTCAGCTGGAATCAGCGAGTCCCGCAGCGCGCACTGGGCTGCCTTGGCTCACTGAATTTTTTGATCAGCTGGAAGCTCCATGAGCAGACTCCCGAGGCGGACTTGAGACATATCGCCATACTGTACTATCTCTGCAGGCGGAGTGTTTTGTATATGTACATCTTGCGCTCTGTCTGATCAGGCTCATACTCGGCTGGCTCAGCTGCGGCAGCAGCAGCCGTGTCCGTCGCAATCGCGCTATTATTTCTGTATATAACATTCAAAAAAATATTTTCTCAACCGATTCTACTGCAATCTTCTAAATAGACACCCATTCAACCTCTGTATATAACAATTTATCGATTCTTGAATATCCAAGACTAACATTTTACCACGAGCGCGCCCGCGACTAAACGAACGAGCTCCCTGGGAGGTCACATGGCTGCCTACGTTTTATGAACTGCTCGACCACCATCTGCGAGGAGAATCCCGGGCGAGGATGGCTCCCAGTATCGATTGCCCAGCTTCCTTGTACTGCAGCGAAGACGTGAGTGGAAATGGATGGGATGAAGACGGCAACGTTTTCTGCGAGGACTTGAGCAGTGACCTGAGCGAAGTGCTACATCCGGCTCTGCATAGCACCATTCAGTTTCCAGTGAGAAATGAGCAGGCCATTGCAGCTCTCGTTGAGAAAGAAGCTCGCCACATGCCCGAGCCGGACTACTTGGACCGATTCATTTGCAAGAACCTCGACCTTAATGTGCGACAGACTCTGGTTAACTGGCTCCTCAAGGTACTTCACTCGCTGTGGATGGAGAACAGACAGCAAGGGTTTCTTTGGCAGCTCTAGCAGGGATAGATGGGGTCACGCAGGTTTCTTGGGTGGCAGGGGCGATTTCTTTGATCACAGGATGTTATTGGCTTGGGTTTTAGGCCAGCTCATTTGCCTGTTCTTGACTTGATGAACATTTGTTGTTCACAGGTTCAGGTCTACCACAATTTCGGCGCTCTGTCCATTTCGCTCGCTGTCAACTACCTGGACCGCTTTCTATCTCGCCATGAATTGCCTGTAAGGACCTGCGCCCCCTACCCCTCCATCTCTATTTCTCGCTTGCTCCTAGCGTCCCTCGCTCGCGCCTGCGCAGATTGTGTCCGCGTGCAATGCAGCCTCACTTACTCTCTCCTCTGGACTACAGGATGAAAGCGAGTGGAAGGTGCAACTGCTGGCCGTGGCATGCATGTCTCTAGCTGCGAAGATGGAGGAGACCGAGGTCCCGTTCCTCTTGGATCTTCAGGTAATGTACCTGACTCGCTATCCGCGGACCCACATTGCATTCCGCACAGGTGTTTCTGGTCTGCAGCCGCATCGGCTCCCGTGTCGCCGGACAAATTACTTATCGGTTGCACTCTACAGGTCGGGGATGTCACGCACTACTTCGAAGCACGCACCGTGCAACGGATGGAGCTCCTCGTCTTGAGTACATTGGAATGGAGAATGAGCGCAATCACTCCGTTCTCGTACATTGACTACTACTTCGCCAAGCTCGGAATAGACAACACGATTGTCAGATCGCTGCTGCTCCGAGTGATTGACCTCCTTCTGGGAACTCTCAGAGGTGAGCCCCACCCGCAGACTCGAGCTCTTGAAATTCGGATGACAGGTTTCACGAATTCGGGTTATGGATCAGGCAAACATCATCGGGGTTCTTGTCGCTGACCGGGCCGCTGTCTTGAAATTGCAGATGTAAATTTCCTTGCCTTCCGACCATCAGTCATCGCTGCGGCCGCCGTTCTCAGCGCCCTTGACGAACACGTCCCCATTCAGGGCGAAGCCTACAAGAAGATACTGTGCGAGACATGCAACTCGGTGAGTCGGGCAATCCATGCGGCGGCTGTGTGTGTCCGAGTTCGTTCGTTAGTTCTTTTGCATCGGGCCCCACCGCCACGGGAGGCTGCCTCTACGTGCCTATGCTAACTCTCGTCTGGTTCGGATTTGCGCAGGCGGAGCTAGAGCGATGCCTCTTCATCATGCAGGACGTTCTGGTCGAGGTTTCCCCTCAGAGATTCTTTAAGCGGCGGACTTTTAACACATCTTCAGTACCCCAGAGTCCCGTGGGAGTACTGGAAGCTGCATCGTACAGCTGCGCCAGTGATGGTGCTCAATCCTGCGAGGCTAGCCCCAGCAGCGTGAGCTCCAACACTGCATCAGCTCCCAAGCGACGTCGTCTCGACGGCCTGTGCAGCAGCCTTTTTACATTCGAAGCACTATAGAATCGCCCCTTTGAGCTACAATAGCACAGCATTCGGAGGAGTTGCCGCAATTTTTAAGACAAATGTGGATAGAATAATTCAACCAGGCGACCATCTCAACCTTATAATTAGACGATAAACAAAGCTGGAGGCAGTAGTCGTGACTTGATTGAGCAATTAGGAAGAGGATTCAGCGGATCAAGACTTAAAGAGGTTTCGTTCCCTTCGGGGTTAAGGTAGACGAGGATATAGTGTATGGTGGATACTTGAAACACCAATAACAAACTGTTAAACGATTATTTCTGGTCAGATATCCCGCAATGCGTTCCGCATTGTTGACCATTTTTTGGTAAAGCATCCCTGTTCGTTTACTCCCAACTCTTTGGTCCGATCTCGAATGTAGCATCTATCTATTATCGGCTATGGATGCTCCCCCACTGCGTAGCATTTCTCTCTTCCGTCCCGGCAAGTCCTGTCACTTGATATAGAGTGTATATCTTGTCCTCTGGTCGTGAGATGGCTTGAATCGATCGATTCACGCTCGTCGCGTAGATCCAAATCGTGAATCATAACCCCACAGACTGAGCCGAACCACGAAATTTGATCAGAGGCCTCGACAAAGCCACCACTTGTGACCCGAAATCATGTAAATTACTGCTGCCAGTGGACCGCAGTCTGGTAGCTGCCATCGAGCTAAACACTTGCGGTGATCTTGCAGATATGGATTCAAGACCCATAACCATATATACATTTACAAGATCGGAAACGAAGCGTCGTTCTAGAACGTGGACACCAAGCGTCTGGAAGGCCGATGGAAAAACCGCCCGGCTGGGGGAACTGTTTGCCAGGCCCGGGGAGGGGTGGGGAGAGGTGGGGAGAGGTGAGGTGTCCAATTTATCGAGGGCCCCCGACCAAGGTATCTGCACATGATAATGGGATCAGGCCGGTAAGAGGGCGTTGAGCGTTCACAAAGTGTCGTGGCAAATGATCAACGAGGTCTGAGGCCAGAGGGGGCATTCAGACGACAGAGGGGCAACTCCCAGAGCAGTCAGCCGAGCAGTTTCGAGTCCCAATTGCCGAGTCCAGGCCAGACGGGCAGACGGTAACCAACACACAGCTCCGCTCGCAGCTCGCAGCTCGCTGCTGCTGCTGCTGCTGCTGTACCGAAGGGTCTGTGCGTACCCGGATTTCTTGATGGCTGGCTGGCTGGCGGGCGGATGGGCGGATGCTAGGCCGAAATAGCAGGGGCCGAGAGCTCAGCTAAGGAGAGGCTTAGAGGGAGAGCGTAACTGAAACAGGGCATAAGACAATGAGCGTCGTCACGTAAATAGGAGTATTATGCGCGTACAGATTATGTTGTTAGCGTCGCAGCGCATACATCGAGACTTTTATCCTGACAATTAACCCTCGAGGCAAACAGTGCCATGCGAATCGAATCGGGCCAATCGGCCCGGAAAATCACCTCGTTGGGTGCCCAGTGCCCGGCGAAAATCTTCAGCCAAAGCCCAAGCCCGAGCAGGTAGCAGATGAGTCAAATCCGGAAATGAAGGTGTGTTGCAAGAGCATCCCCATCGCAGGCCGAGAAGGGAGGAGGAGGAAGAGGAGGAGGAGGAGAGACGGACAGAGAGAAGGGGATAGAGGGAGTGAGTTTAGCGTCAGCTGGTTGGAGATTTTGGTTGCAGTGAAAGAGGGAGAGGGTGAGAGAGAGAGAGAGAAGGAGAGAGAGGGAGGGGGGGAGGCCGAGGGGGAGGGGTTGGCTGGAGACAATGATAGCGTAACTGTTGCAATGTACCCAAGGACCTGCCCCGTAGAACGTACGAGATACGCCGCAGCCAATACGTTCAGGAAGATAATGAAGAGGTGCTGCGGGTGGAATGCTCTCGATTGCACAATTGCATGCATGACGGCTGTGAAGCCCGACGTAGCTGAGCGCTATAGTGTAGAGGGTTATTACTTCTATCTCCTCGCTCTGTCCCTCACAGGGCACAGGAAAGCGGGTACGATACAGCTCCATTAACCTAGAGTCCAGGTGAGGTGGAAACACTCGATCTGCAGTCCCAGGAATGAAGTCCTCCACTTTCCACCGCTTATTTTACTTCAGATTTTAGTCCCCATCATCCCTTCGCCCCCTCCCCCCGTCCCCGTCTCTCTCGAGCGTACCCAGGAGAAGACTTCCTCCTTCTTTCCTTCCTTCCTTCCTGGCTTCCTCTCCACAGACAGACACAAGGGCTCAGAGCCTGCAGCGGCACCAGACCAGACGTGCAAGGACGGACCTGCAGCTCTCCATTCCTCATTTCGTTCCTTTTTCCTCTCTTGCCTTGGTTTCTTCTCTATCCTATGCTTTCCTTTCCTTCCCTTTACTTCATCGATGATCATTAATTTCAACCTCCACGATCCTGTCATCCTTGCCTCCTGCCTTCGGTATGGAAATCTCCTCATTGCCTCTCCTCATTCAGAACCCAGTTCTCTAATTGCTGATTTCCATCCATCAAATTTGTGTTATGGACTTTCTCAAGCTATGAAAGGCACCTTCGTTGCTCTCGTCTTCGAGACAGAAGGCAACGCAGCCGCTGCTGCTGCTTCTGCGTCTGTTGCCGGGCTGCATACTACAGTGTGTCGTTGGTGTTGGTGTTGAAGTACGGTTGTGGCGTGAAATGGAGGGGAAATGGTTGGGCACTCGATTGCCATGGCACGCCTGCCTCGACTGACGTAAGCTTCTTAATGGATTTCTGACACACCACCTCATCCCGTAATAACGCCTCTTATCATTCACCCTTCTCTATCTATCTACAGTACTTATCTTTGCCCTTTCCTCTCGCCCTGGTCTCTGGTAAAAAAGCCAATCCTCGTTTCCTTTCCTTCTTTGACCATCCCATGATCCGTTCCTCTCCCTCTCCCTCTCCCGGACCCCCAGCCCAAGCTCCCACCGCACCCCCCCCCCGGCCCTCTCCTCTCTCTACTGCGCTCGCTGCCCCTCGTTCCCTGTTCTCTCTCCTTCTCTCCATCTCTCTCTCTCTCTCTCTCTCTCTCTCTTGACAGGGACGGAAGGGGGAATCTCAAGTTCGGGGCCCAAGCGTCGCAGCAACCGTCGGATACGCAGGCCCATGGACCCAGAATATTCAGCCGAGCAGAGATTCGCACGACAAAGAAATCAACTAACCAACTACCTTTTTATCGCTCGCTCTGGAGACGACTTTCGCCCTCGCTCGTCCGCCGTGGTTCCGACAGCGCTGGCGTGAGGTCGGGTGGGTTGGAAAGCGAAGCGGAGGGGAGGAACGAACTTCGTTCGCATCCATCATCCATGAAGCAGCCCCCCGCCCCAGCCAAGAAGAAAAGAAGCACCCCACCCCAGCGCCATTGCAGCAGACCATTATATTACTCCTTCCGATGACTTACCGACTTCCTCTTGCGTCGTGTATGGCTGGCTGGCCCCCACCTCCCGCCCCCCATCCAGCCATCCAGCCATCCAGCCGGCCCCCGTCCCGTCCCGTCCCGTCCGGCCGTCGACCATGCTCGGGCAAATCTCTCGTCTGTCCTGGCCGCGAGTCTCTCTCGTCGCCTTTTGCCATCAGCATTCTGAGCCCTTCCATTTCCCCGTCTGTCGGATCGGGTCGGATATTTTATGCCCTCCCTGCTGCTGCTGCTGCTGCTGCTGCTTCTTCTTCTTCTTCTTCTTCTTCTTGTTATCTAGCGGGGCTACGAGCCTCTGACACGTGGACCCGGTGCTTCGATTTCTTTACCCCTTGCCACGGCGGACAAGAGGAGCCTCTAGCTCTCACTGACCTCGTGCTGTTGTCAACTCCTCCACGATGGGACAAGAATTTAGATTTCTTCACATCTTTAACTCGCTCAAATGTGGGGCGGAACTTCCATGAGAGAGAGAGAGAGAGAGAGAGAGAGCAAGTTCATTTTTTTCATTCGAATGAGGAATTGTGTGCTAGTGTGAGTGAATGGGAAGCGATGAGATGAGATCCGAAGGAAAGGAAAAAAACTCAAAAAGCTTCCTTCTTAATTTTGTTCGCTTCTTGTGATTTCTTTTGTCCGCCATGCTCGGCATGTTTGTTTGAATTGTTTTTCACCCTCGCGCTTGCAATTCTTCCCACCGCTGCTGTTTGCTGTAGTTCCACTGTTGCGCCTGATGCTGTGGATGTAGGTGAGATATAGGACTTTCTTCTTTTCTTTCCTTTTCTTTGGTTCGGACAGGCCCGTCGGAGAAGGAGGGGAGTTGCGATGTGCGTGCCTCTGCACGCGCGAGGAGGGTCCACCAGTCGCAGGTGGGCATCTATGGTTCTACTCATATTCGTCCCTTTCTTCGTCGTCGTCGTTCAGGCGAAACAGGCCCCTTTCCCTGGAAGGCGAGATGAGAGTCGAGTCCCGCTTGGGGACTGGTACCACAGTACCGCCCTGCCCTGTCAGGTGGTGGTCACGCAGGCATGCCATGCCATGGCATTTGGAGATTAGAGAGAGAGAGAGAGAGAGAGAGAGGGAGACATACATACAAGAGAGAGAGATAGAGGGAGGAAGGTAAAGGGAACGTTCCAGGATGAGGATATTTTTGTTTGTTTGTATGCCTGTTTGGACTGGCAGAGATGCCATAGCCTCAGTACTTTGACAGCCTCGATCCATCCATCCATCCATCCACATGTCTTCCAAATATGGCAGTTCTCAGTCAAACTTGCTCAGTTGTAGGAAGCTAGAAGAAGCAAAAAGCCTGACTCTTTTGACACCCTCAACTCTGCTCATCATTTGCAGGCTTTACAGTCCGCCGTAGATGGGCACATAACTTATGGGCTTGACTTTCCTCGTCCTCCTGCAGTCACCTTCAATGGAAGAAGAGGAAGTCTCTCACGCACGCAGAACATCGACATCGATTTGAAATGTCACCTTTTCTTAAAGCGGTTCCATGCGCATATGATTGACACATTGCTGCTACCCCTTCGACGGAAGTAGAGCAAATCTTCAATCAAAGCATCTTCATATGCGGATATCTCACCTTTCTTACTGTAAAGCAAATTCATATTCCATTCACGTTCTTCGTAATAAATGCTCTTCGAGCATCTGGAGACTCCCTCAAACCCAAAAAGAAAAATAATGGTTTTATGTCATTGAAAATTCTAAGTCAGTTTATGAACTTATTCTAGTTCTTCTTGTGGTTCTTCATTCGTAAGTCTGGTTTCATTCACCCATTCTGCTCTTCTTCACTCTATCACAGGTCACTGTTTATGAAATGTTTTTGTTGCTTCTCTCCCATATGTTGTAAGGGTTAAATAATTTTATGCTGATTTATATTTTTAAATTGTTAGTGTTATATTGCTAAATTTCTGTGGTTTTGTTCGCACATCCTACCGCAGTTCTGTCATTGTTGTGGGATATGAAGCTACTTTCTATTCATAGTACAAGCCGCCTTCATTTTGGGGACATTACCTTTCTTAGGGCCTGAGCTGGTCACTTCGATTCAGGCTGAAGTATATATTTGGAACTTCCAATAATGGATGGTTAGCCGAAATAGTAGCTCTCAAGTTGGCTACAGAGAAGTATATCTGAACTTAGCTTTGGAGGCAGTGATTGCTACAGAAGCTATCAGCTGTGGTGGAACAGAAATTAGGGGACTGTGGAAGATAGCAGCGGCAGCAGATATTGGGCAGTTCCTGCAAAGCTGCCTCCAGAGTCTAAAGTTTCGGAGAAAAGTCGTAGCGTGGTGTAGTGGTAGCAGGAGGAGGAGGAGGAGGAGGAGAGATTGCATGCCGACGGGAGTAAGAGGAGACATGACCCTTTGACGAGGGTCGAGGTGGAGTCCCGTCGTCCGTAGAGTCCTTTCTCCTCAAGGTCATATCTTCCGCTAGTCTATACACGAGAGCAAAGTGCCAAGAGGCGGGCTAGTGCACTTATAGCGAAGAGCAGGTAGAGCAAGAGGGAGGAGGGAGGACAATGCAGCCAAATCCAGCAACGTTTGTAACTTAAATATTATATCTAGCAGAGCTCCTCGAACCCAGCTTTCATGAAGGTTTATGAGTGTATGAACTGGCCGGGATTTATGTAGTCTTGGATCCCCGAGGAGACGAGGAGAAGAGTCAGATCGAGCAAGACCTAGGCCCAAAAGGCCTATGGTCTAAGACCAGGGCATTAAATTTTGCCCAGAAGTCTACTCTCATGTTTTGATATAGCCTCGTGTGGAGGATAATGTTATTGAGAGATTCATGCTCTTGAGAGGCCAAGTCAAGAGTAGGTATTCCACACAAGTGTGTACTTTCGGACCTAGAATCCAATTATCTTCCTTACAGAGTCCAGACCCGTCCTACTAGCGATGGGATCGGGTGGACTGGACTGACCTTTTATGACTGAAAAATATATTTCAAACTTCCACAGGAGGCTCTGATGAGGAACGGGGAGATTGCCACCCAGGAAAGCTTGCAAGGTCTCGGGAAGGAAGGAAGGCCCTTAAATGTAGAAGACGATGGAACATGTACGAACCCACCTTTGGTGGACATTGGACCTGAGTGAAATATCTGTCTTCGCTCGGGAGCCGGACTATGAACCTGTGGCCCGTAAACCTCTTCCCAGCCACTCCCAGCTCCGCCTCTTATGCTTTTGCAAATCCTTGTCCGGCACGTACCTTTCTGGTGTTGGCAGTTTATAACAATATTCTAGTATACTCGGTAGTACTTCCCAAGGAATTGGAGGAAACAGTACATCGTTACTAACTAGAATGTACAGGGGCTAAATGTACCGTAAGTATTGTACATCTGCAAATGCTGGAAGTAGAGATATCCAAGTTAGATATGGGTCTCTGGAACTGGACGTTTTTTAAAGGTCCAGGATTTTATCTGTTCACTAAAATTATGTTTGACACTCCATTGTTGAAAGTTGTATATCAGCCTCATGCTCGATCCTAGAAATCCTTGATTCTTTCCATTTCGTAGGTGAAAAAAATACTATCTTCAAATTTGAAACACTTCCATTGCCCAGGTACTGTTGCGACTAACCTGCAGTCAAACAGAATGTACAAACCTTTCTGCTATAGTACTTGGTAACCCCCTTCCACTCAAATGAACCCGAAGTAGCCATCACTTGTCACATCCTGCCAAGACGGAAAGGCCGCTCCACCGCCTTAACCTTCCTTGGTCGCCACTCGCTGCAGTTTAAAATCTTGACTTCTACTCTGCAATCTCCTGCTCTGGCCTCGACGTCTGTCTCGTGCTGGGTGGTGGCTGCTACTGCAGCATGCACTCAAATCACCGTCTGTGCAGCCAGCCATACTTCCGTGGCTCCCAGCTTCTCTTTTTCCCTCCGAGTCTTCCGCAAAGTCCAGGATTTTCTAGGATTTCCAGAATCTGCCGCAGTTTCCCTCTTGCACCTTGGCAGTGGTATCCCCAGACCTGGAGCTTCGGTCTTTTCTAATAACTCTTTTGTTGTAGCTCGCTTTGTCTCATATTTTGTTGCATGGACCTTACTTTTCTAATTGCTTCCTAGTGTGAGACCCACTTTCAGTCCCTTTTAGTCTGCCACCGGCTCATTAATTCCCTTAGCCAACCATTTCTAACTTAAGAGCTGTACAGTCGTTTCTTCCCCTTCGTCTCCATATCTCATCAGTGAAGAACTCCCCATTCCCCACAAGAGCATGAAGACGATGGGTGAGACGAAGAAGTTTTAACAGCTGATAAACTCAAAGCCTGCCCAGGACATCCAAAAAGATGAGAGCATGCCACGGACATTTTTAAGTTTCACGTCCTGCAGCTTTGCTACCCAACCTTGAAGCTTGAAGTGGGCCTCCACTCTCGTTGGCATCATCAATTGGAGTGCCTCCGCAAATCTATGCTCGCTCACAAGCTGAGCTCGACGGAAGCATGCCTTGCCTTGCTTTAAGGGCCCCACTAAAACCCCCACCAACCTCGAAACACTCACCAAATTAAGCAGCCGCACCTCTACATTTGCGCTGTATGGCTAACTCTGCCTTCAATGTCGAGCCCACTAAAAAGGCACCACCAAAACTCCAGCCAGAGAAAAGCCCCGAATTGCTTGTAGCCACACTGCCACCTGCCCATGTTAGTGATTAGAATGATAATGTCACCACTTAGTAAAATACAACACTAACGCGATAATATAACACGATCGAAAATCGCCTCGCCCCGGGAATCCCTGTCCCTTCCTTCGAAGCATCGAACACAATAATTCTCGTCTGACCAAGACGCGTTTCCTCCTTTTGAGAAATCTTCGGCGTCGAGGAAACTTGCATCGCTCGCTGCCCAATCCAATCCGCCGGAGCGAGCTCTCTGCACATCCAGGCCAGGGCCAGGGCCAGGGCCAGGCCAGCCTGCCTGCCCCCTACGCTCGCAATTCATCACATCCATGCCATTCTCCTCGACCGCCCTGGTGCAGCTTTTCCACATCCTTCTCCGCTAACCTTAACTCAACATAACATAACGGACTTCGCCTGTCCATGAATCATAACTAATAATCAAAAGAAATAAAATCTGGAAGTTGGCATTTCGGTTGTGCGTCCGAGTTTCCCCTTTCCAGCGACAGGCTGGTTATTCTCTCCACAGGCGCAGAAAATTGCACCTCTCTGCGACCTCGGCCCTCTCACCTACCACCCTCGTCCTCGGCCCAGTTTCCATTTCCATCGCCACTATGGGAGTAGTAAATTCAGCTCCCTCCCGGGGGGCCAATGGCAACCAGGGAAGCGAAATCCGTGCCCTGCCTCTGGTCTCCACATCTCTCTCATCGGCCTATTGTTTAACCCGAGGCCGCGGTCGTAGAGTCAGCCCTTGACCCGGGGTACGCTTACGCGGAGCGCCTGCAGGGATTACAGTTTACAGCTGTGAAAATCGCATTTTGCCCTGCTCGAGGTGACGGGGCTGGCGGGCTGGCCCGAGGAGTTTTATAATGCCCGGCCGGGCGGGCGGGCGGGCGGGCGGGCGGGCGGGCAGCCTTCCGACAGCTCGGGTTCGGAACCAGTGCGCTTGGGATTCACTGCGCCAGTCCAATCAGGCGCTCGCAGCTGCGAGGCTGCTAAGCGAACTGTCGGTGTTTTACCGTGTGGTGCTGCAGGGGCGAATTTACGAGGCCTGCTGCTGCTGCTGCTGCCGATGCTGATGCTGCGCATCGAGATCGTCACGTCGGTGTTGGAGGTAAATAAAGCCTCCTGCGCTAAATTTAGCCGGCGGGCTTAGTCTTAATTACGTAGGAAAGGCGAGAGCAGATGTCCTTTTGGCAGCCCTTGGGAGCAAAGGAAAGGACGGGGGAGCTGGAAAAGGCAACGAAAAAACCGACATGGAGATAATATTACGCAGCAGTGGAAGCGGGACGAGGGACACATATCTATCTCAACAGCTCGAGGGTCGCGGTAGAAAGCAGGCGTCGTCGTCGTCGTAGTGTAGTGAAGGCAGCGGTCTCAGTGTGTGAGTGAGTGTGTCTGTCTATCTGCGCTGTTCCTTTGCCCCGATTTCCAGGATTAAACGCGCGCTTCGGCCACTTTCTTTTTGGCTGTTTTCGGGTTTGTTTTTGTTTTACTCCCTGTGGACCGACAAATGGATACGAAGGTGACATGCGAAATGATGTCCATCTCTTCAAGTTCCAGTCTACTTGGACAGTAGATCGAGCAGATTCAGTCAGAATATCTGTAAAGCAAATGGCTATGATGCAGTATTCTGATTCTGTATGTACTGAGTACAATGCGGGTAAGGTGACTGAGTAAGTGAGTAAGTTACACCCTCCCCCCTCCCCCCTCCCTCCTGCTGCCTTGGCCTTGGGCCTGGCCCCCTCTCTAGACCATGGGAGGAGCCGAGGAGGAGGGAGGCTGGTGATTGGGAGAATATAAGTCTGGGTGTATGTGGTCAGTCGAAGTGGGAAGGAGCAAAAAGTAGGAATTTGAAAAGCTTCCAAAGTGGGAGGAGTGTAAATGCATATACGATTCGTATCATCATGCAATCTTGCGGTAACGTATGACATGCATCTAATACTGGCAAATACCAGCTCGAATCATCATGCGATACTGAATCAGCTCAGAATTATTGCAAATACAAGCGCGCATCATTTTGCAATGATTTGAGCTGAATTTATCTGGAACAACAAACAATTTCGCCTCTCATTATCACCCGGACTATCATTCTTGCGATCGATCCCTCATCGTCCGGCTGCTCGCTCGTTTCTTCGGCTTAGCGCCTCGCTTAGCCGCCTGCTTCCGTCCACCATCCCTGCAAACCTTTCCACAAATGGCCCGCTCTCATCGCCCTAATCTGCTGTCCCCGCTAATGGGGCTCATCTCTGGTTCCTAATCACGCTGCTCCATGCCTCGACAGGTCTCTTAACGGGATCGGTCCACTTGATCCATGACCTTATCGACCATTGTCAACCCCAATGTGAGTGGCGATGCACCGTCTGCCATCCATCCAACTCACTGGCCGTCTGACCGATCCAGTACTGGTGTTCCGTGATCATCAGCCTTGTGCAAGCTCCAGTCAACAGAAACCTACCTACGGAGGTACAGCGAAGGGTTTCGACACCGATGATCGATCGAGCCGAAGACATGATTTCGTCGCTTCTTTTTGCAGGTGTTCATAAGGCCCTCTCGTGAGTGGTTTCCGTTGACAAGTAATCTTGTGTCGCAGAAGGTCCACGAGTCTGAGCAATCCCCTCCAAATTGACTTAAGCAGGTTCCATGACACGCATGATTTCCCTGCTCTGTGAGCAAGACGAGGCCCACAGCGATCTTATCTTCCGATTATTTTAACCATTGTTTTCCGCCTGCACGAAAATTTGAAGCAAGATTGCACTAGATTTTCTTGCAATGAGGGCCTCGCTACTTTGGGTGCCACCATAGCTGCTCGCGCAACTTTTCGACCAGAGGCAGAGGCCTACTCGAGCGAGAGGAAATTCTCGACACTCCATTCGCCTTAGGGCCTTGCTTGTTGCTGCCACAGAAGTTTGACTGCCATGTGCAATCACCGGACCTCTCTCTCAACTCGAGTTGAGCCTCGAGATGGTAAAGGGTGGCAGTTCTCAGGACCAAATAATTGATGCCCGATGTAAATGCATGCAGATCTTGGTCTCACTATTGCATATAGTATGCGTCCACTATTGCGGAAGTTATTGTCACCCCGGAAGAGGAAGCAAGCCATGCCGTTGCCGAGTGCGATCATGTTGTGCTTCAACGTTGAGTGTCAACAGGGCCATGGTGTGTTAGGTGCAGTATTGAACCGGGGGCAACGCCCACAAGTGTTCAATGCCTCGAAAATATATGGTTCCATAACTCGGACTCAGGTGGGGGGAGGGAATTCTTGTGACGCATCCATCAATCGGCCAAACACTATGCAATCTCTCTCAATCAAGGCCCAGGTATTGATTGAATGGAGGTTTGGTCGTAGCAGCCAGCCTCGAAACATCAAACCGCTCACATGAATAAATATGTCGTTGCTCCCTTGAAGATATTTGGTACAAACAGTAGAACGCGAGTTGATGCAGAGAGCTTGTGTTATCGATGCCCCCCCTCAAAAAAATGAGATCATTCAGGTGGGTAGTCGTAGAACACCAGAAACCAATAGGATATTCAATGCCGTGAAGGACATGGTATAATAACACATACATATTTCTTTTTTTCGGTCCAGCCTCGTATGCTGCAGCACTATGACCGCGGACATGTCTTTCGTATGCTCGCACGAATGAGGGCGAGGAAGAGTACGTAATAATAGCCAAAAAATCTGCCCAGGCCTCAACTGCGATGGATGAACCAGACGGACAGACAGACGGACCTCTGCGTGTGTCGCATACAGGGTGACAATATGGTGTTCGGCATAAGATTCTCCTTCCATGAGCTTCGTAGAATCGGGGTACATGAACATCACCGTGACCAGCATAGGGGGTAGACAAAGCACACAAAGCAGCCGCAGTTAGCTCGTCTTTGACCGCAGCAGCAGCAGCAGCACCACGAGGATTCCTCTCGTCTGATGGTACCGTCGCTGGTCATAACGTAGTAATGGACGCAAAGGGTACCGTGTGAGGAATCTGGCATAATTTGTCAAACTCGTAGGCGAGAGTTGGAGCAGAGAAGTTTGACGGTCTAGAGACATGAGCACATCACTTTGACCACAAACATTCTCGTACAATCGGACCCTCCTCGCGACCACCCTCTTCCACTCCACTCCACTCCACTCCATGTATGTGGGTGTGTGCAGTGATGGTGGTCGATTCCCCCTGCCGACAGCACTGGAATACCGGCTCGAATATTAGACCGCGGGCCCTTGGATCACTCCATCTCCAGCCCCCACTTTCCATCTTCCGAATGTTGCCACTTCGACTGGATAAGGTTGAGATCCGCTCACCGAGTGAGTGGAATGAGGATCGAGGCCAACTGCGAGTATCTATCTAATGCATGGTTATCCTGTATCGGTCAAAGGCTTAGAGGACGCCTGGAATCTTATGCTATAAAGTAGAGCATCTGTCGACGATATTAATACTAAGCTACGTAGTTTTTACGCCTTCCTGCTACAATCCATTCCCACTTCGTCCTGGCATTGATTTGCGACGTCTTTTGTCGACCGTGGACTAAATGGGATGAGAGCAAAGTGATGAACCACTCGGACTTTCTTTCCCGTTGCACTAGTGCGACAACTCGTCCGAGTAAATGCCCCACGGTAATGGAATAGGGATCTAATGTTGCCCTCGAGGGAGGAGCGCTTGGGGAACTCAGAGCTTCCATCGAGTCCTCCCTCCTCCTCCTCCATGCTGCAGGAGTTTTGGAATGTGGTTGTGCATCGAGTAGTCGTTGTGGCAGTAGTAATTGCCCATCGAAGGAGTCGAAGGAGTCGAAGGTGCTTTCTAGCTCGAGATGGATCGGGGAATGTAAATGAATCGAATTGGGGATGAGGGCAACCGGAAAGAATGTTGCGGTAGAAAGGAAAAAGGTTGACCCATTGAAGTAATCACCTCTTGAAGACAACAAGGACACAAATTCTTCCCTTTCCCATTTCATCTCCGAGCTAAAGCGACGAGTCCTCGTAGCTTCAAGAGTCCTTCAAGAGTTAATGTCTAATTCTTCGAAAGCAATAAACTGGCTTTACAATATCCTTTTCCGCGTGTGGGACGGGATTGAGCTGCCCAAGATTCTACTCCCTGAACGTGGCGTCTCCTCCTCACATTCCACATCGGCTGGACGGTTTTTATGAAGGCGGATTTCCAACATTCCATGGGGGAAAAACGTCGTAGAAGAAGATGAGTGTCACCTCCCTTTTTCAAAGCTGGATGAACATGTGAGCTACAGATCGTCTTAACTGAAGTGTAGGTAAGGGTTCAATCTCGTGACCGATGCCCCGGCATACGAGTCCAGAAGATTCACAGAAAGCCATGGACGAGAGGGAGGGACGATCGAAGGCGCCATCGTAAGAGCCGAGCAGGGCAGTAAAACCTGGAACGCAATAGTGAAAGAAATGAAGGAGGGGGTGAAGGAAGAAGTAATCGACTCGAGGCACATGACCACATAATACAGTAAAGCTGTTGGTGGTGACTCGAGACAAATAACCACTCCCCCAACTAGGCTTATAAGCTGGGTGTATTGTGGAGTGGTTATGATCTGCCTGCTGCTCTGCTGTGTCTCCTGCTGCTGGTGGCTGGTGTTACTGCACTACTGCACATCTCGAAATATACGTCTCCAGCAACAGTCAAAAGCGAGAATAGTGAGAGCGCATGCTTGAAACGCTTTGCTTGTGTTGAACAGTGAGGCGCAAATACATGTCGCAGATTGATACTCTTTGTCTGCTCCATGTCTGGGGGCTTTTGGGACGCATAGTGAACTTCCTCTGGATACGCATAGTGATACTCTGCAAACCCCCCATTCCAACTATAATAACTACCTTCAACTATCCACCTCCCATGCCCCTTTCACTTTCATCTCTTCCTTTTACGCCTTCTTAAATCTTTCCTAACCCCCTAGCGCCAATATTAACCTCTCGGATCCGAGACGACTTTCACTATTCGGATCGAAGAGGACTTTCACTATTCGGTGTCAAAATATTAGCCCCCTAATCCGAGCGGCAAGAAGCAAGGCCGAGCTTCCCCAAAAGATACAGTGCCATGAAATTCTCGTCTATTTTATGATGGCCAGAAGTAAATGGCCATTAAACTCGGATTCGGTCTCGTAGTCAGCCGGAGACGAAGGCCGAGGGAGGGGCTGGTGCCTCGCATACGCATACGGTTTGTGTAATTTAATAGACGGTCCGTGAAATGGACTGGGATACACCGAGGGCGTATATGGTGGTGGAGTTCGGGCCTCTGATAATGAAGAAGACATTACTTTCCATCAATGCATGCCTTGCTTTTGAAAATCCCCATGATCTCCTTGCTCTACGTCCTCGTCGGTCCGCCACTGTATGCAGATGCATATCTCACTCGGAACTGCGTACAATCAATCAATCAGTCAATGAATCAATGAAACAGAAAGTGCCCTTATACCCTTTAAATGGGAGCCAAAATGCCAAAGCCTCCCTCCTACGAGCGAGTTTATTAGCAGCGACGCACATGTGGTTTGACTGCCCAAACCATGGGACTGGGACATAATTTCGCTTCGAGAGGTGGACCCTCGAGGGCGTAGATACAGTGGCGATGATGATACAAGATAAGCCGAGCTAACATAATGTTGCATAATTCGTTATATACCAAAACGTCGTGTCATGAAGTTTTGTTTGGGTTTGTACACTCGAGAGGATATTAGCTCACCAGAATCATGTCGATAATTGTTTAGGTCACCAGATATCGTGGACATCCTAACTCCCTCTTGTCTTATTTGCTGAGAATCTTGACTTCTTTCTGATCTCTGCTCGGCACTGCTCGAATGGCTGGATTTGCTCACCCAAATGTTTGTCACCATAACTTCGAGCTGGGCCTTTTTTATTGCCCTGATGCGCATCTTCTGCTTTGGAACTCGACACATTATACCTCTGTGCTTGCGCTCGGATGACATCGCCTCGTTGCACATTTTATGAGTGGCCCGTCGTCTGCTCTCTCTGCGCGAGCGAGTGAGGGTGTGTTTTTGTACTTGGAGGTACAAGGGCATTAGAAAAGCCATATATCGCCCCAAATATGCACCTTGGCCATGCAACTTACTCGAGTATGCTTGCACGATGCCGCACTGTGCTGTAATGATTTCCGTTAGATGCTCAGAAATTCTTTTCGCCCCCTGTCTCCTCGAGCAGAGAGAGAAAGCTCACACCGACACAGAGAGAAAGAAAAGATAGAGAGAGAAGCTCGAGCTTCAAAGGCCCTCCCTCAATCCATGCCGTGAGCTTGTGTCGAGCTGGACTGAGTGGAATTCTCATGTCAACTCTGATGAGATGAGATGAGATGAGATAAGTTTAGTAGCATGTGCGGTTTGTTGCTGGATGCTCACCAAATTATTCTCGTCCAGTCTCGCCTACTCTCTTCTCGACTCCTCAGTCGCCAGCCCGAGAGTTCGCTCAACGAAAGGAGAGCCAAAAGCTCAACTTTTAACCAGGAATCTCTTTTTGCTCACCTTTCGCTCCTCCTTTCCTCGCTCTCTCTCTCTCTCCCTCTGTCTCTCTCTCGCACACTCCCACAGCTCCTTCCAACGTCACATCGTGCAGCGACGTGGAATTTAATAAACTTTGGTAAACCGAGACTTATGATGTTTCCCCACATAGTCAAGTCATGTTGTGGTCGTCTCACCCTTAACTGCATGCTCCACTTCTCTCTTTCTCGAGTCAATCCTCTTCTGCAACTTGCAAATTGTCAAAGATGGAGAGTTGACGAGCTTTCTGGTCATGATGGATAATATACTCGTCCGGGACAAAATATTCCAGAAATATATCCAGTGACGACTGCATGTGTCACATCGATCCAGCTCGTTTCTCTCGGCCAACGTCGTGCGAGTCCATACAAGGTTGATGAGGTAGAAGGAGCAAAAACCGACAGGGTGTGTTCGACATATGGGACGCCATGGTTTGTTTTATCCCGTGGTATGTCTCCCAAAAGGCACACTAGGGGATTTTCCAGGTTGCATGTCGATCGTCTGCTCGCCCATCTAGTGAATCCGAAGAGGGGCAAAAATCGCTTCCTTTGAGGGATTTTTCGTGTCTAGATCTCGACAAAATTAGAAAAAGGAAGCCTGGAGCCGCCTCTCTGAAAGTCTCTGGGATCACAATGGTGATTTATTGTCTAAAGCTAAAGTGAAATAATCTCCTTCATCCGAAAAGTACTTGCAAAAGTTCGATGGCAAGGCAACTCCTGGATCGGGGATCAAAAAGGCCACAAAAGGAGGTCCATTCAGTACAATTGAGCATAAAATCCATTCCATGTCGAGGGGCACATCGGAGGAGGAGGAGGAGGAGGGCCCGGCGTGCATGGCTTTGGGATATTATAACTCTTTGCTTATGAGAGGTTTGTACATTAAAAAGCGCTCGAGGGGCTGAAGATTCTAACCGTTCTAGATAATAACACACGACCTTGAGACTATGTGTAACTTTCTCACTTAATCTTGGCCATAATAATAATTCCACTCATCATTGGCACGCCCAAAGTTTGCGTTCCAGGTATTCTAACCGATGCAAATCCAATCTCTCGACCACCTTAAGAGCTCAAGCATGGATCACCTTGATGAATTCGCAACAGTCCCGTAAACATTTTTGAGGAGGACTTCCACTTCAGCTTTTAAGATTCCACCTCTAATGCGGTTGAATAAATGAATTCTCCCTCAGATCACTTAAACCCAAACTTGACGAAACCGTCATAGATCTGCTGTACATTCGAAGGAAAGAAGGTGATCACAAGATTCTATGGGAGGGGAAAAATCTTAAACTAATAGAATATGAGGTTACACAAGAGTGGGCATGGTAAAGCACCTTCGGCAATAAAATCTGCCTTTATTAGTCGAAGCTCAAAGCAAGCGAGGTCTCTGAGATTCTCCAACTGACTCAAAAGTATTCACTTGCGCGAGAGATGACATAAAACTGAAGCACCTTTGATTAGACCCGTCATGGAGGAGGCTCACAACAACTCTGAGGTACGAAGAAGGCAAGAGAGTTAAGAGATTGATTCTCCCATCCTTCAAGATCTGAGAATAGATATGGGACTCCACTTTTGCCCCAACGTTTATTGTGCGCCAAATGCGCTCAACATTCTGCACACTAGCAGTGCAGGAGCAGGAGCAGCTGTTGCTGCTGCTGCTGCTGCCGGGTGTTAGAGGAGAATGCGCAGGGATGGTATAGAGAAGTTCGATTTGGCTGGGAAGTCAATTATTATGGAGCATATGACGGAGGATGATGTCAAATAAGCCTGCCTTTTGTACGCAATGTGAATATAAGTGAATAAATATATGCAAAAATACAAATGCGCAACGAGTTATTAATGGAGGCATGTTTCGGCCCTCAGGGAGAAATTCAAATTCCATGCAAGAACGTGATGGACGATGATGTCAAATAGGTCTGGCTCGTATGCATTTTGAAGAAGAAATAAATATTCCCAATTATGATGTTCCATTGCATTGCCAGAGCCTTCAAGGTGCAATAGCGTATATCACCAGGTAGCAATTCTGTCTCTTGGGTATCAGATCAAACGTTTACTCCTTTCAGTCGGCGAATAGTGGGCAGTGTTTAAGAGCAACCTACCCATAGACTGTTGTCCCCAAACCATATGCTTCCTTCTTCACTCTATACGTACCTCCACACCCCACACACATACAATACATATATTGCCGAAACGTGAACCCCCGGAGTGACTGAACTGAGCCCAGTCATCAATCATAGAGGCAGTATCTGGTGAGGATCCTTGAAGGTCTCCGTAGACCAGAATTTATCAACAATCTGCATGGCACCATGGTTTCAATCCGATAACGTGATCACCGACGAAGAATATCTGCCGTGATTGATGCTGGGCGAGCGAGTGTATGAAGGAGGCATCCATGATCCATCCATCCACACATCGAAGCAGCTTCACCGATTAAAGGGGGGCACCAAATAATATGGCTTAGAGGATTGGAAGACCACCACGAGCCGTACAGGGATGGATCCAAACGGGTAACATGGGGACTAGCCCCAAAAAACATGGGTCTCCCTTCACCGATTCAGGAGGAGGAGGAGGAGGAAGAAGATGAGGTGCTGTTGCTCTCGATGGACCAATGGAAGAAAACCTGGCATCCTCATCCGCCCAACAATGAGGGGTCCTTCTCTTGAGGCGAATTTTCAGCCTGAAATCCTTGCACATAAAAGATTTGGAGAATATTTGTTGGAACGCAAGCACACACCGGCGCCATGCAAAGCAGCTTGCTATCTTCTCAAGGGAAGTATGGAAAGTCCTCGAGTGGGAGAGCAGCAGAGCAAATTCGGGGTTATAAAGTCTATGTATTGACGCCAAAGACATTCTCCTCCCCACCATGATCTCAGAAGTTGGAGGAGGAGGAGAAGGAAGACCCTTTCCCCTTCCGAACGAATCCCTCGACCCAAGCAGCAGCAACAGCAGCAGCAGCCCATCCACAGCCAGCCGCAATTTCAAGCAATAGAGGAGCGGCATATGAAGTAAAATGAACCTATGTCCAGCCGGTGACGGTCGCCTCTCATCATTCTCGACCAGGTATGACAACAAGAGGTGACTCTCATGACTTCATCCACCGAATGAAAGAATCAATGAACGGATGACTGGATTATGTTCCTGCTCTTCGAGGGCAAGGGAAGGTGTCAACGAGAAGGAGAATGAAAGAAACAAAAAGAGAGATGGAGTGGTTGGTCACAATAAATTGGGAAGAAGTCGCTGCTGCCGTTGTGGGTGTGTTGTTGTCAAGCTCCAGCAGCCTCCTGCTCCTGAGAAGACCGCACCCACATTCAATGGACGATTCCAATCATGGCTTCAGGTGTTAAGTTTCCCCCATAACATAAATGAAGGACGCGACTGGGTTGGTTTGCTCGGCTTGTTTCATGTCATGTAGATAAGGCCTCCTCATGTTGGCACCATTCTCTCTCTCTCCGGGGCTTTGTGGTTGAATACAGGCAGCAATTGAAGGTGGGAGGGGTGTGTGTGTTTGCTTGAGAGAGAGAAAGAGAGAGAGTGATTGAGTGAGTGCTGGAGTCGAACACCATCCAGCCATCCATCTACCCAACCAACCAACAACCAACCCAAGGACTTATGACTCTTCGAAGGTGATGCAATCCTTGTCCTCATTTAAGTTCAGCTCGGGCACAAACGCATCAAACCTTCAAATGTCAATTAAGACAGGTCATTATGCCCCGATTCCAGCAACAGCTGCTGCTGGGGCTCTTGCTGCTGCTGCCACAGCTGCATGCCCGGACAAACCCAAATCCATTCGCTTGGGAAAATGGGGTGGTTCGTTGCGCTTCTCGGTGGAATGGAGTGGACCGGATTGGATTGGGGCGAGGGCTTCAGAAAGCAATAAAGCTTCGTGAAAAATCTGATTTGGAGGCAAGTGCATGAGAGTGTCTGGAGTTTGCCATGGAGCTTCGGCTGGACTGGATATGCATGCGCGGATCATCGGCACTCGAGCATTGGGTGCACGAGCCCGATCGCCAACAACGCTAGAAACAAAGGGGGCTGGAGCCAAGGAGATGCAACCCAGCCTTCTTATATTTAGTCCTGTTCGCTTGACTGGGGCGTCCTAACGGCTTCCCAAATATAAGCCTCCATCTTCTCGTGATCCAATCCGATCCATCGCTGCGCCCTTAGCATTCAATTACATCCCAGCCTCGCCTACGCCAGGCCTAGTCTAACCCCCCACCTTCTAAAGTTATTAAATTCCCAACCTTTCTTGCATAAACCCTTCCCCCTAACGCTTCCATTCCGTCACAGCTCCTCCAGCCAGACTCTCTCACTTAGGACAAGACCGTATAAACTGTCCAAATAAAGTCGCCCCCAGTACTTCGAGGTACATGCCTTCGTACCACTCTCCATGTCCAACTCCTCCTCCTCCTCCTCCTCTTCCTCCTCCTCTATCTGCTTCTACTCAGCCCTCAGCATTGCAAGTTGGGATCTGCGGTCTACCCGTTCGTTGTGCTTCGTGAACGATGGGGAAATGTCACCATTTCTGTCTGTCTGAAGGGCCAACGACGCACAATTACAGCCATAATAGTATGGCTGTCCTCAATGAGAGAATAGAGAGTCGTTGGATTCCGGGGGGGTGATCATTTTGGGTGACATAAGGATTATCTGCTGCTGCTGCTGCTTCCCTCGGTGTAGGAGGAGGCCTGAAGGAGGGTTCGTACCCAACATCAGCAACGACTATCAAATCTTGCCTCCATGCACAGGCAGACAGCAGCTCTGTACCAACACGCTAACCTGATCTGAAAACCCCGGGTCGTAACCCCTGCCTGGGCAGGGGCTGCTGCTGCTCGGGAGAGAGAGGCAGGAGAGGAGAGAGAGCTATATAACGAGAAGTTTGGGTACTTTGTGGGAATGATAATGATGATGCTCGATCGGGTCGTTAAGGCGAGAGGGCGATCGATCTGAGCAAAAGAATTAAGCAGCAGAACTCGTCTTATCTTCTACTGTAGACGCATGATCGCCCTCAAAATCAGAGTTAATCCCATTCTCGGCACTGTTTAATCATGACCTTAAGCCCTGATTTAGCCCCCCGCTTACATTATCCCCTCATTGCGCCCCATACTCATCATCATCTTAGCACTTTTCACCAGACTCTAAATCATGCGTATTATCCTAATTCCTGCCATTATGTGTACATTCCGTTCTCCCTTCGCTCGCTCATCGTGTCGCCCTGCAGTGCAGTCCGGGGTAGTAGTAGTGTGTGGTAGGAGCAGCAGCAGCAGCGGTAGTAGTGTACGGGTCCGAGTACCTCTGCCCCGTCCTGCTGCTGCTGCTGCTCCTGCTGGTACCTTCTGCTCTGGTCTGCTGCTGTCTGACTCAATTCCGCGTCCTGGCTATACGAGGAACGAAGGCATTATTATGGATTATAATAATAGGAGAGCTGTGAACTGGTTAGCGTAGCAGATCAGCCTCGCTCCTTAATGTCGAGAAGGGCAGGACCTTCCTTGTATTCGTAGTTCCAGCGACAGCCTTTGCGATCGTCAGATATTGAATGCTGGTTGATAATTACGATAAAACTCGAAAGCGCTTGTACACGACAACTTCTGGCCCCTCGACCTGTACATACAAAATAAACACTCCAGATATTGTACCCAGCACATATATATATATATATGTATATATATATATCAATTTACATATTTATATGTGGCGAAATTCCCAGCGGTTTAATAATGCAGATATGCGTTCAAAGCCAGGCAGCCCCGTCTCTCTTGCTTGCGAGCAGCCCCCGCCCTACTCCAGAACTTGCTCTAGCCCTGCGATATGGTGATTGCCTTTACCCCCCTGTGTTATTCTTCGAGATCAAAGGGGTTGCGTGAAAATGGTCAGCGCAAGCGCAGGCTCGGTAAACTTGTCGCAGGCACAGAGTTACAGTGCGAGCGGTTTCTAATTGTGAAATTTCGTGTACCCTCCAGTGCCCCCCATTAAACTAAGGTTTCACTGTTCTCGTATCTGAAATGAAAGTGGGCGTTGGTGAAAAATATGATAAAAAAATCGCTAATTCGAGAAAAAGCACATGACGGGAAATGATCTATTTTGGCAGCAATTGATCGTTTTTATCCCCGGGGGGCAGTGTTCAAAACACTGGTGACAACCCTACAGCAGCAGGGGGCTATTTGCCCAAGCCTATGATCGATCGCGAATGATTTTGCCTGCCTGCATTCCTGCCCGCCCCCCTCTGCCCGTCCAGATCTGGCCTAGCCCTGGCCGGGCATGGAGGAAGCGACAAGGCGAGAGTATTTTTCTGTTTTCGCGATTTTAAATATGGCGGAAATCATCGAAATTGAATGCTCTGGGCGCTTGCGGGTGGGGCCCGGCAGGGCTTGAGAAAGGGCGAGAAAAGGAGAGCAGGGGGCCAGGCGAGATAAAATACTCGTCGAACGCTAAATGATTGAGGGGGTGGGGTTGGGGCTCGGACGCGAAGGGGTTCAAGGGGGGCAAAATGGCGGGGCCGTTTGTCGGCATGTCAATCAACAGCGCGAGCCGGTAGTCCTGGCCCGTTACCGGCGCTGACTTCCGGCAGACGACAAGGGAGGCACTCCGGGCAGGGTGTTCCAGTCACCGACCGACCGCCTCCGCGCCGGGCGCCGCACAGACTGGTCGTCCAGTAGTGCCATTTGTTGGCGATCGATCTGCATGGCATCCCTCGTCCGTCCGTCCGTCCGTCCGTACCCTCGCCCGTCCACTTTCTCGACCCTTCTCCGGTCACCTTCGCGACGCTTTCCCCCACCCTCCCTCCTGCCGCAAACGCAAAGTCGTCCGTCCTCACACACGGACACGGACGATCGCCACCGAGGCTTTACGTCTTCCGCGGTCGTCGTCTCCACGACAACAATTCCGCATCTGGGTTTGACTCGACGGTCGAAGCTGCGGATCCCCAACCAGGGGCCTAACTCAGCCACCGACTCTGGTCCGAGCCTGGTTACGAGTGCTTGCTCATGCTAGCACTATTTTGTCCGCTCCTTTTCAGGAACTCTCTGTCTGTCTGTCTGTCTCCCTCCCTCCCTCCCTCCCTCGCCGCTCTGCCCCGGGGCTGCCCCGCGAGGCGCTCCGCTGCCCCTCTGTCAGGCGGGCTTCCGTCCCTCCCTCGTCCGGTCTGGAAACATGTGGATAACGAATTCGCATTTCGAAGCCCTGGCGGACAAGGAAGTAAATTCCGAAATTCCAAAGTGCGCGCTAATTTTAATCATTTTCCTTCGCCCTTGTCGTTCCCCGCAGCCGCTTGCCCGGATCGTCGTGGACCCGGGCCATGGCGATAGAAAAGTTCGAGGCGGGCAGAGGAACGTCGCAGCACGTCGCAGGCACTCGGGGGATGCCGTCAGCTGCCCGCAGGTACGTCCGGCCCCGCCAGAATGCCAACAAGCCCGAGTCCAGTCCCAGCCCCAGCCCCAGCCCCAGGCCCCGAGCTGACCACCCTGCCCGCCCCTGCCCGCCAGGCGAGCCAGCTGGTGTGCTCGAGGAAGGGAGGCTGCGTGTGGCACTCGATGCAATTTTGTCGCAGTCGGTTCGTTCAGATCGCCCGCGGAGGGTCGCATCGCACACACTCAAATTGCCGAAAATTGTACAATACTCAGAGCAATCAAATGCTTATGATGACCTCCTTCCTCGATGCCAGCCGAGGGAGATACCAAAGGAGAGAACGACGTCGAAGCAAAGAGCGAGCCGGGGTTGCATCCTCTCTGTGCCTCTGAGGTGGGGTGAGGAGAGAGCTCTCCCACCTCGCATCGCCTTCCCTTACCTTTTCCTGTGGACGAGCTGGAAGATCGGGAGGGGAGGGGGTTAGGGCAGGGCCTAGAGGCACTACAGCAGCAGCCAGTACAACCATCACAACATGACGGAGTCTGGAGACCCTGTCCCGGGAGGGGAGGAGGGGGGCGGGGGCGACTGGCGACTGGCGGGGCTAAGATTTTCGCATATTCAACTGTTTTCCCATTCGATGTAAGTTGATATCACTGCGCTTCTTTCCGTGAGCACTCGCCATGTGTCAACGACATGCGAGCGCGACACTTGCATAAGTTCCCTCAGACGATCAGATGAATGATTTTCGCCTATTTTTCTCGTGGACCTGGACGAGATCTAGAAGACGAAGCTCTCGTAGCGAGAGGCTTAGATCTAGACCATCTGTGCAAACGAGCGGAAAGCTACTTTTTGACTTATGCGCTCTCATTGCCCTCGCTGCTGCAATGCTGCTCTCTTTCTGCTGCTGCATTGGCTTCTTGCAGCCAATTCGTAGCCCCCTTCCACTCCCCTACTTGTCTTCTAGTCTCTCTCGCTCTCTCTCTCTCTCTCTCTCTCCCATTTCTTAAGCATAGCCTTTTTTGCCCCTTTCGAGTACATTGGTAGTTGTTGATGGAGCAGAAGTAGTGGTAATAAGTAGTGTAGGCAAGGCAACGCACATACACTTTTCTCGGTTGTGGGGACACGGGCTCCATTTAAAAACAATATTATAATGCTTTTGTGGGGCTCGTAAGGGAGTGGGAGGGTCGACTGGTTTCTCCGCTATTGGTCAAACCTCCGAGAAGGTGAAAACGACAATCATGTAACTTTTCCTCCTTATGATGGACCTCAAATTGTGTGTGTACAATTGAATCTGAAAGCTCGTTTCCATGCTCTCACTACCCAAATTCCACAACTCCATTGTCGCTTCATTATAGCTGGTCAATCCGGCTGATGTAACGTCGACCAACAGCGCCTCTTTCCACCTTATAATCTGTGTTAGAAAATATGGCAATCATTGCAGCCTTTTAAATTAAGGAGAAATTTGATGATTAAGCTCAAACTTCACGTGGACTTAGTGGAGATCGGGTTGAGATGGGGGTCCCCCTTGAACCAATCGAAGCACCATAAAGTCAGCTGAAACATCAGCGATGAGCAGAAGCTAAAGAAACAAGCTCCTGTTTCGAAAATCGAGTTGAATCGTTCAAGGGAGGGGAGTCATTCTGTTGCTTAGATCCGCCTCCATCGAACAAAACCGCATCCCGCACTCTGCCGTCTCCTCACTCTCGAAGTCAACCAACATTGGCGGCAGCAACAGAACGGTGGAGGCTGGGCTGGGGGGTGATGAGATGAGCTCTGGTGCTAAACACTGAGTAAAGAGAGGAGGATGATGCAGAAGTCTGTCACCCATGCTGCTCGTCGCAAAACAGAATGGGCTGAGCACAAAACGCTGCTGGGCTTCCATGCATGCACCGACTCTTTCTCTCGCTTTCTCTGTCTCGCTCCGCCTCGCGAGTCCATTTGAGGAAAGGGAATCAAGGACGGCGAATGAGCGAGCGGCCACTTGCTCCAGGCCATTTCGAGCAGGAGAATCGTACATCAACTCACCGTCGTTTGTCTGTTTGTCGTTGCTTTCATCGCGAGTGACAGACGTGGCGGCTGCTCAGAATCGCAACCCCCCGTCGCAGGATATGCCATACACCAGCACAAGCCCCAGGCGATCAGCGCTTCCCCAACCCACCCCCCGGCCAGCGGGCCAGCGGGGCTGCGAGCCAGCCCAGCCCCAGCCCCAGCCCCGCCCCGCCCGGCCGCCCCCCGTCTCGGTGCCCCCACTCTGTTGGAACCTGAGACGAGCGCACCATATCCAGGCAGTAGACTTACAGAGCAAAGCTCTGTCATGGGTCTCGCGAGTGCGAGGCGCTTTTGTTCGCTTTTGGGGGTGCCCATTGTGCCGGCTGGCGCCCATCCAAGCCCAGCCTCCCCCGCCCCCCTCACCCCCCTCCCCTTCCATGGGGCAGCCTTCCCCCGATCCTGTAGAGTATTTTTCTCGTCATCGCCTCCCTCCCCCCCCCCATCCACATCCATGGACGCCAGTGGCAGTTCTGGCAACCGCCGGCCCACCTCTCTCCGTCGTCAGAACAGAACGAGATGTCCTGACGGGGCCTGGGCCTGGGGCTCTGGCCCCATGGGGCTGGGGCTGGGGCTGTGACGGGTCGAGCTGTATGATGCGTGCGAGGTTTTGACCACGCAGGGCTTCACACGGAACGGAACAGGGGAATCCGTCCAGTGCCAGGGCCACCTCAGCCCCAGCGCCACCCGGAGCCAATGGACGGCCGTTCCACATGGTGCCAGTCATGACAGTCAGTGGTCAACTGAACCGAAGTTTGACGAGTCGCTCCTCAGCGATCTCGACTTTTGTTAGCCCAAATTCGCTTTATTTTGTCTGATAATCGATCGACATGCATAATATGGGGGAACCGGCTAAATTCCGGGCCTGCACCGGCCAATTTTTTGCTAAAGATCCAATCGACTCCAGAGCCTCGACGACGTTTTCGAGTTTTTCTCAGCCCCTCGTGATCCTCCATCACGCCCTCAATGATGCACTCTTACTCTAATTAGCCGTCAACATGCTAAATTTCGCCTCTAAATCATTAATGAGAGGAAATTAAGGGCCTGCCTTAACCCAAACAGCATTCCAATCCCTGGCCACCAGCCCCTGCCAAAGGTTCCCCACCTGCTGGACCAAACTTGGCCCTCGCACATGAGCCAAATCAGAGGTCCGACGTATCCCCCACCCCCCGCCCCGCCAGCCATAGCAGCAGACCGATTCACCGCAGCCACGGATCATTGAAATTTGAAACCGAAGCTCCCGAATTATAATAGGCCCCAACAAGCAACAAAGAATATTTGCAGATGAATGGTCGCAGCTCCTGCTGGGCCAAAAACAGGAGCTCAATAAGTTAAGGGAAGGGTCCAAGTCGAAGGAAAATGGGGCAAGCGAAATCTCGAAGCACTTGGAGGAGCTCTGATATGGAGCTAAACTCCAAGTCTCGAGTATTTGGCGTGGGTAAAGAAAGCAAGTAGGGGGAAGCGCGAGCAAGTAGCGAGATTCCATGAGGGGTTCCGGAAGGCCTACTACGCCCGCTTGACATCACCCTTGGCAGCAGCAATTTTGTCCACAGCTCTTGACTCTCGCGTTAGCAGAAATTCGGAGCTCAGAAAGTTGCTAAATTCGGTGGAGGTGGACAAGAGGAGCTCGTCATTTGTCGGAATGAAGCCGAGCATATGGCACCTTTTAATTTGGGAAAGACAACTCATGTTCGCAGGGATCTGGCCTCACTTGCAAGCCGCGCTTAAACTTTGCCTGAAACAAGAAGTAGATACGATGGAGGTGAAGCCCCGGAATCGTTGAAATGTCAACATGCTTTTGGGGTGTGCCAGTTTTCACAAATTGGATGGACTTGGACTCCGACTCCGACTGACCCAATTTCCAGACCCAATGGCGAGCTCTCCATGAGTGGGCAAAACAAAACCGACAACTCTAATCGGCTCCCCCATTAAAAGGAAAAGAATATCGATCATGGTACGCGAAGGTCATAAATGATCGCAGAACTGGGTCCCTTCCAGCTAAAGTTAGCTGTCGGCTTGGGTCCCAAAACCCTCATCCTCCAATATACAACCCGAAGAAGAGGCTCTGCTAAGCCAATGGCTCGCCAACAATTGGTAAGATTCAGCTCAAATAGCCGCTAGCCCACGATAACCCCCTTTTTTTGGCGGAGCTCGGGGCTTATTCGTTGGAACTGAGAGCCGTGTTGCAATGTCGATCGGTGCAATTTTCTCCCCCAGTGTGTTGGAAAGCAAAGGAGCAGCTCGCCGTTTTTATGTTGGGGAGCTCCCTCTGATCAGAGTTCATGCTTCGAAGATTCGCTCGTCGCTCATTCAAGTTGTCATGTATATCCACAGCACAGCGGCACTGGGGTGAGTATTATGTTGCGCGATGGGGCTGTAATATTAGCGCGTTTGACTCCACGGCCTCCTCATCCACAACTCTCCACGTCGTGGGTTCTAGTTTCTCGCCGAGATGTGGTCCAAACCCCATCCACCAAAATAGAGCGAGCTCCTTCTCGACGTCCTTGCAGAGAGAGCATGTGCGCTGGGGGCTGCTCTCCCCTTATGTTAGCAACCGCCGGTCTGGAATGAGTTGGGTCGCGATTTTCTCAAGATCTTCTTCGCGTTCGTTGTCATCACCAACCGCACTATTCCCACTACTGCTCCTGCTGCTTGTCATCGAAGCTCACAGAGTAGAACGTTGTGGTTGGTCTCGAGGGCACTAATTAACCCGTCATGGCGTTGGGTTGGGTTGGGTTGTTTGGGCTAGCTACCCTCAGGCCCCTGGGCCCCAGAACGCTAAGGAGCACAGAGTGATATGGGGTAATCTCTCGAGATCATGTCACATGGTTGCATGGCCCTCCATGAGCTGTTCGCTTCTCTGAGCCATGTTCTAGGACCTCAGTCTGAGTATAGAAAGATCACCTGGCTTTGATGGCACACTCGGAAAATCCATCTCATCCATAAATCCATCCCTTCCAGAGGCCTATTCTGTACCAGGCAATGTTTGTTCAGCATGTCACGCTCCCCTGTTCAAGTATTCAATTCCATGGAAGGATGGGGCTGAAAAAAATTGCATTCATTGAAAAAAATGAAGTTCTGTACCTCGACATTTTGTGGAATCGAATGACTGATTTACAGTACTTATCTGTGCGTCACGACAAGGCTCCATCGACTCATAGAGCACGTTGTGTACATGTATGGCATCGTTGCAGAAGTGAGAGGTTGCCTGAGCTGTTGTGCTCTTGTTCTTGTATACATAGGAGGGTTAATGTGAATTGGCTTTGCTGCCCCTTAAACTATCACTTTTAGGGTATTCAGCAGTTACACTAACGGCAGTACACAATGCTTCTAGTGTTGGACATTCAACTTAACTTAGTGCTCCAGAAAAGTCACTTCGACGGAACCATCGTTTGTCAAGATCGGTGTTGGGAGCCGGTAGTCTCCGTGGTTGGCAGCTGAAGCCAACACGCACACCTTGATGAAGGTCCTCTTTCCAAGCCATGTACGACCCTTGCTTTGCAGTGTCAATAGTTTAGGCCTCACATATTACAATCGAATTAGTTTTCTCGTGGACGGCGTAGGCGAGTAATAGTCCTCCGGAGACTACATTTGTTCCGGATTATCTGTGCATGGGTCTGCCATTAGGCATTGATGGAGTGTAGCTTCTCCTAGGAGAAGCCACTGCTCACATATGTGTATGTGAGCAGAGGGTTTGCGTATGAATTTTCAGGTTAAGGCTGGTCCGTTACTTTTGAAGAAATGGGGCCTACAATCTCGATTTTAGTGATGGAAGACTAGCGGAATAAAAGACACCAGATAATTATGAGAATCTTCGAAATCAAACATCTGTCCTTAAACCCACCGGCGAGAAGATAACCACTCTGCTCAGATGTCGCGCCATCCTCGGAAATCGAGCTGTCGCTAGACTATAGCGCTTCGTTTCGATATAGATACTTTCCGAGAAACGCTCTTCCCTCACGAGTCCAGCTGTGGCAGTTGCGGCTTGCAGGTTAAATATAAACGGATCCATGTACAAGGCAGCTCTGCTAACCTTGTCAATACCTTATCAGGCTGAAGGTTGTCAAACGAAGAAAAAGGGTCACATGGACCCCAACGGCATCGTTCCTTGATTTCCAGTTGAGACGCATAAACTTCGACGGCCGCCACAAACGTCGCACTGTTTACTGGTTTCGTGTACACTGGTTGGGACCACCTCCGGAATATTATCCATGACATCGTGCAATAATCTGGATGGTTGAAAAGTCCTATCTACTCCATGCGATGAGTGTAGATGTCTAAATTCGAGAACGGTTGCCGACACCTGAAGAAGCAGCTTAGGCCTGAAAAAACGGATCTCATCCACAAGGGGATAATTGATTGACTGAATCTAGCCAACTTTTGCCAAATACGTCACAAAATTTTCCAATTTTCGTTAGCAGGACGCTGAGCTCCTCGACAGTTGTGTCTACCCAGAGCTATATATTCAGAAAAATGGCAATCAAAGTTCTGAAATGGGTTAAACCTCCATGGACTTATCCTTCAGTGCATGACACCAAATTAGATTCGTATTTGCTCAGTTTTTTCAGGCTTGAGACTGTCCTCACTGGCACACAACCAAAAACAACGATCGCATACTCCTTCTCGATAAGATAATCTAGAAGGCACTTATTCTCCAGAACCAGAGAAGACCATCCCCTGTCCTGAACGAGTATATTCTCCTACAACTAATGAAGAATGACTAACAGCTTCCTAACTTCCCGCTAACTAAAATGAAACTGCGGATTGGCACAAACATACCCCACATTACACCTCTCAAAATCAGCCTGATCTGCTAAACTTCAAAAGTTCATATGACGAAACTCTTTACAAAACTCATATTAACATAGTGATATCAATAGATAGCCTGATCGGATTCTATTTCAGTGAGATTCGTTATGACATTGTACAAAAAGGGAAACTTCCTAGGCAGAGATACTCTAAACCTGTTCAGGTATAAAGATAAGCATTGTTGTAACAGTACAGCTGCGTCTAAGTCTTAATTTACACTCACAGAGAAGCCATCTCTGTACTATGGTGACAGATTCTAGTTCCCAGATTGACTTTTGCCTCTTCCATACCAGGGTTGCAACCTTCAGTCAGAAAAAACTTAAGGAAACTCAGTGCACTTGTCTTACCATCTACTAGGATCTTACTTCCTTCTTTTGGCACTGGAAGGGCCTGCCTTCGAAGTAGAATCCTGTTTGTTCTTTGCTGGCGTCTTAGCTGGGGTCTTAGCTGGCGTTCTCGAGGGTGTTTTAGATTTCCCTGCGGCTCCTCGCCCTTTTGCAAATGTCAGATCAAGACTCAATTCCTACTAAAGAGTAAACGCATAGAATAATTCTGAAGACATCATAGTATAATTTTGCAAAAACCACGCAGGTAGGCATGCTTCATACCTTTAGGTTGATTAGCCCGCTCCAAAGTCACTTTGGTTGTCCCATTGGATGTTAGCATCGATTCTACGAACAAAAAAAAAGGATTAAACCTGGAATCCACAATGTTCCTGTCTGATATAATTAGTAAGATACGTACACATTGACTAAGTACGAAAGTCTTATCGTACCTATATTCTCAACGTCTTCGTTGTCCTCGTCAACTTCATCCTCATCGTCTGCAAATTGAGAACATTCATTCTCAGAACTCTCATAAGAACATAGGTCACGAGTTGATGACCAAAATATATTTGAAGCATATGCTAAATCAAAATCCACGAAGAGCAACACAATCTAAACACGTATAGAGATTATCACTACTGTAAAAGCATAGTAATGACTGTTCTCGGCATCAGAACAACATGGACAAGAAATACACGACGATACAAGTAACATTGAGATTTTCGAACCTGAGAGTGAGAACTCTTCCTCTTTGATGACCTCGTCGTCACCGTTGCCAGTCTCAACCTCATCCAGCACCAAACGCTTTGGTTTCTTAATGGCCTTCTTTTGACCCGGTAGAGACATGGGTGGAAGTAGATCAGCAGAGCGCACAACGCGATCAAGCATTCTACTTTTGTAACATTTAGTAAACGCAGTTTTTACTGCGGTTTGCACTCCTTCCAGTGGATCTGGGTGTCCCTGTATATGTAAGTATGAAGAAAGGTTAATGATGGAGATACATGCAAGACATCATTGCAAGCCAGAAGAAAATGTTAACCTGCAAAACAGAATTTCATGAAAAATTTCCCTTTGAAAAATGCGAACGAACCTTAAATTCTGATACTTCCAAGATCGTTTCATAATCCTCCTGGGTAAGAGAATATTCATTCATGAGGTCCACCACCTGTTCGACCGCCTCCTCCTGAAGGTGAAAATAAAAAACGATAACCGTGAATCAACAACATAGAAAGTGGGAGAACATGTGAGAAAGTTGGAGAACAGGCTAGAAAGTGTTGAAGTACCTTAGGAAGATGTCGTAGAGGGTGTGCAATCTGCAGTAGAAATAGAGGAACATAGCTCAACCGTATGGACTCCCTGAAAGTAGAACACATAAACAATAAACGATTCATTACAAGTATGAAAAGTTGAGGTACAAATTTCTTAACTACCTTGATAACTAAGAAGGATATTCTTGTAAGATTTATTCTAAAAACTTGTATTTAAGCTTATGAGTGGAACATTACCTAGTAGGCTCACAGATGCGCGAGGCTAGGAGGTGGATGTGCACGTCCTCCAAAAGACGGACCTTCTTCTTGAAGTTTGATTGCTTACCAAGCCAGGCAGGAAATCGGTTGAAGTTACCTCGACCACCCTGAATAATATGAAACAATTAGAAACGACGATCACTTATATACAAGCTACATAAACCCAATGCCAACATATTTCAATAAAAACCTGCACAAAATAATCCATCAGAAATTACTTCGAGAGTCCTGAGTCTGCAACAAAAATGATCAAAAGACACGCTTGAACTGAATTTACCTCAAATTCTTTCCGCTGACCTTGCATCAATGCAGCACTAAGATAAAAAGAAAGAACAAAAGACGAAGAGCAAGTCAGCTGAAAAAACTTGTTTAAGACAACGTTCAAGATCGCATCAGAACTGCAAGTGAAGCAGATTTTGCAAGAAGAGCCACCGGTTTCACAAACTCACAATATTACAGTGAAATTTCAACTATCTCCAGTTTCGAATATTCAGAAGATGTCATGATTCTCAGGGAATTCGATGGCTGTCCGATTCACCTAGCTACTTTCGATACGTACGGAATTATAGAGGACAAAAATCCTGATGTCTGAGAGAGCTGCCACTGATTACGTCGCCGAATCTGTCCATTCACAATATCTCCTTCTGCTATGGACATGGCCGCACGAGCTGCACGGTCCATGAGAAGAAGACCCGTGCTGTCTCTGCTGGCTTCGCTTGGTAGAAAATTTAGATAGTTTTCCTGCAAATATCAAAGAACAAAAGCCATATACTTAGACAAGGTTTACAGAAATAAAGGCCAGCGGACTGGAGAATTGTCTTATTGAAGATAAATTTTGATGTTTCAAAGAATACCTTACCAGTCACAAAAAATGTTACGAAAGTTGTAAAATGTGCTAAATACCTGGACAATAAGGGGTACTAAATCTGCATCAGACATGTGCATGTCCACCCGATCGTCCATTCTCAAATTCCGTCCTTCAAATCCTAACAATCTACAAGAAACAAGACAAACACAACATTATTCACTTCAAGTAACCCGGTGGTGATGACATTTAATGAGCTCGGATACAAGTTCTCTGGTCAAGTTGGTTCGAAAATGGTGCAAGTACTCACTTCTCTGCGGCAGTGAATGGTGAAAGAGCTTCGTCTTTCGCACTAGCAACGAGGCGAGTATGAACATCATTGAAATTAAGAGCAGTTGTACGTAGACTCATGTACTGTAACTGGTTCAAAGACGTTCGCATGTCCCCGTTCGATCGTTCAGCTATTTCTTCTAGGGTATTCTGAAACAAATACACACATGTCTTCTTAAAAGACCTCATCCATGAAAGGTGAAAGGAAAGGGGAACTCCAACATCATTGAATTGAAGAGCAGTTGTACTTAGACTCATGTAATGTAATCGACTCAAAGAGATTCTCCTTTCTACGTTCAATCGTTCCGCTATTTCGTCTAGGGTGTCCTTGAACGTGTAGACACATGTATTCTTGAAGGATCTCATACATGAAGGAAATGGGACCTCTAACGCCATTCTGTTTTCCCTGAAACCCAGTTCGCTATTCTGGAAATTTAGAGAACATAACGAGGTCAAATCCACCTTATACGTCACGTGACTGTTGTTGGAACGTGTTTCACCAAATGATTTAAATACACTCACCTCAGCTACCTGGATACCCTCTGCTTTTGCAATTTGCATCAACCTCTTCGCCATCTGGGAGATAAACAGAAAGAATTAGACCAAATTGCACAAGAGACAGGAATTAATAACTCCATCATGCGCTTCAAGATGATATCGAGACACTGCGAGACTGTCCTCTAAATACCAATACGGAGAGAAGCTACGCAAGGTCAGAAACATTTCCTTTTATCGGATAGATATACAACATCATATCGTTGCTTTGGTTCAATGAGTGCATCCTTTGACAATCCATGTCAGAAGCAACTTCGATATAAATTGCTCACAAGTTACTGTACCTGTTGTTTTGTAGGTTTCCTGTAACTCAAAACAAGACAGTAATTGAGAAGACTTTTCAGCTTCTGCGAATATCGGTCGTTGCAGATACATATTATAGGAACACGACTGGACTTGATGCTTGCAATTAAGTCTGCCACACCACCTCGATCCCCTCCGGACATGCCGTCTACTTCGTCCATGATCAGGGCTGATTTTTGAGAATGTCCCTTTCTGTGCCAAGCAGAATTAGTATGAGTAGGAATCATTCGACTAGCAGCTAACAATCGACCAAAAAATAGCAGCACGCGATTGCTGTATAAACGAAAGTCGAAAACTCATTTGAAGTACCCAGTCTTGAAAGAGATGCTCTCGTTATTGACCATCTCCTTGATTGTATTGGCTGTACTACCACCCATGCCTCTCTTGACATTTGAATCAGACTTGCCGCGAGAATCACTCGCATTGACCTGTTGGCATGAGTTGATAAATTGCTTCAGATTCACAGTACACTGTTTCAAACAACATACAAGCTGCTACATGCTACTCGAAATATTGCTATACAGAATCGAGATTTAATCCGCTGCAGGCATGTACGTATGTGTCTAATACTTAAGACTACAAGAATGAGAGGAACATGACGAGCAACTCTGGGTATGTCAAGACTCTGAAAAAATTGCTCTTCATTGAAGACCTTTGCATTTTCACTGAATTTGAAGTAACCAAATAAAAAGAAAAAAGTGGGAAAAAGCTCGCACCTCTAATGTTTCATAGCCCAGCTCTGCACAAACCAAGCGGGCGGTTGTTGTTTTCCCAATTCCGGGTGTTCCACTTAGCAACACAGCCTTCTTAAGCGCAGGCGAGCTGCTAGCAGCATCACGCTTCTTCCCCTTAGCACCTTTGCCACCAGTGTGTCCAAAATTTGCCTCCCAATGCTGTAGCCAGTCTCTCAACTGTTTTACCTGTTTGAGGAGCAAGTCAGGCATGGTTAGTTTGGATGTAGGCCTATATTAAGGTGAGAAGTAAACGTAGAAGAAAATGTGCCTAAAGTCATAACTCAATTTCAATAGGTAAATCTCACTATTCGAGGTAGTCCACTTGCACCCGGGCGTGAACACGCAGTGAAGGGGAAAGAATGACAAAAAAATATTTGACAGATTGTATTTTACTTCGATGTAACAAGAACTGACACAAGAGGGAAACAGGTGTACTAGGTGCTACGCGTAAGCAGTCTCGTCCAGCCAGTTCACACAAAACAATATAAGTGAAGGAAACAAGAAACATGAGAGATGGGTCAATATGCAATGTGTAGTTACTCCTTACAATGCCCTGATTTCCGATGATATCAGCCGTAGTTTTAGGTTGGTGCTTAGTAGGCCACGACTGTGATTGTTTTCTTGCCACACCAGATTTCGATGCTGGCGGCAAAGCCTTCATCTTTGTATCTGTCTTGCTGTATCTTCCTCCTGGTGACGCGGGAACAGCGGGAACTGCAGTAAAACCTCCTTTTATTAATTGTGCAGTTCTTTGAGACCATAAGAAGTAAATGCAGCATGACACAAATAAAAATATAAAAACCAAAGTCTACTAATCATGATAGGCAGTGCAGAAGATCTCATCATAAACTCATTAATTCTTCCACCTTTCGAGTCAGCCTGTGGTCTACTCGTAGACGGCTTCTGTGGTGTTCTGCTTGTATCTACGGGCTTGCTTGCAGATGTCTTGGGTTTTGAGGCTTTGATCATCTCAAAGAGTTCATCTTCTGTTAGAAATTTCACACTGTGCCACAAATATAACAAACTTATCAAACACAGATTTTTACCACGAGACGATTGAGAATCAGTCAAAACCCTATCCATTACCCCTACTGCGATTATGAGACATGACCCTCTCCACAGTGCTATCATTGTTCACTGTGACAATGGAACATTATACCTTTAACGCATGAATTTGATAAAGTCAACACCACAAATATGGCTTTCAAAAGCTCTATGTGTGGAAGAAAGGGCATGGTTAACTTAAAGCTGAGATAAATTTAACTTGGTAACCGGACAGTGTATATATACAAGAGCATCCAAAGAAGCTACAAAGAACATAAAACTTGAACCAAGGATATTCAAAAATCGTGTAATCCATGGTCAGAATCTTACCCAAGTTCTTTGGCCTTCTTAGACTTGGCACCTCCAACGTCTTCATCGGCCAATAAGAAGCTCTACAGCCGAGACGTTAAGCTTTAGGTGGATGTCATTCAGTTCCAAAAAGTTACGAAGGAGCACATAAATAAGTCAAAATTGCGAAGCAAATGAAAACGACCGTATCGTTCATACAGTTAAAACCGATGATAGAACAAATTAACACATGAAAAATACCAAGACGCCTAGGCGTGATGTCTTCTAAAAACTGTGACATGAAAAAGGACTTCATCAGCTAATGGCACTGTCACCGGTATATTTACTAACACTCCTCAAGTACAAGTCCACCAATCCGTTCATAATAGCAACGGAGGTTGGGGACGAGAACCTTGACTAGGCAACAAGCTCATAGACTTGGGTCATGGGTGACACGAGAGCAAACACACTACCCCTGAATATAAATTTTCTCAAGAGCAGTAAATATCAAGTCAAAATGCCGGGTAAAAATTTTAAAAAATGACAGACCGGGGATGGTCCCCAACAAAGTCAAGAGTTTAGGACACACCGTTTTCTTACTGACAGCAGATGTAATTCGACCACCATGACTTTTAATCAAAAGTTCTGCCTCATCTCGCTCCAAGCTGCGGTTGCATTAAAATAAAGATCAATGTTCCGAAATGGTTTCATGTAGCATGCACTCCAAAATTCAAACTAGTGATGACTTCGCCAAACAGAAGCTTTTACCTGTCAAGAGTTCCGCTGATGACAAATGTTAACCCATTCAGAGCATCCTCTGCACCTTGAGGAACCTCCTGTAGAAGATATGAATAAAAAAATTAAATACCAGTGAAACGATATATCTAAATGGGCTTTCGATCATCACAATTGCAACATGCGAAATCAGACTGAGAATTCCGAACCTTTTCCCCTTTGTGCGGTGGGACCCCCTGTCCTCCCCATGGAGCACCTCCAAATCCACCTCCACCCCTTCCACGGCCCCTTCCTGCAGGGGCCTTCGTTTCCCCATTCGTGTCGTCAGCTGGCTTTCCTCGACCTCTACCAATCGCAGTAGCCGTTGGTGCAGGTTTCTGTGGTGTAGACTTGACTTCTGGCGTGCTGGGAGGTTTTCCTCGTCCTCGCCCTCTTCCTACAGTAGTCGCGGGAGGTTTGGCTGGGGTTTTAACTGGACTGTCACTTTGGAAATTTTCGTTATCTAATTCGTCTTCAGATTCTATTATAACAAACTTCCCGGTCCCCCTGGCCCTAGTTGCAGATGGGGTTTTCACGGGAGTTTCTTTTGGTTTCTTTTCTACTGGAGTTTCGATCTTCCGTTTACCCTTCACGTTGAGCTCATCCGAAGCTGGAATAACCATCCGAGGTTTCTTGGGAGGAGTGCCGTTCTCCTGCTCCAAAATGTGAAGACCCTCTTCGCTCTTTCGTTTTCCAGCATCTGAGCTCTTCTTCTCCAGCTTCAGCTTCGATTTATCTGCCGCGCTGGGAGTTGTGCTCTTCCCCATCGCACCACCTCCAGAAAAAAACTTGCTCTCTTTCTTGTACTTCGCACCAGGCCCTCCCTCGTCAGAGAGGTTTTTCTGTTGCAATGGGAAGAATCAGTTCCCGCCAGTACTAAAAATTCGGTACGAATCACACAGTGCAATAGATGCCAAGAACAAGCTCGACCAAAAAATGAAGCCAATTCAATGTTCTTCCTCCTTGACAAATTCGAATAACCAATTGTGCAGAACAGATTCAATGAAAGGTGGCACCAAGTGCTCAAATGGATCTCAGAAGAGCTCAGAAGAAAATTCAATCAAACAACTTGCGAGAGCAGCAACAATCAGTAATTGCTAAAACCTCGGACTTCCTCTCGGAGCTCAAACTTGGTCAATTCACAAACATTCAGCTTGGCGGGAAAATACATCAAAATTAGAAAGGAAGTCCACCAGCGATCGAATACCAGTGGCAAGGACAATCCAGGGTATGCAAATTTATCTAACCTTCGAAACCTCGAATCCTTCGGCACGGTGCCAATGTCACCCGCGCTTTCGCAATTCTCAAAACCAGGCATGATCAGACATAAATTATCCACCGCAAAGCGGAAATTCAGCTCAACCTTGAAAATAGAAGGCACATCCAAAGAGGTACTCACAGACGAATCTTCATTCTTCTCTTTATTCTGATCGGGTTTTTTCATAAACCACTTCCTGATATCGGCCTGCGCAGACATCGTTCCGACTGCGAGAACCCTGAGCTGACTGGCCCTGCGCTCCGACGACGACTCAGCCGCATCGGCCTCACACCTCCATCATCAACATGCCGATCGATCGATCGCCCGAGGCTCGAATGTGCTCGCCCCGCCCGCTGCTCAAACTCTCGCACGGCCAATGTTCGCGCCAAACGCCCGTCGCTGCTCGCTCCGTCTCGTGGCTGTCCACGTAGCCACTTTCAGCTCCAGCTCCAGCTCCTCCTGCACCGGCATCCCGCTCGCTCGCTAGGGCTCTGTCTCCCTCGGTCGCTTCCCCTTCAAGATGCCCGACTGCTGCCGGTCATGTTTTACTGGCAGTCGTGTCCAACTTTTGAATATTAACCGCTGACTGTCGATCTTCTCTCTGTCTGTATACGGGTTTCAAGGATGTGTTCACAACTACCTCCATTTTATTAGGTTTATCGTTCTGGAGTGCTCATGTACCTACCAACATCACCTCGTACATTTCCACTAGTCTTTATCGACTCATTGCAGTTATTTTTTATTCTTTATTTTCATTTGATCTAACATCAATTAACTAGTATCGCATAATTTTTTACATCAGTCACTTGAACTAGTATTTCTTTCGGAATGTATACTCCAACATCTGTATGAAACTATTTTCTAATTAAATAAAAAAGCAACAAGAATAAAAGTGGTGAGTAACAGTGATAAGTTGCAAAATCTCATGATTAAATATCTATTTTTTTTAAGTTGGCTTTGTAATTAAGTGTTCGTTATGATTGAAAAAGTTTGTTAAAATAATGTTGAAAGTCTCAATATATGTAAATTTCATGTTTTGCTTAATTTTTTTTACAATGGATTTTCTGGTAAAAAAATTTCTATTGACATTCAACGAGTGAAACAATTTTTTTTCGTTTTTTGTTTAATGTATACTTTTTTAAACAGCAAATTAGATGTTTCATTTTTCAACAATGGATAAGGGAGTAATTGATATCATGCTTAACTCTTCAAGAGTTTTGTTACACATGTCTGATGTCCGTTATTGATGACATCATGTCTGTGAACATCAACTCTAATGAGTTTCATCTGTCCATGGCTTGTGAATTGTCTAAGTTATCACCGTGATAAGAATAGATATACAAAAAAAAGTAACCGGCAAATACAATCGATGGAGTATTTGAGTTTCTATTTTTTTCAACCCTTAGTAGCTATGAATAGAATGGTACTTGTGCTTATCGTATGAGATGTATTGAGGTTTATAACACCACAAATATTTATTTTGTTAGTATATTATTTATCATCTAATCATCTGTAATATAACAACTTATTTATTGTTTAGAGTTTTCAATTATATTTTAATTTTGTAAAATGTTAGAAATTATTGAGTTATTCCATCAATGTTCAATTGCGGATTCAACTAATTTTTAAACATCCTATTGCTAATCTTTGAACAGCTTTTTGGATTCATTTAGAATAGTAAAATATAAATTATTTTATTTATATATTTCAATATGAATCACATTATGCTTGTAGGTTACACATGAAACAATACAAATGTATTTTTGATAATAATCAAATTTATGATTGCAAATATAAAAAGTTTATAGCATACATCGTAGTTATTTTTTATAAATATATTAATTATTTTGATAAAATTTATTTCAAATAATTTATCCCAAAAAAAATTTATAAAATATTTTGAGTGTTTTTCTATGATTATAGATATTTTATTGCATTGAAAAACCTAAAAATATGTTTTAAATTAATAATTTTGTATTTACAAATACAATGACATTGATGATCACTTTAAAAAAAATATGCAAATCAAACAAAAGCTAAATCTTCAAGTTTTGACATAAATTTGAATTAAAATTTTACATTTTATGTGACAAAAATATTATATAGTTTAAAAAAAGATGTTTGTATTATTAAATTACATTTATCATATGTATTTTTGAAGAAATTACGATAACTAATTTTCAACTTTATGCAACTGCATGATTATTTTTTAGTATTTTGTTGCACAAAGTTCTCAATTGGAATTTACTTTTCATGACAAATAATCTAGTTACAAAACCATCAAGTTTTATCAATGTTCATGATAAATTGATTAACAATATAACATAAAAAGCAATGATAAGATTTATTAAACTCTTTCATCATGTTATGTATGAGCTAAGATAGAAAAGGGAAAGAGCAACCAAGCTGGGTGAGAGATTAACATAAGAACATAAGTTGGGCAGGAACAATAGAGCAAGACAAGACAGAAGAACATGATTTCATTGATCGATCAACTGATGTTGATCTGCTGAAGTACGTGATAGTGACAGTACACTCTATTGATCTGTCTAAATGTACTAAACCTAGAATGCCAAGGTGACTAGATGGGATTGCGCCACTTGGATACCAAGATGTGGCCGCACTGCTGAGATGTCTGCACCGCGGAGTTACTGAGATGTGGCTAATCCAAAGCCTTGTACTTACGTTTCCATATTTTGATGATGGATGCGGCCATGACAAATTGCTATGTTAAAAAAATTGTTATGTATACAAAATATGACTAAATCAATAAAATGACGAGTGTATTATTGATTGATCAATTTTTACATCATATTTTAAGCTTTCAAAAGTTCAATGTAATTTTGATGTAAAAAAAAAAGAAGTGTGGATGATGAATAAAGTGTGCAAGGTTACATATTTGATCTTCTACATTAAACTTAATTTTGTTTCAGTAAATTTAGGGTAATTACATGAATATTTGATCATAATAATGACAATGGAAAGATGGGAAGGTTTTCTCAAATATTTTTTGTTAACAATAATATTTCATCTCTACTGATAAAAATTAAATAAAATACTGATGCTTAAAGATTATTATTTATTATTAAAAAATATATTGTTTTTTATTAAGAAATAATTGAAATATTTGTAAAAAAATACGTCAAGTAATCATATTGATAATCAACTATAGATAGATAGAGTTAGTATAAATCATATTAGACATAGACGAACCTTACTTGTCGTAAGTTTTTCGTGACACTACTAGGAAACATGGGTAAGGCAACTTTGTATTTAATTGCGTGTAAAATCATGAAGATCAAAATATAATCGAGTGTGTGTTTGGAAGATCTTTTATTATTTGTTCACACACTGAGTTTTATAAAAAATTATTTCCTTGCTTTTAACTCTAAATATACACCAAATTTATTTTCTAATCTGATTTGTTTGTTTAAATTGTAAAAAAAAGTGCAATTAATTCTTAAAATTATACAAATCTGAAGTGCAAATTTGAATATGTGTATTCTTTCACTCCTTGTACTTGTCAATCAAACATCAAAAGATATGTTTCAAGCGAATATTTTGAATACACAGATAATGGATATACATCTTGAAATTTTGAAAAGCTAACGTGCAATAAAGATTCATAATGTTAACTTTCCTTTTGGAGCTGGAAAGAGAGTTTGAAAGGAAAAAATCGTAGATTTTCAAGATAAAAGATCTAGAAATTAGAAGAGATGTCACAATTTAATTTATAGTCTCGAGGTTGAAGCTGTGAAAGATAACTTCAACATTTGGACTAAGTGCACGAGAGCTTACCATATAAAGAGCATGAATATCATAATCTTTACATCAGTATGCAATATATTTTGGGAATTGCTAGGCACACACCCCCAGCGACGTCCACGCGGACGTCTGCGAGGCGCGCGCGGGCGACGAGCACCAGCTGACAACAACACTCGACGGGATCCGTCCGCGTTCGAAAGTGTTCCCAATTAGGTACCTTCCAAACAAAAATTGCAGCGTTGCCACCTTGTTTGCCGAAGCGCCAGCATGTTTGGACCCGTAAACAGCTTTTCCCCATTGTTTGACGAAGCGCTGGCATGTTTCTACGCAGAAATGTTTAGCTTTTGTTGTTTTGACGCAGAAATGTGCTTTGTGGACGAGTGGATGTATGCACAGGAGGGGGGTGTGTGCCTAGCAATTCCCTATATTTTAGTCACAATAGAACCACATGTATCGTTTGAAATATTATTGACGACAATGTACATTTTCCTTATTTTCTGGTATTGAAACATATGCATATATAAAAAATATCCCTATATCACGTGGTTTCATCTCTTGATTGCTAAATAATAGAAAATTCATCATGCAAACCTCAAACAAGTTTAGAATAAACGTACTTATGGAGACACCACCAAGCGTTACAGAGATGATACCAAACGTGCAACGAGGGCAAGACTATATTTATATATATACACGAATGATTAATGGGATCTTCCCATCCCTTTGCCTATATTTTTCTTATAATTTCTAAGTTATGAAGAATACCGTTCCTTGCAATGGCGTCAACGGAGATAGGTGATTTTGTGTGCCTCATATGCTGACGGGACAAAGCCCAGTGCCAGCATGGACGGCCAATGGCGACCAGTTCGAACCGGGCTACGGTTGGCCGCAGGCGTCAGAGGAGGAAGACGGGAAGCACTACAGACAAGGCTTTTGCACTGGCGCTGCTATATGCTAGAATCTTGCCACATTTTGGCTTGTCAAGCACCTCTCTCCAAGAGGAAGCCCATCGTGTACCCAAACCTCTGGAACCATCTCCTTTCAGCAGCAGAGTTGCCGCGCAATTTGACATCTTCGCGAATTCGGTCCCGAGACCTGGACGCACCTTCTTCGGCTCTCGCATTTCCTGCTCGAATTCTGTCACGTCTGTCGAGCACGCCGGTGTTTAACTGTCGTAGTGAGTTTTAATCCTCTACCTTGGCGTTAAAACTTTAGGGTTAGGGTTAATCTAAACCCCCAGGTTTTAATCACTAACGGTTCGAGAGTGCAGAGCAAGAAAGGAGAGTGCAGATTGCGGTCGATCGGAAGAAATTGGAGTTGGCGAGAAAGGAATTCGTGAGTGGGAGAGGGAGGTGTCGGAATGGCTGTGATTTCTGAGTACGAGGAAGAGCCGGCGGTGGACGCTTCTCTTCCACCAGCGGCAGCAAGTGCGCCTTTGAAATATTCTCAAGTTGCAGCAGCTGCAGCGTCAGCTCTTGCTCCTGAGGCGTCCAGCAGTGGGAAACATGACGACCTTCTTGGGCAGTTATTACAGCAACACAAGGGCCAACCGTTTGAGCTTCTGAGATCAGTCTTTGATTTTTTGGGTAGGAAGACGGACGCGCTGGGTTCTCAGCTTTTAGAAAGTCGGTTGCAGGATATTGTAGCCTCGGTTAAGGATCAGATCGCTAAGAAACGGGAACTGGAAGCTGCTTCGGTCGGATCTAAAGCAGTCCCGCAAGTAGAGAAGAAGGTGGAACCAGTTAAGCAGGATGCTGTAGTTCAGGAGAAAGCAGCCCCAGTAGTTGTAGCTGAGACCAATGGAGCCAAGGATGCGAAGGTTGTGAAATCTGAGGATGTGCCAGCTAGCTCAGATGACAAGGACGAAGCCGAGGATTCAAGTTCGAAGGGCCTGGGTACGTATGCGATGCTTTCCGTTGGTGCAGTGAGTCGGCTTGTAACTGTGGACACGTGATCCGATCATTCTCAGCTTTTTTCTGTTGTAAATAATGTCAATGAACTTTCTTGAAGCAGCGTGTTCCCACTCATTCAAATTGAGGCTTAAGTTGGCTGCTTTGAGGAATTTTGATCCTAGCTTACCCGGAGAGGGCCGTAAAAGTCGTTTATTATGATGGATTCGCGTGACTATTTGGCCGAAGACGATGGCCGAAGACCCCAGCGATATTGGGCTTGGCGATCGCGGAAAATTTCGTTGATTACTTCTAGCCGTCCCCACACTTCCAGGTTCTGTACTGTGTGAAGAACTTCGAAGATCTCAGACGCAATGTGGACCCAAAGAAGCGTGGCGTATGTTTCACTGTGGCAGTCGGATCTGGTGTCCTTCAGCGTATATGTGAACGTTGCTGCATGAAGAGTTCAAAGTTCGTGACAGTGAAATTGCTAATGTACATATGTAGGCGTGGGAACACACAGCTCTCTGTGCACAGTCTGGGATCTTTCTTCAGAGATCGCAGATTGGAAGAGTGAAAATTTTAATGTTAGTCACTAACTCCAATGTCGACCACCAAGAACTCATTGTGAAGGGGCTGTGAGATTTACAATGAAGGTGCTTGTCCTTGCGTTGAGTTCGGACTTTTTTTGTATTAATCGTTGTACATTTTCTGGTCCATGCAGCACCAAACTCCGGAAATGGCGCAGATCACGAGAAGTATTCGTGGACACAAACTCTCTCAGAAGTTACAGTGCACATACCTATTCCACCAGGAACGAAATCCAGAGCAGTTTCTTGTGAAATCAAGAAAAAGCACTTGAAAGTGGGACTGAAAGGCCAACCTCCAATCTTGGAGGTGAGGGCATAAAAGCATCATCTTTGATGTGATTTTTCAACGTTTTGCAGATGAGCAATGATAACTATGTTGTCTGAAGTTTCAGTGTAGCTCTTCTTCGATATTTTACGATACTAGTCGATATTTTAAGAGATCCTAATGATTGAACTATATCGCAGGGTGATCTGTACAATCCTATTACGGTCGATGACAGCTTGTGGAGTATAGGTACTTGAGGACTTTTCTGAACCGATATTTTACGCTCGCTTCATCTCGTGCTCCATTTTGATTGCTTTGTGAGACATGGTTTGATTTTGTTATAGTGTCTGTGCTCCTTGCAAAAGTTATGGTCAAATCACTAACTTCTAGTCCTTTATTAAAGTCTCTAACGTCCCGTTTTTTTTCTCCCTTTGTAGAGGATGGCAAGACTCTAGCCGTGCTCCTAACCAAGTCTAATCAAATGGAGTGGTGGAAGAACGTAGTCAAAGGGGAGCCTGAGATCGACACTCAAAAGGTGGAGCCAGAGAACAGTAAGCTTGGAGATTTGGACCCAGAGACTAGGCAGACTGTCGAGAAAATGATGGTAAGTTGTCCTAGATTTTGTAGCAAAACCTTACGTGTCACAACCTTCACATGTTTTGTCGGTACCCTGTTTACAAACAGGGCCATGAGATGTATTGGGCAGTTAGCCTTTTTAACCTATTCTCACACAGAGTTGATCAGTGCGGAAAATCTGGTGGTGTTTTTGAACTCGAAGTCCTGCAGATTTCTTGTCTTCCTTTCCAGCATTCGCGTCTGTAGTAGTCGGAAGTTTTCTCGTCAACTCAGAACACGGATGCTACTTTCCTGCATAATGAAAACTAACAACTTGTGTCGATGCTGTGTGGATCAGTATGATCAACGACAAAAGGCTATGGGATTGCCAACTAGTGAGGAGAAGCAAAAGCAGGATATCCTGAAGAACTTCATGAAACAGGTCACCACTTTACCGTAAACTGCTCTCTGGATTTTGCTATGTCCATCAAGTATCCGTTACCATATTTTGTGCCGAAGGGTCAAATTGGACCATTATGAAGTTTACGCTAACGTGACTTGACCGTTTTCTGCAGCATCCTGAAATGGACTTTTCTAAAGCGAAAATGTGCTGAAAGGAAGCAATTCTTTGATTGCCATCAATATGAAGTGTCTTGAACAGCGCAGCGAGCATCGAAGAGGTCACGGTATCAGTCTCTTGTTCCTCAGCTCAGGATGAGTTCTCTGCTTCCTAGAAGGAAATGTACAGCTCTGTCCCGTAGACATCTTCGCAGAGATTACTTTTAAAGCACCACAGCTAGTCCTCGGAGTCCATCCTCCCTGGCTACATGATAGGCTCCTACAGGAAGTGAAGGAGGAATGGGTCAGGGTGTCCGTGTCATATAATGACAATTTTCTAATTAGCAGGAGATGTTGATTTTACGGCGGCTGAAGCTCATGTATTAAGTCGGGAGAGTAAGGGACTGTAATGATCTGTAAATCCAATTTCTAGTAAATACTCCTTCCCAGTGATATCACCGTCGTGGCTCGATATGAAGTTCTTCATCTTCCTAGTTTACCCTATTTCCGTGATGAAAATCGATGCATCGGGAGATTCTCAAGGGAACCCTGAGTTTCATTTGCAAATTTGATCACTAACAGCAATTTTCGTTTGCACCTCATCGTGAACCTTCCCACGATTCAGGTAGTTAAACTACATTTCAAGGTTTACCTATTAGCCCCATCTAATTGCAATGCACCTGCGGCTACTTCTTGTGGGGAGCTTTAGTATTTGTAAATGTCCAACATTATGGGTATCGTCCCTGTGGACATTATCGTCAGTATGTATTATATTTGAACTACACAATCAGTTCAGTTGACACATTCGTATCTTTTGTTGATAATTATACCTTCGTAGGCATACATTCTGTTACTTGTTTAATAATTCTAAATGTTGCTAATAATCTTTTAGAATAATTAATGATACTTACACGTTCCATGACTTGTAATAAGGGGAAGATGCAGAGTCTTGCTCAAGACGTCTCAACCTCTGTACGTTAGTTTAACTACAAAATTTATGAGGAAATTGAACAACAAAAGTTTGCACACACTACAATGAAATTGTGATGCTTATCATCTCTTGTATTCGGTCTCTTAATGTGTGTTTTTCAAGTCTTTTCGCACATGCGACCAATAGTAAGAGCAACATGGGCGATACAAGGAAGAACAGAGTATATAAGAACTACCACTATATTTCGAATTGCAAATATCCAGATTCAACCTCAGCTAATGGGTACCCAACATACCTAGAATCACATCCTCGCTACAGCCAGATAACTACACGGTGGCTTTCTACATTACGCAGGTAGATCACTCCAGTTCGTTTCCGGAGAATCTTATTTTTTTCTATACCCTAAGCCCTAAACTGTAGAGTACACTGCAAGCCCGGGCCACCACAAGAGCCTGATGATAAAATTATTACAAACATGTGATTTGCTCCTAATTGCCTCAATGCTGTCAAGCATTCCACCGTCGAACGACAAACTACATCTGATGCAATTAGGCGACGAGAATTAACTTCGAGTTCTGTTCAAGCTAGTGAGTATATTGATCTGGGTACCGTGCGCATTCAAGCTCACTGATAAGCAGTAACTCTACAAAGGTGATACTCCCTTAAGAGCACTTTCCTCTTCTTTAATTGCAGTCTGCACTGCTGCCAAGACAGCAGACCTCAAGCTCGGATTCGTTGCTATGATGCCTTTCTCCAGATCAAGAAACCTGCCCTTGGAGAAGTCCAGAGGTTTTCCCGCAGCATCAAAAACTTCTCCTCCGGCCTCTGTTTGTGTTACATCAGGGCAAAAATAGGGCTTCATGTTTCTGAAAACGTCTGCTACTATCAATCTCTCAGAGGGTGCGGTGCTATAGAAAGAAAGCAGCGCACTTTTCAGGTAGTCCTACTGAGAACCAGAGTAAACAGAAATGTAGAGTAGGTACGAGAGGAACATTACCAGTAATGACGATCAAACCAGCTGCGTGGTCCCATATTTTCTCTCGATACCCAGCATGTGGGAATCGAAGGTAGATAACAGCATCTCCTCTAGCCATGGCCCCGTACTTGGCCTGACTGTCGATCCTGATGGGAGGGGCAGATACTCCTAAAATCTAAAAGTTCTATAACAAAGCAGATGTCAACAAATATATCGATCTTACTCGTCAATATACGTTAGAGCGGCACACTTGCGACTAAAAAGGCTTTGACTGCGGAGGCTTTCAAAGATTCAAGTACTCACACGAGCAATGTTGGCTGTAAGACCTTGCTTCGAGTGCGCAGCTTCAAATGACTCACAAAATGCGGCCAACTTGGAATCATCCACACTGCTTACATAAACCTGGACAGATGGATAAAGTACATGGTAAGTGCAAGCGAGGAAGCATTAATTAAAGCAATGCATACCAGAGTATAACTTGAACTCTGAGAAGGAATATTTTGAGAACACTGTTGCCATCTCGCGATCGTGGAAGTGATATTTATCGATCTATGTCCAGACTTCGTATGAAACAAGAAGTCTACGTCTGATTGTGGTAACACCTACAAGCAGATTTGCAAGCAAATGTCTCTGGTGGTTAACTGCGATGCTTTCTTCCATATAAGTTTTGGAACGTTTCTGCAGGTCCTCAGGGGCGCTTTTGGTGATATTTTTTTTCTTGTCAAGTTCATTGCTTTCTCTTATGTCCACAATTGAGCGTGAGAATATAGCTGGCCCACTCGAATAAATATAGGCTTGTCTCCCACAACCCTTGAAGCTTTCTAACAGTGGGAAGAAAATCCGACGCATGTCAAGTCTGTTACGTTAACATACCCTCTGTGCTTCGCGAGACCCATCCATTGACTGCATGACTGTTCCAGCCCCTCTTGAAGCGGCAAAAACGCAGCCCACGGCCTTGTCATCAGATGCTGCTCCATTGGCAGCGATGGACGCCAAGGGCAGATTTGGACAACCGAGAACACCAGCTACAACTTCACCATTGTCAAGAAGCCCGAGAGCCACTGCATACTGGTCTCCCCTGACGAAACTGTAACCACACGAACGATACAAATCACTTGACCCCGACGTGCCTAGTTTTTGTAACAGAAATACTGAATAAAATATTACTCTACCTACTAGGACAATGATCATGCATGCTATGGAGGTAATTAAGCAGATAATTTAACGAGCGATGACCTTCCTCTTACTCACCCCCGTGTTCCATCTATGGGATCAAGGACCCAATATCGTCCCGATGGGCCACCGGGAGAATCCCCCCTAGAGATGGCTGTTAGAACATCGTCTTCCGACAAAACGGTAGATCCAAAGCTGCCATCAGCTGCGATAGTCTCATTCACCAACTGCGTGATTCGCTTTAGCATCTCTGATCCGTCTTCTGCACGCAAATCTTCCGAATCCTGTCATCCCAAGTTTGCAACACTCCTGCAATTTACAATCATGGCATCACAAAGTAACATGTCTTATGGAGGTGAAACTGCCAGCACTGGACTTTGATTCGTAGATCTGGGTTACATCTTAGTAGCAATATATCCGGGTTTGTTCACATAATATACTACATGCAGTCCAGTATCGAGACCTCTCATTTCTAGACACCGAGGAAACACTTTCTACGGAGAATGCCTTTCTTAAGAAACACTGAACCAGTATGGAAGACATTGCGTGAGATGCTCAGGTCAGCCCACTTACCTCCTCTGCTATTAGATGAAAAGTTCCTGGTGGCAATTCACGTTCCAGCACCCAGCTGACTAATGCCTGTGATCCTAAGCCATAAAAGTGCATTATCTGTTATCAGTGAGGAGTTATATCCGTCCCTAGAAATAATCACAAAACACGGGAATCATGACAGAGCCTGGCATTCCATCCTGAGAACCTTTTCCTCCACATATGCTAAACATGTAAGCAAATGGTTGTGAATTTGTTTTCCGTACCATAATCAGCCACAGTCACAGGTGATTGATCTGCTTTGGCTTGTGTCTCATTTGCAACCAGTTTTCTTTGAACAGCCTAGTTCAAAGCCAAGTGTCCAACGATTAACACAAGCAGATGATGACAAAATGCAGGCAGGACTTCACTCATCCCTAATTAAGGTCACATTCGATGTGCATGCATGGACCAGCCGTACAATACAAGTTCGACTTAGGACCAAAAGAAAAATAAGTAACTCTTCGTTTTCCCGGTTGACAAGTAATCGGCTTCTGCTCGTAAAGTCGACACCTCTCAAAGTTTAATCGCATTGCAATTTCTAAAAAATCCGAATTCATACTGGGGATTAAGAGGGATTGCAAAACTATCCGACCCAATGCATTGTTCAGAATAAACCACAACTTCTGAGACAGAAACCAGGGAGTCACAAATTCGGAAGGGGAAAGCACAGAGAGACAACAGGACATGAAATCAACATCAGAAAATATACAAATAGAGAAGAATCGACGGTGAAAGCCCACCTGACAGAGTCGAGAGGCGAGCGAGACGGCTTTGATCGCCAGACGAACATCATCCTCATACGCCATGCTTCGTATAGCACCAACACCACGACGACCAAGGCGAACGATTGAAGGAGCCCGACAATTGCCGAGAGCTTTCCAAGAAGACGAGGATCTCGAGCACGGAAACGAAGAGCGGAGAAAGGCGCGTCTGGCTCCTAGGGCCTGCATCGATGGGCGATGTCGACGCGCTTCTCGTACGTCGATGAGATGCTGGCTGCTGCTGCTGCTGCTGCAGCAAGTCGGTTCGCAAGCAAAATAGTGACAGTGTGAGTAATCTGTCGTCTATGCCTGTGGCCTCGTGGGCCGCGGTAACTCCGGAGTCCGATCCGATAGTCGGCATACTGCGCAAACTCTACTGTGGCGCAGTGCAGTGCGAACCAGGTAGCCATCCATCCAGTTGTCCTCCGTAAACTTCGGGCCTTTGGCTGCTGTGCTCGCACACGTGGCAGCAGATCTCAACCGCGTTGGAAGGTCGTACATTGTTGGGATAAGAGCATGGCAGAGATAGAGGCAGTCATTCGCCCTTCTCCATTTACTACAATTTTTATTTTATTTATTTTTATTTTTAATTTCTTTTCCACGAGAGATGTGCTGCGCAACGCGCGGTGGCGCAGCGGAAGCAGTGATAGAGTCAAGTGAGTGAGACGTGATGATCGAGACAATTTTTTGTTGAAATACATACTTTCCATTGTCGAATACCTCCTGCTTTGTATATTTTGTTTTGTTTCTTAAGTTTTATGCCTGACGAGCTTTTCCATTCTTTTGGTAATGTACTTGGTCCCTGCATTAGAAACTTTTCTTTTTTATCTCCTTAAAATCGCTCTGGTTATCCCAATACAGTGAAGGAATGACTTTTCCATGAACAAACCACATGTGATAATAGGTCCAATATTTTCTAAGACTAAAGGCGTAGACTACTTCAATTGCAAAGCACTTTAGACACCTGATCTTTACTACGTTACACTCTTACATCCATACATCTGATCGTGAAATATTTTTTGCATCAATATAATTCTAAATTAAAATCCATCAAAATATCTGGCCGGAACTTCTTAGTTCTGGAAGGAATGATATTTAGAAAGTATCAATGAGTGTCATATTTAATGCAGGAGAACATGTAGTACAACGTTGGAATAAGTGGTATAATTGGCAAAAAAATATTTGCAAGTAATAATTTGAAAAAAATATTTATATCAATTTACACTTGATCAGTAAAAAGTTGTGATTTTGAAATTTTGGTAATAACATTACATTTATATTATTTGTAATAGATTGAGTGTTTTGTTTTAGAAAAAGTTTAATTTCTAAGTAAAATTACATTCATTTTGTCTTTGATTTTTAGATTAATATTTTTTGTCCACATTAATAGAAAAGTTTGAGCCCAAAATGATTTTTTTCATACTTGTTAGAAAATTTGTTGAGTTTTAGCAATCTATTTGAAACGCATTTGAAAAAAATATCAAAGCATTGAAGATTGGGATTTTTTTAGCTACATTTTTTTATTAGTATATTTGAAATAATAATAAATTTTTTAATATTATAAGATCTGGATGCATGATTTGACTTGGAAAAAAATAATTTGAAAGTATTTTTATTGTAAGAAAAAATTTACATTTTTATAAATACAATACAATATTCAACGAGATTCACACACCAATGTAAGTGGTTCATCTCCACATGAGACTACGTCCATGGCTAAGATAGATACTTCACTAAAGTGATAATGATACATGAGGATTCCATAGCCAAACTCTCAACTATCAACAACAAGTGTACATGTGAGAGTAAAATTTTCTTTCCTAAGATTAAAACCCGACCCTAGTTAGAGTTCAAACCTAACAAAGATTAAAAAAAATTAAGATTTTATTAAAAAATAATTTCATCATTGTGCATTAAATGACGTTATTACAAAAATTTGATGTTAATTTTTACTAATAGTAATACACAAAACAAGTTTCTATTGGAAAATATTAAAACAGGACATTAAATGAATGTGCTTTTACTTCATAGTTTCCTATTTTTTTAATTAACTTGATTTGACTGAAAATCTGTCAAAAACTATCTTTCATTCATATTAAATGTATACTTGATAGCAAAATTTAAAATAATTTGATTTTTTTTAAAAATCACATCTTAAGCTTTTTACAACTCAATTTTTGATTAATGTTATCAAGAATAACATATAGAATGCAGTCAATTTTGTATGACAATGCAATTAACAATTTCATGAATTTGATGGTGATCACTAGATTTGATATTGTTTCAAAACGGAATATAATAAACAAGTTTATTTTAAATCTAAAAATTGACATTAAAATGAAATGAGTTTTCATTCTACTTTATGCTCTTGATGATGATACATGTACAGTGTCAACTTTTTTTCTTAAATTAACTTGAAACTGAGGATGAGCAAGAAAATTATTAAAATTTGAATTCATCTTTGCATTTGAAAATGTATGAACTAATTAAAATTTTATCTTGAGAAATTACATTGTCAATCAACAATTAAAATTTAACATAAAATATTTAAGAATGCAACAAATAATCTAGTTGATTACATAGTCTTATGATAAAAAAATTAAAACTGAAATAATATATAGTCAATTTTCATTTTAATATTCAGAATAAATTATATATTGTAAAAAAGTTAATGATGGACAATCAAATGATATATATATCAACATCACAAAAATTTCTTAACAAATAAAATAAAAATTAATTTTTAATCAAATTTTTAAAAAAATTAGAATGTAACGAAAAATTTGATTCAGCTCATTCATTGATCAGAACTAATTTTTGCAATAATGTATTATACATTGTGATATTATGTGAATTTTGCATAGGCTTAATTCAGTAGAAAATTCAGTACATAAATTACTGAACTCAGTGATGATTTGACTACAATTTTATTATATTTTTAGTTTATAGTTAAAAATATGTCGAATTTTCATATCAAATATTTTTTGAAATATTTTTTTAAAAAGAAAAGTGATATTTTTTTAAGATTTGAATGAAAGATGTGATTACTAAAATTTTACTAAGTTTTTGTTAATTTTAGTTGACTAGACTAGCTTGTTACAATAAATGAAAGCTGGTTGTAACTCCTAATGAATCAATTAACAATTCAATAAAGCTATTGTTGTGTTTTTGAGAAAATTGATTCATTGAAATTAAGCACTATATATAAAATGGTAACTTGGATTTTTTGATGAAGATTTTCTCATACTACAATGTTTTTATGATACTTTGATATCATTCATTATCATTTTATATGTGATGTAATCAAAATCTTAGCTTCAATATATATATTCATATATAATTTATTCAAAATTCAACATTAAATTTTTTATATTTCCCGCATATTCCTTTTAGTTTTTCCAGGTATTTTTGGTAATATTTTTATTTTAAAATATAAAGAGATTTGGTATCTTTTAGAAAATTTCATGCATAAATTTTTTGTCAACATATGTTACTTTGGCATTTTTTTAGTTTTCGACTATCATATTATATTATGAAATAATAAAAATAGATACCAGAGAATTATAAGATAATCCAAAATATAATATTGGTGAAAAATTTTACATCATGAATATTGAGGTATATTGATTTGTTAGATGTTCATGAAATTTTTTTGGTTACACTTCCTTGCATAGAAATATCATAGACGAATCAAAGCAGCTGTGGTAAGATCAATTACTTATCAAACTCACGCACACTATCCAATGATTGCTTATGTCTATCCTGATTTCTTTATCTCATGAGAACATCATATCAAAGACTCTTTGCAATATGCCTGTTTGTGCTCAAGAAAATAATCAAAACGACCGAGTCAACTTGAAATTATGCATTTGGATCTGCTTATTGGACATATTTTTCAACGTGGAATTCATAGAAAGATCACCAAAGTGTTGAAGAGATAGATCTCCAAAACATATTAGTGGAAAACCTCTAGTCACGTGAAAGCTATCAATAAAACGAAGAGTGACAAGGGCGGTTCACACGAGAATTATATTGTAATGGGGCCGTACTGTAAAAGGGATATCATGCAGACATACAAATACAGTATTGCACTCCGAGCCTTGAGAAAACCGAAACTCTCGGGTGCGAGCCAATATAGCCAGAGCACCTGACATCGGCTACGAGCCCATCGTATCGAGGAGTATGTGCACGGTAGCCATGTCGGTAAGGTGACGAGGCTCGAGAGTAGGACCTGTCAACATCGGTCGAAATTTCACTTTTTGGGTACACCATCTGTAGGACCAACTGCCTTCAGATATATCATATCTGTATATGGTTACAAGGTATTATACCAACATACCAACATACCATAATATATATAAAGTATAATACGTGGCTTCTGGTATACTGTAAGCCAACTCGGGTTTCCACAGTGCTTCACCAAAAGGGCTCAGAAAGAGATGACGACTGTAGTTCTCGTTGACAGAATCTATCTTCTGTGCATCTTCAGGCTCTGGACCATGTGCTACCCTCAGAGAGTCCTAACGAGCTGTCCTTCGTTCTCTGTCTGTTTTAGTGCCCATTGGACCGTGGTCAAGATCGTGACAGTTCTCAAGGCAGTTGGTTTTTTTTTCCCCTCGATGGATTGTAATTTTGGGTAAGATGAGACTGATGTCCAGAGGCTTTCGCAGCCGTCAGAGGGATGAGCTCGTTGATTCAAAACACTGGAGAGATTTCAGAGAGAGGGAGGGACTTTTTCCTGCAACATCTGACAGAGCAACCGAAGTTTTCAAACTCGAAGTCGAACGTGATCGATATGAATTTGAAAAGGGGGTAAGCTCGTCGTCTGCCTGTCGAGTTTCAAACATAAAGCTGTGCAGCATGCACTCTGAATGTTGCTTCTGCCCTTAGCACGGTACCATATTCGACGTTGAAGACAAAATTCTCAGGCTGGAAGCATCCTTCACTTTACCCAGAGGAACTTTCGGCCAGTACAAATGTACCGCCAGAAAATTAAGGAGCTCATCCATCGGGGCTACTCTGGTATCTGAGTACATAGAATAGACTAGACGCACCCGGAGTTATGAAGTGGTCGTCTACAGATCGTAAACCAAGATGGAATTCACACCAAAGGACAAATATCCCAACGTAGGAACATATTTAGTTCGTAGTCGCGTATCATGAACATACTACAACAGAATGTAGAATGTTAGCTGACTATGGGAGAGCACCATTCCAATATTTTCTGCACCTACCAGGAAATAATCAAATAGTCAAATCGGTATTCCTTGTGGTCACTGAACCCATAGTGATAATTCGCTCAAATTGGTGAGCGTCGGTGACCACTGACTTCAGTTGACAGACCGTTTGAGACAAACAAGACTTCTGCTCTGACCAGTTGAAAGAGATCGAATATTGACGATGGGGTACGCATGGAACAAAACAGGTTGGAATATTGTATCCAGAAAACTAGTTGATATAATTAGATAGTTTATCTAGTGATCAGATTTATGGCAGGCAGGCAGGACTCATTATGAAGGAAAGAAATGGAAGTCGTTATCTTCACATTCCACAGTTAAGATATTATAAAGAACGCGGTTGCTAGCACATTCGTACGTGTTACCCATATGACATGTACAGGAGGAAAAAATATTTGTTATAAAAAGGAAGTATTATATAATGTAATTAAGGCGCATCTACGAACTAGCATAGACGAAAATACAAGACTCAAGGATGGGGGATTACCATCCTTGGAGGAGGCAATGGAAACACTTTGAATAGGAAGGACTAGGCAATATCCTCAAGAGAATGGCCACTCAAGTATTACAGCGTTGTATACTCTTCTGCAACACTTACGAATGTGCCAAATTAAAGTGCAAATAACTCCAAACTAGTGAGTTTATGTTAATTAGATATGTAGTCAAAGACTTTAGAAGGGAATCAAGAGATAGTCAAATTACAAACTGTTGATGAAGTATCTTCTCTACCAAGACTAGGTTACTAAACTCATAAAGAACAGTGGCTAGATTCCAACCAACAGAGTAACTCATCAGACCATACACAATCATCATAAAGTTGCTGGTAGATGCAAAAAGGAGGTTACCTTTATCAAGGGCAGGAATGTGACAAAACCTATATGGTCTCACGAATGATCAAGGTAGAGTTCTACGACACATCAGACTAAGATGATCATGGGCCAAATGCAGTATCACAGTTTTGACAAATGCCCACAAACCATGTTACTGAGTCTGCTTCCCCTCTTTCTCGATAAAGATCTTCGCTAGAGTGTGAGGTAGCTACGTGGTGCAAAAACTGATAATTGTTCAACTTTTCTACACTGAATATTATCTTAAAATTTTCTAGAGCGTGCCTCGTCATGGAAGATCATTTTTGCTCCGTGTTTTGGCCTTCACCATTCATCTGCTCTCGGGTTTCCTTACTGCGGATACAACTTCAGCCTCAATCCAGTGGTTAGCCATGAGTGGGTGCACTGTGTAGAGGTACGAGTACAAGCTACCTGGACTACATGATGCTCTGCTGGTAATTATACAAACCTACAGTAGTCAAGTCAGACGAGAGGACCGAGCATTACATTTTATATTGAATCAAATAAGCCTCAACATCCTTGCAGTTTCACTTTCGAGAATATCATCACACCATGAGAAAGCTCAATTAACGCTTACGAAATAAAATCTAAATTCAGAATCAAATTGAAACGTATGATGGAAACTCTGTTTTCTATCGTGAGCCACCGTTAAACAATCATGAAATACGGAGGGCTGCACTTTGTATGATCTTGGCTGCAGGAGAGGTGCTGAGTGGAGGAAAGCAGTCACATGGTTCCGTTCTTGAGCCCCTCGATGCTAGTAAACTAATGCAAATTTAAAACCTGATAAATCTGATCATTAGCTTGTAAGGTACGCCAATTTCTATGTGTCGTAATAAATCATACGAATAAGAGCAGAGGAGTTCAGTACCTACGATTTCTTAAAATAATTGGCCGATTAGCATATCACTAAACTCGGAAGAAGCGCACACTCGATAACTTCGGTGGAACTTTTGTCAGTAACTGAATCATGATCGGGGTGGCCCACATGTAATCTTCAACATCAATTTCAAGTTGGATGGAAAAGTGTTCAGCAAACGAAGTCAAGAGTCAGTCATGATCACAGAAACAAAAAACTGCAGCTTGGCTGACATGATTTGCGATTTGCAATCCGACATGTTGACAAAAGGTGACAGGGGACCATGTTTGCATGCTTGAACTTTTTTTTAGCATGGTGTAATTTGAAACTCAATTTACTGCGAGGGCCGCAAAGGTCTACCTTTCCATCCGAATTTCCACAAGCGTCACATTCTCATCTGATGAAGCTTCTCGATGGAAGGAGGCTTTGAAGTATGGTCCACGACCCTAAATCTGAACTCACGTAAGAAAAGCAATAGTAACATGTATCATATGTTTCCGCATCATTCAACGTCGTTGACGATTTGGTCCAACTGCAGGAATGTCACTTTAGTTTGAGAGGATTTGATTCCTCCATGCACCTTGTCTCGTATTGTGTAAGTAGACAATCCTTCATTCTCCTCTATCCTCTTGGAGAGCATGATTTTTTTGTCATCTTATTTGAACAGGATCGATACTACAAATCATCTAGCTTTGAAAATAAATCACATTTACAAATTAGTTGAAAAATTAATTACGGAATGAAACCAAGCTTCACATGTTTCAGCACATGTACATACTTGATTCAAATCATTACTTAATAAAACATAAGTTAACATTAGCATAAACATAACATTAACATAAAACATAAGTTAAGTTAACATTCTCTCGTATGCACATCAAGATTTATGTGGAATGGTTTGGAAAAGTTAGCTCTTTATTAATTATGAGACTCAGACTACCAACCATTATCTTTATACTGTTGACTCTGCGTTTCTCAACAGCTAATTCTTCATTAAATTTCGAGACACGTTATGTAACAATATAGCTAAATCCAACTGCTGCATGAATAAGAGAACTGTTATACTAGCCTAAGTTTTATCCATTGTACATTTTCGTGTTGCTTTCAACTCAAACATTGATAATGAACTAATTATATGAATTTCGCGACTCATGTGATGCGCTTAACTCACATGATACACTCTACATATATATCAAATAAAGAGTATCCAAATGTATTTATAAGTAAGACATCTAGTGCATAAGTTCTCAATGAGGTCATTTACTATTCTGCTGCTTATTTCTTGAACATAATGAGTATGCATCAAACTATAGAGTTAATTTAGGGTGTGAGGGATAAATAGCCCCTCTTTTAATTTAATATAATGAACATACTACTATTAATGATTAAATCTAGTTCAAACGAACGTAGTTCAGTTTGAGGAAAGATGTGCTGGCGACTCATCCTATTTTACCCATTATCGATTCTAGTAGTTTGATACTGAATCTTCGATACTGACCCATCGTCCCATTTCCAATCCATGCAGTCCAATAATTTTGCTACATTGCGTAGCGTATGGTTCATGTTGAACTTTGTAAAGATTTCAAAGTCCAAGCTTATGAAATAAGGCCAGGAATTTTATTTTATGGGTCTATCTTGGAACCCCCGTTAACTGCACATCCATTAAAGCTACACTGGGTTGTGTAATAGTACGGACCAAAATGAAAAACAGCTTTTATTGGTTGCACCGAAGGCCATCGAGACTTTACAAAAAAAATTCGGATACAGTATTCGTCAACCCAATGACAGGGCAACTGAAAAGGAAACACTTTCCGTTATATACTGAATACTGCATGGATCGCAACTTTCCACCTAGAATTTTGAGCTAGTATCAAACCAGGTGCCTGAATGTGATAATTGTTGGTCCTTGGCAAAATTTTGCGTTCCTCTAGCTTTTGAAAACCATTTTCAAATGCTACAATTTTGATATTTATGGTTTAAGCATATCCTACATGCAGCTGAAATGCATTTCCACTATCGAAGCTGTGATTCTCAAATTCATTGATGTTTGATAATTCTATGCACTAAGTCAGTTCTACGACTTATGGATAAAACGAAAATAAGGTAAACTTTCAAGAACTGAGGTTTATCAAGATATTTTTTTACCATAAATTAATAGCAGTTTTACATAAATGAACTCATGTTCCTTCAGGGATTTTCTCCTCTGTTAGTTCAGTTGTCACGTGTTTTGTTTTTTCCATGTTGATTGCTGTTTCACTCACAAAGTCAAGTTCCTCCCTTTTAATTTCCATGACCCACGCGAAGAAGGTGTGGATAAATGGGTATGTTCCACACTTTTAGTCTTTAAGAAGTCAGATCTGCAAGATCACCACAAAGTGTGAGTCACTAGTGTCCATTTCACTAAAATAGAAGGGCATGGTGATGGGGATGCGAGACAAAACAAACTCACGGCTGCACTCAATTGAAACAAATACAAAGATTTGTAGCATGCATGAGGTACTTTTCAATCGACATCATTCAAAGGGTCGTGAAAGGTGGCTCTGCTAGGAAGCAAATCTATGCACACTAACATCCACAAATTAATAGTGATATATATAATGATAGTGCATTGAGGGAAAAAGCAGAAACATTGATTTAGCAGTTTTGTCTTTTGGCAAATGGCCTCAACTGCGGTGGATCCTCACGCGTTGTCCGAGCCAGGCTCCCTCAATGAATCATGAAACATGAATAATAGCACGGACTAGAATCTATGGTTATAGAGCAAAGGTGCATGCCATTGGAACCTGGGCTCACTTTTAATCCACTTTCATTTGTAGATTGCCCTTCAAGTTTGGGGACTCACATCGAGGCACCGCCAAGTATATGTTATTAATCTCATTCCTCTGGGTACCAATGTTTCCTCGAGCATTCCACACTGACACATCATAATGCCTGAACTGAAGATCAGTGACATGTCGTGCATGTGCTTAAACCACGGGCAGCCTGAAACGAGTTTCCATCTTCCTTTATTTAGCTGACTGATTACTGTCACATGGAAGCAAATGCGAATGTCTGTCGGCTGATTTCACTGATCACGTCCACAAGATCGTACAGACCTGAAACTCGGGAGTCTCTGAAGCTACTACTAAGTCAAATACCGAGGGATTGATGTTTCGTATCCTCTTGCAGCTTGAAGCGCGTTGGTTACGGTCCACGCGATGGAGAGCTCCCAGTGTGAGGAACAGTAGAACCATGCTTCCCATGCATATTCACCTCTCAGGTCAATTTCTTTCGAACTCCAGTAAGTTGAAAAAGACATGCTCGTCTTTTCATAGTGGGGTCTTCTACCAGTACGCACAACCGAGTAACTCGGGAAAGTGGAGCATTCACGTAGAGCTTTTGCAAAAGCTACTTTGATTCTCCAAACACTAGGTCCTTTCCGTAACCGTCACCCCGAGTTATGAGAGCTTCTGGGCAGTTGACTGGATTTCTACCATTCACAGGCCTGTGAGCAAGAAACCTTGAGCTGGGAGCTTTTCGATAGCACAATCCTTGCTTCGTGAAGCCTCATAACGAGGATGCTAAGGGCAAGTTCGGTCTACTGTCGTGAGCAGGCAGTGCTATGAGGGAGGTCTACCCTCTGTATTGAATGCGTTTGTCTCATCAGATAGTGACAAGGTTGTGGGCTAGGTGCAAAACCGGTAGCCTGATCATAATGGCCAGCTGCGAGCGAGGTACACGCTAGGCAGTAATGAAGGAATTCAGAATGACAGCAACCAGCTGGTCATAGAGTGAATGTTTTGGCTGTAACTCTTCACTACTACCAACCGATCGTGTCAAGATGACATCGAACTACTGTACTGATGATTGAATCCGAAGAAAATCACATTCTAGTAGAAAATTAATAACAATAAGCGACAGCATGTGAAGAGCTTGTCGAACAGTGCGCACAACGACGACAAGGAGTGTTACGTCAACAAACATGCAACCGGCAAAGACCATAACGAATTGGTGCGGCGTCGACTCCTGTGCAACATGATTTTAAATTCCGGCAACCTCGTCGAGCAGTCAACTCGAATATGTGGACTGCCAGCAGCCGTCGACAATCTGAAGTAACCAGAAATCCAGAGATTAAGAAGTCTGTCCAACATTCTGCCCCTCCTCGAAGACATGGGAACCTGGACGATCCCCATTATCTACAAGCATGATTTTGGATCCGCTTCCCTGTCAGATCAGATTCCAGATGCAGTACAAACCTTATTGTTGAAAATCAGACCAGAAAACCTGTGGACATTTTATCACTCCGAATCTGAGTGACCACGATCAAATCTGTTCAAAGTCCAAATCTGTGAAAAAAGCACTGCATGAATCATTTTCTCATCCACAAGTGCATCGACGAGGCGTCGACATGCACGCTCGCTACATGTTGAATAGTACAGGCAATTGAGGTTGCTGCCTTGGGCCTTTATTTACAGATGACATCAAAGGATGGAAGAAGACACCGTTGCATCTCTACGTAGCGAGCTAAAAGTCCTCTTATGATACAAACCCAGCAATATTCGATAGGACATCAGGATGTACAGTTGCTGCGAAATGGGGCGCTGGTTTCGAAGGACACCAGCATTGCTGACTCTGTAAATCATGTAGCGCAAGACAATCATAGGATCCATGGTGGACTGACCGACCTACAGTGCTGAATGGATCGAGGAAGAACAAATAGTAAGCTGGTAAGCCAGAAAGTGAACGACGAGAGAAGCTCTTACGAATGTTATCTCTCTCTCATCTCTCGTTGTCCCACGGGTGCTCTGACTCTGTTCACGAAACCTTCCGAGGGCTTGAGTGATTTCCTACGACCTCTCACGGGGGCGGCATTGACGTGCATGAGGAGTTGATTCCCAGCAAACAAGTCGCTGACTTTGAAATTCGTCGTGCGTGCCTGCTCCTTCAAGTTGGAATAATGCTCCTTCATCCTGTGCACTAAATTGCAAGGAGCTCTCAGAAGGCAGTGCAGCCTCACTACACGATTTCGACACACTCTGCCGGCGATGTTGCCACCCAGCTTCAATGTCTTCTGGGCCTTTTGTCCACTGGGCTCGGAATGCCCCGGGCTGGTGCCCACTCGCTCGTACTGACGGCGAGATGACGATGCCCCCGACAGAATGGAGCTCTCGGCGGCGCTCTTGTACACCATTTGTATCTCCGGGCTCTTCGCCACCTTCGGACCCGCCGAGGACGAGAAGAATTTTTTCCTAACCATAGCTCCTGCGCAGTTCGTGAGACGGGCCAAAAGCTCAGAGAGTCGGAATACTCCTCGACACAATAAAGTGTTCAGACCTGTGCCTTGGCCTTCGCCTCACCAGAGGAGTCCTCGAAACGCTTCGATGCACTTCGTGCTGGAGATGATGAGCTGCTACCGAACGAGCGAGAGCTACACTACTTGATAAAATTTCCAGAGCTCATTCCTGCGCCTGTCCACCGGGAAGTCCCCTGCCCACTTCGAACCTCGACATTCCTAGCACTTCACCTCGAACGCCACAGGTATGAGCCACGACACTCCTTGAGCTGGGTCCGACACACGGAAGACGCGAGAAAACCACACGAGCTTGCGGCTGGCTTCGGCATTCACAGCACGTCTGAGCGGGGAAACACTGAGAAACGCAGGCAGTTGCACAAAAGGCTTGCTTTGCATATCTAAGCTACTCGGACGACAGATAGATGGCTGCGAGCAGAGCGGAGCTCGAACTCGCAGAAGCACACAAACACACAAGAGAGAGAACGAGATGCGCACACGTGCAGCAGGGGAGACGGGACTGGGAGGGGAGATTTGGTGAGCTGCAGGGAAGGTCGTCGTCAGGCAGGAGACAAGAAAAGAGTTGAAATTTCAGAGGAAAGCCAGAAACACTCGAGAGAGGGGGGCTGCAGAGTCTAGACCAATGTGGAGGAGTGGTAGCTGACCGGGTGCAGATCTACGCAGTCATGAGAGTCGTCCTCTTCTGCCACCACAATATTACACTCCAACAACACCTCCCCAGGTCTTACTACGTTGCACAAAACAGGGAATCGATCCGCACCCTTTCAAACAACACTAGTCCTAAGGCTGACGACCGTCGTCGGGGCTGGAAACTGAAGCTCTGATTGCAGCTCACACTGGCTCCGAGATTCCTCAGGGGTATTAAGTATGGTCAAGGCCCGGGGCCTGGGCCTGGGCTTGGGGGTGGGCTTGGGCTTGGGCTTGGGGGTGGGCTTGGCACTTTACCGGGCACCGGACACTCCGCCGGTCGTCAGTAAGTTAGCAGACGCGGAGACCGAATCGCGAATTCGGTACGGCTCCGGATTTGGTACGTCCATAAACGCAGGCGGCCGAGGGACTGACCGGCGAAGATCGCCGGTGAGTTACCGGGCGAGGGATGAGGCGGGTCGGAAGGGGCTTCCACATTGGGGACCGCAAAGGGGGCGATATCGGGGGGTAAAACTGCGACGGATATAGGGCGACGGGGGGTCAAAGGCGTCGTCGTCGGGGCTTAGAAAAGCTGGAAAAAGCTGGACTCGTCGCCTCTCAAGCCCCGGATGGCAAGCCCGCGAGTACTGAGCACGCTGGCTCACATTGCGAGCATTGAAGGCCCCCGCGGAGCTCACCGCCTTGCACTTCCCCAGCTCTGACATCTGCACCGGCTCATTTACTGTCCACGTTGACCCCATCTTTCAACTGTCAGGTCGTCCTTTAAGCACTACGACTTTAGCCCAAGGGTGCTTAACTCGTTCTCCACCCCCAGCCCCCTCGACGTAAGATCATGAACCTAGACGACACTCGATACATCTCCTCTCTTCATGTCACTCCGATCTTCCCCATCAAAGCCCCCGCAAATATGACTCCCACCTTCCCTTCCTCCTTCAATTCCCGGCATGCCATCGTGGATCCCGATCGGGGCTGCTCCGGGGCTCCGCATTTCCGAATCCCTTTCCGTGCGCCACACTCGTCGTCCCTCCATCCATAACCCCCCAGCCGCAATCCAACCCCGCCTGCCCGCCTGCCACGGCCCGCAGTTCAGAGCCCCAGCCCCACCCCCCACCCCCGGCGTCCTCAGAACCCCAGCCCCTGGGTAAAGGCAGCCCCCGGAGTGAATTCCCATTCACCCTCTCATCCCCATTCCCGGACCTTTTCACCGCGCGCCAGGCTCCATGCGGATGTTCCTGTACCGCCATGCGGATGTTCCTGTACCGCGAGAGGTACCCCCTGTTGTCCTTGTTCGATGTTCCCGCGAGCCCGGCTTCACCGTGGTTAAATCTGACAGTGAGCGCTAGTCGTTCCTGCTGCTTCAGTCCGGCTAAAATAGCGGAATCGTTCAAATTCGATGGTGGGCTCTCCTTCGCTTATTTACCGCCGACACTTATCTCCAGAGCTAAGAGGCTTCCTCTTGTTCTTAGCGAGGGATCTTGCGTATGATCACAAGCATGGAATTAAAAGATTAAAAGGACCTACTGAGGCTACAACTGTATAAATTTATAAATGATCCAGAAGATAGACAAGAATCCACGAGATCACGGGCCATGACAGTTTGGCTTTACTTGATTCAGGTCATTGCAAAATGATCTCGTATTAGAAGCTGCGTTTAAGTTTAATGGCATGCTCAGAGTGGACAAAGGAGCTTGATTTTGCTATTGTGATGTGAAGCTGACTCTAATCATAAGTGGTGATGCTGGACTGATTGTCATCTCGAGAACTTATCCTTGCGAAGTTAATGATAAGTGGGATGTATCAATCTTTCTGCAAGATACCAACAGAGAATCGGGCTTAATTTGAGTAGTGCAGACAAGTGGGCCTCAGGCCTTCTCTGGATAGTTAGTTGCCTGCTTACTCCATCCACAGGATGCTCGGCTCTGTCGTTGGCAAGAGGATTTTATTCATGCCTCGTACTTTTCTTGTGATTTTAGAACATTGCGCATAAAGGCATCACATCTTCAAGTTACTGTGAAGTGAATATTAAGTACAAGTTTGGAGTCATGGAAGTTGGTAAATGCACCGAGAGTAATATCTGAATAATAAATAACAAAATTACAAATATGAGAAACCTGAAACTCTCAGATAAATTTGATAAATACGTGCGCTATATTTTCATGGTATTAGCTTCTTTATTTCATACAATCAGATATTGAAAGTTTATAATAGATAGTGTGTAAAACTTCTTTGTAAAAAAATGTTGTCTCTGTATATAGTAATTTATTTACATAAAAATATAATTTTATTCTAAGATCCAAATTGTCAACTTTTAGCTGAACTATAGCAGAATTTTTTTCCCATTGATAAATATTCAATTTCTAAGTCAATGGATTTTATGTAACACTAATCTTATTTTGCGTCTTAAAAGTTATTTCCTGCTTCTTTGTCTTCTTCTACTACCTTTGCTAGAGCATCAATAGACAACATATTACTATCAATATTGAGTTACAATATTATGAGCAATTGTGATGAAAAAATTGACATTGGGACATTATTGTTGACAATTGTATGTGCAAATAAAACTTATTGGTGATCGTCAGGATAAATTTCATAGCAGTTTGGACTACTTTAGACATCTGTTCACCTTTTTTGGCTTATAAACTGCAGATGAGATCACTTTTTAGATGTTTTTATTCAATGTAAATACATGAATTATTAAAACCCGTATCATTTTTAGCATGCAACTCTAACTAATTATAATTGAGTATGAGAGTAAAGAAATTAGGTTTGCTTTGGTTTTTTCTCTGTACAAAGATTGCATTTTAGATTTAAAGTATAACTTGATGCTTGATGCTTGATGAATCAATAATTTATTCACACAAATTTATTTTAAATTTTTTATAAATCCTATTATAGGTTGCATCATCAATCCATGAAAGAGTCTCATGCATAATTCCTAGTTCATGCATTAGGTTGCAACAACTGGCACATACACTTTATAATCTATGACTACATCATTATATTTAACTCTTGTATTATTTTATATGGAAAAGTATCAAAATGGTTTTTTCATAAAACTCACTAGAGCTTGTATCATTTTCAACGGAGTGTTTTCCAAGAGGAGTTGTTATGCTTTGAGCTCTATTAGATCAATAAAAATTCATAGTAAGATTATTGCTGCAAATGTGATGATTTTTATATCATAATGATCAAGTAATGATTTTCATAATCTTTTTAACATGCAAAGAGTTGAGAAAAAATCACCAAAATTTTCAACTATGATGGAAAGTGGGAAGTTGTTTGGTTGGAAGCCTAGCCTTTAGATTAAATGGAGTTATAGGTTGCTACTTACTGTACATTATTCTTTTGAGAATGCTGATCCGCCTATTATAGTTTTTGAAAAAAAATCTCTTTAATGTATTTTATAGTCTATTTCAAGCTATATTTTTTATATCTTTCTTAACATAGAGCACTGGACTGTGCTATAATATGAAAGCACTGTGCTATAATTAGAAATAATGTTCCAGTTTATTGTAAACTGCTTGATATAAAGAATTCCAAACTTTAGCAGAAGTCTAACATATTAGACTAACGAATAACTTTTGGTTAAAAATCTCAAAAGAACAATAGCATTTCGTATATTTAAAAATTTTCATCTTGAGAAGGGAAAGGAAAGAAAATGGTGACGCTTTCCTCTTAAATATTTTCCATTATTTTCCACCCATGCGAGATTGATGGTGATGTTTTCAATCTTTTTCCTATATCAGTGGTGTCACTCGTGGTTTCACTCTTTGAGGCTACCTTTGTAAAAACACTTGGAGATCACAATAAATCTGCGGAGGTGAATAATTTTGAGCCCACGGTGACATCTGCTAGAGTAGAAGATTGAGGAGAATGCATTGAAACATCACTCATATTCATCATAAGGTGGGGCACAAATGGACCATCATAATGAAAGAGAGTATCGTCTGGGGAATCTGTTCCGAGCAGAAAAACTGAGAAAGAAGAAAATCCATTTTCACCCGTATTGATCAACTAACGGGCGTTATGACACACATACCTGCAACCGCTGTCGAGTTGACTTGTCACACATAGTCCAAAGGCCGATTGTCAACGAAACAGCTCAGAGAACCCAGTTCAGCTAACTACGTTTGAGCCCCGTTGACTTCATTCTGTTTGTGAGGCTGTGATGGTCAACGATGGTGGACTGAAGGACTGAAGGTAGCTGGTACTTCAATGGAGTGTGTGACCTCCCTTTGACGATATTAAAATTACGAGATTAAGAATTACGTTACAACTATTTGCAGCAGATGCTGAGGTTGCTAATTTAGTGAGCTGATCTGGCGGTCTCGAGTAAAATCAGCTGCTCTGGCGGATCGCTAACCAAAGCTCGTCAGAGGCATCCATCCGATCCTTGGAGCTGATGATTGTCACTCACCAGTTGCTGCTTATGGTGACGAGGAAAAACCTGCGCTCCACACTGCTGCACATGGCAGCTCTAACTTTGGTGTGAACGGAGTCAGCTCATCGATTGCTCTCGCAGTGTCGCCATATTTAGAGGAGCGCCAATTGGGAATAATATCGAGCTGCAGTGAGAGAGAGAGAGAGAGAGAGATCTTGCTTCTGCAAGATTGGAGACGCCACATTTAGATGGCTGACTCTGCCGACTTGAATATCCATAACTTGTGCAGTTTTAAATGACTGGAAAATGATAGACAGAAGTCAACCTCGTCGGGGAAAAGAAGAGAAAAGCTATAAGTCTCGCTTGGCGGCCTCGAGTTTATGCATTGTCTTTCTGTGATGGTATGACTGACCTCAGATGGCTGAACTGCAGTCATAATCACACAACTGAGTGCCATAACTCGCAGGTGCAGAGGATCTCGTAAGGGTTGGTTCATGAACCACGTACTGTACTCTGTACAAAAGCTTGTGTATTCTCTAAGGCTGTGTATTATACACAACATGAAAGAATACAATGTATATACATTGAACTACAATACTGAGTTTGTATACAGACCTTCATGTTAAGTTTAACTCGGGTTAACTGTAGTTCGTTGCCAGTGTTAGCTGTCACTATACATTATAGTTGGCGTTTATTATGCTTCCTGACTTGGGGTGAATCATCTTGGTAATTCTGAATTTTACCGTTGTCAATTCTCGGTTCCATCTGTAGAACCTCAGGTAACAAAAGTACACAGCCCAAGAAATACATAAGTTCCGCTGAGAGGATTCATTTCATTTTATCAGAACTGAACAATATTTCACCGGAAATTCCATGGGAAAGGATTAATTCTAAGAGTTTATAATATTTTATAATAAGAAGTAAGCGATATAAATAGATGAATAAGTTCAGATTGTGCTGGAATCTTGGTTGAGCATTTTGATTCAACATGAGAAGAATTGAAGGAGGATATGACAAGAACTAAATTTCAACACATTGCTAGTTTGTTTTTTGCAATTAATTAGACTCGAGAATGATGTCTTTGATATTAAGTCCCTTACCACACTACCGGCAGCCGACAACGAGCTCCTGGCTAGCGAAAGAAAGAATCTCCGTAGGCACCCCTCGTTCACCTGGACATTATACACTAACGGTTACCACAGCGGCAAGAATGAAAAGAGAGGTCTAAAGTACAACTCTCTAGAAGAAGATAAAATTATCACCTGAATTTTCCATTTCTTCTCTCTCACTCCAAATCCCTAAACTTCAGTGCTCATTTTCTTCACTTCCCTAAGAGACTCTTGCATCCTAAATCATCATTTATCTTCACTTTCTTTCCATAGATTGCCACAATGGAAAATGACGTACATAGTTTCATTTTTCTTCTTTTATTGCAGTTCACATTGTTTTGCACAATGGAATCTCTTGATAGAGATCAAAGTATCACCTTGATGTGGAAATGGCAACAAACCTATTGCATATCGATTATGATGCAAAGATTCATGCTATGGAGAGTCACAAGATGTAACACTAGGGTTTAGAGAGAAGTTCACTCGAAGATAGAAACGTAAACTCTGAAGATGAGAGATACCAACAATGGTTCTCCTCTCCCTTATATAGCTCTCACCAACAAGTACAAGGTGATAAGATATAATCCCCACCATCCATACCACTCCTAGTAGATAATTGACGTGGCGGATAACCCTAACAAGCACACGGATCGCTGATGTGGCGCACCCAACTAACACACTAACTAACACACTCAATCCTTACCTACAAGCACACGGATTGCTGACGTGGCATTATCAACTAACACATCTTTGTACCTACCAAGTGCGCGGATCGCTGACGTGGCAGCTATGACTAGTGCACACTAAAGTATCTACATCAATATTCGGAGTAACCTCTACTTTAGTTCTAACTAACTAAAGATGGTTACAAACCTCCCTCCTTTTAAGATGCAACGTCCTCGTTGCACATACGTTCAAACTCCTGAACTATCAAAGGTGCATTTGCTAAATTTTTAGCTGGTTCCCAAGTTGATTCATACGATGGATAGCCTTTCCATTGAATCAAATACTCTACTTTGAGATATTTATGACCTCGAATACGTTTCTTGAGTATCTTTTCTACCTCAAACTCCTCATGATCTGCTATCAAGGTTGGAAGAGGAGGTGGTGCTGGTTGATTGGTGAATTGTTTTGGTCGTGGTACATGTTTTCGCAATCGTGACACATGAAATACTGGATGTATTTTCATATGTGACGGAAGTTCCAACTTGTATGACACTTCACCAACACGCTTCAAAACCAAAAATGGACCAATGAACCTAGGTTTTAACTTTGGTGTTCCTACAAGAGACAAATTCGTTGTAGATAACCAAACATGATCTCCAACCTCAAAAATCACTTCTCTACGATGAGCATCGGCATGCTGCTTTTGCCGATTTTGAGCTATCACCAACTTCTCCTTCGCCTGATGTAGTCCTCGGTGAATATGCTCCACGAATTCGTTGACTGCTGCAACTTTGGTCGAAAACTCCTCTCCTTTCGGAAGTCTCATCAAACTTGAAGGAGTTATCGGATGAGCTCCATACATAAGAAAAAATGGAGACGCTTTTGTGGATGCATTAACAGAATTGTTATATGCAAATTCCACAAGTGGCAAAAGGTTGTCCCACTCTTCTTGCTCTTCTAATGTGAATGCTCGTAGCATATCCTCTATGGTTCTATTTGCCTTCTCAGTTTGTCCATCAGTTTGAGGGTGATAGGCCGTTGACATTGCTAGTTTTGTTTTGAAAAAACTAAACAAAGTTTTCCAAAATAAACTAGTGAAGTGCGTACCTCTATCCGTGATTAACACTTTGCTTAAGCCATGATTCACAAAAACTGCATCTAGATACAATTGAGCTAGTTGTGGAGCTGTTACTGTTTTTGTGGTTGGCCTGATGTGAATCATCTTGCTCAATTTGTCCACAAAAACCACCACTGAATCATGTCCTTACGAAGTCCTTGGTAACTCACATACAAGATCCATGGTGACATGTTCCCACCGTTGTTCGGGAATAGGAAGAGGCTGTAATAAACCCGCTGGTTTTTGATTACTTGCCTTGTTTTGTTGACAAGCAACACAACTTCGAACGTAAGATTCCACATCCTCACGTATTTTGGGCCAATAGTACACTCGTTGTATACTCTCCACGGTTTTCTCCACTCCCACATGACCTGCAATGGCTGTATCATGACTTTCTGCCAAAATCATTGTGCGCAAATCGTGATCTTGTGGAATCCATATACGCCGATTGTAAAACGCCAAACCTCGAGATTTCTTTGCCTTTCCAATTTGTAGTGCTCGAGTGATCTCTTCATCCTCCTTTGTGGCTTGTGACATCTTGCTCCACCAATCCGCCTGAATTTTCACTTCTGCAACATGATTCAAACAAGGCATGCGTGTGAGAGCATCTGCAAGTTGCTTCTTTCCCTCCACGTACACAATCTTCATGTTGAAGCGTTGACGCCACTCTGCCCATCGAATTTGTCGTTTGGACAGATCCTTCTGAGTTTCCAAATAAACCAAGGGTTTATGATCAGTCTCCACCACAAACTCCTTATCACCCAAATAATGCTTCCAATGTTTGGTTGCCAACACGATAGCTAACTCCTCCCGTTCTGTCGTGTGATAATTTTGTTCCGCCGTCACCAACTTTCGAGAATAGAAAGCAACTGGATGCCATCCATCCTCCCATTCTTGTTGAAGTATGCCACCTACTGTTGTACCTGATGCGTCAGTGGCCAACTTGATAGAACGGTTAGGATCATACCACTTGAGAATAAGTGCGTGTAACAAAGCATCTTTCAATGGTTGAAAAGCTAACTCTTGAGCTGTTCCCCATCTCCACTTTTGACCTTTCCCTAACATGGAAGTCAAGGCCTGAGCTAGTCGAGCAAAACCTTTCACAAATCTACGATAGAATCCAGTGAGCCCTAGAAAACTCTTCAATTGAGTTTGATACTCAGGTGCTATCCATTTCTGAATGGCATCTATCTTCTCACTCATCACTTGGATTCCTGTAGCTGTAACTCTATGACCCAAGTAATCTACTTCTGACTTGCCAAATTCACATTTTGAAGCTTTGGCATACAATTGATTGTCTCTTAAAACTTGAAGTACCTCTCGTAAATGACTTCTATGATCACTCAAAGTTTTGCTATACACCAATATATCATCTAGAAAAACAATGACAGATTTATCTAGATAAGGGCGAAAGATATCGTTCATCAATCCCATGAATGTAGCTGGTGCATTAGTGAGACCAAAAGGCATCACAAGATACTCAAAGTGTCCATACCTAGTACGAAAAGCTGTCTTGTGAACATCTTCATCTGCAATTCGAATTTGATTGTAGCCGCTTCTCAAATCTAGCTTGGTGAAGTACTTCGCTCCTTGAAGTTGATCAAACAAATCATCCATACGAGGTAATGGATATTTGTTTTTCACCGTTTGCTGATTCAACCCGCGATAATCGATACATAGTCTCATGGATCCATCCTTCTTCTTCACAAAGAGTACTGGAGCTCCATAAGGTGAAACACTTGGTTGAATGAATCCCTTGCTCAACATCTCCTCCACTTGAGCTTTGCATTCTTCCAATTCGTTTGGAGCCAAACGATATGGAGCTTTGCAAGTTGGTGTACTTCCAGGTATCACCTCAATCTTGTGATCTACTCGCCTCTTTGGTGGTAATCCTGCAGGTAGATCATCTGGAAAAACATCTTTATACTCCATAAAAATGTCGTTCAAGGACTCCGGGATGTAAGGTTTGTCCGTGGACCCAATATCTCTTATAAGTCCAAGGAAACATACATCATCTCTAGAAATGGATGCTGTACCCATCACAAAGAGGGGTAAATTCCTATTCTGAGATCTAATTCTATCTCCATAGATCTTCCATCCACTACTTGTAATCACTTTTCTTCTCCAATCTACCTTCGGATTATATTGTTCCATCCATGGCATTCCAAGGATGACATCATACCGAGCTAAACGAATTACTCTCCATTCAATGCTCTCCTTGTATCTACCTATGGATAATTCTACACTCCGTGGTAGTGTTTCTATCACTTCAGTTTGCCCGTTTGGCAATTCAACTTCTTCACTCACGTCCTTCATCAACATCAAACCTAACTTCATAGCAACACTCCTTGATAGAAAATTCTCAGTTGCTCCAGGATCAATTAAAACTCTCACCTTGTGTTCTTCCATGAAACCATCCGTGACAATGAGTTGAGCTTGCTTCTTACTCCTTCCATGAGCTCCCAACCATTGCTTTCTTCCAACCTCGCCTTTTCTTCGCTTTGTAGAACCAGTAAGGCCGCGAGGCAAGATTACTGGTGATCTTCGTTTCCCGAAATTACTTCCTCCACCTCTTCATACTCTATCCCCTCCATATTGTTGAACGGTCGTCGCTGCATGGGCCGTCCTCCTTGTTGTGTCGGCCGAACTCGACAAAACTTGGCTATGTGACCCATTCGTCCACATGCATAGCATTGGCGATTGTCACGAACTCCAGCTCCTCGTCGAACCATTCCATTATTTGCATAACCTTCTTGCAAATTTGGAACTCATGGTCGCCTAATCTCTCCTCCAAATCTTGGTGGTGGTACTCTTGTTGGTGCAAAACCTTCTCTACGTCGAAGGTTTCCCAACTCCATCGGTGTTGGACCAGATGGATCTCTAAAATTGCTCATTGGTTCACCGTGTGTGACACTAAAAGCACCTGAAATTCGTTGAGCAATTGCGATTGCTTCATTCACAGTAGATGGATTGCTTACCATCACCTCCTTTCGAATTCGATCTTTCAAGCCTCGTTTGAACACGTCCAAGGCTTCAGCTCCACTCATATCCATGATAGATACTTGAAGATCACGAAATTCTTCAATGTACTTATGAATACCTCCTTTCTGCTTTAGATCCCACAACTTCATTCTTGCAGTTTGAAGAGAATCCACCGCTTGAAAATTTTGCAGAAGTCCTTCCTGCATTCCACTTTACTTAATGGTAGCACCTCGTTCTGAAAGCATTATCTCCCATGTTGTGTACCATGTGAGAGCCTTATCCGTAAGATAAGATCTCATGAACATTCCTGCAATATAATCAGAAACATGAAAATGGGATAAATGAATATTCATCCTCATAATCCATCCCTCTAACACTCCCATTGCTCTACTCCCTTTGTAAGCTTCCACCTTACAGGATTTTCCCATTCGAAGCAAAAGATTTGCTTGATCTTCAATCTCTTGAAGACGTCTCCTATTTGCCTCTACTGCATCAATGGGAGTTGGTTCTGGCTGAACTTGGGAAGCTTGAACTTGAGGTTCAACTTCCATTTCTCCAACTCTTTCTCTCTCTACTTTCTCACTCTCTAATGCAAAGATTTTATCTTCCATGGCTTGCTGCTTGGTATGCCCATCTACTATCGCTTTTCTCAACTCCTTCATCTCCGCCATGATTGCATTGAGAACCTCACCCATATCAATTGATGTTCCCATGCTTTCTCACACTCCCTCTAATACAAAGTGAGTATAATCACTATGTGACCTCTCAACAAAGGAGTCACAAAAGGTGCAGGTGACTCTATCACAGCTCTATAGTATTCCTCTTCATAATTCCTCACAAGAAAATCTCTCCATATCCTCTTCTGTCTATATACTGTTCTAATCTCTACATAAGTGCTGAATCGAACCGGGACAGGTGGTTCGCGATTCAAATCCATGAAACAATCAGTATAGAATGTATATAGTACAATCCCAAGTCTCTCCATAAGTAACTATTGGAAGAATCAGTGGCACTCTTGACTCCATCACTCTAGTCATAAAATCTGCACCCCAACAAGCCACAAGGTACATCCGAAAATGATGTTTCTCCATGCAACGAAGGTGAATATCGAATAGGTTAGGAATTGGCCAGTGCGGTACTGGATTCCTGTCAATCCCGTCCATATTTGCAAAAACACAATTTCCCCCTTCCACCTCTCTCTACATGCAGATGAATGACCTCTGCCAGCCTCTATACACTCTCAAGACTACACTCCATCATTACTCACTTGCTATTCCATGAGGGGTAATCCACACTCAAGGAAAGAGCAAGGTCGCTCTGATACCATTGTAACACTAGGGTTTAGAGAGAAGTTCACTCGAAGATAGAAACGTAAACTCTGAAGATGAGAGATACCAACAATGGTTCTCCTCTCCCTTATATAGCTCTCACCAACAAGTACAAGGTGATAAGATCTAATCCCCACCATCCATACCACTCCTAGTGGATGGATGACGTGGTGGATAACCCTAACAAGCACACGGATCGCTGATGTGGCGCACCCAACTAACACACTAACTAACACACTCAATCCTTACCTACAAGCACACGGATTGCTGACGTGGCATTATCAACTAACACATCTTTGTACCTACCAAGTGCGCGGATCGCTGACGTGGCAGCTATGACTAGTGCACACTAAAGTATCTACATCAATATTCGGAGTAACCTCTACTTTAGTTCTAACTAACTAAAGATGGTTACACAAGATTACGACGTTTATGGACACATGATAAAAGGTTGGGGGATCTAGGTTTTTGGATCAAAACTTACTCGGATCATTCAATGCGAGGGAGTTTAAGAGTCACATGCGGATGGATGTTTTCACTTTTGAGTTCTTGTGTTCCACTCTTGCGCTTTCATTCAGAGAGAAGACATGCATTCGGCTATACCGGTTCAAGTGAAGGTGGCGGTCTCCATTTCAAGATTGGCCACAGGTAACTCCATGCAGAGCATTGCAGATTTATATAGGATTGGTCTGTCAACAAGTCAATAGACTGTTAATCAGTTCACTCATGCTGTGAAATTGCTACTTCTCAAGAGATTCATTTGATGACCTTCCATCACCACTATTGATAAATTTGCTAGAGAGTTTGAAGATATTCATGGAATACCGTATGTGGTTGGTGCGGTGGATGATTCTCACATACCAATTGTGGCACATAATCTACATGCGGCTGATTATTACAATCGTAAGGGATTTCACCCTATACTATTGCATCCGTATCGGAGGAATTCGCCCAAGCTGTGGACCAGTTCTATAAGGAGTATGCGCCAAGTGATTGTATTCTTCGCGGCATGTTATCATTACGGTTGTTGCTCATATTGCGCTATGTAGGAAGTCTTTCATTTTGACGGGGAAGTACTTTGGACTATCTTAACTACTTGGTAGTTTTGGATGCTGTTGTGATTGCTATGAACTTGATAGTGAAAAGAGTGGCATCTGGATCCAAAGGCATACATCAAATTTATCATAGAGCGGATGTTGAATCTCATATGAAGTAACATGAGGAAGAGACCAAATCAGAGCAGGTGGAACTTCTTAGTAATCAAATGCAGATGAACAATATAATCTTGGATGCCGTTGTTATACTCCTTAAAGGAAAGAATGAAGCACTGGAGTCCAAAGCAAGTTAGGAGAACGAATTCCTATTGAGAAGTTTGACTTATGATACCTTGGGAGACCTCGTACTCGTGAAAAGTTACACTACCATGCTAGGAGTTAAGTCCAGATCATTTTCTCCCACTACACTCTACAAGGGCGATCTGGAGCTCACCCCAAACATGTCAATCAAATTGTGGCATGTTCTACACATTTCATTTAGCTTGTGAAGAAAATGAGCTAGTGGTATATATCGAGTATGAGATAAGTAATGACAGCTTGCAGAGAACGAACTCATAACAACAGCACGCTAAAAAGATTAGAGCAAGACCTCTTCCTAAAACCTCATTGAGAGAAATTTCGGGAAGATTAGAGCAAGACTAAAGGAGATGTTCACAAGTGATCGATTTATTGTTAACATATATTTTTACACTACCGCTGTTGCATTCGCGACTAGCTCAATACTCATCCGGTAAAGTCTATTGAGAAGCTGTCAAATGACAACGAAGATATATAGGTGTTACATGGGAAATTGATGAGCTTTTAGAATGGGATAGCAAGTGTCTCATTGCAGGCGTTGAATGATGATCTACTTCTGAACAGAAATAGATCATTTGATTCAGAAGTAGATCCAAGGTTTAATGTCTCACATGGAGCGGCTGGAGTACGAGAATGTGGCTTTCAATCAAGTCATCCGGTTCAGGCCACATTTGCTCAAAGAATTATAAACGCACATGATCAGAAACATCGGGTAAGTACTTGGCACTGATGTGTACAAATTGGCCACACAATGACATGAGTCGTTTGTGGTTAGTTAGAATAAAAGGCGGAACAAGAAATAGAGAGCTTTTACGAGATGATAGAGAGAGTGAGTGCTTCACATATCATATCGGGATTCAAAAGTAGATCATCTGATTTAGAAGTTAAACTATGCCCAACGCTTATGACTGAGTAATTATAGGCATTCTGAAGGATGCATATACTTATCACTGCAGCAACTAAAATCAGTGAATATGCGACTCATCTTGCTTTGACGGGGCTGAAAATGCACTATGCATTTCTCCTTGCATTGTGATCAATTGCATGTTCCAATGATCCTTCCAAAGTCCATTACTCTTCGAAACGTTGATTTCCTTTTTCACGCCATCCACCTGAGTGATTTCAGGTTTTTTACGAGCAATTTTTTGTTTCTTGCTAGTTTTCTTCGGTATAGAATCACCTTCATTCAATTCGACTTTCTTATTACCAGTATTGAATCCAATGGGGAGGCTAGAAGAAATGTGAATTGCTGGCGGAAACTGCATTTCCGGGAGTGAATGCACAAAGGACTGTGGAAAAATAAAACCTGGGTGTGGAAAATTTCCAAAAAAGGGCGACATTGGAATGGTAGTACTACCCTACGCATTAATATCCGACCCCATAACTGGACAGTTGGAACCTGATGCATTATTCGTGAAATCATACGGCGGAGTTCCTTGTGACTCCATCGCTTCAAAAAAATCCCGAGAAATCTTCTATCGAATGGGAAGTAATCTTCGAAGAAACTTGAAAAAGGCGCGAATGCCCACGTGGAGTTGGAGTTTCCGTAAAAACCAAGTTTCCAGGCGGAAGTGTCAGGTACTCCGGAGCGATAGTTTTTTTTGCCACATGGTATTTTTCAAATTGCCGCTCCCTCCCGTGTGGTAAGGGGACAGCCGGCCTACCAATGAGAGTCGAGTATTCTTTGCCGATGCTGGTCGTGTGGTTTGGCTCTAAGACACTCAAACCTCAAGTCAAATATGTACAATGGTATCAAATGATGGGCGCGGCGCACTTATCCAGAATAAGAGAGGTTTTGAGCAACAATGCAGCTACACATAACTAGGACTTTCTATATAACGCAGATTCTATATGTATGTTATGTATCTCAACAAAATAAGTATATTTTTAAAACAACATAGGAAACTCTGTAGGGAAAATCTCTATGTTTTCTTCAATGAAGTAGGAATTTTAGGGCAATGTAATAAAACTTCGAGAGAGAGATGGATGTTATTTTTGACCTATGAATGTATTTTTTCCATTTCAACATTGATGAGTCATTTTCCATTTCCTGTGTTAAGAAATGGTCAAGCTAATTCTTCCCAAAACTTCACGAGTTGATAAAATCTATTCTTAATACTTGCAATACTCCAAGCTTCGCTAAAATCTGACTATTCGGTCAACCGATTCAAAGCATTCAGAAGTAGATGTTCTCAATTCACAAAAACCAAAAGGTGTTCGTGTTCCTCCACTACTTTATCTATGTACTCTTGTACCCAAGAAAGTTTGAGACGATCTTGATATTTTAAGAATAATTGAACAATCTCTTGTGTTTTCAGAGCTACAAGTTCATGAGGTAAGCAAGGTGGCAAAATACTAGAATTCGCCTGGTTCAACTCATCATGTGTCGCTTCTACCTTGCTGAGATTACAAACTACTTCCAAAAATAGGTTGCCAACTGCATGCAATAGTTTAATTTTTGACTCTATGCCAAACTCTGTCAATGGTTGGGTAGCAAACAAATCTTGATATTCGATTAATTCAATCAAATTGGCATGACTAACTTGCCATCTGTCCAAGGTTATGATGTCATACGCAAGAGACGAGTTTAACTCAATTTCAAGTCGCTCTACACATGCAAAACATTGTAAGTTAGATAGCAAATCTTCAAAAATTGACTTCTGTTATTGCAAAGTGGTTCTTCTTCCTTATAAACTCTCCACACATTCACTCACGTGTCTGAAAGTTTGCTTACAACTTCAACCAAAATCCATCAAGTAAATGAGGTCATGTCAAGAACCTGTTAAGAAGCATTTCCTTTGTCAAAATAAGCCATGATTTTAGATCTTTTTTTAATCAAAAAATGAGATACACTTGACATCGAGGCTCAATAAATAGCATATAAAATTTGACAAATGGCTTGCATTTCATCTATCAAAATCTTATAACGTTGTAAACAAAAATCAGTGAGATTAGAGTACTATAAAATTCACAACTAGTGTTTTTATAAATCTTCTACATCACAATATTTATATGATCGAACAAACACCAGACACGAATGAAATATGGTCTATCACATCTTGAAAACCCGTCACAACTAAACATAAATGTGACGTTATATTTGTAGCACCATCAACTGAACATTCAATTACCTTGTACTTCCATAAGAGACAAACTGCATCAAACAACTTTGAAAACATTTCAAACATTGCCTATTCTTTATGTCTACAAAAACAAAAGAAGTGTAATAAGGTGAAGAATCTCAAGAAAAGATTTTTGATAAAATCAAATTCGAACATCAATCCAAGAAACTCCTTGTAGGTCACTGGATGCATCAAATGCTACAAAAAGGTCCATGCGGGGTGGAGTATTTGGGCGATATTTTTGATGTTTATGGCGCATGCGGTTCTAACATAAGAAGCAACCATATATTCATTACAAAATCCAAGTTTAAAAATCTCACATACCTATCTCGCATCTTGAACTGCATCAGCAGCCATTGAAAAAGATATTCCTCGTGCAACAAAATGAGTCACTAGTTCAAACTATGTCTTGTGGCTAATTTGAATGCAATATTTGTCATCTTCAGTCGGTTTAAAGAATGATATTGTATTTGCTCAAGATTGATTATAGAAATTGTTTTCACTCTAAAGCATTTCTCCTATAATCATGTCAATTATCGAAGCTCTAATAATAAAAATATTGGTGTTATTAACTTATTGGTATTTCATAAAATGACAAATAGTTTTGGCATGTTTGATAGATACTGCAAAATAATTAGACTTATCTTCTGTTGAAAGCTGTTGATACTCTCCTCATCTCACTTGATGGTTGATGCAAAGATGCTGCATGTAATTGTCTAATCTGAAAGTAATCCCATCGAATGTCCAAGATGTTGAGGATTTTTTAATAGGTTATTCGCATAAAAAATCACAAGATCTACACCTAAGAGCAACCACTTCAGAAGATCTAGCATCACGACTTGCTATACAAAGATCATGTTGTAACATGTGTTTTGATTGAAATGGATTTTTGCGAGATCGCTTCAGGGCAGGCTCAATAGAATCCATCAAACTTTAGGCAATAAAGGTCCAAAATTGTAGTGAAGTGAAGTAACAAATGTCAAAAACTGTAATGAAGTTATGTAACGATGATAGCGTCGTTTAAACCAAAATAAATTTTTGAGAACTTTTAATAGTCGTGAATTTTTTTACACTGCTACACTGTGTGAAGGATAGTGTCAACTTTTAGTTAGTTGATCACGTAATGTCACAAACGGTCACCGCACAATTTTAGTTAATACTTCAGTTAGTTTCTCTACCACCACCTCTCTTCAATATGAACAAAGATATTTTAATTGGAAATACGGAACTTTCTAAAAACAAAATACGTAAATCTAGCTCTAGAGTTTCGTATTTGCCGAATTTAGAGAGTTTCGCACATATTTTGCAATAAATCATAGTAAAATGTTGAGTGATTATATTAGTACTATATCATCATTAAGACGGAGTCAAGTTGAGGCAAGAATGTACCAAGAGCAATCTGAGTCATACTGCCAAAATCACGATTGGAAGTGAAGCTCATAAGAGGTACTGAAAATACAAGGACTTGTGACACAGACAATCATGTAGAGTACTTTTAAAGAAGTAGACCTTTATATGGCGATATCATAAAAACACAAAGAGAATGGAATATGAGTGACAAGAAAGCAGAACAATCAACACTCAATTTCAACTCTTTGAAACTCAAATGTACCATGCAATCATTTTCATACATTTACTTTATAAATTAAGATGCATGTTCCAAATTACTAACTTTTTGTCTATGTGATATTATGCATGGAGATTTAGTGGTCATGAATACATAAACAATGAGATCAATCAATAACATATTGAATGTAAATATAACAAATACTAAATCGATACGATATATAAGTTTATATGTATACTTGTTAAATATGTACTTCATGAATCAGTGAATTCTTTGAGGAATTTCAATACTATTGAGAGGTTTCATGAGAAACTTTTGAATGTTAGTTAAAGTAATGTATGGATATTTTTTTATATAACAAGAATTCTTCTTATATTAAGAATTATAAATGTCAGATTTTTCATATTTGATACATAATATCTTGATAATGATTAATTTTTAACTTCAATCTTTCATAGTTGAGTTTTCCAAAATTATAATTATCTTACTTCCAAGTACAGAATGATGTTGTATTTTTCCAAAACTAACATGAAACATGTATCAAACAATTTCATATAATATGAAAAGAATGATTTTTATTATTATATTAAAATTTAATCTTAGTTAGGAATAACCTCAAGTTCTGGCTATTTTTAAGTAAATTGATCATTGATGTTGGGTATATGCAACCTAAGGTTTTCGCACTATATCACTGTTACTCTCACTATAGTAATGTAGTCTCTCGCTTGCTTTTTTGTGTACTTAGCTCTCTAAAAGGTAAACCATTTTACGATTGAGTGTACTCATGTTTATCTATCTGACTATCACTTTCCTGCATGATTCAGACTGACAACTAAATGATATATTTTATCATGATGATCATAAACAAGATCAATATGATAAAATTATACATAGTTGATGACTTATTTTATGATAGTATATTAAAATTTTTAATTTTAATTTAAGATATAATAAGTTTAAAATAAATTATAACATGTAAAATATTACATAACAAAAAAAATAGATTAAAAATAATATTAAGTATTAGATTGAACATTTCCTTTTATAAAAAGTCTTATGTTTTGAAGTTAAAACTCCAATCTACTTTTGATTTTGAATATTGTTGGTCCAATTATGAATAAGAGATTTTTGAGTTTTTTGCTCTTAAATAAATATTATAGAATTTATTTTAATTAATGATATGATTAACTCATATTAAGATCACATATTTTTAATGTTGGGTAAAATCAACTTGATAGGCTTAGCAACTTGTATGTTTTAATCACACTAAATTTTAGTTTGAATCATTCTTCTGATTCAAAATAAGATTGATATGAAATATACATTTTTAATTAATTTTTAATTTTTAAATAAAAATTATTTACTAAATATATAAATTTGTGTCAAAATGAATTACAATGAAAAAAGAAGAAGAAGATAAAAACAATTCAAATGATTTTCCAAAGAAATAAAAGATTAACAAAATGTTTATAACAAACTTTCTGATTAGAACTTTTTTTCTTACAAGAAAAATTCAATGAAAATATCAAGTGAAAGATTAAAATAAATTAAATACAAAAAACTAGATGGTTTTGTAGAAAAAAAAATTTACAATAATACATTACATTGAATTTTATTCTTTCAAAGATTTCAAAAAATGATCAAGTTCAATTCATAGGAAAAAGTGCACACATGTAGCACAATGTGTTACAATAAGATACAATATACTCAAACCTCTAGCATGGCATCGGAGCTCAAAGTATTAAATCACATTTGTGATGTCATCTATGTCAAAAAGTGGTTTGCATATATAGTTCGTAATCATGATGTTAATGTGTTTGTTACTGGTACTACTTTAGTAGACATCATTTGCTACCGACATCATAAGATGTCATTGGACGGCACATGATAAGATAGGTCATTGCTGTTGAAAGGGTGTGGTTATTGCCACAACTCGAGACAGCACTGCCCTCGACATCATCATATATCATGAGAGAGCAGCTGAGGAGATTAGCGATGAGTTCAACTTAAACTCGATTGCTTAGGACATCACCATAGCCGAGCTAAGTAAGAGTTGGATTTAATGTTAGCGCCGATAGCGCTGATGCGAAAATACATAATATTGTTCAGATCGGTAATACTTATTCTAAAACCCATCCACGATCTGACACAGTCCAAAACCCACTGACAAGTTTCCAATGCATGCTATGGACAACACAACCTGGTCACGGTACCATATCCACCACACAACTGCGTATATGTAAGAAAAAATAACCAAAAGTTCCTCTACAATATTGTCCACTTGACAACACGAAACACAAGTTAATCCTGTTAAATCCGTTCATGCATTGCAAGAAAGGCAGGCTATCTCGAGGTTCGCAGAGGGATCTTGCATTGGGGAAATTCTCGGCAACGATGGCAATTTCCCGGTGGAAACAGAGGGCGGCTAGAGAAGTTCGAACTTTCGGCCTCCGGATTTCTCGGTGAGCTATGAGAAGGAAGCAAAAAATCAACAGAATTCAGGCGTCCCAATGACAATAGATCTTGGTATGCTATCTTGGTAAGAATTGCTTGCTCCTACAATATCAAATTTCGCCACCACGTCTAGAATGGTCACCGCGTAACAAGAGAAAAGAGATGAATTTCGTGACGAGAGTGCAAGTTAGCGTGCATCCCAATGGGTGTGAGTCTTCTAAGGTGGTCAGGTCATGTATTCAGAGTCTACGAGCCCTTAGGAATATATATGCCTAAAATCACCGTTTTCCAGGCATATAGTTTTAAACATCCAGGGTTCAAAAGAGGATACTGCAAGAAATACTCATCAAAAGTTCCTCTAGAATATTTTCCAGTTGACAGCACGAAACACAAGTTAAAATCTTCTGAAATCCGTTCATTCAGGCAGGCTCTATCGAGGTTCGCAGAGAGATCTTGCAGTGGGGAAACTCTAGACAACGACGGCAATTTGCCGGTGAGAACAAAAGGTGGGGCGAGAGAGGCTCGAACTCTCGACCTCCGGATTTCTCGGTGAGCTATGAGACCGACGCGCTAACCAACTGCGCCACCGCCCCTTGATGTCAATTGGGAGATTTACTTAAATTTAATATGTATCATAGATCATCTAAGCCGAGATCCATGGTAAGAATGCTTTGTGCCAAAGGTCTCTTGGCGGAAGGAGGTCCTCGTTGGGAAGAGCGGCTGCTGCTGCTGGCGGAGCTGGAGCCGGAGCTGGAGCTCGATCTGCTGGACCTCGCACTGCACACTCCCGTCGGCAGCTTCAGACCTGCGTCTCTGACCTTGGCCTCGATCACCTCCGCAGCGTCCGCGTTCTCCACGGCCATCGCCTTCAGTTTGTACAGCACGTCCTTCACGGTCTCTCTCGCCTCCACGAGCTGCATTTCTTGCTCGATCCTGATGAGCTCAGAACCGCTGCATGGATGGGAAATATATTACATTCAAATGCGCGTGATTGACTCGCAGTTTTTTCTATAAATTCCAGAGATTTATGAGGATCTGGTTTTAAACGAACTCTATATTGCAGTTCATGTGTGCTTGGATTGAACTGGGCTGATTCGTATGTGCCTCTCATAGCCTGCAGATCATGAATCCCCCCTCTTTGGCTGAGCCGTGCTAAGTAGTTGGAGTGAAGTGAGGTGCAAATGGCAGTCACTGGTGCAAGGAATATGGAATCTGAGTTCTTTGACATCTGCTAACTGCGAGACGTGAAAGTAGGAAGACAGGGATGATGGGTTGCAGGAGCAGTTCCTTACTCAAACCTGTCCCTGACATCTCTAGCAAGTTTCTGGAGCTGCGTAGTTGCCCGCTTAAACTTCGCAGCCTGGTCGGCAGCCTCTTTCCTAGCTGTTTCTACTTTCTTCTCTAGCTCGCGTATAGTTTCATCCACTGTTATGCGTTCTTTCTCGGAGTTTTCCAACGATCGCTCAGCCTCGTGAAGTTCCTACACAGAGAACACATCAATCGGTCATGTTTTCATTATTGCCCACATGTTTGCTAAAACATTATTGCCCACATGAACAACTACAAAAAAAAATTTCTCAGTCTTTGCTGTCTTTGTGGTTCCTGGAGATAGACTCCGTTGTGCATTTCAATGGTTGTCAACACGCGGCATCTTACTTCGAGCAGTGCTGCTTCTTCTCTTTGCTTGAAACGAGTTCGTTCTTTAGCCTGTTGGTATGCTTGCTTCAGGATCTTTTGCTCATAGGCCAACTCGATGCTTCTAGGAGTATTCAGGCTGCAACGCAGAGCGTTGTTTGATTCCTTGATCTCATCAGTTGCCTTTTCTAGTAGTCGTACATCCTGTTTAACCTGTGCAAGTTACCAATCGCAGGCACATTGGTGATTCTGTTCTACCTGAACGAAGAGATCAAGAGATGAGTCCTGTGATATATCCTTCTTCTTATTGTCACTTTCATCACCCAAAAAGGTTGTCGTTCCTTGATCCGTGTGTAATCATCTCTGGAGCAAATACTGATGGCACCTTCAGTGTCTATTTTTCAAGATGTGCCCAGATACTGTGCATGTCCACTTTAGACAACAAAATTAGACCACTTTGATCAGTAACCAATCAGTGTAATATTCCTGCAAGTGAAAAGTCCCTTCAGAGAATTTAACTGATTACAAACCTTTTGGACTTCTTCCTCCAGCTTTGGAACCTCATTCTCAAGCATCTGCCGATCTTGCGCAGCTTTAATGACGTAATAATTTGCTGAGCGCACGGTACCATCTTCCATCTTTACCCGCGAGATCAGAGTCTGATATTTCTTCTGGAGCTGCAAGTTATCACAAAAACCGGGTTTTGGATCACGCGATTCGTCCGTCTGAATAGAAACTACTGTCGCGAACGATACTGCGATTTATATTATATAGCCAACGCATTTTCAATATCGTACTTCATATCCATTCCTGACGAATACGTGGTAGCTTTTTCGTATGATTCAACTCTTGAGAATTGCCAGGAATGTTCTTCAACTGCTTATGCCGCCTCTTCCTGTCTAACCAGATCAGAACATGGAAAGATTGACTAAGTCCAATGCTGACTTGAACGACTGTACTGACAATATGTAGTAAAGAGTACCTTATCTATCTGAAGAATCAGTTTTTTCCTCTGCATCATCAGATTGTGAAGTTCATCATGGATGATCTTCAACTGAGCTTTAGTCTTCTCTCTACGTGCATTGATCTCTCGTTTATGATCCTCCATGCAAAATATCAGCTTCTGTTTGATGCTCTCCATCGTGAGCACACCCTCTAGAAAAACACGAAGATAAGTTAGTGAGAAGAACGAAGTCAAGCATTTTCCTCTGTATAAAATTCTTTGATTTGGGTTGAACGAAGGCCGACAGAGAAGATCAATACGTCTAATATTCTTGGAGAACAGTGCCATGTACAACTCTTACTTAGGACATTCGATTGGTCAGTACAAATAACATGGCAATTCCTTAACCCTATAGCTATCTTCCTCCATCTGTTCAGGATTACGCAATAAACGTCGCCGTCTGAAACATATACTGTTCAGGCCTGAGTAAACAGCTTACCGGCTTTCATGTTGAGAATATCCGATAACCTGTTGACTTCCATTTGTAACAAGTCGTGATCGAGCATCTTTTCTTCCTTATCCCTTTGCGAAGCCTTGCCATCAAGCACGATTAGCCGTCAGCCAAAAGAAAGGTTCCAAGGGAAAGCGGTATGCAGCTCTGCGCACTGGTGCTTGTAGCAGCAGAGACATGTTGGGAAGGAATCTCTCACTACTTCTCCTTTGCAGTTCAAGGGTTTCTACTGAAGTTGTGTACAGCGTTTCAGTTGTAGCGATTGCTACTGCGGAGTTCAATTGTCCTGTACACGGGTCGAGAAATTTCAAGGAACTTGACTGGCACACAGGCTTCAGTTGAAGATCGAGGTCAGATCCCTTCAGGAAAATGATGTAGCTTTTCTTGGAAACAAGGACCAGTGAGTGAGAATAAGACTTCAAGACTTCGAGAATGATATCTTCATGATCTAAAGCTTAGAAGGAATAGACAGCTGAGAGAGGAGAATGTAGAACTTGTGAGGAGTTGGACTTCCGAACGATGAATTGGCGCTTTGTTTTCAGTTTTTTGAGGTTGAAACAATGAAAGAATCAGGGACCTTCGACGGATTTGAAATATATTCATTTGACCGAAAATGTTCCGAACTTAAAGGTCTCCAGCTGGATGTCTGGACTTCGTTGCATTTTATAAAGTAAATAAGTTAGTGATGGTTTGCTTCAGGGAAGTGGATTCGAGGTTACTCGTCACTGTCACACAAGAAGGATCAAGACGTGCACATGGCAGAGAAACTACTACGAATAAATCATGCAGGGGCAGAATAGTTCACCACACCTTGACCTCTATAAGCCCTGTATCACATTCAAGTGACAGTTCGGAATTCTTTTGCGTGATATCAGCGAGCTTTTTCTTTGCCTCTTCATTTTTCCTCACTGTGGCCCTGAGTTCCTCTTTAGTCCGCTTCAACTGCAGAGAAAGTTCTATTCCGTGATCCAGTTGCCCAGTAATATAGTTAAGATCTCTCGGCGACAATGCACCAAACGAAAGACAACTAACAGTTGGAGTTGATGTGATGATTCAGTTCGCCGGGCCAACGCTGTCACTGCAGATTATCTTAAACTCCGGGATCACACAATTGTAGCAATTTCACATTCAATATGATATTTCACTGACAGGAAAGTCGGTTATTTAGTGGAGGGGATTCTTATATTACCCAAGGGTACTCAAATCGTAAAGTTTCAATATAGTGATCGATATCTTTCGCTAAATCAGCAAGAAGACGTAACCCTTCCTCAGGCTCACTCACCTGAGAGTCCACAAGAGCTTCTTCATGTTTCTTGTCATCAAGCTCCTTCTCAAGATCTTTAATTTTTTTGGTGGTTTCTTGCTCCTCTAGATCGCTTCTTTCTCCACTTGCCCGTGCTACCTTTCTCTCAAGCGACTGTATTTGAAACTCAAGTGTGTAAAGAACTTCTTCTTGGCGGGTCATGTTGAGTTCTAGATGCGTAATGTTGTGACTCAAATGCTTGATCTGCGATTTTCCACCGGTGATTTCGTGCAATGTTTCCTTCTCTGTCGTCAACAAGTATGTGAATATGAGATGTTTCATCAATGTATCATTGAGATGGCTAGCACTTTTGCTTATTTAGCTCCCTGAAAGAGATTGAACAATGTCTTTGAACTCGTGCTGGTGGGACAAAGTGAAGTTCCTTTAGGTAGGACACCTCATGACAAGAACTTGCTAGACACGCATATCTAGTCACTGATTTTTGAACAAAAGTCAATGATTGATAGAGCCGACTGTGGCGACATAGATATAAACTCGTCAACTACCTAGTCCAACTCAGCAGGAAGACAAGACTGGCAGTGTGAAGTTTGGCCGTGCTTTCTGATAATTGCTTAATCTTGACAAGACTTTCAAAAGACTGAGATGTGAGGTGGATATCAGAATATCACCTGCTTCTCTAAGAGCGTGTAGCTCTTCTGTTGATTTGAAAAGCTGGTCCTGAAGGTCAGCAACTTCCCTCTTGGCTTCCTTGACTTTGTTTTCTTCCCTTGTCAACAACTTACCGAGCTCTTGTGATCGCTTCTCAAGTGTATCCAAGTGATCATTCTCTTCTTCCACCTTCTTTAAAGCACGTTCGTGTCTCTCTTTTGCAATAACTACCTTCTTTTTCTTCACCTCTACATCCTGCATGGCCAATAAACTCATGAATCGCACAATTGTCATATTTCAGTATCGTAGTTTAGGATGTCTTCCACATGTATCACCAATCGGGCTAGATGCTCGTATTCACTCTCCTAGATTAGCATTTGCTTGCTATCACTTCCACTCCTCCTCACCCTGAAGTTGGCTATGAGCCTCAGGAAATTGTCCCCACAGTTGAATCGACATTATCTCAGGATTCAGCTAGACGCTAGCTCTACCTTTTAATCGCAGCAAACCAGCAGTCAATGTGAAAAAATCTATATCACTATATGAAAAAATCATCGTTGGCAAGGTGTGAAGTTTGAGGTATGTATCAACAGTCAGACTAGGTTTGTATACAGAGTTCATGGCTTAAACTTGAGCATAAGGATGGCTCAAAGATGCTTAACTCTACTTAAGCCCTGAAGTTAATTAGTAATTTCATATGGTAAAATTGATAACTGATTCTAATTTTAAAATCATTATCTGATTGCTAAAGATGACGAAAATAAAACTTACATTATTCCCGGTTCACTAAAGGGCAAGTTCAGTACTCTCTCTCTCGTGTTAAATGTTCTTGTGAACACATCTACAATCACACATTATATGATATATATATATATATATATATATATATCCTCGTTTTTCTACTCATGCTAAAGTTTTACTAAAAATTAGAGATATATTTCATCCTAAGACGATAAACATGATAATTATTGCGTGTAATAGCTCTAGTGCTATCACACAACAATATAGTTAGAGCTCATTGATTAGATCCAAGCTCATTGAGTATCCTTAAGTACCAGCATGTGAAGATACCAGCATAGGAAGAAGCCATGCTCTTAGCTTCTACTATGTATTAAGCCATTGACTTCTGTTGTTTGCTCCACCAACTAATAGCTCCACCATTACAGCCTATAGTCATTTGTTAAACATTTGTTCTCAAAATCATCTCCCCAACTAGTATTGAGAATACTTTAATATATTCTCATATCATAACTTTTTATAATCCAAGTAATTACCATGATTGTCTTTAAGATACTGAAGCACCCTTATGGCACATTCTCGACTAGAGTTTGACAAGTAGTCTATTCAGCCAAATCTCCCACATAGTGAGCTTTGTTTGAATCGGTACAACCCATAGAAAGCATTGGTGGACCTTGATACTATAGTATAGGGATTGCAGATTCTCAATTGTCTTTTGATCAGTTTCTCCCAAGTTTAATTTTACTTTCCATGAGATCCAAGGATGTTGCAACAAGTTTTGCGCACTTCATCCTCTACGCATGTTGAACATTCTCAAAGTACTTGGTATGATTTATCGTGATTTCTTGAAGCCTAAATTCATAACATAAGAGTTTGATACCAAGTTCTAAACGTTTACTTCAACCCTTAGAATGCATTTTTCAATGAGATTCCGATCCACGTAAATTTATGTAACCATCAAGTAAATCAATATAGATTTACTCTTCCAGATCTCCGTCTAAGAAAAATGTTTTGAAAATAATTTGTTTCAATCTCGACCTTAGGAGCTAGTTAATCGGTATATGATTTCTGAGATTTTAAGAAAATATGATTCGCAAATGACTATGGCTCTAACCGTGGCCTTTGACCATCCACCTAGGTTTGTAGATCGAAACATCTCTAGTGACTACTCTCTTCACTTACTCTCCGTGTATGTCTTTGAGTCACTTCTTCTAGTTCAGGCTACTCGCTGGCTCAACATATAAAGAAGCTCATCATACTCAATAAAAAATTGAATATTTTCATTGTATTAAAATTTCAATTGGCACAAGTAACCTCTATAATATTTTCCAAAGTCTTGAAGATGCACTAATCTTCTAAGAACAAATTCATGAGTTTATGAAATAATGACTCAACAAGTATGATGAGTGTGTTACAGGCTTCAATGTCATACTAAAATACTGTGAAAATGTATAAACTTTTGACATCAAGTAACCTATATACCTCATGTTATACGTCTACGTCATTAGAATTCACCTGCTTCTCAATTCATGATTGGCTGCCATCTGGAGTTTTCCAAAATTAGCACATGAGTGGGATGATGATTCACCTCTATCATCATCCCATTGATGAAATAAGCAATAACAAAATTACAATTTAACCTCATAACCTCTTCAACCTCAAAATTCCATGCAAGTTCCCATTGAGCATATGTGAGAATGTTAGTCTTCATATTCTATGAAGTTCACTAGCCGATTCACTACCCGTAACCTTTTGATAGTTTTAGCCTATTTCGAGAGTTGATTAGGCTATGGTGTATATATGCTAGACATGTATCACCAATAATGTATGATGCTCATATTGAATCCCATGGATTCTGACTTGTTACCACAGCCCTCAACCTCGGGTAGACTGTGAGTCGTAGCTTTAAAGTCAGAACTCTCTTGATATCATAAATCACCCTTAAACTATGACCAACTTGAGATTCAGGTGGACTGTAAACTACTCATTTCCAACAATCCAACACTAAAAAAGGTGTGATGGGTGTAGGAGGGAACGATCACTTGCATGGTGTGTACTACAAATTGTGTTCTTTACAGTGGAATTGGTAATATGGGCAGATATCATGGCTAAAATATGTTTTTACCTCTTCAGCGTGTTTTTTCATCGCAATTTGCACCGCTAGCTCTGCCTGTGCACGCAGATGGTTCATCTTCATCAACTCGTTCATTTCCTCTGCGCCCTTTGAGCTGGGAAGTACAACATGAAAAATCATATAAGTGTTTCAAGCAGCAGGTATATCAACTATGTTCCGCTCGAGTTGATCAGACCACAAATCTATTATGATAAAGGCACAGATTCTACGATGCACCTTCAACTTCTTCTTGTCTAGTCGACCATGGAACCATGAAAATGTCATGTTCTTTGTTTAAGTTCTGTACCTGTCGATCTCTTTATAGCAAAGAGTCCTTTCTTTCACAACCTCGTGTTCTGCATCGAGGATCATTCGTTCTAGATCTTTCTGCATAGTGAATCAACAACCGAATTAGCTGAGGTTCAGCATCCTTTTGCAATTTCGACAAGTTTTAATCAGAATGGTTTATATGTGAAATGGTACGAAAGCTTGAACCCGATTGACCCAGATGAATTCAGCCTCACAAGAACCACCTCCACGATAACCTACAATATCACAAAAAAAAACTACGCAACTATGCATACAAATAAATTCAGATATATTTGCCATATTTGAGGAGCACTTGCACCGAACAATTGAATATATTGAAGGAAATTGAATACATGCACAATTGATTATTATTTGCATGATGAGAATTCTATGCAAACACAGTACTCATGAACGATTTGGACTCTTACATTTGTGTCCATTTCTTTGAAAAGCGCCTTTTGTAAAGCATCGAGCTGATGCTTCTTCCTTTGAACTCGAAGCTTGTTTTCTGCAAACTCTTCAGCAACCTGATGAATCGATTCATCTCGTGCATGAATAGCCTCAACCGTAGTTTCCCACATCCTTATTACTTTCTGTCTTTGCAAATGTAGCTCCCTATATCACCAACACCACAATGAAATGGACCTTCATGTTCAAAAGGAAGTTCACTTATCGTCAAGGTGGCAACAGCCCTCGGGATTTACGCACGTCATATAGAAATTCAACCATTAAAAACTCGTGGCAGAGGTGAAAAGTTACATTTCTAAAGAAGTCGTAAAGTAAACTGACCTGAAGAGAATTGCAGTTTTGTCAAGTTGAATTTGGTACGACTGAGTTTCGGTCACTTCTGCATCAAGTGCCTGTTGCAAGTTACTCAATTCTGTGGCTGCCTTCACCTCTTCTTGTTGAAGCTCATAAATACGAACATCATCACTCTTAGTATACTTCTCCATGGCAATATTGTCTTCATCCTTCTGCTTTGCAGCTTGAGCCCATTGTTCCAGTTCTTCCTGCTCTGATCCCCCGGACGGCCACGATTAGGATGACAAACAATACGGTCGGTAATCCGGGAGGAATCCATTATCAGAAGTTGATTATTTAGTTGGCATTTCCTTAAATCGAAGGTACGCTGATTAACACAACCCTTTTTCAAATTTATGAACAAGCTCAAGTTGTGACCAAGACATGGACACATTAGCAATCTGAAACATTCCAATTCTCCTAAATCAAAATTCACTAAGCACAACGTATATCATGGTATTTTTTCCGGAAAGTCTCACAATACAATATATTCTCTTAGTACACGATATTCTCTCGAGTTAAAGTTATTGGAATAGTGAAAGGTCGTAAGAGAATGAAAGCTTTGTCGAACGGGCAATTTTGAGAAGTCCATGCACCTGGTTCCAGTGCATGAGCAGTCGAAACTGGTCCATCTTTTCATTAGCTTGGAATATTGAGGTTCGAAACTGGCGAAGTCGATTTGCGATTTCTTCTGCTTCTTTCGCCATCTTGACCATTTCTGCCTTCAGCCGTTAAGACACGCATCAGTACAGTAAACCTGGATCTTCTTTACAAGAAATTGATCAAAGCTATAAAAGGATGTCAAGGGCGAAAACAAAGTCGTGGAAGGGAAATGAGGCAATTGTGCCTTTCAATAGTGTGTTAGGTAATTGGCACAGGTTAGAAGATCTTTATATAAGGACTACAAGCAGAGTAGATGTGATGGCATTCTAGTTTCTAATCGTAGAAGTTCTGAGCGTCGAGTTTCAATTTTTTGTTACCAGATTCTTTTTGGGTTTGCATCTACTTATAAACTAGAATATATACATACAGCACTCTTATTTTCGTACAGTTGAGCACTATCATCATCTTTTATCAAAAGTTTGTCTCTGGAGAGACTTGATTTGATTAGATGAGATAATATCGTAAGTTGAACAGTAGATCCCAAGAAGATTATGTTCACCTTGTTTTTTCTTGTCAGTTATTCATAAAGGTAAAGTTTATTTCTTTGAGATGGAATAATACGATCTTAGCTCAAGAAATGTCCTAAGTGTGATCAAACATCCACAAGTTTTCTCATATGCTATTCCAGCCATATGCCTAGCTCAACAGTAAACGAAAATTACACTACAGATAGATTCGATCTATTATTGACAAAGCAAAGTCGTTAGTTCCTTACTCCCAATTGATTGCATAGTCATTTCGTGGATACGCTTATCCAGCTTGCACAAGGATAATGGTTAAGCATACATACATGGATACATTATGTACGATGATATAGAACTCCAAAAATTACACACTGGATAATCCCATGGGCCTCTTTACACGATTCAATGTAAAAAATATGTTTGCTACGCCTTTTCATTTTGCATCTATGGCCATTGAATTAAGTATGATCGTTTTGTTAAATATTATCTTTCACTGAATATATCAATAGCTATAACAAGCGATGCTTCAAATTATTTACCTTTACAGCGCAGTGGTTCTTTGTGGAAAAAATTCCAATACAAGTAATAGAGAAGGTCCAACAAGCAAGTGAGTATTTCATGATTCAGACATTTTGGAAATAAACGTAAGAATTGTTTTGCAGTCCCACCTTGAGATGGAAAATGCAACGGTGAAGTGAGTTAAGAAAGCACATGGTGGCGAATAAGAGGAGCTAGTGAATATATATATTATGATAACTTCAATTTCTGCAGAAGGTGGAAACTGACCTTCAGACGACCTGTCTCGAAACTTGACATTTTGAAGAGATGCTCTTCCGTGGCAATTTCCCTTCTCTTTGCTTCATGTCTTGATTGTGAGAAAACAATTTCTTGTTGGACTCGCTTCATATGTTCTTCCATGATAGCTGCCCTGTCATCTTGCTCTTCCACGGCTTCCTGGTTCCCTTCTGTTAGTTAGATCATAATTAGGAAAAGGCAAACGTGGTGTTTTGAGTTCATAACCCCGGTCTCTCGTGGAGCCAAGAAAACACTTGACATGAACAGCTCTCAATCATCCTGGTCGACTCCATGATTGGTTTAGAAGCACACTCACACGAGTGACTATCCATGCCCTTATTTTACTCCCTCCAAGGGTTTCCACCATTGAGTACAGTAACAACGGAAGGATATCATGATTTTCTTCTCTGGGAGGTTTCATGACCAGGGCTAAAGTTCATAGTGGACTAATGTTTGACCACATCCTGAAAGACTAAGCATGATGATGGTCGAGTAAGATGGTCGAGTACCTCTGCTCTCTTGAGAGCAATTTCAGCTTCAAGAACCGTGTCATGGAGTATGATGTTTTCTTCATTGGCAAAAGCTGGTAAGTATTTTGAGTTGATGGCTTTGAGAAGTAAGAGCTCCTTGACGGCCTTTTCCTTCTCATCGCTTTTCTCAGATTCGTCATCCTTGGCTTCCTGCTTCCATCCATATCAAATAACATCAGTGTAAGTATGCTCAAGCTGTCAAGCTTGAGGTGCATTTAACGACTTGTTTAAGATATGAGACATGTGACTTCTAGTGAGGATGGAAGACAACGAGAACACTCAATCTGTATTGACAGAAGATTGGTTGGAACCGCGTGTATTCAAAGCTTTAGGCACGCCAGAAATATACAGTGGAAGTAGAAAGTAAAATGGTGGGAAGGATAAGGATGGGAAGACCAGAATTGGGAGTCAGAATCGGGAGACGTAAAGATGACATACTGCATTACCACTCCAATCGTAGTCGTCAGGTGACTCCCGATACACTTCTTGTCGTGTTGACTGCAGACCTTCATCTCTAGAAGGATACTGTTCGGACTCGGCTTCAAGAGAAGCAGATTCGGAAGGACCAAGATTGTAACCTCCTCCTTGTTTCAAAAATATTGAAAAGTCGCTCTCAGTCTGTTCTCCAATGCCTGTCCTCAAGAACCTTGCAAAGTCGTCTTCGCCTGCGATTCTATCCAGTGACTCCTCAGGATGTTGATAATAAGCGTCTTGCAGAGAACTGTCCCCATCCCCTACCGAAGAAACCTCAATTTGCTCCAATTTAGCACCTGACATGGTAGCAATAGCTTTCACCCGTTCTCTTGGATCGCTTCCAGCTGGAGAACCACTCCCCCGAAGGTATCCTGGAAGACTGTCTTCACTTTGGTCTCCAGCATGACTTCGAGGTGGAGAACCACTTTCTCTTAAAAATTCTGCAAAATCGGATTGGCCTAAGAACTCGTCTGCCAACGAAACGGCATCGGAGGACGTTTCTTGTGCGTGGGGGCTACCACCTTTTTCCATTGTTGACTTTTCGGAATCAGCCTCTCCAGACCGCTGTACAGGAGTTGGATGCTTTGGTGAATCTCCTGTGTCCTCCTCGCTGAAACTTAAACTCGTATCTCCTTCTGAAGAGGCCATGACAACGATGTTCGCTAAATCAATCTACGATCACTAATCTCTATTCTTGAAATGCCACAGTCAGAAGCTGTCCATCGTCTTTTTGAGTGATGCTTCTGCACTGCAGTCAGGTTTCCACCCGTTTCCCATCGAATGCGGCTCACAAATCCATCCAATAGAAAGTAACATCAAGGACCTGCTCATTCACTTCGCTGAAGTTCCAATCCAATTTTCATCGAGGAACACATTCACTGAGCCTTGAATCATATGCTTCACTTGAACGGCGGGTTGACGCTATCAAAAGCAATTTCACAGATGCAGGTAGTTGTCGAGAATCCTGACCAGAGTATTGGGTCGTTCGTACTAAGCTGCTTTTGTACTCAGGAGTGCAGCATGGCGTGCTCGTTGGACCAGCTAACGGAAAGTAATGGTTATCCTGCCCTGCAATAATCGGCAAATATCTCCACATTTGCCGTCTCTATCTCCTAGGTGTGAAACGTGTTACCAGCTTATCTGACTTATTCTCATGGTTACCCGCGTTGCTGCCGTTGTTCAAGGTCCTGATATCATCTCATTCTGGCGCCGAGCTGGTTCGTGGGCTAGCCCGGCTTCAATATTGGACAGAATGAGCCTCATCTTGTGAACGCGATTGTATACCAGAATTCGAAATCTTTTCTAGTTCAGAGTACTCTACATTGGTGCTGGAGTTTGCCGCTTCGATACACCCAAGTTGAAGCCTTTAACAGAAGTTTATGAGATCCCCATTGATATTTTGCATGACAATGTCGTATTGCGGTAACATTCTTGAGAGAAAGTGTTGCCAAGCCTGAAATCTCTTCAGTTCCCTCAAAACCACGCTGTCACTGGACATTCCCGAGCCCCCTCTCACATTGACGTGCGCACTGTAGTCCTACACAATTCCTCCCTACAATCTTCGGATGCTCGTAGCCTGTAAGTTCTCAGAACTTTTCGGATATCTAGAACCGCTCTCACCGATTGTCGACGCCACATATTGCTACAATTCCGCACTTTCAGCTTAATGACGATGGTCAACGACTGTGCTTGCTTGAATTTCCAGCTTATAAATACAGTATTCTCATAGAACGCATTCACTGTGCCCATTCATATATGACGAGACGATCGAGTACTGGAATTCTAATGTGCAATCTGACACTGACACAAGGACTATCTGAAGTGACAAAATATTGTGCAGCAATCTGTCCCCAAGGCGTTACGGATGTGTGGGCGATACGGGCTCCTGGGTTGCGTATCACCTGCGCACAGAGATCGTTGGAACAAGATTTGACCTGGTTCACGACCATTCACGCGCTAGACGTCACGCATGTCAGGGCTGTGGCCGTGGTCTTGTGAAGTTGGAGCTACACTAGTGAGACGCTGTAATGTTCCTCCACAAGTGATCTAGCGCTGCATGATGTAACAGGAATTTCATTAGAACGACCTCAAACTCGAGGGCCGGGGCAAAACAGAGATTTACTCCCTCGTGTCCCCAACGAGCTCAGAGAGATCTCTGTCATCCCCTGAGTTTGAGGGTTTGCTACCTCGTACCCCTCCCAGGTGTCGGATGGCATCGACCTGAAAACGATAATTGAACCTTGTCCAGAGGAGGAGTGTAGAGAAGACGAGGCAAATCCCCATGAAATACTGGAGACGCTCAATGGACATTGGACTTTATCAGTGAACCTTCGATAAATGACGAAGACTCTAGCGGACAAAGTAACAATTCCATGACGTGGGGTACGAGGGAGATAATTGGGTACGTCTCGTAAGGAAGAGTAAATAATGCCACGACTGAGACATGCTTTATAAAAAATGCTCAAGTCGTCATCAGAGTCATTATCAGCAGAGAATGGCCATTATTACATCGTCCAAATGATGGAAGACTGAAGTGACGAGGGGACAACATGTACAGGAGTAGTAGGTAGAAATACGTGAAGGTTTGAATGAATGACTGAGAGAGCCCTGAGCGTTCAGTCTGTCCAGCCTGGTCAACACAATAAATGGCCTCGTTCTTTTACCTTCTCCTTCCACTGCATGCAAGTAATCTTCACAGACAGCATGATCACAAGGACATTCGTGGCTTCCGAGACTTCATGTCATTCTCTTTCCCAACGAATGATACAAGACTTCACTGTCTGCACGACGAAGGAAGACGCCTCCATCGATGTGATCGTCTAACTCGTGGTTACCTGGTTTCTTGGCAAGTTTCCTCGATAAGGGTCGAATTTATAGGTTAGAGATATGCCCTCTCTGGCAACGTCAGGCATTCGTTTAGAACGAGACTCTACTTCCGATGACTTTGTTGGACTTTGTTGGACTTTGTTGGAAACATGCCCTAATGAGTCGAGGTAGCTATCTGGAACACGTCTCGCTGATCAGATCACAGGCCCTATGAGATGCGAGCTTCAAAAGGCAATTGTTCGTGTGCTCGTCGATGTCTCAGGCGAAAGAAACCGCGCGTGGAATGTCCTAAGAATTCGCTTACGTTCCCGAACTCTTGTCGATAGTTTTAGAGAGGACACAATTTTCCTCCGGAACCGCAAAAATGCATGATGCGGCGCCGGAGAGCATGTATGAAGTGACGATTACGGGCCACAAAAACTATCATATTACAGATTTCTGAAGGTTCATGTCCCGTCAAGCGTAGCACAATGAAGTTCAAAAGTCAGTTTTAGGATAGAATGTATTTCTCGGAGAAATCACCGGCCGATAGCTTTACCGAACAAGTAACAGAACATTGAATTAAAACCCACGGTCTTTTCTTCCGGAGAATTTTTCTATTCAAACGGAGAAAAGAGGCGCCACAAGAACAAGAAACTACAGATCGCAGACCTGTCAGAGAGGCCACATCTCAATCAATCTGTCTCCTGTCGAGGCACACGACGCAAGAAACGTGAAGGAGATGCACTTCTTGCCTCGACCGTTCGCGCGAACCGAACGAGATGATGGCAACGACCACGTCGAGACAAAAGCCGCCGGAACGGTCATTATGGCGCAGGGCCTTTTCGCCGAGGGACAGATTGTAGCAACAGAACTAGATGCCCGCCACTTTTGGCGGCGTCGGGTCCGGATTTAGAGAGAAGCCGGGGCTGCATTTGACGGCGGCAGTCGGTCGTTGATGATGTGGAGGAAAAGACCTAGAGTTACCTGGCGTCACTGTGGTTGGGAGGTTTTCACGGTGGAGCTACTTTGGCGGACATCTCCTTACTGAGGCATGGTACGGGGTTTCAACTTTACTTCGCTGCGGACGTGGTACTGTGGTTGATTAACGCAGTAGTGCTCGTTTTGATTTACCATGTTGATGTCTAAAAAATAATACAATAAAAAAGATAAAACAATACCTTCTTCTTCTTTTTCTTGATATTTAACGTGGGTTAAAGATGTGATTAGTGTTAATGATTTCTTTACGTGCTGATTTCACCGGTTACCTAAAGAGCAAGAGGGTTCATATACTACATGATGCTATGGTCGCACGATGATTTCATAGGAGAAATGTACATTAGTCTGGGATGAAGAATAATTAACCCAACCTGAGGGATAACTACCCGCTCCCTTTATGATCCCGATACAAATACAAGGCAATGGTGGAAACAACTTGTATATGTGTTTACATTCTTATTTTCGCTGAGGGTTTCCGAATGTGCAGTTTCAATGGACTCAAATAACCATTGCTCATTGCTCAGTACTCTTACTTTTTGGTTGCATCTACTTTCTGAGTATAAAAGAGTCATAGCTCTTTGGGTTTGACAAGGAAGATTCTGACTTGTTAGGGTAACATTATTTTCGAGATCTACAGTCACACTCACAAGGTATCTATCTCAATTATGAAAGAGCTCGTACTACAAATTTGATGGATGTTGACGAATGTTGACTTCGTTTCTATAGTCGAGAGTGTCTCTTGGCATATGAGAGATTTTTGAAATTATTATTTAGATTTTGATGATTGAGGGCGAACAAAGTTGTGATGTGCTGTCAATTTGTGACCAGCTATAGCTAAAGCTTTCGAGGATATGACGTGAGATTCCCCACCCGATATACTCGGATGACGTTGGTGTTTCTCCAGTGACATCTACAAGAGGCTCAATCTCTGAGTATGTTCAGATGCAACTCCCTTCTTTCTTAGTCCCCTTCATGTCGCCAAATGTTAGAGTGATAATGACCAATGATCCAATCCTTGGAAACAGGCATGAATGATTTTTATCCTCGGGGCGATGTTCCTATCCCTAGTTTCCATGTGTATAAGAGCCAGAGCTTTTCTTGTGTCCTGGATTGGAAGAATCCGGCGAGAGAAAGCATAGATGGGTCCCACTTTTCATGAGCAACACTACGTTGAAAATATGAGCCGAATCCATGGCTCAATTATTCTCATGTACATTACGTCACCCCTTTTCTTATGGGGAATGCATGGAATTTTCAAGGCACTATCTCCATCGGATCAGTGACAGGAAAAGGGAAAGTAGATTAGTCTACGGGGCCTTTGACTTCTGATTTTCTACCTACCGGCATTGCGCAGTGTGACTTCTCTTGAACGGTTCGTTGATGAGTTTAATGGTAACACAAATCAAGAGTTAATTACAATAACCATAAATCATTTCAGGCATTTTAATAAATGACGAGATGAAGCTAAAATAAGTTTTATCTCGTCATACATTAATGTCTTCAACTCTTTCTTGAGAGAAGAGATATCTTAGAGTTTATTGGGGAAGTTAATTTGATCTAAGACATATACAGTGACTCCACTATATAGAAAATTAGTGTCACAAAACTTGAGCTTCAATTCTCTGCCGAATGTTGAATCCCACAACTTACTGCCAGAATAGTACGGTATGGAACATCGTACTCGGAGTGTGTTACACGAGCTCCAGCAAGGATGGAAGACTTGAGAAGAAAAATCCCGGGGGTACTATGGAGCATTCTCAAGAAATTGTCAACCCTTTGGTCAACATTGTTCAGCTCCAGTACACCAACTGTGCTAAACAATGTTGACCAAAGAGTTGAAGCTTACTTCGTCGTTCTTACTTGTTGGAGCTCGACTACACATCCTTCAATCGACCGATGTCCCTTCATTTGTCATGACAGTCACACGATACATGCGTTACAATCATCAACAGCTAAATACAGTAGATCAAATAGATCTATGATGCGGAGAAAGCAAAGCAAATGAGGACGTGGACATGTTCACAGCTGCTGACACAGGCTTGGTGTACAGCTACTGCACTTATTACAAGCTCATTCAACTCCTTCGAGAAACGCCAGAAGAGTACATTATTAACCTCATTCGTCCACGTAAAATTTTGTGGACGCAATTAAATAAAGACTGAATATCCCAATGAAGCGCTACAAGGACCACACCAAACGAGTAATATCCATCTTTGGGGAGATCACCAGGCTGCTTTGGAACTTTATCAAGTCCTAACCCGTCCATTTCACTTCGCTACATTGCTCTCTCTTACTAATTTCAAACCAATTGCTTAGTTGATATCTTTGAACTTTTTTGCATACAAGTATTTTAGGCTCAATAGGTAGGCATAAAATTATGGAAATTGAACTTTGAGATAATGAGCATAGAACGTAGTTTCATAAATATTTATATTAAATTTAGTACAAGCCAAGACAACAAAAGATCTTATATACGTTTTTTACTATGAAAAAAATCGTTGTTTGTGCAAGTTCTTGTATCATGCTTAATTCCCACATAGAAACCGGGATAGGAAATCTTGTTGCTGACAAAGTTTTTAAGGCGGGATACTGATGCATTCTCTTACGTCTCGCGTTATCTCTTGGACAACAATGTCTTACGTTGTAGGCTAAGATTGAAAAGTAAAACATATGAAAGGTTGGCAAAAGCGAAATGTATTTCATGTTTATTTGCATACTTGCTGAAAGGCTCGGGGATACGCTCTCTCAGAAAGGAGTATATTATTCTCTTAAAATGCCTGGAGGATGACTTGACATGGAAACATTGAAGCATATGTTGAGAAGGTGATGCACTAAAACCAAGTTATTGAAGAAAAAGAGCTATGTCCTACTTATGAGTTCGCAGTCATGACGTAGCTAGTAATGTGTGACTATAAGGCTCCATGCTTATGATGACTTGGAACAAACGGAAGAACCCTTCGCTAGTGTTTGTATGCCATTCAGCCGTGCTAAGCTAGAAGATAGGAAAAGATACGGATATAAATATATAATAGAAAACAAATGCAGAGAAGAAATGAGGGAAACAAGACAATTTCCCCTTTCAGCCAATCTAAATTATCCAGATTCATTTTCCACAGTGTCCTCGAAAATTGAGAATTTCCAATCTCTTTCGAATGTTGGCATTCTAAACCCAAAAAATATTCCAAAAGTTATTTTAAAATAATAATAATCAACCATATATTATATTTATCGGAAGACACAGTCCACGAATAAAACAATCTTAATTTTTTCAAAGGCTTTTGCACTCGGAATGCAAAAGATCGAATTCCATCAAACATCACAGAGGCACATTAATGTCTGACGAGAGGGGCCGCCGATCCCCATGCCAGGCCAGAAGGTGAAGACAAAGCAAATCGTGTCCAGCACAGTCCTCGACAAAGACATGTCCCGGCTCTAGAGCGCAGTAGTACGGTCTCTGGAACCCGTCCACTCTTATATCGACGAAGAAGACGAGTAACGTCCGGTTAGAGCGCGATCAAATCGCGATCAAAGAACGATTAGAGAGCGATTAGCGAGGGCTTAGCGAGAGATTACCGAGCACCGAGGGAGGGCGACGGGCGACAGGGTGACGTGGCGGTGCTGTCTCGGCTCTCGAGAAGTGACGGGGCCTTTCCACCGGTTCCCGCTTTGTCGCAGGCCAGTGGCGTAATGACAGCTTCGTCTGTTCTTTCCCGTAGGCACAGAGAGAGAGAGAGAGAGAGAGAGAGAGAGAGAGAGAGAGGTGCAGACGGACGAGCCTTTCCTTTCGTTTCCCTCCCTCCTCTGGGGAATGATTTGGTGCGCAGGCTCGACCCGGATTTGACTCCGCGCTGCGTCTTCGGAGAATTGGTCGTGTCAACCTGCTGGTGTGATCTCTGTCACGAGTAATTGCTGCTTCATGGTGTCTGCTGTCGAGCGCAGCAGCTCTTGATCGCCCGCTGCTGCTGCTGCTGCCTTGCCTGGGGTCGAGCTAGACAACAGGTTTGCATTCTTTGTTATTTCATCGTCGCTTGCCTATTGACGTGGTTCGGAGCAATCTTTGCGAGCCGTGAGTGTGTGCTCTAGTCGAGGCGTTCTGGATTTTTCCGTGCGTCGGAGGTGGACGTGGTTCTTCGTTGCCTGTTCTCTGTGCAGTGACGGAGCGGGGGCGTCCAGGTCTTTCTACGTTTTCTTTGAGGCGTTCTTGGGCCTGCTGAAGATTTTTCAGTTCCACACTGCAAGATTTTCGTGCTCGTCGTCAGTGTTCGCGTCCTCGTGTTCTTCTTGCTGTTCCGTTCGAGGATGTCTTCGCAGATTGATTTCTTGGTGTTCTTTGGACTTTTTGTGATCAGCTCAGCTTTCAGCGTGTGTGAAAGGTCGCCAGTTGTAATTTGCAGAATCCTCTGTTAGGCTCACATCAGCTGGACATGGCATATGCTTCTGTGTCCTTCTTGGTTGCTGGATTGAACAACTGTGGTCTGCTCAGTTCTTCGCGACGAGATAGCCGGTCTTGAATTGGCCACCTTTTTCGTTAAAGTAATAATGTCGTCCAGCTTCCAGTGTAATCTTGCCAGCCTGTCGGAGTTAACTTCGTGGTGATGTCAGTGAGCTTGTTGTTGCTATCTACCCCGACAGACAGCCTACCTACTTCATTTCAAGAAACTCTTGAGAGTGCGTCAGAGATGATTTTCATAAACGCGAGCTCTACTTTTGTCGAGGATTCGCGTCACGCTTTCTTGAACTGTGCAATCCCGGAATTAGATTTTCCACCGCATCACTGTTTCCTGTTCGGTGGTGCAGGTGCTAATCTTTACATGTATCTATCTTCAGCTGGGTTTACCTCGCTGCTATCTGCGGTCTTGGGTTCTTGGGGTCTTGGGTCTGTCTTCGACCCCATGCGTGCGTGTAGTGCAGATTGCTAGTTTAAATGTTTCTATAATGATTTCGTGTGGGCGGTAGTGGCTGCTGGTTCAGTGACGTGGGGGGAGATCTGGATATGGTCTGTCGCGGTGTTACAGTGCGCGAGCAACTCCTGCACGAGACATGAGATGAAACTCTACAGCTTTTCTGATAAACATCTTCTGGGTAACTTTGCTGCAGGTCGCAATGGATTCGGACAGTCCGACACAAGCGCAGTCAAAGCAGCTGCAGACGTACACGTACGCTGATTTTTTCAATCCGGAAACTTATGGACAGCACGCTGTGAAAGTGGCCAGCAATGTTTGCTTCGGATTCTTTGTGCTCACTGTTCTCACCTTCACAGTTATAGCGGTCACATACCAACCAGGTGATCCATGGCTTCAGTCTTCAAAGTCAATGACACAGCTCATGACGGTTAGTCGAAATGCTACGTTCAAAGCGGACGAGACTGTGATCACCACTGGAGAGGATACGATACCTCTTGCTAATGGTCTTCCTCCAGCTATCAATAGCTCTCAGGTGGATGCCGAAGTATCATTTGCTCAGAAGCACGGCGACTGCGAATTGCTCGGTCCGATCAATTGTTCAGATCCAGGGGTTCTCTTTGCAATTGAGAAGTACAATCTGCAGACGTTTAGATCTCTGGATTTCTACAACTACAGGTTTCCTGTGCGAGGATCTGCAGACAACGAATGCGATGTGGCATGGAAGTATCGATCCAGCAAGGATGGTTCTCCTCGGATGTATCGTGACTTTCGTAGGTATGTTCTTGCCGTCAAAGACACTTGCGATTACCATGTGAAAAAGATGGGAGACTGGCACTCCGGACTCAATGCGCGGCCTATGAAGAGACATCGATCAGATAACAGCACATTGGGTGTGGAAGTGGGCGTGGACACCGTAAACGACGGGCTACTTAACATGACTGAGAATGCTTTCCACTCAGTTAAATATTTGTACTACGAACGCGGAGGTGATTATTGCAAACCTATGAGCCAATACATGTGGAGTCTCCTGTGCGCCATGGGAGAAGCTCGCTACTTGAATCGAACCTTTGTTCTGGACCTGGACATCTGTCTTTCAGCTTCAAATAACTATATCGGTAAGGACCATTCTGCCAAAGACGAGCCTCACAAGGATTTCCGGTTTTATTACGATTTGGAGCATCTGAGGCAAAAGCTTTCAGTGATCGACGAAGCTCAGTTTCTGAAGGATTGGCGTTCCTGGGATAGCAAACATGGTAAGCACCGATTACAGGTCCGTGAAATAGACTACAGAACGACTCCTATGGAATTGAAGAACGAACGAAGTAATGTGATAAAGAGGACCTTCAGAGAACCTGAACCCAATAATTATTGGTTTCGAGTTTGCGAAGGAGAGGCAGAGAAAGTGATACAACGACCTTGGGAATTGGTCTGGAAGTCGAGGCGCATAGACGATATTGTGCTGGCCATCTGCGGAAAGATGGGATGGGATTACGATGTGGTGCATGTGGTGAGAGGGGAAAGAGTCGAAAATAAAGCTCTGTGGCCCAATCTCGACGCCGATACTTCTGCGGAAGCTATAGCAAGAAAGCTCGACGACATTGTCATACAGGGCCGGAATTTGTACATTGCTACCAATGAGCGTGATGAACATTATTTTGACAAGTTGAGAGGAAAGTGGAAGGTATACACCCTAGACGATTTCAAGGAACTCTGGAGTGAGACTAGCGAATGGTACAAAGAGACGAAAGAACTCAACGGTGGCGTGCCTGTGGAATTTGATGGTTACATGAGGGTTGAAGTCGATTCTGAAGTACTGTACAAAGCCAAAAAGCGGATCGAAACCTTCAATGATCTTACGAAGGATTGCAAGCTAGGGTTAGGTTCATGTTAAGAGCTGCTAGGAATTGCCTTAACTTTCTTACACTATTTATTATTCTTTCATACTTAGTTTCCACTGTAGGTGGACCCATACATGCCAGAAATGTGTTCTCAACACATCGGCTGTCTTGCCAAGGCCTGTGTCCATCATCATTCACAGACCACTGTTTCAGATCCTAATCGTGTAGTGCTTCTGAAGTATATTTAAGTCCAGGGACCTTGCGAGTGGGACGTTCACACCCCCGTGGATCATTTTTTATTGAGGTAGTAATGTAGTCACAAAGGGTACGAACCTGATTGTGAAGCTGGTAGTAGTGTTACCCAGGATACTGCACAGCAGCAGTGAGAACAGGAAATGCGTAAGGAAACTCTAACGTCGATCGGGACCCAAGGCCACGGGACCTTTCCAATTACCGAAGGTATGACTCATTTCCTGCAGCTGGTTGTATGTAATTATGAGATTGGTTTCAGAATATTAGTTGAACTGAAACCATCACTGCTGCGAAGTGATGCTTCACATTTTGTTAAGCGAAGTGAGCTGTACTTGGAAGACGACTTTTATGAAAACAATGTGCATTCGAGCAAATCGGTGTATCGTTTGAGAACTAGATGCCGTTTCAAAGCTGTATGCCACTGTCTGCAATACCTGATCAGATGCAGTGTCTAGCATGAACATGTAGATGTAATGAGCGTATATTTCTACATGTCAAACTGAGTCACTTGCAGAATATAATCTGAATTATATTGGCTCTGGGAAAAGCAGCTGAAACATTATTTTCAATTATATTCGACAACAAATTCTTGTCGAATATAACTGAACTACTGAGATGTATAAAATAATTCATATTTTTTTCTCATCCAATAGCATCAGGAGCGGGTTTCGAACACAGCTCCGAATTCCCAATCTATATCATCCGGAATAATCTCGTCTTCACAAGGTGGAGAAGAGCTTATTGTACATGTCGTGAATCTTCACTTACATTAATCCGCAATTTCGTCACGTTGAGAGCCAATGGAACATCTGAAACACCCTGACCCGATTATCACCAAGTAGATAAGAAAAGGTTGGAATTACAACCGCGGCAAACGGTTTTCTTCAATGCAAGGTAGAGAGCCAGCGTGCACGCCAGCGAAGTTCATGCCCGCCAGAAACATTTCTGCAACTTGAGCGCACATTGATGGGTATTTTAGTGAACTTGAGTTTCTAAGACCTCAGATTCTGAGCCAAGTCTTGCCCTTGTTCATCTGTGAACAATAAAACGAGCATTTTCAGTATTATGCTGAAGTACTGTAAACCTAGCGCTCCAGATGTTGAGCATTGTTCTTTGCTAAGTTAAGGCAACGTCTGAAAGAATACCTCTCAAACACTCCACTTCAACTCCTACAATTTTACACCCACCGTAGTTTTTTATTTCGAATCCGGGTATACTTGTCTCGTACGTAGTGTACATGCTGAATCGGAGTAGATCACGTTAGTATATTCCACATTACCATATAAGATGGAAAACATTTCTACATCGAAATCGGTCTATATCGTCGGCACATTTATGGATAAAATAAAACTTTATATTTTCATCCAAGAGAGGATATGTTTGGTCTTTACAAATGTAAACTTCGTACAGTAAGAAATAATACCAATTAGCTAAAGAATAATAGATAACTTAAAGTTTTAATTTACAGTCAAATATACTAAAATATTAGATAGAATGATATCTCTTCAGTTACAAATTATGTCAAATTTTTAATGCCCTGATGTAAATCAAATAATCTTCATTTTGTAGAGTGAATGCAAGAATGTGATGAAAAGTCATTAAATGTTTAGATCTAAACATAGAGTTCTCCATTTTGAAAAAATATTCTCTGCATTGTCAAGATAGATGGATCAAACATAGATTGATGTTTATGTCTTTTCAAAAAATCTTACGTACGATTGTTGCTATGTATGTATTACTTCATGCACTCTTTCAAAAGTAAAATAAATGAGAATTGTATCGATGGATAAATCAAGAGGGAAATTTTCAAGTACTGTAGTTCATCAATCATAAATAAACTTCTGATTGATTTAATATTTATTTGCGATGAGAATATGAAAAATCTGTAAAGCTTTTGAGTAAGATTTGTTCATCTATCCAAAACAATGACATATTTGACTAGCCTGTCTTAATAACAAAAAAAATGCTCGCACTAAACTATGACTTGATTATCATGTAGGTCGTAATTTTTTAGGAATGAAAATTGGTTCTAAGTCTACGATATCAGCTTGCATGAGTATCTAGCACATAAAGATATCTGAATGCTCTTGATATTTTATATATGTAAACCTGCATGTGTTAGATATTTGCGATCTGCATGGATGAAAAATATCACATAAAATCATAAGAAGATCCGTTCAAAACATGATATCTTATACAATGAATTTAAAACAATATAAAGATATCTACATATCTTTATATTGTCCACATATGTTGCGAACATTATCATGTTTTCTCTTTTGTGGAACTCACACCAGAGAACTAATAATTGAATGTGAAAGTAATAACGATGCCACATACGTAGAGAAGACAAATTAGCTTTTGCATTGCCTTCAAGATATCTTGACTTCTACTAACGGACCAAAAGGATATCGCAGTTCTGCATGTTGACATACATCTTGATTCAAGCGCTCCTCAACATCACGAAGATGATATTTTGTTTAGATGGTTAGATTTGTTCGAACCTTAAACTGGAAATTTCGCAGATTCATCTTAATGATACACATCCTGTGCGAAAATTACCTCCTTGATAGATAGAAATGTTTGAAAATCTGTCGTCATCTTGTCAAGAGGTTTACCTTATACTCGTATGGTCAAATCACAGAAGAATTAGATTTTCTCAAACCAAAAATCAAAAAGGTGATAATAAACACAAATGTGATATGTATTAAGAGGTCTTTTAACGTCAGCCTATTATACTAAACTATGGGTTCGTCGCGCCAAGTCGAACTCTTTTGGAGTTCAAAGAAAGACACATGGACACATAAGAATGAGGAGAATGAAGTAAAACGAAGAGAAAAGTCAACGAATGAAAAAGATGAACAAACTTATGAAACTGTAATCATACTAGTAAAGCAGCGTCCGATAGATTGTACTCAAGAGGATAAAGTGGAAGAAATCATTCTACACCATTCCCGAGTATATGTCCTACACGAATGACGACCTTTTCAGCAGCTGTTGCCAGTTCCAGACTTGGAACCTTTATACTGAGCTCGATGGGTCCAAAATTGAATTCCACCTATTTCTCTCTTTCGTGCATTCATTTTAGTCAGATTGAGTTACAATAGAGATATGTTCAGTTCTCCTGATTCGAAAGGACAAGGCAAGTGTCACGGATGAGGGTGAAAAGGGCCTGAACAGTGGTCGTCCCATATTCCCTCCGGGAGTTGTACCCTCTATCTGATATGGTTGCGGTTTCACAATACAGGCTTGCAGAGGTTTGCAATTGTTCATCTTCTCCTTCGCGAGGTCCTAGATGGAATTATCCGCAGTCCAGACTCGGAAGTAAGTGAATTATTCTTTACGTCTGTCTGCATTTCCTCGTCTTTACTGGATAGTGAAAGCTTCTACGTAATTTCCTGCGTTCGGTAAAGTATCATTACATTTCCCCAAGTCCCTTTCTAGGTAGGCAGATTTCTAGGAGGGTTACTCTGATGAACTGGCTTCCACCTTCTGGTTGGAAGCTAACACTCTCCACTAGATGGAAGAAGAGGTCGCTCGATTTGCTCCGTTGCCTTATCTTCGACAGAGACTTGGATACTTCCTACTACGTACAAGCTGGATGAGCCAATGGGAAAATAGACCCCCTGCCATCAGGCACTGTGACCGCTACAATGTCAGAGCTTGCAGCAATGATGATAGGACGTAGCGTGCACAGATTTGTGAAATGGAGGTGAAAGAGGCAGTTGAAGTATCACCTGATATACCCTGACATCAGATTTATTACAAGGTTGGCAGCTGTATTCTACCCTATCATACTGTCAGATCGGCATCACCAGTTGCGTGTTGCCCGGAGTTGTCCAGTACAGTACATACACAGATAAACAGAACATTGCATTGGCAAACCTTTCATTCATAATCACCCGAAAGTTAGTCAAAAACGCGACGCGCAACTAAAGTCCACACTCTCGTCTACTCGAATCACTGAATCTCTTTCTCTTAAATTTCTTAGATGTCTACACGTGGTCTCCTGCCCTTCGTGCGAGAACGAAGACTTCTTCCACGTTTGTATGCGCACATTACTACTGACATCACACGAAGGTGTGAATGTGAGCAGGTTTACAATATACATCCACCTCATCAAGTAATCACAATCTTGGCTACAATCGAGACTGGAACTGGCAAGATTTAGTTATCTCAGTGTTTTCGAGTTGAATGGTTGGTAACATAGCCACATTACAAATTTAAGAACGAACCAGAACTTTGCTTCCGGAAGGCTTGGGAGCAGTATTCGGGAACAAGATACAACAGACCTTGAGAAGCATCCGTCTACTATACACTACAGCTAGAGGAGAAACTCCCGGTTGTAGCCCTCACTGATGAGAATGCTGCAAAAAATGTGATCGTCGCCCAGGTAACTTGCCTCATACTAGTATCCGCAGCCCGGGAGATCAAATATATCCCACTGATTTGAATTTGAACATCTAACTATTTAAGCCCTGGCCTTGATTTCAGCTTCGATCAAGTCAGCAGCCTCCTGGACTGTAGAAATCTTCTCAGCACCATCCTCGTCAATAGTAATGTCAAATCTTTCTTCCAAGGCCATCATAATTTCGACCTGTGTAGAGACAAGCCGACCAGGTCAGGAGAAGTGTCATGCTATCAAAATGTGAGAGAAGGTTTTCGAGTTGAGCGTTTAAGATGGACAGGTGGGCTTTAAAGAAGAACTCACGGTGTCAAGAGAATCGGCACCAAGATCAGCGAATTTTGAGTTGGGCAAGACTTTCTCAAGAGGTGACGCCAATTGGTGGGCAATGACTTTCCTCACGATCTCTGCGACGTTTTCAGCAGGTGCATCAGTGGCGGCGGGAGCAGCTACGGCTTCCTCGGCTCCTTCAGCCTATGGAAAATGAGACAACACCTTCGGGTCATATTTCAGATAATTGGCCGTAAGCCGGTTCGGTAAGCTAATGAGAGAAACAACTCATTCATACTGTGACGCATTTTGAACTTTCGACGTGCTACTGGTCGCCACGGGTGACAACTTACCGCACATGAGATGCGTCGGAGGCGAGTAACAGCTACGGCGCGGGAGTCAACGATGGAGAATCTCTGGCTGGCGGATGCACGGAGACCGCTGAAACTCACACAGGACTGCATTGGATGCGACCGAAGTCAGACGAAAGGCAATCCATGTCTCATGCATAACTAGGAACACACTCATTCGAACATTTTCGATCCTGACACAAAACGACGCGTTTCTGGAAAGAACAAGCATGCATGCACACAAAAAAAGTACACTCCCAGGACTTGTGACCATGAATAACACGACCAGCAGACGAGAAAGTGGGGGAGAACAGTGACGAGGAGGAAATCACATGCAGAATGAACGTAAAAATGGACGCTCTATCAGCTACTCGAAAATATCTCGCAGACTCAACAGGTAGACAGCCAATTTCACACTGGAAACCCTAACCTCATACCACAACCGAAACAACCCCAGAAAGTAAACTTCAATTCTAAGCGCCGATACCCGTAAATCCAAAAAGCAGCAAAGTAGAAGAAAGAGGAGAAATGAGACAATTCAAAGCGACGTCGATGCGCGGAAAATTAATCAACCCGAGGCAAACACACATTCCCACCAAAAATCGAGAGACATGGGGCGAGCGACGTACGACTTTCTGGGCGACGACATTGCGGCACGACACGGCCGAAGAGACGACCGACACGGTCCTGTTGAGAAGGGAAGCGGAGGCGAGTGAGGCCATGGCGGAGGGTGGCAGGGAAGTGGAGGGAGAGGGGAGAGGGGAGAGGGGAGAGGAACGAGGCAGAGTGTTCGGAGAATGAATCGGAAGAATGAGAGCCGACGGCGAGAGCGAGTTTGTGGGTAGCGAAGGTCACAGACCCGAAGCAAGAGCAGATGAGAGACGAAGGGCGGGCACTGGACACCCACGAGGCGGACGGATTACACGTGGCCGATCGGAGGGTGGGGGAAACCACGCCAGTCCGAGGGCTATCCATGTGGCGCGTCCTGGCATTGGCTGTGCGAGGATGACATCTCATTATTCCCGGCCATGTCAGCATTGCTGGCCAACCCTAAACAGTTCTCCGCTCGTTTACAGCCAAATCTCCACATTTGGCCCCAAGCCCTTCCAATTGGCCGGCCCCTGCTGATGTCTCGTTCGCTCTAATTTGAAGCCCGACATATTTAGCATAACGATGGCAGATGCTATCGAGCCAACCTCGGATTATATAGCAAAAGGATGTGAGATGCTTTCTAACCAACATTAATGAAACCCAAGAAAAACATGCGGCTAGGACACAACAGCATCACCAATGAATAGTCTACCTACTATTTTATAAATATATCCAGGTGCAACTATATTGGTATGATTTAGTTGGGGCTGTCAATCTATAAGATGAGCCTTTAGATGAACACCTAAAGAATTGCAAATAACGTCAATTGCACTAACCATTACAGTATGAAAGAATGGTTCCTTGTAACTCCAAAGGAAGAACAACAGAGAGTAGACATAATCTCTTGATTATATATTTGGTTTTATTTATATATGTATATAGATTTACGTGTATTCTTGTTACACGATTATTTAATTAGTAGAAAATTTGATCAACAGAAGAACTTCAAACTAGCGTAGCTCCAGCCTAGAATTAGAGAACTCTTCCTCAAGAACGGAAAGTGTAACGGCGGAGGGTGTCAACAATTGGCCTGACGCCAACTCATCAAAACTTAGAAGCCCCGCCAAAGTAGACAAGCAACACTTTCTTGTCACCGTTAACATAAGTTTTGAATTTATATCGTTTAGAAACCGTCAGTTCGTTTTCTCCTCGAATGTCCACACCATTTCTATACTAAGTCAACGAGGTCAAAGAAATTGGACGAAAGGTACATTCCAGAATCTTCCTCAACATCACATCAACTATAACTCTTGTATCTACAGTTTCATCCTTTTCGTTTCATTGTATTCTTATTCTTGGGTATAAAATTTTATTACATCTATACTTTCTCAAATTTTTGATTGAAAAGAATCCATTAAATTTTAACAACCAAAGCAGTTCCTACTCTACCATTGGTTGGTTTCTCTGCTATTCATTTTCTAATTTCTTATGATGAATAAATACATTGTTACTCATAATCACATATTTTCATTTTCCATATTACATTAAATAAATCCTTCGTCTTATTTACAGATTTCATGTTTAGTTTATTATCAGTTCGGAGTCAAAATTGTGAACATGTCACTCATGTCCTCCATAAACTTGAGATCACTTTAATCTGAAAGCAGTGACAAGATTCATGGTTTATATCATACTGAAGATTGTGGTATCATGAAAACTTGCTTCAAATTTATTTCATTTTTGAACAAAATTTCTGTAATCTCATCTCTTTATCTTACACGTATTTAATACATGAAATTAAATCAACTTTAAAGATTAAAATTTTCTATGAATTCTATAATCTGCACATATTTTAGTAATGACTAACTTTTAAAGAATACATAACAAGTTATAAAGTACGGAGCATCCAAATTTCACTAAGAACTTGATCCCAAAAAACGCTTTCTACGCTTATGAAAAATTGAGTCAAGTTTGTGCAATCTCTTTGTGTTATTATTTAGGTTTACATATGATAGATTCATCTAAATTGGACATGATAATCATATGCTAGATTATTGAATACGATAAATGATCTAAGCATATTCAGCTTGTTCTTCGTCAATTTATTCAGACATTTTACTTCTGTGAAACTTTATCATATGCATATTCATTTCCGATTCAAATCATTTTTATTATGAAGTTATAAATGATATATGTCTAAGCATCGATTAAATGTTTTAAATTTTATAACATAAAATAAGCCATTTATGTCATATATATGATACAAAGTATAATAGAATAACATTATTATAAGTATGTGAAACCTTTATTAAATATATATTGTTACGTTTTATGAAACTATTTATTTAAATTAAGTCAATGCGGCAGTATAAATTCTAAACAGCTAGCATTACAAAATAATTTATTATTTATTTGATACATATATCAAAAATATGTTTTTTTGGTTCAGTTAAAAAAAATTTATTGAATTCAAAAACATTTTCAATTTTTTTGACATAATTTGAGTAATATATAATAAATATTTTTGTTGTATTTTTTGAAATTTAATAAAAAATAAAAAATCTATGCGTATATAAATTACACACTAAAAATTATTCCAAAAAAACTGTTGAAACCATTACCTATACCATCAACTATACATTTTCATGATAGATGAATTATATATGATTTGATTTTCACTGTTTTACAAAATTATAAACTATTAAATTCCATGGTCAGAAAATAATCATGTATATATATTTTCAAAATAATAATATAAATTTAAATTAAATTATATATATTTTGAAAAAAATTATGTTCAATTTTTAAAAATTTTCTATCTATTTGAATGCAAATCCAAAAATTATAATCAAACTTGATCTTTAAAAATAATAATTAATTAGATAATATGATTTTTTATGTAAATGATCAAGTGTGTCACTGGTGAATTTTTCGAAAAACTATCAAAGATTTTATTTTTTGAATTTATTCATAAACCATAAATACATATGCATTGACGTGATCATAATTATTGTTTCTATGTTATTGTCATACAATCATCAAAAATTTTGCAACTTTTACATAATAAATGCTATGCATATATGAGTCTTTTCTTTTGAAACATCATCAATATCAAAGAGTAGCAAATAGCCGTGAGCGAAAGAAATGTTTGTTGTACTTCGTGCAAGCCCGTTCCAACAAATGTACACATTTTTATCTTTGGACAAATTTTTTCCAGTGTTTTACTAATAGCAATAATGAATGTTACACATTTAAGAGTAATATACAATATTGTGTTTAAATCTAGTTTAAGTCGAATTGTTTTAATATTGTAAGTGTCTTATAGCATAATTCTCATCATGCTACAATGGAGACATACCCTTCTCAGTTTTATCTTTGTAGGATTTGATGGGGTCTTCCCATCTTAGCTATCAACTTGGCCCCCTTTTTTTCTTCTTCCTTCCTTCATTTTATTTTCAGTGTATTTCGTGTATCATGGGGCTTGTCTTTTTCTTCAAGTAAATCGAAGTACTTTCGATAAAGTACTTTCGACACGCATAAAGATACTTTATGCTTGTCTCCTGGTTGCAAGCATTTGTGCAATTTGTCTGAAAAATGTGGTATCACGGGAGAAGAGCGATGAAGGAAAGAACCATCAGTGATGGCGATGAAGGAAAGAACCATCAGTGGTGATGGTCCATCACCAATCAAGCCTTTACCGATGCCTGCCTGACCTGGTATGTAACAGAAAACCAGTTACTGCGGAATCAAGTTAAATAATTGGCTATTTTCGCACAATCGGCTTACTTATAAAAAAGTTTTGGGGTCCGACTAGAAGTTTGGCTATTCAATTCCGTTCTCAATAATCTCTGCAATAATATTGCGATCTACGAGGAATTTGTGTCGTAAGAGTTGGATCAGATTTGTTTCGGACTGGTTAGCAGCGAAAGAGTGAAGAGCTCCGTAGCTCTAGTAAGAAAATTCTAAGAAGATGTTGTGAAATGTCCAGGACTTAGATTATGCCCTGCACGAGGTTTAGACTCTCATGGCGTCCAGTAGATTACGCGTCCTACTTGAATGTTCCAAACGTCCGAGTGACTAGATCGAGAATTTGGATCGCGACTTCCAGAAAAACCGTGCAGAGTCTGTAGATCCAACTGATTCTGCAGAGATTAAGATGAAGCGTAGCGGTGAAGTTCTTATGCACGCAGAGAGATTCACTGACTCGCAGATCGCTCTTCGTAGTGCTGTCAGATCTTATGTTCTTACCTCGTGGTCTCCAACAACTGAAGATTGGACAGTGACGAAGGAAGTGCTGGAAGGACGGTTGACGTGCCCGCTGCACTCTCGGCACATGTGACCGATGGGCATTCAAAAAGCGCGCAGAGCCGGTATCCCTTGACCGCAACGGTCTCCAAACGTGGAAACGCACAGGGTTCTCTCAACTGCAACACTTCAAGAATTCAAGTCCATTCCTGTACGTGGTTCAGTCCCCACAGTGTACTGTACACTACACCACCAAGTACCATATACTACACAGTACACATCGTTCAGCTACCTCTATCAAGTTTCTCTTGACCTTTAGCTTAATCTCATAATCTGTCGGATAAGAGCACCCCACCACTTCGACCGGAAGAAATACATGAGAGACGAGGTGAGGATCTGAGAGTTGTCCGAAGGATATTTTTTGGCATGCATATCCAATCCTTCTTAATGCCCACGAGTGCTCTTCTTAAAGAACCTCAGATGATCTTTGCCGTCCGATTATCTGGGAGGACCTATCCTATAAGTCGATTGTAAGTCAAGTGCTTTACAGCGTATTTAATTAACCTGGCCCTAGGGCCTGGTTTACTAAACTCAAGCTCCATCACTATTTATACTTTGATGGTAGTGCTGGACTTGGTTGGTGGAGCTGTACATCAGTGAGTTCTGAGCCAGCTTCCCACCCTTTGTGCTGTGAGCTTGAGTTTCCCCGAAAGTTCCAGCTCGTTCTCTTGAAGCTACGGCTTTGACTTAAGTTGGTCCCATGGTCCCATGGTCCCAGTGGTCGCTTTCTAGTGTTCATGAGCTCCTTGGATACCCGAAGGAGAGTCGTCGGACCATTGGTCAGTTGATCGATTGGCAAGAGGTAAGATTCAAAGGAGCGGGTACATCTGAGTCCTGATCGAGTTGTCTTTGAGAATCTGATCCTGCTCCATCGAAACAATGGTAAAACTGTTTATCTTTCCCTTGCAAGCACACAGCCATAAACTTTATGATGGTATCTATTGGTTAATATATATTTCTTGAAGTAAAACAGGTTTCATATAGATGTACAAGGAAATTGTGGTTTGATGACATACATGTATCAGTGCAAGAATATTAACAATATATTATATAATATTTATAAAAAAAAACTAAAAAATTCTATCAAGTGATTCATTGATGAAATCAAACATGTAGCTCTCTAAATATATCATGATGCATCTTTAAAGTTCAAAATAAATGTCAAATGGTGTACAAACAAGAAATGCATGAGAATATGCATCATGTCTTACATAGTGATTGCAATATGTGTGGACTAAAGTAACCTATAGACTAACTTCGCAAAAATGATAGATCCTTTTATGTTGTTATGTAGTCTTTACTCTACTTTAGTCCACGCATTTTTACTACTATCGTTACATACAACATGAATGTACTTTGCATTTTCACAGACAATGAGTTCATATCAACGTGTGTTGTATCCGAGGTAATATCAAACTCACACACCTGAATAAGGATATTTTATATAATAAGCCGAGGCTTAACATATCTTTATAGAAAAAAGGAGTTGGTAGCCAAACCAAAATGAAGTATCTGCACTCTTGTAGTTACAAGAATTAAGATAAAGACTGATTTGGAGAATGTTGATCTTCAAAATAAAGCGAATGTAGAGGATGCTCGTGATCAAATTAAACCACGTACTCTTGTCTAGTAAGAGGGCTCAGAGGAAAATTACAGCATTCAACAAGAGTTTTGTGTGCTGACTAACTTGCCATGTCCATCTCACGAGAAAAGCTCCCAAAGCATCGAGAAATTGGTACGCGTTCTGATTTTCTTGATACAGAGTGCACGCGCACACGGCAATGTGAAGAAGAACGTTGTGGCCGCCAAATGCTGGACCTCGCGGATGTCAATCGGCCGTGAAATGTCCTGCGAATTGACATGCGCCTGATCCTCTCCGCGTCGATGGCGCAGCCTTGAGAATTTCAGCTGCACTTTGTTTTCCTTGCTTCTTCTTGGACCTTTAAAGCGCGAGATGGCAAAGGCGCGAGAGCGACTAGAAACAAAACAATGTGGTTGTGTTTGATCTTTTGTTCGAAGTCGGAGTAGCATCAGAGTCATGTTTTAACAAAGCACCAGAATTCCATTCGTGCATCCTTCGACAAACAGGGCAGGTATGAGTTTCTAAGAGATTGCTGGACCCACAAATCCCAAGTTTAGGAAAATGAGGTTCTTTGCTTATTGAAGTCGTCTCAAGTGGGGATTCAGATCGTTGCAGATAGGAATGTATTCGGGAACATAATCACCCGGTCGTCACAGGAAATAGTTTACTGTTCCCCAAGTTCAAGATTCGCACGCTGTGTTCTTGACGACTTACAGAATGTGGCGAGTCGAAAAGTACATGTGGTTTTAGCACAGACTGGAGAACTAAATGTACCACTATTGAGACCAGGACAGTCGAATGAATGTTTTGAAATCGTTTTCTCAGCTTCACTTCATTCTCTGCTCATTCAATCCGCACTGTAATTCCAGTTGTCGTCCACGTGCACTGTCCACGCTTTAACACCTTCATGGGGGACCAAGACAATTGGGATATAGCCTGCATTCCTGATTCCCGTCCAGAAGAAACTGGAGTGCTATCAGGAATATCGGAAGCAAGATGGTGGAAGGCAAGGAAAGGGCATATGGATGCCTCTTTGATCAACCGCCTCACATTCTCCAACCTTCGATATCTCTGCTGCTTGTGTTATAATTCTCTACGTTCGATCCTGATTATACGGATCCTACCGAAGCTCGAGAGGTTTGTGAGGTATTTCTTAGACGGCTTCTTTTGGGTTCCGACTCTGGTGGAATCGAAAATCCCAAATTTCGCCACAAAGCTGACAAAGATTTTGCGAGGCTTCTGCTTTCATTGCGTGTTGAAGGACATCGTGTGAGACAATCTGTCATGGCTTCGTCGAGCGGTCGTGACATTATGGTTGGCATGGCTGATATCAAGCTGAAACAAAAGGCGAAGAGCATTTCGGGACCCCCACCAAATGTTGCTCTCGTTAAGTTTCCTTATTCTTTCGATCTCGTATTCTCCCACCGTTTTGGGTGTAAGCAATTTTCTTAGGAGCTAAGATCAGAGCATTAGTGTCGTGAAATGATATACATGTCAATATTTATGAAGAATGGCCAAGCATTGTGGCCGCGATGTGGAGGGTTTAGTGCTAAATTCTGATGTGCTGAATAAGATGGAAAAGTTGTCAAAGATTGACCCAATCTTCGTAGACGCGCACTAGCCACTCAATTAAGCCCTTAATATGTAAACAGAAACCTACTACTCGGTGTTTTTCTCATGCCATTTGAGCATCCGCTCGTTTGCCGAGGAGAATAGTGCTCTAGACTTTTCGATTCAATGTGCACAATTTAAATGAAGTCTGCGCCTACCTACGATCATTTTGGTTTAGTGTCGGTCGAGGTGTGCAATGTGGTAAAAATTTCTGCGTGTAAAAATTGTAAAAATTTCTGCGTGGGCTTTAATTTTGATCCCGCTCCCCAGCAGCGGCTGGGGAGCCGCTGCTGATGCATTGCCCGCACTTTCTTGCATCATCCATCTGATGTAACTGATGTAATCTTGTTAATCTTTCGCCGTGAATCAGAATGCTAAATTTCTGACGTACAGTATACGTGACTGAATGCAGAGGCAAAGGCAAAGGAGCAAGACCCTCTCCTTTCGACGAACGGGTGTCAGTTCTTCAGTAAAAACTGTGACGGAAAAAGCCGAAACAAAGGCAAGGACTCAGGCTTTTTTGAACTGCAAAGGTCGTTTAGTTCTTATTCATTTAGGTTTGCACTTACCTTCTACAAATATGATCCAGACAATGACTTGCGGCAGACCCGTCCTTATGTTGTGGCAACCACTACTCTCATGGGCATTTTGTCAAGATTGTTTGTCCTATTTTTAAGCACTTGTCTGAAATCACTAAAATGAATTGACATTGTCTCTTTAACCTTCCCCTCCTCGCACTCATCGCCGTAACTCGAGCTTTAAGTATGCTAACAGCTTCATACATGCATGTCCCAGTTTTTCTATCATCGTTTTCTTGTTGCGTTCCATCTAGTTATTCATGCTGGCACCTTTGGGACACGTCGATTTGAGTTCCTCCTGTCTCTTGCATCCCACGTCCTACTGACTGATCCTGTACTATCTTATATGTAGTTGTCAAGTTTGACGCTTGATAAACTCTGCTGATGCACAGGTGGTAGATAAGAGTGAAGACGCTAAAAAACGTATTCGCAACTTCTTTTCTAAGAACTACCTTCTTCAACATCTCGACCAGGAACAATCACAAAGGGTAGGATGCTTTTGTTTCAGCTTGACTGCATTTTAACGGCAGATGTATTTGAAGTATTACAAGGATCCTATTACTTAAATTGGCAGATTCTATTTACTCTTCGAATTTTTGGCTTATTATTACAAGTGTACACGTAAGGATTTGAGAAAACCGTTTCTTGAGTTTGTGCAACAGATAGTCGAAGCAGTGGAAGAAGTTCATTTCAACGAAGGGGATGTCATCATCCATCAAGGAGAACCTGGCGAGTTTTTTTATCTCCTAGAGGTGCAGCACCCCTGTGGATTTTTTTATCTCCCCATTTAAGAGTAAGTGGATGAAGGGAAATCAGTATCAGAAACTTAGGGTTAACGAATAAGAAGGTACAACTTGAATCATTAGGGGGGTATAGACTTCTACAGAGCCTTGATTATCGTGTTCAAAAGACTACCAGAGTGTATGAACATCCTGTTGTGGTAGGACAGTATATACACCGATGCATTGGTTCGTAGTCATATTCTTCCAACAGCCTATATGCAAGGCTCTCTGATTAGCTGTAACTTTGAAATCTGTTGACAGCAAGGAGCTGCTGAAGTTTGGATGACGAAGCCGGGAGGGAAAAAGCCAGAGGTGGTGAAACAGTACTCTTCGGGGGACACATTTGGAGAGCTTGCTCTCCTCTATAATGCTCCTCGAGCCGCCACTGTGAAGGTCAATTTCTCTGTAACTTCCAATGCTGTTGGTGTATGTAACCAGCAGAAGCGCTTTCAAGCCCGCTAAGTCAAATCGCTCTGGTGTGTTGGATGCAGGCCACGACTGATTGCGTGCTGTGGGCTATGGACAGGTCAACTTTTAGGGCTATTCTCATGACGACAACTCACGAGAAAAGGAATTTGTATGAGAAGTTTTTAAGTGACGTGCCTCTCCTGAAAGTAAGAATTAAAATATATTTTCTTTTTTTTCTATTGATGACATCAAGTTGATATGGCCGAGTTGGTCTAAGGCGCCAGATTAAGGTTCTGGTCCGAAAGGGCGTGGGTTCGAATCCCACTGTCAACACCCTTAACACTTTTTTTAACCTCACTTCATGAATTTGGTTCAAATCGTCCCATGACTAAGGTTTATAGAGACTCTTGAACTCTGTCCTATCAACCAAAATGATAAGCGGAGGACAAGCACCAAGCTCCCAGATCCATCTTTGAGGTCATTGCTACAGGTTCATAGGCTCTTTTAGTTTGAAGCATTAGTGCCTGAGGCAAACCGTGAGGGTCTTCTTGTACTCAAGTACAACTGTTTCATGCAGAGATGAAAAAAAAATTGAAGGAACTATAAGGTCAAAAGAAAACCTCGGCAATCCAAAGATTTTTATTATAATTATTCTTATTGCTTGCAGACTCTTGACAAGTATGAGAGATCTTCAATTGCGGATGTTTTGGAGCCGGAATATTTTTCTCCCCAACAAACAATTATAGCTGAAGGAGCGAAGGGAGATAAATTTTATATGATTGAAGAGGTACATCAAAACAAATCAATTTCATATAATGCCAGTGGTAAAAATCTTCAGTATTATATACAATTCTTGTAATGGGTGTCACTTTGGTCTCTAATTCTTCTTGGTATTGTTCTCGTGGCCAATTTTGACTTTCAATACTTGACTGTTTAATGTGTCTTTTAGATTTTGTTCTCAGTATCATGTTTCAACAATTGTGCTACGCTTTGTTTTGAGGAGCCTTCTGTAGTTTGCGATATTGCTGGGGCCCAGGATTTTACACAAGAACTAGCTAAAACCATTGTTTTAAAAATTTGACCCACATGCTTCTCTATCAATTATGGACATCCGTTGCATTCTGTAATGAAATCATTTGTAGATTTTCTCATCGCATGGTCCCACTTTCTGGATGTGACGAAGAACGTTATGTTCTGGTCTAAAGAAAAACTTGGAGATTGTATGACAAAGTTTGTGTAAACCGCGTTTGTGATATGAGTATTTAAGACTGACCTATGATCCCTTGCTTGCTTGATTAATACATGATAAGGGTTCATAATCTTGGATAAATTTTGCATTGTGACATTGACTGTATAACTAAGACATACATGTTTCGTAGGTTCATATGAAATAAAGGTCTGATATAAAGTCGACTTTCTTCAGAAGCCATCGGATTGTTCTCATTGCAATGGTTAAGTCTGTAACTTCTAGATAATCTGTATTATCGGGAGCTTTAGGGGGGAAGAGGTAAGAAGAGATGACTTAAGCACCATATATGTTTCAGTAGTCTTTTCTCTGATACTTTGGAAACTTTACAACGCCGGCTTTCTCTATCCACTTCGCTTGCTTCTTAAAATTCTTCTTGTCGGACGATGTATATCCGGCTGCACCATCATGAAGTTGATGATTTCCACCAAGTATGTGATTGTTGTGTTTTTGTTTTTAAGCTTCTCGCAAGGCTTATATGCTCGGATACTTGTGATTGTGCTATTGAAACCCTTGTTAAGGTCATATATGACTTGTTAGGAATTTTTTCCCCTATTATGTTACTTAGAATTTATTTTGAAAAGCTTGTTTGTTAGATTCCTTACTCAAAATTGAGTTCATGTACATGATCACTAACTGTAGGGAGAAGCAGAAGCAAGGTCACAAGGAAAGGTTATGATGCGTTATAAACGTGGAGACTATTTTGGAGAGCTGGCTCTGCTTAATGATGCTCCTCGTGCTGCTACAGTTACCGCTTTGACAAAATGCAAAGTTGTTTCCATAAATCGTGACCAGTTCAAGGTTTGTACCCAAGACGAATGCTGTCCATTTGACACTACCTTAAGCCAAGTGTTTTTCATATCTCCACGTCCTAAGGAATGAACGATGAGTGTATTCACTGCAAACATACCAATCCAAGGTGTTCACAAATCTGCAATTACAACTTGATTTTTTCTGGTAGTTCGTGATAAGCTTTTTTTTATGAAGTCTCGGATTTCGAGATCATAATGAAGATTTGTCGAACTACTTGGTAGGTGTCAAGTAGATCGACAATTTCCATGAGTTTCTTGCAAACGTTGGTTTGTAAGCAGCTTAATAATCCACTCCGGCACGAGTTGATCATAATGACCACTCAATTTTCCGCAGGCCAGATTTCGATTCACCTTGCCTAAAGGGTTGACAGGGAAAATCACCCAGTCAGCATTCAATGAGGCTCTTGATTTGTTCAAGAGGCCATACATTGAGGTCTGAAGCTTGAAAGCTAGGTATGTCTTGGCTTTCAAACTGGAGGACCTGGTTTGATAAACCGTCGTTGCAGCAGTCCGTTCTTTAAATCCTCTTAAGCCACACATCTGAGACAGCCCCCAGAGCTTAGAGTTTGCATCCTGAGGAGAAAATAACTAAGAGAAGAAATGGACAAGGTATTCTTACTGAATGTTTGGAGGCACCATCAGAACAATAAATACTTAATTACCCTAGCCCGGCATCACCCAGCCAGCAAATCGGTTTCTGCCCAAATTGAAGCAGGAATACTGTCGAGATCAGGTGTTTGAAAGAATATTGTATTCGTCATGATAGCATGCAAGCTATCATTTGCGTTTCTAGAGCTCTGCCATTGAGGAACCTGAAACCTTAATTCTAATCCCATGAATTGACTAGGGAATGTGCCTTAGTTCTTTAAAGTAGATGTCTTGCTTTGCAGAAGCTATAACCTGCAGCGGAATCCCGTTTGAATTCAGAGTATACTTATTACGCTCTGTCTGTCGTGGCAGAGATTGTTGGGTAAGCTGGAGGATATCCTGCACCGCAAGAAGGAAGTTTATGACAAGGCAAATGCAGCCGGTGCTGTTTCACCCTCAGATGCTCCTAGAGGCGGAATTGGTGGTGCAGGACCCAGTGGCGCTTAGACTTATCTGGTCAAGCCACCAAAGTTTAGCTCGACCCACGAGAAATTCTCTTGTGTGCTGCAATTCAGGTGTTCTAGCCATCTTCTGCACAAGTGGGGCAGCTTAAAGATTTTGACGACAAGAAATTACTGTGCAATATTCCACAGTAAAATTAAAAATCGACATTGATCCGATGTGTTGAATTGGTAGATTTGAGAAGAGTAGAGATAGTATGAATGGTACACTTTAACTGGCAACAAAAGGTTGCTATCCAAGATATTAAGGTGCCTATAACTGCAACAGTACAACTAGCGTGTAATTGTACATATCTTATGAAACTCTTATCAATACGATGGACATATTTTTTCATTAATCCCTTCTTTAAAGCTTTGGATAACAGACCACTTATTTCACATGTTTTGTGAAAAAGCAGATAAATATGGGTTCAGAAAAGTAAGGAAGAACTAAGGAAAACTGGATATAGATAAAATCAACGTTGACATCTTTCATTGATATACTATTTCATGATTTTATAAAAAAAATTTCATAAATGATTTTATCTTGCTATTGTATACTTAACATAAGTTTTATATACATTATATTTTCAATGTTCTTTATAATAATATATCTTTCATTTTATTGGCAATGATTCGAGCTAATAAATTACAATCAAAGGTTTTCAATTACGTTAGATAAATATTTTTTTCAGTTTGTATCATTTATTTACTAGCATAAATTCTTATAAATCTGTTATTAGTATCATAAGCTACTTTAGATAACATTGCAGAGCAAAATTTTACATACTTAGTTTTAAATAACTATAGTAAAAATCTATTTTATTTTAAAAATAGTATATATTAGTTTTGAAGGTATTTTGAAGAATTTCAAAAGCTATCATCATCTTTTAATACTATATATATTATAGATATAAATATATATAATCATATAAGATTTTAAAGATTACATCAATTGGTTTAAGATTAGAAAAAAAAAGTCAAAATCTGTTTGTTCCTTACACAGAAAAATCGTATATAAATTCTTCTCTACGAATATTGACAAGAACTCCAAAACTCTCATATATATAAGAGTTTTTGAATTTTTCTATATATATATATATATAGAAAATTGATCAGAACAAAAATATAAAATCTACCGTAATAAATTTTCCATGAGTGTGAATAAATATAAGCTCATGTTCAACAGCAATTTGAATGTTGTTAAATCATTTAAATAAGCTTCAAAAGTATACTACAAATCATATATTAAAAAATTTTCTCTAAGAATGATAAGGATAATGTTTATAATCTTAGGACAATATCTAGTTCTTTATGATATGCAAGTATCTTACCATTCTTCCTACAACTAGAATTACATTTATAGAAGATTTACATTCCGAATTTAAGACTTTATAGACGGAACCTTCTTTTATGGTGTACTTTCATCATTCAACTTTCACTATAATTCGACTCTCACTCACCTTTTCATAACTTATGGCAAAACTTTTCTAACTCATCTAACTTCTTAATCACTTCAAATGATTGTAGGCAAAGATAAATACATGAATCTATTCGGAAGCATTTAATTCTCCCGACCAACATAATTGTATCGACTGAAAAGCAATGCATCGGAATTGAACCTCCTCATCGACGATATGTGATGAAAGTGAAGAACAGGAGTGAGTTAAACTTCGAAGGGAGTGTCAAAGCTTGGCAGAGCAGGAGAAGAGGAGAGAGGAAGCATGGGGACTTGTGAAGGAACTGCCATGTCGTGCTGCCGAGGCAACGGAGAGAGGCTTGAGTACGGGCTCTGCTCACCGCAACTGAAAAGCGGTGCCTACGTCATGGCCATCGATGCACTCCCGCCCGCGAACATCATTCCGCGCACTTATTGCAAGGTTGGTACCGGGGCACTCAAGAGGGAGAGAGAGAGAGAGAGAGAGAGAGAGCCCGCATGAGCATCCATGTGGCGGAAGGTGAATCTTCGACGCCTCCCCAAACGGTGACGCTGTAAGTTATCTGCACAGATAATGCTTTAGCGGAAAGTCTCACCTTCCTTCATGCGTCAGGACTGAGCAGACAGACAGGCCAAGTGCTCGAGGTGCCTGGAGAGCGAGGCAGCAGAGCAGAGGGAGCAGAGGGAGCAGAGGGTGGAGGAGGAGGAGGAGGAGCAGAGGGAGGGCCGGTGGTGGATTGAAGGGAGACGGGGAGGACGAGAACAGGAGACGACGCAGGAGATTGGGAGGAGAACGATGTGGGAACTTGGGGATTGGCAAATTCTATCGATTGTTTGAGGGGCCGCATAGATTGGAGTGGGCGATTTCGGAGAATTGGGGCATGATGCGTGGGGGATTCGTGTGGCGTATGGTGGAGTAGGGGGCCGGGGTCAGGGCCAGGGCGGAGTTTGGGAGTCCTTCGGGAGGGAGCGGAAGGAGCAGAAGGAGCAGACTGTCGGATTGGGCGTCGCGGAGAGTTATGGGGTTGGCTCTCGGTTTGGGCGCCATTTGGAAATCGATAATTGCCGTTCTGCTGGTCGGGTTTCGATCTCCAGGCGCAGAGGAAGCTCTGCAGTCGCTGGTTCCGCAGCGCTTCTCGCACGGCCAGTCGCGGGACTGCTTGTACAACAGGACTTTGGCGCTCTATGTCGTCGAGTATGCAGCTGCCGTGTATGTGGATGATCCCGCGGCGCTCATGTCCTGGACCTGCTCGCGATGTCAGGGGCTGACCTCGGGGTTCCAGATAACCGAGCTTATCGTGGACGTGCCGCACTGCCTGCAGGCGTATGTGGGGGTGGCGGAGGATTTGAAGGCCATTGTCATCGCCTTCCGTGGCACTCAGGAGACAAGCTATCAGAATTGGGCAGAGGACCTCTACTTCAGGCAGCTGGATCTCAATTATCCCGGCATCGAGGATGCCATGGTGCACAGCGGCTTCTATTCAGCTTACCACAACACAACTCTTCGGGACAGTGTGGTGAGAGGCGTTCTCTCGATACTGGCCAGACGGAATGATCTAGGAATTATCGTTACCGGCCATTCCATGGGGGGAGCCATGGCCACTCTTTGTGCTCTGGATCTCGCTGCCAATTTCGGGATGATTGATATGAAGGTCATAACCTTTGGCCAGCCTCGAATTGGGAATTCCGTCTTCGCTGCAGGTTACTACGCTCTGGTTCCCAACACCGTGCGCATGACGCATGCCCATGATATTGTGCCACATTTGCCACCGTACTACACTCTCCTCGGGGAGAAAACCTATCATCATTTTGCCACGGAAGTGTGGATCTTCAAAATCCAAGTTGGCCGTCTGCAGTATGAATTCGAGCAAGTATGTGACAGCTCCGGGGAAGATCCGGAGTGCAGCAGATCTGTGACTGGGAACAGCATTTCTGACCATCTTCAGTATCTGGGAGTCTATCTGAAGACGGTGGATGAGTGAGTGGGCCTTCGCGCCAAGGCTGGGCATAATGCAGAAAAACAGTTGTTGGCTTTGCTGCAGATCAACTCTGTCTGCCTGGACACAGTGTAGGCGTTGGAGGTGTCACGACTCTTCGGAGGCAATTCATATTCGAGTCGTGGAAACAGCTTTTCTTCCAACTGGTAAAGATCGCGGAAGGTCATGCCTGGTCTTCACCTCCTTTGGGAGAGCAAGCGGGTGTGAGAATGATGAATCAAGGAGCGTGTAGATGAATACCTGGCTGCGTGCTGAGTAACTGTCAATACATTCTTTGTTATCAGCGCAGGTCAAATTGTGGTGTTGGATTAACGCGAAAGACTAGACTTCCTTCGTGTGTAGATGGTAGGTACATATCTGTATATATTGTACATATCATTATCATCTTAATATGTAGCATACATAGAGGCAGGATACATGTATTATTGTAGTGTAGATGTGTGAACTTTTCAGTTCAAACAGAAATCCTTACAAGGTTCTAGGTTTTCCCACAAGAGGAAACTCATAGTAGGAAATGAAGACGGAAAGTACCCGATGCCCTGAAGGGTATATACATTAATAAAAACAGCTTTTGTCAACATCATTCTTGAGTCTGCAGAGAGTTACTGTTCATTCGAGGTCTATCTGCAAGGCAAGCTTTTCTACATGAAGGTAGAAATAAAACCGCAACTGTATAAGTTCTATGGAGAAGATGCTAGTGCTGTACAAGAGCTACACCACCAGGCCGGCATTTCGATCCGACTCAAAATTCCGGCATCGTTTTCCGAGGCTGAACGGAGAATAATTCAGGTATACGAATGCAAAATCATTTCGGCAAGTTCCTGCAATCGGTGATTCAACATTTTTCTTAGAAAGTTCTCCCTATCAAAGTTATTCGAATTTGCTCATGGAAGGATTCCTGAATCAGACTACTTGCACATATAACAAATTTTGACAATCCAAACAAAAGACGTCTTCGCACCTGCTTTCCTGAAGTGATTGTTGGCTCACCCCAGCCGAATGCGTACTTTTCCAATGTGTCAAAGTCCACCATTCCAGACTGCAATGAAAGTGAGTAGAAATAAGCGAACAACTCATACAAGAACACCGGCACAGAATGAAAGGATGTTAGGGAGAGGACAAGAACTTTTGACAAGAGACATCAGATGTAGGTGTAAAAGGTGAAACCTCGATATCCGCTCCCACAGTGGAGTCAAAACTTGCATATCGATTGCTCACCAAGTCGCTTAAAGTGCCGTCCTGCACAAAAAACACGTGCATAAAAGTTAGAAAAGTTCAATACACATGGACCAAGGTAACTTCGTGACAGACTCTGGTAACTTCGTGACAGACTCTGGACTATGACATTGTCCTTAACGTGCAAAATCGGATAACGTGGTGTGACTAGATTACCGTATAAAGCTTCGCTGCGTTGATCAATCCTCGGGCCAGAGAATCCATGCCAAGGATGTGAGCAATGAACAAGTCCTCCACATCTATACTTTCTCTCCTCCTGCTCAGGACGAAATATTTTCAACAGCTTAGCACAAAATTTTGTGCACGCTCAGGCTCCGTCAGACATTGTCATTTTCAAGTTGAGAGAGACTATAAAAAATATGGTTAGAAAAGGTTACAATTTAGCATCAAAGTTGAAGCCCCCGGGTGCAAGTCCTCCCTGCAAGACCAGTTATCAACATAACAGCTAGTCAACCACTTGCTTAGAAGACTAGGAAGTCAATTTTTTTTCTTCAATTAAAGAGCACTGTACAGTAAATGAGGTTCAGCGGGGAGATTATCTTACATTTTTGATGACGGTGAGCATGACAAGCGTTGTCTCCTCAACGTTAGTGAGGAACTGATCAGTGTCCCAGCCTGCACCAGAACAAGGCTCAATTGAAAAGTTTCAAATACTGGGCTATGAAAAACTTGTAAAGTGGTTGAGAAACATGCGAGGCGGTGCATTAGGTGAAACCTCTTGATAGAATATTGCTCACCTGTCTGCGAATCCCCTGTGTTGGCATCGATGTTACCCAAGACTCCATTGATCCTTGCCACTTCTAGCTCGTGGAAACAGCTACAATGTGCAATTGACCAAGTTTAGAACATTGAAGATGAAATGCATGTGAAATGCAAATACATAAGATACAAATGAAGCAGGTGATTGATTTGTGAACTGCGCTGTATGCATGCACCGGAGGGTTAGAAAGATTGATGTGAGAGCATTAGCAACTATCTTAAGTCCCTATTTTTCCAAGCATCTCCCAAACTTGTTAGTCAATTCTTACCTGTGTCCAGCAAGGGTTGCGTGGTTACACTCAATATTCAACTTGTATTCACCTGGATGTAAAAAATATGCACAGTAGTTACGAATATGATGAAGCTTAAATCTCTTTCAACTTTCAACTTTCAACTTTCTCGAGGCCTACTTTTGCTAGAACGGTAGTAAGATCAGAATTAAAAAAGGTTGTCGCAAACAGTGATGAACATTTTACACAAGAAAAAGATCATCACCAAGAAGGTCGTATTTCTGTAAGAAACTGATGGATGTTGCAGCGTCCCAGTCATATCTGGCATAGGAATGCTGATTAGTATTTGCCTGTCAAAAAGACGCAGACCACAAATCGGAAGATCTAGGGAATTTCATTTGAAGGCTGTTCTACGCACATAAACTAAAAGTTCAGACCAGCTGAATAGTAAGAAGCACTTACTGATGCTTCGTAGGTTCTTGTGGCTTGGGTTCAAGTAAAAGGGTCCCTGTATATCAAAGAAGTCACCAACCTTATCTTTTTGAGCCAACAGTACTAGGAGTAACACATAAAACAACAAGAAACACGAAGAAAGAATCATACCAAATGACTGAATCACCATAATCACCTTGAAAGCCGATCTTCTTCTTATAAGCTGCAGCTGCTTTGAAAAAGGTTCCCTGGAATTAAAGAATGTCAGGTAAGAACATCAAAGATACCTTGCTAAAATTTCAGCCCTAAGCTGTTTCCTCAACTCCCTTTGGCTACCTAATACTTGAGAATTGCTCCTGATGGGATGATATGTATTTGCGACTTGACCACTATACTATGGCAGCTCCCTAGGCCCAACGAGAGTTTTACTTCCTCTTTAAAACTAGCAATGTAATAGAAAGTATAAATTTAGAAGAGGAGGAGATAAGAATGAACCATATGGTCAAGCTCTTTCTTCAGGTCTGTGTTGAGAAGGCTTTGGTAGCCCTCTCTTCCACCCCAGAAAACATAATTTTCTCCTCCAAGTTCATGAGTCACCTGATAGAACACAACGGTAATCATAAGGTCTCATCGGATAATAAGTAATGAAAAGTTCAAGGTCATATGTCTTCTATGTTACACATCATCGTCAAGACCAAAACCTTCCCCAACATAATTGATTAACTGAAAATAAGCAGCCTGGAAGCCTATGAGTCCACCGCACCTCCATTGCTTTTTTCACTTGTGCAGCTGCGTAAGCGTAGACTTTAACATCTGGACTGTTGCGAACAAAAATAGAACGAAAGGATTAGAGGCAACAACAGACAAAATCTTTCTCCTTAATCAAACTGCCACAAACAACATGAGAGCTGAAGTACCTCGTGGCAGCTCCGTGCATGTAGCGAGGATGCTTAAACAACTGTGCAGTGCCCCATAATGGCCGTATGTTTGTCCCTTCCTGTTACACATGCAAATTCTTTTACCAGGAGTTGTAGGGATGATCAATCAAAGTGATAGCCACCATGTTTTCTCCCAGCATACATACAAAGCAATCTAAAATTACTGACTTTCTTGTCTTAAGATTCATACATTGAGTGGCAAAGGGCTTCCATAATATCTTGCGACTCACCTGAAGCTTTTTGGCCAAAGCTATAATCGCATCGAGATTTTGGTTGCTTTCCTGCAAAGAAGCTCCTTCAGGAGCTATATCCCTATCGTGGAAGCACCAGTATTCGACTCCAAGTTTCTCGATGAATTCGAAGTTGGCTCGCACTTCAAAACATACCAGCACGGTGGTTAAGAAATCTGATGGCCGATAAAAGATCACTACTGATGCATTTTTGTATGCTGCATGACTAAAAGCTGGCATCTTTGTAAAATATTTTCTCTACCTGATGGTTAAACCCTGACTTTATTCCATAAATTTCTCTTGATTTTTCAGGTGGAATATTTTACAAGAGCCAATACTTAGCAAGTGTGAACGCACAGCTAAGTAGCTCAAACGAGTATTGGCGAACTTGATAGTTATTACGCAACTTACTTCGAATCTTAGCCATCTCCAGAGAATCAGAGCCGTCCTCCCAGGGCCAAACCCTCGTTGGAGATCCGAATGGATCACCTCCATCGCCTCTGAATGAATGCCAGAAGGCCACGCTGAACCTTAACCAGTCCTGCGTTGTGAAATGGAACAGTTAGAACAAATGACTTATGAAGACCGAAAGAGACTCAACTCACCACTTCGGACAAATTTAACATCAGTGCAGACTATGTCTTCGAATGGACTGAACTATTAGTGGGTCTTATAGAATTTCCTTCTACCTTCATCTTCTTGCCCAGAATGACCTCTTCAGCATTGTACCACCTGTAAGCGAGAGGATTACGGCTTGAAGGACCCTGCACAATGACCACGGGCAATACTTTATCACCAGCGTAGCAGTTATCAGAGGATCTTGAGAGAACCACCACCAATGTAGCCTGAAGAGAGCAGGGGATTCTCGAGGAAGAGATCATTCTTCTCAAGCATTACCTCATATTTGATGGAGCTTATGTTGGGGAAAAATTCACCCTCCCAGATAGGCTTCTCGAAGGACTCGGCCCGACAGGTCATGTCCGCAATCAAGGCATCCTCAGCTGAAACTGTCGCCTGATGGAAAATGCACACATGAAAAATTCAATGCTCCGGAATCAGGCATATTCTAAAGCTCCGTTGAAATTCGCCAAGAAGATATCCTGTGCATGTCCCAGAAATGATTCAGAGGTTCATGGAGACGCGAAAGCTGTACCACTAAAATCAATAGACATCCCAAGAAGCAAGTGACGCCGAGTTTGATCGTCATCGTATCGTGCATCGCTCGCGGAAATCCCGCAACTTTCTCCATCGATCAATCCTCAGTCCTCAGTCCGCAATCCGCCACTCTCCGCTCGCAATTGCATCTGCGCACCTCACGCCGGGGCTCCGCGAATTTATAGACCGCGGGCTGCTGGGCTTCGAAGCATCCCTCCCTCCCACCAACTCTGTCACCAACTGGCGACGCTCTTTTCATGACGCTCCCGGAGCGTCCTGGAGCGTCCGGACCCGTGCCCCGTGCGCTCGCTCGCCCTTGCCAGGTCGGACTCCGACGCTGCCCATTTGTCACTTTCGTCCACGTCCCGTCCTTCCCTCGGAGATTCCGAAACCTGGATTCTCCTGTTCCCTCTTATGCCTTATCCATTTCCTACAGTTTATTTAATCCTCTGCGCCTCCTCCTCCGATTTATGCAATTCGATCTCCGGGCATTACTGTAAGCGATAATCATGATTACTCAATTCGGCTTCTCCAATTCATGCAATTAGAACTCCGGCGTCGGGCATCACAGTAAGCGATATTGATGATATTGTTTTAATTCGACCGCGATTGTCGAACTGTGACCACAGTATGCCTGCAGTATCGGGTCGTCATCGACAGCCTCGTACCACGCAAGGGAGCACGTACTGCGTAGAGTCGGAGGAGGAGTTGGAATACTTGTAAAGTCCCTCCCGGAGCACGTAGAGGCGGGTCCACTTGCATGCGCCGCTGTGACGTGTCGGGCTGGGAGGAGCGTTGCGGACCTGAACTCGTATTCTTGTGCCCTGGGGTGGACAGGGGGCCGAACGGAGAGTATGAGCGATTCCGAGCTCTCGAGTCTAGGGAATAAGAGAGGTCTGCTTCGGATCGGGGGGACTGTTTTTTCCTAAACCGATTTGGGGGGATTGCGGGAGTGGAGGAGTGGCAGCTCGGAGCAACTGCGACGGCACCGTAGCGATCGAGTCGAGTCGAGTCGAGTTGAGTTGAGCACAAATGGCATCGAATGCAAGAGATTGGTGGAGCCAGAAAAGACAGCTGATGATGGGGAAGACGGAGTGCGGACCGTGTTCTGCTGCTGCCGCTCGGTTCATGATTCCTTCGGCGAAGGAAGTTGCTCTGGCGACGGTGGATACCGTTCTTCATCATGAGAGGCAGCACAGTAACAACACCGACGAGGAAGTCCGTCTGGCCAGAGCTAGAGAATGTACCGATGGTGAGATCTCCGATCTCATCTCCGCTGATTCCTGGACGTTTGCTGCTGGCAAAATTCCTATTCCGAGCCCTCACAAGCTCATCGGCCGCGAATTTATTCGATTTTATTTTTGTGTAATCGAAAGCTTGGCTCAGTTCAGTTCTCTTGCAATCAAGTCTCACTCCAATTCTAGAATTCATGCATGGCATTATGTTCTTTGCGGTATGTAATCTCCTGAAAATCAGTTTTTTAATTGGTGATCCTCGCAAGTCAGTGGTGCCTCCAGTTATGCTGATATCGAGAGATTCGATATCTGGCAGATCGCTGCCACTTTTCTCGCCGTAGTGTGGAACGTGGTACGCATAGCGTTGCGCAAGCGTCAGGTTACGTGTTTTAGTATTTTGGGATTCATCGAGCTGATCGAACAAACAAAAATGATATTTTCTGAGTGTGATAATTCTGCAAGTGGCTCGTCAAGGAGCGAGAGCTGCTTATCGCTCGCCAGAGTTTCATTGTATGCTCGATCTTTTGATTTTAGCGACTCTACTCGGCATCTGACGATCAGGTTCTGAAAATCGCCTCTTTGAGAGCTTTGGGACTGTGGTTTGTAGATCTGCCGATGTAAACTTTGTAAACGATGTAAACTTTGATTTGGGTTCGTGTTTGCAGCTGGAGTACGAGCGGGTTTAGAAGCTGCCGTATATGCGGTCATTGCAAGTTCAATTCCAACCGTGAGTTCAGTTGACTTTATTACTTCTCTGTTAGCTCGTAGGGTTGAGCTTTTTGAGTGAGTTTTTGAGTAGTGCGTTCTCGTACAACTTCGCGATGACTCCTTGTGGTGGACCTTTTTCTGTGAACTGGTACACCTTTTTACTAGCATGTGTTCCGAAAACGTCGGCTTGTACTGGGTACAAATTCATGTTCTGCCTCGGGGAGTTTGACCAGTCAAGGAAGTGTAGTCAAACTCAGGATACATAATCCTCTATTTTTGCTGATTGTACGACCGCTACAATTTGCTTCCGAATACTTGAATACAGGTCATATCGCAAATTGTCCCTTCTTGAGGAGCCAGTGTCGATCAGGAGTGTATAATGAGAACTTGAAAGCTACGTAATGATAGGATTTGATCGTGAAGTACATCTAATTCTAGAAAAATGTCCTCTGGTTTGTCCCCCTGAACAGCGTCAAGGATTATGATGTCCCATGGCGGTGGGTTCTTCTTAGTGCGGGGTGTCCATGTTTTCTGGCCCATGTTTCCCCTTGTTTCGATGAAAGTCGGGAGAAGTACTGATGCTGTATGTGTAAACTGCTGTCCACAGCTTGCGGCGACTCGAATGATTCCTTGGGCAAAAGCCAATCTCAACTACACTGCCCAGGCTCTCATCATATCCTCAGGTACTTCAAATGTCTTGAACGCTTCTTTCACCAATCTCTCGTTAATTCCGCGAGAAATAATTCGTCATAAATAAACCCTAACCCTTGAACCCAGGGTTCGAATTTTTTAACTAGAAGCATAGTCAGGGAGTAGGATAGCCAAATGTCAATTTTCGTTCTGACACCTTCGTGTTTGTGCAATATGTACAGCTACTGTGGCAACTTATTTTGTTGTGACCGAGAAGACAATTCTAGCTTGTTCCCGAGAGGCTTCTTATGCAAGGCTGGAGAGAGATCGAGCTACCGCAAAGTCTTCTTAGTCACCGAGGTGCCTCAGCATTCGTCGTGTACTTAGGGTTAGAGTGTTGTACATATATTATCGCATTGGATAGCACTGGTGGCAGATCATGTCTGCCAATTTTGTGTGCACTGGTGACGTTCTCCTTTGGTTTTGGTCGTAGACTCAACTAACTACGTCCTTTTGTTATTCGAGAACGACAGAGAGCTTGATTTGACACTCAAACAGTTCCTTAGATTCCAAACCCTAGACATTTGCGTCTGCTTGAAGCATACTAGTTTTTTTTTTGTGTGTTTCTGTCATAGTTTTTCATCCGCAGATTAAGACGCTTATGGACCAGTTTTGCGTTTATGAGTGCACGGGATGACTACGCATTATTTGAATCAAGATTCGCCATCTGGTACAATGTCATCAGTTCTTCACGCTCTGTCATAACTCTTGAAGAGGTGTCGGGTCGTCTCCATTTTAATAAACATCACGAAATCTTACGTTGCCGTTTCACATGTGTACGCAAATGTGCTTCTCTATGCAAAGACATTGTTCAAACCTCATGACTAAAAGCTTTGTCTTGAGAAAAGCTTGTGGCCCTTTGATTTCTAATATATTTCTGTGGATTTATTATAGGAGACTTTACGTTCAAATTTAGTATTTTAATAATAGTGTGTCTGCTCTATTGTGAACTCTTAAGTTTGTTGCCATTAGAGCAATGGTAGTTCAAACATTTCATAGTTTACTTTCATTTTCCTTGCATGAGTTCCAGTTCAATAAGCACTGCTTGCCTCTCTCTGCTCCTTCTTCTGCCCATTTTTACTTGTACGAAAACATGTCTATCTCTAACTGCCGGTTCTCTTCATTTTCGCTTCCCATGTGTCAGATTCTGTGCTTATGTACAGAATGTCTAGCCTTCAGCTGACAGGGGTCTGTCTGTACAAGCGGCCTGAGCATGCCTACAGATCGCCTAGAGATCGTTTGGCCTTCTTGGTAGCCTGCAGATGAAGCGGTACATCTTCGCACGATTGAAGGCTGAAGCCTATGCATCTCAGTGTACTCCTTCAAAGCCGCAGAGTTGTCTGATAGCAAAGTGATATTTGCTTTGGAATGCCCGGGTTATGGTCCCTGCCCTTGAACATTTCTATCATCACCTTAAACGCCGTTCATTTCATCACCTCATTTAGTAAATTCAGTCAGCTTCTTCCTCCTCGGTGCTACCAGTTTGCTATTGGCATGCTATTGCATAGTAAGCCCATTTTAAATGATCGTATGTACACATGGAAAGCTACGCCCGTCGTAGCTGGTGGGTTTCTACTCAAGGTATACATTCCTACATACTCTAAGGTGACAACGTAAATGTATGGCAACGCTGCTAACTAGAGGGCCGCCAACGAGCTTTTGCCTTTTCGTCTATCTTTGGGGTACGACCAGAAAGTTGAGTCTAATTTACGAGGAGCAACAAAAGAGGTTATGAAGATTCTATTTTCTCCAATGCAGACAGGTTCAGTTACAGTTTTTGGGGTACATACCGGCCATTGCTATTTTCTGCCAGCAGAAGTTGAACCTTTGACTATGCGTGCAGATGACATTGTCTATAAACCTGCACCAGCCCGACCTTTGATCGCGTAGCTACACATTCAAAATCATTTTCATATTGACACGAAAGTAATGACGAAAGTTTCGCCATATGTTCTTTCGCAGGTGAGTGAGTGAAGTCATAGGTTGATATTGATATTGCAACCTGGGAGACGTATGGTTCGAGCCAATGGGGTACAGTACAACATTCTCACTTCCTCTTAAAACGCTGGCACCATTGATCGAAAATTGACTGGTTCCTCGTTTGGAACATTCGTGTCGGAAATAAGTTTCTCGCTCGTCTTAGCAAGAAAGTGATGGCTGGGGATTCCATGTCGAGCAAATTTGGGATAGAACAGCAGAAGAAACTTTCGGAAAATCGGAAAGAGCCAGTGAGATTAGATATTTCCTAATAGCCTAAGAAAATATAGAGATGACGCGCAAATGACTATTTCGGTGTGCTTTTATGTGTTTCATATCCAGGGAAATGGCGGGTGCTGGAATGAGTAGGTCTGTGGTACATGATAAGAGTGACCTAAATTCCATTCACAGATAGTTATATCATTTTGTCAAATGATTTACATTTCAACAATCATGCGAAAACTTTTTCTGAATTTGTGGGGATCCTTTAGGAAAATATTTTATTCAAGTAATCTTACTTTAACATGGTAGTCAAAATGAAATATCTTTCAATTTCCGTTATGTGCGACTTCTTTTTGTTGTCTTTAAGCTAAATCAAAAGTAATTTCGGTCTTATATCACAGTATCACACACCTAAAATTGAAGAGTAAAATGTACCAACTCATCGATTCCTCAACACATCAACACAATAGATAAATAGGAACAAATTTAAAACCACTTATAGAAAGCACTTTCAAAATACAAGCGAGTAGAATTCGCACAAGGAACGAATAAGATACTTATCAGCCGCATCATGCATTAGTCAATTGATTTAAAGACAGAGAATAATTGGTCAACAAGCAGTCTACATCGCGCTACATTCACAAGATACGGATGCAATATAGATTTATAATCTAAACGATCAGTATGGTCTACTGAGGTTCAAACTGGACGACTTCAACTTTAAAATTGCTTGCAATTTGTGCATCCTGAAAGGAAACTCAGTATTAAATCATAAAAGTGAATTTTGAAAGAGGTATCGAATGAAAAGGAGAGGGCGAAAGAGGATTTCACACTATTTCCTGCAGTCACCGCGAAAGTGAGGACGTCACAATCCACGTCACACAAGACTTGACGGACTGCGCGTGGTTAGCGCTCTGCGTTCACCGTGTAGACGAACATAGTTGCGATGTCCGAATGGTTCCAAGGCGAAGCGTTGAACCACGTAAGTGACGTCGTCTAACGCTTCACCTCGGGACCATTCAACCATAGGCCGCTGACGGAGAGAGGTCGGTTACGGAAAAGCCGAGAGCTCCAGTTGTGCTCGTCGCGCGGTGATGCGTCGAAGGATGAAATGGCGCGCCGCCGTCGGTACGGCGGCCCACATAACCGTCGTACCCCGTAGTCCGTTCCGTGGACGGAACGGACTACAGGGGTACCTGCGGTCGTTGTGAGGCAAATCGCTGTCGGATGGAGATATCGTTAAGCTTCACATTCAACAGATCCATCGGATTCGGCAGTTTTGTGCAAAGCTGTGCGGCGCCATCTCTCCACCTCGTGGTATGAAGTAAACATCGGTCGCCTTCCATGCCTTTGGCACCAGCAGCAGAGCGCTGTAGTGGAGGGCAGTTCGTTCCATCGTCCTTTCCTTCCGCTGTTGTGTGGGTGGATTGGATTAGAGCGAGTCAAATCAATCAATCCCGGTGAAGCTAATTCGGGAGATAAGCTTTTTTTTTTTTACACTGCGAGCTCTTTTTTTTGGTCGCATTTTCGAATCCGGTCGTCTCATCGGATGCAGGAGAGCACAAACATGGTCGTTCGATAATGATCGCATGTAATTCCTTCGGCCGAAGCGTCAGAATTCATTTCCGCCAGTTGTCAATAAGATTTGGACTCAGTCATGGATTTGAAGATTTTGTCAATCTACAGAAGAGGGGAAGCTCTAAATGTCGGAGTGAAATCTCGAAATTCGTGTGAGGGGGGCAGTTCAGTCGTCTTCTCTGTTCTCTCAGCGCCACCGCCTTCAGTCAAACAGGAAGTGCAGCCAACGTCGTTGAGGATTTTGAACCGATGTCTGAATCAAATCGCTGCCGAATTCAGTAGAGGGCCGTGGAAGGCTAGAAAGAGAGAAGAGATGCATGACTCTTTAACCTTTTGAAATACGTGAAGCAATAAATTAATCACGCACGGAAAGGAAGGATGTGGCACAAATCTTTCTACTGTGCCCTGCCTTTGCTTTGATTTGATGGCCTCCAACTATCGGATCCAAGTTCTGAAAAAATCTAAGAATCCTGAGTTACATAGAGAATCAAAATTCAGAGATGATGGAGACTCAGGGATGGCCTTGCTTGCCTTGATCTGCTCGCCATTCAGAGCAGCTTCGTTGAGATCGCGCGCGGCTGGGGAAAGAGAACACACAGACGAATGATGATCCAGAATCGTGTAAAGGTTGTGTTGAATGTTCTCAAGCCGCCTGTTCACGATGTTCGGAGTGCACTTACGATAATCTCATCAGATGATGTCTGGAGTGTTCGAGTCTCCACGTGCTCAGATCGTATGCTATGACACCACAGTCACTGAGTATCACATTCAGTCGCTGTGCACGAGACGGTAGTCTTGCGGTCGACGAGAATTCAAATCGTATTGTTGCTTTCTGCACAGCTGATTCTCCCGACGACGACAGAGAAGCAATCGTAGTCAGCATCTGCCAGGATCCACCTGCTGCTGTCCAAGATCAGCACGCTGGTGACAGCCAAATGGCGACTCTTGTGAATAAGGCGAGAACGAAAGCTGTGCAGATCCACCACAAGGGAGCTAAAGAAGGTGTGAAGGTAAAACTTGAAGGAGTGGGTACAGCTTTGAAGGATGTACCGACCCAGGGCATCAAACAAAATGGTTACATCATCACACCTTCGGGTGCCAATGTCGGTGAAAACATATCCATCAACGGTGGCGGCCTTGTCATCAGGTCATTCATTCATTCTTCACATGCTCCTGCGTACTCACTCTCTCGGACTTGAATTCAGCCTTCAAAGTCTTGGCCAAGTGTTCCTTCTCTGCTCCATCATCATCTGCAACCTTCTTTGCTCCGCTGTGTGTCACATCGAATGTGGCTTTTCGCTGTAATTGCAAAATTGTGCATCTGATCGTGTGGCGTCTAATAGATCTTTATTCTTTAGTATATGGCTTTGACGTCTTTCCTCTGTTCTAATTCTGAGCTCTTCGGACCACTTTTTTGTATTGCTGTCCGATTTTAAAATTCTCCTTATTGTGCAATGTATCATTCCTTCAGCGTAGCTCCTACACAGCAGATCGACACCAGTCCGGTCAATGAAGCACATTGCTTCGATTTAATTATCACCTTGAAGGCTGACCTGGGGAAACCTTTCTCATCCGATCAGGATATCTATGAACAGACTGCAGCTTTTGTCTCTTCCTCGAGAGTTGTCTTCTCCTCTTGTGTCTCCTCTGCGTGACTAGGATCTGTCCGGTGCTCGTTTCCTCCTCGTCCCATATTTGTACTCGGTACATGAATTTGTACAATTGTGCCAATCAATCATTTATAAACGATGCCATTCAAATGGCCGATATGAACTGGTTGCAGCCTCAAAAACTAACCCATGTAGAAAGTTTCATCAACAGAGCCCGAAATGACAAGACTCAAACAATCACAGCCACATCAACTCCCGACAACCAATTGCAGGTAAATCTCATGCCTTTGTGGACACAGGTACAGTCAGAGCTACTCATCTTTCTAGTTCTAAAATGTTGTTAGGGCTCGAAATTGGAAGGCACGCTAAGCACAGATTAACTTGACCAGTCAAGTGGCAGGTCTGACGTTCGTTGCTGATATTCCACAGGTTCAAGTCGGGCAGGGTAAATCAGCTGTGCAGCTGTCCATTCAAGTAACTCCACAAGGATCACGGGGAGAGGTTGAATTGCAGTGTGTTCGGAATTCACAAGATAAAGGGGCAACCACTGGGTATACTGTCAGTGTCAGCAGGTTTGGCCTCGAAACCGTACTGTTTCTTCTTCGTCCCCGATAGCGAGCATGCATTTAGTGTACGACTTGTTCAGACGTGGTGCATGAGGGAGATATGGCTTTCCATTTAGAGCATCGGAATCATGTACTCAGATGTGGCTTCATGCTTTTCTAAGGCCCTCGTTGTCCAAATAATACTAGTATGGAAACACAGCAAGTCTTCAACTTCTTGTGTTAAGGTCTGTTGAAGGCATTTTTCTGAATAGGCCAGAAGAAGAATCTCGTTCACTCAAGCAGAATCGAGGAACAAGATCGCCGAGAAGTCAAAGTCCACCAGACAGACGCGCAGTGTCGCCAGATAGAGGCAGGACTACTCCCGAGAGACGATATTGCTCTCCAGCTCGCAGCAGAAAATCGCCAGACACCAGTAGATTCAACTCTGCTGCTTATCAGTCGCACAGTCCTTATGCATGTGAAGATGAAGCATGCGCTTTAAAGGATGAGACTCCTGAGACGATCCCACATGAAAGACCACGATCTAGTCATGCTCAAACACGCCGACGTGAACAAGCACCAGCTCAAAAACCAGCTCCAAAACCTCCCTCGGTGAAAGCTCCGAATCAATCGAGAGGATCCGAGATGGCAAATGTCGAGGATAATGATGATTATTTGCTGTGAGAAAAGCTAGTCCAACTTTTTGCAGCTCCATGTTCAGACAAGTACTTCGAATGTTTTCTTGAGTTTTTTGCCCGCACACTTATTCGTAAGCTTGGCATAATGCGCTCCTAAAATTCTGTTCTCGACGTCGAAGTATGTTGATGCCAGCATCCGAATCCACTTTAATAATTTTTTGTTCGTTTTTTAGTTCCTGGTCTGATACTGATGATTAGTTTTAATATGCAGTTATAAAAGGAAGCTCGACACTCACCATCACAAACCTACAATATCGTACCTCATCGCTAGGAGGTGAGTTAACTTTTCTCGGTAGCAAACGACCCAGCTATCTGTCGTTAACAGATTTTGCTGATTGAGCTCGGTAAAATTTGGGTTTCGATTTCAGATGAATAAGTACTAATTCTTATGAATCGCCATCTATATCATAAGGCTATCTGTGGCTAGCTTCCAGCAATCAGGCAAGAATTGAAAATTCCCTCATACCGGTGATGATGCTGAGAAACACAATATGCATTGTGCTGCGCACGCGGTTCTTTTCCCAACCTACAAGTACTATATGGTAACAAAATTTTTGCATATGATCAATCTGATCACGCAGGATGACCGAGTTGTTCAAGGAAATGAGGAAGACTGCTGAGATGCATCCGCCTCCTCCTTTCGTGAAGTTTTGACCTTGCTTTCAAGTTGATTCAACGTTAGGTGTTTACCAGTGTGATCTGGAGGTGTGAAGCTCCGTTCGTTTACGGAGGGTCAGGTTTAACGCAAAGCAGAGTGTAACTGTTTTGTTTTGATTTGTGATGAGGCAATTGCGAGCTTATGTGCTCGCATACAGCCTTAAGTACTTTTACAGAAGTAAGAACGAGAAATGTCTGCCGGAACCCAGACAGACTATCTTCCTCTGTCCAAAACCTACAGGCAAAAGAGAGCGGTCAACCCGCAGCAGGATAAACGAGGATATTCGAAACACAACGAATGGGTTTCCTCCATCAATGACTCTGAGAAGATTGTACTACGAATTGTGCTAAGGTTGGATTTGCCCAACACTAGAGGCAACTGTTGCGGTAGGTAAACCTGATATTTGATGTGATTGTCAAGTGCAAGGCATTCATAAACTGTTAAAACAACGTGGTTATGTTAGACAGACGAACTACGCTTCACAGAATCTCGTTTGCAATATCAATAAATTGAGCAGGAATATAAATTTCTTTCCAAATTCAGGCAGCTACTCGCTCGCATATTTCCTGCAATCATGAGGGTTCCCCTCTTCTCATGTACTACGGTTGTAATTGGACTGGACTCAATAAGAGATTTTCTCCTTTCCCTTCCTCTCGTTTACTGCTACCTTCGTAGTTGTGAGAACGAGAAAGGATATCGGACAAAGCATCTGCATTCTGTATTCTCAGCTGTAAACATAGCCTTTCAACTCACAAGCCAGTTCTCAAGGTGATTCTTAAGTTGGATGGGAAGTACACTAGCCATGGAAACTCTTCAGAAAACCATGTCGGCGTGATTCTACTGTCACCATACTCTAGACTTTCGATCAATTATTTCCCCTTAGAAGGTTAACTTATAGAAACCTTACCATCAGAACACAGCGGCTCATCTAAACTCCCTTTACCGCATCTCAGCATTCTGATCTACTCAAATAAGACTCCATGTATGAAGGTAATGAAGAGCTCAAACAAGCCTTCGCGTGCTCGATACCCTCCAAAGTGTGGCACAATTGTGTATTGAAAGTAATTTACGGCTAAGACCTTGGGAGTGAGGTACTTCACATACTAACTAACGAAGACTTAAATAGCATGAGTCCATAGATTCCATTCCTCTTTGAGAAGAGATAGTGATCGATGGAGGTTGACCAGCTACTCAAGCAAATGAAAACAACAGCATCGTGTATACGCAGACCAAAGCTATATAACCGGAATAATGGCTCGAGGACGTCGCTTTAAGAACTCAGAGCACACATATACCTGACCACAAACAGGAAACGAGTAAACAAAGACTTGCTGTTCAATACGCCATCGACGTTTGTTAGTAGAATGGGCATGAAGAGGGCGTGCAGGTAGGATATAACAAGAGCTTCAACTCATTCATTTTTCGAGTATCATGAACTCAGTTCGTAATTACAGGCTTCGGAAACGCCTTTCTGCGCTTCGCACAGCACACGGACTCGCCTTCAGTAAAGGCCATTGACAAGCTGAAAGTACTTTCGACTGTGGATGGTTCTAACCAATTAGACCATTCCTTATACCTACCGTGACCAAACTAGAAACCCTAAGATTGGGAGACTACACCGGCCCACTGCACCGCTACATCCTATCATGTACACCAGCATATTCGCATGTATAAAAAAACAACGAAACCATGTAACTCGCCAGATTGTGGAGAAGGCCCTCCAGGTCTCAGTCAACGGGAAGTGATGATTCTTCGATTACGTCGATATCAAGCTCTATCAGCAAGAGGGAAGATTCACGGTCAGCAACCGCACTGGCAATCATTCTGGTAAGCCCTAGCATCCATTCAGGGAAATTTTCACTCATCAGGAAATCTCTTCGCCTTGACAGATCTTTATTGATACCTGAGTAGTATGCGCTGAAGGTGCTTCTAAGCGGGTTAGTGCAGCGCCATCAAATTCGAACGGATCCAAAGCAGGTCTACAAGTCCTGAATCAATCACAATATGGTTTGGACAGAGAGAGAGAGGGAAAATTACACAACTTCCTTCGAACGACTGGATTGTATCACAATTCTGCAACAGATCGAAGCTCACCTGAAATAAAGGAACCTAGCAAGAGGAACCGCAGCGACAGCAACTGCTCCCTCACTAAAGAAGAAGAAAAACAATATAAAACGCTGCGAAGCACAGAACCGAGCAGTCCAAATTTCGAAGTATGACAATTGTCGGCAATTCGAGGCATACCAGCACGGAACGAAGATCATAACGTGGTCTCGGTGATCTTCAAATCCATGATACTCTTGACTCGGGGCGCGTAGAGAGAGTACACGACCGACTGCCTTTTCGCCACTTCCAGCTGCGCGCGGCCATTAGCGAAGGCCGCAGCGGCGGCGGCGGGATCGCTGATGGACTGGCATTCCTTGAAGCCCTCCTTGGCTCGCCTCTTCACGTACTCGCGGATGTTGTAATTCGGAAACTTTCGAGCTTCTCGCATGAACGCCTTGAGCAGAGCCCTGGCCTGGGCAGGCGAAGGGGCCGCTGCTGCCGACATCTCTCTCTCTCTCTCTCTGCTCGTCCTCCGCCCTGGCTTTCGGTGCTTCGATCGATCGAGCGAGCGAGCGAGCGATCGATTGGCGATGGCGATGGAGTCTCTTCTCTTCTCTGGCCCTCGCGAGCGATCGAGAGCCTTTGTAGCAGCAGTTGCTTTCGGGCGCGAGACGGACAACAAGGCCCGTTGTCCGCTCTCGGCACCGTGCCTATCCTCTCCCTCCGCTGTAGCACGACTTCGCTCACGCCACGGGCCGCGGACTGTCCCAACTGTGCTTCGACGCCCCCCATCCGGCACTCGAGTGACCGGACCTGGATCCCAGTTCCAACCACGTAGATTGCGAGGACCGTAGTTAATAGGGACTTAATACGTTCTGAATTTTTGCTCCGCCTTGCGGGACTCTCGTATTTTAATTCTTTTGACTCGTCACTTTGGGTCTGTATCCAAGTACATTGAGTACATGCTTCAGCATTATTTTTTGTAATATAATTGAGGAAAATATCGTCATTTGCATTTCGAAGAATTCTGTAAATTAAGAGATTTGCTTAATCTCCGGAAGAAGAAAAGTGAAGAAAGTTATAAATAAGAGTGCACACGATATTAGTTTAGTACAATTTCTGGAGAAAAAACGTAAAGGACAGATTTATATCTTTGATTTTTCATATAAAGTAATTAATCTTAAATTGACTATAAGTGTTTTACTAGGATTATGAAACATCAATGTCCAAACTCATATTTTCGATGATCGCTTTAAATTTCTATGAAAATGGAAAATATATGATAATTTCATTGCATGCTGCTGCCACTTTGGCAAAAGTCAATTCTAAGCATCAACAAGTCGTGATACATTCTTACACACCTTCAAGCATGTCAAGCGAAAAGTGTATAGTAGCTATATGGTTCATACAGCTACTGCAGCCATCATCTGCACCACAGCAAATCGGAAAGCTGTGCAGCATGACACCATCGACTGCAGTTACTTGCAGCCTCAGGAATCTGGCTTGAAGGAATCTAAATCAGCCAGGTGGCCGCCAACTGAGATGGCAAGTCTGCAGCTTACTGATCTTAGACCTCCTCATGCATCGCTAAGGCTATGTAAGAACTTCGATTCTAATCATTAAGGATTCAGGGCTTGGATGGTGTAAAAGTGCATGCACTCCCCAATCCTATGTACCTTTTTCCCCTATTTCGATGGGTTGAAAATATAGAATCACGATCTCTTAATAATGTATTCAATAGGTGGAAGAAGCAAGAGGAGCAAGTAGAATTCATCTGGATTGGTATTTCTGCAATTTAGCTCTAATCACTGGAGATCATTGATTATAAGCTGATTATAAGCAAACTCAGCTGTACTCAGAATTTATATATCTTTGCTTTTATTACAACGGCATATTCCATTCGACATACGCTTACAGATTTATGGCGAGGCACAACTGTTGACAAATTACAGCACACATACTCCAAGTTTTGTATTTCTGAACAGAGTAAAACTGAAAATTTCAAAGTCGCGTTCATCCTGATTTTTTTTTCCTTCGATCTCGATCATGAGTCTTAGGAGGTTTGACTCGATGTTTACCAACTAAGTCTCCCGAACTTTTGAGAGACATGGCTTGGTTTGGTTTGGTTTAGAAAAGTCTTGGGATCCAACGACTGTAACAACAAATCTGTTCGTGGATGATTGATACTAAAAAAACATGGAAATATTTTTCCCAATAACATAGTCTGATCTTCATCGTCGTTATACAGTTTATCGACAAACTACCTACTGTTCTATCTCAAGGTGAAAATTAAGCTGAAACTTCACAGACACTCACGCCGACCCAACTCCCGTTTGTACTAACAATAAATCTGTGGTGGTTTTCAAATGGGCATGAAATTACGATTCCATATTGTTAGCCTCGTTACAAGGCCAGCTCTGTGGAATTTCCTCAGAGCGAAAGGCAAATGTGCATACCGTAAATAGGAGCATGTTTTGAGCTGAAAGTATGACGACTGTTCAAGCATCATGTATATTAGACTGGGGGCTCATGTTCATCCACGAACTGATGCATAAACTGAAGTCCACTTTTCCTTTTCTGAATGTTCGCAGTGCAAAGCGGATGAATCTCCAGACCGCAAAGCTAGATTGTTGCTACTGTACATGGTAGCCACGTTTTAGACAAACAAAAACCATAAGGTACTATCAAACAGTGCTAGACAGACGGGAAAAGATGCACCGAGAAGTCTGGACAGGGTCCATTGATGTTTTGATTCTAATTTCTTAAGAGTAGCTGAACCGTTAGAAGCATAGCAATCGTCACCTTGAAGTTAGTTTGATACAGGTACCATGTTTAAACAGCAGAGACATCATTTTGCAAAGATATACTTTGCTGGACTAAAATTTAAATTTTAAATCACTAGATCTTCCTGTTTAATCTTGGCCCCCTGTTTAATCTCTAGATGCCATACCTGTTTGGATTTCTTGTTAGCAGACCATAATGCCTAATCCATTTTAGCACATTCCACCCATGCAGATCAATTAAGAGTCGACGGAGTTAGCAGATTTTTGTGTCCTCCCCCATTTTCTTCCGACAGAAGTTATTTCTTGCCGCACCACGAAAATGCATGGCCATGAAACAGTATAAACTGCAGGGAAATTCGCTTCTCTCTTCCCAATTTTTCTTTTGGTAAATTGGTAAGTCTGGTAAGAAATGAGGACGACAAATTTAAACTTAAGATTGCCAAGTCTAAGGCAGAAAAGTTCGTTCCTAGTTCGATTTCCAAAGATCTACAAAATTCAGCAAGGATCATATTTTAAACTGTCAGAGATTCACAGAGTTTGGCTTCCGTAGTCATGAACAGAGAACGTGTTAATCAGAACTTCTGTACTGTAGGTACCGTCAATCACATGGAGTGACAGCTGTGACAGCTCACAGAAGTCGCAACCGTCACTAAGCATTGTGGAGTGGAGTCGACAAAATCACTATGAAGATGAACAGCCCTGCATTCTTGACTCCAATTTGACCGTGTACAAAACATTCTACGATGGAATCGAATGGGCTTCCACAACCTAAAAGATGTGGAAGATATTTTTAGCGCAACGCACTGAAGTACCATACACGAAGGAAATGCTAGTAACTTCGACCAATAGTATTTGGGTCCAGATCATGACAACCCCTTGGAAGCCTCTCGTCCTTTATCACAGGAACCATAGATTGTCTGAGGTCCGACAGCATTCACGAAGATAACTCGTAACGTACGTGTCAAACTTAGCGTAGTGAGGTTTCTGTAACACGCCTACGGAACATCTTTGTCGATGAGACGAACTGCCTCTTTCCCATACCTGGAAATATGGACTTCTCTATGTTCTTGAGCACATACATAATTAAGAGGAGTTTACATAATTATCAAGGGCCTTACTTGGAAAATGCGAAACCGCGTCGTCTTTGTTACAGTTTTGTTATGAAACACTCTAATAATCCTGATCCTTCCCACCACAGTTGACCGGACATGAATGATCATCACTCTTCAGCACAATCTGTCTGAGCAAACAACCAGACATGCATATCAGCCTTGATCGTGGTGCCCAAGACGTGCGCAGATGCCCTGGTCAAAGTTGTAGGGTGTACACGGACCTTGAAGACTTTTGATCCAAGTTCTGCTTGATATGTGTGAGTCAAAATCTCCCTTCATTTACAAACACATCATCACTCAAAATAAAATCGGTGTTGATTTGTGTAGTTTGGCGCTGGCCTTGGCCGATGTTTGGATACTTGACTTTCATGTTCATGTGCACAGATGAAAAGCCCTGTCTGTAGTTCAATCTCTGAACCACTGCTTCAGAGTCCGGCAGCTATCACGAGACAAGCGACCGTAGTTCCACTGACCGAGTCATGCCTTCACCAACAGGAGTGAAGGTTCCCACGAGAAGATTTCTTGACCCAGTAATCGTTCGAACAAATCTGCTCGAGCTTTTCTGAGGTTCAACCCACAGAATGCGGTTCAAGAGATCATGAGTGAGCTCAAAATGTCTGATGGGGTAGTATAATAGTCCGGAGGTGGCCTGCATCCCAAACGGATGTCTGGAGCTTGCACATCGTGACCTGCTGAACTGTAACGGAGGAAAACATGGCAAAGGATGTGGAGGAGGCAAAGGACTGTCGAACCTCGATGTCACAGTGCCTTTTTTTTCAAATACCTTCACCTGGAGTGTCTGCAGTGCCTCAGATTTTCATGTCCACATAGAGCACGTGCTCTCCTCTCTGTGGACATGAAAATGGGGATCGGGGGATCAATCAAGCTCATGCACAGATCTTTTGCAGATCCAGCCATTGTCTTGGTTCAGTCAACTCCCTGTTCGCGGAAAGTACGATTCCCGTACATGGAACCACGACTCGGTGGACAGGTCGATGGAAAAGCCTCAACTCTTTAAGACCTGCACACAATGTCGTTGCCCAGCACAAGTCAGCACTTCCTCCCGGAGATCAAAGGGTTGGGAAGAAGGCTGACGAAGAAACGCTCGCGTAGACCAGGAAACTTCGACCGATCAGACACCATCAAACACATCAGATTCGGTGGTACCAGGAGAGGTGACAGACTCGGCTTACTGTAAGGCGTCATCGAAGATCGATTTGAGTTCGAAGTCATTGACAATGGCTTCAGAGAGAATGGACAGATACTCGTTCTGAGTAGGATTTTCCCGGTCACACACTCACTCACTCGACGAAATTCATAGAAATCGCTGAAGATTGATTGGGCTGTCCGGTTCATGGCTCTGAGATGGACGTCGATCAGCGGATTTCGCATTGCGTTCGCGGGGATTGTGCTTTTGCTTTGCGCGGCGGCGGCGGCAATTGACGGATCGCAAGCGGCGCCGATCGGAGTGAACTGGGGCGACATGGCTCGACAGCCTCTGGCGCCGGAGGTGGTGGTGAAGCTGCTGCAGAGCAACAACATCTCTCGCGTCAAGCTCTTCGACACGAAGGCGCCGATCCTCGAAGCGCTCTCGGGGACGGGCATCGAGGTCATGGTCGGGGCGCCCAACAGCCTGCTACCGGCGCTCGCAGCCCCGGGGGGGAACGGGGAGCAGGCAGCCGCGGACTGGGTGGCTCAGAATCTGACCAGATTCCTGCGCCGGGCGGACGGCGGGGTGAAGATCCGGTACGTGGCCGTGGGCAACGAGCCGTTCTACGGGCCGAACAACGCCACGTACGGCCACCTCTGCCTGCCGGCGCTGCGCAACGTTCAGAAGGCCATCGGCGCGGCCGGCCTCGGGGGCAAGGTGTTCGCCACCGTGCCCTTCAGCGCCGACGTGCTGGACGAGGCCGGCGCGTCGCCCGACCCGTCGTCGGGGGCGTTCCGGCCCGACATCGCGGCCGTCATGCGCGGCATCGTCGCGTCGTACGTCGAGACGAGCGCTCCGTTCTGCGTCAACCTGTACCCGTTCATCAACCTCGTGTACTCGACGGGCTTCCCGTCGGACTTCGCCTTCTTCGGCGCCCACAGCTCGAGGGACTCCGTCACGAATCTGACCTACCACAGCGTCTTCGACGCGATGTTCGACCGCGTCGTCTCGGCGCTGGCCACAGTCGGCGCCCCGGCGCTGCCCATCGTCGTCGGCGAGGTCGGCTGGCCCACCGACGGCAACCCCGTCGCCAACGTCTCCAACGCCCAGCGCTTCAACAACGAGCTGCTGGCGCACGTCGCCAACGGGTCCGGCAGCCCCTTGCGCCCCGACGAGCCCTTCGACATCTTCCTCTTCGGCCTTTTGGACGAGAATCTCAAGGACCTGCTGGACGGCATCACGCCCTACGAGCGGCACTGGGGAATTTTCTTGCACGACGGCACCCCCAAGTATCCCATCGACCTCTCCGGCCGTGGCGACTCCGGCTCCTGGCCCAAAGCTGCGGTCGGTGTGAAACACTTGGACCGCAAATTCTGCGTGCTCAGCCCCAACCTTCATCCGGATCCGGTCGTTTTAGGCCAGAAGGTAGATTTCGCCTGCGCTCATTCCGACTGCAGTGCTCTGCAAGTCGGTGGTTCTTGCAGCGGCCTCAATAGCTCGATGATCGCTTCCTATGCCTTCAACAATTATTTCCAATTCAATTACCAGCAAGCCCAGTTCTGCAATGTTGACACGCTGGGTATGGTCGTGACAACCGATCCCTCCACCGAGCGTTGTAAATTCCCCCTGGGTCTTGACTACCCTGCTGCCTCCAGTAGAAGCCTCCTGATCGCCAGGGGAACCATTTTTTCCGCCCTCTTTCCCTTTCTGTTATTCCTCGTCCTCTAATTCCATTTCAGATGTTCCGAATTCATGTCGGTCTTCGAGCTATTATTGCTCCCTCGGGTCATAGAACGATGCATTCGTAGTTGAACTTGGAAGTTTGGGTTTTGCAAGTAACTCTTCGACGGTGTGAAGCGAACCAATGAACACACTTCACTTCCTTATTTCGGATAGACCTCGATTGTGTGCGCACGGTTTGAGGAAGTCGTTCCGTCCACCAAGAAAGGCTGAACTGCTGCTTGCACACATCTTACCCATCTCGGATGTCTCTTCGTCAAATGAGTGCCATCATTAAATGGGGTTCCATTCTTGAGCCGAAAAGTAGTGCCAAAACTTTGATGTGAATCTATTCTTGACCATCGTTGCCATCAAGAGGGAGTTTGTGAAGAGCACAGCGTTTACAAAATGACAGCATCATATGACTATATAGATTGAGGAATACACGTTCCTCGGGCCTGTGGAGATGCAAACCAGAAACATGTTTACATGAAAACTTCATATGACAGATTGTGCGCACTATTCGTTGCTAAGAGGTTAAGAGCAAAAGTCAGAGACCAACAAAGTCCAAGAACGTTCTGCTGAACTAGAACTTTCAAGAGAAACCACGAAAGCATTTGAGTGAGTTGTCCACTCGAGGAACTGACACGGGCCTTTGCTGGCAAAATGACGAGCAGCTCGGATTCGGAACCCAGTGAACTTTGACAGCGAAACACATGCACAAAACGAGCGGTACATCTTCACACATTTGACAAACCTCAAACCTTGATCTCCTACAACATGATTGCCTGGTCTGAGAAATTGACACGGCAATCGAGAACATTGCAGCTCAGATGGGTATACAAGCCTCCCGCCAGATTAAAAAGAAGTCGATCGAACTCACGTCAGGGTTCCAGATGGCCACACGCATAATTTAGGGTCTAACCTGCTCCTCCTACTGATGTCAAACATATAACACAGTTCTTTACTTTACTGTTTGTCCCAGCATATTGAGTATGACTGATCTGCCTTTGGTGATTCGTGAATCAAGTATGGTCCACTGAGAGTCCCTCATTGATCCGTTTGCCCTAGCACATGCTGTCGAATGGGTGGGTCCATCATGTTGTCTTCACTCCATGGCGCAAGATCATGAAAGAAAGTGTATTCTATTTACAGAAAAGACGCTTGGTATTCAGCGAGGCGAGAGAAGCTTTGCCTATGGACGCAAGACACACTTGTTCATGAACTGGCATCAATCTCTGATTGCAAATAATGACTTCCAACATTGGTCGTCTACTACAGTCAGTGCGTTTCCATTATCATGTGCTTTGCGCGTGCAAATGATCATGGAACCGCTTGCACTCCCTGTAGGAACGCACCGATGTGTTCTACCAATACCATCAAGGTCCCCCGGACATCTATTAGAACCTTGATAAGGACGAGAATAGAAGAGCAGGACACAGAAAGTGAAAGGCGAGTCGATTGCACACGGCCCTAAGATCTTTGACTTGGGCCCCAAATGGGAACGGCCACCGATTGGGACGAACAAGTTCGTGACCCAAATACTTTAGAGAGGCGTCCGTGTCGCTGCGGATGCTCTCCTCGACCTCGTGGTGCTTCGAGCGAGCATCTAAGATTCCCGGAATTTCCATCTCAAACCTAGAGCTCGTGTTGGGAGAGAGAGAGAAAGAGAGAGCTATTGGAGCCGATTAAAACCAGTGAGCTATCCTATCTGCCAGGACAGGGCTAGGAGATTGCCTCTTTAGATTCTAGACACCAACGCATGGGCAGTCGCAGAGCTTTTCGATCGCAGCTGAAACTAAGATTCACATCTATGGGTCATGATAGATACCCTTGTCTATGACCTTCACTCATGCTCTACAAGTCAGAATGAGGGAACTCGAATGATCTCGTGAAGATCGAACCTTGCTCACACATCACATTTCTGCAACGAAGATGGAAGGAAAGTAAACCTAAGAATTGTGCAAAAGGACGGAAGCTCGGAAATCAGAAGAGTGCGAGCATGAAGGATTGCTCGCAAGGGCGGAGATGGATGGGCGGGGTGCAAGAAGAAGGTCATCGTACCCATACGGGCCCGTAGTCGCCTGCAAAAATTGTGAAAGAAAGAGATATTGCACGAATTGCGAAGAATCTGAGGGAGGGACTCGTCGTGCAATATGTGCTGTACCTCTTTCTTTTGCAGTTTTATGCGGACAAAATCTTCCGAGGAAAGAAGAAGAAGACACGGCCAAAGAATCCCGAACCACGTGACGTGTGTATGTGTGTGGTGGTCCGCTTACGCACTCAAGCATCGCAAAATTTGGTGAGCATCTTGCAAAAATTGCACCATGCTTGACAATGGTGCTCGCTGGCATCGATCTAGGGCACAACGAGCCCCGAACTGCCGATCGCTTACGGAGTGCTAGGGGCCGCTCGGCAATCATTGGGCTTTAATCGACTTTCTTTTATCGCATGCACGCCATTCATCGGCACCAAACGCAGCTAAAGCGCCCTCCCTGGCCTCGGACTTTTCTTCACCATGGTCAGCTGCAACCCTCGACCCACGACTCGGTCAACGGCGTCTACGACACTGTACTGGGTCATTGGCCCAGTGCTCAGGTCGGATTCACTCTCCAGCTTCAGATCGATGTGCCTCCACTTATGTCATCGACTGTGCAAACCACCCTCTTCTACTGTTTTATATCTATCTCCAGCTTATAACAACAACTTTCTTTCACGGATTCCAGATTATTATGTGTTCACTTTCTGAACATCCTCCGACATGTTCAGACAAATTTGCTAAAATATTCGAAAATCCGAAGAAATTAATAAAGTATATATGTATTGAGAACATTATTATAATTGATTTCAACAACACAATCGTTTGCAATCATAATTGGAATTAAATGTGATATTCATCAAAAATCTTTTCTAACATTTATATAGATGTAAATAAGATCCTGATGTCATTCAATCTGACTTACAAAGCTTTGAGCTTATTGTCGCAGTTTTCAAAAAATGTGTTCCAAAAACCTACAATTCAAACAAATGCTTTATTAATAGAATTTAATGTTTATTTTTTTCAATTATAAATTTAAAATATGTATTGTGGATTATTTTTTATATTTTTTCATTTATGTCAATATAATCAATTACATTGAAAAACCCAAACGTTTTTAAAACAAAATCCGTATTTTAATTTGAGTTTTTTTAATATATCATACATTTAACGTTTCAAAATTAACTTCAACAAACATTTTTATTAACATATATAATATCTGATGAAGATATTGAATAATGCAATTGTTCAACATTGAATTACACTATTTAGTGATCTAGCATAATGTAATTTAATATTGATGCTCAGATCAATATTACTTTGTAAACACAAAATTGATAAACTAAGTTTACATGATAATGTCAAATCAACTTGTTTCATAAACTAAATGTTATGCTCAAAAGTACATACAATATTGTATGTTTTCACACATATATTAAAGCTATAAGTAAAAATTAAAACTCTATGTTTTTTATTTGAAGAGCTTGAAAACTGTTGTTCAACTTGACTATCATGCCAAAAAATGAAGAATTAGTATGATTAAGATTTTATCATGTGCAGATTGATAATACATGTCTTAAATCAGATAGAATTAAAACATGAAAACAGTTATAAGGTAATCATCATCATATTTGACAGCAAACATTACACTCTTCATGATAATAGATGTAGCAATTTTAAATAATAAAAAAACAATGTTTTTGAATTGAAATAATAAAAAGATAAGCTTAATAATTGGCCAACTTTGATAAAATAAGTAATGATTATATTGTATAAAAATCAATATTTAATCTGATCAAAAAAATAATCATAGAGAATGTTGCGGTAAAACCCCATAAACACAATGATATACTTAAGCAAAGCCAAGCCATCAACACGAGAGACATAAATAATGTGGTTCATCCTTGTGGTATTACGTCCACGGAGAAGTGCATCATGAGATTGTACTTAACGTTCTGTCTGGTAATACACAGATTCTGCATATATATTTATTTATTTATTTATTTAACATTGGTGACCAACTTAGCTATAGATAGCTAAAACCTGAGGTAACTCCTTAATCGGAGTTAACTTCAACAAAAATTACATATTTATATCATAATTGATGCTGGATTAAAAGATGTTCTGTTTCAAGACAGCTATTAATTGATAATCATAATAAAAATTATTTTTAAGCCTATCAAATTGATATTTTTAAATGTAAAAAATCATAACAAAGAAACCAAAAGTTTCATACTTATTTGAAGTCTGAGGTAAATAACACAATACTCATAGTATATCATCAAGTTATGACTTCACATATATATATATTGGAGATAGTTTCAATATTAAAATATCAATCAAGCTTTTTAAGTTGCAAATATATATATACTTATACTTTTTAAAACTTTTGAATCACATTGCAAAGTTTTTTGAAACATTATCTTTATATTGGATTTAAATATTGATGCACAACCTATATAAGTGTGAATATAAACAATATCATATCTTTTAATCTTGTATCAAGTAATTATATTTCAATTGAATTGTACCACAATATTCAATTGCACAATTACATGCAACATTTCCACTAATCATGATGATGATTAATAAAAAGTGCAATGGTGATAACAATGATGATGATTACAAAAATCAAAAATTTATTTAGATGCGATTGTATAAAATTTATTTTGTAAATACTGTGAGTATTAAAATCATAATCATTTGTATGTGTAAGTTTGTTGCCAGAAAAAAATAGAAATTTTTTTCAAGCTTTGCGATTGTTTTGAAAAATTTTCAACTGTGAAATAAAAAAATATCAATTTTGCAATTTGCAAATATTTTTTCATGTTATTCAACAATCATATGGTTTTTGCAAATTTCACAATAAAAACAAAATTTTCAAGTTTACATGAATTTGTGATGTTTGCATGTCAATTGTGTTTGCATCAATATTAAAACAATGGTTGTGTATAGAATTCTCATAAAGATTCATAAATGTACTCTATTGTCAAGCATTTTGGGAGCATGTAAATGTCTAGTTAACAATATAAATTATTTCTTGATCTTACAAGATAAAAATCATATTTAATAATAAAAAAACTTGTATAAGGATTAATCTTAAATCAATATTATTCATATACTTTTTTGAAACATATGTTTATTTTAAATATATAATTAAAATTAGAATTGAATAAAATGTATTATAAATATCAACAAAAAAATGCTATATATATAAAAATTTTCTTATTGGTAAGTAATCTAGTTGTTCATGTAGCATTATCAAAGATGTAACCTTTGACAATTTGTCTACTGATGTCATAAGTATGTTTAGAATCAATCTATTTCAAAAAAAGTGTCAAATGTAAAAAGGAAAGAAACATCTATCAAAAATCTTTCCTATAAAGATGAGGAAGAAGCACCATGATCTTTTCATGAAAACTTATCAATTGTGCTATGAAAGAAAGGAAGTCAGAGATAAAGAAATATTGATGAAACTACAAACAAAGTTATTTGAATGTTATAAAATCTCACACGTAAATTCATAGGAAAAATATCAGATTTATGCATAAACTTATCAACCGGGGTATACAACAAAACATCAACATACTCATAAACATATTCAGCATTCTTTCTATAACGCTTTTCTAAACTAAGCCCAAATAAAACAAAGAGTTGAAAGAAATCCAAATAGAACAAATAAAATAAAGCGGCAATTTTGGTCTTTTTGAATAGATATATATTTATAGAGACGGTTAAAGAACCAATTAAAACATGTAAAAGCGTCAAACAATCAAATTTCTGGAACCAAAAAGGCAAAATTAGATTTTTTATATGCAAAATACATAAAAGTACAAAATTGCATTCATTCATCTCTTTATAAACAAAAGTTGAAAATATGGATAATACTTTAATTTGAGCCTTTTGACATATTCATTTTTAGCTTTGAAAGATGATAGAGTCAAATATTAAAATGATATACGATTCATAATTAATCTTTTTTTAAGGAATAAAACATAATTTAAATAAAAAAATCATTTCAAAAATATTGAAATAATTAAAATGTTAAATTGCATATAATGTACAATTAGATTATAAAATGATATCTCCTTATTAAAAAAATTGTGCTCATACAATATATTTTGAATTTTTAATTGATTTCATGTGATTATAATATTTTTAGGATTGCAATATGTTTTATTACAGATTTTTAATGATATATTAACATATAAAAAGGTCCACATGAAAGTAATTTGTATATGCTTGATTTGTATTTTTTCCTTCAATGTTCATTGATATAATCTCATATTTTCAAAGTGTGATAATTCTAACATGATGTGAAAAAAAATGTGTACTATAGATATGATGTTTTTTGCAAGATCAAAGTACAACTAGTGCAATATAAAATACGTGATTGATTCAATTATATGCTTTAGTATCGCAAGTTGATTGGTATTTAAGATCTTATTTAACTACAAAATTTCAATGAATGCAATAATATAAATTAATTTAGTGAAACCAATAAAATTATTGTGCATTTGAAAGGAATTTCAAATGCAATATTATGCAATGCAATGCAATTACTTCATTAATTACAATATATTTTCTTATAATGATGAAATTATGTATAATAAATTAGATATATTTATATACATTTCAAAATATTAATCACAATGAATGACACTTGAAATTATCTTCATTTCTAATAAAAACTTATACAACTGAGTATATAATTCACTTGTACATAATCTCTTCATATTCTTTTATCTGTCTTTAGCTTTTATCTCATTGCAATCAAACCACATATGGCTAAAATTGATAATTCATTGAACAAATATTAGTCATATTTACTTTGATATAATCTAATTTCTTGCTCGATATCTCAAAGTTGTTGTAACTCTGCTGTAGTGTTGATCATGGATAAAGAACGAAGACCAACATAATATCATATTCATGTCCAACTTGCGATTATAATAAAAGACATAAAATGTAAGTGTGAAACTTGACAATCATCATTGACACACTAGACGAACAAAGCCATCAACGCGAGAGACCAGCCTATAACATGATTCATTCTCAAGAGTTACGTCTACGGGAGGAATAGCATCGGGAGTAATAGTATATTGTGTGTACTATATGGTAACACACAAGACTTAGATATATAACTCAACACCGGCAATCAATCTCAACTATAAATAGCTAAATGTGAAATTACTTCTTAACCGGAGTTAACCTCAACATAAAATATCAACTTGTTATAATTCAAATTGTTGCAATGAAGTTGAATAGAAAAAAACATCATTTAGTTGACATGGACCACTAATCCGGACGGCAAGTTATTTAGGGTTATCGCGATAGGTCGGACGCATCACAATCAATGGTGATACCATGGTAGGTGATGTAACCAAGATCAGTAGGACAAACGTAGTCGGTCGGGCCAACCGCGATAGACAAAGGAACTACAGTTGGCGGACACTTGACGGTGAAGATGACGGTACATTGTTGAGATTGACAATGGTCGCGAGCAACGGTAAATTGCGTACACTGCAGAAACTTGCATTGGGTACCTATACCCGAAACGCAAACAATACCTGCTCGAAACGATGGGTATGGATCGGTTTAGTACCAAGCTAGGAAAGATTTGGTTTGTGTACAAGTTGAACTTTTTGTAAGATGGTTTCGAGTAGGGTTCTATTTAAATATGGAAATTATGGTTATTCCGTAAGCTGGTCGTGGAGGATTTCTTGACTTCTTGGTCACTGCACAAAGTGCGGATTGCACTTGTTCTTATCATCGGGAGTGGCGGACCGCCATTCTCGATGATTGTCATAGCAAATGATGACAATTGAGATGACATTCAAAGATATGCTCACCTTGAAAGCAAAAATCATCGCGGATCGGCAAATAAAGTACGGTCCTCATTATCGAATGAAAAACCGTAAAGCTAGGACAAATGTTTGGACATCATTTTTTTTGTTGCAATCAAGGAGACTGGCAAATATCTTTGTTATAGTGATAATTTTTTTGTTTGCTGCAACAAATTTCTCATTGTTTATCAATATAGAGTAGTGAATCGAATCCCTATCATGTCCAAACACTCATGTGCGCATGGAGAGACTAATCAAGTGATGACATCTAGAACAACGCGCCGGGATGCTACTACAACTAAGAAGAAACTCATCATCGTGGCGTTGGCGGATATGTGCGTTGTTGACATGTGTCCATTTCATATTGCAAAGTGCAGCGGGTTGAGGAACTATACGCACACCGTCTTCAACATTTGAATCAACTCTAAGATGAACATGCTTGTGAACAATATTCTTTCTAATCCAGCCACGATCAGTGGCAATGTGTAGATCCAATCTAATGCTGGACCGGAAGTATTGACTGCCGCCTTGAAGTCACATCTAACGGAAGTAATTCGGATTGGCAGCACAACTGATATTTGGATCGATGACATCAACAAGGTCACTTTCCTGTCGGTTACTGCGCATCTCATCGATGACGAGTTCACTCTGCATTACCGCACGTTTGCATGCAATTTGTTTCCTGTGCCGCATCACGGATCCGACATCCTGGAAAAATATGAGGGCGTAATACGGAAATTTGGCATCAATAGCTATGATGAAGTCACAGTTGTCACCGATCGAAGCTCGAATATGCACTATGCAGATGACATTCCTAGTCTCTATGATTTGATACCGTGTTGTGATCACATCATTGATACCATTCTAACGACGATTATGGACAAAAGAACTCGTATGATCGAAGGTAAGAAATTTGCTCCCTTCAATGAGTTTTAACATCTAGCCGTTGTTTGATACTATTGATCATGTCAAAGCTCTTGTGACATATGTCAAACAAGCAAATCTTCAAGATGAGATTACAAAGACCCTCAAGCAGAAAAATGTGATGCTCTCTGTTGCGTGATTAACGTCAACTAGGCACTTTCGGAATTGACTGAGATATTATGTGCATGAGGTCGAGGATTGGTTTCCAATGTCACAAAGATTGATCACGAACTTCTCAAGGAATTCATTGCTTTTCTAGTGCCCTTTCTGGAGTCCACCCTAGCTCTGGAAGAGTTTGCGAAGACTACGCTACGCAGAGTCCTCATTTTAGCAGAATCTGCTAAAGCATTGCTAGATTATTACGACGGATATTACCATCAAGGAGAAAAATGGCATGATAACCATATTGAAGAAGGACTCTTCCGCAGTCATCGCCTTAAAGCCAAAATTTGCAGAATTGATTAGGAATAAGTTTGTTTGGAGCGAGATTCATGTCATTGCCACCATACTCAATCCTAAAACCAAGTGTCGTATCGACAAGTTTGACATCTACTCCGCCGATATTGAGCTTGGCAAAAAAAATCTAAAAAATTTGATGAAAGATCATATGATTGGCTCTAGCATCAACAAGTACAATGTGCGATCCCATAAGAAACAGAAACATGACAATCTACATGTCGCGCGTCGTCTTGTTGAGTTTAGTTTTGAGAGGGATAGTGCCATCGATGAAAAGACTCTCGCTGATGACATGCAGCTTGATTTTGCTTTCATGACAGAACTCAACAACTATATTTGTCACAAGTTTAGCGGCTATGAAAGCACAGTTTTATCTTAATACGAAATTTTATTTTGGTGGAAGATACATCAAAACAAATTTCTTGTACTTTCTTGACTGGTACGCTCTATGGTGGCCATTCCAGCATCTAGCGCAATATCTGAGAGTAACTTTTCGGAACACGATCAGCAAAAAATGCAATCAGTTGCACCCTTCCAAGGTCGACCATCTCATGTTTTTGCGCTCAATGCTACTGTCGTCTAATATCCAGGTTAAGGTTGCACCAAAAACTGAAAGTAAAATAGAAACTTATGGATTTTTCACATCTGTACATGTTATGGTTCCAACGACAACCAAAAGCTAAGTAAAAAAGAAATAATTTATTTCCATCTATTTGGGTCCAAGTCGGTTATCACCTCAAAGGTGACTTGGTTGTATGTCGGGTTCACAAATTATGTACAGTACAGTGAAACACAACGATATCAGTTATTTTTTTAGACAAGAGTGTCTGAAAAATGATTGTACTAGTCAAGATGGACAATAAACTCTATTGATTGAGCTAGTTAATCTTGACGGTAGATTTTGGTGATTGAGCTAGTCTATCTTGACGATAAACTCTAGTTATTGAGCTAGTCAGAATTGATTGTACACTTAATCCAGTTGATGCATTGGCCAAAGTTATTTCTTTGGGGAATTTTAGGCAAGAGTGAACTACTATGCAAGTTGTGCAAAGGTAAAATTTGTTAGCATAGTATTTTTCAGTTATTTTTTATATATTTACTCTATTCAGTGATGATTATGGCTTACTTCTAGTTAACTCTCATTTAAAGATTGGCGTTTTATTAGATATCTTTCTAGATATTTCTTTGAAGTAATTATATAGGTTACGAAATTTTTGTTTCCTCTATGATAGCAGTTTTTTAGTGAACACTTTATGTTATTACCTTATCATGTTATGGCTACGACTTAGTCCAAGTTAACTCTTGTGTAAAGAGTGAACCTTGCGTTAGATTCCTGTCTAGAAGTTTCCTTGGAGTCATACTGTAAGTTACAAAGGATATTGTTTCCTTAACATGGGTTAAAGGGAAGATTGTTGAGCTTCACTCCACTTAAATAGTAACCTCGCATGGATTGAAATTAAATATCCCAATTTTTGCCCTGTACATTGAGTGTTTATGTCAAGACTTGGACTACAAGTTTAGAGTGTTTTGGATGAACGTAATCCTCTTCCGCACGATGAACCACGTTATTTCTATGTCTTTGTGTATCTTGATTTTATGTTTACAACTACCCACCCATGACAACTTTTCCATACCCATAACCTACCCATTACCCATGAATACATACCCAACTCATATCCGTGAGTCCATCACTAATACTTGGTTATTCCTAATCCGAGAGCTCTTAACTACACTTAATTTGAGAACTCAATGTAAGTCATACCCATCCTCACCCATAGCCAATATCCACCCATGGGTATGGGTAGGTATTGGATACCCATTACAGCACTATGATGAGGAAGGTGTAGCTATAGTTGGCAACGAGAACAATAAGTATACAAGTCTCTCCACGCTGTATCTCATCCCCTATGCTGTTACACAAACTTCTAATACTACATCTCACATGAGAAACTGTGAACTATGAAATCTCAATCTTTTAAAAAAATTTCTTCACTTTTTATTGAACTCTCCATAATTTTCTAAGTTGGATCTAATTGAACCAATTGTAAATTTGTGCATTAGACAAAGTTACATCCATTCTCACCACATTCATTACATCCATTCTCACCACATTCCAAAACAAAGTTTTGGAATATAGATGCATAATCAAATTCCAATTTTTTTTGAGTGATGATATATATATATATATATATACATATTCCTATTTACTACTCCCACTTTATGTTACTCAAAACATAAACTGAACAATGAAAATTATAGTCTATGCAATGATGTAACCATTTCATATACAATTCAACTCAGTTAGAATAATAATAAATAGAAATCGATGTTGCGAAGCCATACAAAGCTTACCTCGTTGTCATAATTAAGTGATTGATGGGTCAATCCCATCAATGATGCATGACGCCATTCATGATCGAATTTTCCATGATCGCGAAAAAAATAAAAGAAATCAAGAAAACAAAGTCCGGTATAGAGGTACGACATATGGGTGTAGTTTTTTGAATAGCTTTATATTCACCACCATCTGGCTCTACTCCACTAAAAACTCCGCCATTCGTCGGACCCATCCTAAACCGATTTCCGCAACAAAAGTTTCTTGCAATATTTTCGATGTTCCACTTCTCAAGCTTCGATGTGGTGGCACTACTCCTTCGCCCTAGCTGCTTCTACTTGCAAACTGTCAGACGACAAATCAGTTGAACGCTGTGCAGGGGCAGAAGTTGACCGCCGTACTTCCAGACGCGGCGGTAAGTTCGGGGTGTTCAGATGGTGGACGTCGGCTGCACAAGCCGTCCGTCGCCAGAGATCTGGGGTTTGCGTTTCAGAGAAGTGTGTACGGGGTGCGACAAACAGAGTTGACAGAGTTGACAGCGTGAGAGCCAACTTGGTTCGTCGCGACGAACAACGTCGGCTCCTTCTGAGGAGACAGATAAGGCGCCAACTCGTCGTCCCTCGCGCGAGGCGTGTTCATTGGTGGACATGTCAGCCACAACCTCCCAACGGCTCGAAGGCGAAAAAGACAAAATGCTCACGCTCCCACATGCGCCAGTGAGTGGCCGGACGAGGCCAGGAGAAATTAGCTCCCCCTCGATTATCGCTCACCTCTCCTGGTCACACATCATGGAAATAAATGGGGATTGGACTCGAGTGAAGGTATCGGGTGAGAGATGCCGGAGCGTACGAAGAAACAAACCAGTGCTTCGATAAAAACAGTGTGCGCTTTTATTTCGGTGAGTATAAAACTAAAATTACTCCTTTGAGTAAAGCAGTGACCAGTCATGTGGCCCATCGGAGCTATACTTTTCAAAATTTTGCAGTTGTCACAGACAAGTGCGACAACTAGTTACTACTATGCTTTACAAGGATTCAGGCTGACCTGTACGTGCTGTGGTAGAATGATGACCACAGCAAGCGTACATGAATGGTCGTATGTCTCTCACTTGCCGTCAGGTTTGCCAGTGTACCCAGCAACTAAGAGTAACTAGTTGGAGGTGCGGACCAACAGTAGTTAAATCTCATTGTTGATTCGGTGACCTGAAAGGAGATTATCTATGCCCTCAATAGAGGTCTCTCAGCACAAAATTTCCGAGAACAATGCAGGTCACCTGCACAGACCCAGGCTCTCATTTCTATACCGGCAGCACAAATAAATGAATTTCTGCTGCAATCAATCGAATCGGTGGAAAAGGCCTCGTTGCCCTTAACCTGAGAAAGATAAATTATTCAAATCACATGATCCGGCTATAGTCTTTCGTCTACTTTCAATATCACACTATCATTCAATGCCTGCTTGCCATCGAAGCCCCCTGACAGCAAAATTTCCGTGGGGCTCAGAGACACAACCCTGTGGTTGTATCTCGGTGACAAGGTTGGCGAAAGGTATAAGTATTTTCTCGCATCACACTTGGGCACAGCGCTTGACCAAGCCAATCCTCGGGTCGTTCCCGGCGCTCCGTTTGTCAGCTTCGAAGTATCCAAAATGAGCCTGCGTGTATCAAGGTCCAGGTTGTTACTCACAAGTGAAAAAATGGATATACAGTTGTACAGGCAACAGTTTGCCCCCCTTCACAAAGTTGCAAGGCTTACATCTCATTGGTTGTCCGTCCTCCATCTGTTAGCCCTCCGTATACAAGAACTTTGGAGTTCACCACGGAAGATGAATGACCAGACCGACCATCCGGTTGCAACTCCTCTGCATTGCAATTCGTCGCAAGATAAGAATACTGTAATTCCTAGTAATAGTCAAAACGCCCATAACAAAGCTCAATATCTGACGACGCTTGAAAATTGGTTTCAACGCACTAGCCCAGAAAGAAATTCTATGTTGTTGCGTGCTCAAGATTTGAGGAGAAGCATCTCACCCCTTTTATGACAGCCATTCGAAGTGGCTGCATTGTCTAGTCCCATAATTTTCTGCACAAGAAACACCCAGTCATAACTAGACGGACAGCGTCGGGCGATAAAATCATTCTGATGTCACCATCAACATATCAGAAAAGGGTCTGAAACCAGTAATGACTAACCTTGAGCTGCTCATAAGCGACGTCGATGTTATCGTTGATCACTAGGTGATCAAAGAGGGTAGTATCTGTACTACGATCCATCTCAATTTTGGCGTTCTTCAATCTTTTCTGGATTTGGTCCTCGGTTTCTGTGCCTCTGCAATAAGAAACACATCCAGAAGTTCAGAAGGAGCTGTGATGTCTTAAGAAGCTGACTGTAGAACATGAAGTGGTATTTATGCTCGAGTATTAGGTCTTTGGTGGGAAAGTACACTGCTGCTGACCTACCTTCCTCGCAGACGTGCTTCGAGCTCTTGAAACGATGGTGGACTGATGAAAATAAACAGTGCATTGAGTGTACTTTTTTTCACCAACTCAGCACCTTGCACATCGATATCAAGTATACATCTCTGCACAGAGTTGGAACCATTTAGCTGTTTACATCAGATGCAATAATTCGAACCACAATAGACAATGACAAATGAATTGTAACTTATTGATAGATCAACAACTATATATGATAGCACTCTCTTATTATAGCTGACGAAGCACGCAGGTTAACATTACCTTGCCTGCGTCCGCAACAGCTTCCACGGCGAGAATACTTGTCCCGTACAAATTTCCGTGAACGTCCGCGGACTCAAGGAACTTACCCTCCTTGATTGCTGCTTCCATCATCGGTCGCTCAGTAAAGTGATAGTGAACACCAGCTCTCTCCATGTTTCTGGGTTGACGAGTTGTGTGGCTGACAGAGAAGCCAAATTCAGTAGGGAAGTCCTTCATCAGCTTACCAATGAGAGTGCCCTTCCCGACGCCTGATGGTCCACAAATAACAACTGGTTGTGGAGAATTGCCCAGTACACCCTTGCTCCAGGCCACCACCTCCTTACCCAACGATTCCCGTTGAGCTTTCACATATGGCGTGTCAACCTACGGGGGCCAACAGAAGTCCAGAGTTTTGGGAAGTGTTAAGAAGCTGATGCTATTGTAATCAGGAGGTGCGTGTGCCGATTGCAAAATCATACTCCCGAAGCATGTACTCCCTACCCACACGGTCCTTTATGAGATACGAAGATATTCAATCTGATTTCGAATCGCCATCTCGAATGTAGAATCTTCATGCTGCCTAGGGGCTAACAATACCACTGATAGATCATGATTTAAATTCAAGTGTTCTCACCTCAAGAAACCAAATATCGCTCTCAGCAGTACTGGTGTATCCTCCGTATATAACAATCCGCTCTTCATTTAACAAAACAGCGGAGTGGAAACAACGAGGTGACGGTGGAAGTCCTATGACTGTGGGTGATGTCCTGACATCACAATCACATAACACCTCAAAAATCAAGACAATACATAGGCCAAAAAGGATTCTGACATGCTGGTGTTCAGAAATTTGAAGTACAGGTTTGACACTCCTTAAAAACATACGATAGAAAACCAGATTAGAGAGGCCACGACAACCAACGACCTATGATCTTGCACTGCCTCTTTCACGAAAGGTCTCACCGCTGTCAGAGCGCATGAAGTCTGAAACATGGGATACTAAGCTCATAAAAGGCATGACAGATCTTCGGCACTGTTAAGTCTTCTCACCATGTGTTTGTAACCGTGTCAAGAATGTGTACGTCGTTAAGTGAAGATTCTTCCCCAGAACCACCAAATACAACCTGCTCCGCACGATCCACATGACCACGAATTAATATTCATGCGAATACTCAGATAACATTCACTGGAAATACCAATAAGACTAAGCGTCAAAGATAAAAAAGTACTCGAAACTGCGAACCCGACCGCTGAAATTACACCTCAACGAAAGACGCACCAACTAGCTACCTCTGATCAAATATACAAGGTTAGTGAACATACAACTTTCTTGCCCACAACAGTGGCTGTATGTGCCGATCGAGGTGAAGGAAGTTGCCCAATGAAGGAAGGAGTGCTCCATTGCTCTTTTTCCGTATCGAACTTCAGCACGTCGCCCTGCACGGTACGATTGAAGGGCTAATTAGATGAGGCTTCAAGCATACAAGATTCCGTAAGAATCTACACTACATAAGGTAGCAATGGACCGTCTGAACCAGAAAGCAGATATGAACACTGGCTTCGCACATAGAAACGTCCCTCACATTTTATAAGGGATATCATAACAAACTCCTAGTAGCCCTTTTAAGTGGCAAGCAAGCTTCTGACCAAATGCCTGTTATTGGACACAGCAATTATGGTAACCTTAGCGGTGGGATAACTACAGTTTGACATGACATTTACCAGGTAAAGTCATACCATGGTTTTACTTGTGTATCCTCCAAAAACATATATAGCGTTTCCAACTCCTGCGAGATACAACTAATGGCTTTAGTTGAACTGTGAAATGCCTTGTCGAAAAAGCTTTACTGTCTTGCAGGCGATGTGTTCATCACAAACTAACCTCATCATTGCAAGTATCTTGAGAAGAAGAGCATTCAGATCTATCCTGGGGAATCTCCCCTCTTGAGAACTGTCCCTCATCCAAGGATAACGTTCTATGGTGTTCGTCTTTTACCAGCAGCGGCATGACGGAAGCGCTTGACAAATACAGATGCCCCGGTGTCATGGGTGCTGGCTGGCAAGATTTCTGTCCATTTATTCAGCGCTGAATCAAGAACCCAAACTTCCAAATGCTCGGCGCTGGTTCCATGACCCCCAATACAGTAAACCTGAGGAAAGCATGCCATCATCTTCTTAGTTCAAAATGAAGGTAGGCAAAACCTTATGACAGGGGCCAACTCAATCACGAAGGCCGAGGACGATAATTTCAGTAACAGGATGTAACCAACTTCGAAAGCTATGCAGGTGTATCACAAAGTATACTTGCATGATCAGCTTGGCAATGTATGACTCTTCCTGAAACATACTTGTAGAAACACATTGCTGACAACTGATAAACTCACGAGGAGAAGTTTGCTTACCTTGGGGGAGCCACCCGCTTTTGAGTATACAGGACTTAGGGTGTGCTCGTAAAGGGCAGGTAAGGAGCCCCGAGATCCTGCATATTGCAGCGAATAGAGGGTTTGCTTGCCTCTAGAACCTCGTCTATACACCTGGAAGAAAGAAAGAGATGGCACAACACAACTGATGAGAAAAAAAAATTCTCTCAGGTGTCCCAAATCACAAGATCTCTAGCAAAGCAAAATACTTACTTAAGCCAGAGCAGCACATCGAACAGCTTGCCTGACCCACACTATGTAATAATTAGAGACCCCATCGACCCCTATCCATTATATTATTCGATCACCGGTTAACTTGAGAAAATCGGGTAGGAATGATACTCCTAGTCCCATGCCCCAATGCTCCGGGCTTACATCGAATCGAAAATTTTATGGGAGAAAGTTTTGGCGATCTACGCTCTTTCGTGATGATCTTCTGTAGATCCTCATAGCGATCCGCGGGGCGGAAGGGTAACAGTTATTGTGCACACTGAATTTTGGTCGAGCCCAACTAGCAAAAGGCTTTCTGCGAACTTGAGGATTCATATTTTGATCTGCATTCTACAGTGACTAGGCCATATAAACTGGGGACCAGCTCAGAAAGTGAAGGATGTATCTACGGACGTGGCTCCGCGAAAAATTGAGAGTGCCCTCAGAGAAAGAGAGAGAGAGAGAGAGAGTCCTTTGGAGGGTCAGGTGGACGGACTCAAATTTACATATAGACTTGAAAAATTTGTGACTCGCCGGAACCTTTGTATAATGGTGGCAGGACTTGTAGCTCCCAGATCTAGCGAACAGGTGCCAGAAAGGTCCGACGAGTTATCTTATACAAAAGTGTGAGCATCCAAATGCTCGAAACTCCTGTAAGAACATGTCGACGTTTGAAAAGGCAAAGAACGCAGAAATAACTCGCCGATCTGAGTCCTCGTGAATTTAAAACTGATCAAATCTCGGACGACACACACAGACTGCAAGAAGGACAAACACGAACACGAACAAAATAAAAGCCAATGTCGGTCCCAATTGAACTTTCGGATTGATCTGAAGATGCATCGGGCAGCCAACGAGAAAACAGCATGCAAAAACTAAAAAGCCACGACTCGAAAGAACAGCGAACGCGACTGGCAGACACCTTATAGGCGACGAGCGAAATTCCTGCAGCGGCAGCCGAAATCGTCAAAGCCGTGGTCCATTGCTTGTCACGTAATCCCATGATTCGATCGGGAAGCTGGCGCCTGAAGCAAAGACCACCGCCTACGCGCTGCTCGCTCCGCCTCCGGACATACACAATATTCCTCAAATCTCAGCACCTCACGCCACGGCCCTCTCGGGTCCTGCGTGAAGGTAGCCCGCTCTCGCCAGCCCGTCCTTCTGAACCCACTCTATTTGCACCACCACCACCACCACCACCTCCTCCTCGTCCTCGTCCTTGTCCTCCTTTCCTCGTCAAAGCGGACGACGAAGCAAAATCGCCGCTGCGCCCCCGAGCAGACAGCCGAGAGAGAGAGAGCTCCTAGTCCAGTCCAGTCCAGTCCAGTTCAGTTCAGTCCAGTCAAGCCAGTGCAGAGCAGCGCAGAGCAGCGCAGGGCAGGGCAGGACAGGCAGGGCAGGGCAGGCAGGCCACGAGCAGGCAGAGAGCGGGGGCCGCAGTCGTTGCTTGATGTAGATTTCGCCTGACTCGCTCCCTGCAGCTCGCTGCCTCTCTTCCCTCTCTCTCACTCTTTGCTCTCTTTCTCTCTTGCTCTCGTTGTCCTCTTCTCCTTTCTTTCCTTGCTCTCTTTCCTCCCCCTTTCCTTCGCTTTCCTTTCCCTTTCCTTTCCTTTCCTTTCAACTCTTCTGGTGGGCTCGAGTGTACGTTCGTCCGAGTGGCTTTCGGCCCGCTCTGTTCTGTTCTGCGAGGGGACGGTCGCGGTGCTCCCTTCGCAGCGGTGCTGATATTACTCTCGGAGGGGGCTCCTGGCAAGGCACGACGGCGACCGGGGACAGGGACGCCGCGACAGGCTACGGCAGGTATAGCTGCGAGTGCGAGTGCGAGTGGTGCTGGTGCTGGTGCCGGTGGTGGGCCACGCCTCGAGACACGATCCCGGTGGAAGGAAGGACGCGAACCCCGATGGAGAATATAGCGAACGGCCGATTCCCGTCCTCCATGCCCTCCTCCTCTTCTATTCTATTCCATTCCATTCCATTCCATTCCGTCCCCAAGCTCCGGGACCGGAGAGGACGACGACGAGGCGGCCACAGTCGGGTCCGCGAGCTCGAGCTCGAGCTCCGCCCTGCACTGCGGTCACGGTCGTGGTTGCGGTCGTCGAGGAACGTAGTACGGTGCGATGCAATGTTGACCCGGTGGTGGGGTGGACTCTCGGCACGCAATAATTGCCTCGGACCGAGACAACGGCTTTTCATAGAGAATTAGTCGCGGCACGTCGCTCCATCTTTATCGGAGAGTCTCGCTCTCTTTTTCTCAAGGACGACGACGACGACGACGACGAGGACAGAGGAAATGGATGCGGCGTTCACCAGCACGGCAAATCGAGCACGTTGGTCCGCGGGGGCAGAATCTTTCGCCGGCTCGGGAGGGCATCGCTGCCGCTGCTGGTGAAGCTTTCGCTGGGCGACGGACTGACGTCCCGCGGCATGAGGCGGGAAACCGGAGGGCACTGGCAGAAAGCCCGACGCTGACCGTTGGCGCCATTGGCTCCGCGGCTGGAGAAGATCTGCCGGTATATGCCACGTGAGCTCGAAGCACCTGAAAAAGATAACTCGGATTTAGCAAGTTTGCGAGAATCGTTCGTTGGAAGGATGTGCATGCATCGCTCGGTGGAGCCCGGGCTCGGCCTCCGTCGACTGGCAGCAGCAGGACCTGATTCGGATTCAATGTTTCCGCCCTAGGCTCTGCAGCTGCGGATCGTAGGTCGCGCTTTGTGGCTTTGGCGGACACTTCGGATGGAGAAGGGGCAGATCTCCTCCTCCTCTGATAGGGAAGGGCTGGATAATTAGCTGGGCGAAATTGGGCGTGTGCGCGTTCGGGGGTGGCGAGAATGCTGCAGCAGTGCGCGCTCCGCAGGCGAGGAATCGTGTCAGACGACGACGACGCTGGACGCAAATGGTGAAGTACGCATCTGCCTGCGCCCGTTTGCGATGTTCGCACTATCATAGCGTTCTACTTCGTGTTTGCTAGCGCGCCCGAGCGCCCTCTGGAATTCCGAGGTGTGCGTCGAGCGAGGCGATGGGCGAATGGTGGGCCACATTTTATCCTGGGCTCCGTTGTGAGCTAGTTGCGCACGCATGAACCTAGCCGATGTACGACCTCTGACTATTCCGCCGTCCCCGCTTGCACGGAGCACTGACCCATTATGAACGCTGGCCAGCCATTGGTGAAGCTTGTACGCTCGCAAGCGGACCTAATGATTTCTAACGGTGCACGTTTAGGATTTTAGTTTCTCCAAAAGGGACTCGCCAATTATTACTTTTATTACATAGTCCGGGATTGTGGAACGAAGAGGTTGCCGGAGCAATCGAAGCTGTTGTCGTGATAACAGCCGCCGTTCCATGGAATCGCGCCCACCGCAGTGACTGAAGGGTGTGAGATCCAGTCCGAAGTCGGAAGGTCTGATCAGATTGTACGTCAAGGTGCAGAGTTTCACTTTCAGTACGCAACTAAATGTGATTCCGGAATGATTCTTTGCAGGGAGAATTCTTATAATACTCGTGAACTTGAAGAGAATTCTGGGGTTTAAATTGTACATTTCATGACACAACCGACTCCAGAAGCGAGAACGAGAGTCGCTGCTGCTGACCCTTGGAGGTTGTAATGGCCCAAACGTATGCGACTTCTGCTCTTTCGACGAGGTAGCTTGTCCCTCCGAAGCCTCCTGCACCGTCTGCTTGCGATTGGTGATTTGCCCAGTCTTTTGAAATTTCTTCGTGACATGCGGCAGCTTCCCGTCGTTCGTGTCAGGGTCTGCAACTGCCAATTACATGTCGGCGGGAATTAATCAGCTCATGTTAAGATCCACGGGCGATCAAACCATCTATATTTTTTCTGCTGCTTTGTGGGTTCGTCTTTGCAATGCGAAGGTTGGACGAGTTTTGTGATGCACTGTAGTATTTGTTCCTAACTCTAAAAGAAATCAGGCAATATTCACGCTGCTGAGCTGTACACCCTCGATAAGCCATGGTCTCTTCCGTCTTTACGCCCTTTGAATACCTTAGCCATCCATCATATGCACCCTAAAATTATAACAACTGGCTTCGATCACTGGGATGTAACGTGTAGGAATGAGTAATAAATGATGACAAACAGATCCAAATCTGTTCATTAAATTCAAGCGTCGAAGAGATTTCGTTTGTAGCACCGACTGCAATTTTTTCCTTTTTCAAGGAGTTGAGGCTCGACGGTTGTTGCATGTTGGGATGTAGGGGATGTATCTTGACATTCTCGAGCTAGAAATTTTTTTTCCCATCTGTTCCGAAACTTACAATCTCTTGAGCTATTTCGACCATCTGGCCAGCAACTTGGAATACGCATGCGATCTGCACATTGAGGACTTTGCTTTTTGTCGAGAGAGATCGGCACTCACACAAACATTTTGAGAGGTAAGCTTAGAAATCGGCGGGATCTCTGTGGAATGTTGTATGGGTGTTCTCGAAATAAAGTGGAGAAGACGGTTACATCATGCGTCACATCTTCGATATCCCGAATTCTCCTGGATGCCGTATGTTCTCAGAAAGGCAATGGAGACCTGCTAAACCCTCGCAATACCGCGGGATATTGCGAGGGCAACAGATTTGTCCTCTGGAGTAGAGTCATAGGAGATGGACGCCAGTCCCTTGTAAACCTATGCTGACGGATCGAAGATCTGGTCTCTCAGAGCGACTGGACCGGGAGGAATCGAAACCCTGTAATAGCCACGCTGAAATCCGAACGCTTCATCATCAAGCACGATTTCCAGATTGTCCCTTTTCTGGCATTGGGCGGCCGGACGACGGACACCCCTGGCATTAGTGCTTCATTTCCCGAATGGCGGTCATCTTTTTGAATCTACGCAAGAGCAAGACGAGGAACCATTCCCTCAATTTGCATATTCTTTGGCACGGAGGACGAAATTCCTGTTCTTTATTCGACGTAATCAGCTCTCTCTGTCTAGCATGAGAGCAAATACATTTCCATAGCTTCGCTCTGATTTTAGAGTCCAAGTTGTTGACAGAAGTCTGTAGCTTTCATGTAAAAGATCGAAGCAACCGCGATATCGAGTCTTATGTACTTTCGTTGGCTTTCGTATTCGTCCAGTGGACGAATTAGTAAGGGTTCTTCCTTAAATCTTGGAATCTTCGAACTAATCCAGCTAGTGGGAAGAATTCCGCGTTTAGAGATACCCTCTCTTGTAAATCGTAGATAGTCTACAACCTGCCGTAGCGACCGATTCTCCATTCTCGTAATTGGGTTGGACTGAGCTTCAGTATACTGGTAAGACTGGTGTACTAACCTCAACCCATCACTGGGTCATTAAGGATTGCTTTCGCCACCTGTGCTAAAACTTCCGGTACAAAGTCGCCGGACCTTGAAGACTTGGTATATGTCCCGGTCGGATTATAAGAAAAAACTATTATTGTTTTCAAATGACGTGCTTCCTTAGGCGAAACCTTTGGTTTCACAGTCCAAGTATTCATGTTCTTTGCGGATATTGTGAACAATTCTTGGGTAATCATTGGAATGTGGTGCTTATGTATATTTCCATCCTGTTACGAAGGGTGACTAAAATTTAAACTAATTTATAGAGGGAGGACCTTTCCTCTGCCTTTTCCAAGGGAACCTGCAGAATATTTCTCTCTGAGTCGGAACTCTTGACCTTTGTGTTTGAAAACGCGTTGGTTTCACATAAATTGACCATTCAGAGGTGTGAGCCTTCCGTACAAAGAATGGGTGTACTTTATCACCAAGTATGAGTGCCGCTGACTCGTTATTTTGGTTCTTCACACGTCTGACCTTCGAAGTATAATTGTGGTGTCAGGTTGAGCGAAAATTTATTACTCTCAAAACTTGGGGAAGACTGTTCACACCAGCGTTCGAAAACTGTATGTTTCATCAGCATCCTTCAAATTTTTTCACGTCTTTACCTTCTTATGTTGTAGTGATATCGTTAGCAAGGTTTTTGTACTCAAATTTGTCTTGTGCTTCGTGCAGATGAGCAGAAGCAATTTTCTTGGGAACGTGAATACGCTTTCATCTGGCGCCACACTTTTACCCTGCATAAGCCAAAGGCGGAGAGATTTTACAACAGCGGTATCAAACTCCCACAAAGAAAGGTATATTCTGGTTCTGACGAGGATTTTTTGTTTCCATCTAGGATTGTGTGTCCAAATCGTTTTCATAATTTAACATTGACATTTTGAGACGATACTTGACTGTAACTTTCAGTCGGACTCTTAATGTTCACCTGAAATATGTAAGCAATTATGAGGTCTACTTGCGGACTATTAGATGAATTTGTTTTTATCCTATGAAGGGTGAGGATGAGGATGTTATTTATTTTATTTTTCTATTTTGAGGACCAATTCTGTCAACGTGACACTTGAGGAGTATATTTAGTCATAATAATATTCTGTTAGCAGCAACCTGAGCCTAGGATTGTATTCTCGCTTGAGAGCTAGAGTTCTTCTCTGGAACGAATCAAGTCACCATCCAATAAACTTCAGATTTGTTCTCCAATAATTTAACGTTTTACTTCAAGGTTTACGTTAACATAAATTCTTTCTTGCGTTGCATCATTCATTCACATATTTTGGAGAGAGATCACACAACTGTTGCTCAGTGACAATGAAGAGTAGCTAAATTTCACTAGCATAGATAGCTGTCTTCTTCTTGATTTATACAAACTGGTTATTCAATAGGAAGTATGTGGAATTAATGAGTGAAGATGAAAATTGACGAAAAGAGAGGATGTACTAGCATAGAGCGATCTCATATTATTCTGCTTACAAATTGATGCGATGCATTGCACTACATTAGTTGTCATGTTAGAGCGGCAAGTTAATGAGTAAACTTTCGTCCTGTGCAGATGTGCATACACTCTTCGCACACATGTAACACTTATAATAGATTTACAATCTTAGATTATAATAAAAGCACAAGATGTGATTGTTATCCTAGGACAAATCTCAGCTCAATAATCAATATCTGTATAAATATTCATTAAAGGCTTCGTCCCCTTACAGCAGAAATGGACACTTCCAGCAGGCGATTCGGAAGGTGTTCGCAGCTCCCACTGTCCCAGGCCTTAGTACAGCGACGCTGTCGGAGTCATGTACGGCTCGGTTCCCAGGCTGGGTTAGAAAGGTTGGATCCGGTCCTTTCCGGCGGCCGGTGAAGATATCATCATCCACTTTGCAAGTCTCAGTTGAGCCCAACGCGGACTTTTCTGTAAGACTTGACAATGAAGCCAGATCAGGATTGACAGTAGTGGAAATTGAAGGAGTCGACCAAGAAAACTTACTTGCTGATGTCACAAGTGCATTCAGTGAATTGGGTGTAAGGTAAGTCACATTCTCACTTTAGGGTTCCATTTATATATGTAGTGAATTGGCAGATCTTTTAGGTTTCTTTTTATTAACCATTAGCATACTATATTTATAGCTAAGTCGTCTTTATCATGCTTGCTCAAACTTGCATTTACAAATTGCCATTTTACAGTGTTCAGAGTGCCAAAGTCTCCACTAGTAATGACCGAATTCGAGATATCTTCTCAGTCGTGGACTCAGAGACTAAGAGAGCCATACCTGAAGAGAAATGGAGTATGATTAAGGAAAAGGTGCTCATAAGTTTGAAGCATCGTAAAAGTCAAGAGTCAAAACTGGAGGATCCCCTTCTTTTGGATCAGGTGGGTTCAGTTTCTTGTTTCTTTGTTTACGTACAGGGATACGGAGGGAAGTCTTTATCTTTTATCTCATTGAGTGATGAAAAGTAGCTTCCAGCAAAAAAAGTAGCACTACCCAGGAAAGACGTGTTGTCTGGCCATCTATACTTGCCGCATTATTAAGTGCTTCTTGTAAAATTCCGGCGAGTACAAGTATATTTCCTCGACACTAATAGAAGATGTAGAGTACAAGAAAACAGGTCATCGAGTGGATTGTGAGTTTTCTTCGAAAGCATGAGAATTAGTTGCTGGCTAGCAAAATTGAAGTTTTTGTATCCTCATCACACTTCTCCTCGGAGACATCTTTTCCATGAGATCATGGCCTCTGTATTTTGACAGCTTTTGCTTGGAGTGGTCTTTTTGCCTATCCTGTAAACAGAGTTATCGAGTGAATTGAGAGTTAGCAACATCCTATTACCCATCTCACTTTTTCCGGGTTGATGTCGACGATGCAGGTATCATTTCTTTGCTCAGCGCTGGACAAGGTGGTGACCGAGCATGGCAAAGCAGATGTGGTTGAAGCGGTGAGTGCGTTAATAGTTTCTTGGATTGAGATCGTTGTCTTGACTCATATTCAGTCATTTTCACCTCTCGTCTCCATTCTTCTTCCTCCTCTTTTCTCTAGGGCCTTCAAGATGAGTTGGAGGGGGTATGATCTTCAGGGTTATAAAACATGACGAGTTTTGTCAACCTGCACCGCTGCTGAGATAACTGCACCACAGCGGAGCAGCTAAATTGTCTCTTTTGGGGAATGCGTGTGTCGTGCATGGATTGTTTTGAGATTTATGGTCATACAACTGTGCTGTCAGGCTTACACTCTTCAAAGAGGGTTTGAAGCTTTGAAACTTGACGAGGACCCTCGGAAACGAGCCGATCTGCTCCGTTATATCGACAACATGGATAAAACTCTGGTATTTCGCGAATCTGGTTTCTATGGGTTGTTATATCTAATTAGTTTGTGTTCATCATAATATCATATATGGCATTCGCCGGCTCCTGAAGGTTTAGAATCTATTGTGCATCTCTCTTGTTTTGTGAAACGAATCAAGCATCGGCGAAACGGATTGAATGAATGCTCACGCGTCACGCCCTGTCGTTGTCAACTGCAGATAACGGCCGTGATTCGAATATTTTATTTGTATTCTTCTCTATTAAATGTGGCAGACGAAGCGCATAGTCATCGTGGCCGACGAGAGCAGGTAGGTTAATTAACTTGTATCGTTACTTGGGCATTTTTTTTTTGTGGAACGAGCAGATTACCAGAGATCTCTGGAGATTCAGAGATGTTTTGAAACCAGTTTTTGCGGGGTTGAGTAGTAATATTAGGTCCAATCCTTCGCATCAGTTCGTTCATTTGTCCAATTGCGGTTGTCATATTCTTGTCGGTTGCACCCTCAGAACGAAGACATCAAGATCAGTTCCCCACAACCTGTGAACATAGAAATGATTGCGTGTTGCCTGTCTTTAATCCTTTCTTGGCTGAAAGGTGCATGACTTGATTGAAGAGCCTCAGTTTTATGCATACCTAGATTTCACAAGTTGCTCGATTTTATAAGTAGCTTCGACAGGAGGTGTCAAAGGTGGTTCGTGTCAACAGTCGCTGAAATTATCTTTACTTTCTTGTAGGTCTGGGCTAGCATGAATGCGACACCATTATGGTACGCTTCCTTTGACCATACATTAAGGTTATTTAGGAAGGCCGATGTCGGACCTCGCGATCTTCAGAGCTTACTCGACCGATGTGAGGTAACACACTGCATCTTATGTGACCTCGGCTATGCAAAAGCCATCATATGCAAAGATACCTGACTTGATCGATATCGTGATTCAGTTTGTTTTCGGTCATCTTTGAGCATATATTGTCCTCCTTTGATGTATGATCTTTTCGCGGCTGGTCACAAAATGATTTGTCATATAAAACTTGTTTTGTCTAGCGGGACTGAATAGTTTTCACTTGGAAGCGAATGCAATAATATTGCCTTTGTCGGGATGCTGCTCGCTTAGGCAGCTCTATATTTCTTAAATCGTGCAGCTGCACGCATGACGAATTGTTCTGATAACCTCGTCGTTTTTACAGTACAATCCAGTTTTCACAGCCCATCCCACAGAAGCTCGGCGGAGGGAGATCCTTACATGCTTGCACAGAATATTTGAGCTGTGCAGTTCACGAGAGGTCTCTCCTCAACCTTCTCAGTTTCTTTCGTCAATGTCTTAGGCGGAGAAACAGGTGCATTTGACTTAAATGGTTCGTATTCAATCCAATTTGGTATTTGTCCCATGTTGCGACCGTCAATACGGTCCATATGTTTGATATTCTGTGTTGTGAATCAATCTTAGATCATAACAGTGACTTTATATCAAAACAATACATTAAAAACATAATTAGGAAGTAAATAATAATCTCGTTTTCATTGCTCTACAGATAGCCTAGTTGGTGTAATTGATAGGAGAGCATCACTTTAGGTAATGTATCTTCAGATGATTTTGTTGTTTCTAATTTATTTGATCTGGATAGGTCGGATACTAATATTGATGTATGACATATTTCCCGTTGTGGTGCTATTTGAGCCTAGCTTCATGTTACTTGTTCAAGTTGGTTTGATACGGTTTGATACGGCTTGATGTGAACTTCCCATCAAGTGGAAATCAACGAAAGAAGGGGATCTTTCACTAATGTAGTGTTTTCTCTTTATTTACTTTGGGGTTATCTTTGTAGCTAAGCTACTACGGTTTAGGGTTTCGGTGTTCAGGTTCAAAGTTGTACATATTGATGTGCAGTCATCAATATCTACAATCAGGTCATAGCATGAGTACATTCAGCCAGTGATCATTTGATCAAGTGTTGATTACACCTTTTAGTGAGAGATTGTTGTGAAGATCGGTGGAGAATTTCGAGTCAGTAGAAGTTCAAGACTTGGGAGTTTTATCTAAAGAATCATGTTCTCTGTTCTCCCTCTTTCCCTCGGGTGGACTATGAAGGACAAACTGTTGTCGTTCATAGTCCACCCTAAGGTGAGAGGGAGTTGTAACAAGTTATGGCAAATGCAAGAAAGTCCTCCTTACGCGATGTGGTAGAGATGTGATCTAAAAGTGATCTTTATGGATCATTGATTTTGAAAAAGATCATGGACCAACTCTGGGGTAAGTGGATTGACAGAGTTGAGTAGTTGAACATTCTCAATTTAAATGATCTAACGTAAATAATCAGGAGAACGTCGATACAAAGTTTGTTCTCGAGGTGCTGAAAGTAACCACCTTGCTAGTTTTAAGCTGTCAAAGATACTCAGCATATTCTATATCAATAAGATATTTGGTCCAAGTTCAAATATGTGAGCAAGATGTAATTATTTGCACATGGAAGATCAAGGTGGGCAGATGTTTGAATTGAAGCTTGATCATGATCATGATACAATAGGTCACATGGTTAAGTTTAACAATAGGTCACATGGTTAAGTCGATCCTTACTTTCTAATTCAAGGTTGCACATTTGTTTGCTTGCCTATCAACCATTTGACTATCTTACGACCAGGAAGAAATATAACTGTTCGCATTCGTCTCTGGCGCATTCACCTTGTATTCGTTCTGTTTTATGCATGTTACTCTGCTCTGTTCATTTGGTGCGATTTTATTCCCATTCGTGCATATTGCATTTCATAACCTTGTGTTCACCCGCAAGTTGTACTCTTGTTACTATCTTTGTGACGCTTTTGGATTATTTACGTTCTCTTACAGAAATGTCACCGACGTTTGTATATATATAAATCTAACGTATGTAACATACTCTTGGCTACGAACGAATATGTCGCATTGATGAAAATCTGACTGTGTATGGAAATGTATTTGTTTTATCCAGGACCCAAGGTTGAGTCCAGCACAGAAAACGGAAATTGAGGCTGAAGTAGAAGCTGAGGTAATTATCGGAATAATTTTGTTTGCATGTGGTAGCTGATCGTACTTAGTTTCCTTTCAATCTTCTTTGTTACCAGCCATCGAACCATCGTCATTGTGATTTGAAGCTTGTCTCGTCCCATTTCATTTCGTGCTCGGGTTCAAAGTACAAATATAAAACTGTGATTATTATTGGTGGATGAAGAAGCTAAATGAGGATGAGGGTGACGTTCTTACGCTGTGTGAAAGAAATTTTGTGAAGAAAACTACTTTCACGGTTGTAGCCTTTTCCAGTTCTGCCAAGAGTTTCATCCAAGGGGACTAACGCAATGCTAAGCTTTGGAAGTTTTACGCTGGTCTCGAAAGTTGGGAAGAGCTTGTGTGACTGTGGTGAGGTCTCAGTGACCATGAACGTTAACATATTCTACATCTGTAGATTGAGATTCTGTGGAGGACAGATGAGATGCGTCAACAGAAACCAACTGTAATGGAGGAGATTATGACGGGCCTGGACTATTTTCGATTTTCACTTTTTGAAGCTGTCTGCACCACTTACCGATATGCCGAGAATTCGTTGAACGTAAGTAAGACGATTTGTCGGCGCTGGGATTTCTCTGAGTCGATTTGTGACAAGATTCAAATGCAGATTTGAGGAGAAGTTACGGCATGTATAGCATGATATAGCATGTTGAGCCCAAGTTACGGCAGCTCCAGATGAAAGTAGAATAAGGGTATTTAGAAAAGGTTTGTGTTGGTTGATCATGTGTTCCCTCATGGCTTCGCTCATCCCTAAAAATTGACTCTCTTCATACTTTTTTAATTACTCCATTCACATCTTTGAGAATCAAATGGAGTCCATTCAATGTTCTCCGTACCATGGTACAAGGAGCTCACAAGCCAAATTTCGCTGAATGACACAGCATGTGTATCCGAACTCAGGCGTGAAGATTCCTAGCTTTATAAAGTTCGGTTCGTGGATTGGTGGTGACCGTGATGGAAACCCATTTGGTATGTTACACGTACTCCTTCCGCTCAAATCACTGGTGCTTACTTTGTACAATCCTTAGGGTCTATAGTGTTCAGGTTGTGACTGAAATTTATTATGTCTATAATTTCTATGTTTCTGGAACCTGAGGACATAAATGCTAACAATCAATTTCTCTCCTCCTTGTTGCGCAGTTTTGCCAGAGACTACTGTGATGGCAGCCCTATTGGCGAGCAGGCTTATTATTGCCGAGTATATTCGACGGTGTCGCATCTGCCAGGTTGACATCTCGCCCTTATGTCGTCTTATTACCAAAGTCCACTGAACTCAGTCACACTGGATCAACATGATTCAGCTTTGTACGGATAGACATGCACATGTTACAACCGTTTAGATTTGTTTTGTCTGTTTCACGTTTTAGTTTGCATCTCCTTTGTTTTTAACAACATTACAATAGTTTTCAGCATTTTAAACAGGGAATTATTAATACTTGAGCCCCTCTCTTGTCTTTTTTGTTTTGGGTCATCGACGTCGTTTGGAATTTCTCTTGATTTTCTCGCCCATATGCATGTTCCTAGTTTGAGCATCTTTTAGGTGTTTATTTCTCCTTTTCCTGTTGTCCCCTTATACAGCCTTACAGTTTGATAATAAAAGTCAGAGGATTTAGTGTGCAGTAGACTTCATCGTTTACGTTCCAATGCATTTCACAGATGTCTGTAACCTCTCCTCTCGTTCTTTTCGTGTAATGCTTCGCTAAGTTCCTTCCCAACCGGTCTACATCCACAGTTGTCTGGGAATATCTCTCAGTTCTTTCTCTTTTTGTCTCCCTTTTACTCTCACCTGTAATAATACAATCATGACGTTCATTTCTCAAGCAAAAAGATTCGTCTTGTACGACATGTACCGTCATACACCACACCTAGTCGGTGTCACATGTACCTCTTGCGTACCACATGGCATCGCCGAAGTTAGCTATATGATCAGCCCACGCTTGTTTAGTCCATGATATCCGCCGGGCTATACATAGATGCATCAGATGATGCAAATAGCAGCACCATCTCGCGCCTTTCCAGGCAGAAACCTATGCACCTTGGTAAAAAAACTAGAAAGCTACGGAAGATTTAATGCCATGAAATTTTAGGACTTGGACCTAATCTGTCTTTCGTTTTTCATTCCAGGATACCTTGACGCACTCTTTACTGATTTGCGAGGTGGCACCCGAATTACTAGAAAGTTTAGAAGAAGACAAAAAAGTGATGCAAAAGATTCCAGCACTCCGACATCAAATCGCATCTTTTGAGCAGGTGAAAAACATGGATTGTCGATTCCAAACAATGTGATAAATCTAGATGTGGGCGTATGCACCCTACCTCTCTCTTCATGGCTGAACTCAATAGGAACTGCCATATGCTTTTCGAACAGTTACTTCTCGTTTCTGACGATGGAAAAGCTTTGTATTTGCTGCAGACGTTATACGAATAGCTGATTAAGGCATTAGATTGTGTATTGTAACATTGAGTATCCAGTACATAATCACGAGAAGAGATACGTAAGATATACTTGCGGATGAGAATGTTAAGTTTGAATGCGGAAGGATGGCTACTTTACTGTTATATAGGCTAATACAATCTTGCTGTTATTACGTGATTGTTTTCAGGAACCTTATCGTTTAAAACTGCGCGTTATTAGACATCGTTTGGAGCAGATACTTCGAAGTGTCAATGCTCGCCTACGTGAACTGGGAGGAAGTAATTACAGCGATGAGGTGACTCCGTCTGAAACTTCTCATCAATTCTAACTTTGAGTATGTCTTTCTGAACATGAGTGTCGACTGGATGTTATTCTGAGGTTGTTCGTCGATCGTTTAACCTTTCGTTTCCTAACTGTTAGCCTTGGCTTTGTTCCTGCTCCAGCCAGATACAAACTTGCCAGTCAGTCATATTCATGTACTTTGCGAATATTCTGTCTGTATGTCTATGTACTTATTTTGGCCGAACTCTCAAGAAATACTATTTTGCATTGATGTTCGTTTCCCTAAATCAGCAGAACTCACAGGTTAGGTTAATGTAAATCAACAGGATTGAATCTTCAGACAGTTTGCCTTTGAACCTGAGTATAGGACAACCAACCAGTCAATGGACTTCCATCATAACTCTTTGTTCCTGTTTTACGTACTGCTTCTGACATACAAGCTTTCTTCTTTTTGTTCCCTTCTTGTCTGCACAATACAGTTGCTGATCGACATAGAGTACAACATCGATGAAATACCTGGACTTGACCCGAAAGAGGGCGCATACGCCAATGAGGAGGGATTTCTGCACGACTTGAAGTTGATTGACGTAATCTTCTCTCCCATAGTCTTGTTCATATCCTTGACATTTCGCATTACCCGTAACATTGCCAAAAACCACATCATAATGGGATTGTCCAAGGGGACTTTCCAGGCATCAGTCGGGAGAGGACATGCCCGTTTTCGTGTTCCCAGAACCTGAAAATAGAACATTGGTATCTAAGCTTCACTGTCTTTCAGATCTTCATCGCGTTGAGGTAGTCTTGTCAAAAACTTATAACGTCCTTGAGTTTTCCTACTTTCTGAGAAAGCAGCTGAATGAGATGTTTTTCTTTTCTCTTTCTACGTCGTTGCGCGCAAATTTTCGTATGGTAGTTAGAAATTTCGGTATGAGAAATAGCTAGTATTATGGCGGATACAGCTACATATACAAACTAGACTGAAAATCCTCTAATATACCAAAACATGCATCTGATCGTTCCATAATGCAATGCATCTGGTCTATTATGTTGACTTGCCCTCTTTACTTGCCCTGCAGAAATCTCTCCGTGCCTGTGGAGACGATCGACTTGCCGACAGCAAGCTAAAAGACCTCATCCGACTCGGAGAAACCTTCGGATTTCATCTATGTTCACTTGATGTTCGTCAAGAGTCGACCGTTCACAGCAAGGTTTGTTTCTCGATCTTTCTGACACAAATATAGTTCACCACAAATCGGAGCTGTTTACAACAAGAAAATAGTTTTTTTCCTGTCGGAAGTCAATACCAGAAGCAGTTTTGCTGGTGTAATGGTTGCTTCAAGTATATTAAATCCTTGCCTTTCATTATGAGCAGGCCGTTGGAGAGTGTATGCAGCTGTTGGGCATGACCGAGGACTACGAGTCATTATCTGAGTCAGACAAGATACAGAAACTTGCAGAAGCTTTATGTCTGCCCCCACCTGTAGACAAGCTTGAAGTAAGTGATGGATAAGTCTCGGCAAGACTTTGATTTTAAAATTGCTATTCGGTTCGTGAGCATGATATTTCGGTGGCTTACAAGTCGTACCTTTGCAGGCATTGGAGGAGAAAATGACAGAGTCCACACAACAGGTTCTTGGAATTTGTAAAGCCGTCGCAGAAATAATGAATACCATATCAAAGAAAGCTATTTCCTCTTACGTTATCTCGATGACTCGTCAGGCGTCACACGTCTTGGAGGTTCTTATTTACACTACTGCTGGTCTTCTCATTTGCAATACTGTGATTGAGTCGTTCAGAAGAAACGGACAGGAGAATTTGTATTGGCTGGAAGCATGATGGAGTGAGATTGTTCAGGTCTCACTTCAAGACTTCAAAACTTCTAGATGAAAACCTTGAAAATCACGAGAGGAAGAATGCTTTGTTAAATCTTTATATATCTTTTATTATTCGAACCAAGTGTTTTCTAGATACTCATCAGTTTTATTTTTTTCTGTACGAAATATCTTCTCTAGTGGTTTTGTAGTAGATAATGTTTATCATGCCTCCAAAATTTTTATGGAGCTGCCGAAATGTTTGGCGGGTTGAACAGGTGTTGTTCCTATCATGGTTGACATGCCAAGGTCTAACTGAGAGGAAGGTTTCGGGAGAATGGCAAGCTAAATTGGTGGTTTCTCCCTTATTTGAGACCATTCCGGATCTGGAGGTATTGTATTCTTCGAATTCTAACGCAGTGTCGATAGAGATGTATTGCAATACTATATAGAGATATGATTCCAAGTAGAATATTACATAGCAGGTACATTGCATATACGTGAGATTTATTGTCAGTTAAAAGTCCTATTAGATTTGGTGTAACTATCCTTCAATTCTTAAAAAATTTGCTTACAAACAATGGTCAAAGTTTCTGTGACGTTTGGGAGTGATGGTACAGAGGGCCTGAGATAATCAGTTTGGATGTGTTGCAGCACATGCCGGAAGCATTGGAACAGCTTCTTGGCAACAGTACGTATATGTCAATACTAGAGGCAACTGGTGGTGTTCAGGTTCGTAAATTCTTCCAGCGTCTAATGCTGTCTTGGTATAGGTTTTGCGCGTTAGATCATAGTATAGTTCTGCTCGTTATTTCTCTATACACACTTTATTTTCTTGGACAACAAGATTTCTTCTATGCGGTGTCACATTATGACTGGGCAACGAGGTTCGTTTTCATTCTCCAGTGTCTCATAATATGCAGGCCTGTCCTAAGTTGCAGGAATTGTTGCGACATTTTCCTTGGAATTAGTGTAGCTTCCTTTCTTGGCTATAATAAGGAAAGTAATTAAGCGCAATTCGTTCATTAGTTTACCTTGAAATTGTAAATTTCTGATTGTCTCACGACCATCTTTGTTTCATGCATCCATTCCTTCTACTAGACTGGCTACTCTTCAGTCTTAACCAGGGTATCGCAGTGTAACACATTTGAACGGACTAGATTATCACCAACCTTTTTGATGTTAACTACCTGTCTCGGCGGGCCGTACTGAATCCATGAAGACCCTGGAAGATATAAGAGTTCGTTAAAGTAGACACCAACTGTAGTAACTGCTCCAGAAAATAGACCTAGAAGTCGAGATCAATCTTGGTTCGAGCTACGATTTAGTATGGGAATATCTTGCCTTGCAGGAGGTGATGCTTGGATACTCAGATTCTTGTAAAGATGGAGGTATAGCAGCTAGTGCCTTCAACCTGTACAAAGCTCAGGAGGTAATACGGAAAATTACGAAGGAGGCGGGTGTAAAGTCTCGCATCTTTCATGGTCGTGGTGGTACTGTGGGTCGAGGAGCTGGCCCGACACACGAAAGTATCCTCGCTCAGGTGGGACTTTCAGTATTCCAAGAACCAAGCAGTTCGTAATGATGCATACTGCATAGCCTTATTGTCAGATTGGATTCCCACTATCATAAAGACCATGTTTTAAATCACTTCGGCAAAATCTGGGTTTCAACATTCCTTAGACAGTTTAGGTCGATGTGGGTATAGTCGCCCATAGGCCACACTGAGTTTTAAATTTTTTTGAACTTATTTTGCCTGGGCCATAGTGGATCAAATAGGATTTGTCGTCTTTTTCTGACTTCTGCGTCACTTTTTACCAGCCTCCAGGCAGCGTAGATGGGAAAATCAAGTTCACTGAGCAAGGTGAAGTTATCACATATCGTTACGGAAACTCACCAACGGCTGCCTATGAGCTGACGGTACGATTCCGGACCCACAACATTGTTGAGCCATGTATGAGTTAGAACTAGTCATCAACTGTTCCCCCTTGATGTACAAATACAGGCCGGTTGCTTCGGGTCTTGGCCTCTGGTGTATAGTGCATCAATATGGTTAAGTGATCTTGGTTTTCAATAGGGATGGTGAAAGATGTGCCAACTTATCAGTCGCATAAAAGAATTGTCCAGGACATACAGCACTATTTGCTCTTGATCTGATGTTCTTTACACAGCACACGTAATCCTTATCCGAGCTCTATCATTTACCTGTAATTGCTGGTCTTTGACCTTGTGCTCCATCCACCGTTATTTGATGTAATGTGGCCTTTAAACCTGCAGGTAGGAATAACTGGTCTTTTGAAGGCTAGTCATCCCTCCTTACGTACCAAGATGGTCGACAACGCCAAGGTTTTAGTCTCAACAACAAACTTGTACAGGCAATTTTTGCTAGATCTGCATGTACTCTGCTTACTGTGGATTTTTTTTTCATGGATCTGCCATATGGATGCTGTATCATGACCATGTACACGAGAACAAGTGGACGTTATTCACGTCTTTTGTTGCTTGGAATTCTTTCGCAGTACTTCCAAATTATGGACAAGGTGGCTGATTATGCAGAGAAGCATTATCGAGAACTCACAGACAAGACGGAGGGCTTCTACGACTATTTCTATGAAGCCACCGTGGTAAATGAAGTTGCTCTTATCAACATCGGTAGCAGGCCTTCTCGTCGAAAAGCGGCAGTCCGAGACAAGACATCCTTGCGTGCTATCCCCTGGGTGTTTGGGTGGGCCCAGGTAGGGCACTTGACATCATCATCTTGTGGGTGCAGATTATCTCTTTGTTGAATGTATGGCGAAACCAAGCACCAGATCCTTGCTGCATGTGTAGCAAGTGTTGCAGTAGTCTGAGGGTTTGAACTGATTGGTTGAAATGTTGTACGTTTCAGTCTCGCCATACTCTTCCAGCTTGGTATGGTGTCGGTAGTGGACTTTTGGGTTACACTCAAAATGACCCGGCACTTATTCGAGAGCTTCAAATTATGTACAACGAATGGCCTTTCTTCCGCAACTTTCTTTCTAATGTTCAGGTACTCATCATAACGCGATCAGCAGATAGTGTTCATGTTCTGTTCGATCAGTATTCTTGCCATTCTGTCTGTCTCATGCAACTCAGTACCTGAGAGTGTGAGATTAGACCATCCCACAACAGGAATCCAGTTTCATAGCCGCTTCTGCTGCTGGTAATGGAGGTCTGGTTTGTCCAAAGCATGCTGATTGCCTACCCTGCAGATGCTCCTTGGAAGCTAACTTTTTGAGCTAACTTGTGCTCTGTATTTGCTTCCGTCTTGTTACCATGTATGTATCCATCTGTTTCACCGGATTTTTGTCTAAAGATGTCATGACTACATGCCAAAGTAATTCAGAGTTTGAAACTTGCCGATGGTTTGGGCTTCATGATGGACATGGACATTTGAAATCATACGAAAGCCCTCGATTCAACTCTGGGCTGCATGGTTCCGGATTGAATTTCCAACGATTAGAGGAGCATGCTCGATACGCCGCTAACATTGCTGCTTTGTGCAGATGTCGTTGTTTAAAGCGTCTATGGAAATTGCGCAAGAATACGCCCGCCTTTGCAGGTTTCTCCAACTCACCATCTCATATTTCCATATCTGTTTTTGTAGCCAAGTGCTTTCACGATTCGTGGAACGCGGTCGCCAACTTAGGGCTTTGTTTGATACATAGAACTACAAGAGTGGGCAGTCTGGGGCTTGCCTACTTCATGGCACTCGCCGGGCTCAGCCGGGTAGCGTTCGAATGTCGTCATGTGCCGCAAACTTTATCACCTCGCGCGATTCTGGGCAGAAACCCACAAACCTCGTTACACTTTTTAACCCCGTCGATTGCTGCTTGCCATTGGATGCAAATGGTGCCAAAGGTCAATAAATCCAGTTGCATCCGACGTGCCGGGCCCACACCGCACTCGTACATTTTAGTTTCCTACTTTTGTTTCTTCGTTCTTTGCCGTTTGCATTTGTATCCATCGGCTGGTCACCTGCTCACTGTATAGCCTTCACTGCCCTCATTTGTGGAACTGCGACAGCACGCAGTTCCCCAAGTGAGTTGTGGAACCTAGTCGTTGTGACCTCCTGCTATTTAAGAGGTACAGACTGACAACTCATTATGATGGTGCAAAATGCCAACTCACGTCTTTCTCACTAGCTCTGAGCAACAGCGATTCAATGCCCTGCCTACAGTTCAGATAAATACGGTGTCGAGTATTTAGCGTCAATGATGTCTTTTTCATGCTTGTTCCCTGTTTGATAATTTAACACCGTCGATATCTCTGCAAGATTGAAGAAAGAATCATTTGAATGAAGTGGCATGCATGTGCCTCCTTTCCGAAGGTAGGAGTGAGTCAAAACTATCGCATTCAACATTTTCTGTGCCTGCAGGAACCGAATCACCGAAAGGCTCGTGTACGACTTGGTGGCCCATGAGTTCCAACTGACTGTCGAGCAGGTCAGTAAATCTAAACAGTCCACTGTGTAAGGTTGTGCACGAATACCTCTGTGTGTCTAGTTGCTCATTCTCTCCCTCTGTGCATGGTACAAGGGACTTACTAATGATTGCTGAATAATTCTACCACAGATCCTGATGGTATCACAACAAAGTCAGCTTCTAGAAGACAATCCATCGCTGGAGAGATCGTTCGACACTCGACGGAAGTATCTCGACCCTTTGAACCACATACAGGTCAGTTGTTCATGCATTTGTTGGATCACAAAAAGTGAGTCCATTATGTGCCGTCGTACCTCTATATAGTACAAGGTCGTGTTCTGGTTGACAGCATTCATACGGACGCTTATTTCGTCACTAACCGAAGTACAAGTTGTCGAGTGGATTCGGTTGCGAAGATTCTAGCGTCAACAATTTTTGCAGCTTCCGTTGGACCTTTTCGGTGGCCATTTACAGATCACCATATGGTGTTTTCTTCGGCCATGTGCAGGTAATCTTGTTGGGAAGGAGGAGGGACCCCACCTTGTCTGAAGATCGTATTAAATTCTGGGAGAAGCCACTATTACGGACAATCAAAGCCATCGCTAGCAACATGCGGAATACTGGCTGATGTGCTGGTTCAGAAACACCAACACCTGTCCTCTTTATGTTGCTTCTCCATCTGAATGATCGATCGTCAGTCGCGGTGGTTCCATGAAGTTCGGAGCCGAGCTAATTGTACTTAGCGTATGGATGGAGATATAAGAGCTGATGAGTTTTTCCCCCGACAACTGACGACTTTCGGTAACGTCTGAAGGATCTGTCATGTGCGTGTGTAGAGTGTAGAGTGTTCCATAAGCGTAGCTGGTAACTGAGCGACCGTGTAGGCATTGTGATGGTGACTTGGTCACAGTGGCGTCCTCGAATGGTCCAGAGCCGAAGCCAAGCAAATTTTCGATTTCCTCATCTAATAAAGTTTACCTAGAACCAATTCTCCCGAGTTTTTCTCCTCTCCCAGATGAATTTCTTCGAGCAGAATTTCTCGCTGGTGCTGTTGTTGTCGGGTCAGTGGCCTGCCTTGTGCATTTGACGTTATGGAGCTTTCTTTTTTAGTGCGCCTCCCATCGCTACCGAAAGTAGAAGGTGTCATGTAGCGTGCCCTGCGGGTGCTTGTTGCACGCCTTTTCGGCGCTTGGAAAGGATGATCTCGCTGAGCATTTCGAGGCCGACAACGAGTGCTTAATTACGAGAACCTGTTCAAGACTGCAATGCATAGCGTTGGTCAACTGAGTATCAGATCTCCTATGATAGTAAGAACCATCTCATGAAGCATGCACGAACGTCAGGTCAGGGAAGAGGCTGTCATACTGCTCGGGATATCATAGATACTAGCCGATGGTGAACGTCGTCCCGTACACGGAGACCAGTGCAGCATTTGAGGAAGGAGAGAGAACACAGAGGCACGCACTTGAGAGTAGTCGCATATTTACACTCGATATCGATCCTCGAGTAAGAGGGACCGAAAAGCTCTTTCCGTGAATTCTTCCGAGGCTGGGATGGCACGAAGGTTTGGGCATCAACCTCCAAGCTCTGTGCGATGCGTAGGTCGAAGGGAAGGGAAAGAATAGAAAGGGAAAGGGAAAGTGAAGGAAAGCAGCCCAGTCAACAGCAGCAGAGCACTCTTTCGGCGGGCGGACGGTCTTCGTTTACGTGCAATTCGACGACCCGAAAGGGACGAGAATCTCCAAGACCTGGATAGAAGAGAAGTCCGGGCCCGTCTCACATACAGAGCCTAGCGGAGGGGACTGGAGGGAGGGGAGGGGAGGAGAGGGGAGGGGCCTTGAGAAAGGTGAATCCACGGGATGACGGTGTTGACACAGCATAGAATTCTGCTCATCATAGTCGGCCTATGGTAGCCTGGGAAGGTACATGATTCGGTCGATGATATTTGTGGATCTTGTGTCTCCTGGCTCCTACAAAGGCAAGCTTTAGGGAAAAGATAGTTTAAGCGAGATCGAAGACCAGGTAAAAGTGTGCCATGCACTGGGCCTTTTCGTTTCCTGCAACCCGGGGCCTAGAAAAATTAAAGGCGGAATGGCATATCCCAAAAGCAGAATGATTGTTTTGATGAAATTCAGGGATCATGTCAGGTACACCTATTCTGGGGCCAAATCTTGTAGGATCAATCGCCCTCTTCACATGATGGGGCATGCAGACACCTAATGAATGAATAACCTGTGTCTTCCATTTGTCCTCATACAACGAAATACGCCCGGGGTCGATCTTAAACACCAACTATTCCCAACTAACTCCCCCAAGGGAATCAATCATGAAACCATTTATTCATTGCACTTGAAAAATCTTCGCTCATTTTCACTGCTGACACCTACGACTTCAGCCTAACAGGTGGAAGGACGAGAAGCTCCCCGTCGGGAAATTATTATTGAGGAAAAAAGGTTTGGGTTATGTGGATTTGTCGTTAAAATGACCTCGCAAGTCGTTATGTGGGAGATCTTCAAAAGACCCATCTTTTCAAGATGAGATCGCGACGAGCTTCTTTTCTCTATTTTGGAACGACTAGAATTCCCAAGGTACAGCCTCCCGACCCGATCAACGCGAGACGCACTAGTGCATATCTGATCTGATATACATGTTGGAATTATGATGCGTGCATGTTCCGTCTCTATCGTTTATCAACCGACACAAGTTCGAGCCATATCCCCTTCCCATACCATTCCATTCCATTCTATCCCTCCCCACCCCCACCCTACCCTCTGACATTACGAACCGTATCTTTGACATTCTCTCGTCCGCGCGTTCCTCCTCAAGTCGACAACCTTCCGCACTCTTGCAATCAATCTGATGTCACGGCCGGTTTCCACATCTCATGCCCCCTTCGACTCCGAGGTGACAATATTCTTCCCTCCACATAAAATAAGCATTTCTCTAAGTGACCATTCGTCCCGGCGTCCGAACGTGCACTGTCTCCATCACTCCCCGGACGCAGAAAGGTCTCGACGTCCAAGAGGCGACGAGGTTGCGCTTCTCTTGCGCTTGCACCGAAAAGGGGACTCGGAGAGAGCTTCAGGCGCTTTCCGCGACGGCAAAAATTGGCACTCGAGGATGCAGAGAAAGCGTTGCACCAGCGGCAGGAGCACGAGGAGGAAGAGGAGGAAAATGATTCGAGAAAGCGCGAGATGAAAATCGATCGACCTCGATTCGGTGCTCGGTAATTATCGCCATGGAAGCGACCAGAGGCTGCGAAGCGCGCAAATAGCGAAGAGAAGACGACGGCTCCGTCGGTTCTTTATACGTTTCGCTCGGTCGACATGGAGCCCGGCCTGCCCGGCCCTGCCCGGCCCTTCCCGCGCTGCTGCTGCTGCACGTGAACGTCACTCACCGTCGTCCACCGCGCGCGCCTGCCTGCATGCGCTCCCCACCGCCTGGGAAACGGGGAAACCTGCTGGGCCTGTCCTGTCCTCTCAGGCCCAGCACTTTTACCGGTACCTCTGCCGCATTCACTCCAGACATCCCGTAACTCTCTCTCTCCCGGTGCCCCCCATGCTGCAGCACCGCGCTGACATCTGGACCCTCTATCCTCCCCCGCCGCATGTTCCCGACCATGTTCGCATTTCCGGCTCCACTAAACTCTCCGTGCGTCCGGCAGCCCTCCTCCTCCTCGTCCCTCGTTTCACCCTCACCGTGAATACTTCGCCTTTTCCTGTTTCTCTTGGATTCGCTTTTGGCCTTTTGGGATTAAAGTGGCTCCGTTGCTCGCCATTATTGTTTCTCACTTATCTCCGTCCTCGGGTCTCGTTATCTCGATTTTCTCTTTTACCGAGGTCTTACCGTTTGACCTAGTCTCGCTGCCCTGTTTTATTGCTCTCATCACGTCTATTGGTGCCCACAGTGCAGGATAGGTCTAGATCATATGCCGTCATTATTTTAAGTCCACTTCTGACTTTATGATGTAATTTTGGTGCAAGATTTATTTAGTATAACTACTTTAAAGGTTTCTCCTCTGTACGACTTTCTGTGGGGGGCTCCCGTCTTTTTGCTCCATTGCTCGGTCCCTTTTCGTTTGAAAGACACTTTTACATTTCACATCCACGTTCAGGTGAAACACAGCCCTTCCCTTGAGGCCTGTACTTTTTTTTAATTATTTAAGATCCTGCTGCTTTGGTTTGTGGCTGAAGTTGGCAGAGAGGAATAAAATAAGGGATTGTGCTAGCACATCGTAGATTAAACAACGGGAGCGTGCATATGTACTAGAAAGACATGGTCTCGAGTAGAGGTGATCATGCAAGTTGTTTCAACCATTAGGTTTAGTATAGTACAATAGAAAGATATTCCTTGGGAGGAAGAGAAATTTTTAATACCTTCAGAAGAATAGAACCATTATGACACAAAAATGTCTCTTCTACCTTCTAAGTACATCTAGTGACATTGGACCAACTAGTGTAGGAGATCCAAATTGACATCATCTGTGAACAAGAAATCTATGCAACTGTAAATATAAATGCAACTGCCTCAGGATACATTTGATAAGCATACATGAGGATATTAAAATTTCAATTTGCACATAAGAACGAGTTTATGTGAGGCAAAGTTTTCAATTTAAATATCAAGAATCTACTGGCATCTTCAAGTAGGGTGGAAAAAGATAATAATGTATGTTCCGAATCTGGTGTCTAAATCTTAAAGTTTTGAAGAAATTGTCTAATGTGTATCACAGTCGTTACTGAGTTTAATAATTGATAAGGATATTCATCACTCAACCCAATTGTTTTTATGCCTTGTGTAGAAAACTAGTGTAAATTTAGAGTGATTTGTTTGAATAAATTGAATATAGCTTTATAGATAATGGACTAATATATATATGTTCCATTACCTAGGTCCACATGAAGTTTATCTCAAATCTACATTCACTAAAAAAGCTTGTACAAAACCATAAATATATGTACAAACAACTTTTGATGCTAACGTTAGGATTCAATTCAAGTCTTCAATTAATTTTGTTTAATTTAATTACAACTAGTTAGATTGACATTATATAACAGACTTCACACAAGCTCTTAATGACATTTTGAAATATTTTTCTCGGTAAAGCTTGAAATTATCCTTAGTGACAAATCATGTATGTCCAGTGAAAGCTTTGTGTTTGTGTGTGCATTGACAGTGAGTTTGAATTTTTTAGTGAAATGATCAATGACTTAATAATTGAAATCAACATTTTAAATGTTTGATACATTGATTTCATGCTGCAATGCAGCTACAACAAAATCAGATTCTAAAAATTGAAATTCTTTGACTTTATTTTATATCCATTTGAAAAGTAACAAAAGCTCGAAACATTTTAGATCTATGATTTAATATGAAAAGAAATGTAGTCAAAATCTAAAAACATAAAAAATTATTAATATAAAAAATTGCTCTTCATAATCATATAATTCATAAAAATAAGCTTTTTTAAAAATAGATTGACAATATATATTGGAAAAAAATATTATTTCAAATTTTTTGAATTTTTTGAACAGAAAAAATAATATTTTTATCAATAAATTTTTTTTCATTTTTAATAGATAATTACAATAATAAAATTGCAAATTCTAAGCATATGTGTGGGGGAGTAGAATCTGTAATTTCTTTCCATATGACTATTGCTTTGTCCATAGTATTTCTAACCCTAGCATGAAGACATACAAGTAATATTTCTTGCTCATACAAGAAATGATTTCTACTCAGTCATAGATGTTTGCATACCTCTGTAGTCAACATCCTCTTAGATGTAGAATAAGTTCTTTGTTGGTTTTGCACGTTGAGGTCGAGGAGATGTATCAATGATTAAGTTGTCTTGAAGATATTTTCTCATGTTGGTATACACCACCTTAGTTGTATTTCCGCCGATCAGACCTTCTGAGAAAAGGGACAGTAAAAGAAAATGTGTTGGACCATCTTAGGAGAGTTGCATACTCTTGGACAACATCCATTTATGTGTCCAATTTTATGAGCTCGCTCGTTGATGTAGAAACCTTGTTGGAAGATACTCCACACAAAATTTGTATTCTTGTTTACATTTTGGCTTTTCTAGAGTTCGTGAAACGTATACCATTCATCCTTTGACATTTGCCCCATTTGTGGATGAGGATTTCAGCTGTTGGCATGTTATGTGATTTTTCTCTAAATCACTCTTTTGCTGCTACTATGAAGCTACTTGCTACGGGCTTTACACTTAGACTCAAACTCACTTGATCCAACTGTGCAACTGCTTGGGCCCTTGGACGTGAAAAATCTACGCATAAAGAGTTGGACAGAGTGGGAATCTTGACACTGTGTTTCCTATTCGTCTTGGATGTATGCAACTCCGAGTACTTACTTCTTTTTCCATGCATCTGCTACTTGGGTGATATTGAATTATCTCATTTCTGCCATCACCAACTTCGTGAGTGCTGATGCTGAATTTTGTTGTCGCAAAATCAAATTGACTACGTCCTTGAGGATGAGAATGTTCTCTTAGAATGTTTCCTGCAGTTGCAATTGACAATCTCTTGTAATGCACAACTTCATACTGACGTGTTGGCATCTAATATAGAGCCGATTCATTTTCCCATGAGGGTGGTGTTGGTGTTGGAATTGGATATGCTTCTAATTCCTGGACCTTCTTGTGCCTTTGATATCGTGAACATCTTTCATCAAATGAGTGTAAATTTTGCTGCTACTTCCATGTTGTAACCGCAAACAAATTGCCAATAGAGTTGTTCTACTTTTTTATAGGTAGGAGCAAATAACCGCATGATGGAAGTGTAAAACGTAGGTTGAGCTTGTACTGCAAATTGTAGCAAAGTAATACGTGATTCAAATGAGAGAAGTTTTGAATGCCAACCTCCAAGTGTGTTAACCAACTTTTGTGTGCAGAATTTCTCCTTGCTGAATGTGGATACTCCGAGTCCTGTAGCTACTTCCAGGCACTTCTTGATAATTCCTATTTCTATCAACCTGCATCCAATAGTTTGTATTCAATCTGGTGGTCTATCCATACCAAGGAGCAAAACGAAAGATTAAGCCAAGTTCAAACATGCTCCACTGATTGCTTCATATTATGCTAGGATCTTACGTAATTTGGCAAACAAAGTTTGTGAGCCATCTAGAAAAACAACAATGTCTTCAGCAAACAGTGAATAATCTAGGAAACGCTCTCCTCTATTTTCCATCCACAAAGTTTGCTAAGTTGAAAGTTATGTTTGAGTTCAGTTTTCAATGGTTGAGTTACGAGGGCAAACAACAGGGAGGCTAGTGGACATCCTTGACGTACTTCTATTGCTACTAAAAATCTAAAGATTCAACAAGCCATTCAGGTGAACTGCCGCTGAAGCATACTGGATAAATCCATATACAAATTTGACAAAATGCTCTTCTAGCGCGCACTTTGTCATTGTATCCCACACATAAGAATGATCCACTCTATCATAAGCTTTCTCAAAATCTAGTTTTACAAGCATACCTCTATTGTCACAGGTTTTGGCAGCATCTTGTGCCATCCAAAGGCTCATCACATTGTCCAACATGTTGCGACCCTTGATGAAACCAGTCGGTTGAGGAAGCACTAGTGCTAGTAGCAGAATCTGAAGTCTACTTGCCAATATTTTGGCAATTATCTTGTAATCTTTGTTAGAGGTCTTCAATCTTTGAGCTTTGTTTTGTTGATTGATTTTGGAATGAGTTTTATCATACCCTCAATTACAGTTTTGACTAGTATACCGTCTGTACAAAACTTCTCCAACATTTTGACGTAGAAGTGTTTCATGAAAGGCTAGATTTTTTGCATTGCTTCTGCTGACTGTTGGTCCACCCCGGCGTTTTGTATTCCGGTAGCAAGAAAAGTACTTCTTCAACTTCTTGGAGTGTTGATGTGGCAGCTATCCTTATTTTTTTGGCGTCAAAAATTTTTTCTTGTACCCTAGCTATCAGTTGTTGATGTAGGATTTGGTCTTCATGTGTTTTCTTCTCTAAAGATCAGCGTAAAACTGTCCTACCCTGCAAAGTATTTAAGCTTGTTCTTGTGTTTTTACATCATCGTCTAACTTCAACTGCAAAATTTGAGCTCTTGTAGAATTTTTTTTATGAATGTTGAAGAAGTAATAACTAGACACGTCTCCAAGTCCTAGATGCTTCACCTTGGATCACAGGCGTATCTTCATGTCTCTTTTGTCTTCATTGATTCACTTCTCTGTTACGAGCTAGTTGAGGTGCAAAATTTGAATTATTGTCAGATTTTCAGGTGTTGTTTGATGTAGGTGTCTGATTTCCTGTTGGTGAAGGTAAATGCATGAGATTCGGTTCTTGTGCTCCCTTTGCTTGGCTTGTAAGTATTTTCAAAGTTGATGCATTCCTTTGAAGTATGTTTGTCTGGGATTTTCCTGTCTATGATGTAATTTTTCCCAAATTTTCTGTATTACTGCCTTGATCTTATCCTTGCTAAGAAGTGTAGTACTCCATTTGAAAGTTGTGAGATCTCCTAATGCAATTATAATGTCGATGGATTAGAAAGTGCCAAGTTCTAGGACCGTAGAGATCGGTAAATAATCGGAGAGTGTGTTGCACGCATGATGTAGTACATGTTGTGCACAAATTAGTCATCTTCCTCCATGTGACATATTCTAAACCATCTAGGTGATCCTCCATATGAACTCCATATGGTGTGAGTGGATCCTCTTGCCTCGGCTACCATTAGTCAAAGATCCATCAAGTTATGTTTTACGCAAAACTGCTAGGACGCAGTTCCTTCCGCTCTAGTGAGTACTTGCCGGTCTCTTGAGGAATCTTCACATATGTCCATCATGTTTCAATCTCCACATAAAAGAATATTGATGTGAGAAAACAAGTTGTTGAAAGTGATTCTACAAGTAAGCTTTTTCACCTAGAGTGTGAGGATCATAGTTACATGCCACAAGAAATTCATAAACTTCTTTAGAGAGTTGGCACATACACTAAAGCCATCATCAGTCTTGCGCAAATGTGTAACAATGAAGCTTTTGTGAATAAGCAAAGCTGTTTTGCAAATTCCAGGCTGACTCTTACTCACGTTTACCTCATATGGCTTAGCGGTAGCTCATCATGGTTCTAGAAGACTAGGATTTCTCTTCATAATCATAGCTCAAACATCCTCTCACACAATCACTTAATGTATCATTCCAATTCATACACACATCGACACTCCAAGGTACTGAAAATCGTCACTTTTTCATATATGAAACAAGTCTCTACACCTAAACTCTCTATACTTGCTTGAGAATATCACTTGAGAATTTACTATAGTTTCAAATGATAATTCTTATATAATTTACTTTTACAAAGATAAATCATAGTAAGTTTGACTAATTACCAATATGTGTCAACATGTCATTGGCCTTCTAAACCTTCTTAGTTTTACTAATACCTAGGTTGAGGTAGCGACATGCCATTTGTGTCTTTCCAACTTCTAGAACCTCCACTTGTCACTAAGTCAACATTAGACTTAGTCTAACCAATGAAGTCTCCATTACTTAGTCAAACCAATCAAAACTAAACATGAAGTCAAAAGTATTTTCTCTTTGAATCTAGACTATTGTACAAGACAAAATAGAAGTGCTCACTCAAATCTTCTAGAATTTCTCTAGGTTTTCCACCAAGTATGGACATTATAGCTAAACTTAGTTATAACTTGATTAACTTAGTTATATGTGTGAAATAGAACTAGAAATAACCAAGAAATTAATCATGGTTAGTATAATTATGACTAAGTCTAGCTAGTTATAACTAAGTTTATCAAGTTATAACTATGTTTAGTTATAATATCAATACTTGGCGGAAAAACTAGAGAAATTCTAGAAGATTTGAGTGAGCACTTCTATTTTGTCTTGTACAATAGTCTAGATTCAAAGAGAAAATACTTTTGACTTCATGTTTAGTTTTGATTGGTTTGACTAAGTAATGGAGACTTCATTGGTTAGACTAAGTCTAATGTTGACTTAGTGGCAAGTGGAGGTTCTAGAAGTTAGAAAGACACAAATGGCATGTCGCTACCTCAACCTAGGTATTAGTCAAACTTATTATAATTTATCTTTGTAAAAGTAAGTTATATAAGAATTATCGTTTGTTACTATGGTAAATTCTCAAGTGATATATATATAGAAAGGTAGTAAAGAGACTCTCAAGCAAGGATGGAGAGTTTAGGTGTAGAGACTTGTTTCATATATGAAAGAGTGACAATTTTCAGTACCTTGGAGTATCGATGAATGTGTGAGTTGTAATGAAACATTGAGATATTGTATTAGAAGCTGTTTAGGCTATGAGTATGAGGAGGAATCCTAGTCTTCTAGAATCATGATGAGCTATCAAAAAGCCATCTAAGGTAAACTTGGGTGGAAGTCAGCCCGGAGGTTGCAGGTCTCCATATACTTCTTTGATTAAAAAGTTGATCCGACTGTACTTTCTATTCATGTGGTGTTTTGCAAGTTTTCAAGGAGTGAATTTTCTTGTTGTGGCTTGTTTGGACAGTTTGTGTTTAAGCTCTCCTTCTGGCTTGTGTGTTCTTTGTGTTGTGTGCAATTTGGTTGACGGTGCCTTGTTACTTAGCTACTCCTCGTGTCGATGTGAAGAATGGATCACCTTGACATTGCACTTCGTGATGACCTTGACGTCTACATCGAAAATAGGAGTTAGGAAGATGTGTTATTTTGATAGGAACCTGAGCAGTAGAATCCTCTATTGTGATCTGCACATTAGTTGGGATTGGAGAGTCATGAATCCACTCCACGCGTGCCTTGAACAATGACCTATTGGTTCGGTCCATTCTGCCGGATGGAATGAGTACAAGATCAAAAGTAGATGTTATTTCTTGTAGCCATTATATCTGCAATGATGTGAGCTCTGGAAAATAAACCCAAACTGAATACTTTTGGAAAACATACTCAAATTCGTCAGCAAACTCACATCAAGGTATGAAAATGGACTGATGCCTCAAGTATTTGAAACAGTTGGTGTTTAGTGTCTTGTCTTTGTCCGTCTTCTCTACAAACTTGACATGAAAATATCTGCTACCCATGTTAGTGATCATAGTGGTGATGAGTCTACTATTGCGTCTAAGTTCTCCGTCAACCCATTCTTGCACTTGAGCCAAGCTAAGGCCACGGTCGAAAAAGAAAATTACCGTTGTGGTATTTCTTTTGTTGACTTGTCTTTTGTACGTCTGCTCTGTGAAGATGTTCATAATGACTTGGCTGAAAAGAGCCATCGTATTGAGGAGTTTTTTGTCCGAGCTGCTCTTGCTTTCGTCTTGAACTTGTGATTCGGCATCGCTAGACGTGTTGTGAGTGTCTTTGTTGTTGCTGAAGGTTCCATCAATGTTCCAGTTGGCATGATGTAAGGTTTGTAGTGCACCTTGTGTCCACTATTTTGATGTCAATGTGTTGTTGTCGATGACATTGTGATCGTGATTGGTTTGAGGCTGTGGTGTGTCGTTGTAGTATCTATCGCATGTCAAGTCGTTGTTTGTGTCTATCTCTAAGTGCAAAGGAAGTTATATAAAGACTATGTATGTGCGTGATGAAAAAGCTGTTAGAACAACTCAACTATAGCTCAGCGGTAGAGCGTTTACACCCTTTTTTTCTTTTCAAAAAACCGTATGCAATAGCTTGCGCCAGCCTTCGCATTCCTTCATGTGTCCATTAGTCGCCTCCGTTTATCTGAATCAGCTTAGGAGATGAAAAAAACCTCAAAGTGTCGTAGTTCTTGTGTCTTTGCCATCTCAAGCCGCCTGACCCCTTCGCCCCATGTTTCATGAAGGTGTTAGGGTTGAACAACTCGCTGCTATGGTTACACGCGATATGTTTGGACGATGAGGTATTACTCTTACGTGCTTGGCGAAAGAAGATTTTAGAATGCATATGACTCTTTTTGTCATTTGACTTCTTGGACAAGGTTAGGGTATTAACTTTTTTTGTCATTTTGACTTTTTGGACAAGGTTAGGGGATTAACTTTCTTGAGATTGTAAACGATCAACTTAAAACTAGTATGGACGGGGAATTTTTATTGTTTGATTAGAATAAAACATTATGATGATACTTACAGATGTTCAACCGATGTGATTTTTGCCAATGCATTGAATGTCATAATAAAAAAATTCAACAAAGCACAAGTAAGTCATGAGTAATCCATGGACGTTGATTCATGCGATCAATGTCAATGGACACATCAAGCTTTACTAACAAACACTGAAAAATAGTTACAAAGATCTTAAATTAACTCATTCATATAGTGTTAGAGCATCCGCAGCGGTCTGCCATATATCCATTATAGAGATACAAGTGTTCGATTATTATTGATAGATTTATGTACATGTGCATTGATTGGTTGCAAAAATTCCATCAAAACATATGATTAACCTTTCATATCATATATGATATCATATATTCCGGCCTTTTGTGTAACTATTGTCTCATCATTTCTCCATGATTTTTTATTACTCTTCTCAGATTGGAATTCACGACCAAGTGATATATTAGGATTTGATCTACTGACATGTTGGGATTTGGTCCATCTGCTAATGGATTACAAAGGATGATCACTAAGGGAGTGTAAATTTACACATCAACCTAAACATTGCATCAATTTTATTTCTCTTTTGTTTCCAAGATATTATTGTGTTTATTTTGATCCTTGTGAATAGCTATCACAATTCTAACTAGCTCTTGCAAAAGCAAGCAAAATGAAACAGCACAAAAAATTGCTTACAACGTTCTATCTATGTTAGCGTTGTAAGAGTGTGACTACACAAGTTATAGATAGAACATTTCTAATAACAAAATTGGATTTCGTGTTTATTTGATAATCTATCTGACTATCACACTATGTCTATCTTGCACGTTTCAGATAATATAAATCAAGTACTAAATTTTTTATATAATAAATTAAAATTTATCATATTTTATAGTATTTTAAATTGATATTTAAGTAAAAATTTAATCATATTTAACTTTTTAATGTATATTAAATTTAAAATATTGAAAATTTTAATTTATAACATTTGAATTAAAAATATATAAAAATAAAATAAATTTTTAGAAATAAATTTTTAATTCAAAATTTTTCTTTTCAAATGGAGATCTTTATTTAGTTATTTTAACGTAATAAAATTTAAATTTTATTACGTTGAAATCTTTTATTGAAAAATTTTCATCCATAATTCATTAAAAATATTATGGACGGGATGGATTTACATATGTAAAAATTAATATTTTTACATATGTAAATTAAATTTTAGTTTCTTTTTATTTATAAATATAACGTGTTTTTGCTTAATCAATAATCAATGATGTTAAAAGTTTTATTTGTTTCAAAAAAATCATTTGAAATTTTAATAATTAAAATTTTTATTTTACTGAATTAGATTAATTTTTTTCTTTTATAATAGTTAAAAATCATATTTGAATAAACTAAAAAAATATTTCTTGTTTAATATACTTCAGATTTTTTTGAAAAAAATGAAATATATATATATATATATATATATCATTAAAAAACAAGTTAACATATATAAGTCAACATCTTATCATAAAAAGTAATGTAAAGTATCTTATCTTCAATTTTATGGCTAAAGCATATTTATTAATTGTGTGTTTTCACTTTCTAAAATCAAAGAATTTGAGCAAATTTTTAAAAAAAACAAGAGAAATAAAACAATGATAACATACAAAATTACTTCAATTCAACCATGAAAATATTACATTTTAAGTTATACTTTTAATCAAACCATTTAGACATAGAATCTATCAATATCTGAGATATTGATTCAAAATTTTTTAAATTAATATTAAACTTTTTATAAGTACTAGAGTTTTAATATATATATATATAGAGAGAGATTTGACATAGGCAAAAGATTTGTAAACTATGAAGATGATTATAATGATCTTGTTATGTTCACTTTGATCATTTATATCTTAGTCGAAGTGATGCTTGCATCTGCAAAACCCTAAAAAAATTGGAGACTAATTTATAAAACAATAGAGTTTAGAGAGAAGTTTACTCGAAGATGAAAACATAAATTCTAAAGATGAGAGATACTAACAATGGTTCTACTTTATTTTATATGACTCTTATCAACAAGTACAATGAGATAAGATACACATAAGATCTACCGTCATGTCATACATCCACTCTTAGTGATGGATGACGTGGCAAAACCATAACAAGCACACGGATTGCTGACGTGACGTTGTCAACTAACAAACTTACTCTCTAGCTACCATGCACGCGGATCAATGACGTGCCAGCTATGACTAATGCACGCTAAAGTAATTATATAAACATTTTGAGTAACCTCTTGATCCGATATTGATATACAAAGTGAGAAATAAAAAAAAAATTTGAACCTGTACTTAAAAGACCTCAAATGAAACGGAGAATGGGCGAGTAGACAAAAACTTTTTTTCTAAAAAGTGAACCAAGTAACTTGGAGGCTGAATGAGAATGAGAAAAAAATACATCGAAGATCATTTTTTAGACTAATCGGTAAAAGATAGAGAGAGAATTCATTAAATCTCTTGTAAATTATAGTTTACAACGAATGGAGGTTAGAGTAAACAGCTACACTTCTAGTAGAGAGCCAAGTATCTTCGAGTGGAGTGAGAGGGAATATGGAATGAAAAATATAAAGCTAAAATTTCTCCCTAGACCAGTCTTTTCAAACAATGACTTTTGTACTCTTTGAGCATAAAGAACTGACTCTTGCTAATCTAGCTAATCTATTTTGGTAATTATTCAAAGTCAAAACTAAATGAAATGGCTATATGTAATGCTAAACCTATTTCAGATTTTATTGTTTCATCTTCCTTCATTTACATAAGTTGTTTTTGAATTCCTTGAAAACAAATTTATGATTTGAAAATTATATCTATAAAAAAAAAATCTCTGTGCTTTTTTTTACTTACATATTGATAAGTTTTGTAATTAAAAATAATTCTTTAAAATAAAAAAAATAAAATAAAATATATTTTTTGAAAATTAAGCATGTTTTTGAAAAATGTAATAAAAAAAATTAAATATATATATATTTTAACATTTTTTAAAATAAATATTGAGAGTTTAAACAAATCAACTTTCATGATATCGTGGCCATTGTATCCAAAAAAATTTTTAAAAAATCATCATATTTGAGTAGAATATTCATAGTTAGCATATTTTCTTATGAATTAAATAAATATTATAAAGATCTTTAATAAAAAAATTTGATTTTGAATTAATTTTAAAATTAATTTATAATTTTTTTATATAATCAATTTCATAAAACTTTGACTGTATACAAGTTCAAAAAAATATTTTATTATTTTGAAGAAAAAATTGAAATTAAAAGGAAATAAATTAATGTAATGATTTTGAGTTTATATGCTATTTTACAAAGTACTCTAAATTTTGATAGGCATGAAAGAAAATCACTAACATGAAAACTTAACTAGATTTTTGAGTTTAATTAAATCTATTTCAAAAATATTTTTATAGAACTAACTTTGTGTTGTTGCAAAAAAATATCACTAGTGTTAAAATAAAATTTATTTTCAAGTATTGTTTTATATTTCATTTTATTGCAACAATTATTCAAATGCATGATCAAATAAATATTGGAATATTTATGCATGTTCAACTTTATGTAATTACATATTGGAGGTTGTGATAGAAAGTTTTAAAAATAAAGTTTCGTGGAAAAAATTTACAAGGAAGTACTCAGCGTACATCTCTTCACTCATGGAGCCTTCCTAACTACAAACGGCAGTAGTTTTTTTCTCCATGCAGGTCGTCGCTGTACGGGCAAGACAATTCCCTGTAGGAGAAAAGTAACTTATGAAACTTCAGGAATTCTGGTGTTCTTGTTGCTTAGCTACTCGATTCAACCTTTATTAGATGCATAGCAAGTAGTTGAACGTTATAAGCAATTTAATGAACATGACTTTAATTCTTAGTTGATTTGGTTTGATTGTAGACCAAATGGAAAAAATTTACAAATGTTTTTGACCTTATTATTTTAAAAATAATTCAAAATATTTTTTGAATCTATATCTGCTTTTCTATATTTTTTGAATACAACACAAATCATATTTTGAAACAAAGATATCACTAATTAGATCAAAGGTTAATTTTAGTATAATATTATCATTATTCAATTATTTTTTGATATATATATATATAATTTATATATTCAATATGAAGTATTGAAATGCAAATTTTTTTTCATTAATATAATAAATCTTTTAAAATTTATTCCAATTCATATTTTATTAAAAATTTGAAAATATTAGTAATTACTTCTTGAAATTTTATATTAGTCACTGTTATATATTTTATTTAGTTGAATCTTCATCATCTTTCCATACTTAATACTTAATAACTTTAATTTAGTGTTTAAAATTATAATTTTTAGAATTTATATTGAAAATATAATTATTATATTATAAAATATCATGAAACAAAAATCTTTAAAGTTTTCATAATTTGTCATTCAAAAACCTAATGCTTGCTTCACTCAGTTAAACTATAAATTCATTTTTGAATAAATCTATTTTTTATGATATTAAAGATTCATTATCATATAAGATGTATTTTATTTATGTATTATGCACTATGATTTATCTTCTGAATATTGATAAAAAATAATTAATATCTTGTTTTGTCCTAGTTACAATAATTAAATTACTATTTATCTTATTTATCTTATAAATAAATAAATATCATATAAAATAACGTTCTTTAAATAAAATTCTTTTATTTTTACACTTTACGGATAATTCTGTATACAAATGTTACTTAAATACCAAACTTTGAAATATGTTAAAATGTCAGTAAATATTATTTTATAAGTTACATAGAACAGATAAATTAATCATGAATATGAAATTTGTATAAATTCAATTTGAAAATCCAGAAAATCAGATCATAATTTTTATTTCTGTGATGATGTAAAAAAAGAAATTCAATTCAAAAATATTTATTATATATCTTTCTATGATATACGATTTACATATCAAAAAATTAAATAATCAATTCAGAGAAATGCATGTTTGCATTGAGTCTAATTAGGATAGGAAATATGAATTTGATATTAAACTATCAAAAGTAAGAGAGATAAATATGTAATTACTATCATGTGAAAGGTGAAAAACATTTCTGAATAGTGATAATGAATCTTCTTGGATCTGTTAGACTTTAAAATTTATCATCTTAAGGTTTAGAGAATTGTATACAAATTAAAAAATGATTCCGGTAGTCTTGGAGTTATGCGCAACTATGACATCCTTTGAGATGTTTGTGAAATAAAGTGCCAAAATAATTAAACTAGGTAACCTGAATTTTATTTACTACGTCGCTTATTTTGGACATTATGTTTTTAACAGATAATACACTAGTTAGCGTTATCTACATAACTTTCATCACACTAAGAATTGCTTTGTGTTGAAGAATCTTTTTAACAGATTAAAAAGACTGAACTGACCATGGTTGTCCATGCTTCAAGAATAAATTAAGAATATGAAATTAGATTTGGTTTGAAATTCATATACTCGACTTTCTTGCTCAATGTTGATTGTGTGAGGGAGTTCTCGTGATATCGTAACAATTCGTTTGCGATGAATGACTGATGACTTGTTGGTGTGCAGATTGGTAACAACAGCAGGCCCGGATGAAAGATGGGAAAAGGGAGTAAAGATCCAGAACATGCACAAAGTTCGTTGACAGATTCCAAAAAAACATTCTAATAAACGCACAGGTGATTGTGGATGAAGATGGGCTCCCAATCTACATCCCAATCATCATCAAGTTCACGTACGAGATTATCTAGCTCCACATTCTAGGCTTAGAAAGCGGCACACCGCGAGGTTCAGATAGTGTGTGAAAATAATTGTCTCATGGTATAAAAGGTGTAACAAGAGGCCCAACAGAATCCTAGATTCCGTCTTGAAGATAAACGTCCCAACTCTCAGGAGAAGAAGTAAAAGAATAAGCCCAAAGATAATCCAAAACGAACCAGATCATAGAGGGATAACGCACAAAACATACAGCAGGCAGGCAGGAATCGAGGTCAGAAATCCATGAAACTCAATGCTCCATCTGCTCATGGGTCTGGACATATAAGACAATGGTGGCAAAGCTCCGATCGCAGAAACCATGTAACATTGTGACCCACCATCTCTGCCGACTTAGATATAATCCCTTTGACCGAGCTCGGAAGAACAGTCCCTCTCGATGTTCCCTCCCGGCAGCCTTATTTTAATGTGAGAAAATTAAACCGCCACCATCCGTGTCCCAAATTGGTATGAGGGGAATGCACTCCTCCGTACATCGAGTGGAAAGAATCTATCAGGTTGAACAAAATCGAGAGAAGAACTTTTTTTAATAATGACTAAAGAGGGTTTCAAGGATTGAGAACAAACTCACAATGTGGAGCGCAGGAGTTTGGAGATGAAGCCGGACTCACCTCATGACGAAAGGAGCAGGAGGAGGAGGAAGCATGCAAGAAGGATAGGGCAGAGGTTCTTTGCCGTCTTGCCGCGCCGAGCTTATTTCCAACGAACAGAGCAGCAGAGCATTAGGGTAGGACCGACGTCGAAAGAGGGTCATTTAGAGCGGGACATAGTGGCCGGATGATGATGTGCACATTGATTCCACACAACGGCATGGCCTTGATCAGCCGGAGAAAGTCGCTGCTTTTCATCGTGCCCTCCTTGCTTGCCTTGCCTTGCTCGCTTGGCGATGAGTGCAAATGCGATGACCACTTGCTTTCTCTGAGGCCAAATTAATGCGCAACCCAAACAGGTTTTCTCCCGAAAGACGCTTTTCCATCTCGCCATTGATTGATTTCGGTGCACAAAGCCATCACTCGTCCACTTTTGCCCCCGAGCCCTGGCCGCTCGAGGGTCTCTGCCATTGCGGTCACATCGCTAATGTAACGACGAGCCTGTTAAAGGTTCCTGGAAGAAGTGTAGCACAGATGAAGGCGCACGTGGGATGATGCGATGATGGCAACGGGCGTGACCTGGGGCCGAGTCGGATATTAACTACGCACTGTTAATCTCGTCATGCAAACAAGACTGATTAATGTCGCCTGATTGTGGACTGGGGAGATATTGTTAGATGTTGTTAATTATTCGATGTGGGGTTAGATTGAACAGGAATTCCAGTTTGGAAGTCATGAATGATCCAGTATAGTCACGCCGAATATTCAACGCGAAGAAATGCACTTTCATGTCATTCCAAGGCCGCTTGCTCCCACGACGGAGGAGAAAATAGCAAACTCGTTGTTTGATTTGGTACGTGGATATTTTTACATGAACAAGGCTAGCATGAAGTAAAGACAAGTCATGCATGTATCACTTTGGGTGATAATATTGTTGGGATACGATGATGTCAAAGAAGGACTTGAGTTGCTATCATCTTTTACCACTTTTATGGGCTCCGATGTGATCTCAATAATCTCGGACATGATGAAAAGTACGGTGGTACATTTTGAACACCATTCTCAAAATGATTAGGCAAAAAGTATATAATATTTACTGCGCTTTTAATCTCGTCGTAGAAACAAGCTGGGCTTGATCCACTGAAAAGAAACTGGTAAAACATTAGTAACAGCTAATCTAGAAACTTTTTTAGACTCGAAGATTAAGCCGCAAATTTTTTGAATCGAATGAGTCTTATTTTCCAGAAATAATTATTCACCACCCCTGAAGATGTCCAATAAGTCACAAGTTGTGAGAAAAAGATGTGCACATGATTTATTCGTTAATAGAAAGAAAATTAGCAAACTTTGAAGTTGCAGATAACCGGTAGCAGAGTGACTGTAACGAGGGCGTTCGGTACAATGCGGAGTCGCAGGGTATGGTCCCGGAGTCCCCATGCCAGAGAGGGCCCATCCCGTGACATGCGAGAGGGGAAACCAGGCCAAAGACGCCCCTCCGGGGAACGTACCGCTGGTCTGATTGGCCCGCTGCCCACCCTACGTTTTGGTGTTTGTGGACCGGAATCGTACCGGGGGGACCGTCTCGCGCCTTGACTATATCAAGATCCCCTGGCCGCTGGAAATATCCGAGTTTTCCGAAGCAAATTTACGCCCCAATGGCAGATGACAAAAGAATCGGTGGGTCGATGCATTGAGTGCTTGATAACCGCTACATAGGATCGTAGGCGATGTGGGAGGATCAAGTCCGCGCCTCCCATTGGCCCAGCATAATTTTGCAATCAAGCGGAAATTTGGAGGTGGATTCAAGATGGGCCCCATTTGCCGGCAGGAGGCGTTGGCATTTGGGTTAACCTCCCGGAATGACAAGGCGCGGTGAGGAAAAATCATCCGTGCTAACCATGCTGAACTTACCTTACCTTACCTTAATCGAGCATGACGGTGATAATATCTCCGAGGCAGCCGCAATGGAATTTTACTCTCGGCCGATCGGGTTAAGATTGCGGTGCCGTGATTTATTACTGCTGTCCCAAGAAAGCATGACCGCTCCCTCCCTGCGTCGCGGTCCCTCCCGACTCCCGACCATAAAATTAGGTTCCTCGTTCCGCGCCAGTCTTTCACCATGGTCCGGGCGGTCCACGGATAACACATGCCGGTAAGTTACAGGGGCGGGGTATTTTCACCCTGCCCGACTTGCCGGACCCGGTCTAGCTGTACGGGATAATATTGAACAGGGCTGGAGAGTCCAGAGGCTCTAGGCCTGCGCGCATCCCTCCCCCCAGTAGATCAGGCAACTCATCTTCCCGTGCCAGAAAGCAAACGGTGCTGTCGAGATGCTGCCGCAACCCGTGCGCGTTCTGGGGGAGGTCTCACGGTTTCTCGATGGTCCGATCGGACGGTGGGGGTTGTGCTTCCGGGACCGATCGGCGCCATCGGAGTGGAGCGACGGATGAAGTTTCTCGCCGCGCAACCGCGCGGGGTGGTCGACGCCTACGTGGAAAGCGTCTTTCGTTTGGGGGGATCGGTGTGCGGCGTCGATCTTCGGGCGTCGGACGACTGAGATGTCGATGTGAAGAGCGCGGCAGCGCGAGGGATGGAGAGTCTGTGGATGGATGGATGGACAGATGGATGGATGGACGGAGAGAACATGGAAGTTCGGGTAAAAGGGTGGGGGGTGTGGGGAGGCCCAACACGAGGACAAAACATAAACCATGAATGGGATCTGTCGATTCTCCGCGCATCGGACGGTGGGGAGGAGCGGCTGGAAAGAAGTAGTTTGGACGTGGGACGCAGGACGTTGAAGAAGTTAACGGCGTCTTGATCCGCGAGCGCATGCATTCGAGGGATGGCGGACAGGCAAAGTTGGCTGCGACGGGGGGCCGTCGATGGCGAGGATCGAACGGCGTGGACGAGAAAGGTGGACGAATGGGGATGAAGAGCTGGACGGATAGGGATGGACAGTTGTGGGTGGCATTCAGGAGAGTGTGTCGCGGTGGCGCTCATGTCACGGTCACATGGCCACATTCCGACCCCGTCCCACTCTCTCCGTTGGAGTCCGTCCACGGCGGACATTTCTTTCTTAACTGTCTCGAGGACCGGACGACCGAATTAAACACGCCATTTCCCCGACGACGATGCTTCTGCGCTATCCAGAGGGTACGTACTGCGCACAGTAATTATGAGAATGACCGTCAACGCCGGTTTCCGAGCGGGTCCGCCCTGAATGCGCCTTCCCCGGTTCCGGTCCGACGGACGGCGAAGGTAGGTTAGGAACGCGACTCGCAGCCGGGGCTCGGGAAGCGGAGTGGGTCGTGAAGTCGGGAAGCGTCGGATGCTTGGGGAGGAAGAAACGGTGGCAGCGGACGAGAACAACGAAGAGGACGGGGGCGACGAGACGAAAAGAGGGGAAAGACGGCCCAGCCGACGCTGAGAGAGAGGAGTCCGAGGAGTCTGAGGGAGGCAGGAGGCGCTGCGCTGATGGGGGTATCATCATCCGCTTGCGAACAGAATAGAACAGAACAGATATGGGGGCGCAGAGCGTTGGGTGACGAAGGAAAGGTGAAGACGACGAAGTGAAAGCTCAGACGAAGAGAAGAAGCCGAAGCAGAAGAAGAAGAGGAAGGAGAGAAGGGGAAGCAGAAGCAAAGAGTGGGGGACAGGCGAGAGAGAGAGAGAGAGAGAGAGAGAGAGAGTGGCGACGACGACGACGACGATTGAGGAGGAAAGGACAGACTTTTTGTGTGGGGGGAGTGCCGCTGGCAGGGAGCAGAGCGAGCGAGTGGTGGTGGGAAAGAGACGGACGGGAGGGAGGAGCGAGAGGAGAAGGCAAGGGGGGGAAGCAGCAGCGCAGGGGCCGGGGAGGGAAGGAAGGAAGCGTTGAGAGAGGAGAGCAGCGGGAGCAGCAAGTTGATGAGGAGGAGGGCGACGAGTGAAGAAAGCACAAGAAGAAGAAGAAGGAGGGAGGCGCAGCTCGACGGTGGAGAGGAGGAGCAGAGCAGGAGGACGAGGAGGAGGCGGTGGTGGGAGTAGCGCAACGAGGACGGGAGACGGCGCAGAGGCGGAGGAGGAGGAGGAGCGTAAGGGGATGAACGCAGGGTCAGACGGGGCTGGGGGGAAGAGATGAGCGGGAGGACGGGGTGCAAGAGAGGTACCCATGAGGGAGCATGAGGGATTGGCCGAGATCGCTAGAGGGGAAGAGGAAAATCTCAACACATCGACCTCGCAAGAGGAAGTGGTAGAGCGCGAGAGACGAGATCGGTTGGCGGGCGCGGAGCGGGATCTCGTGGAGCGGGATCTCGTGGAGCGTCACCACAATCAGGAAATCCTGGAGCATCAATGCGGTTCCACTCTCTACCAGGAGATCGACGCGCCGGTGGAGTTGGTGTGGTCCATTGTGAGGCGGTTCGATCAGCCGCAGTCGTACAAGCATTTCCTGCAGAGCTCGTCGCTGCTCATCGGCGAGGGCGCGCCCGGCAGCGTCAGAGAGGTGCGGCTGGTCTCGGGCCTGCCCGCCACCAACAGCATCGAGCGCCTGGAGGTTCTCGACGACGCCAACCACGTGAGCAGCTTCCGAGTGCTGGGAGGCGGGCACAGGTTGAAGAATTACTGGTCCGTGACGTCGCTGCATGAGCGCGTGTCCAATGGCCGCCGCAAAACCATGGTCATCGAGTCGTATGTGGTGGACGTGCCCGAGGGCAATTCCAAGGAGGACACCATGGTCTTCGTGGACACGCTCGTCAGGTGCAACTTGAAATCGCTCACCACCGTCGCCGAGCAGACCGTGCTCCAAACCACGACCAGCAATCTCAAGATCAAGTCCGAAGTCTAGGTCGGACTTTACACCCACGGAATTTTTGGATGCTCCCCTTGCTCTTCATCCCCTCCCCCCTTGCATACTTCGCAGATCTTCCTGGCCTCCCGCCGCTTGCCTGTCTTCTCTCTGTGAGTCGTGGGGCTCTCTCGCCTGAGAGCTGCTCACCCCCCTGTCCAGTTTTGTGGGAGTGGCGCGGGCGTGTCCCGTCCGTCGCCGCTGGTAGTTCATGTGTCCGTGGAGTTAAGAGAGTTGCTGTGGTGCGGAGGCTCGCTATTGCAGGTCCCGCGTCGGATTAATTCGACCTGCGAACCGACCGAGGATGGCCATCGCGGGGCTGGCAGCCGGCCACACGCGGAACACGGAGCTCCCAGCGTTGTCGAGCAAGATGATGAATGAGCAGTTTCTCCCGGGAGCAGCGGTGTATTCGGGACTCTCCAAGGTACAAGAGCGCAATGGCTCGCGCAGTCAATTTTAGTGATGGATAGGTGTACTTCCGCACAGCATCCTCGTCTGCCGTGCGTTTTCAATTTTTGCTTGCTGAGTGTTCTATCATGCAGCTCATATCAAGCAGTAAAAGGACATTGATGGCTCCGAAGAAATTTGTGAAGTCCAGGAAAGCTCTCAAGCACCCGGCGATTGTAGTTCGTACATAGTTTGGAGTTCTTTGTGTGATATATTAACGTTGATTCCGAGCTTTGCCATTATCGTTCCTTCGTCCGTCTGCCTCTGTACATGTGTTGACTTGGACATGTCTTCCTCTTATTGTAATTTAAGCAATGTAAAACGCCGCGAGTTCAACTAGCTGTGCTCTCTGTGTCTCTGTAGGTGCGCGGTGCCTGCGCTGCTCTGCTCTTTCGCTTGTCCATATGATGATGATGCTGGGATTGTCTCGCTTGTACATATCTTTCACCAACCGTCTTTCAACGATCTTCTCCTGTCACACCGTGTAGTCGTCGTCGTCCTCGTGTCGGCCTTAAATCTTTTGAGATGGAATGGATTTCTCTATCTACGCCGGTGGGCATCGTGCGGAGGCAGGCTCGCGCGCCTCCGGCTCGGATTGATCTCCACGGCTAGACCGTATGAATTACCCTAGTTTCTCTACTGTGCAATCTTATGGATAGACTTCTAGTTCGTCACCACGCGCACAACGAGCTTAGATGGCCGGAGGATAGAGATCTTACATGTAGAGCAGTCATGCGACATCTTGCCGTCGCTCTGTCCTCCAATTTTGAAGATACTTTCCCTAGCGAGTTGCACCCCTTGATTGCATGCAACGTTGTATACTACCCATATACTCAATTATGTGTGAGGCAGCGCAACGTTTCTTTTTATCGATCATGCTGTGTTGAATTTGGTTCGAGAAATTTCACTCGGAAGAGAAGAATCGCGGTCACTCATCTCTCTTTCTGGATTGAATCGCCAACCGAACCGGGATACGCTTATCGTGTTCCTCGTTTAGATGTATGCGGGAAAAGCCCTAGGTTTTTCTGAATTGAATGCATGAATATGTCGCATTTTCCCGAGCGGTGCTTGCGAGGAATTTTGCACGCCATAGTGCGATTGAGGAGGTTGAGGAAGAGGAGAGGAGGCGATGTGAGGGAAAAGCGAAGGGCATGCGCTAACTTTGGATTTTGTACTTTGCCCTCGCCGTGGCCGTCTGCGCCTGGGGTTGCATGGCGGTGGCTGTGATCAGACACAAGGGGGAAAAGTCGGCAACCGATTTCTCACAGCAGCAGAACCTTTTCTGCAAAAACTGGGGTATCTCGGAAGTCGCCGATGCAACGAAGGAGGCAAGGCGAGGCAAGGAGGGGGGAGAGGGAGGGGAGTATGGCCTCCACGCGGCCGATCCTCAACCACAAACCGTGGACACTTCGATGCAATAAAAGTAGGGCTTTTCCAAGCTCTTACGTCAGGTCATGCACACACTAAATTGTATGCGATCTTTGGCAGGGCAGACGAGCAATGGCGAACTGATTCTGCCCCTCCGCGAGATGTTTACTAATGCCAGTAGCAGCGGAGTCCAGCCGGGGAACCCCAATTCCTGTCCTTCTGCGCAAATCTTGGCCATGCAAGTATCTCACTGCGTACAGGGTGACGTCGGAAAAGTCTAAGTCTCCCCGAACGTGAGTAGCTCTCTGTGCCCGGTGAGGGAAACATTCCGAGTAAAAACTTCCGGCCGGAGGAAAATATCGCCTGTGTTACACATCGAGTTAACCCTCGGGAGAATTCTAACCTCGAATGCCCTAAATTCGATACCCGCAACCCCAAACCCACCCCCAACACTAACGTCCGCGAACCCCAACGCCACTACGACGGACAGCTGGCGCGATCCACGACGTTGCCCCGCCTTTGCCGAAAGCCTAGGAACGGGGTGGGCCTACGTCGTGGCTGTGTATACACAGTCGTATGTCCGAGGTAGAGTTAGGGTACACGGCCCCAGAATCGATGGAGCGAGTATCCTTTCCTGCATCCTCGAGCGAGTGTGGATATTCAGGCCGATCGATTTTCTGGTGAAATGGCTGATGCGTTGATCCTCATCGCGCAGTCGTCTGCCTCTGGAGCAGGAGCTCTTGTGGCTGAGGATCGAGGGTCAGAACGGCCTGACGAGAGTTTATGAAGACAGCTTGCCGTTGTCGTTTCCTCGAGTCTTAATGAGCCCCGCCCCTCGATTCACCGTTTGCTCGGAGGAAAGTGATGAGGGATGGAGTTTTTACAGCCCTCGCGCTCGCTCGCTCGCTCGACGAAGAATCCTGAAATTGCGGACTTACACCTCCCTTCCTTCCGTCTGGCCGACGATGAATCAATCACGCAGCTCTTATGCGACGAATCGTCGGCATCTTCTCTCCGTCCAGCGACGAGGGAGAGGGGGGCTGCCTCTCCCGCGAGAGCACTGGCGGGGTCTGTCGAGGAGTACATTCTGCGTACGGTCGCGGGAGGGGGGCGAGCGAGTGAGTTTGATGGACATTCTGCTGGAGGACGGTGGTAGGCTAGATCGGCTACGTGAGCCCTTGATCGAGTCGACGGGTCAGCGCGTCAGGGTTTCGCAGCTTCATGTGAATGTGGTGGCAGGGGAAACAGGGGTTGCGACAGTTCTTGGTTCTCTGGTGGCCCGCAGAGCCACCTGAGCATGATGAGCGGCAACTTGTTCAAGCTGTCAGTAATTTTAGAGGACATGATGCATCCATTGTACCGACCGACAGTAAACCGGAGACATTTCTTTCTTGGGTCGATCTTGCAGCGATGATTGGCGTGACCTTTGCTCTCGTCAACTACCTCCAGATTTGGACGTTGAAAGGAGAAACGGACAACGGCCCCGGCCGAAGACGCCTTCCGTGCACTGGCTCTCGAGCGAACCAACGTTGTCACTCGGAACCATTCCTCTACGGACATCTCACCGCGAGCGCCATGGCCGGCCTCTACTAACAATTCGGGACCTGCTTTCGACTCCGGTCCGTCATTTTCTCAAAATGTATCCCTGAAATATAGAGTATTGGGGAAAGTGCGATTTCAGGTCTTCTGGCCATCATATTCCCGAATCGCTCCTTTCCTTCGGGTACGGTCTTTCTTTACTTCTGCATCCGCAGGAATTATTAAAGATTTCTGGACATGTTATCTGTGCTTGCCAAGTCGACCACTTTTCCGAGCATTTCCCAGCCAGCACCTCATCTACTCATGATTGATAATGACGGGCAAATCCTATGTGCGCTGTGCAGCCTCTAGCCCGCAGCCATCGTACGTCATTGTCACATCGGGGATCTCTACGAGGGCCCGGGACTCGCGGAAGGGCATGTATCAGGTCGCCCATTTCCGCATACCCAAATCACGTACGAGTAAATAAATCCAAGCACAGGAAGGTCCCCATCGATAAGTCCACAATGTGATAGAGAAGCGGGTTCCATCAACCTTTCTCCGAGAGAGACTCTGGTCTCGCCACCTCTCTCCGTCCAGGAGAGCCGGAGGGGTGGGCGCCATGGCCCCACGACTTTCTCGGACCTGTCAGAAATGGTCTCCCCGCAGAGCAACGCAGAGCCCTCGCGCGGCGTAGATCGATATATCGAGGAGGAAATAACACGCTCACGATCCGCGTCCAACGAGCCGGTGTCAGATTGTAGGCCCGATCGATGAAGAAAAGCCGAGCGACTTCCTGGGATGCACACCCCTACCTTCCAAAAGTCCGACCTTCCTCCTGCAGGCCCGGGGTCCCTAAATGGAGCGCCCTGTCGCTTTCCATCCGTGAACCACCTCCATGATCCACCACATCATCTGCGGATTATTACCCGACTCCGGACTCTAGAATGGACGAGGGAGTTCTGGCAATTTCCAGGCTCGCTCGCTCGATCGCTCGCTAGCTCTCCCTTCCAGCCGATGAGGATAGACAGAGAAGGTATGATGATGACCTCGAGAGGGCGGGCCGAGAGCGACCACTGACGGCGTATGCCAGACAGCTAAAGTTATGGTGAGGAGTGGAGTGTCATATCTAACCGAGACGCAGTGACGAGGGGCGCTGCCAAAAATAGGGGAATCCGCTTTCGCACCCACACCTCTCGTGTCTGAAGACAAACCATCGACACCGTCTCGCGTCCTCCTGCCACGCGATAATCGTGAGCATCCATCCAAAGGCCTACTTCCTCGACGACCAAATGGCACCCGCTGAAGTGGGTCACAGAGCGAGACTGCCCTCCGATCGAGCATCAGCCGACTCCATAGCTGACACCGGTCGCCCTAACCTCGTCGTCCCCGGTCGCCATTGCGGTCCTTTCCATCACCCGATGCATCTCTCTCTCCGTTGAATCTTCTTCCCCCACCACCATTGAACCCGGGAAGCTCTCTCTGTCTCGGCGCTTTCAACCTTCGCTTTGGGGGGAGAGCAACAGTCGTTCTAACCCCGCCCATGCCCCTCTGCAGTACGAAGTATGTTTTACCCGGTTGCCTTTCCACCCCCCTCCGGTACAACGTACAGCGGGTCACGTACTCATTGCCGAGGAAGGGGTAAAGCTTTATCTTGGACTCATTCCCTGCCTGGGGCTAACGGCAACTACACTTAGGCAAGAGAGCCAATCGCTCGCGGAGCTAACCGTAAAGTATGGTATTTTTTTTTCTGTCTGGATCCTCGTCTCTAACATACTCTGTATGTACATAATACTATCTTAGAAGCCTGAGGTGTCCAATTTAGACCATGACCATCTACGCAGATTGACACATGTTTGTGTGAGATTGACGTAGTAGTTTTCCGAACTAGGGCGTTGGTGATTTTTAAAAAATTAGTTCACCGAGTAATTTATAATCAAATTAAAATTTCGATAACAAAGAATTCATGTTTTTTGGAATTTAATATATAAATTGAAACATACATATTCATGTTCGAGTCTAAAATATATAAATTCGGTGATGTGAGTTGAATTCATTTTGCCCTTTTGGTTTGTATTTTAGATTTAGAGCTGTCAATATGTCTAATACAAACATATTGACTGCTCTTAACTGGTTTCGGTGGGTGGTGGTGAGTGACTGTTCTTAGTTGGTGGAATGATTTGTCTGCTTAATTTCGTTTATCAACGAAATTAACCAGTTGAGTGCTCGTTTATTAACGAGGCCTCAACTGGACTTGTTCCTATTGAAGATAACCAGATATTTTTGTTATACCTTGCACTAATTCACTAGTTAGTGCAATCTATAATCTCTTACATTGCAAAAAATTAACAGATAAAATTTGGAATAAATATAGACAATAATTTCATCCCCACAAGGTCTTGAGTAATTTGAATTTACTTCACTTGCTTGTTATGGTTTAGTGATTCAGTTTTAGAGCAGAATTGACGTGTTATTGTTGATGGTCATACTTATCACTATTTAATATGAAGTTAATTCTTATTTCAAACAGGGGAAGTTAATGTGAACGGTTGTATTTTTTCTTATAATCTTACAGGAGACTAATTCAAGATTTATTAATCTCCACTACAGATAGATTAGAAAGATGTTGCGCTAACTTGGTCGGAATCTTCGTTAGGATAATAGTTGCATGTTAGAGATATTGTGGGGCCTGGAGGAAGGACAAATATTTAGCTTGGAAGCTTTCCCTTTACCTTTGGGAAGGAAATTTGTTGGCTTATGGATTGTGCCACTTTTGGGTTGTATTGTCCGTTTTCCGCTTTCTTCCATGGGTCACCATGGTTCTTCGAAATAGCATTCTTCTAGGATGTATACATCATGCCTCGGGATTCTTTGCCTCATATCACTCCAACAAAACGTTGGACGCCTCTTGGACTCGTCTGACCAGGGGATTTGAATTCAATAGTTTTCATCGAGTAGTCAAGATTCCGATTTTCGTTTCAACGTGTTTGATTAAAAGATCTAATCCTCACTATTCAATAACTCAACAACATTTATGCTCTTAATGTATTTTATGATTAATATCCTCCGTGACTCTTCCACGTCACCCATATCAATGATGTCTAGCTTAGTTACCTCCATTATTAATTGAGAACTCTATCGGTGAGACTACATTAGATCTCACTCCCTGTCATTGAATAGCTGTCTAATGTCACTTTCAGTGGTGTCGGTCAAAATTGAGATGTGAATGATAATCATTTTCTCCTGTTTTCATTGACTTCAGTTTCCCAAAGTGTCAGTTACTTTCATAGGAAAATGACAATGTTCGTAAATTTTTGCATGACAGTTTCCAAAAAGTCTCAATCTTGTCACAACGTTTACACAGTTTCGCGAGGATATCTTTTTCATCACTTTTCCCAAGGAATCACTGTTTGCTATTTTTCAATATCAATGTCAGAACTTTATAGGTTTGGATATATTTTCACATGTTTCAAAATATAGAGTAGACAGATTAATCACTTTACCATCTACAATATTACCTGGTTCTTGTCTAAGCTTAATATTTTTCTTGGTATCAGAAATGTTTTAGATCAGCAGCGTATATATAATGAGGATGATTATCTTCCTCACTTCATCCCATAATATATACTGTAGTCTTGTTCAACATTAGGCTATATAAAGGATGGGTTATAGACATGTTTCACACATTTCACGAAGCTCAATGAGGATAATTCTTCATCACTTTACCCCAAATTTTGTGTTATGGTCTTATCCTAAACATGTTAAAGTTGTAATCAATTTGGTCATGGTTTTAACAAAAAGAGGTTAAAAAAATTTGCTGGAAGTTTTACGCAACCCTTTGATATTACATCCTCTTGCAGATCTAACTGGACTCACCAAGAACTAGAATCGATCCCCTCGAAATCAACGAGTTCTTATCCTGCCTTTTTCTTTTACTGGATGTTAGTACATTTGCTGAAAATGGCTGCTTCTTCCTCTACTTAGTTCCTCCTTTTTCACTTCCATTTTTTTCCCCTTTTCTTGAATCCAACAACCACTTCTCGAAAAATTGAATTTTTCTCCGTTGCGAACCCTAAGTGGGACTACTTTCTTTTAGCGAAAGATTTATTAGCTGGTCATTTTTGTCCTGAAATTTGGCACATGTAACTGAATGTTTCTCTTCTGTTTTACTTCTTTTCTGCCTTAACTAAATTATGGTGAGATTTTTCGTTCCATCAGTAAGTAAGCGATATGTTCCCAGAGTTTTCTCACATGATCGTCCTAATATAAATATACAATTACAACAATAAAAATGGTAAATATACACAGTCCTGGCTCAAAAATTCACAACACCAATCAAATGAGTAGCTGCGCTTAGTTCTGTAATATAAGCATAATCGGTGAACTTACAAATGAGACCGCTGCAAGATCACATCCTTAAAACCTTAATCAATGTTTTATTGCTTCGTGTTTGTTACACCCCAGGGGCGGGGAGTAAAATCCGTTGCAACAAGTACAGGGTCTAAACATGTCACAAAAGCGTAACAAACTGTGAGTGTTATTTGGAGGTAACGTACTGCAGTCGCCGAGGTGAATTGCTATTTACGGCTCCTCGTGCCCTTTGCCCTCGCCGCGAACTTGAGCGTGCATAGCTTTTGGAGAGGGGACGGGCTTTTTGTCCCACCTACGTCCGTTGCGTATATCCTGGAACAACGGAATGTGTCGAAAACGGGCGACAACCGGTTCTCCGGTTGTCGGCTTTGCATGTAATGCTTTTGGGGTTATGACTTTCCATGCCCTCGGAGAAGATCATTGCCTTGTAAATTGGACTGCGGGCCAAGACAGTCCCCTGCTTGAGAATATAATACCTGACGATTTGTATATAACCCGAGTGAGGCGCGGATATATTTCAAAGATCATATAATAACTTGATGTTGTACCTAGTCTTGTTACGAAGAATATAAAAGTGCATGAGATTTTTTTTCTGACTTGTTGTCCTTCCATTAGAAAACGAAAAGTGGAGACGCACGCACAAACTTGATGGCGAAATAAAAGAAAAATATCTGGGCATGCAGTAGAAAGAGTATTGCCACGAAGGTGGTATTCAGCGCAAAGTTAGAATGAGTTTCTGTCCTTGAATTTATTAAAAAAATAAAGAGCCAAAAATCAGCAAAAATAGTTGTAGAACGAAAGAGGATTGAACCTAAAAAATCCAAGGGCATTGTCAAGTTATGAATAAACTTATATTGATCCTTAATTGATAACTTATATATATTAACATCCTTTAATTGATGCTTCTCTAAGCACTTTTATCGATGACATGGAACTTTCTTAATTCATCCCAAATTGCTGGAGTTTCTTGAAAATATTCTAACCAATCTTCAAATGAGACATAAGCGGGTTATTCGCAACATTTACAGCAGATCGTTTGGAAGGGAAGTAAAAAATAGCAACTACCTTTTATCCATAATGAGCTCTATAGTTCTCTGTAAATATAAATGAAGTTTTTGAATTTAAAAGGGGGTGGATATGATGCCTATACACATAGTGCAAGTACAAGTTTTTATGTATTTGATGAAACGACAAAGATATATTTATGTAAACTCCGGCGAAAAAGTAAGTAAAAATACAAAAAGGGATGGGTTGTAATTGTTTTAATATACAATGCGTGTTATGAAATTTTCACTGAAAAATTAGTAATCCCATACCTTTAATAGCAAGCATATTTGAGTTTAAAAGATTAATGGATATGGCTTGCACAGCAGTAGTGTATATTATAAAGTATTTGGAGAGATAGTATATAATAGATACAAAAGCTTATTAGAATTTTAAATTTTTATAACATTAAGAAACACAAATCATTTACATTTCATCTGATAGGAATGATTTTTTATGTAAGTATATAGATTATCTTTTTTATTCTTTGCCTAAAGTATTGTATTATCCATCACTATGACAATTATGATTGATTTTTTCAAGGATTTTTTGACAAAGTATGTATGTATGTTCATAATATGTCTATTTACAGACATGATTAGATGTTGCGTTCCTGACGTTATGATATGATTGATTTACTCAATATGAACTCTTAATAAAATCATGTTGTGAAGTAATTGAAGAAACAATCATTTTCAAGGAGGTCCCATTAAGAAAGCACACGTTCAAGTAAGTAAGTTTATATATCAAGGAAATAAGCTCCTTAATTCTATAAAATACAGTTTCATTTGTGCCTAAATCTCTATGTTATTCAGGATTGTTTCATCGCAGGAGGGCGAAGATATCCAATAATAGTTCCAGAGTAACTGTCTTTGCAATTTAAGGTTTCCGTTACACGAGGAAAACCAAAGTGCTGTCAGTTGTGCTGTGAACGTTTTCGTGAACCTGAAGTGTAGATATGAGCTTCTAGTGTCTACTGTCTAGGCTAGAATGTAAACCTGAGGACAGATGGTTGCTTTGTTGACACCAATGAGTGGAGATAAATATCAGAAAATCATGTCTGACTTTGATATCAGATTTTTGTAAGAGCATCTGACCTAAGAATGACATGTCTACAAACTAGGCGAACCATCTTCTCTTGACATCAGACAAAATCACAATTCACGAATCCAACCTTTTACCGAGTGGTCAAACTCTGCCCTGCCGACAAAAGGTAACATGATTTTTTTCTCTCACCTGGATACAAAGTACGTGCAAAAATATAACCATGCCCCAGGCTGCACAATCTGAAATTTCTTTACAGTGTCTACCTCAACGTAGGTTGTATTCAAAGCCAACATTTTTGGGCATGAGCCTTCGGAATTGGTTCCAATTTGTTTTAGCATAGAAAGAAGAGTCTACAAAGTTCTAACTAAACTGCAGCCAACTGCAGAATGGTCATAGGAGATATAGCACCGTCCTCTGATCCATAGACATATGCATTGGCTATCAGATAATTCGCTCTATCGGTAGGATGATGGCGGTCCCAAAACACATACGAGTCTCTGTCCTTGCAGTATGGCGTTGTTGGTATGCAGGGCACCTCTGCTCCATAGTTTCCTTGTCCGCAACATGAAGTGTCTGCATTCACAAAGCCTGCGCATTCTCGGAACAAAACTCACCATTAGTTCTTTCGTTCTCAGGGTCAGGAGGTATAGTGAGCTGGAGCTAGAGCACCACTTATTGTGGATAATATGTTGCTACAAATTCTATAATACAAGATCCGGAAGGACTATCATCTAACCGAGTCCCAGAAGCGAACTGAAAAACTCTTGCTTCGCTGCTTCTAGACTTAATTCAGTACTTGTCAGAGCTGAGTGCTGCTACAAAATGAAGCAACTCTCAGCTCCTGGAAGTGTTGAAGTTTGCCGAGGAGATAGTGCATGATGCAAAGCAAGCACGCGATGTGAGGTCTACAGGGGAAGATTAATCTCCCACTTTTTACGCTGCTGAGCCTAGATGGGGTTCTTCTGTGCTGCTTGAAGTTAGGACTAACGAGTGACAGGCCTTCAACAGTGGATCAACCAAGTTGAACATGTACTTATTATTCACTCTGTTGAGGTCCATCTCAAACTTTTGTTCCTTGTGGAGATTCTGCAGGATCTCGACGGGGATACCATCACAGCTCGACTATCAGCAGTGTCACAAAAGAGTGAGAGCCTACACTCTGACATTGTAAAATCGTTCCCCAGTTCAGTCTCTGCTCTCTTTTTGTCAGCTAATGCGGTTCCCAAGGAAGATATTCAATCAGAACTTGGTAACGAAGCGTAAAACATCTGTTCGTGAACATGGCTCGCCTCAATTGTCATTCACTCTCTTCAGAGTGACGGTGCTCGTTAGCAACCAGTATTTGACGAACATCTCAGGGTACCACGGTGGTAACTTTGAGGCGAGAATCTGAGGCTCCTGAGTGGGGTGGAACATGTATTGTGACGTTTGTCATGTTACAACTTCAACTTGTTAAGCTCAATTCCGAAATTTTACATCTACGGTCATTGAATGTACTGGCTGCTCAGAAGGTACAGTATACCGTATTTGGTGCTGTTCTCTGTGAAAGCAATGAGCTGCTTGTAGGCATCCGCATACAGAATGTGCAGGCCCTTGTGCCTCTTCACCAGGAGCTCCGCCGCGTGCTTGATTGCCGAGTTGTAACCTCGAACCAGCTTGTTCACGGGGTCCTCAATGCAACTTCCATTAGCACTCTTGAAAACGTTGAGCTCGTTGGGGATGCAGCCCAATGGTCCCACTCCCGGCAGCAGAATCTTCCTGGCCCCGATGGTATACATCGCCTGCACATCAGGAATGTAGAATCATGGTCAACTCACTTCCACCGTGAGGAGGTCTAGTGCAGGTATTTCTGCAGGCCTGGTATTTTAGTTAGTGCTCCATATCACCTCTCCAGTCTGAATTGTCCAGAACATTCATTTCCATCGTGGTTAAATACTTTGTCTAAATTCTGCACTGGTTAATTTTCTTGTAGGGGCTTGGGCGCACTTTCTCATCATTCACTATAATGGTAAGCTTTAGACAGCTCAGCATGCTCAGTGGACACAATGTCAGAAACAATGTTGTGATGGAAAGTAAATAGCTCAGATGGCAACGCTCCACCAAGATTTCATCTGTACTCGAGTGATTTCGGAGGGACAGCTGATTCTGGCCTGCATGAGAAGTGTCTCGGTCATGAAAAGTTATGCATAGAGCTGTTTTCTCGTTTACTTTGCATGCTTTGATCCTCTGAAAATGTCGAAGTAAGGATCGGCTTACACTTTCACGTCAAGATGTGATGTTTCGTAAAGACGTTCTTGTGTTAAATGATGCGATTAAAGGGGACAATCGGACAGTTGTGTGACGGCTCTCAGCTGAGAGTCCCACCTCTTGCTGGCAGGACGTGCACACTGGTACAGAACCGGTGATCTACAAGGAGGAGCATAGATAGACATTGAGGGATGAGGAAACACAGATCTTCCTGAAACAACGTTTTAAGTAGAACTTTTTGGTTCCTTGGTTGGTCCTACAGCCGAGTATCAGCAACCAGTGAGAAAAAAAAATCTCGGAGCTCGTCCTTTATAACCGGAGTATGAATGAACTGAATCCACTCGAAGCTCGATACGCAATTGCACTGAGTGATGTCTGCTTCAGTACTTCTCGGTGCAATATTTGGTCAGTGCCTGCCACTTTTTTTCTGTGAACGTTTCTCGACATGAATCAGAATCACTGAACGTTGGCATGGTGGAGCAGGATGAGCCTCGTTACCTTGAGCTGCTGCGAGAATGTTGTCACGAGCAGGTCCTGATAAGCTTTGGGGCTGTAGACCTTCCGGGCTGCGGAGTTGGGCTGCAGGTAGTTGTTCAGATAGTCGTTGCTTCCCAGTACTACGAAGTAAAGGGCCCTTGCTAAAAACTTGGTGGTCGCCTCTTCTCCTCTACGGGCAATGAGGTCCTCCTTCAGGTTCGCGAAATACCCCAACTGTTGTGACATGGGAATCCGCCCCAACTGTACCAGCCAGCCATAGCCCGTCCGTCCATCAAGGGAGAACCCAATTAATTAGTTAACTTTCAGTTGTTCACCACCTTCTCAGACTTGAAGTGAGAATAATTTCATCGTATCTTACTGGCGGAATTGAGATTTGTTTGGGTAGTAACATCAAAAACACCTCTTTAAAGACCAAATTTTATCTCACTTTTTCCTGAATGTGTTGCAGAGAATAAGATTCCGACTGTAAGTATTCAAGCCATGGCAACGAAGTGTGAAGACAATCTGCCACTCAGAATTATACTGGCAAGGATGGCATAACGTTATTCAGCCCTGACAAACAGACATGTGTGATCAGTGTGTGAAGGTTCTGCTGGTCATCGACAAAGGTTGTTGCTCTTTGGCTTCCAGCATCAGCATCCTCTCTTGACATGAATGAACACCCTTGACCTTTTTGATGCTTGCTGGGATGGGCGGAAATATGAGACAAACTGAACCGCTCAGACGATGAAGCTTTGGACGGCTCGACCTCAGCAGCCTATCGAACCTCAGTTGCACAAGCTTAGAAACAAGTTCCCATGTTCGTTAACGACTCGCTCGTGCTTTATGTCTGTTAGAGTGGTGGGTCGAAGGTGGAGAGCAGCGTACATAGTTATAGCCCGAGTCATCAAGAATTCCAGCAGCACCGGAGGCAAAATTCACTCCATTCGTAAATCCTTCCAGTCCCTCCTCTGTCTGCAGCAAAACTAGGTAGGCTGGCACGGGATCGATGCCCACCATCAGGCCTGCTTCCAAACAGACAAACCTCGAAACTCACTCCACGTCCAAACTCCAACAACAATCGACACCCTCCTCTCTTCATACTCCTACTCTCCGAGATGTAGACTTGGACCTTTTCTGCTGGAATCTACCACCGAGACGAAAAGTCTCGAGCCCTGGCGAGCTACTGGTGAGAGCTCGCGGTGACTCAGAGTCTATCTACACATGCATCCTCTGCCCACCCTTGTCTGCATGTTGAATTGCAGGTCAGGTTTGCTTGGCATGTGAAGGTTTTGAAGGTTCATGGAAACTAATCAGAGATTAAAGACCGATCCCCCGCCTCACCGCCGTAACAACAAATAACCATCGCCATCATTCTGCAATTCGGGCACGACACTCCCCGATCCCCAGCCTCAATGATTCAAGAGTCTCGAACGAGCCCTTGGACCACACAGGTGGCCCGACGGGAGCAGCGGACTTTGCTTTTGCAGGCTATGGTGTTCCCGCGCTATAGGAGCATGCAAAAGGCAGGGCCAGATAAGGAATGTCCTTTAGCATTAAACCAACGAAAATTACAAAATAAAGAAATCGAATGTCGGCGAGCTTTTGCTGCCCCGTAACTGCATGCATGGTCCTCCTCCCCCCTCCCTCCCCCCTCCGATGTAGCTGCAAGCTTGCTCCCCCCATCCCCCACTCTCCTCAATTTTAACCTCCTCAATCTCGAGCACTTCGGCTCTATCCGATCCGAAACACTCCCTCCCTCCCGGTTCGTGCGTGCACTCTTATCACCTGCGAGAACGATGGCCTACACGTGATGTCATCTCGGTCCCCACAAAGACCCGAGCCTTTCAGATGCTGCAGCGCTGGGCGGGGGTCAGATCATGGCAAGTACACGACCGAGGTCAGCTGCGGTTTGTCTTCTGGGAATTTCTACTGGCCCAGAAATTTCTACTGCAGCGATCGGGGTATGGAGATGAGACCCGCACCATCTCGTGTCAGTTCCGAGCTCTACGAATCGCGGAGCCATGGAAATGTCGGCTGGAGGGAGAGAGGGAGTGCGCACCGATGTAGTCGGCGATGGTGCGGCCATTGCAGAAGCGGCCGGTGGGCCAGCCGGGGCCGAAGTCGATGCCGTTCGGGGGGAAATCGGCGCGAGCCAGAGTGGCCAGGAAATTGTTGTTGCCATTGTCGACCAGCGAGTCGCCGAAGATGAACATGCCCGGGAACAGGCCCGCCGGCGAGCCTGCTGCGCGAGCTCCGCCGGCCTGCCACAGCCCGCAGCACAGCGCCAGCAGCAGCGCCGCCGCCGCCTCCTCCCGCCATCGGCTCCTCGTCCTCGGCATCTGAGCACCCCACCCACGCAACTCCTCGTTCAGTTCAGCGCAAACCAAAATCTTCAAGAGCTCCCCCCAAGGACCTGGAATTTTGGGGCAAATTTTGGGCAATTCTAGTTCCACAAGCTGGAGCTCGGTGCAATTAAGAGATGAACAAGCGATCGACGACGTCGAGAGAGAGTGGTCCACGATCTACGTTCGAACATGAGGAGCTTTCAGCTCGCGGCGTCGTTCGAGGGAGGTCTCGATTCTCGCTGGACCGATAGAATCGACAGATTGAAGTAGAGCACGAGAGTTTGAGCTCCAGCGATTGCTCAGGGCATCGTTTATAACATGCATAGGTGGATCCTCGCGGACTTTGTCATTGCCATTAGTTTAGCCATCGAATGCTCGTTCATTCTCGTTTCTGTTACACTTGGCTGTTCTTGTGACTCACCTGTGTCTGGCTCATTGCCCATTTTCGTCCTTCCATCGTCGGACAGAAACTGGTTTCTGCACGTGACTTCTTACATGAGCGTCTGCCTGCGAATTCAAGCTCTCGGTTTCTCTTCAGACGGCGAGAATCTCGAGCCTGCGAGTGAGAGTGATGCTCAGAGTTGCGATCGACGACACGGTCGGCACATCGTTCAGGGACAGTGTGAGATTCCTCTCCGAGCTGAATGTATCGCAGGACGGGATGTCGAGAGAATTGCTCGGCCCGACGGAGTACTCGATGCGATTCGATGACGGCTGAAGATTTTTGCCCGATGCAAAAATGCGAATGCTGGGGTCTGTTCGGATGGATCTGAAACACTCGAGCAGCCGAGCCGAGCCGAGTCCGTTACACTGACTCAGCTCTGTTCCTCGCGGGCTCGATCGATTCGATCGGTGGCGGTGAAGATTCTTCGGGTCCAGCACTTTTGCAAAGAATCGCGCGATCCATGCAAGAGCATCGTCTCGTGCGCAAAGAAGTGGATCGGAAGACGTTGAAGCGATCGAGGCGCATCAAGAACCTTCGGTCAACAGAATGTACGCAGACATAAGTCCTGGCGGCGCCATTCCCTTCCCTTCCCTTCCCTTCCATACGGGGGCTTCCATTTGCCGTATAAATGCTCGTTCCTGTAAGTGGTGTCAACAGAGGGTGCAAAATACGCCATCGGGTCCAGCCAGGCAGAGAAAAAGCGTTGGATATGTTGACGGATAATTTTTGTGATGATACATAGCTTCAGTATAAATTACAAGGCTGATAACATCGTTCATTGATGGTCTAAATGTCCTCTTTACATCGTGATAGGTAAATATAAATGGCATGATAAAATCTGGAGAAGATCATATGAAAGCATTGCAAAAGGGATAAAATCGAATAGGCTTAACGTCTTCTTCTCTAAGGAGGAAGGAAACTGAGATAAAGTATAAGAATTAAATATAATATTAGGGAATTTAACGTCAAGAATTTAAGAATGAAAGTGGACGTGGTCACTGAATAAGTCTTCAAATGACACCTATCCTGAAATCTACCATGTCAATACGACAAAATCTAGTGTCAAAACCTCAAATGAACCTTTCAATCAATAGCAAAAGCATGCTACTTTGCAATGTGAACACGATCCGGTTCACTTGTGCTTACATCGAGAGTTGTCAACAGAATTTCTAATGTCATTGTTGGAATGTTTGTTTGGAAAAACTCCTACTCATTCAGGTTGATATGATGATGATACCCCACTAATTTGAATCTTCATTATTCAACTCGTAGGAACAAGAGAATTCTATCAGAGGGATATATTATAGTACCGCTTTCATTACTTGAGATTGCATCATTTGAGTAAATGGCTCAACGGTCGATTTGTCCCGTATGCAAATTGATATCCCCTTATTTTGATGACATGCTTATTGAAACTTTTATCAAACTCTAAACCTATGGAAAATCACCTGTACTTAGAAAAGTAAACTATATATATATATATACTCTCAAGTAATGAAGTTAAGCAATGAATTTCATTGCTGACACGTGAGTACATGACTTGGGTTGACGCATCCTTTCAAGCTAGCTTCCATAAACCGGGGCCTTTGAAGAGAGTTTCAGGACATGAAAAGCAAACCGCTTGTGTTACGATCATATGTTGTCTGACAAGCCCAACTCTCATAAAAAAATTTTCCTTCTTTCTCATTGTTCATATTATTTAAATCATTATTCATTTACCAATTTTTAAAAATTTTGGTAAATGGATCAAAATTTAATGAAAAAGAAAATTTTAATATAAAAATGAGGGGTCACTTTTTCATTTAAAATATCAGTTGCAAGATTTTATTTATTTTTTATTATTTCATGTTAAAATGCAAAGATTTGAACTTAGTCAATATACATCTATAAGTTTTATATTTAATCATTTGATCTACTCAAATGTACAGTTTTATGTTGCATTTCATATTTGAAAAATTTATGAAAAATTTGAATTAAAAAAAACTACTAAAACTCTAACAAAATTGTTTTAAAAAAAATTTTGAAATGTTTTACACGGATCAGCCTCTTATATATGATATAAAAATTTGGATTTTGTTGCGGTGCAATCATATTTAAATTTTAATACATACTTATTTGTAGTTGAATAAAATGATGTTTATTTTACAATAAGTGTAAATAGATAATGCAACAACTGATGATTTTATATCAAAAATTAACAATCAATGGTTTTGTCTTCATTTCTTTCTATTTAAAGTAAATAATAATAAAATGTCATTGCAATTTTTTATCAATATTATAAGATTACTTTATTTAATTTTATTTTTTATAAATTTTTTAAATTTATGACATTCATTATGTACTGTTTGAACTGCTCTATCTTGTAAATATTCTTTTATACGTGAACACTAATTCTAAATGTATGTACATAGTTATTCAAATGATTCAAGAACTATCAATATTAATCAAATATTTTGGTTACACATTTTTTAGTTTTCTTCATTTCCTATATACACTTTGTAATGACACGAAATTCAAAATGATATAAATGGAGAATGATGAAAATGAGTCCTATGTATAGAAATTATGTACTGTTCGAACTATAAACATATTTTATTTGATTAAAAGAAATAAAATATCTAGATGTACAGAAATCTGAAGAAAACTATATATTATAACTAAATTAAAATCTTAAAATTTTTATTTATTTTACATGTTATTAAATCATAAAAGAGCACTCAATTTTCCATCTTTCATAACTACAATTCAGTCTAATGTCAAAGCTATACACGAAATTTATGATCGATACATTCAAAATTGTGTAAACTTTTGTACACAGTTGTATGTCAATGAAACATAAATATATAATGTGTATATATATTTATTTATTTATTTATTTATTTATTTATTTATTTATTATAAGTTAGAATTAATTTATTATATTGATATAACAATATAAAAAAATCTATCAATATGGTGTATTGAAATTCTTTGACTTCATTTGTAATTTGTATTCAATCGAATGTATGCATAAAGATGTTGAAGTTAATCAGTATAAATAAAAACAATCTAAAGAGTTGAGAATAGACCAACATCCTACTATGTCAACATGTAATTATGTTTACATGTAGAAACATTTTTAAAAAGTGGAGTTTTCTAGTCTATTTATGCTTCACGACATGGATAGACTACAGGGCAAATTCAGCTCTGATGAAGTATTTACAACGAGATAGTAATTCATGGAAGTGGGAACAGAGAAACTTGAGTTAGTGTATGTAGAATTGAAGGAACCTGTCATTGTGATCTGAAATATTCTGTCTCGTGTAAAACTATGCTGTATCCTTCAGCCAGTTTCGATAAACTTGACGCTTAAGCTATTTTGCCAATTTTGAAGAGTTTGGGTCTAACCAATCTTCTATCCCATCTGGTTTGATCTCTAAAAGAACGCTTTACTTCTCCTTAAGTCCAAACAGGGTTGTGTTCTTGTTCCAGGCCAGATGAGCGTAGAAGCAATGTCTCTCTAAGTAAACGCAAGCTCTTGCCAGGAGCATTAGCAGGGAAATACATACACGTCAACGGAAGAAAAATAAAAGAAAAAGAGACCACAAAACTTACCGAAGAATCAATCTGATTGCCCCGAAAACTTAATCGACAGTCAATCACACTTCTCCTTGCACGTTTTGAATACGGTCTCGGAGTCGTAATTCCCGAACGACAAAACAGTATCTCTTCGGCGTTTTCGTGTACAAACTAACTCAGTAAACAAGACTTGAGTAGAATCACTGAAAACTAAGAATGAATGCGATTTCTTAGGACAGAATGCCAAAGAAGAGTCCTCCTCAGCTGTGTTGGCCAACCATAATCAGAGATTTGAACAAAATGAGCCACAGTAGGAAGCGGACAGGAAATTCGTCGACAAAATCTTTTCGAGTCCTCGAGTGTATGTTACATTATTTACAGAAATATGTTGCAGATAATCTATATATAATGTTAGAGACCGACACGAAGCCCGTCAATAACACCGGCATCTCCACCAGACCTGTTTCGTGAGTCTTCCAGTTCGAAAGTATCTATCAGGCCTTCCAAGTGAAGCACCCTCGATCGTTTGAAAATTGGTTCCTGGTGACATCCGGGAAAAAGACGTAGTGTACGTTGCTTTCAGATCAAAGCTCTGAACAGGTGAGGATACACAATTCTTGTATCAATTGTTCTACCTGCGTTGTTGATGTCGTGGTAGACAGAGGCGACTCTCCCAACGATCGGTCACAGATCAAGGAAATATTAGAAATATGCCAGCCTTAGCTCAAGACAGCAAGCAACAAAGGAAGAAAGCTGAGGTAAACGAGACGATGATCGTAGGAAAGGTGAATTCCTTGCCCCTACTTGTTAGCAACCCACATCTCCTTTGTCGTTCAGACACCTCTCGACTAGGAAACGCAGGCTCAGCTATGGCGCCCTCACCGTCTTTCTTCCTCAATTCGTCTATCTCTTTTCTTGGTCAACACAATCCTCCAAAATGCAGTCAAGACCAAAAGGTAATCCTCAAGAATGCCAGCGAGAGTGGTTGCCACTAACTACATGTTGCAGTCGACGTCTGCGCTCCTCTCCGGTGTAACATGACAACCACCAATCTGCTAAGCACTAAAAATCATTCACTACAGGCTATCAACACAATTGAGCAAGGGCCTAAGAGACATACGGCGACCTAGATGCCATATTTACTACGTGAGAGTGAGTCTGCAGCTGGCGAATTTTAGATGTAGTAGCTCTGAACATGAACTGTTCTCTGGAGAGCATTCTCACATGCTTCAGATACGCATCCACGGGTATAGCTCCATCCCGGACGGCCCTATCCAGAGAGTACAATATGTCTTCTATGGCAAGATCCCCGGATGTACATTCTAACATCTGTTTGGACAGTGCGTCCGTGGGCTCAAACACATCGTCAATTTCGACATCCATCATTCCCCTGTCGTTTATTTTGAGCCACGACTCGATAACATCTGTGTTGGTCAGCAGGAGCTGTAATTGCTGCTCCAATCCCTCCCTCTCCTGTTGCATCTCCCGGAATCCTTTCTCTACCTGCTCCGCTCTTTGATTTAGCAAAGCCTGTGTATGGAACAATCCATCCATTTCCGTATGACTTTGTCGCAGTAGTGCAGACGTGTCTCGAACCACTCGTTCCGAAAGAGCGTTGATGGCATTTTTCTTAAAGACTTCCGCTGGACTCTCCGTTCTCGGGACTTGAAGTGGAAGGGCGGTCGTAGTGGCCGTAGGAGAATGCTGAGTGTAGGGTGGATACAGGGCTCTTGGCGGAGGCTGAGCAATGGGAGAGAAGCTGTTTGCTGTGGGAGATGCAGTTTGGACGACTGACGCTGACGCTGCCGCTGAGGTGCTGGCATGCATAGGATTCATACCATGAAAAGAAGGAGTCGGCGGCAATGGAGGAGGAGGTCGGAGATGAGTGACGACAGCGGGTCGCGAGTACAAGGGTGGATCCTGCCCGAACAAAAGAGATGTACTTTGAATCAATTCAACCAGGTTGGAACGGGGATATACCCATTGCTGCAAATAGGGAATATTGACCATACCAGAGGCGTCTACGTAAGTGTGCCGTGGTTTTATGATCATATCTCTCGTAGGAGTCACATACACCAGAGGGCAATTGCGCGGATAGGCCTCCAGAAGCCACAAAACTATAGGAATGTTGTATTTGACATCTTGGAAGTACATGGGAATCGTCCCGTCCGCTTGCAAAAGATTGACCGTCCGCCCATCGTTATGCGTAAAATTCGCAGTCTTAACTTGCAACCCCGGAAAATCTTGTAGAAGTGTCAGAAGGTGCTGCCGAATGCTCCACTTCATACCCTCGTCATAAGGAAGGGCATTCGGGCCTCTTTGCGAAAGAACTGAGTTTAAAAACTGCGCTGACGCATGAGAAGTTTGGGCACCAGTGATGATAGGCATGCTTCTCGGGGTTTCCTGATGCCCTGTCTTCCCCGTCCTCCGATTCTATTTCGTCCCCAAGTTCGGAGTTCCTGCGCAAGAAGACTCAACCGCCACGGGTATGCGTCAACTCGACGAAAGCACGGCGCTTCCACCAGCCACCACGGTCCGGCGGTACGCAAGCTTCGACCTCTCCTCCACTCGCACTACGGACGTCTGCTGACAGCCCGTGCTTTCCTCGAGAACCAAGCAGAATGTCCGACCCAGCCCGACACGAGGACAAATCCAAGAAGAAAAGGCTGAGTCGTCGAATCCCTTTCAAAACTGGGAATTTCTCCACCTGAACCACGACCGACGGTCCTCAGCTCCTCGAAGCTCTCCGCAAAACCCACCGCTCTGACCTAATCCTGACTTCCATCCTTTCTTCTCATATCCGAACCAAGACACCACTCGCTCTCGCTATCGCTCTCGCGCACGGGGCCTATTCTTCTTGCGTCCAGCGTCCGGCACTCTATCCTCTGCCTCGTCCTCCCCGTCGCAATCTTCTACACCATTCGCATCCACAATCGGATCGCCTTCTCCATAACGATCGCGGCGGGGAAAACTGAACGAATCGCCCACCGACCGGCTCCGCTTCCCCTCGAGGCCGATTTACTCGAAGCCCGTCCCGGCCTCTGGCTTTCTTCTCGTTCTTGGTCTCCCCTCGCTGTCGGAGTCGCGCAACGCTAACAGCTCCCCCTCCCTCCTCCTCCTCCTCCTTCTCCTGCAGCGAGGGCATCGAGAGCACACAAGGTGTAGTAGATTCACCCGCGACTGACGGTCCGTTCGGTTCCGATGGACTGCACCGGACGAGACTGGCAGCGCCGGACACTCTGTGCCCTTTCTGGTCGCTCCTTCGTTCCGTCCTGCGGCACTACCCTGCTGCTCCTCGTCGTCCGGACCCCGCTCCTCTGCCTGACCCATGCGAAAAGTGGGATACGGAGTTCAGGATGGATGGATGGATGGATGGAAAGAGATGGATGGATGGATGATGCTGGATTTCATGCAGCCAGACAGCGAGACCTGACTGACTGACTGCCTGCCTGCCTGCCTGCCCGTAAGCCCCTGTTCACATGGGCCCAGAAGGCAACCGTACATGGATGGCGCGGATCCCGATACCCGACGTCGTCACTCGTCAGGCGCGACGGCGTGAATCGTCCTTTGATCTCGCGGAGCTCTCTCCGATGCGACGACCTCTATGACCACGTCACGTTACTGTTCTCCGGTCTTCCGTCGTCGTTTTCTTCTCTGGAAGATGCTGATTTCACCGGAAGGAAAGACGCAAACTGATCATTTGCAGTTACTTCTTTAACCCAAACTAGCGAATGTTTGTCATGGAATTTTGAATATTTATCCCCCACGAGGCAATATCACAACTAAAATGGATGGTCTTATCTAGCTTTCCACTCTCAAGGATCTTCGGGTTGAACAGTTGACTTTATAAATGGACTGGAGTGCTGGTGATAGGGACGAAAAAATATTTTATATAACAGCAATTAGAGATGGCTAAGGTTATCCATTTGCGCCTTGTGTATTTTGACTGTTGGAGGAAAATCAAATTAAAATATTTACTGTTTAGAGGCATAACTTACCCTTGGTTTTTTATATGTGTACAAACATACATATTACACAAATCAAATATATAACCCTTCATGTTTCAGGTCACCATTTACGCATGAACTTACGCACCATATACCATTTACTACTATTGAAAATTTCGCAACACTAGTATGACATCCACAGAATGCTGCGCGCAAATTTGGTTTCTATGAGGAACATGCAGAATATATAGTTGGAATATATACCCTTTTCAGAAAGATGTGACACTTGTGAATGCATGTTTGTGACCTTGTGTGGTGTGCTATACATTAAGGTGAAAGTTCATTTGAGATCGTATGTGCATCACATTATTTGAAACCAAACATATATTGATTTAATTCCTCAGAGTGCCCAAAGCCAATAACTTGCAACTGTACAGAAATTTGGTACATCCGGTTGATAGTTCACTACAGTAGAATGAGATCATCAAGCTCGCTAGAGAAACTACAACGGTACCGGTTACGAGAATTGGTGAGGATGATAGAGTAGATAACAGTTGCAACCACAATGTATACTACTTTAAGTACCTATATGGAGATTTATCCCTACGTACTTTCTTCACAAAAGCAATCTAAGAGCATATTTTATATACAACAGTTTGATCCGATTATTCCTTGAATTAGATTTAATTATCATAGTCTACATTGACGTAAGTATGTATAATTTTCTCCAAAAGATTCTAATTACAGAAGTATCAAGCTAAAACTTGGTTCAGACTTTATACATTATATGACTCACTAATGACCTTCTTGCATAAAAAGTTTTACATATATCAAAACCTTGTCAAATTGCAAACGCTCTATAATTTGTCAAGATGTGAGGATTTGAAATTTTGCTTATAGATAGAGCATGTAGAAAGCAAATTTCGTTTGTTCCACTTGAAAACTGTATCAAGTCATTTCTAGGAAACTCTCGCTCTCTAAACTCGAATACTTCTTTAATTGCCAGTCTTACTTGGACTGAACTGTAGCCATAGGAAAATGAGTATAGGTAAATGGAAAATATTTGACCCTATCAAAAAAATATTTTGTTTACTAGGGCTTACATAGAACCTGAATCAAAGTTTTGAATCTATTGCATGCAAATAGATGTCAAATATTGACAAATTGTCAAGATGATGGTTTGAAAAAAAATCGCCATTTTCATTACATGTATTCCTCTTATGTATGCTCCATAAATACTGTTTATGATTAAATTAAAAATCATGTATTTAATTGCTTGTTTTTCATGGTCAGAAGATGACCTGCTCGAAGCTCATAATTTCTTGATCACATATGTACGATCTAGTTTTATTAGTCTAATTATTCACATAATTCAAACTTATTTAATCCATCTCAAAAGAAATATTCCGTTGACTCTATGAAAATTTTGTTCACTATTTTGCTAGTCTTCAAACAAATATTTAAAAAAAAAACTTGAAAATTCTCATGAAAATATATGAAATGTGATCTGAAATATTTTTTGTCACAAATCATGAGATATTTTTTTGCAATAATTGATATATATATATATATATATATATTGCAATGCATTGCATTAGTGCAAATCGTTTTATGATCATGCATGTGACTACTAATTGGAGTAAAATTAATATGATTATGCGTAGGAATATGTTATGTGATACACTTCTTTAGTATGATCATATTAACATGTTTCAGATTTACCATTTTTAGAAAGTAAATCATAGATTATATGACTTTTAAATTTACGCAAAGTTTCCAAGTCAATACACTTGAATTGACTCGTCTATAAAGTTTATATTCTAGTCTAAGATTCTATGCTTTTGTTTATGTCAGTCTTGTATTATATCACATCTCTCATCTTTCAATTATATTCTAAGTGAAGTTTGCTTTTGATGTTTATGATGTGAGCTCTAATACATATCGCAATATCTACAATATCTTTAGTCTACTTTGATGACAACAATCTACAGTGGGTGAAGTTTTGAATTCTCAACCTTGCAGTTAGTCCAATTCAGAAACCTGTTGATATCCTCTCATGAATCTTATGTTGGTCCAGTGATAACCGTCATGAGATTAATATTGGTGGTCATGGGCTTCTCTTTGGCACCAGAGTGCTAGTTTTTTAGCTGTGATAAACGGGTGCTCAGATTTCAACACTTGTAAAACCGCCACACTACAATGACACTATGCAGTATTATCAGATGACATGCAAGTTAACCGCACTGTAATGCGACAGGAGTGATTCGATCTTTGGATTCACCCCGTGAAAAACCCACGAGACTGTAATCTGATGGGCATCTCCATCAATAATAATATGGTGGAAGTCCAAGAGACATTGAAGCCATCTACAGAGAGATGCGAGAAGACTACTTAGCAATTTGTGTAATACTTTACAACGAGAAGGGGGAGTAGCACTTGTGAGTAGTTCTAATTCAATTTCCAAAGATGAGTCCTACCATTGGTCTATCAATACATATGCAGTTGTATGTCTTCTAATAATGTTTCATCTTCCACATTTTCATCTCTTATTTGCGCATACACCTGTTGGCTGGTTGTTGATTTTGATCCACTTTCTGCAGATAATTTTTGCCTCTATTCTCAACTTCTTATTGCCTTGGACATCCCCTTACTTTTTTTTGGGGATTTAAATAACATGCCATTCTCCAAACCTGTTCGTTAGTGCCAAATATTACCAAGGCTTAGAACCATGTGTTAGAAGCCCCTTTGATTGTGCTTCTCGGATCTGTGCTCTTCTGTTTCCTCGAGTATTAAGTCCTTGTTACTTATAAAAATAAAATTAATCAAACTTTTATTACGTGATCAGGCATTAGATTCCATATATATTCAGGTACAAATGTTATGCATAAGTGCTATATGATGAATAAAAAATTATCATCTAGCATCCATGCAATGAATGCTTCATTGATTTTATACTATTATTTTCTGTGTCTTGGACGTGAAACACAAAAAACCTCATTTCTGTGATAATTGTCACTGGGATGATTTCACTTTTTAAATAATATTAGACTAGCAAAAATGTCAAAGAGAGTTGTAAGGAGGTGGAACTCAAGTTTAGATTCCTAACTGCTGTGAAGTTATATATTCAAAAAGTAAAGTGAAGAGGGTTGGTGATGATAAGAACTTAATGTTTGTTGTTGACATTTAAACGGGGGAGATATTTTTTATAAAATGCACCAAGCGGTCTTCCGGGCTCTATCGAACCTCTCTGTCCTTCAACAACAAAGTTTCGGTTCGGTCAATGACCACTCGGTCAGGCCGACACGAGAGAGCTTGCATGTGAAGCAAAGTCTCAGTCAAAGACGATGTACTGAGCAATCACTGTCAATGTCACATTAGGTCTTTGTGCTGGAGCGTCACACAATTTCGTAAAAGGGCAGAACTTCACAAGCTTTTAATCAAATCTAGTACTTTAAAACCTGTAGGACAAATTTTCAGTGGGTCAAAATCACGCTGTCTTCCAGAATAGAACATGATGGAAGTACCGTTCCTCGTTCTGTAACTACTGTTCCGCAACCAAAGCTTTCGATATATCTTTTAACTCTGATAAATATGAAGAGGAGTATTATTACCACTGAGAAAGTTTTCAGCAGATGCATATGCAAGTCAAAATTACTATGAAATTTCAGTGATCCTATTTGAGTATGTTACTTTAAATTATACGTTATCCATGATCGGGCATGTCAATATCTTAACAAGAATTTTGAAAAGTAGTGAAGAATGCCTGATTTTTCTAAGGGCTTATCAAGACATAATTAGGGAAGTGCATTCCACTTTTTCAAATTGAGGGTAGAATTTAGAAAAAGCTTCCCCATGTAAAAACCGTTGAATCTTACATAAAGCTTTCACATAAGACCTTAATCTCGTGGTGGATTTGAGATCGATCTAGTCGTTATCATGGACATAAATTGTAATATACTTGAATAGCTATCGCCTGTTGTGCCTATCTAAACAGTGAATCTGAACAGAAAGGAAGTCACAGGGATATCAAAGAACTCTCAAAGAAATTCCCTACTGATTGGAATAGTTCAAGCATATCGAAGATAAGTTATTGTGGTTATAACTTTGAAGTCACTTGAGTTGCGTCATGGTTGCATCAGTAACTTCATATAACTATATTGGTTTCAATTTCTGAGGATTGAGATCAATCTCGGAATACTTTTTTTTTTAACAACTAAAGCCAAGGTAATTGATCTTACGAAATATTTCCAAGCATAAATAAGTGCAAATTCTTCTTTTCAAAGTAACTCATATAGAAACTTAAGTTCTTATCATAAAATCAGATTTTTCCTAACTTTAACACATGCTAATACTTGGTTACTTAAAATTTCTGTCCATATCAAATATATTGTTACACCATTGTACACATCTAATGCTTATTTCGTTCAATCTTGATAATATTTTTTAGAAAACATTCTTTGATATGATTTTTTGATGTTATTCTTGCTATCAATCACCAAAAAATCCATTTTCACAAAATAACTATACCAAAGACACTCTAAATGCAAGTTAAATTTTCTGATTCAAATATGAAGTATGTCTATCGAATTGATTCTTATCTTGAATCGTTTTTATTTTTTCATGAAATTTATACACTATTCCGGCTGAAAATAATTTCAATCTACATGCATATTTATTCACTATGTTTTTGATAATATAAAGATAGATGCATGTACTTTGCTTTAAAATGATTGTATATATATTTACTGATCTAGTAAATTTTTTTTCTCATTCTACTCATCTAAACGTGAAGATATATTTAAAAAAAGAGAATTTAATTTTATAATTTTAATATAAATAATAAAAGATTTTTCTTTTGTCTTTTTAACAGCATAAGCCAATGCAGTTTTTTAAGATAATACTTTTTTCAAATTTTCAACATATTTTATTTATTCTAATGATTAAAGTCATTTACCTGCATTTAATCTTGAGAAATTACAATTTTAACTGCACATTATTTTTTTCAAGAAAATCTTGAAAATTTACAATTTTTTTATGTATATAGAAAATGTTAACTTGTATGAGAGATCCAATGGGAGGTTTTCATAATGATCTTTGATAAAATTAAATTTTTAAAAAAAGTTACTGTGAAGAAATTATTGTTTTCAGATCTATATTTTTATATTTAACTCATTTTTTACATGATAATTATAAATAGATATTTTTTTTCAGAAAATTTTCACGCTTTTAACGTTTTTGTATTCCAAGAACCAGTGTCAAGTTCATACATAACATTTAAAATTCAATTTAAAAAATTTTAGTGGAAAAACTCAGCTGATTCAAAAGAAAACTCTCACTTTTTTATGACTATTTTGAATCTTAAAAATATTATATTATCTACTCCGAGAATTGAATGAAGCATAAGGTCAAATTCTCGTGATCTCTTCATAATAAGTTAGGATATTAGAACCTAGTATCAAAATATCTAAAAGTAGAAAATTATTTGACCTTTAGTCTAAATCATTGGCTTAGTCAACGAAAGACTGCCAAGTAGCAAACGCAGTCCATTGGCAATGGAACTCTCAAAAGGCATCCCACAATCCAATGTCCGGGGAGTAATGAATGACTCAGCCAGCTGACTTTGCTGTGAGACGAATAGTTCGAGGAATATACTCCAACTGATATACTCCAGTCACGACCGTGACTGGAGCGAGTGTCGCGGTCGCTGATGCAACGAGTCTCGCGTGTCGCTTTCCCATGTCTCGTCGCAAGTGTCGAGTATTTGAAGCCAGCCCTGACGCGCCCTCAGCGGAGGCACTTGCGCCGGAGAAAAATCAAGAAACGTAGTCGCTGTGAGCTCAGGGATATGGAGGATCTGCTTTTGTCCAGCATCCGCAGCAATGAGTTCTCCTGCATCGCGGAGAATGCCCCTCCCGCAGAGGTTCATCCTCTGTAGCCTGCCTTTTCGATTACAATTACTCGATTCCCTTTTTTCTTTGTGACTTGAATCTGCTGGTGAATCTGCATTTGTTGGTTCCAATTCTAGAAATTACGCGTTCGTTTTGGCGTCGGTGATGATCGATGAGCTCGATTGATGGCCGCGCGTCTTTTCAGGACCGTCCTGCTTTTTATGATGCAGAGGTGTCTCTGAAGGCGATCGTGGTCCTGTGAAGTGAGTGAATGTCTTGCTTCCTCTTAACGGGCAGGAAGCTGATTTACCTGTACTCTGTTTTTTAAGCGGACTTTTTCTTCCAGATTCTTTTGGATTTCGCTGTGTTGGTTGCGTCAAGGTTTGGATTCTGTCTTTCCTTTTCTATAGATCGATCACACGTGGCGTCAATTCTCCTGTTGAAGATACATGCACGTTATGACAAATCGTACGAAGGAAACTTTGCCTTCTTGATGCGTTTTGTACACTTCACTTCTCACTCTGGAATTTACAGTCCTATACGTTATTGAACAACATCCCACACCTTGTTGAGGAGATACATTCCCGAACGAAACTTGCACGATAGTACATGACTAATCTAACTTCGTCTGCCGGATCAGAGCGGCCAGCTTTACTTTCTCGGAAGAAGAAGTCGACACAGAACAGTCCAACCCAGGATCCAGATGCCCCTTATCGTAATAACTTTTTAGACTCTTTTGGATTTCCCATTTCAAGTTGAATACCTTGTCTATGCCGAAAGAAACTGTCTTGATTTTGTCCAGTCGAATTTTGAAAAATGAACAGTTTTCCTGTGGTTAATGCAATCTGCAAGCGTTTAATAAATGGACAAATAAACTCAAGTGTTTTGTCATGCTGAATTGTCACTGGGAACAGTATATACTGGATTTGAGAGAACTTTGCATGTTTGTACTTCCTTAGTCTCTCAGCCTCGACCGTGCTGTCGTGTTACACAGAATTCTAGTCAGGTCACTCTTTAAAAGGACGCACTTGTGCACCCACCCCTCTTTGTCGATTCGAGGTCTGTTGTCATGGAACCCTATACAGACTCATCAGGATAAGTAGCACCACTGAAATTTGCTGAATCATTCGGAAAACATTTGCTTCGTTCCACACCAAGCATATCGATGATTAATTTGCGATCTAGGAATTTAGTACGCCTTACTACTGGAGGTAAACAGTCGTGATCCTGAATCAAAGACGACAGCTCCTTCAATTCACATTTTATTGCTTGTTATGCAGATATGTGCGAGGATTGAGTCGTTCGTCAAGGACTTTCTTCGAAGACTGGTGTCATCAGAGCCATCAATCTCTTCATTGCCTCTGGTTTGTACTATGTCACGAGTCCTCTCTGTCTTCTCAAAGACTTCGCCCTTTCTTTGGCTTCAATCTCACTCTGAAAATTGAAAGTCCACATGCAAAGTCTAGGATTCGCCGTATTATTTAGCGTTCCATGGAGATTCGTCAGTCCTTTGTTTGTCGTGAGAGGACCTAATTTTGGATATCACAAAGATGTCGGCATGCAAAATTCCTTGTGTACCGATCATGGTTCTCTGTTCCTGGGTAAGAGCGAAGGATTTCAATTTGAGGTTGTGGTAAAGAGGTGTGCGTACGCAATGGAGCCATAACAGATTACATCGGGGCAATTGTGGGATGTGCCTTTACAAAAGCACCTGTACATGTAGAACTTTGTTGTGATTCTCCTTTCCCCGCACACCGCCTACGGAACATGCACAACACGGTTCATTCCAGCCCAAAGATCGCCACTTCTCAGAATAATCTACCTCTGCCTACCAGGTGAGCAGAACAACGAAGAATGCTCGCATACAAGAAGATTGTTTCGGCAAAGGGTCAAGTATATTTCTTATGCATGCCACGTTTGAAAGAAAGTTCACCACAAGGGGTGGAGTGAAAATTTTCCTGCGAGGTTGGCTTCTTCTCATATATTTTGTCAAATTTTGCTTTAATTTCTCAAAAAACTTCAACCATATCCGAAGACATTGTCTGCGCCCATAGCAGTGAGTAAGATTTCTGAACTGGTTCTCAGTTTACTTACCAGCATCAACGGTTGTTGCTCACGCCAGTATGGATGCTTTTAGAAATTTGCTATCGACTCCTTATATCGGGGAAACGAGCAACCCAGCGCGAGATTTATTACAGGCTAGTGGGTGATCCATCCTGCTGCGTCGAAACTCCGCAACAAGTCAATGACGCAATCCAAGGCAAGCAGATTCGTGGAAAAATGAGAGTACCGTTCTTAAGCAGCGGCTTCGCTTTTCCATTTTCGACATTTCACGTTAACACCGAAGAAATACTCAACGAAGTTTGACATTGTTGGCAGATGCTGTGGCCCTTCTGAAGTGTAGCAGACACAGTCTTGGAATTTATGCTTCCGGTAAAGGACTCCTGGTTGGCCGGCTCGTAATTCAGGTAAAGGGCAGATTACCTTGCTAACACCCACAGAGAAATTTTTAGCTGCTACTCAGCTCCAAATAGAGCGTTATACCTATTCGCCTTTTTGTTCACATCGACTTATTTCAGAACGGAGATCGCCTAGGCTACTCTAGGGTCGAATCTGGATGCGCTCACATACAACTTTCAAGGGACAGGTTGCTCAGCTCTCCCGTATAATTTTCTGACAAGCTTGGCCAGTAACTAAACTTTTATTGATGACACTCCAAGCCCGTATTTTGCAGCGTAAGTTCTGCAGCAGATTTTAAGCATCTAAGAAATGTACTGGTGATTTCCGGTACTGTTTTCCTTTCCGTAGGGACCTGATGGCAGAAGGATTGACTGCACAAAATTGGGACCGAATCATTTCCCGATATCGGGTGATATAAATTACATAGAAAGACTAGAGTTTCTCTCGGACGCACGGTACATTTTTGTTGTAGAGAAGGTAAGTCTCGGTTTTGTCTGTTTTTTGCCTTACGAAATATGTTTGACTATCGTCCGTGATTTCTTATCACTTCTTGCAAGCGACCATGGACAAGCCAGGCGAGTGGTGTCTTGAACGCAGTTAATGACGTTTTGTGTCACGATCTGTAGGAGACTGTCTTTCAGCGGTTAGCCAGAGATCGTTTCTATCATTCTGTCCCTTGCATTATAATCACGGGGAAAGGTTACCCTGATTTGGCGACGAGGTACAAGTGTGACATATGTTCGCGCATGCCTGCGAACTTTTTGTATGTTATGTACGTAGGGCATTTTTCATCAACAACACAGTAGACTTCTACGGAGATGTTTTTTAGGCACGGATCAAGTTTTCTTTTAGATTGATTTCTTAGTCTTTACGATACGATCCACTCTTATTGCAATTTGTGTTTTCCCATCTAAGCGGGTTAAGCTCAGTCACCAGCTGTGAGATTGGTGCTGCAGAGTCATACTTCATCGAATACATCGGACTTTTCCAACTTTGTCCATTTTTGCTCTCGTTGACTGGTAAGTTGAAAAGTTTATGTAGCCAGTATGTTTGTGTCCAATTGAGATTCCATGCTCCCTCCTTGACTTGCTCTTAGCTAGTGATCTAACATGATGGATGGATCCAACCTGTTTATTTGATGGTGACAAGGAATCCCTCCGGCTTAGCTATATTGTGTACTTACAAGTTTGGGAGCATAAGAATGGGGCTGGAAACTCCTCATCATGGTGAGTAGCTCGAGCACTCGAGTTTTTTCAAACTGGTTACCCTCACGCACCGAGGCTTCAGTAGAAATTTAGATTTATTGAAGCTACGATGTTAAAGAGTAAGCGCCATGACCTCCAATTGGGGTTTACAGAAAGCCGAAATCTTGAAGAATCTTTATACTAAATGCTAACTTTCTCCCTCGTAGTTTGTGATGTCAAATGGCTGGGATTGAGACATGAAGACCTTCAATATATCTCGTCAGAAGCCATGCTAGATCTCAAAGGTCGTGATAAGGTGTTGGCCAAGAGTCTACTTGTTTCCAAGATGCTACAGGTGATGTTAAGCTGACTTATAGGTAGGAAGTTTCTGCGCTATATCGATACGTGTGGTCTTAAAGGTTCTTGTGGATTCATACCTGTCCTGAGTTGTCACGCCCTCAGAAACATTGGATTCTGGGAAGCCTTCAGGCTGTGCCACCTAGCACGGTGTTGTCGTGAACAGGCATTTGAGACTGACAAAAGAGACTTGTGCAGAACAATGAGAAGTTAAAGAACGAGCTCATCCAGATGATACAAAACGGGAAACGCGTCGAAATTGAAGCACTGCATGCAAATGGCGAAAGGTTTTTGGGGAATTTTATAGCTGAAAAAGTCGTCCAGCATGACTACATATGACTGATAAGGGTGACAGTGGTCTGCTCACGGACTATTACGGCGCAGTGATTGTCAGGTAGGTTCTGCATTGTACTGGACACCTTCACTGTGGGCATAAAGTTTACAGCTTTTGCAGAGTTATTGATCGAGTACACTGTTTGTTTGCGTTCTGGCGCACAGTAAGAAGCCAGCTTCTAAACGCACGTGGGAACCCGTGAATGATACTCCTCTTGCAGATTGTCCACCAGGAGTCGTTAGACGTTTTCATGTCCGTATATCGTACGACTACGTCTGGACATTGCCCAATGAATTCTCCTCTTCACAGTTTTCGTGGACTGGAATTCAACCTTTACGATTCTGGTCTGGTCCTTTCCAGGCTCAGGAACAGTTTCCATTTGATTCCTCTATACCCCTTGAACACTACTCCGTTCTTGAAAGTCGTAGTCTATCATCCCAGTATCTACAATCCCATCAGTACTCATTCAGAGCTTGCATCTGTTCAGGTCAGATTTCTACGCACTTGACTTTCCACGAGTCCTCTGCAGTCTCCTCTTGCTTTACTGATCTCAGAACTTTGGTTGCTTGTGTACGTGAGGCTTCCTTGACAGATCATTAGTCAGTATGAAGCTGAACATACCTGAACATACCTTAGTACTGTTGCATATCTGGCTGAGGGATATGGTTTTCGCCATGGCACTACTGCAGGACTCCTCTCACGAGGTAACCTGTTTCCATAAGGTAGTAAGAGACACCGAACTTGTATGCACCGTATGGTGGAAGTCATTGGACAAGGGAAGTTCACTAGGCCAAATGTTACTTTCCCTTCTACTTCTATCGTTGCACAGCTTGACCCATAGCTAAAGCCTGAGTTCCGAAGGTCGGACTTGGCAAGGAATTTCAACAACACCATTTAAATGTCATAACTCAAACCGTTGATTTGAATCTGCACATAAGCTTTTATATTTATGATAAACTAAAACAAATATTTTCATGATCCAGTTTCATCGTTAAATATCCTACACATAGTCCCAATATATAGCACGCTAAGTTTTAACATTAAACGTTGGTATAACTAAGGACCTTTAGAAGTGTATAGATACTCATACGAAGTTGTTAACACATTTTTCATTTAACATTTTCAGTGACTAAGTTTCTATAACTCTGCCCGAAGTGCGAGATCACAAAAGTACATCATTTTTATGCACAAAAGTCATTGACGCAGTCCCACATATAACATAGAACTATTGTAGTGTAGTTAGGATTCAACATAGCTGAGTATCTGACCAGTGAGCAAGATATAATCTACAATTAATATCACAAAACACGTATTAAAAATTTTATTGATGACTTTATTGGTTATTGACGTATAGTAGTGTATGGATTATAAGATTCAACGTTATCCTTCAGATTTTAGACAGTAATTTTTGAGTTCATCCGATATTGTATTTTTAAGAAGCATAAATTAATGAGAAATCTCGACCTTTTTAATGGTTATTTTAAATAAAAGTTGGATTTTATTTATCAAATATAGTTTCCAAGAATTATGAAAAGATCTTAAGACAAATTGTAAATATTTTTTACAAATTGATTTAGATGTTCTAAAGCAGCGTTGAATATGTAATAATTTATCAATGTAAACTAGTTTTTTCTGACTCATTTCGATTGTTGATTTAGTATTTTTCGTAAAGCTATCTATCTTTAGTTAAAAAAGATGACACTATTGAGATATGTGTGTATATATTTCGATTGACAGACAAGTGTTATTTTTTTAAATAAAAGTTGAGTGCTAGTTATCCCTCACTTAGGCTAATTAGACTTCACCCTAGTATGCGATCTCATCTGATTTTCGAACACCTATAGTTGCTATTGCGCCCCTATTACAACCTTGCATCGACCAACAAAAGAACTGAGTATATTGCACTGACCAATAAGAAAATTACATATACTAGAGTGAAGGCTAAGTAGCCCTAAGTGAAGTATAACTCATCGCCTCCTAAATAAAACCATGGACTAATTTAAAAAGATTTGTCTCTGAGTATTATATGGTCAACATTATACGTATGTTCATCGTCACATCAATATGCATATGGAGGTGAAAAAACAAAAATTACATAGATATCAAATTCAAATTATGACATGGATAGGTTGTGTGAGTACATGAGAGCTTGTAACTTTGCAAGCCGGTCACATTCAATCATGGACCATGATCACATTTAGCATATGGGATGAACAATCTTCATAGGCTTTTTGAAATATAAATAGTTAAAATATCATAAAATATGCAATTTTGATAGAGTATTTTTCTTTTAGCTTATTTCCAATTTCTTGTAACTCGACGTAAAAGTCACGAAAGGAGCAATTGGATGAATAACTTTACATGAAGAAGAGTAATAATCCTTTACTCTTTACACTGACTTTGTGTTAGATTTCATTACTTTGTCCGAATTTTGTTATCCAGTCGCCTTATCTTTGATCCAATGCATGTCTCCTTCAATCACCACCATTCGATATGGAAGTCGTTTCCTGATTACCTCGCCAACAGATGGTCCGACTTGAGGAAGAAAGGCAGATCTAAACCCCATCAATATCGTCCACCAAATTATCACCATCTTTGCCATCACTTGGGCATTTTAGCGGCCAGCAATTACACTCCTCTCAAGTCCAAACAAACCCGCCAGTCCTGCCTTACATGTTCATGTTCGCTCTCGCTATAGATAGAACAATTATAATATCTCATGGTTGACAATTTGTTGTACTATTGTGTTCTGTCTGGATATGTTCCAGCACCTGAAGAATACAGGCAATAACATGCGACCTCCAAACCCCAAAGAACGATTGATTGGCGAATAAGCAACAGCATATCCAGAAACCAGTGCGAATCATCCTCAGCCATTTCTCATGTTCTCAAATAGAATATAAATATTCTTTTAACTATTATTACAAAGAAGTTGACATTGGCAAAAAGTAGAAAATCACCACACAAATCCTGATGCTCTTCTTGATCTCTTATTGAGAAACTAGATGGGAATTATGTCTCCTTAACATGGAGGAATAAGAATTGAATTTAAATTTTAGTATATAATAGGGATTGTAAGGAAGGTGAATCTGTACTCTTCCATAAGAGACATAGAACATAAAAGTAGAGCAGGTTGTGGGTTGGAGTAGAACAATGCAAGCATGTAGGCTTTGAGGCGTTGCTTTTGTGGGACCACAAGTCTGTTTCTAGTGAATCATGTTTGGAGTGCTCTGGGCAGTTGAAGTGTGAACTTTCGGTTTTATGCAAAACGACATGAACAAACCCACTCCCCACTTCTTCCCAATTCTGCAGCCTCGTTATCACGAGTGGGAATTTCTCTTTGTGGGTCCCTTGGAACGCAGCCACCCAACTCACTCACATACAACAAAGCTCCAGGTATGTTTCCTCTCTCTCAACATTTTCAAAAGAGATTGTCACATGTATGTTCTACATAAATGCCGTTGTGAACGGAATCTCGAAATATTTTATGCACATTTGGGCTCAACTTCAGACATGGGAGATTAGTTGGTACACAAATCTCTCTTAGTCGTACAGGATTCAATCGTTGACCGAGGTTCTGTATTGTTTTTTCTCCATAGTATCGGACAAGGTAGTAGCACAATCAAAAAGGCGAAATGTCCTTCTAACGGACCTTGAAAATTCAACTGGACATGACAGTCGGGAAAAGATTTGTATATAATGAATTTGCAAATAAAAGAATGATTGAGTCCTTCTAAATTATTATTATATATTTCATTTCTCGTTGTAAATCAAATTTGTAAATGTATTGCAATTTGCACCAAACTATATTTTATAATTACATATATACACACACTTTGATAGGATAAATTGTTTTGGAAACTTTTATGAGAGTTAAAGATAATGTAGTGATAAGTTATATATATATATATATATATATATATGTCAAAAGATTGAGTGCAAGAAACAATAATTCTTAAATAATTTCAAAGTAACATGCTTGCAGAGTATTTTCGTTTTGACATTTAGTTTAAAAATATATAAAAAATTTGATACTTTAAATAAACAAGATCAGGAATATATTTGAAAATTTTAAATATTTTCAAATTTTTATCATAAATAAAAAAATTGGAATAAAATATTTGATTTTTTACCCCAATAATGCCTTTTATTTTAATATATTTTATAAATTTATTTTGAAATTATTTTATTTTATTATTTTTTATATTGCTTTAAGATAATTTTATACAGTTTAATCTTAAAATTTCAGATAAAAAATAATTAGAAAAAAAAATTCTTGAAAATAACTTTGAAAAATAAAATTTTTAAAGTTAAAATATTTTTAAATTCTAATTAGAAGCAAGTTGTGGTTAGCCATAGTTTTTACCGTAGTTAGACTTGGCCTCTAGTTAGGGTTTGAGATACATAAAACTAGTATGAACATGTTTTAGTAAAATTTCATCTGTACACATGAGAAGAAAGATAATAGAGACCTAAGCTATGGAAATCAGATGTAACATCTTGCTTTAGTGAAAGTTTTATCTTGATCGTTGACGTAATCTAATAAAGTTGAACCACGTACAACGGTGTGTGATTCTAGTTTGTGATTCTGATGATTTTTTTGTATAATTGGTATCAAAGCTAGTTCAATGCACGCAGAATATTTATTTACAAAGTTTCCTAGAGATCGGGGAACACAAAAGCGCTGTCAAAATTTCTTCTCTCAATTTGGAGTAGAATGTTGGTTGATTCTTTGCGGAAGTGGAGCCCGAGGCATTGATTATATTTTGATGAAAGATTAAGATCGTTTCATTGAGTATAGTAGTCTCCCACTTAGCTACGCACCTTAATTTTTGTGGGTAGTTATCTGGGAGATGCGTACTTAACATTTTCATTTCTAGATCATTTGTGTAGAGCTTAAATGTCGAAGAAATTGAACACCAAGCGTCTGAACGAGTCACAACGACGTGAGATAATTTCAAAATTGAGAAAGTAAAATCCTCCAAGCAAACGCGCTTTAGCGCATGAGTTTGAAATTAACGAATGTGCTATAAGAAAAATATGGGAAAAACAAGATTTCATTCTCGAACGATTAGTTTTATTCTCCAAAGAAATTAGGCAGATTACTTTTAGAGCTCTAGTTGGACGAATTTCCGAACTTGAAGAAATGTTCTACACCTGGATCAACAGCATGCGTCGTGTCAGGTTTCCTGTACCGCCATCTTTCGCAATTGCAAAGTCAGAAGTTATCGTTTCTACATTATCAAAAATTATTTAAAAAAAAAATTAAGTCCTCATGGCAATGGCTTGATCCTTTCAGGACACGCCAAGATCTACAGATAATGCTTCAGCATTGAAAACGCTCAGAGGTTGACAAGAATAATCCTTTATTACTATCAGCCTTGGAGGTATTATCACTCATCATCGCTCCATACAATCCTGAGAACGTGTATAACATCGGACGAGACAAGATTGATTTTTTGTTTGCTTTCTAGATATTATTTTTTTATGTCGAATGAGGATATTTCAAGAATTAAAGGAAAAAAAATCAAAAGATCGTGTTTCTTGGATAGTTTATGCAAACTCTTCTTGATCATTTATAATTTCTTGCATAATGATTAAAAGTCGAAGGATGCAACTTGTATCAAAGATCGACACTGATTAATTCCTTATTTCAATCAAGCAAAGCCTAGATGGACGAGAAAATCTGATGTAGATGATTCAACAAACTCTTTGTTCCAAAAATCAAAAGTCAAATATGATGTTGCGTTCTTTTACTGATGTATAATGCACCATAACACTTTGATGCTTTCAAACGTGACAACATCAGTGTGATATTTTTTACTCTAAACTATATCAACTGGAAAACAATCTTGTGACATGGAAATTATTGCTGCTCTCAAGAAACAATAATAATATTTATATGTCAAGTATATCATTAACTTCTACAAACTTAACAAGGAGTTGAAGGAGCGGAAAATAGAATTGGAAAATTACAAAAATTACGACAAGATGCAGCAAGAGTTTTTTACATAAATTCAACACATCTATTGGACGCTGCAAGCTATGTGAAAGATGCTTGGGATTAGATCTCGTCAAGTTTTATTAAAAATGCATTTGTACCGCAGAGCTCATGAATTTGAACCTCAAAGCAGTATTGAAAGCAAAATTAGTTTGATTGTTGTTGAGTTAGCCGAAGCGATCAAAAACTTAAATTTATTGATTAACAAATTAGATTTGGAAAGGCCAAAAAAGTATGTTACAGACGCCCATGTGAACATTTCAAAATGGAATGAAATTGTAAGCTTGATTTTTGGCAATTTGGAAGATTTGATCAAGAAAACTACCTTTGTCTTTACATAATTATTTTTTGTATGCAAAAGACGATTTTTGATACGGACAACGTAAGAATCCATGGTTCTAAGTATTACTTCAGAGATACAAATTCAAAGATTTATTTTCCTCTAGTATAGGATTAATAACTTTTTACTCAAAAGTGATTTTGACAAAATGCTTTCACATTCTAACGAATTATCTTGTTGCTACGCGAAGGTGGACTCAGATTTTAATTCCAAGATTATTCATTTTTTAACCTTTTTTTTGGTTACATGTTAGTAGTAGATACGAGATTTTTGCCAAATCCTTGAGTAATGAACAGTTTGAGCAATCTAAACAAAAAACAACTCAAGTGCATTTGGGCGAGAAGAATACACTACTAGACTATCTCACGTTTAAGGATAAAAAGCGATCGATGGCGATGAGTAAGCTTAGAGTTCCAAACTTTGAGGTGGAAAAATTTGATGTACAGAATGACTATGTCTTGTGAGAACGGACAAGTCACTAGTGTTCTTGATGTTAGGAATTTGGGCAAGGTGTTTGAGCCAATATCTGACGACGTAGATGATGATGATTGGAATGAAATTTAATACCATACAATGCGTATTGTGATATTGCATGTCAACCCAAATTTCTTCAAGAGAATGGAGGTGGCAACAATCGTTGTTATATATATTTAATGTCGTTGGTTTTGAAAAAAGCTGGGTAAGGTTTTTAGGTTTTGATCTAATTTTCTAAATAAAATCTCATTTTGGTTGTAAAAAAAATATGTATAAGATAGTGTTATTAACGATGAATTAGTATGCGTCAAAAATCGACAAGGTTTCAACAAAAAGGTAGCACTAATCGAGATCATTCAAACATGCAATAGAAAAAACAAAGAATACATTGGGGAGAATTATGGTAGTGGAGCACCCAAAGGAACAAGGAGGTCAAAAAAAATATAGTTAAATCTAGGGGTAAAAGTCAAAATTACGGATAAGATTTTTAGTATTTTTGTGTTCTAATTTTGCTTCATTAAAGTCGTATGTTTTTGTGTACTAGCTAGAGACGTACATCATTTTTTGTTAGATGTTTAATTAATATAACTATCTTGTCTCATCATAAAATGCAAAAATATATTTAGTTTAAAATTATTTTTTAAGTTAAAAATTGTAAATAAATAAATGAAGAAAATTAAATTTTTAGAATAAAAATTACAATTCAAATCATGTGCACATTTATTTTGATGCATTAATTTAATATATTTCACAAAAAATTAAAACTTAAAATAATATTATTCTTTAATTATCCTTATATGATAAAAATTAAAAATATAATATTAAATTTATTTTAAAATTTATTTAAAGAAATTTATTTTAATTATAATTTTAAAAAATTAAATAATTTTTTGCTGATAATTTTTTGCATTTTATATGGAATTGAACTAAAAAACATTAGCATATACACTTTATTCACAATCAATACATGAGAATATGAATATAATGAAGCAAACTTTTATTTTTAAGAGAATCTTTTAGAGCTATCAATCATACTGAAGAGGCTTAGAATTTATTAGAATTTTTTCAAGCTACAAACCAAAAATTGATAACTTTCTTATCATAAATATCATGAAATTTATTTATTACAGATTTTTATGCAATTCTTTGAAAAAATAATGCCTGAAATTTTTCCTTGTATCGATGCCTTGGTTATAAAAAATATATTCAAGCAACTAAAATTTGTGTTAAAAGAAAATTGAAAATTTCGGATTTTTCTTTGATAAATCGATAAAACATTTTGAAGATGTTTTTCCCCATTAGAAAGACTTCAAATTTGTTCTCATTCAGAAGATGTGGATTTTTCGATCAGACAGAAACTCCAGCAGAGTCAGACAGAAATGAAAGGAGCATTATAACTTGACTTCATGACTTGATCCAAATTACTCCTCTCCCAAAGTAGTTAGAGCTATTAATGTCGTTCGAACAAATTGCATCCGATTATTGAGGACATGTCATGTCAGGTTGTAGGCGTGGATGTAAGCCAGTCCCCGCTGGACTCGTCAGTTGCGGAGGTGGAACAGTACGTGCAGTACATGTCGGATTTCCTTGTCTGTGACTGAGGCGGACGCAATGGTTAGACTGCCCCGAAATGAAAAACTAAATGACATGTACGAGCATGTAAATTTTACGTGGCTACATTGCTTCATGCGTAGAAGTTGTCACTTGGCCCCGAACGAGAATAGAAAACTGGTGCCGTTTGGACATTCGTTTCCCATGCATTCCCAGAAGCGAAATGGCGTGATGACATGCATCGGGACGTGGCGAGGTTCGTTGCGATCGAGACGGTGAATGCATTCTGAATAGATGAAAATAGCCAAATTGACGGCGCACGAAATTACGTTCGTGATTGACTCCTTCGAAATCATGTTTAAATAGTTTGGTATTCATCGTATTTGTTAATTCATCCCGTTTCCAGCTCCAAGTGGACAGTGTTGAAATTTTTTTTGGCCGACGTGAGGCCTTTTCGGGTGATTTATCATTGCAAACATCCATGTTAATAGGAAAAGTGACACCATAGCGTCACTTTATCCAATTATTGATGTTTGTCATCATAGGATGTTCGCACTCTTATTCTCTGCTATACTGTAGGTTGTTTGCAGATTATTCCCATGGAATATACCTTCAGAATGATGTATTTACAAGGCCCTTGAAACAACACTTCGATAGTAAAGAATGACTACAACCAGAAACTTGGAAGATTGGAGGTCAATATCACTATGTAATCATACCTGAACGCTGCTGAGCTATATATTAAAAAATGTGAAAGATCCGATGGACTCCCCTTACCTTGTCTCCACCTGATTTGTATTAAATAGCTGGGAACTATTGGTCCAGGAAAAGTCCAAAGGGATTGTAGTCACTACTCATTCCCTCCTGTCCTAATAAGGAATTTCCTTTGTAAGAAACTGCACTTTTGCATATATAAGCTTTACACAACTCTATGTGTTTTACTTAGATCATTTCGTTGATGAACTTGCACCAGTTGCAACCATATGTAGGCAGTTTCATAACAATTTAGTAGAAACAAGATTTCATGTCGTCCCTTTCCACTGAACTTCTTGGATTATAATTTCATTCTCGAGCGCGATCAGGTGTGTGAAGGTGGTGGAGAAACGATCCAATGAACCAAAAAAAGAAATGAACAAATTTTTTTTAATAAACAACACCTATGTTAGAGGTGCATTGGCTTTCAATCCTACTCACTTGTTATGTACAGAATGTTCAGATAGCACATGCTGAAATATAAATAATCATCCATTTAGTTTAAAATACCTTGCATGGAATAGATGAATGATTTAGTTTTATTAAGACAGTCCAAAATCATGGATAGATTTTACATTATTTTACAATTTGAAGCTGAAAAACTTGAACTTAAAAAATAATCAGGATCGCAAACAATTTAGATGATAGATATATCTAGGTAAATACCCACTTCATCCGATGATATGTATCAATAGAATGATAATGATGAAGGATTTCAAAATAAAAATAAGTAAAAACTAAAAACTAAATCATATAAGATGAAAACACATTTCATGAAAATTTTATACTTGAAATTATTAATACAGAAATTATTAGAAATTATTTATGAGATTGGAAATTTGATTATGTAGACTTCATAGTCAATTATTTGAACTTCAAATTAAGTAAAATTATTGTACATATGTACAATAATTACACAACATTAAAGATTGCATAGGTTCAGTTTACTATATTAGATTTCATTCATACTCAGAATATTTTCATAAAAATAAAATGTAAAAAAGTTCAAACTCAATATTAAACTTCAATTATAAAACGCATGAAATAAATAATGAATAATCCAGATTCACTTGTTCCAAACATGTTTGGAATAGAATTGAAGAATTCACTAGACTTTTATTTATAATTCCAACATTCATCAATTTGTAACAAATTGCTTAGCGTGATCTTGTTTAAGTTTAAAATTTCTAAATGGTGTTTCATTTCGCATGACCATATTGCAGTGAAGCAAAATCACCGGGCACTAATAGCTTTTCAAGATGGCGTACATATTACATTTCCTGCAAATATAAAAGAAAACTCCTTGAGTTGATTAGCTTTGGGACTGCACACAAATCTTCATTAAGCAAACCTCTTTTCCAGAACTGCAGTATTTCTTTGTTAGTACAAATCTAAAGCTCCAGTCTGTGGACTTTGCCAATGCATAGTAAAAAGAAAGACCAAACTCGTAATTTTTTAAGGTCAATGTGAGTTATTGCAGATGTGGTAAGAAATAAATCGACTTGAAGAGCACTTTACTGCGACGTTTTATAAAATGGCGTATGGACCAAATCCTCCTTGCTCGACTCGGGGTTCCAAAGCTCTGTTGAAATCATTATGAGCTTACGGAAAGTTAAAAATAAATATCATGTTGGAATTATGGAGCAATCACCGGGAGTGAGAAGTGCCCAGTTCGGACGAATATTAGAAGCACGTATCCAGAACTTACGCTGCAGGAAGAATGTACAGTCCGATGTTCTCAATATATAAACGAAGGTCTTTCCAAGGAAAAGTCAATAGATTATATCATAAATCTAAAAAAATAAGCAAAAGCACGAGAAAACCATGTGTACGTGGAGAAATGAACCAAATAATATTAAAAGAGATCTCCTTCGACATGGCATGAAATAAATCCGAAATGAGGAATGAGTAAAAGGAGAGGAGGGCTGGAAAGGTCACGAAATTTGACAGATGCCGATGAGCTACAGGCCTCCAATCAGGAAGGCCATGGCGAATCTCATGGGGAGCATTGGCCAAGCGAGCGGCGATGTCGCGGGAGCTCGGAATCCTTGGCGAGCAAGGAAGGCAAGCGCTGGGATCTCAACATAAATTCCTCATTACATCATCTGCCACCCAAATGCCATCGTACGACCAAATCAAAGAACAGCCCATATCCGAATGATTTAATGCTCAAAGGATGTCGTAGAGCTCCGGATGCAAGGACGAACTACTCATGAACCTTTACAGCCAATTGCCCCATGTGCCGGCCGGCTCATGTCCGCGTGCTGCGCAAAGGTCGTACAACGGACGATGCCAGCGTTCGCAGGCGAGAATTCGACGCACATCGCACCCAATTGTGCAACCCCGACCTTCCGCTAATTGGTCGCTCTCGTGCCCTTAAGCGCCTGTTAATTAGGTTTTCTTCCGTGTTACTCTTCGAGCTCTGAGGACCGGGTCGGACGGGATCCAAGTCTTTCTGCTGTACTGTGGTTGACACTTTTCGCCTCCGAGTCGTCATCTGCCAGATACCCGGCGGCATGGTGGTGGAAGAAGAAGAAGAAGAAGAAAAGCCCGAGGGAGTGTGGCGATTTCGGTTCGAAGGTGGGTTGACACGTACTCGCTCACTCTAGGGCAAAGCGCGTGCTGCTGCGTTTGACAAGAAGTCTCGATCGGATTCACGACCCGATGTTGTCAAGTGCCGATCCGATGCGTGTCGCGGTTTGAGATTGAAGTGTAACGCGACAACAGTTGTCGACTCGTCGGATTGTTCGTAGGATTTCGGGCTAGACAGGAGAGTAGAGCAGCGAGTTGTACTCGATTTGCTCCTGGATCACCGGGTAATGATTCTCGTAAGAAGCCAGCAAAATCTGAGCGGGAAGCGAGCTTCGTAGCGAGGAGGAGGAAGAGGAAGAGGAAGAGGAGGAGGAGGAGAAGAAGAAGGAGACGATGGTGCGCAAGAAAGCGGGCGCCGGTCAGAACACGTTCGTCATAATGTCAGTGAATCAAGATAAGCATCAATCTGCGCCTGCTGCAATCCAGCCAGCAGGCCTGCGAAATCGGACCGAGCCCTGGCAAAAGCCATAGCCCGCCTCGCTTCGCTTCGCGAGACAAAAGATTTGCGTACGAGAGGATTTGCCTCGAAGCGGCGATTCCACGGGCCTTTGTCTCGTCCACTGTCGGACGAGAGAACGCCATCTTTTCCCGAACAAACGGAAGCATAAGCATGAGCATGCGCGACCAGCTATTCAGCACTCGACCCGGTTCGACCCCCAACCACGTCCACCACCACGTCCACCCACCACGCTGCGGTCCGTCAGCCGCAGTCACCATCCATTGACCCGCTGGCACGCTTGATACACGGACTCCTTGAAGATGACGCTTGCGCGTCCACCAACGCGGCGAACGTCAACAGCGTCGTCGTCGTCCCGCAAGCTACAAAACAGTCCCGTCGTCGGGTACGACGACGGATTTTCGCGACGGAGGTACGATTACGTATCACGTCCGGCATGCTGTCGCGTCCGCCAATTTGGAGAGAGAGGCCGCTACCGAATGTTGGCTCTGGGGAAGGCGGCGCTTGGCGGAGCCCCCACTGGCGGGAGCGCTCCATCCGTCCACGATGACATTCTCCGGCGGGTGGTGCTTACGTAGTGCGTGACCGGAGAGTGGACCCGAGGTCGCGACAAAAAGCTTAGCCCCCGACGGAGCGAATGCGAGGCCCTTTTTTAGGGTTACAGTGAACGCTACATACTGTACATCATGCTGACATCGACCTCCACAGTCTGAGAATCTTCGTCTCTCGAGACGCCTGCGTCTCGTAGTGTCCCTCATGTGCATTCCCATAGTAAATACTTGTATCGCTCTCTTTCTTCGTCCGGTTATGCGCAATAACGAATCGTTCTCGTCTTCGTTGGAGATGTCTGCGGTCATCTTGTACGATATACCCCATTAACCTCTCGATTCGACGAGGCCATATCACACCGTCATGGAAACGGAAGGGATATGACGAAGTCATATGATCGTTTATTAATTTTTAGAGGGCGGTCTGATTTGCCAGTCCTCGTTGTGCCGACGGACTTCGAACTTTTGACTTCTTCTTTTGTCATGTTTTCGTCGTCAGGTGAACTCTTTTCCTAGTTGGCTAGATTGCAGAAACTTATGTCAATAAATATTGTTCGCGTGCAGCTGAAATTTCGAATTTTCTAGTGGCTTGCATTTTCTCCGGCAGCGCTGTGCTATGTTTTGGTGTAGGTGCAGGAAGAAGCATATTACGACGAAGATGCGGACAACATGCCTCGGATCATTGCATCGAAAACCATTGATTTTATCTGAAAGACTTCGCCGTATAATCATTGTACTGGAGAACATATTCGTTACAGCATACCAACGTCTATACATGTCGACTGTACTCACTGACTGCCTCTCTCTCTCTCTCTCTCTCTTCCTCTCCCTCTCCCTCTCTGCGTCTGTACTTGGTTTCTGCATGCAGCCGCTTATAGAAAGATTTAAAAGACCACTTTTATCATCCCTCATCAACATGCACCACTGTGCGCAAACAAAAGCATCGTACGGGTGTACACGGAAATATGTCCAAGCAAAGGAGCAGAAATAAGATACATGGCAAAGCGATGCCCTGCTGCAACAGAGTCCAGACCGCAGGTAGGTATATGTGTTAATGACTGTAGAATGGAAAATCCTCGTCCTCACGGTGAGCAACTCTGATACTAAACAAATACTCAAAACTACAAGTCGTAGACATTGCAGGTAACCTCACAAAGATACTTGAAACACTAAAAATAATACTGCTTTTGGAGAAAATCACAAAACTTCGTTTCTGAAAGTAAGAAATGCCCTTCGATCTCGTCCTCACAAGGACGAGCATTCATGTCAAAGGACGAGTTGGTGACGAGAATTCAGACCTGTTTAGATAAGAAACTATAGGAGTCCGATGAAGAAGAGGAAGCTTTTCTAACATTCTGTTCCGAGTACATTCTCGTCTCAGACTCAAATCCACATCCATAGGGATATGGATTTGAATACGTTTGTATTCCGGGTCTACTTATGTGACGCAGAGTCAGCTAATACCTGGATACAGCAATGTCAAGTACTGAGATTAGGCACGACCAGAACTGACCCTAACCATTGTACACTTTGAGCAGAAACCCAGCACAATGCTTGGATAATTTATTTACCTCCAGGTAAGAAGAAGAGGTCTTTGGCATGGAGTGTTGATATCAGCACCGTCCTTTATGGATAATTATTTGGAAGTGAGTCGAGCTAAAGCAGTGGATGCGCAGTCTACAGCATGACTTGTGCAAAGTAAGTCGCCCGCTTGCCTTTATGAAGAAATGAGATAGCAGAGCAAAATATCTTTGCTCTCTATCCCACAGAATGACGAGAGAGACCCACGAGGACGGGTACTATAACCTCTTATCTAAGCCTCCTTGCTTCCCAGAGGCTTCCGAGCAGAGAAAATCAGTGCCAAGAGGAGAATGTCTGAGTTGTCCGGCACATTCTTCCAAGCCCAGGAGAGAAAGCATACCAAATATCGCGAGAGCCATTATCTAAACATTGAAACTGCATCGTTGGGTGGAGCAAAGATCGACGTCCCTCCCTCGGAATAAAAACTCATTTTTCCCTAGACTGAGGAGTTGGGGATGCTTTCCATAAATCATAGCTCATATAGAAAAATGAAAGCCAGTTCTGGTTGGCCGGGGGGGGGGGGGGGGGAGGGGAGGGGAGGGGGGCCGAGGGAGTGGCGGGATTTTCGCTCAAAGGGTTGCATTGCTGTCGAAAGCATGTACTTGCAAAAAGGCTCACCTCCCTTCCAGATAGTCAAAATAGTCCAGCCGGGAACTATTGTACCAAAATAACGCGTTCGATTTAAGTGAGCTCGAACGAAAGAGCGAGAAAAGCTGTCGCCCAGCTCTTGCCTTTTCGACCCCCTACTCCAACTATTGCTTTAACACGATTTCTCGGTATGCAAACCCTCGGGAAAAATAATGCTTTTCTTCTTTAAGGGGAGAGGGGAGAGGGGAGAGGGGGGAGATGGGGGGTTGTGCTTCGGTAAACATGCCCTTGTCTGGTGGCGGGGTTCTTTGCCATTAATAGACGGGGAAACGGAACCCCCGGTTGGGTCCGGGCTGCCTTTCGGTCAGGGGCTCCACCTAGACCACTGGTCCGAGTCAGAGCGTAGCGCAATGACACGCACGCAGCTAGTGGATGTCAGGGCCGGTCTGACGGGGCGGAGCGGGACGGGCCGAGCCAACGTACAGCGGAGAAAGGAAGAAACCAGTTCCTTGCGCTCGGCGCGGTCCTCGGCGCGGAGAGCGACCGCTCGTCCATCCTCGCCTCGCGCTGGTTTACCATTACTGCGGTAAAAGGGGGTTAGTGAAGGGCGGTGAGCGGAGCACACTCTGTTTGACGACGACGGAATCAGGGGGGCTCGCTTTCACGACGCGCCTGCTGCCGAGCCTGGGACGAACCCGGCCCGACCGGCCTTCAGGTTCGGTGCCCGCGGTTATCCGGTCGTAGACTCGCACGTCGTGGAGGAGGCAAGAGAGATTCTGCGCTATTCCCACGGGCGGGAGAATGGTGTGAGAAATCCGCGCGACGCGCGGATTTGGACCGGGTTATTTGATGCCGCGAAATGTCGTGCGTGATATGGTGCGTGCGCGGGAGTGGAATTTGGAGAGCGTCCGCGCCAGGCCGTCATTCTGGGGCGGAGTATTTCACGGCACGCCGCCGGCAGAGCTCGCAACTGCGACCGAGGCCATTATTACGTGGTGAACTCGCAGTTCTTGGGGAGGGAAGTTTTCAGTGACGCGTTATCCTTGATGCCCCTTGGAAGGATTAGAGGAGGAAAAAGGTTCAGCCTTGCAACTTCCAATAAATCATCAACAAATTAATTCTAGGAACTTATATCATTTCATCTCAAAATACTTCTTACTGTACCACACCTGTCCAAAATTTATCGTGCTATATATTAACATAGTGCATCGAGAGGTACTTCTAATGAACCTCACAACAAAGCATAAGTTCCCTTGCAAAAGAAAGACAGAAAAATCCGATAAAATTTCATAATGAGGAAAAAAACAGGGACTAGCCCCAATGAAAAATAAAAGCTACCACTTCTAAGAGTTTTCAACCATCTAAAATAATTTCTCTGCTTTGCATAAGTTAGTTCTCTCTATACATCGATGAATTTATATTACCAAGAATGTCTTAATAGAGCCTACAGTTTAGTATGACGGTCTCTTGCGTACTTTTCCACTAACGTATTGAAGTTTGCGTACATAATTATACATAACTCAAATGCCACAAGAACGAAGAGATATCTCTCGATATCTTTACATTTGGCTGTCTTGGCTATCATCACTTTGCTTGCTGCCTGTCTAGAAAAAACTGTGACAAATAAAGTAACAAAGAAATTGATCTTGTATCACATAATTGACAGGTCTTGCATATGTTTTTATAAATATGTCAAAATTTGTACCCATAACTAGATATAGCCCCAATAATAAAAGAATAAAGAATCTATTTATGCATAATATTATATCTGGAGATTACTGGCCGCTGCCACCGCATTCTCCACAGATCCAATGAATGCTCTGAAAATTTATTGGCCTTATTTTAATATGTATATTTTAACATTTCAAATCATGTTCATCTAAAACTTGGGAAAAAAATTTAAACATTTCTATTTTAAGAAACGATCAAATCATATACATCTTGTACATAATGATATACATGGAGCCCATACCATACCTACAGATTGAACAAGAAATTGAAGAAAAGAAGATGTCAAAGAATGAACGTTGTTGTCATTCTATCTATGTGATGGATAGATGAGTTTTTTCAAGAAAATTCAAATGGAAATAACTAAAAATGATTAGAAAAAAAAGGGGAAATAATAATTCAAAATGGGAAGAGGCCAAAAGGTGTATTATTTTCAAGAGTTTTCCTTCTATTCCAATGGATCGGATGAGCTGCATGAAGGAGAAAACGAGAAACCAGTGAGAATGGAATGTACTCGGTCGACGCCGGAGAACGAACAAGGGCGACGTCGCGAGGAAGGAAGAGCATCATCGGAAAGCGTCGAACGTGATGCATGCCAAAGCCTCCACGGCCACGTCCGCCGCGAAGCACCGCGAGGAGAAGAACATGTGGCAGCCCGGGCCGAGACGGGGCCGCGGGAAGGGGCCTGGCTCACGGCGCCGATAACTGTCGGTGGGTCCGGCGCTTCCGGCGTCCCGTCACTCTCCCGCACCGCAAGACATCGGATCCTCCTGAGCCCTCTTTTTCTTGTCTTGCTCGGCGGAGAGAGAGAAAGAACGACGACCCCAGTCCTGTGGTGGGCCCGGCCTACCCCGGGTCGGGCTGCTGCCCCCCTCCTCTCCCCGTGCCCGCTCGGAACAAGTCCTCCTAATAGCCATGACTAGTATTCCCGCTGAAATGGCGGTCCCCCCTCCCCTGGCCCCGAAACATGTCCTGCGGAATCTCGCCTCGTGAAGAAAATAACCGGACGGATGACCTTCCCCCAAAAAGGCGAGCACCCGCTACGCGACAAAGGGGGAATATTTCCTCAGCAGCAGACGGTCCGGCCGCGCTCCTGCCCCGTGCCCGCTGTGTACAAGACATACTCTGCGGTGAGTCCTGACACGCTCTGCGACCGGGGCCAGCATGGATGCGTGCCTCGGTGGCAGGGGCAGGCTCTTCGAGAGGGGCTTATGAGTGCAGCCCACACCAGGAAGGCAGTCGAGCCCCTGGCGCTCAGAGCTGGGGGGTTCATACGTGCGCTGCTTTCACTTTTATTCTTTTGCACAGCAAGATCGCTTTCGGGACACAGAGGCCTCGAGGAGGGGACGAGGGGCCGATTCATTCAACTTTAGTTGTCTCCACTCACGGTGATGATTGAAAGCGGATGGACGGGATTCCAGGACGGACAGAACTGTGGTCGCCGGTCACTCTCTCACTCAGTCCCTCCCGTCGTGGTGGGCCTCCGACAAACTCGGAACGCCTCGTCCTACAGCGTCCTGCAGTCACGGGATCGAAGCAGGCAGGTCCTTCTCTCGGAGCCCCCGTCCTCCCCGTGAAGGACCCGTCCCTTCCCGGGCCTGCGTCTCGTCTCTCCTGCCCCCGTCGTCGTTCTCCAGAAGTCGCGGCTGAGCCCTCCCCTGTGACTCACCGGACGGAGTGAAGTCCTGCCGCGGAGGAGGCACGGGAGAGAGGTTCGGTTGGCGGACGCATGTGGCTGGCTGGATGGATGGATGGATACGACGGGTGGTATCGGTTGTGTTGGAGGCTCCAGATTCCGTTTCCGGCGGAGAGGGTGGACAAATTCGGCCTCTGGAACTGTGCTCTGCCCTGTCTTGATGCGGACGTGGCCGGGAAGGTGAGGGCTCGAGTGTGCGGGCTCCTAACCTAGGGTTAAATGCGAGAACAGCCGGCACATCGGAGGGAGGGATCCGACGGCGGGCACCGGTCCACCTCAGACCTTTCAGAGCCGATGGTTGTTACGGATCGTTCTCGCTCTTCCCACGGAGGAGACTGGTCGGGGGTGGAAGTGCAGAACGGGAAGTCCAGAGATGCGGCGCCGCATGTCGGTGAAGACGTGCCCGCGATCCGGGGACGGGATGCCTTTTGCGGAGCAGAGAACGGACGGACGCGAAACCACGATGACGACGAGCAGGGACGGAGGAGGCGGATGAACAGCGGCCGCGAATTCGCCGTGCAGGATCGACGGAACGTCGGCTTGGCCATTTTACGGCCAGACTCGTCCCAACCAGTGCTGCGACGAGAACGGCTGGCGTCTCGCCGCGTGCGTGCGTGCGTCCGTGCGTGCGTGCCGCGGTGGGGCCGCAAACTGTGCGACTGCCCGCCCCATTCGCTGCCCATTGGAATGCATGTATCTCACATGACATGTCCTGTGCCATCGGAAGAATCTTCCGCCGTCCCGCGCTCGGTCTCCTCTGAATATTCGATCCATGTTCCGCATATCTCGTCTCTTCGGGCGCGCCTCCACTGGCGACCGGCCTTTCCGGTATCTGTTATCGACCCGTCCTCGCCTGGAGTCCCAACCTGACAAGAAGCTTCCACGGCCCGCTACAGGTCAGAAACCTGACCCCGGGTCAGGTTCATCCGGGCCTGAGGACAAACCCAGGATTCATGGTGGCAGTACGGTCCGCCTTAATCCACCTCCGCTAATTAATTAGGCAGTAACCCCGGATCAGCCCCAGACGGATTAGGCTGATTCGGTCTGCTTAGGACGAGTCAGCCGACCATGTCAAGTGGGGCCGGACGCCGGACGCCGGCAGTCGGACGTGGTTCCCTCGAGTTCGTCGAATGCTCCATCGTTCGCTTTGCCAAATTAAGGGCGGCAGAAAATAATGCGCCCCTTGTTTGTTTGCGTAGCCCCAACTTTCTCAGAGCTTCTGGTCATTCTATCAAGGGGCCGGGACTAAGGGGACACGGGGACGCCACCCCCTGCCCCCAAAAAGGCAAGGTGACGTTTACCATTTCGGGAGCGGGGAAGGAGTTCGGCATTGGCTCGGAGGTACCGTACAGCTCGAGAGCAAGGGGCTCGAGCCTAGTGTGGAAAACGAGCTTCGCCAGGGGGTCCGACTGCTCTTGTCTCTTCTTCATTCCGATCCCGCCGAAGCGGAGGGTGGGCAGCGGACCATGGATGGATGGACGGACGGACGGAGGAGCCGAGGGGGAGATTGCCCAAGCACCTTCTTCGGTGGGTAATCTCCTCAAGCACCTATGGAAGCGCGGGCGAAGACGTTGTGGATAATGTACGGGAGCAGTCCTTGAGGAAGAAGAGAAGAGAAGAGAAGGGAAGGGAAGGGGAACCCAGCCACCGGATGACAAGAATGCCACAAGCCCTTGTTGTTCATTTGAGGGGATGGTGGCAGTGGAGTTCATGTCACTGGGGGGCTGGACAGAGAGAGGTTGCAGCTGTTGACGTGGTGGATAATGAAAGTGCTGATTAGAGAAGGGAATGCGAGAGACGAGACGAGGCGTCGGGGACCGAGATCCGAGGGTTAGTTAGTGGTCACAAAGCAGCAAAGGGGCCAGTGAGCCGAGCTCACTGGAGGGGGAGGGACAAGGCCATAAAGAGAAGAGGTGTGGGTTTTGCATAGGACGGGGGAAGGGGGGATGCGAGATGATTCGAGCGTGGGGATTCGAGCCCGGGGCTGGGCAGGGGCTCGCCTCCCGACGAGCAGTGAGCATGTGGCAGCAGCTGAATGCGGCCTCGCTCCCACATCTGCTCTGTGGCCCAGACGGACGCAGCCAGATGGCAGACGGCCATCTGGCACAGCAAGTGACATGGTGAATAGGAGGAAGCAGAAGCGAGTCCGAGCGATCGACTGCAACAACATGCCAGCGGCTTAATGGACGGAACCTACTTCCCTCCCGGCGGGGCCAGTCGAGAGAACTGGAGGGGGCTCACTAATTCCCCCCCCATCCCTTACCCCTTCCCCCGCGCTCACCGGGCCTTAAGAGTGGCGGGCGGGGCTATGCTCCATAGCCCCCGACGAGCCCCCGACGAGGCACTGTTCCAAGATGATTAACGTCCTCTCCGGGTCCCTCGCAACAGGCTCATGCGAAGTGGAGCGGGTGGTAGTTCGCACAGTCTCTGTTTGTGAGCTCTCGATGGTCACGTACCCTCGAGCTCCCGTGACAGCTCGCTCTGGTTCATTAGAGGTGGAGGAGCTGAGCTGGTGGTGAATTTCACGGACTGACATGACATTCTGTTCATGAAACCTCGATGGTAATTCGACTGAGTCCACTCGAAAGGGGTTAAGCTCGATGATAGCTTCCTCTCAAGACCCTGTAAAAAGCTCCATTCTAAGTGTAGCGGGTGGTAGACTCTACAATTTAACGTGGCATTCTGTTGGTGAAAAGGCTCCAGCTTGGAAGAAGAGGTGGTCGGCTGCCCCCCTGGAGCCCCCCCTCCTGCAAACTGGGTCAATCTGAAATGGAGCGGGGGGTAGATTGTCTGCGCCATGAACGACATTCCGATCTTGAAACGAAATCCCGACGGTCCTTCAGAGAGCCTCCCAGAGTGCGAGCGGTGACCGGCAGTGGAGCGGGGGGTGAGCTTCAGGGTCTTTTGGGTCGAGGGGAGCCGGCTTTGTCCTTAGCGGGGGATGGTGGCGGGTGGGACTGGACTCGGTCCTTCCGCCAGATTATGGCCCGAGCCCCATCATACAGAGTGCCACTAAAATTAAGGCCCGGGGGGAAATGTTGTCGGGTGCTCCCGAACCGAAGACAACGAGCATCAACTCGTCGAAAGGCCGACATTCCCCCGCGAGGTCCCCAGCTCCGTTCCGACGAGAGAAAGAGAGAGAGCTCGCACCTTCGGAACGTTTCCCTCCAATTCGCACGTTGCGGACAATCTCCGCAGCCCTCGAAAGCTCGAAGGCTCCCCCGAGTGCTTGCCACTCGCCTCTCCCCCAACCCCCCTCGATCCACCGGACACTTCCTCCTCGCCACCGAAACGGCAGGTCGCCTCTCCCCCCCCCTCCCCACACCCCACACCCCCACCCCCAACCCCAACCCCCCTTGCCGACGATCTACGGAGAAATCCCTCTCGGAGCGGATCGCGCTCCGGTCGGAGACTCGGAGTTCGGAACCACGAGCACTTCAGGATGCGGTTGCAGATTGCGAAGTTCGCTCCGTCACGCCCATAACGCACAGCGAGGGTTGGGGGGGGGGGGGGGGTGGGCATCCACCGAGGCTGACTCGTACCGGTTCAGCCACTAGATCCTGAAGTAAACGCTTTACCGGAGCTAATCCAGGGGGCGGGGGGGGCAAGTCGAAAGAGATTGCCGAGTCGAGTGGTCGGAGGACCGAGGCGGCGGAAGGGGGGAAAATCGCCAACACGAATCACGGAGACCGAAGCCAGTGTCGCGAGCGGCAATGATTTCGCGACGAGAATAACTCCGCGCCTCGACCGCAGGTAGGGGAGCCCACGCAGTTGGCGATATTTGTCGCGAACATCCGCATCGGGCTCGGCTGGCTCGGTCACCAACCGTCGCGATGCGGGGGGACAGGGAGCGAGCGAGTGGCTATACGGACGTGGTGCCAAAACGGCAAGGCGGAGAAGCCCTGCGACAAGCGGAGCGTGGATGCGAGCCCCAGAGAGATTCCGGAATCTTATTGTGGTTAAAAAAAGAGCGGGCATTAAATTTGGCTGCCGGAGGGGGGAGAAATAAATGGGTCCTGTTGAGGGAAGGGAGTGGAGGAGGCACTGGAGGGCACTGAGGTTAGGAAGGGGGGGAGGGGGTGGGGCAATGGATGGGGCAGAGTGGATTGCCAAGAAACCGACAGGTGGTGAAGTGGCCTGCCCCTGGGTGCATCCCACTTTCTTGGCGTTTCGCAGGGGAGGTCGCACCCGCAACGACCGGTGTCCCGGTCACTACTGGAGAGGAGGAGAGGCTGGTGGTCACTGCCAACGAGTATGCCAATCATTTGACTAACTGGCCTTCGACTTTAAGCTCCATGACTATCGCTACTTTTGGCAGGACTCCGCCAAAGTGCGGCACTGCGCCAGCAGGGGACTGGCCTAGCCACCGTCCGGTAGCTGGACCAGTGACGAGAGTTGCACTTCCGTCGTCCAGTGGCTGCGAGCCCCTTCCGAACCGGGTTCGGTTTGGTTTTTGTGACGGCCCGTTGCTAACTCGGGCTACCAAAATAAAATCCGATAAAATAGCAAATAATCGGCCGGAGGTTGACTTCACCATTCGCTGTCCAGTTTGCGAGTCGCTTTTTGGGTTGGTTTCGGACTCCCTCCTGCTTCGCATCACCTCTCTCCCCGTGCCCGAAATCCGACAAAATAGAATTTTTTTAATTGTGAAATACGATATTTTAAGTGCAAGTTGACTGGTGGAGGCGGAGACTTTCCCCATCCGGCTTTGTCAACACGGTGTCGCTTTCGCCTTTTTGGCCCCCGTCTTGCGCGCTCATGAGCCTCGAGCATTCCCACTCCACTCCCCTTGAGCACATACCTCCAACGAGTCCATCACCTTGAGACCTGAAAATAAAAATATTTTTTTAACCCTCAAAACTTAAATTGATAAAAATCTAATGAAGGGAAAATTTTCCTGAATGATATATGGACTTTGGTTCCTGTCTCTTTGCCCGGCGTTGATTGAATTTTCCTATTTGGGCTTCGTACTGGACGAGTCCAGGAGTCCCATGAACTGGAGAACATTATAATCAACCACACATACGAGCAAAGGAGGGAGAATGTGGACAAATTATTTCGGGTCTACAAGCGATCTTCCATGTGAACGAATAGCTGAGGACTTAAGAAACCTCGGGGCTCACGAGAGTCGACACACATCCTCGTAACTGGCTTCCAAGACGACGCATTTGGAACGCAGTTGTGTTTTGACTAATCATGCAAAGAGCTGGAAATGTAGAACTATAACACTTTTTCGACGTTTGCTAATTAAATAATGCCAAATTTTGCTTCAGGCGTCTTAAATCGCGTGATGACAAAGTTTCTTCAATGGGTTGCTTTGAAAAACGAAGGGAGCAAGTTTGACCACAATAAAAGATGAAATCTAGAAAGGCAGTGTTATCAGTTGTAATGCCAAACTTTTGTGCCAGACGATGCAGAGGATTGTATCATATCCTGCGATAAAGTGAAGGGGGCTATTTATTTAATTTTCGATTAAAGTTCTTCCCAACATCTTGGTCTTGGAACATATTACATTCTTATATGGAGTGTACGACGGTTTTATTATATGCCGACCTGGTGTGCCACTCAATATCGTGGACGACCTTTCTTACGATGATGAAAGAGAAAAGGTCGCGCCCGCAGTCCCGTCGTCGTCGAGAGCATTCGCTCGTCACTAGACAAAGCGCGGAGCTCTGAGCAGTGCCGCACTGGGCACATGAGCGATATTTTCCCGGGACCGAGCGAGCGCAGCAGAGAGCAGAGGGCAGCACCTGTCTGGAGGATATTCGACATGATATTCCCTCGGCTGCCAGCAGGAATGTCCCGCGGTCACGACACGTAGCCGCGGAGGTGACATGCCCACTGGTCTCCATCCCCCCTCCCCTCCCCTTTTCGCCACACGAGAGCGAAAACGCGAGAGAGCACTGGCCCTCGGCGCTAGAGGACAGCAAACGGTAGTTGTTTCCCCTCTGGAGCTCAGAGGTGGGGGTGGGGGGGGGGGGGGGAGACCGGTCATGAGGGTGTCACTGGGCGGGCGAGAGATCCAGCTGCAGCTCCGGCTCCAGAAGCAGCCAGGCAATGCAAGGCAGGGCAAAGTCAGGCAGGCAGGCAGATCGGGAGTGGGATTGAAGTGAGAATGAAGGCAGTGATGCGGGAAAAGAGAGGCGATGCTGCACATGGGGAACCGATTCCAGGCTGGGAAAGAACGAAGTACGTACCGAAAGGCCACTGGAAGTCCACAATTGATCATGGCCCCCTTTCTGGAGCAGAAAGAGATGGTCCAACCGTTTTGACAAAAGAGCAGAAATAGCCGGATGGATGGATGGATGGGCGGACGGACAGACGGAATGTTGGATGGTTGGGTGGGTGCATGGATGGATGCTGGAATCGTGCAGGTTTCCGAGAGAAGTGTGCATATGCTTCTCAGGAAGCTGACGACGCTCTAAACCGTCGCCCTCAGACGATCTCAATGATTTCTCCGACTTGCACATGCCCGTCGTTCTGCAGAGTCGTCTCCCGGAAGCACCGAATGGAGGCACGATGATGATCAGGCGCTATTGCAGTCACGAAGGACAGTCTCTGCCCTCAAATCCCGAAAGAGAACAGCATAACAAGTAGACCGAGTCGTTAGTTTTGCCCAGTCGATTCCCCAACCTCAGTCTTCCCCTAAGTCCGTGTTCTCTTAGCTCCATATACGAGACTCAGGTCCAAATTAGTAGGAGAGCCTCGATTAGCCCAGCAGTACCATCGAGAGCCCACTAGATTCGCGGACGAGGTAATGAAATAGCAGAAGGTTTTTTAACATGTGCACGAATTTTTCAGCCTTCGGAAAGTAATGCCTGAGTTTAGCCTGAACCGTGCCCCGATTTGGATTTCAGGTCCACCTTCAAGTAGACCTGAAATTCGAGCCTTTACAGCCACGGCAAAACTTTTGGGAAAATATCTAAACCGGTTAAATTTGCAGCCACTGCTGTATCACAACGTCGAGTATTTGTTATTCGTTGACATATGATCATCTTTGTCTTCTGAGGATCATGAGTTACGTCGTGTTCGAGACTGGGACCATGGGTTAGAGGGCAACCTTGAAATCCATACCTTTACAGCTACCAGACTGCATAGAGAAAATATTCATCACAGTAATACTTACAGCCATGGAATGTGATCGTTTCGTCTTCTACGAATCGGAGAAGTAGATAGCGTTCGAGCATGGGGGTGGAGCTGAACCTGGAAAGCTCATGAGATTACGGTATTGAGATGGACATGCGCAGCAAGATAACTGGGAAACACCAAAGGATGACAAGTCGAGCTCGTGTGAAATCATATCACCTTGCAGCGGGTTTCGTAGCAGATATTTGACTCCTGAAAACGAATCTGCACAGTGGTCTGCCATGATGTAAAAACTTTTGCTGGTGTCAGATAAGTTTGTGTCTTTGCGAGTATGGCCCCACGGTTATGCTATTGACTAGCGACATAAGTGATGCAAATATCCCCGAGCAACTTCAGAAGCGAGCTAAGCCTTCATTATGCTCGGCTTGCTGTGTGTTGGAAACGCAAGCGATGACTACGAGAGCACAGTGCGATCGAATGCAAGATCGTGCTTCATTCACCTTAAGTCATGGATCCGACGACTTTAGGCACAAGTGAACTTCTCTGGATTAATTATACTATCGTGAGCTAGGAGGATGAGATCCACCGATCCTACTTTCTTTTCAGATTTTTCCGTATTATTCACTTGATTTCTTTCCAAAACACCAAAATAATATATATCGCTCAACCCACCAGAAACAACACGAGGAAATAATTGCAGCAAATCAGAATGACGCAAGATCGGAAGCTGAAAACCACAAACGGGATTCATGACATCGTCCAGATTTAATATGACAAAGATATGGAAAAAAATAAAATGAGACTCATTAACTGGATACAAAGCAACATCACTGCACACGGTATTCAAGCTTATCTAATTGTTTTTCGACAACGAAGAGCGTCTTGTTTTAATCTCTTGACTAAGTTACTAGGTCGAAACACAGCTGGTTTCTGGCATCGTGTAATCACATCTGAAGTAAGAAGCTTAAGCAGCCATATATAATGTAGAAGCATGAGCCATTGAACGATTTTTCTTATTTGAGAGGGAGAGTATATATGAGAAAAGTGGCCTGATGATATGGGAATGTTCTACAGTAAGTAAAAAGACGTCATTAATTCACATCTTACACAAAAAATATACTACGATAAATTACCCTAGGCTCTGACCGCTGAAATATCCGAATGGGGTCAAAGGGCTCTCCTGGAGTTCAACGGGTGATTTAGGCCATGCCGGAGGTTGGCTAATAGGGCGTGAATTGGACTTAGAGCTGGATTGACCTCGAAGGAATAGAACAATGATGGAAGTTTGGGATGGAAAAGTTTTTGAGACAAAAACACTGATAGAAGCTATTATCTGATGCTCACGGTCATGATAAGGAGTTTTCAAATAGCAAGCCCACCATTCAGATCAAACTCCTGCCTCGTTCAACATACAGTTTCCATGAAAGAAGACTTGACAAGCTCAGCGACCTCATGAAAGTCCATTCTGCCCTCCCCAAAAACCACAAAGAAATCTGCTTACATCACTTGCTCTCACAAAGGTGTAACTACGACATCCACCACGTTGAAACTCCCGACATTGTTCCCATGCGAGGTCTAGAACAAATCGGTCGCTTTTACCAATCAACATGCTCGAGGGTGTGGATGAAGTTTCAGATGAGGGATCTTAGGTGAGCAGAAAGTGCCATGGAACCGAAACTCTGAACTCCCAACAGATGGATTTGCTTCACTCCACAATGAGCGAATTAAAATCGAAGCTTTAGTCAATCTTCTTCTCGATCATGTCGACTTTTTCATACCCTGAAGCATACGCAAATCTGAAAAAGGGCAGGCACGGCAGGGTTAGAACTCCAGGTCTGTTGCAAAACTATGGATTCAGGGCCTTTTTCACCAATACATTTGGGGGCCTAATCAATCAACAAATCAATCCGCGACCTACCGACGAGTTTTGGAGGCAAAAGGTCGAATGTGCTACGCGTAAACAAGTGAAAATTGATGGAAAAGTTGCCACTTTTGTATTAGTTGGAGATGGCCAATCATAAAATTCTAATAAAATCCACCCTCTGACTTCTGCCTCAGACTGGAATGATGAAATCTCCCAGTGACTTCAGGGAGCGCCGTGTGGATATTCCAAAACGTGTCTGGCCAGTACGATGGAGGGGAAAAAGGACATGGAGGAAAGAATAAGGCTGTCTACAACCCTACAAGAACTTGCCGAGCTAAAAAGAATAGCTACAGTACTCCAAGTCTCTCATGAGGCAGCGAGAGGTAGGGAATGAAATAATGCAAGGAAGAAAAGTCCTTACTACACTTTAGCCCATGGCTTCGGACATGGAAAGAGAATGAAAGACAGGCACAGGATTGCTTCACGTTGCTGCAAACATATGTTTATAATGGTGTGCTCGTCAGAGTGGTGGCGACGCGAAATATATAGCACAATATTGCCAAGCAGAATGTGAGGGAGAAGCACACTCTAAGGGACGAGGAAGGAGTGATTCGAAGATTCCTGCCCACTTCTCGTGGTGGGAATCAAAAGAGAGAAGTAATATACATGCACCCAAAGAAAAAGCAGCTCTTGGGAAAGGGTTTGGGGGTTATTAAGAGAAAAAATTGAAGAAAAATCTAAGTCGCAAAGTTACCTGAAAGATCTTAGCTATGCTGCAACATGTGGGACAAAAAGATGAAAGGAGGCGGTTTGAGAGAAAAGAGAAGGAGTAATAATGGGGACGGATTCGTTGGTGCATACGATCAACGTAGCATGGAGTCTATGCGGATGGGCTACAACGTTATGAGAAACCTTTTTTCCTCACGTGGTCCGAGAAAATACACAGTGTCAAGAAATGTGTTCCCCCGGAGCTCCTCTCGAGAAATGTTTCCATTTTACTGGTCGTGAATTTCTTGTTGTACTTTTTCACTTCTCCAGTCAGATAAATATTCCCTGTTCAAGGTTCCGCATTCCATGCATCTACATGCTTCTACAGAAAAGAAATTAAGTGTTTCCTGTAGTGAAAACTATATCGATCTACGAGTTGAGAAATCCCTGTGATATTTTATTTTCTTTTCTAAATTATCGCGAAATGGTGGTTGAAATTCATGGATTACGAAGCAGAGCCCTAGACTCTCACTCGAAAAGTAGAAAGTGGGTGAAACCATGCAACAGCTTCAAAGCATATCGGGAACAAATTGCAAATGTGACAAGCTTTATATGCTAGAGAAAATAAAGCCTACCAGCAAGCGAAAGGGCAAGGACGGCGGAATATCAGAAGGATTTCGTGTGCTTTCTGTTTTGGTCTCACTCTAGTGGGTGTGACCGATGGAGCTTTTGATTCAAACCGCAAACGATGTCAAAGGCAGCTTTGCATGCGTTACAATGTGAGCCAAATGCAGAGGATATTATGACAAAATATAAATGCATGAAGCATTTCTAGGAAGATTGTAATATCGAAAACAGGAAAATCCCATGTGGCCCGTTTGAAGCAACAGGCTCGTAGGGTAGGGTCATAAAGGAAGAAAAGGACTTAAAAATACCCATCAAATGTCAAAGTGGAAATCCGCTACAAGGACATCTCGGGCGATTTGTTTTTCAGCTGAAGGAGATGGAAAAGTTCGGTTTTCAAGAATTGAAGCAGACTGTTCACCGTGAAAAGCAGAAAAACTGTTTCTATGACACGGGGCCCAATTTTCTCACTATGCAGCTGTTCATATTCGAAGATATCATGCTAGCTGTAAGAGAGAAAATACAGAAACGTGTTGATAGCGAGAGAGGGGCATGGTTGTCAAGTCTTGTCGTCCACCTCCGTGCCCATTTCCAGATGACATCCGTGAGAAGTCTCTCTCTCATGAAGAAGAATCTTATCTTCATGTATGCTTATCGATCAATCTTCTTAAGTGTCAGGAATCATGTCAAAAGAAGGCAGACGTCTGTCCAAATCACCGAGAGGGGTTGGCACCAACACTAAACCTACCACATCTCAGGAGCCAGCTTGTCAACTCTTCTGGCAGTCATGAGCACGCATGCGACATCTGAACTTTGTCCTAATGTTAGTCGTGATGATGTTTCGCTGGTTTGGCATGCCGGCGATTTGAGGTTTTTGTGCCGCTAGGTACTTTACGAGTGAAAAGATTAACTCTTCAAATCATCTATCACAAAGAGGTGGAAAGTTGTGGGAACGACGAGGACATTAAAATCATGTTAGACATCGATCCAAAAAGAAAATCCATAGAAACTAACAAAAGAAGAAGAAAACGAAATTTAGAGAACAAAAAAGTTCGTCGAAGAGGATTGTTGGATCTTAAAGTTATTTGACACTGGCTCTTACGAGATCATGTAGAGCGACAGAGTAGGACGAGCAACTACGCTCGATGTATCTTTTCTGTGTCCCACTCTCAAAGCCCAACGTGGACAGAGACTCTAAAGATAAAAAACGACATTCGAAGATCAAAACATGCAGATTAGAACCCAGCGATTTGATCTTGAGCCGAATGTTTCTGGATAAAACCAACGAGAAAGAGCCCAGCATTTGGGAATATCTTTAGAACCAGATCGGCAGGATCATAAGCCATGCAACAGCTCAATGCTACTCGTGCTATTGAATTAAAATATAGGCGGATGTTCGGCATATCAAGAAACATAAGCTTGACCTTAAGCAAAGAATATTCTAGTGGAGAAAGAGGATACCGACCACGACTCTAGAAGTCCCTATGTTAGCGTCCAAGGTTATGTTGCTTGCAGTTTACTTCCGAATCGAATGATCCGGAAAAAGCTAATGTTTCCAAACATGATAGCAAATGACAAAGCATAATTGGAGAGTGATTTTGTCTCCGTGGCCTTTGTCTCCGAGCCCTTTTTCCTGCTCGTCTTTGCCTCTTTTATTCAAGTAACTGGTGCTTCTGACTATGGCTTGTTCATCATAAACGCATTGCCACCACAAAAAAGAACCGGAGAATCTACAGCGAAAGAAATGGCTTTGACGAGGCCTTTCGTTGTATCAATACTACACGATGGTCATGACTGCCCGTGTGATGTTGGCTGGCACGAGAGTCCAAAAGAACTGGATGTTGTGGACGCAATATTTGCTCGCGTGGCGAAGGCAGGAAAGAACATTTGGAAAAACAGTATTCGAGCTGGGAAGTCATAACGGTTTTGTCAGTAGGCTGGAAAAGATGTAAGCAAGGTTCAATTCTGAGGAACATCATGCAAGCGCAGAAATGGGCGAGACGTTTTCGCCCTTATGAACATTACCAGCAAGTTTCTCCAAAGCTTTCCGGGGAAAGGAAAGGGAAAGATTTGGACCAGCAAAGAGTTGAGGTTCAACTTGTGAAGATTGCCAACATCGAAAAATAATGTGCGAAATAATGTGCGAATATCGCCGCCGCTCAAGGAACAAGGGACAGAAGGTGGAGATAAAGCTTGTTGAGATGCTCTTATTCATGTAGACAATATCGTGTGGGTGAACCTTCGTTGTGACATCTTTATTGGGATCGAGAATATATGTTTATCCGGACATCCCATGCATACCCCGAAGAAACTCGAGGAAGAAGAAAGAAGATGGTTAACCCCATGCAGCTCGTGTTTTTTTTCCCTAGCATCTTGAGTGACTACATCGACGTGTATGCATCAACCTCAAGGTCAGTTTTCCCGCAACCACTTTGCTAGAACATACTTCTTGCTTCTTGGCCGAATATTACCGTGGCTTTTATGGCAAGCTTCGTCAGACATGACAACCTCGAAGAGGTAGAGCACCTCGGTGGGAAAAGTGTATCCTTCCACATTGATCCTTTGGTGAAATGTTTGCCACAAAGCATTATTGTATTGGAAGAGGACCGGGGTTGGACTCTAAACACTCCAAACGTGATCCTTGTGTCACTAGCAGAATCGGATCACAAGCCTAGCATCTTCAATAAATGAAACCCTTATAGCAATTGTTTGTTGATCGCAAGCAGCGCTAGAATGAGGCCCGAGTGACAGATCACCGGCCTCGGGACCAAAGGGACCACAACGTGATCTTTGTACCCTCCAAGATTCGACGCACATGAAAATGAATGAGTTTCATACAGTGCCGATCAGATGCACTCAGACGGTGACATTCCTTCCTCACCACCACCCCCTTTGCAATTACCCCCAGAAGCCAACCATATTTGCACTACCCTAAAATCAATCTCTATTATTAACCTCACCACAAAACACAATTTCCCAATTGCCAACTTTCGATCCCAAAAAATAGAAATCGAGCAAGAACTCATAACTCCGATACGCAAACCCTACTATTCAGCTCGCCAGAAGACAAATTTCCAATTTACGACGTGCACAAAGAAATAGCCTTTTCCAATTGCCACCATAACCCGACCATGTTCGCATCACCATCGGATCAGAAACCCTAGTTATATTACGGCGTTCTCTTCACCATAACATGATCACCATGATTTGCAACTTACCATCTTGAAAAGGAGAGCCAACAAGCCGAGGATCAAAAACCCTACCAGTCAGCCCACCAAAAGACCATTTCCGAAAATTGCCAAATTTTACGATCTATTTTTTAAATGCAGAAAAAAGGAGAGAAAAAAAAACTCATAACTCCGAGAAGGAAGCCGGCGAATGTCCAAGATCAAGAAACGCACCATAACTCCAACATCCTTGAACCCACCATACTCGTCAAAACGACGAGTGTCAGCTCGCGCGAATATCATGCCCACTAAACCTGCACGCTCGCCTCACTTCACATCACTCACCTCAAGTTAAGGCCTGCAGTTGATAATCTGGCCCTAATATCACGCCCGCTGCCCAATTAAGCCCCGGCGAGCGCATTGTGCGACGACACCCGGTCGATGTGATGGCGATCGGATCGAGCGCTGATTACCACATATCTCGTCACCGGAGGGCCGGAACCATGGCCATGTACAATCGCGCAGAATCCCCCACTCTTTGCCGGAGCGAGTCACGTCATCGCGGAGCACTGGGTTGTGGTTGGGCCAAGAGCACCAAAAGGCATGGTTCGATATAAATAGACGGGCCATGATCCTGCATCTCACCTGTCGCCATGCACTAAGTGTGTTTAGGTGGTGGCTATGGACCCCACGATCCCGCCCAATTTAGCCGGTTTTATCATGCCCCCGCTGCGCCTCCACGGGAGCCCCGTAAAGTACCCCCAGCCCCAACCATGATTTATTACCGCCTCTGTACCACGTACAACTCCCTCCCCCCTCCCCCCTCCTTCATCTGCCCGGTCACAAAAGGCTGGCGCTGGTCAACCACCTCGGCACCCCCCCATCCCATCCCGAATGCCATGCCATCATCATCCGAGGACGCCCCATTTCCATAAGTGGAAAGGCCAGGCCCAGGCCCCGCACGCCGTACCTACTCGACGACCACGGAGACGACCACGACCACGATCACCTCCCGACGAGCCCTTTCCCCCTCCCTCTAACCGGTGGGAGTTTCCAGCCCCCTCCCGCCCGCCCGCCCGTCGGACATCGACGCGGGGACGAACATTTCGATGACGAACGTTCGTGCTATCTCAAGACCCCCTCCTCGTCTAGTCATCCGTCGGCTGTCGAGTTAACGCGGGGCCGGCAGCCGATTAGCTGTCGACAGAACAGGCCAGTTAGCACTAACGGAACGCGGCGAAGGTCAAACCGCTTACGGGGGGGGGAGGGGTTGGGGGGGGAAACGGAGTTTCGGCTGCGGGCGAAGCGAAGGACACGACCTGAAAGTGTACCACAAAGTACAGCGGCGTTATTCGAGCTTACCACGGCACCTTAGACCGGGCCTGAGGTAACATGACATGCGTACCGCGGGAGGCCAAGGCCCGCGCGGACGGGACCGGCGTCCGCCATCGGTAAACGGAAGGTCGCGGCTCGCTGCACGGATGTCTCGCTGACTCCGTCCACCTCTTCCGTTCAACGTCCGCCGCAGGCCAGGTTGAACTTCGGAGCGTGGAATAACCCTCGCCCCCGTTGTCGTCAACGGACTGATCCGTTTCCGTTCCCCGTCCCAACCGACCCTTCGCCCTCAGACCCATTCAACGTCGCAACACTGTACCCCCAATTGAGGACGGAATTAATTTCGGGGCTAGCGTCCCCCGGGAGACCTTCTCAGGCGAAAGTATCAAAACGCCATCCATGGGCTTCCATCGCTGCCCCGCGCAAAGGAGAGCGGTAGCTTCCTCGTGAAGCCAGCAGCGTTCGCACTGAGTATTCGACCGGGGAGACGGACGTTGGAGGAATATTCGCGATGATTTAGAAGGGAAATCAAATTAGCCGCGGACATCTATAATGAAGCTACTCTGCCGCATGTGGCAGGGGGTAGGTCCGCGGGGGCTGTGCAGGGGCAGAGGACAGCCAGGTCCGTCGGCCGACCGACGGAGGGAGGGAGGCAGGGTCGGCCGAGGGCGAAGGCGCGGCAGCGTCAGCCGAGCGGGGGAAGCGGCAGGCTCCGTTAGCCCATCACACTCTTGCTGCGCACCTCGCTCTCGCTCTCGCTCTCTCTAGCACTCTCACGCTCTGTAAGCCCTGCCCCTTCCTGTCCGCCATAGCCAGAGCCCACAAGCTCGTTGCGCAACCGGAGCGGGAGCGGATCTGCCTTTTCCGCCATAGCGAGCGACATCCGTCCAGCCGACGGAGCTCCGAGTTCCGATCCTGAGGCTCCGAGGCCGGAGCTCGCGATCTGATCGCTCGCTCTCTCTCTCGCTGGTGATCGCGGCTGGCTGCCTTTTGCGCCATCGCCAGGCCAGGCAGGCAAGCGGCGGGCGGGGGGTTAGTCTACAGAGTCCGGTGCGGTTGGTTGCCTTTCCGTCCGCCATAGCCCCAAATCGGGGCGGGGGCTGTTCGTTTGCTGTGCTGTACTGGGATTTGCTTTTTCTTGTTCTTCCCCTTTCTTCGCGAGGGGAAAGCTCGGGGGCTTACTGTATCTTGTTTGTTTCGGAGCGGAGCGGGGGAAAAAGAATCATCGTCGGGGGGGGGGGAGGGGGAGGGACGAGGAAGAGGAGGAGGGGAGGGGGAAGGAGCAGGCAGGGGGTAACCGAGCCGAGCGTGAGAGGAGAGGTGAGTTGATTGCGGATGATGATGATGATGATGCGGGGGCTTAATTTTTAATGCGCAATTTGGTGGGTTTGTTTTTTCCGGTTGGCTTCTTCGGTAGGGATTTCGGGCCGGGGGAGTATTTGTTGTAAGGCTTGATGCTCTGCTCGGGCCACTCTCGCTCGGTCTGACCGACTCCGACTCCTCCCGCAGTGGGCTTGGGCTTGGGCTTCGGGCGCACCGTTGACGACGTGTGCTTGCTCGCTCTCGCTGCTCCTGCTGCATGCATGCCCGCGCCTTCCTCTCAGCTCCGCTCCGCTCTTGCTGCCGCTCCCCCATCCCCTCCCCCTGCCCCAACCCCTGCCCCCCTTCCTTCCTTCCCTCCCTCGCTCGCTCGTTCCATCGCTTGCCTGCCTCCCTCCCTCCTGGTGCTTGCCTCCTCTTCCACCGCGCCACTGCTCCTCCCCCGCCCGACTTTTGTCATCCTCCTCCACCTTCGCTGATCACTACATCTTCCCTTCCCCCACCACCTGCTCAGCATCGCAGCACAGCAGCTTCCTGGGAGAGCCGCTCCCACACAAGCTTGCTCTGGCTCCCCTCCCCCTCTCTCTCTCTCACTGCACTACTGCACCTCGCCTCGCCTCGCCTCGCTCCTCCTCCTCTTCCTCTCCTCGCCTCTGCTCTGCTCTCGCCATTCGCCTCGCCCTTCTTCCCTATCTTCCCGGCCTCTTTCTCCTATTCCACGGACGCATATTCATCCAGTCGTGCTGCGCAGCGGGTCCCCTGGTCGACGAGCAAGACTTACTTCTTGAGGCCTCGCGGTGCGTGTATCGTCGGGAGAGATAGAGAGAGGGTGCGCGATAGAGAAGCGGCGAGGGAGGGTCGTTCGACGGAGCGGGCGTGACGAGTTTTTTTTTGCGCGCACGAGAGAGCGCGCAGGGACAGATTGGGCCCGCGTAGCGTAGCCCTCGCAGCGCGGAAGAAGTGACATTGTGCGAATTGGCTGCTTCTTCTAGGTTTCGGAGGCGAGATTGAGGCGTCGGAAGTGTCGGGGTTGCCCGCCGGTCGATGCGCTTTGCCTCGCTCGCAGTCGAGGCGGCAGCGGAGGAGGCTCGTGGGCGAGTCGACGAGCATGGGGTCAGTGGCATTGTGCATTCAACCGGAGGTATGAAGGCCGCAGGTCTCTGAGCAGATTGTCTCGGAAGGATCTGCGATCAGGCCCCCCGGTGGTGCTCTGCCCGCGGCTCCGCGCGTTTGAGACGAGTGCGCACTCGTTTCCGTAGTGGTCCCAGCTCCGGAAGCTGTAATATTATGTCTTTTAAAGGTGGAGGGCCTTGATATTCAACAGGTGATGCGGAGGAAAGGAAGAGAAAGGGTTCTCCGGAACGTATCCGAGTTCTGAAACCCTTCGTGACAGCTGCACCGGTGCTTCGGCGTGGAATGATCACCTCGCCTCCCGTCGTCCAGCGCAAGCGAGGCTAAGAGCCTCCGAGAGTTGGTTTGCTTTGGGAGCGCTGCAGCTCTGCAGGGCTTCAATAATAGTTAGAAGAGGACAGCCCCGTCTGTGGTCGCTGCTGTCGACAGGTTGCCCGGCGCATCCCTCGAGAAGATGCCACCAAACTTCGATTTTGTGGATTGGTGGAACAAAGAATCGCACAGAGGAACACCCGTGGTCGTGAAGATGGAGAATCCGAATTGGTCCATGCTCGAACTGGAAAGCCCTAAGACTCCCTTCGCCAACAGCGAGAAGGATAAGGGGAAAAATGCCAAGCAGCTCACCTGGGTCCTTCTGCTCAAGGCTCACCGCGCAGCAGGATGTTTGGCGTGGATGGCTTTGGGTCTGTGGACGGTTTTGAATGCGATTAAGAAGCGGCTAATTCTGAGGCAGGGAGTTGCTCCTCAATCCGACAAGCCGCACAAGGGGAAACTTTACAAGTTCATTACAGGTTTCTTGACTTTCGCCGTGTGTATGCTGGTGTTTGAGATCGCCGCTCACCTTATGGGATGGCACTTCAGTCGCCCTCAATTCCACATGCCCAACTCCCTCTCTCTCCAAGGCCTCCTTCAGACCGTCTATCAGACGTGGGTCTTCGTCAGGTTGAAATACATTGCCCCGCCTCTCCAAATGCTTGCGGATGGGTGCATTGTGCTGTTCCTGATCCAGTCGGCCGACAGAGTGATCCTCTGCCTGGGATGCGCCTGGATCAAGATCAAGGATCTGAAGCCCATTCCGAAAGTGGCCTCGCTCGAGTCGGATGATGCGGAAAATCCCGATGCCGGATACCCCATGGTTCTGTTGCAGATTCCAATGTGTAACGAGAGAGAGGTATGCACGCACTGAACAGCTTGACGGATTGTGAAATTAGGGCTTTTCGTTGTAGAGAGACGCGGACATCGCGTGATGCGCTTGTTGGAACTGGTGACTGCCACTTTAGTGTTGTTTCCCTCTGTTATACACTTGTGCCCTCGTTTGTTCTTGAAGAAGCTGAGTTGAAGTGAATGCCTGGCAGGTCTACGAGCAATCCATATCAGCTGTCTGCCAAATCGAGTGGCCAAGACACCGCATGCTGGTGCAAGTTTTGGATGATTCCGATGACGAGGATACCCAGATGCTTATCAAGGCTGAAGTCCAGAAGTGGCACATGAAGGGCGTCAATATTGTATACAGACATCGAGTCATCCGAACCGGTTACAAGGCTGGAAACTTGAAGTCTGCCATGAACGTTGACTATGTCAAGGATTACGAATTTGTAACTATATTTGATGCCGATTTTCAGCCCAAGTCCGATTTCTTGAAGAGAACTATCCCTCATTTCAGGGTAACTCCCCTCCTCTAGCTTCCTCAGTGTCTCGTGTTCGTCTTTGATGATGCCATTCGTGCAATGGCTGAAGTTAGCCTGCCATCTTAACAATTTATCGGCAGCATCTGACGTCCTCCTTGGGATCAACTTTTTGCAGGATCAACCCGAGCTGGCATTGGTCCAGTCCAGGTGGACATTTGTGAACAGAGATGAGAATCTTCTTACTCGCCTTCAAAACATCAATCTGTCCTTCCACTTTGAGGTTGAGCAGCAAGTGAATGGTATCTTTATCAACTTTTTCGGCTTCAATGGAACTGCCGGGGTGTGGAGAATCAAGGCATTGGAGGATTCAGGTGGTTGGTTGGAGAGGACCACTGTCGAGGATATGGATGTTGCAGTCAGGGCACATTTGAAGGGATGGAAGTTCGTCTTCTTGAACGATGTTGAGGTGCGTGTCTCGTAATCTGCATCTCCTTGTTCACGGCAGTATTCGTTAGAATTCGCAAGAGCGTTGGTCCTCAGTCATGCATATTTTGGAGACTTACGTCCAAATGCAGTTCACCTGCATCTATCCTGAGAACTATGGATGACTATGTACGATCTGTTGATGACAAATCTCAGTAGACTGGTGATGTGATCGTCGTCCAATTGTCGTGGGAAGTTATTTGTCACCGTTCCCTGAGACCTTCGAAATTGCAGTGCTTGTGTGAATTGCCAGAGTCGTACGAGACCTACAGGAAGCAGCAGCACCGTTGGCACTCCGGTCCCATGCAGCTGTTCCGACTGTGCTTACCAGACATCATCACATCTAAGGTAAGAACCGACAGTTGTGATTGATCGCATGGCGGATGTCTTGTTTTGGAGTAGTATCTCGAAGCAGTTGGTGGTCAAATGCAGCATCATCATCCTGTTCAACCATGGGGGCTTGTCTTGAGTCCTTGGGCCCGTCTTACCATGCAGTCGATCAAGGATGTCAAGGTTCTAATTCCGCGTTTTCGTCCCTATGGCCTGCAGATCTCGATTTGGAAGAAAGGGAACTTGATATTCCTCTTTTTCCTCCTGAGGAAGTTGATTTTGCCGTTCTATTCTTTCACCCTGTTCTGCATTATTCTTCCCTTGACCATGTTCGTGCCTGAAGCTCAGCTGCCTGCCTGGGTGGTTTGCTACATCCCTGCCATCATGTCTTTCATGAACGTGTTTCCGGCACCTAAATCCTTCCCCTTCCTTGTGCCATATCTATTGTTTGAGAATACAATGTCAGTGACCAAGTTCAATGCCATGATCTCTGGATTGTTCCAAATGAGCAGCGCCTACGAGTGGGTTGTGACCAAGAAATCTGGAAGAGCTTCCGAGACTGACCTTGCCAGTCTTGTCGAGAAGGAGACTCCACAACCTCCCAGTATCCGACACAACCGGGGTACTTCAGAGTCTGGCCTTGATGTTCTAGCGAGATTACAGGAGCAGCAACCAGTTGCGCCGGTTGTTGTCAAGAAGAAGGTGAACAGGTTGTACAGAAAGGAGTTGGCACTGTCCTTCCTGCTGCTGACAGCAGCTGCCAGGAGTTTGCTGTCGGCTCAAGGGGTTCACTTCTACTTTCTACTGTTTCAAGGGGTTTCGTTCCTGGTTGTCGGCCTCGATCTGATTGGCGAGCAAGTAAGCTGAGGATTTATCAAGTCTGCGAATGTTAATAGCTGCCAACGGAGTGGATGCGTAAGTGGAAATGGTTAGAGTATAGCACAGATGGTACATTCACATTGTGTCTAGCCCAAACCAGGCGGTTGTTGATGGTGGCAAACTCGAGCCCACGTCAATCGACAAGCAAGCAACCTCCGATTTGGCTTAGTCACTCTGGTTTGTAGTAAGCAATCTAAGGACTCCTTATGGCGAGGTGGGCGGCTTACTCCTAGGATCATGAAGACGGAGCGGCAATTTACATCACATGCATGCGGCTTCTCTTCGGTGTCCTTGATTCAGGACTGAAGATTTTTGGGTGACAGGCAAAAGTAATCTACGTAAGTCTCATGAGATGCTGAAGATTCTGCAGATGGGAGCATCTTGAAGTGAAGGCTTGTCCTTGAAGTGAGAGTATTAAGAGAAGCCAAGCCAGCCTATTTGAGTTGCTCTCCTATTTGATCATCGCCAGTTGGAAGTAGTCCAGGCCGCATCTCTGGCACCTCTGTGATTGATGCGCCTCCATTTCGAGGTTTACAGAGTGTCTTCTAATCTGGATCGAAGGCTGTGTCCTCAGCGAATGTACGGTTCTGTGCATCAGCGGGCTTTGACACTTTTACCCTTGTATTGTGAAGAAGAGACCGCAAAGGTGTCATTAGACTAGGGTAGGCCAGCCTACTTATCAATTGCTGGAAGGTACCTCATCCTCCCTTTATTTATTTGTGTTAAATTCTCAGGTCATTCTTTTGAGCCCCATACCAACCTCATCATTATTTTAGACGCCCTCCCAATTTAAGGGTATGCTTAGGATACTACCCTTTCGCAGTTCTGCCGGCATGCTTGCTACATCAACAAAGGACTCCTGTACTAAAAGTTGTGCCTCCGGCTTATGTGAATAAATTACCAACGTCAATGTAACTGGGTGGGAATTCAATTTCTGCAATTCTTGCTTGGAGGCTGTGTGCTTGTTTGCATACCTTCTTAGTAAGGGCAATTGATTAAAGCTTTCTGGCAAAACAGACAAACCATTGTTTTATTTGAAAGAACGATGGGCCAATTTTTGCTCATCTAGAAAGTAGTCGGTGTTTGTCGTTCTTTTTCCTTTTCTCGCTTCCGAGCTCATCTGGGTTACATTCGTTCATGGTGAGAGTAGGTAGCGAGTGGCCAGGAGATAGGAGATGTTGACCTGCGAATCTCTTGACTTCTGGAAGTAGAGGCCTTCACCGGCAGTTATATGACCATCTGAGGTCGATTTTTCAGAAGTTCACCTGATCGAGAGATGTACACATTGTTGCTATGTATTTTGCTTGGTGTACTTTTTCTAAGCATCCTCCGATGGCTTTCTTTCTGCCAGTTGTAACCCTCGAGTATCAAGGGATCAACTGTCCTGGTACAACTGTTTTCTCCTGTGGACTTCTGCGGCCCACTAGTCCTTGGCCGTTGGTCAATGCGCGCAGCTGAGCTGTTCCGACAATGAACCTCCCCTCGGGGCCTTCTGCACTGTCGTCGTCGCTGTCACTTCGTTGTCACGTCTATTCCAGCCAAGCCACCCCTTCTGTCCTTCCTCTTTCGTGCTTTCGAGTCTTTTCCCTCGCATTGTTGTTTTCGAGTTCTGACATCACATGCTTCTCTTGTGTCCCCGACTGATGGTAGAAAAAGAACGCTGAAGTGTGTAATTTTTGTTGGGAGCTGATGGATTTGCATGTCGAAGTGGAGTGAATGTATTCGTAGAATGTGTGCTTAGGATCGAATTGGCTGCGCGAGTGGGCTCAGCACTCAGTGGATATACAGTCCTCAGCAGCTACGGTGACAGATCCACTCTAGGCTTGAAGCTGCTCCTGTCCTTTGGAGCTCGCAGAGAGCACGTACTTCCCGTGGGCTCGGTTGACTTGTGACTTGAACCATGTCTCTTCAAGCCCAACGCTGTTAGTGAGCGCGACGCCGCGATACGGGTGGTAGTGGAGCTCATCTCAAGGATGTCCGTGGAAGGGAAGCAACTGCAGGATAGACCGCATTATGAAGGCCGCCGAGGAAAATATGGAAAATGCGAATGCTCGGATCGGCAAGTACTGTAGGCTGTAATGAACGTGAGCCACGCTAGATCTCTAGAACACGGTGTCGAGTTAGCATGAGCTAGCTCCAAACGACACGTTGGGGCCTGCTGTTTCGCGTATCCGGGGGAACAAATCTCGACGGATCTCGACTTCAGTGTACTCGGTCACTTCCACGACACCGGTGGCGATTTTGTACATCGCCCCCGAAGCTCGTGAAACAGGGAAAGGATTGAGGAATAGAGTTTCCGTCCATGTGCACTCAATGCCACTGAGAGCATGTCGCAAGGAATGAGTAGGCTCGTCGCAGGCAGGCGGGTGTTAATGTGGGGTTTGAGGTCGGGGGTTCGGGGTTGTGTGGGGGGTGGGGGTGGGGTCGTGGTGATGGGGGCAGGGGGAGGGGGTTCTCTTTAGGGCTTGCCTACAATGAAGTGGGGCTGGGGGGAGGAGGAGTGCTAAGATCGGAGCGCAGACTGAGAATTATGCATCTTCGTTGGACCGTTAATCTGGAGAAGTAGGCGAATGGGCGCTCGACACGTGTCATGAAGGGGTCGATCTCGCCCATTATGGCGGAGAGCGCCGTCAACTGCAACGTGGACCGGACGAGGCCGTATCAAGAAGGCGGACGCAGTGTCGACGGAGGGGCATGACATGAATGAAGTGTGCGCGCAACCATAATCCCCGACGCCCTCGTCCCCCAACCCCTTCCCCCAAATCTTGTCAACGTAATCTCGGGCGGGTAGCTCTCCACTGTTTTAACTGCCGGGAGATGAGGTCCTCTCTGTACAATTCGCGTTGGCCCAGACGTCGTCGACCGAATGGCTTTCATTCGCAAGGTCCAAAGTCCGCAGTCCCCCCCCTTCCTGTCCCTTGAATGGGATTCGATCCCCCACTTAAAGGTACTCTCACCTTCTCTTCCATTCTCACGCCGAAGCCCATTCCTCCCTTCCCTTCCTTTCTCTTCCCTTGCTCTCTTCTCTGTCGGTCCCTCTGTCTCCCTCTCTCTCGCTCTGAGCCCCTGTCCCGCCGTACCACCATGTGAACGGACAGACACACATACACTTGGAAGAATATGGTCAGGGGCTCGTCTCTGCCAATCATGAATTCCGGCACAGATCTGTGCCAGGCTTTCCGATCGGGGGTCCCTTGGATCACTCGAGCTTAGAGCTAGCAGCCTATGACCACCTCGCCCCGTCGTCCTGTCCTCTCGTGCTCGCGAATCGACGGCTGTCGTTCATCGGGGCGGCCCGATCGACTCGCCAAGTGGCGTCCACGCTCCCGGCTCGGGCTTCCCTCCTTTGCCCCCTCCTCCCGACCGCGATCCGCCAATCAGAGCCCCACCCTCCCTGCTTCTCTCTCGGCCGGTCCAGGTTTCCGGTTACCGGCTGGGGCAACGAACGAACTAACTCTCTGTCCCTCTCTCCCCCCACCTCTGGAATCCCCTCTTCTTGCCCTTCGATCCGCAGTTCCCCATTCCGGAAGGCTCGTTCCTCTCCCCCATCCCCCCCGGCAGCCCCAACCCCCGTCCCTAACGCCCTCCTTCTCTTGGCCTCGCTTCGACTCTTGGGTCGTCCATCCGCTCCATCGCCCGCGTGAGTCGCTGTGCGCTGCTGCTGCTGCCGCCGTCGTGTGCTCATTAGCCCCCGGACGGAGTTTACGGGAGAAGAAGCTTTTGCTGATTCTAGGTGAGGAGGTACGTGGGCATGATCCAGCACGTCTTGTGAGACCCCCTCCCTTGCCTTGCCCTCTGAACCCCGGGGCTAGAATGGTACTGCGAGGAGGGGGTCAAAACCCCGGTCCATGGAGGGGTGGAAATCATCCCCGGGGTTAGCAAGGAAGCCTTTTGTGTCCAGACACTTCGGTTCATGAGCCACTGGATTTCACTCTCGTCCTCCGCATCCGCATCCCATTGTCAAGATGCGAGGGCTTTTGTAAATTCGTTATATAAGGCTCATATTCTCATGTAATGGATAGACTACACACAAATACCGTCTTGTACATCATGTGCCGGAAATTTCCATTTTGACCACCAACTGTGTACAAAGTTATCTCCTTCATCTGGACAATGGAGTATAAGTAGGAGGTTGATATACATACACCATAATCTTTCCTAGCCAATGAATTGTATGGAGAAAATAAAGTATACAAGGTTGGTTATCGTTGGCTATATTTCGATTTTTTAATGGGAGATGAAGGGATCACTAAGTCAAATATTGGTCTTCGTAGGAAGAAAAGTGATTTGGAAGAATGAGCTCACTCTGCACAAGGTAGGTCCAAAGTTCGGAGATCCACAAGGAGAGTAACACCTCCCCCAACAGCACCGGCGCACGGGAGGGAGGCAGATCCTCAAACTTCTTTGACTTTGCCATCCCACTCAAATGCGCTCTTTTGGAAAGTAGATGTAGTGTTTGCAGCTATGGGATCCAACATTTGGATTTTCGGTGTTTGCAGAAAAGGTCTTCCCTTCGCCGGGGACCCAGCCCTGGTCAGTGAGTGTGTGAGTAATATCATGATTTTACGTAGACCCACTCCCCAACAGCATGAAATTTACGGCGGCTCCCTTCCACAGGTCTTATTGCCGTTACTTCCACCACTGCTCGTGCGTCCCCCCACAGAACGCGGGACCACATTCTGACTTTACGTCTACCGAACCAGGTTGGGCCCGGAGGGCGGGGACCAGGCCTGACCAGCCCCTGCCCCAGCCCTTTCCACTTTCCTGCCCGTCCGCGCTGCCCTGACCTGGCTTTAGGCCCATCATCCGCGCTCGACCGTTGCGCGCCGTCTCGGATCTGGAATATACTCCTAGGATACCGTTTTTGCAAACCGCCCTCCTGGTCAGTCGAATTTGGCTCGCTCCTGCCCGGTCAGTCCCGGGCCGGGGTCCGCTGCCCGGGACGAGGGGACCCGGTTGTACCCCGAGGGACTGTGATCTCCCCCCTTCGTCATGCTGAAGCTCATAATTTCGTGCGCAGGATATCCCCAGCCCCCCGACGCATATTCTTGACTTATTGACCGTAAATATTCAAAGCCAAGCGGCCTCTCTCCCTTCTGACCTGCTCTTAATTTCTGCGCCTAACACATTCAACGCTCCTCCTTTTGTTTATTTCTCTCATCCTTTTGTTGTTTGGAGCTTTTCCATACAATTTAAATTGAAGTATATGTAAAACATGTAATCGTATGAGTAATTGTCTCCAGAGTAGACTGCAGAAAATATTTCATCTTCAAAATATGCAAAAAAACCGTTGGGAAATAATTATTTTTTGTGTTATGTTGTGTCACTGAATAATCAAATGAACAATCGAGCTCCATTCTGCGAGGAAGATATTAACAGTACATCTGTGCACGAGGGAAGCCCGAAAATTTTGTCATTTGGGGTACGAGTCTCGGAACAAAAGGGGCGTCAAATAATTGAACTGGAAATGACTGGGACAAGAAGGAACCAGTGTATATGACAAAACGAGCCACGTGCACAACGAACTGCCACTGCTGGCAGGGAATATCTCTCGAACCTCTCTCCGAGTGGGACACAAAGGTGGGCTCTGAGAAGAGCACCCGGCCTGTCGCTGCCTTGCTGGCCAGGCTCCAAGGATGTGGGGTCTACTCTGGCAGCGGATGACATGGCATTCCAGTTCCAGCGTTGCCATTGCGGCAGAGCCGCGGGAAAGAGACCGGCCAGCTGTGAACCAGGCCCCCTCTCACGTGCACATCTCTACGTCATCATCTTGCCTTCCCGCTGGTTTTCAGACACCGTCTCGCATGCATGTCATGCATCCATCCATCCATTCAATCATCCATTCGTTCCCTGAGACTCAAGTGCCTTCTTCCATGCTGCGTACTCCACCCCATCCATCTTTCCATCCATCCATCCCAGACCCCTCTGCCGGGATTCTGTCTCGCGTTCCTGTCGTCCTTAACCCCTCCCCATCCCCTACCCCCAGCCCCAAGCCCCCAAGGCCCTCAGCCCCCACAAAATAATCTCCACATTCGCAATCATCCGACGTTTCTCGTGACTTCCAAACGGCCGACGAGGAATGTGATGCTCCATTTCCTCCTCCATCATGAGTGCGAGACGCTGTCATCGGTGGGCACCCCGACGAGTGGAAGAGCATCGCCATTCTGATAATTATCTGCGACTTTATTAATTATTCTCACGAGGTTACGGAACGGACACTTCTCTCAGTAGCTTTCGTCGAGGACGGAGCTCTTCGTCCTCGTTGCCCCTTCCCCCTGAAGTTCGGTCAGTCGCAGGTGTATCGCATTTCGTCTCGCGACTCTGATCCGGCAGGCCCTCCAACGAGGGGGGCACGCTGAGCCGAGGAGGACTCACCGGACAGCCTGTGCTAACAATCATGGGCGCCTCGTCTCGTTCTTCCTCCTCCGCAGGGGCAAATAATGGTCGCGTAGATTGACAGTGGGATGTGCTACCCCTTCCCTTCGTAGTCCCTCATTCACACCCCCAACCCCAACCCCACCGGAGCCCATCATCATGGCCCAACGGTGCATCGCAGCCGTGCGCTGTCAAGGCCTCGATCCCCTCCTCCTGTAACACTACGTCCAGCTCGCCGAATTAGGGTAGGGAGGGCTAGAAAGGCCCGGAACGAGCGAAATGCATGCTCTTCTTGATTGATCGAGGGAGCGAGAGCATGTGGAATGAGGATAGTTTTGCCAAACCTAAACCTACTCCGCTCGATAAATATATATTTCTTTTCTGCCTTCTCTCGTGCTTTGCTCGGATCACAACAGGCAAGCGCCATCACCATCACCAGTCGGAGAAGAATCATGACAGCGAAGGAATGAGGGGAGAGTGCCTCTAGACAATCAGGCTAGAAAATCCGTAGACTTGGCTAAATTATTTGTTCCACTGAGTGACAAATATCTATGACATTATTCCCACCTTCGTCGTGGAATATGACTTGTAAAGGCTACCACCAGTCTAGGAGCAGATTCAATAATATGGAATTTGCACAGTTTGTGGTAAGCATAGATACTTAAGGCCTACTAAGATACAGGGAACTGTTTAGTCTTTCCCTTTCGAAAAGTCCCTTCCTATATCATATATAGCCCCAATTGATAGGAGCATAGAAAAGAAAAGAAAAGAAAAGGAAGCATGATCAGTCTCGTGAGTGTATGGATGGAGTCGTCATCCTCATCATTCCAGCATCATAAAGGAAAGAAGACAGTTTGGAATTACGACATTCGATCAGTGTGAACGGCGAACAGGCTTTGAAGTCAACTGCGTAGAGGTGGAAGAGAACATGAATGGCTATCCAAGTGACCATTAGTTTCCTTTTCAGGAAACATGAGAGGAACCCACCTTATTTAAGTTGAGAAAAGCTGAATTGTACATTTTCGACAATAGACGCACTCAATATGATCATGATCATGTCTAGGGTACATTTCCACATCTTATGTTGCAAAGGCTACTTATAAGTGGCAAAAGTGCGTACTTGTGCACATATTTCTAAAAGTGTGCACAGCATCAAAGAAGGGCTTCGGGTTTTCCATTTGCATCTTTCTCGTTGTGAAACATGACGTAATAGATTTGTTCAAGTAGTGAACATAAGAACATTAAGAGATATGAACCCAATAGATTCACCCCTTATGTGACGATATATATATATAAAGTACGATCTTAACATAACTCAAACACTCATCATTCTTTCCTTAAATGTTGTGAATTTAGTTGAAGCAATTTTATTTTATTTTATCCATTCCATCAAAAATTGCTCTTTCTTATAGAAAATTGAATTATCTACTAATTTCCTATGATAACTATTCTTCAGTTAATACTTTATTTTGGATAAGAACAAAGAAATTGTAATGCGAGCCTAGCATTTACAAGGTTATGCCTCAGAATTGTCTTATATCTAGCCTATTCATCCTTTCTAATTATGAAGACGGTGTCCAGCTACAAAACCTAGTTGCTATTGTGAATAGATTCTCACACTCTAATAACACTAAAAATATACAACTGAGTAAAAGACTGGCTTCATTTATTACTCTATTATATTTTCGGTTACTTGTAAAAGATACCTTCATTCAATATATTATATTTGATTATTTTAAAAAAACTTTAACTAAATATCGTCAAATTGATTGAGCACTAAGCTTGCATATAAGAGTACCATATATTCATACTTAAGCCAATATGAATTTAATTTTTTTTCGAATATATCCAGAAAATACATTTTTTATAAAATAATTCTGAAATCTGCACTAGAGGAACTTGTCTGCTTTCTTATTTTAGTGTTTTGAGAGTGGATAATTTAACGTAAGCACTTCTGAAACATGTTTTGGTCAGTCCTGTACTTGTATGACAGGTTGATTGGATTTCTCAAGGGGAGCTTGATTTTTTGTTGTTGAAGATTTCAGTTCTGAACCTACCTTCAAAGTACATAAAATTCTTTCGGTTTAGACAGCATCAATAAATATATCTATTTAACTACATTCTATTCAGGGCGAAAATAGCTTGTGGTTGAAATTATCTTGTTTAATGCAGCAAGTTATACTTGAGACTTTATGCCATTGTGTCTAAACATTTTACTTGAAAATTTGAGTTGTACATATGCTAACCACCCGTTATCAATATCGATATGTGTTTGGTTGTAATAGAAAAGTATTAGATTATCCATCTCTTGACCGACTTTTCCGAAAGTAAGCACAGTAGTTCTCTTCTCTCTTTAGAAGGATCCAGAGCCGTGAAGATTCACGCAACAGAAGTATCGGACTATCTATCACATGTTCATCCTGGAGGTTCAAGCTTGTCGAAGCTACGTCAATTCCCCAAGAAAAGAAAAGAAATGTACAAGACACACAACCAAAAATTGTCTGGCAACAAAAAAATACACAATTTGCCTGCACCAAGCTCAAGTTCAACTGTAAGATTTCATGATCTTCTTCAAAGACCATGCCATATTTACAGGTATGTGTATTTACAATATGTCCAAGTATCTGTATGTCAAACTTCTTGATACTGAACACAACCATGAGACCAAAGGCAGAAAGTTCTCAGAAGCTTTAAGAAGTTCACACGTGCTTGCTTAACAATAGTTGCCCATGACAATAGAACAAAGCTGAGAGACGTGAATTCCGACTGTGCAGAAGGTTCGTTGGAATGATTTTTGGCAACTGCTTACTCCCATCAAAGCAGTATACAAGCAAACAGGCTTGCGAGATAGCATTCCCATAAGAATGCATAACGTCGTTTTCATATAAACACAGTCGAAAAGTGGGAATAAATTGTTCTGAATGTTTCACAAATTGAACCGAGCACCCAATTCAGACGAAAATCATCAGAGACGACAGGTTGGGCGCAACAAATTTAGCAAACTGCAGTCACATATCTAAGAAGGCATTCGGATTCTTACTGCTTGACCTCTTTCTCTTAACTCTGCACCATCCTCAACGTAAAACTGCAATGTCTTTCCAATCACAGGCAAAACAATCTGACCCAGGAGGTCTGCGCCGCTGGTTTAGTCTCTTCCAGATCTTGCCGCTTGAATTCATGACGAGTGTTGCGAGTGCCAGGTTAGGAAAGTCCACAACTTGAACACAGGATGTGGTCCTACCATGCAGATATCCGACATTTAGTTTGACTTAACAGAGACTACAATTGTCGATAGAAAAGCACCGTATTTTAAAATGCTAATCTGGCTCATTACAAGTAATCAAGCAATCGGCGTACATCTTTGTTTCGTTTGGGATACTTCTCTAAACACTTTTCTGGTTTCTGGGTGGCTGGGTTGCACTTATCATGGAATTATTCACAGCTTAATGCAGAAAATCTTCAAGAAAACCTTGGACGTTCAGCGAAGAATTAATAGAGGTATTCTATTACTGTTAGTTTTTTGGTTGCATCTTTCCATGACGATTTGGTCTCTCGTCTTCATGGCATGTTCCTCACAACTCTCAGGGAGGAGCCGAGGGAAGCCAAAGCTCGGAATTTCGCATTGGTGCGCAACAGCTCCTTTTGATCGTTAATCAACTACCCAATGACATGTGTGTAATCGTTTACTAACTTTAAACAAAACAGATTTTTTTGACTAACCATCAAGCAATTCTTAATTTTAGTGTTCAACAATGACCGATCTAGTCTTTGGGTATAAAAACACGTTTTTGTTGTCAAGCGGCCAACTTCGTTGTTGATTTTGCACTCGGTTTTAAACAATGCTACCAACTCTAAAAAAAATAATAACATAACTTTAATTCCTGTCCATTATTACAGTTGTTGGACCCTCATCATTCAGTATATGTATTGGAATTTAAGGCTGACCTCCCCACTTGTAAGTGAAGGGATTTCATCATGGAGAGACTTGCAACAAGGCATACTTAAAAGGTTTTCCTCAAAGTGGAATTTTTATAGTTTAGCCAAAATCCTCTTCAGAAACATATATGCGAGATTGACATGATTGCATAGATTATAAAAAGATTTGTACAAGTGAAAACTCGAAGGAAGATTTTGCAGAGGTTCATATTGCATGAGTGTCTGAACATATGCTTGTCATTTGCATCATGACATTCAACCTCTTCAATTTCGCGACAAAATCCCAGTTCTAAAACCTTTCGTCATGCACTCCTCGCACACCCATGCATGCCCACCTAATTCTACTCTCACGTATTTCACCTGATACAACTTGAAGATCTTCGAATAGTTAATAGGCGCAAGTGTTTGCTGAATCCTCAGCCATGCTTCTTTAAGTTCCATGCTTTCCCTACCTTTTAAAATTGCACTACGATCACTACGGCTAATGTCATCTAGTTTAAGAATATCAGATTTTAAATCTGCGAAGTCTGGAATAGCTTGGCCCAACCCGAGGGTCTTACCCAGTGCAGCCTTTGCAGCATAATACAAGACCTTGTAAAAAATTTCAATAGTTTTCCTAATCCACTTCTTATTGTATCGATCCACGCGTATCTTCAATCCTTCTTGATCTTTCACAGTGTGAACCCCAGTCGTCGACTCACACATCAAGTGTAGTCGAACAATTGTCCCGACATGCAGACTTGCGCTGATCTTATATAAACTGTTAACATCATCCGTAACGTAAGGTCGCTTGGGGGTTCCAGTCTGCCGAAACTCTTGAGAATACTCAATAATCCTGTCCACTTTAGACATGAACTCACTCAGCTTTGACTGCAGTTCTTGTTGCAAAGAGAGTACCTGTTTCATCTTCATCTCCCATCTCTGCAGATCGCTCTGCACTGATCTCAACCTCTCATCAACACCATCAACCTTTTTTTCTACCCGATCAATACTTTCCAAAACAAGTCGGATTTCACGATTTTCCACACTTGTGCTCACCAGACTTAAGCAACTGGATGAAGGTCGATTGGAGTCTTTCATATCAGGAAAATTTGAATTGGTAACCATGTTATCATTTTCAGGGTAAGAATGAATCAAATCATTGTTCACTTCGATTACACCTTGCTGCAATGACTCCAGTTGTTGCATAAGGCCTTGCTGCAGTGACTCCAATTGTTGCATTTGCTTCTGTCGGATCTCATTCACAATCGCCTCCACATCGCCCTTCCACAACAAATCCCTCGCTTTTTTGAATATAACCTCTGTGATGTGCCCTTCAATAGAGGGCCAAGGGTGCTCATGGCTGAACAAGTCTTCCTCCTTCATCAAGTGAAACCTATCCAACGCAATATCCTCAAGTTTGTCATTGATGTCTTGAATGAAGTTTGATTTGAGCTCCTCGATCAGAATGGCTCCTCTGAGATGAATGGGAATCAGCATTTTCACGCAATGTGTTTGGATCACACCGAGCACTAACGCCACCCCGGGACAGCCTTTCGGTGATGCGCAAAATGATATCAACTCCTGGACGATATGCTTCATCACATATTTAATAGCCACCTCTCTTGACTTATGGTCCGAGCATAACATCAGAACATCCACGTAATTGCGAGACGTTCCTTGCTCCAGATATATCTGGTGCCCATCAAGGAAAAGTCGCAGATAATGTCGAGAGCAGGTCAGAGTCTTCTTGGAAACATGCATCTCCGATATCAACTTTCGTCTCATGAACATCTACAATGATACAAAATTTGGTAAATATTGAGCTACATATTCCAAAAATTGAATTCAACTCATGAAAAGGAAACACTTCATTCATTGAACACAAGTTACAATCATAACTCATCGCATTCACTTTTCTCTCAGTTTATAAGAAATCACCTGGAAGCGTGGGAAAAAAGCATCGGTCAATGACATTGTTCTGCCATCTTGGCATTGGATCCGGATGCCGACAAACTGTGAAGTCTCAACCCTAGTTTCCCAAGCCAATTCTTGACGATTCTGTTCATCTGTGCTTGCATGCTCAGGTATGAAGGAGGGAATGAAATACTGAGAAGTATCTTCCACCTTGAAACACAAATCTAAATTGAAAAGTATGTCTTCAAGCACCTGTCTGTCCACACGTCTCTCTCCATGTGATTGCTTTCGCTGAAACTCCTTTATCAACCGAGCAAAGACACTCTCGCTCACAAATCCGTCCTTGCTTGTGTATGACTCACTTGATATCGATTTGCTAGAAGACACGGACTCATGAGCTTGAAAGTCTTGACCTAGAGCTACAAGCTCGCCCAATAATGTATTGGTGAGCCAGTTTGGATCTACAATGATGTAATCAAGGTTGGGAATAGAAATTATAGATCCTACGTCATTCAAATAAGATATGATTGATGTCATTATCTTTGAATGCTCAACGGTGCCAGCAGAAGATGATGAAATAAAGGTCAAGCTAGGGGCGCAGAATTCATGAAATTTTTTTGATGGCCAAAGAGGGAAACTTCTGATCTCCTTGGTCTTTGTAACCAACGAAGAAGAAAGTTGTGAACACAATTGAGGAACCTGTGGAGATTTTTCACTTAACAATCTATCAAAGATCTCAGAAATCACCTTTTTGAGAGGAAGAACTTGTTTCTTGCTTTGACCATTCACATGAAACAACTCTTGAACAGGGTGCAGATCCACAAAATTTGCAAATCTTTTTCTGAGGTCCTTGACTATGCACTCAGCCCAATTTAGAGAGCTGTATATGCCTTTATCCTTGTGTGAAATCACAACAAGAACTTGAGGAAGATTGTGTCCCGTGACCCTAGTGCTGGATGTGATGAAACTCAACCATTCCTCCAACTCTGATTGAAAACAAGATTCTGGTTTGTTCAAAGATCTTATCTGACAGAAGGGGCTATAGACAAATAAAAAAACACAAAAATTGCTACTTTGAGGGAAGAGTACATTTTGAAGGGTACGGAAAATCCATTGTCCTGCAAGATCCCAAATTGAGATTTGCCTTTTCTCATCGTTTTGCAAGAACTCCACTTCTATACCTTTTGTTCTCCTCAATTCAGCCCATTTGTTTCCTAGCCAACTTTTGCCTTCAACTATCCTCATCAGGGTTTGACGCAATTTGGTCTTGCCTGCAGATTGAATAAAGAGAATCACAACAAATACAACTTGTTACTTTGAGATAAGTTTACAAAATACTTAATCATATTTTGTAAATAAACAGGAATTGGAAAAAATTTCAAATTTCACATCAAAATTTGAGAATTCCAATAAAATTTATATCATAATGTTATTCAGAATTCACATTTATTTGCATTTTGGTTTTCTTTTTATACTTAAAAAAAAAAGTTTTTACAAAATTGCAAATACATCTGGTTTAAAAAAAAACTTCATAATTTAATCTTAACTTTTTTAAATGTAAAACCTTAGATTGCTAGTTCAAATAACTAAGAAGTTAGGGAGCGCGTTACCTGCTCTAGGAGAGCCGCATAAGAAGAGTCGACCAGCTTTTGCATCTCCAAATGTTAATTTGGCTTCTCTGAATATGGACATGTAGACGGCCCGCTTCTGGTTCTGCTTGAGGGCCTCCTGAATCAGCCCCTCTTTTCCGTCAGTTGCCCATGGGGTTCCTGAGACATCTATTTCCTGAAGAGTCAAGTTGACTTGCAGTAGGCCCATCAGGTCTCTAAACTCCTCTTCGTCGAGCTCCCTCAAATGCAAATCCAAGTGGGTGAGACTTGTGTTCCCTCGCAGGCACAAAAGCAGGTCCTTCCATACTCGCTTCCAAACATCTTTGCTTCCAATTACTAATTCGAGTCTCTTAAGGACGGAAGTTTCTCCAGTTTGTCCATTCATAGACAGGATACCTTCCGTTCTATCCTGGTAGGGTTGTGTCCTAAAATCCCATATTCTGAAAGATTTCAGAGATTTGATTTCCCCGCGCAGTACCCTGCCTAATAGGTTTAATGAAAACATCAACTCCGACTCGTGGGAAAATTCTTGTGAAAGCTCCAATGTGGGATCCTTGGCTTCGGAGCTAGCAGCATACGCAAGACCTTCTATTGACTCATGCTTATATGTATCATCTTGGTCTAACCAAAGGCTTACATTTATAGTTGTTGCTGTAGCATTGTCACGTATCACTTCGCCGAGCTGGCGCCATTCCTCAGGACTCATCCGCAAGTAATTCAACGTCACCCCCTTCAATGATCGGTTGGAAGTAAGAAGTTCCCTGAAACAGCTTCCGAGTCTATCCATGTTACTCAGCCAAAGACGTTCAATGGATCGGTTGCCATCATCTCGGGCCAAAGCGTTCAGCAACAAGGCCGCTCCCCAGTCTACCTGCTCTAAGTACAATTCCTTCAAAGACGAGCTCTGGATCAAAGCCTTGGACAGGATTCCAACGTCCTCCTCCTCCACGTCCTCCACGTCCTCCGTACCGGCTAAACTCAACGTTTCTAATCGAGTAGCACTGTTGATTATGTCAGCCACATGCTTCACCGCATTCGAGACTAGTTTTAAAGACTGGAGTTTAGAATCGGAATTTCCTCGCAGTCCTGAGGCGAGATGCAACCAACATCTGGCACTCAAATTGGTATTAAATATTTCCAATTCTTGTACGCTAGAGGAATTCAGAATTCTCCCTATCTGTGAACACAAGCTCTCCACTTCCGCATCTGAACTCCATTTCAAATTCTGGAGGCATATCGATCCTAGAACGGTGCTAGATTTAAATCCTCTGAAAACAACCTCCCACTCACTTTCCGTAAACCTCGATATATCTCGACCACAAATATCGTCCACCTTTAGACTCTCAAAGGTATTGCAGCTGCCGATTGCCTCCAGCACTCGAAGGCGCACTTGCCTTCTCCACCCTGTGATCGTGGAGAGCGGTGCAATCTCCGGGAAGAAATCCCAAAATTCTTCCTCGCTTAAGTCGGGAAGCCCCGTGATAGGCTCGCCTTCTCCTTCCAGACGCCGTATAAGGTCCTGGACAGCGGAGGGAAGCTCCGGTTCCTCGTCTGCAGAGTCCATTCCCCGTCTCTCAGCAGCGTGACTGACTATGGACTCACCTGCACCTTCCATTTCTCTCCTCCACTCCCGCTTTGTAAGAAACGTTTGCTTCTTGGCATGCACGAGCGAAATGTCACCTGGCAGTAGGCCTCCTTTTTGATCTGAAGAACCGGCTCACCCGAAGAGAACTAACTTCGCGACGCAGTGTGACAAAGTTGTGTGCATGTGAGTGCTGGGCATGACACTTCTTGCACTCTGCATCAACAGATACATAAGATTAATCTTGCCTCTGTAAGGAATGGGATCAAGAGCAATCACCACGAACGCAGGGAAATCGTGCAAGCTAGAAGTAAGACGCTGCTCGCACTCAGAGCTGGGCAACACAAGCGATGTAAATCAAAATCAACGCAGATAACCAATATTCTGGTTCCAAAGTAGAGTGTGTGCAAAGGGGACTTCATATCTCTCGTGAACAAACCTTTTGTGAAGTTCAGCGGAGAGAGCTGTTTGATTAGCACTGGTGAGCCAACTGAGTGGACAAGCTGAAAGCTCTGCAAAGATGGTGCGATGTGTACGTAGAATGTTATGGAAAGCATGGAATCGCAGATATCTCAGATGTGAAGTAATCTGCCTTGTGTAAAACTCCATGTACAATTGGACTGGGAGAATGCGAATCTAGCTGCGTCAACACCCACGGGAAGACAGACCCTCTGAAGGGTAGCGCGTAGAAATTGGCAGCTTAAGGATCAGATCTTCTCATTACATTGTGTGGATGATCGAGGTCAAGACAACATACGAACAGAACAAGCGTGTTCCTCCATACTCGCTGTGATAGGAAAATGTTCTTAGAGAAGGTGAGAGTAAATCTTGACTTTGTTGTGCAAGCGAACGTGATCATTGAGTGCGTGCATCAGTGTGCTGATACACTCATGTCGTCACGCTGACAACAGAGATTTCAAGAATCTTTGATCTATTCAAGCAAGTGGATGTGTTGTGACAACTGAGAGGCACATGGGTAGTCAGCTCGGTGGGCGAAGTCTGTTGTGCTTTTTTCTTGCTTTGACGAAGTCAAAGCAAGAAAGCAGTTGTCTACATTTCTCTGCATATCTTGTAGGTTAAGAAACTGATAAACTTTGTGGGAGTTTTCTAAACATAATGTCGAAAGAATGGGTACCGAGCACTCGAGGTTTTCAACTGCTGGTATGATTGTTCTTCTACCTCAACTATCAAGCATGCACAGTTCTAACAGTTGTCTGGAGGTCTTTCAACCTCAAACATTAGAATGAAATCAGATTTCGTCCGTGCTAAGAGCACTCTTGCTTGTTTATCACGGCGTATAGAACACGACAGAGCCAGCATAATTACTGCTAAGGTCAACATCAATCTCCGAAGAATTTGCAATTTTTTAATCTCAATCTCAATTTTTTCAACCTCAAACATTAGAATGAAATCAGATTTCGTCCGTGCTAAGAGCACTCTTGCTTGTTTATCACGGCGTATAGAACACGACAGAGCCAGCATAATTACTGCTAAGGTCAACATCAATCTCCGAAGAATTTGCAATTTTTTAATCTGCTTGCAATTGAAGAAAAACTTTCTAGTATACATGAGATGAAAAATAACTCATATGCTAAATTTTAGATAACAATGATTCAAAACTTCAGATGAAGATCTCGTTTAAAGGCTAAAGGGTAAGACAAACTTATATGGAAACTGCAATATCTGATATTTTAACTAAAATGAAACAAGTATTACTGCAGCTTTTGCACTAGTATGCTCATATCAATATGTCAGAGGAAAAGATCAACGCACAATGGTCAATTGATAAAATGGTTCAAACGCGAACGTGTTAATTCATGTCTTTAGTACTCTCTCTTTTGTGTAAAGCACATTCACTTGAATTTTTGTAACAAAATTTAATATTGTGAATAAATACCTTTCTATTATATGTGGTGTATGTTTAGCGTCTTTATTTGATGATACGTCAAATCTGAAAATGTTCAGACGTAAACAATGTGTAATACTTTGTTTCTGTCGAGACATTATTCAATGAAGTTACAGTTTTACATTTTATAAATTTTTATTCATAGCTTTAGAGATTTTGACTCTTAATTCTTCAGCTGTTTTAGTTATTTTCAATTTTTTATTCTTGGACTGTTTTATATAGATGCATCATCTAGATTAATGCAACTGAATGATTCTCAAATACTACAAGTACACAAATGAGATGATTGATGGATGTCTACATGTTTACTTGTTCCAACTTTATTACTAAATTTGGAACAAGGAGTTGATAATTCCATTGTAAGTAATTTTTTAAAGTTTCTATTAACATACATACACAAAAAAAACTCTTGATGCATAATACATTCAAGTTAAACTAACCCTGAAGGGATGAAATGTTGATGAAAGAAATGACTCCCTAGTTGTTCTCTCCTTTGGGTAAAAATGTATCCATATATTAGAAAGAAATATGTTATCTCAGTTTACATGACATGTTTTCTTTTCTACTTTTCCATGTTATTTGATTTTTTGGGTTGGATATTCTCACTATTGATACTGCCCAGAATTTTCGGATTCTGCAGATTCCTCAGTGCTCCAGAAACTTATATATAATTTAAATTTTACAACTCCAACAGGAAATTGTTTAGCAGACTCTTTCTCACTCCCGACTTTTATTGATACAGTTCACTCCACAAAAGAAGAAAGTGAAGATGCTTGATTGGATACTTTTGATTTTATTTCGGTAATCAAAAGAAGAGGGTAGTTGATGTTGAGTGTGTAGTACTCATCCACATCAACCCTCCGTCCACTTCATAAGAATCAATACACGATCTGCTCACAGAGATAGAATATCGTGACTTATGCCATGACAGTATGTAGCGATCATGCAGATTGCTACAGACTGTATCTTCAATAGCAATCTTCACTTGTACACGTTTTCTTTTGTTTTTTTAAACAGCCATGTGAAGTATGTTTTAGAAACTTCATCGTGGCTGGCTTGTTTATTTTTTGTTAACACTTGCTGTGGTATTAGAAAATCGGATTTCAAATGCCACGACACACATTAGACACTATGCTCAGAAGGATACTTTTGATTTTTATTGTGGAGCCTTACCTAACAAGTACAACGCACATGAAAATGCCTCAAGTGTAGAGTTGAATCAGAATCACGCCACGGCTTTATTTCCTTTTTTAACAGGTATTTCAATACCCTCATCTCAGTTGAAATCTTCAGTGCAGAAGCTTCCTTATACCTTCGGCTTATTCCAGGTGCCAACAGGAGGAACGTTGACGTTAGAAACCGGTATATACCCTTTCCTGGTTTATCAGTCTGAACGCAGGGTGTGCTAACCACATTGTCACAGTGAAACTGAGCATTTTGTTCATGGAGATCGGTGCGACTAAGTAGCACCATCCTCCAAGAAGATGGACGCTGATGAGGCTACTTCCAAAGCAATCATGAAGAAGTCTCTCCTCTACGGGTGAGTATTATCAAGCTGCTGGGATACGAGAATAGTAAAATTCAAGCAGAATCGTCTAGATTAGCACAAGTATGGTATTGTGGGTGATTGATTAAAATGCTATGAAACACGTAACATCTCCATACTGTGTTCCACCAGCAACTCTACCTCATAAGTGACGGCCTGATGTTTGTTCTTCTGGAATGCAGCGTCAGGGTCTGAGATAAAACCTTATTCACCATGTAGGAATAATGACAGCGCTATGAAGCTTCTGAGTTGGATAGAATCTAATCTCGAAACATGTATCATTGTGACATCCAGAAAATAGTTTCACATACAGCACGTTCGAAATTCCAGTGACTCTATTCGATTTACAAATAACTGTACCACCTTGAGTCGCATGGAGCTCGGAGATGCCCGACAATGAAAAAGAATCCAGAAACGAGTCGTAGTCCAGCAGCCGAATTCACTTCATGCACTAATATTCATATTTTCGGTGACTCATATGTAATACTCTTTGACCATGCGCAATCTGCACAAGTCGAGAAATTCACAATATAATTCCTTATTATTCATTGCTCCAGAAACTTATATATACTTGTAATTTGTCAAATCCAACCGGAAAACGTTTGGTTTATTATTTTTCACTCCCGACTTGTATTCAACTTACTCCACTTCATCCACAGAAGAAAGTGAAGATGCTTGGCTGGATACTTTTGATTTTATTGTAGTATACAAAAGTAGAGGGTCGTTGACGTTGAGTGTGTAGTACTCATCCACATCTAACCCTCCGTTCACTTCATAAGAATCAAGACACGATCTGCTCACAGAGATAGAATACCGTGACTTATGCCATGACAGTATGTAGCGATCATGCAGATTGCTACAGATTGTATCTTCAATAGCAATCTTCACTTGTACGCGTTTTTCTTTTGTTTTTTTAAACAGCCAAGTCAAGTATATTTCAGAAGCAGCATCGTGGCTGGCATGTTAATTTTATGTTAACAGTTGCTGTGATATTAGATAATCGGATTTCAAATGGCACGACACACATTCTACACTATGTTCGGAACGATACTTTTGATTTTATAGTGTTACCTTACAAAACAATCACAATGCACAGGAAAGTGTCTTGATGGCAGAGTCTAACAAAATCACGCCACCTCTCCTTTTCTTTTTGGATAAGCATTTCGAGCTACCCTGATCTCATGTCAGTTGAATAAGAAACCTTTTGCGTTGCAAATTTACTCGCAGAAGCTTCATTATTCCTTCGCCTTTTTCACTGCAACCGGTGCCAACAGGAGGAAAGTTGTCATTAGAAACCGGTATATAGCCTTTTGTCGTTTATCAGTCTGAACAGAGAGGAAAGTGCCAACCACGTTGTTACAATGAAATGACAACGTGGTTGTTTCATTTTGTTCATGGACATTGATGCGACTGAGTACCACCATCCTCCAAGAAGATGAAGGCTTATGAGGTTGTTTCCCAAGCAATCATGAAGAAGCCTCTCCTCTACGGATGAGTATTATCAAGCTGCTGGGATGCGGGAATAGTGAAAATCAAGCAGAATCGCATATATTAGCACAAGTATTGGGGGTGATTGATTAAAATGCTATGAAACACGTAATATGATCTGGTGGAACACAGCAACTCTAAATCATAAGAAACGGCCGTCTTGATGTTTGTTCTTCTGGACTGCAGCGTCCGCGTCTGAGGAAAAAATTATTCACCATGCGGGAATAATGACAGCGCTATGACGCTGCTGAGTTCGATAGAATTTAATCTCGACACATGTGTCGTTGTGACATCGAGGAAATAGTTTTACGTAGAGCTCCCTCAAAATTCTAGTGACTCTATTCAGTGTACAAATAACTCTACCACCTTGCGTCAAATGGTGCTCGGAGATGCCCGGCAATGAAAAAAAAATCCAGGAACGAGTCATAGTCCAGCAGCTGAATTCACTTCATACAGTTGTATTCAAAGTTGTGCTAACTCATATTCAACTCTAGTTGGCCGTGCGCAATCTACACAAGTCGGGGGACCTCGGCGTTTTCGTCGATGCATTGCTGCAGTAAGTGGTGGTCGATGACCTCCTGCAACTTACTGAAGTGGGCAGTGCTGAATAAGAGATTTACTCGAAGTGCCACAGTGGAAACTAAAAACCTCTCTAGAATATTTTCGCACATTTTCTTGTTTTGACTTTCTGGGAGTCCAGTTGGATCGGAAAATTTTGTTAAATTTGCAAACTTAAAACGAATGAACCTGAATACAGAAAAAGCATAATGAGTTCGTGGTGCTTAGAAGAAAGACTATTCACCAGTTCAAACCTCACACCACATCATCAATCTTGCCACCAGAAACAGGTCTGCTGCCCTTTCTGCAAGTCGGCACCGCCTTGCCAGGCAAGCCGATTCCAAAGAATCGACTAGAATTGCCGAGCTTCAGCGAGCGAAATGTCTCAAATTGCGTACTAAGGAAGACTTTCCCGCACCTGATCTCAGCGTACGCACATGTAAGAACTTGTGGACGTTTACTACTGCAGACTCTAGATCAATCCTTTTGTAATCAAGTCCCTTACGCATAGACTTTACAGCAGACAATTACGCTGCTATTGAATCATATATTCTGTTACTCCTGACATCAGTTAAAAAAAACAGAAAAATTGTTCTGATTGTTTCACAAATTGTACCGAGCATCCGGTTCAGACGAAAATCAGCAGAGACGACAGATTGGGCGCAACAAATCTAGCTAGCTGTATTCACATATCTAAGAAGTCTTTTGGATTCCTACTTCTTGACCTAATTCTCACAAACTCTGCACCATACTCAACGTAAAACTGTAATGTCTTTCCAATCACAGGCAAAACAATCTGACCCAGGAGGTCTGCGCCGCTGGTTTCGTCTCTTCCAGGGCCTGCCGCTTGAATTCATGACGAGTGTTGCGAGTGCGAGGTGAGGAAAGTACACAACTTGAACACTGCATGTGGTCGGACCATGCAGATATCCGTGATTTAGTTTGACTTCACGTAAACTACAATTGTCGATAGAAAAGCACCATATTCTAAAATGCTAAACTGGATCATTATAAGTAATCGGCGTACATCTTTGTTTCGTTCTGCATACTCCTCTAGAACACTTTTCTGGGTGGCTGGGTTGCACTCATCATGGGATTATTCACAACTTAATGCAGAAAATCTTCAATGAAACCTGGGACGTTAAAGGAAGAATTAATAGAGATATTCCATGAGAAATTCACTGTTAGTTTGTAGGTTGCATCTTTCCATGACGATTTGGTCTCTGGTCTTTTTGCCATGTCCCTCACAACTCTCAGGGAGGAGCCGAGGGAAGCCAAAGCTCGGAATTTCGCATTGGTGCGCAACAGCTCCTTTTGATCCTTAATCAACTACCCTATGACATGTGTGTAATCGCGGATCTTGAGGGACAGCTGTGATAGACTTCGTGTCTCTGCTGCATTTTTTCCACATTAAAACGTAAATTGAACACAACCCAGACAAAGCTTCTGCCAGTCTGAAAATGCTTTGAATAGAAAGTAGCAGAAGTGATGCTTTTACGTGAAAGCGGGTAATTCTCCAGACGATGTTATTCAGCGCGTCGAAGGCCACCGAGGAAGATTATTACATGTGAGATTGAAGCAACAAGGAGGAGGTCAGCGGGTCTTCAGATGCTAATTTGAGATTCGCCGAAAGTGATAAGAATTTTTGACTTTTTCCAATTAAGCACTTCGAATCTAAAGTATGTACCGGTTTGAAACCATGAAGAAGCTAGCTATATATGGAAGTACTTCAACTCATCGATGGTGGAACTTTGACTTTATACAATGAGGCTAACAAGGTAAACAAATTGATTTCAATTGTTGTTTTGACTTTTGCAGTAGAAAAAAGCACAAATGGAAGAAGTGAAAACTGAAAACTCTACGGAGCAGTAATTCGTTAGATGACATAGCTAGAGCTTCAACTTAGGAATGAAGTTAGAGAGTTGTAACGGAGATGAAGTGCTTCCAAAAAGCATTCAAAAACAAAGTTCAAAGATAAGTGGAGATTTATGCACAAGAGTTAGCTTTATTGGTGTGCTGCTTTGAAAGAGTACAAGTTGGGTCAGTTGAGGTATAGTGCACATGTATATTGCAACACAATGCATATAATTGGCATATGAAACATCACAAAGCATACATCTGTGTTACACTGGGTAATGATCTAGTCCATAACATAATTGAATCTTCTTGAGCCTAATAGAAAGAGACCGGGAGCTATAGTGCTCAATTAATGTAATGAAAAACTTCTATACTGATTGGTTATTATGTTGTATAAATTAACACTGTCCACTAACACCGTGTTGAAAGGAGTTGTCAAGTACAAGAATCACAAATCAATAAAGTTGAGCTGCGCAGCTAATCCACCTAATGTACATCTTAAGTCAACTATATACATGTGAGGCTAGTTTGGAAATAGTTTTCAACCAGCAATAGACTTGTCTCGGTTTCATCTCACTAACTGCGTCATTGCCCCAAGCGCAAATATATACATGGTATCAACCATGTTTGAATCTTGACATGTTTTTCAACCCCACACATGATTTTTAAAAGAAGATAAAACCTCAATTACATGTACAAGTGTGCTACTGGGAGTGACATCTAAATGTGGTCGACGCACATTACTACAAATACACGCTATCACCAACATAAAATCTTCAAGTTCAAAATCGATAGCCATTTGCTTGAATTGTATCATAACGCCAAGTATCTATGTATTAAGCAAAGGCCAGATTTTCAAACGTCATATTTAGGAAGATTATTTTTAATGTGGAGACCACATCTTATCCATATATCAGGTTTATCCAAATCGAAGATCTCATATGATTGTTATTGCAGATTATTCTTGATCTCTACCATATATCAAGATGATGAAAAATGTATGATGAAAGAATTCTCAAAGACACTTGCCTGCTAACAATATATTTCATGGCCAACCATGATGGCCCATGGACCATCCCGATGTTGAGGTGATTATTCTTTAAGTCAAATTCTCCAAAATGTGTTTGCCATACTGTGCTAGTTCATCACTCATTAGTTCACTTGATGTAGTACAATGATCAATCAATGTTTGATCACGCAGCCTGAAATTCAGTTTAAAAAAGACTCAGTTCAATCAACACCATTCTTATGCAAAATTCTGTGTCCACAATGATGCAAAAATGCATTTATTGTGTCTTCTATTCAACTTGTCAACCAAAGCTATCGACTCTATTTATCTGGTTAATGTTTGAATATGATCAAGACATTAACCAACCTTTTCAACATACAACAAGCCTTGTCTTTCCATTTGTAAATTTTCTCATATCCATTGGGTTTGGGGTAACCAAATTGAATTTAGTAAATGATAGCTATCTTGATAATCCATTCTCATATGATGATCAAGTTTCATAAACGTTAAAGAATTAAATTCCGGTGTTGAAGCAATAAATACCTCCTTAAGTGTAATCTCCGGCGGACTCTCATTAAAATACAACTCTACTGCTTCTTTGAAAATTCATTATGAATATATAGATACGATGTTTTTTCGAGATAATTGCTTATCATATTCAAAAGTAAAAAATCTCTCTATCCATCACTTCATTCCAGTATTCATAGACATTCAAAAAAATTTGCAAGTTTTTTCTTTCCTGAATCAATTCACTTCAGAGATGTTTTTCATCTTGATTGATAGTTATTTTCTAAATATATGTTTATTTCTAATCAATAGTTTTCTTATAATAAATAACAATAAGATATATTAAGCTTGCTATCTATTTCTTTATGAACTTTGATATGTTTCACTATTTTTAATATACATTAAACGTTAAAAATTTCATTTGTCTATAATGTTTCTTTCACATTTTCTTTTGTTCCCATGTTAAAATAAAACTATGACATTGAACACGTTATAATTTGAACTATAATTTATGCTTTCATGTATCAAAAGTTAAAACTTATCTTAGTAAAAATGGTAATAGTAAAAATCAAGCAGAATCACATAGATTAACACAAGTATGATATTGTGGGTAATTGATTAAATTGCTATGAACCACGTAACATCTCCAAAGTGTGTTCCACCAGCAACTCTACCTCATAAGTGACGGCGTGATGTTTGTTCTTCTGGAATGCAGCGTCCGGGTATAAGGAAAACATTATTCACCATGTGAGAATAATGACAGCGCTATGAAGCTTATGACTTCGATAGAATTTAATCTCGAAACATTTGTCATTGTGACATCCAGAAAATAGTTTCACGTACAGCACCTTCGAAATTCCAGTGACTCTATTCAATATACAAATAACTGTACCACCTTGAGTCGCATGGAGCTCGGAGATGCCCGGCAATGAAGAAGAATCCAGAAACGAGTCGTAGTCCGGCAGCAGAATTCACTTCATGCACTAATAATCATACTTGCGGTGACTCATATGTAACTCTAGTTGACCGTGCGCAATCTGCCCAAGTCGGAGGAACTCCGCGTTCTCAGATCCGAACTCATAAAACTTGTGAAGAAGATCGCCAAAGTTTTGAATGGTCCATGAACCATATTTTCCAGACTGCTGCGGACCATGATCGCTGTCAATTCGATCCCTGAGTTGCTGACTCGATGGAGCAACAGAACAAAGTCCATGGATCAGAACTCAGTGCATGAGAAGTGAAACCAAATAATACAGAAAATGTAGGGTGAACACCAAATCAACTCTCTACGTGGAGGAAAGATAAGCAAACAATATGCCATGGGGGTTGGTCCAGTATCATAACAATGGGAAATACGTGCATTTCTTGTCTTGAATAATGAAGGTCATAAATGTATAGTTAATATATTAAATTTATACTTACAGTATTCAATATAATTTCTTGATGGTCCAAAAGATCAGTTAATAGATAAATGTATGGACTGCTCATTTATATTCTTCATATTTACTTCACTTGCTGCAAGCCCAACAATAGCAGAAAACAGTCACGTTGTGTGTTGAAGTAGCCGAAGTACGTCCTTCATTACTTTGATTTTCCCCAGATTAGACGATCATCGAGCATCTCGAATGAGACGAGGCATTCGAGATGCTCGATGCCTCGATTCACTCGGTCCGGGTAAGAAGTTAGTGCGTGTGGCAGGGTATGAAATCCGATGAGTCTGATGGTGAATTCACCATCAGACTCACACGTTACCTCCATGCAGTCCACTGGCAGCCTATATAAGCTCGTCTAATGGTCGGAACTCTTCATCGTCGTCTGGTTTGAAACTGGTCATCAGTGCAGCAGCAGCAGCAGCAGCTGAAAGTGGAATCAGGTGGGAATCCCTCGGAGATCAGAAGGTCCTAAAAGATCTGCCCAACTCGACCACCCACAATCTCCGTGTAGAACTCATGGCACTCGCGTAATCGACTGCAGACTCGAGCTGAAAAGAAAGTGCACGTACATTTATCTCAGGGACAGATCGAGCTATCTCGAGAAGATGGAGAAGGTGGGAGTGATGCGGGCGACGATGGGCGTGCTGCTGATCGTGCTGCTCATGGCGAAATTGGAGCCGGCCGAGGGCGCCGACGCGTGCTTCTACATGATGAAGAACTGCCAGGGCTTCGGCGTGTCGTGTCCGAATCTCAAAGAGGGATTGTGCTGATTGTGAGATTGCTCCACCACCCGGCGGCGCTCGACGTCGTCGATCAGCTGTCGGCTTTGGACGAGGATGACATTTTGGCCTGGCTCCAGGCTCGTGGCGCTTCTTATGAATCCGTCTCCGCCGATGGTGTAATCGAGACAGTAGCTTCGACATGAAGAGCTGTGAGCTTCAAAGCAATCTGACCATCAAAAAAAATTTAAATTTTCATTGAAAAATTGATGGTTTGTGACCGAAACGGGGCCAAAACGCAAAGTATGAAAGGGGTAACTAGTAGCTCAGTTTCGATTGTACTTCAGCACATACAATGTCCGAAATGTAGGTCAGAAGATCTACAAAGAGAGCATCCTACATTATATATCATAGTACTTATGCAGCACTAATAATCTCCACGTAGAATGATGATTTTGAAGTAATACTTTACTTGTGGTTTATTTACATCACATGTATAAACTATCACTACATGGAACAGTAGATAATGGTATCAGTAAAAAAATGAAGGAGGAATTCTTCAATAATTTATGAGAAAATTGCTTGAGGTATATTGATATTGCATGTATATCACTGGTATAATATGCAACACTAAATTATCTGTAAAATATGAACATAATTTTCTAATCAGATCTTTGCTTGTGGTTTATTGGTCTCACATGTAAAGCATTAGTTCTATAGGAAGAAATATATGATTCTGCATGTAAAGTAATAAACTACAAAGAAAGCTTTGCTTGTGGGTCATTGGTATTGCTTGTATATCACTCTTATTATATTTGACACTAGATAATCTGAATATAAATTGAAGATTTTTGAACGAATCTTTTCTTGTGGTTTATCGGTATCACATGTATATCAGTATAATTATATATAACACTATATAACGTTCTATGTAAAATAATGATTTATAAGCAAGTATATGCTTGTGGTTTATGAGATCACATGTTATATACACGGACCTTGCTTCAGCTGGCTAGCAGGCGAACTGCAGACTGGAAAATCGTGTTTCTTGAATGAAGCTGGATAGTCAACGAGAAGCCATGTCATCTGCCACAGTTGTAACTTCTAAAGTTCTGCTGCAAGTTTGACTTCGTGCTGTATTCCAGAGCCTTCATGCTGAGGGAGGAGATCACTCCAGTCCTGTAAGTGGCCATTTTGCCTCGGTATCGAGATGCGTACACGATGCATCTTCACTGGGAACGTTGACATCTGCATTGCTGAAAGACATGTTCGTACAGCGTTGAGCTTCTCACCGACCCACTTCTGGATTTAGATTACTGGATTCTGATCAGTTTGTCGATCGATCTTCTCACACGTCGAAGGAAAGTCCAGTTCTGAAAGCTGCTGACAGAGCTCCTCAGGCGATATGTGAATGATCAAATAAAGGGAAGTTTCTCCTTACCATGAGCACGCAGGTATTAAAGGGATTCAAAGAGTGCATTGCTTCAGCTGAAGAAGGATAGTGTCTAGGACGACTTGAGAATTGAGATCTATGGGGCTTCGGTTACTCTTCACGATGACACACAGCAGTTTAGTTCTACTCTATTGTTCACCAAGCAACAGCGCAGAAGAGTTTCAGGTATCTTTGAAATATGTTGAAAGAAATAGACTACCTACCGCCATAAATGTTTATAAAGTCCATGTATTCTTCTGAGTCTCTAACTTATTCTGTTTGTCTGGCAATAAATATGCATGCAGTGGCTTCACACTTTTTCTTAGCACAGTTTCCCCAAAAAACGTCTAACTTTGGATGCATCTGAAGATTTCTTAACCTGGATAGTGGAAGAGTCCTTAAGTAATTGCACATACATCAGTTGGGTATGCATGGCACTTCATACTTCTTCTCAAACTAATATATGAAGACTTTATGTTATATATGTGAAACTACGGTGATGTGTGTGCAGTGTACAGATTGTTGCATTGCAAAAATGTCTTGTTTATGTTAGATAATTTTGTTGTTTATTAGTTTTGGTATAATTTGTCATTAGTTGCAAGTGGCAACTGTTATTAGCGGAGTGTCTGCTCTCTCTTTCGCTGTACGCGCGTTGTGTAGTTAGCTGGTTCGACTCCTGCTTGGAGTTCATGCAGGAGTGAGTAAGTCCGAGTACTTAGGCATGGTTCCTACGTGTTCATAATGAGCAGTAAGTGCGTGTCATGCACTCAGGAAGGTGTTAATAGTATATATATCCTTTACATAAGAAAAGTATGCAAGTCTTACAGTGCACCACAATCGGTTTGCTAGCTTGAGTTCTGTTGCTCTCTTGTATGTTCTCTCTCTTGTGTCGAACAGGTTCCAGCAAGGCAGTTTGTCAAACAGTTTGTTTGTGTCTTGAGTGTTCTGTGTGATCAGGTGTGATCAGGTTGCAGCGGGCCGTGCAAACCAACAAACTGGTATCAAAGCAAGAATGTGTGTGTTCCTTGTTGCGTCATGTCTAGGGAGTCGCATGGTGGTCTGTCACGGACTCCTTTGGGTCATGAGCGACACCAGTCGCCCTCCCCTCCTCCGCGGCATGGCCGAGACCGTGACAACGGCGGCCAAATCGTTGTCCACCACACTGTCAAGGAGGCATCAGGGACTGTCCAATATCCGATGTTGATCAAGAAAAACTATCTGGAGCGGAAGCTCATGATGACCATCAACCTCCAGGCGCAAGAACTGTGAGCAGCAATCGAACCTGGTAGCGTGCAATACAGCAAGGATTGACTGGCCCTAGCAGCAATCGCATGCTCAATCCCGCCGGAAATGTTGTCCATCATTGGGAGAAAGCCCACGGCCAAGGAGGCGTGGGAGACGGTCAAGATCATGCGGATGGACGTCGATCGCGAGAGCAATGCTCAGAACTGCGGCGCGACTTCAACAACATCGTCTTCAAGGATGGAGAGTCCGTTGACGACTTCTACATGCGCGTCACCGGTCTCGTCAACAACATGCGTCTCCTCAGCGACACCATTGATAAGATTGAATTAGTGCAAAAAATGTTACAGGTTGTTCTCGAGCAGTTTGATCAGGTCGCGATCTCCATCAAGACGCTGCTCGACGTTAGGAAGATGACTATTGAGGAGGTGACAGCGCAATTGCGCGCTGTCGAGCAAAGACATAAGGCGCGCAGGCTGACTGCGGAGATGGACTCGGGGCTGCTCCTCTCCATCAAGGAGAAGGAGATGATCCTTCGCATGCAGCGACGAGAGAAGGAGATCGTGTGTGGTGGCGGCGACAAAATTGGTGGCGGCGGCTTCGGTAGCAGTTTCGGAAGTTCGCGTCCTGGCTTTTCACAACCGAGTTGTGCGCGTGAGGTGGCACGCAAGGCCGCAAAGGGGTATCAGTGCCGCTATTGCAAGAAGTATGAGCATTAGGAGCGTGATTGCAAGAAGAAGAAGTGCGACAAGGCGACAAACTTGGTTCAGGCGCAAGAAGACGAGGAGGACGAGCCAGTCCTCATGATGGCCTAGATGGCATCGATCACCTAACCAGCGCATCATGAGGTGGCGACCGCGGACGGCCAAGTCTATCTCAATGAGGAACAAGCCACGGTGCAACAGGGGGCACTTGCGAGCTCGAGCAAGCTCGCGGAGTCTTGTACCTAGACACCGGCGCGTCGAACCACATGAACGAGAACAGCGCAGTCTTCTCCGAGTTGGACCGCGGCATCACCGGTACGATGACGTTTGGCAACGGCTCCCTCGTGGACATTCTCAGGCGAGGCACGATCATCTTCTTCGCACGACGGGGTTGTGGAGGAATCCTGCGCTCCACAACTCCGCACAGCGCATTGATCGGGGTGGAAAATTCATCTCTGTCACTTTTGGCAAGTACTACGCCGAGAAATGCATCCAATGGCAGCTCACGGTGCCATATTCTTCACAACATAATGGTGTTGTGGAGCGCAGGAATTAGTCGGTGATGGCCATGACGCGATGTCTCCTCAAGGCGAAGTCAATGCCGAGCACCTTTTGAGGGGAGGCAGTAAACACTGCAGTTTTCATTCTGAACAGGTCGCCGTCAAAAGCTCTGCACGACATGACGCCGTATGAGGCATGGCACGGAAAAAAGCCGGTGGTTCACTTTATGCGCACATTTGGCTTATTTCGCACATTTGGCTGCATTGCGCATGTGAAGTTGACACTTCCGCACGCCAAGAAGCGCGACGACATGAGCATGAAGAGTGGACGGCTTCACGTCAACCGAGAAGTCGTCTTCGACGAGGCCAAATGATGGAATTGGAATGATTCTAGCAAAAGTGTTGCTCCTGAGACTTTCACTTTTGAATACACAGTGAACTGTAATAACCCACCAAAGGCTAAAACTTGCAGTATGGTGGTAAAAAGATCGAACCCACAGGGACAGAGGCAACACACAGAGTAAAAGTGTCACGTTTAAGTGTCACGTGTTTAAGTGTCAAGTGTTTAAGTGTCACGTGTCGACTCGGAGGCTCGACTCGGAGGAGGATCTCAACTCGGAGGATGCTCGGAGGATGCACGGTACAGCTTGGTCACTCAACACACACACACACACACACCTGAAACTGGCAAAAAGCACAACTCGGAGGTCGGTCAGGACCTCCGCTTCGGATTTCAGGGGGAAAGTGTCTCGTAAGTTCACTCAGAGGTTCTGCAGGAAGTGCCTCCCACTCCGGCTTTTACTGCCCTTCCGCCAGGAACTAGCGGGGGTACCCGGACTGGACTTCTCACTTCGGAACGAAGCCTCTACGTACGCCGTGGACGTCACCCTCGACTATCACACAAAACGCAGGGAGTGCAGACCCGACTGAGAACTTACTGAAAACACGATCCAGTAACACACACACAACCTGAATTACAAACCAAGGTTTACACGAAGTAATGAAACTTCACATTGGCATTCAGGGGAAACTTCCCGTAGGAGTACAATCAGGATATGTCACTCGAAGGAGTAAGGGGGAACTGTTCAAGTATCTAACTCGCAGCCGGCTCTGAGCATCAGAAATCACCCGCAGGTGCAGATCCGCACTACTCAAGTCTCTAACCGGGTACTAGCTCTGAACATTCAGCCGAAGGCCTTCAACTACAACATACGGTAACTTCGCTATGCTGCAGCTTCTCTACGTGGTGCCAGGACCAAAATGCACAAACACGCCAAGAAAGTGAGTTCCTGATCTGCACTTCCGAAACTGGAAGAGTCCCAAGGCAAAACGCCTTGATCTACTTTATACCCTCAAAAGATCCTAACTAGCACTACGCTATCCTATCTACCACTCGCAGTATCTGCGCGAAACCAAACTACTCTACTGCACTCAGCAGATCCGGTGCTGCGCCTCCTGCGCGCCGGACTGCTCCGCGTACTATCTCTACCTTGCCAGTCTTCCGACCGGCTGCGTAACCCCAGGCGTCGGAGCGCTGTGGTGACTTCCGACTGCAAGTGCGCCATAGTGTCGCGCGCACCCGACAAGAAGGTTTCTAATTTTCTCGCCACTCGCCGCCGACTCCGACTGTCACCTTCCGTCAATGCCGCCGCCCGAAGCTCGAACTCCCTGAGTGTGATCCTCTCTTGGGCTGCCACCTCCCAATGGGTGTATCCTTTTAGACAACGAGTCACCTGTGCCGCCAACTCTCCTCGCGCCCTGCAGCTGCTCTCCACCTCGGCCAGCTGCATTTCTAATCCCGCGCGTTGTGCTCTCAAATCCGAGCACTCGGATTGCAAGTTGCACAACAACTCCTCATCCTCCTTGCGGGCTCTTTGACTTTCTTCTAAGGCGCGCGTCTGGCGCGCAAGCTCGGCTGCTAGGACGTTGTTCTGTCTCCGCTCCTCCTGCAGTTCCAACTCGATCTTTGCCCGTATTAGTTCGGCATCCGCCTGACTTTTCGTCGCCGCATCCTCCTTCTGCTGCTGCAAGGCTTGGTATAGCTTCTGGGTGACCGCCAGGTGTTGTTTGAGGGCGGTGTTCCTTTCCACATATACTTGGCAACTAGAGGCCCACTTTGCCACCTTGATCCTCGTCCTTCGCCTGATAGTCTCCACATAGGACTGCGGTTTTAAGGCACTTCCGTATTTGGATGTCTTGCGATCCAGATATCGCAGGAGTGGAACTATCTGTTCGCACAGCACCCCTGTTGGCGTTTTCTGCACCGAATCCGCTTCCTGCTCTTCCGAGCTCGTATCATCCTCAGTCTCGAGGATTTCAGTCGCCACCGAATCCCTTGGCGACTCCCTGGAACTGTGGCGCGCAGCAGCTTCTGCTGCGACTGCTGCTCCACTGCCTGCTAAAATATCCAGGGCAGTGGGAGATCCCACTGCTTGAGCCCCTGTTCCGGCTCGATCTTCGGTTTGTGAAGGGGTCGACGCCGCAGTGACTTTTGTCACTCTTGCACCGCCCGCTTCTGCTGCCTGTCCTTCCGGCACAATCTGCGCGGAAGGTGTCCTTGCTGAAGGTGCGTCCGCCGAAGGCGTCCGCACACTGGTCGTTGGCCCCATCCGTCTCGCAGTCGGCGAATCCGGCTGACTCTCTGTTGTCCGACTCGCAGTCGGCCGACCAGCACTTGTCCGACTGGGAGTCGGATACACCCTGCGCGTCTTGACTCCACTTGGCCTGCTTGTTGGGGGCGTTCTTCCAGAAGTGCCTTCCGCCGAAGACGACCCTTTGAGGATTGTTGGCTCGTCAGCCAAACTCTCTTCTGCTTCCGGCCTGCTGTCCGGTTCAACGCGCCGTTCAGTTGGCCTTCCTCCCGCTTGTCGACCTTCAGTCATCCGACTCGCAGTCGGCCGGCTGTCAGTCCGTCCATCTCCTCCCGAAGGCCGTGGTGCCTTCTGTGCAGAGGTTTCTGCCGTCTTCCCTAGGATCTGAGCGATTATCTCTTCCTGTGTGAGATTCCGCCGGGTCGGAGTTCGCCTGGTCTCCTCAGTAACAGTTGGCATTTTGCGTGCCCTCTGTTTTGGTCGACTGTGAGGCTCGGGGGTGGGCCGACCACGAGTCGGCGCAGCTGGTACTTCCGGCTGCCTGTCCTCAGGTCTTTCATCCCACTTCCGCTTTCGCGGAATGCGCTCACTTCGACGTTCTTCTGCCGCTCTTGCTGGGGCCGGAGCCGGAGGCGTACTGGCAGGTTCCTCGTCCGGATCTGTGTCTACTTCGGCCTCCCTCGAATATCTTCCTGGATAAGTCCGGGTCAGCTGCGGAAATCGAGTTTTCTCAGCATTTGTCAAACATCCCATCGCCCGGTAAAACACGATTAAGTAAGGCGATAGATGATTGAGGGTTCCTCCCCTCTCTTCTTGCGCATGTTGGCGCGTCACCTTCCACAGGAGCCGTGCCCAATGCACCGGAGCTCCTGACAGCACTAGCTCCACGAACTCTACCTGCCAACCATGCATGTAAGCGGTCTTGGTCGGCTGCAATATCTGCAGCAATGCCGTCGCGACATTTCTCCGCAATCGATCCTTGTAATCCCGTGTCCGGAAACCGTTCTTGGGATGTCTGGCCACTTTGAAGAGCTCATTGTAAGAGACTTCTTCCTCCTGGGACACCTTCACGCTATCGGCCTCGAAGAGGAGATCCCCTTCCTCGCCGGCACACCTGCCCAACACCTGCGCCCAATTGCAAATGTCCCATCTCTCTGGATGTGGGCGAAATCCGCGAGAAGGCTTGTGTCTCTCTTGCAGATACTCGCGCACCATCTCCGGACATGTCCAATTCCACCCCCATAGGAGAAAATCGAGCTTCAGCCTCAACAACACATCTTGAAATGCGCGTAGTCCGATCTGCGGCACCCTGAGTGGAGACACTCGCAGCTGGGGAACCTTCGACATTGCGTTGCCTGCACACACAAACGTTCTCCCTTCCGCTCGCTCTCTCACAATCGCCACTGCGCGTCGGCCACTCAAGCACTGACTGCTCACTCTCTCTGCGCTCGTTCAAGATCGCTACTCCAATTCTTTCAAGGTCCGCCAAGATCCTTGCGCAACTCGTCTCCGCCCTCTCTACTCTCACTGCAGGTCGCTCCGCCCTTGCGCGTAATCTTGGAACTGGAAATCGCAAAGTCAAGAATGAGAGAATGAGACTGGAGCGCAGTCTTTTCTTCTCCGATTTCAAGAACGTCCAACGTTCTTACTGGTTGCAACGTACGCAGCCGGCTATACGGCTTAACGGTTCGCCCTTTGCATGCGCGAATTCACGTCTCCGCATTGCGCGCATTCGCATGCTTAAACGTTGAATTCTCCCGCCGCCGCCACCTTCCGGACTCGAGTCCGCTGCAGGGTATACGTCGGCCCTGTTGTCTTTTCCTAACCCGCCCTTCTCCGGAGGCGTGTCGCCGCTGGTGCGTTCATTATCCGTCGGCGCCTTGCTGGAGGCGCACATCCAGCCGGAGCGAATTACGCCGGCGCGCAGTCGTACCGCCTATTTTGTCCTTTATGCCTCGTCCGTTGCTGCCAGCGCATATCCGTCAGCGCAATTCATGCCAGCGCATCCGGCCGTCAGCGCCACGTCGGAGGCGTACATCCGACCGGCGCTTTCCTTCCATGAACAGCCGCCAAGGGCGCTTCCGACTCTGAGTTGGTTTCCTCCTGTGAGCGCGTGATTCCGCCGAAGGCGCATCGCCGAGGGCGTACGGGAATCCTTTCCGGCTGTGAACCCTAGCGCGAACGGCGCATGTCCGGCTACGAGTTTTCCGACGCTCATAACTTCTCCATTCCTGATCCATCTCCGGCGCTCTTGGACTCGTTAGAACGAGCGTTCCGAGCTCTTTCTAATGCAACTTCAACCAACTGGATCTACCGTGTATCCCGATTGTTATGAAGGTTTTCCCTTTCCGCGCTAGCGGCGCTTCGCCGAAGGCGCACTCATGGTCGGATGCCTTTAGAGGTCCGGGCCCTTCTCCTGACGTCTTTAGCAAAACCTCCTCCTGAGGTGTCTGCGCCGGAAGCGTAGCTTCCTTATGCGCTAGAGGCGCGTGAGTAGAGACACCTCAAAAAGGAGCTTTTGCCGAAGGCGCCGAAGACGTTGGCGTTGGTACATCCGACTACGTGATTCTTTGTGCCCTCGTGACGATCTCATCAATCCACTCTATTTAGCGTACCCTTCTCTAGCTACAAACACTGCTTTGGTACTAGTTTTCTAAAATTGTTTAAATTCTGCAAAAAAAACAAAAAGTGTGTTACCACATGAACACGTCCTCACGCGGCAGCCAGCCAGAGGTGCTTGTATCCCCTACGGCCTCACATGTGTCTGCACCATAGGAGGAGGAGCAATATACTCCGGTGGCTAGCAAGCAAGCAGAGGACGCTAACCGCATCAAGATTGTTTCGCCGCCGTCGAGCATGCCATCCGGGATAGAACATGACAATGAAGGTGCAACACTACGCTATCGCACTGTGGCAGACTGTGTCGCCACCTCTGAGCCGCGAGAGCTCGACCTAGATGAGCTCCTGCTTGTTGCGTCCGAGCAGCCAAACACATTTGAGGAGGCGAACAGCGACCCGGCGTGGCGAGCGGCAATGGAGGAGGAGCTGATGGCCATCGTTGACCATGAAAGCTCGATCTAGATGAGCTCTTGCTTGCTGCGTCCGAGCAGCCAAACACATTTGAGGAGGTGAATAGCGACCCGGCGTGACGAGGAGCAATGGAGAAGGAGCTGATGGCCATCGTTGACAATGACACATGGAGTCTGATGGATCTCCCCACCGCCCACCGTCCGATTGGTCTGAAATGGATGTACAAACTCAAGAAGTATGCAAGCGGGGCGGTGATCCGTCACAAGGCACGGCTCGTGGCAAAAGGGTATGTATAACGTGTCGGCATTGACTTTGAAAAAGGGTTTGCTCCGGTGGCGAGGCTCTACTCGGTGCACGCACTGCTAGCCGTCGTGGCACATAAGGCGTGGACAATGCATAATCTCGACGTCAAGTTGGCATTTCTGAACAGCTACCTTGAAGAGGAAGTGTGCGTAGCACAACCTCCGGGGTTTGCCGTGGTGGGGCACGAGCGACAAGTGTTGAAGCTGAGCAAGGCCCTCTACGGTCTTTGTCAGGCACCTCGTGCATGAAACATAAAGCTCGATCGCACTTTGGTAGAGCTTGGTTTTTGCAAATGCACAGATGAACAGGAAGTGTACACGCACGGCAAAAGGCAGAAGCGCGTGCTCTTGGGCATGTACGTCAATGACCTAATCGTCATTGGTGCCGACCAAGGCGAGGTCGACGCGTACAAGGAAGAGATGAAACACTCATTCAAAATGAACGATCTCGGGTGCCTGAATTATTACCCGGGCATCAAGATCAAGCAGCAACCGGGGCGAATCACGTTGTTACAGGTGGCGTACACAGCCAAACTACTTGAGAAGGCTGGCATGACCAACTACAACATCGTCCAAGTTCCGATGAAAAATTGCCTAAAGTTGAGTAAGCAAAGCACAACTCCTCATGTTGATGCATCATACTATCGCAGCATTGTGGCAAGTCTGAGGTATCTGGTTCATACCCGGTCGGACATCGGTTTTACATTCGGGTATGTGAGCTGATTGTCATGTAGTTACGAGTCGGCTCACGAAGTTCAGACACTTACTATATTTAGCCGTAAAGTTAGGGTTCCGGTCACGAGGGGTATACAGTCGGGGACGGCTCGAAGAACGTCAGTTCTTCGAGTCGAGCCTGGAAGCGTTGGGAGCGTAGAGTGACTTTCCCTTTTGCGTCGACCTGGATTCTCCGAGTGTGGAGTGGGTTGGGCTTGACTCATGTTTGTGACGGTGACGGTTTGTTGCCAGTAGGGTAATTGACCGACGGGAATTCCAGTGGGGAATCTCCCGTCTATTTCACTCGAAGAACTCTGTGAACATCGAGTCGTCGGTGGGTTGTGGTCAGGTTTTGGCTGGAATGGTTTTCGTGTGTTTTCTTGTTCGTGGTTGAGGAAAAAAAAAAAAAATCGCGAACATCGAAGAAATTGTCGTGGTTGAGTTTCAATATTTTGAATTTGATCAAACAGAGGAGTCACTGTAAGAGAGCTCGAAGAATCAAATCAATTTCTGATGTCGGAGCTTGCGCGGATGGTGTTAGTGACATCATTGTTACGAGCGGGGTTCGAGATTTTGTTCTTGGCATGGTAGTTTCTTTGGAGAAATCAAAGTGGGAGGATTGAGGTGTATCGCGTGGCAGTCAGCAGGGTCGAGGTCAAGATGATGTGTTGAAATCTCCGGTGTTCGAATGTGATTACAAGTGAGCGAAGAGAAGATTTGAGGGGCACTCGGCTAGTGACCGGTAGATGGCTACGGGCTCGAGGTTACTGTTTTTTTTGGGCCATCAAAAGTGAGAAACAGGATTCGCGTTCGCTGTTGCTGCTGCTCGTTCGGAGCTTCCCACTCTGCGCAATTTGTTTCGCCGCAGTTGTTGCCATTTCTGTCGATCTGAATTGTTCGATTCACAATATCGAAGCTACAGGTCTGCCAATTTGGTTCCATCTTGTATGTCAGCGTGGTTTGGATCGAATCTGCGCCTGAATCAGTGCTGGTTTGGGAGAAAACCCTAATAGAGTAGCCTCCCAGATTCAATAGCAAGTCACTGGAGTGCCGTAGTGGTCCAGGTAGTCGTCGTTGAATTGACCTCATCATCCGGCTTTCTAGAGCCAAGTGCACAATCATTGCTTGAGGAGAACAGAGGCGGTCAAACGCTCGAAGTTTGTGGTGCACTGGCCGGAATTTACACTTTAGGGCCGCCTAAGGCACTGGGTTGTTGGTCGAACTTGATGTCAACAGAACGTAAGACAGTTTGACTTGACCTCCGGCTCGAGAGATTCAAGTTTTCGGGAAAGCTCGAGGGATTGAGCATTGAATTGCTGCCGTTTCGTGAGCTTTGGTACGTCCTCTCATATGAATCCGCAAGTGAGTGTCGGGGTTCTGGTGCAGGTGTGTGTTCTCACCGGGTTTTTTTCAACAGCGTGTCTAGTCTCTGTGTCCCTTCTGCACGGATTGCATGCCTATCTTCTTCCTGAAGCCGGAGAAAAAGAGTAAACCACAGGGAAGGGGAAACGAAGGCCTCAAGGTTCAGCCAGGCAGAAAAAGGGAAAGGAAACAGCAAAGATGTGTGGGACGAAGCCAGCTCTCATATTCTGAGAATTGATTTGGCCGAGTCTCAGCTAGATACTAGAAAATATATCCGCCAAATACCCTAAACCCGTCCATCAACGCCTGTTCGGTGCGCTGGTCGAGGGTTTAACGGGTAGGACTTGGCAGCCCGACGAACTCTGCATTTTCCGGAAGGGTGATATCGTGAACCAAAGCCGGCGCTGGCGTCGTAGTTCTGCAAGTCCTCAGTGATCGATTCACTGCCCACGATTCACGATTCAGGGGAATAATCGCCGTGGTAGGGTACTCCTTGTCTTGTCTCGACCTTGGGGGAACTCCGGACGCTGCATACCTACATCAATATCACCTGACCAGTAACTACGCACTTAGTCAGGCGCTTAATCGCTGCCACCTCGATAAGCAGTGAGTTAGCAAGGAGAGTTGGGATTCCGAACAAAAGTTGGGATTAGCATTATAGTATTGAGTGGTTCAACGAAATCCGAGCTTAATCTACGAGATTGATCGGGCCGTATTGTAGTATTTGCAGGAAGATTCTGTGCAGAAATTATACCAGGTTGCTGTAAATTGAACTTGGATTCTGTTTTCTGAGTACGGTTGAATTCGATGGTTTTGACGAAGTCCCGAAACCCTAAGCATGAGGGGTAGTCTGGGGCATACTTGGAGCTCACGCTAGTGGAGTTCAAAAGATCCTCCAAGGGATGCCGATGGAGGGAGGAAGGAATGTTGGTATGCAATTCTTGGAGTCGTGCCGACAGAGCTGATGAATATGTCGGACAGCTTTCAATAACCGACATTTTACTTCAGGGCTTCAGGTTCAGGTTAATGGGCTTCTCGTAAGAACTCTGTCAGGCAGGAGAATCTCTCTTGACTGTGAGATTACTCAATAAGTGCTAAGTTTGCAGTAGAAAATTTCGAGATTGGAAATTGCAGATGGAAATTTCGAGTCCCCAGTTCTCCTGATATCCCTCTTAGTTCAAGACTCTCAAGCTGTTCTTTCAACTGACAAATTTCTAGTCTTTCCTCCTGTGCCCTCTTCGCATGTGCCTCCGCCATGGCTGCCATACAGCATACGTCCTCAATATGGATCTGATCCTCCGACCGCTTCGCTTCTTCGCGTAGCCTCAGATGCTGTAAACTGGCCAGCTCCTTGGCCATTCTTAAAACCTGCTCTTTGTACTTGCTGCGAGTAACCATAAGAGCCTCCAACTTTTGTTGAAGGTCAAAGCACTGTTGCTGTAGCGACACGACTTTCGCAGATAGGCACGCTTCCGATGTATTTCTATAAGCTGCTTTGAGTTCTCAAAACTGCCGCTCAAGAGTTACAAGGGAGGAATTTGTGGAAGCAAAGCGTTTGTCCAAAGCTTTGTACTGGTCCTCTAAAGCAGCGTACTTGAGTTGTCCAAGCTCCAATCTATGCTCACATTCGACCTGAATCCTCTTTACGGCCACCTGGGCATATGTGTTGTGCTGAGCAAGATTCCTTCCTAGAGCTTCCCTCCTCAAAGAAAACTGCTCCTCTGCCATAACGAGAGCTTTCTCCCTCTTCCCCAGCTGCATAGATTTTGACCCGTAGCTGTTGTTCCAGACCAATGTTCTCCTCTTGAATCTTTTGAATCTGGTAAACCATCTCGTTCTCTTTCTTCAACCAGTTCCTCTCAGTGAATTTGTTTATGCAAAGTTTTTTTTGAAACTATTAAACCCTTTTAATAGTTTTATAGTTAAACAGTTTTCAGTCTTCCCTTCAGATTTAGTTTACGTATACTCTGTAAACAATCCTTGTACATAGTGAAGTGTTGACGCGTGAAGGGAAAATGCCGCTTGGAGGAAAGGCAGACGACAGTGATATACAAGAAATCCAGACAGTGGAGGTCGTCAGCACCGAAGAACGTGATCAGGAGCAGGAAGTGACGGTGCAGCCTCAAGTAGAAGAGAATCCGGTAAACACTGTTGTGGTAGAAGAAAAAGATTCCGGGTTAGATTGGGACGAGGCACTAGCCGTAGAGAAACTTCTAGAGGAATCCGGCCTAGAGTACAGGGTATGTGAGGATGAGTTACTAGACCTTGCGCAGGATATTGCCGACCATTTGAGAGATGTTCAGTATGTTCAAGACTGTCTTTCAGAAGAAATTCTTGTACTAGAGAAATTTCTTGATAGTCTCCCAAAGGATTGATAGCCAATACTTGTAGCGTTAAGCAGTAGGTACTGAAGGGATCGGGAATTTGCACCCGGTCTCACTACCTGTAAACGTGATGTTTTGAAAGCATTGTAAATATATATATGACGTAGTCAATATATTGAGCTTTCAGTGTGTACTGTGTTTGTTGAGGGACAGTGTGACCCCTGTGTGAAGGAGAAAAAAAAAAGAAAAAAAAAAAAGAAAAAAAAAAAAAAGTAAAAGTTTTCAAACAATTTTTGTTTGCAAGTTGGTGGAAGAGGGCATCATAGGCGCCGGAGGTCCATGTAGATGGAGGGCAATGGCGATCGAATCGGGATCGCGAAGCAATGCGATGTCCCGTGTGTGTTGTCTTGTTTTGTGTTGTGTTTCCTTTAGACTGGAGAGTCGTTGCCAGCTGTTTACTTGTGTTTGGATCCTCTCCAGTCTTGCTTCCTGGTGCGCGCCCGTGTAGGGGTGACGCTGATTTCCGGAGTAGTTTTACTCCTGTGTGCTGGCGATAGGGGGCTGGACTTGATCACCGGCCGGTCTATCTATGTTTCTCTCACGGTGAGACTGGAGTGATGACCAGTAGACCGTGAGAGTCTTCTTGCTGTGATGACAGGTTAGGTTGCCCATACCCCTTAGCTAGTAGGGCTAGAGTAACTCAGTGCGGCACGACGTCAGGGGCGGATTGGGTTATTGGGTGGAGATCTGGCAGTGGTGCCAGTTGAAGTCTCGCCATCACGGAGCAGTCTAGTGGTCCTGTTGAGGACCGCGGGGGATTTACGCGGAGTGGGTTGAGGTATCAGCTACCTTCACCTATTTCGCCAGTTGTTGCGGAGCAGGACCAAAGTGTTGCAGACAGAGAGTCTTTGGTGGTGATATCGTCTAGTGTCCCCAGCCCATTGATTTGGGACATGGACGGGATGTACGGGGCCGCGAAGGGCCCTCGACGTTACTCTGGTGCAGTGGGCACCATCGAGCTTGATGATTTTATTCAGGAGTTCGACACGTGGTGTGATATGCAGTTTCTGCGTAACCCCACGTTGTTTACACCCTTCTTTGCATGGAAGGGATTATTCCAGCATTTGGAGGGGCCTCCCATGGACGATTATCATGAGTTTGGGAGAGAGTATGCTGTAGAGATTGATGCATGGAGACGGCATTGGTCTCCGAACTACTCATCCATTACCCAGGGTGGTGTGGGTACCAGTGGAGCTGCGAGTATCGGCATCAGTGGAGGTGCGAGTAGTAGCATCAGCGAGGGTACCAGTGGAGCAGTTGGCGCAACTGGTACTAGTACCAGCAGCGGTACTGTTAGCATTGCCGGTGGCAGCACGAGGGGAGATGCTGGTGGCGTACCTTCGTTTAGCCCCATTCCTGAGTTCTTCCAGAGATTGAGGAAGAATTATCAAGGGGTGAAAACAGAGAAGTTGAGGAGCCTCCAGGAGTTTGAGCGGAAGACTGGTGAGAGTCTTCGTGAGGCATACACTCGTATGCGACGGCTCATCTCAGTTACTCACGGTGTGACTGAGGCACAGGCTGTCCAGTACTGGTATCGGATCCTTGACAGAGAGTTGCGGAGGAGAGTGCGTGATGCTACTCTCATGAGCGACTCATCACCCACATTAGCCCATGTGTTTGCTCTTTCTGAGAAGATTGAGCTTAACATGGTGGAGGAGAGGGTGGTGACGTCTACATTTGCGAGGGACACGACCACTACCTCGCGTATCCCACATAGCCCAGCACAGTCTCGCCCCATAAGTGGGAGTCGTGGAGGTCATACACGACATCCTTCAGGTCACAGAGAGCCTAGTGCGCGGCCACCACTGCCTTCATTTTCGGGTCAGCCACAGGGACCGTCATGTTGGACATGCGGAGGTAGACATATGAGGAAGGATTGTCCCCAGGAGCGAGAGGGACAAACTCCACAGGCTAGGCCACAGCCGGCACAGGTGACCTGTGATCATTGTCATCGACCGGGTCACCCTCGAGAGCGTTGCTTTGACCTTCATCCTGAGTTGAGATCTGGAGGTAGAGGTCGTGGAGGTGATGCTCCGCGAGGTCGAGGTGGTCGAGGTGGCAGAGGTGGTAGAGGTGGTAGAGGTACCGGGGCCATTGAGCGTACCGCAGCGAGTGCTACTTCTGCCACAGAGAGCGCTATGGCTGCTCGGATTGAGCAGTTGGAGCAGAGGCTTGCTGCTATGGCCGGTCTGGGGGCGAGCACTTCCACATCTTACGAGGGAGAGGATTTCTCCTATTTGGCCAGTGCAGCACAGGTTGAGGCATCAGTTGCAGTGACCAGAGGTGGTGCTCGCACTTCAGAGCCACGTGGTGCGACTGTGGAGTTGGACCCTCAGAGGGGTGAGGGTGGACGTCAGTCTAGACTTCCCCAGTCCTTTTTGTTGTCAGAGGTGGGTAGCAGTTCATCTATGAGACCTGCACCGCCTACTGACACTAGAGTGAGAACTGAGGTTCTTACATCACCTGTTGTGGGCGCAGACGTGCCATCTAGTGCAGTGATGCGGATGGCCACTTCAGTCTTGCGATCTCCATTGTTCTCAGCCACGGAGTTGATAGACTCTGGTATTGATTTGGCTCGAGTATTTCGGGTAGCAGCCACGTCGTGTGAGCGTGGGAGAGTCGCTGCTACTAGTGCCGAGATAAGTGAGGATACAGTTGAGGACCCATCCTCAACGTCTACATTGTTCGAGGAGACGACTTGGCAGGCCGCAGCGGCGAGGATGGAGTCCTTACCAGCTCGCCCAGCCATTGATCGCGAGAGTATTGTCCCTGGTGTATGTATGGTGGACAACCGAAGTGGTCTATTTCGGTTAGTGAGTTCTACTGGACAGGTGTATGTCCCAGCCAGAGTTTTGTTGGATTCTGGTGCACAGCCCTTGATGTTGGGCAAGGCTGCATGCATTAGTTTGGGCATTAGGAGGTCCGAGTTGGAACCTTGCCCATTCCAGATCCAGACATCCCTTGGTGGTGCCAGCAATAGGTCTTACTTTATGACCAGGGAGAGCATAGCGGTGCAGTTGAGGCATGATCACCCTCATGATAGCTCGCAGTTTGGAGTTCGTGCTGTGGTTACATCAGCAGAGTCATATGATGTGCTTGTTGGTGGAGTGGTGTTATACCCGATGGGCTTCCGGATGGACTATTGGACGGAGACTGCCGCATATCGTCCTGGTTGGCAGTCCGGAGATGGACGTTTGAGCGAACTGCCAGTGAGATTTATTTCTCGGGATCGACCTCTTGGATCTTCGTCAGCGGTCTTGGCATCTGTAGCAGGTTTTAGCGGAGTGCTTACCTGGCCCGATGACTTGTTGGCGGGGAACATGTCTGCAGACGATACCTCACTCTACGAGGATGTGGAGGAGGTTGTGAGTTTCCCAGCGGCGGTGACTTCACCCTTAGATGTTCCACTGTGGAGTTCGTGCCAGGCCCTACAGTTGGAAGCTGATAGGTTGGTAAAAAAGGCTTGGAGTGAAGCCTCTTTACCAGCAGAGCCAGAGAGGGCTTCAGCTGATCGGCTAGTTGGTGGCTCTAGCGCATTGTCTCCATTGGTTACTACACCTATTGCATGGGAGTATTCCTCAGAGGGCGTTTGTTTGCTGGATCTTTTTGGTGGGATCAGCACCGGTTTGGCTGCGGTGTTGCAGTCAGGTATTCCCGTACGGAGATACTTGTATGTGGAGAAGGACGAGACTGCACGTCGAGTCTCTTCACGACATGTTGCACAGTTGATGCGGCGTTTTCCTTCGTTGTTGCCGCGATCAGCTGTCCGAGGATTCCAGAAGGCGTTGCCTTCAGACATTTTGTTGCTGGGGGCGCCAGACCTTGACCGCGTTGGCCATATTGATATGCTGATTGCGGGCTGGCCATGTCAGGGACACACACGCGCTGGACATGGGACAGGGTTGCATGATCCCAGATCTCGGATGTTTTGGGAGATGATCCGAGTGTTACGTCATCTCCAAGTGCAGCAGACACGTTCTCCATCATACATTCTGGAGAACGTACCATTGTTGGGTGACACTCGGGTCCAGTTGATGGCGAGTGTCCATCAAGTCCGAGCATGGATTGGATCAGCAGTACTGTTGGATGCTGCGAGGGTTGGATCACGGGCGCATCGTGCACGTTTGTGGTGGACCAACCTTTTGCCACGTGAGATATTGCGTCATGCTTATGATTCGGTGTATCGTGATCCTACCCTCACCGTTGACAGGATCTTGGATGTCTCTCGATACTCTCAGGTGGTGAGAGTGGCGGATAGGTCACCCATGGCGTTGGTGAACCGCGTAGGTCAGCCTCGGATGGCTTTACCTACATTTGTCAGTTATCCGGCATCACATGCATATCGTGATGGGGGACCTGGACTACTGTGGGACAGTACCCTACATCAGTTGGTGGAGCCCAACGCTGATGAGAGAGAGCGTGCGATGGGGTTTCTTACTGGTGTGACCGCGGCTTCTTCAGTTTCAGAGGCGTCGCGTCGTCAGGTTTTGGGTCAGGCTATGGACCTGAACTGCTTGACGTGGATTGTGAGCTTGGGTTTGGCCGAGCAACGCCGTTTGCGCGCAGATTTGGTGGTTGTTACACCACTTATTAGCTCATTGCCTACCGGGACAGTAGTGGCAATGGCTGGGGGCGACAGGCGAGATATTCGGCATCCTTGGAGTTTATGGGACGTGACGAAAGGACTTGCCAGAGTTGCAGCCCATGCAGTTGGAGAGGATTCTCAGGTGGAGGTGGCTACGAAGGAGGGTACGGAGAACCCTTCTTTGCAGTGTGTAGCGTAGCAACCATTGACAGTGTCGCCTCCCTCTAGTGTGCCTATGGAGGAGGAGTGGGAGCCATTGATTGGTTCCCAGATCACAGGAGGAGAGAGGCGACGATTGACACAATTCCTACGAGACTATAGGAGTTGTTTTGCTTTCAGTATGAAGGAGTTGGGTGCGTTGATTGGACCCGGTATACGGATAGAATTGGCTAGTGATACGCCAATCTTCCGTCGTCCTTATCGGTACAGTGAGATGGAGAGAGATTTGATTCGGAGTAGGACGTTGGACCTACTAGAGGCTGGACTAGTGGAGTTATCGCATGGTGAGTATGCGTCAGCCACTGTCATGCCGGTGAAGAAGGATGTACATGGCAACTACACGGATAGGCGCATGTGTGGAGACTACCGTCCTATCAATCGGCAGACGAAGTCCGATAAGTATGCCATGCCTACACCTGAGGAGATCTTCGATGTGGTGGGACATGCGAGGATTTTTAGTACTTTGGATCTTCGGGCAGGATACCATCAGTTGCCAATTCGGGAGGAGGACAAAACCAAGACAGCGTTTTGGGGCGTCAACTCCCACGGCAAGGATTGTTTGTATCAGTGGCGATTCTTACCCTTTGGGTTGAAGAATGCACCTGCCGAGTTTCAGAGGGTTATGGACAGAATCCTGGCGGGGCTGGATTTTGTCAGATGTTACATTGATGATATCTTGGTGTTTAGTGACACTGTGGAGCAACACCAGATACACTTGCATATTGTGTTTGAGCGATTGAGGGCTCATGGTTTGAGGTTACATCCTGGGAAGTGTAAGTTCTTCCAGGAGAAGGTTGAGTACTTGGGTCATGTGATATACCCAGGTGGTTTAGGAGTTCAGCAAGCAAAGGTGGAGGCTATTGCACGCATCCCTCGTCCCACGGATGTGAGTAGAGTTCGTGCATTTATGGGTTTAGCGAACTACTACCGGAGATATGTGAAGGGGTTCAGTGCTATAGCCAAGCCTTTGAACCAGTTGCTGAAGTCAGATCAGGAGTGGCAATGGGGAGATGAGCAGGAGAGAGCTTTTGTTGAGCTCAAGGCCAGGTTGGTGGCCGCTCCCATCTTGAGGAGACCTATCAGAGGTCGTCCATACCAATTGCACACTGATTGGAGTATGTTGGGACTTGGAGCGGTGTTGACGCAGCGTGATGATGAGGGCAAGGAGTTTGTGGTTGCGTACGCTAGTCGTTCGAACAATGCAGCGGAGTCGCGGTATAGTTCGTACGAGGGAGAGTGCTTGGCAGCGGTGTGGGCTGTGGCGCACTTCAGGTGTTACTTGTTTGGTACGCAGTTCACCCTTGTTACTGATCATCAACCGCTCAAGTGGTTGATGGAGTCCGACAAGCTTACAGGGAAGCTTGCACGGTGGGCTCTCATCTTACAAGAGTACGACTTTCAGGTGGTGCATAGACCTGGAGTTGCGAACCTAGATGCCGATGGTTTGAGTCGAAACCCATGCACTAGCCAGGAGGATGACACTGGAGCTAGATGGCATGGTGAGGTTGACGAGGAGATGGTGCCTGGTTGGCATGCATCTGCCTTCATGTGTTGGTTACGTGGGAACTCCAGCAGAGAGGATCATCTGACATCTTACTCTAGTCAGAGAGTAGATGGTCGATCTCCAGATCCTGAGGTTGAGGATGGTGGTATGGATCAGCGTGATGTACACGATGATGCATTGGTGTTGGAGTTTCTACGGACTAGCATGGTGCCAGGCACAGTGGGTGCCAAGGAGCGAGATCGTGTTCTCCAACGGGCCAAGAGGTACCGATTGGAGGGATCACATGTTCTCCGAGTATGGGAGGACGGTAGGGTACGAGTAGTACCACATCCAGCCCAGAGAGCACGCATTGTGAAGCATGCTCATGAGGAGTTGGGACATTTTGGAGTGAAGCGTACATACAGCTTTCTCCTTGGTCAGTATTGGTGGCGTGGTATGCATACTCAGGTACAGCAGTTGGTATCACGTTGCATGGTTTGTGATCGAGTGAGGGCATCATTCAATGCCCCGACACCAGTGTTACATCCATTACCCATCATGGGTTTAGGTTACCGTTGGAGTTTGGACTTTGCTGGACCACTACCTTTGACTGTACGACATCATCGGTATGTGTTGGTGATGGTGGAGCATTTCTCCAAGTGGATTGAGTTGGTGGCATTACCTGACAAGGCAAGTGAGGGAGTAGCGTATGCTTTTCTTGACAGAGTGCTTAGTCACTATGGTGCACCAGCTGAGGTGTTGACCGATCAGGGAACGGAGTTTCAGGGTGATTTTCAGGTCTTGTGCGACAAGGCACTGATTGATCATCGGACCACGTCGCGAGATCATCCAGAGGCGGATGGTTTAGCTGAACGTGTTGTACAGACGGTGAAGAGGGCGTTGCGCAAGTATGGCCTGCAGAAAGGTCATCTTGGGGACTGGGATATCCAGTTACCGTGGTTGGCCATGGGATATCGGTTCAGTCGGCAGGCATCCTTGACTTCCTTCTCACCATATTTTCTATTGTACGGCCGAGATCCAGACTTGCCAACATCGATTCGTCGTGAGTCTAGCGAGGTGGTGAACCTTGATGACCCGAATATGTGGGTGAGAGTATGTTCTCAACGTGCAGAGCTCTTTCGGAGAGTTATGCCTGCAGCGTTTGAGAATCTTGCGATTGCTCAACATAGAGATACGTTGCGGTATGCAACCATTCGGGGAGGAGGTTATCGACCATCAATTCGTAGGTTCCATGTGGGAGACTACGTCTATCTACAGCAGATTGCACTGACGACATTGGATGTGACGGCGGGACGCACCATCTTGCGGGTGCGGGAGGTATTATCTTCTGGAGTTCTCCTGTTGGAGGGTCGTGACGGCGTTGTTTGGAAGGATAATGTGCGCAATTGTGCGCCATGCCACCTCCCAAACGTAGATGGCACTATGGACCCAAGCTCAGCGATAGTACGTGCTAGCTTGAGGTGCATGCTGTGTGGGTCGGCTGGTCAGGCGGCCCGTATGTTGGTGTGTGATAGGTGCTCTAGGGGATGGCACATGTCGTGCCTAACTCCGCCTATCGATGTTATTCCGGCTGGACGATGGGTTTGTCCTCGATGTACTTCATAGGGGTAGATGACTTGATCTTCACATGTTATGAATTGCAGATAGGCGACTAACGATGGGGCGACATAGCACCCGGCCTACTGGTTCGCGCACCCACGACGGTGTATAGCATGTAGTTGTAGATGGGGCTACCTGGGAGTCAGAGGGACCTGACCGCCAGCTAGGGGGGCGAGTTGTGACATTTGAGTGTGTACTCTCTCGACCCAAAGTTGACTCGCGCCTTATATGTGTGTATGTGTGTGCGTATGTGTATGTGAGTAGCATGTCAGCGATGTAGAGTGTATGGCGATATGTATTCGCACGACATGATTCATGGAGAACACCACGACGTAGCATCTCAGCACCGTCAAGCACATTCTTTGATACATAGTAGGCACTCTGCAGTACAGATTGAGCTACACAAAGGGCAAAGGTGAGATCAAGCTCAATGGTTACAGTGATGCAAACATGGCTGGAGATGTGGATGACTGCAAGAGCACAACGGGTGTTTCATTTTGTTTTGGGAAACCACCATTAACATGGCATTCTCGAAAGTAGCCAGTGGTGGCACTGTCATCGTGCGAGGCCAAATACATTGCAGCCTTTACAGCCGCTTGCGAGGGCCTTTGGCTTGGAAGTCTCCTTGGAAGCTTCTACGGAAAGGTAGCGAGCATTGCCATCATCTTCATCGACAATCAATCAGTCATCCAATTGTGCAAAAATTTGATGTTTCATGGTCGGAATAAGCACATCAAAACACAGTTCCATTTCATTAGAGAGTGTGTCGAGGGCGGTGAAGTTATCGCATATAAGATTCACACTACCAATCAGCTGGCGGACATTCTAACAAAATCTCTTGGCCGGGTCAAATTCCTAGATGTGCGCTCAAAGATCGGCGTCGTCAACACTCTCGACAACTAGATTAGGGGGAGTAATGTTAGATAATCTTGTTGTTTACTAGTTTTGGTATAATCTGTCATTAGTTGCAGGTGGCAACTGTTATTAGCGTAGTGTCTGTTCTCTCTCTCGCTGTACGCGCGTTGTGTAGTTAGGTGATTCGACTCCTGCGTGGAGTTCATGCAGGAGTGAGTAAGTCGAGTACTTAGGCATGGTCTCTATGTGTTCATAATGAGCAATAAGTGTGTGTCATGCAGTCATGAAGGTGTTAGTAGTATATATATCCTTTACATAAGAAAAGTCTGCAAGTCTTACAGTGCACCACAATGAACACTGTAAGTTATTCACACAACCGTGAAACTTGACGCAACTTATAATATTATTTACATGCTAGCGAGCAAGATCCCGAGGCTCACTTGTTGTTCACTCCCGAGATTCTGTTTTGTTCCCGAGGTTCTGTTGCTCACTTGTATGTTCTCTCTCTTGTGTTGAACAGTTTGCAGTTGTGCAGTTTGTCTAACAGTTTGTTTGTGTCTTGAGTGTTCTGTGCGATGAGGTTGCAATGGGCCGTGCAAACCAACAGTTTATATTGCAGACTTGTAACAATGTGAATAACTTGGAGGAGTAGGAGATATATCCTTGAGCCTCATGAACTGTAGAAGAATCTTTGTCTCCGTATGCTACTTAGACCAAGCGTGCAAAACATCTTTGATTTACACCTTTTTCAGAGCCAAATTAACTTAGATATCATGATTGTGGATAGGTAATGATTGGATCCAATTAGCATACTCAGAAGAGACGTCCGTTTTTTGAAGACGCAATGGATCCCTCAATCTAGCCACCGCTGGACACTATCTCACTAGTTAATTTTTTGCACATGCGAGTTTAGTTATTTTTGTTATATTTCCAATCATTGTCGTCCGACTCCTGCTAAATATCTCTAATATATAAGCGTTGCCATCACACTTGAAGGGGCTTGAGGCATTGTTCTAAATTTTCACTCCCTATAGCTTGCAGTGTATACATCTAATTGGCTAGATAAACCCCCCAAAATGGGAAGACTCCATCAAACCTTACTACAAGCAAACTATTACAACAAGAAAACTCAATGAGATATCGAGCTTCTCGACCCCGATACTATGACAATAGAAAATGTCTTACATCATCTACAAACAACATGATGCTCCATCACATAACCTGAGTGTTCTTCTACTATGTTTAACATTAACTAGCGCTATTTTGAAAGTTGATACGTTGATGAATTGATTTTTCATCACTTAAAAGTATGACTCTCTCTCGTGAGAAGCCATCCTGATAGAAGAAAGAAAAATGTAAACATCATGTAGGTGAAAGCAAAGGTGTTCAAATACCATCCCCGATCAGCTTCACACAAACCCAAGCCCTGAGAGTAGAAGTGGGGTTGTACAGGAGGACTAGGAAAACATTATCCATTTAGACATGAGGTCTCTTCTTGCAGGTACTTGAAGAACTCAAATGACCGTAACACTTAGTAAAGAGTCATAGAATAAGCTTGAAGAGCCCTTGCAACCTTACCATATTCACCAGTTTGTCTTAGAATTCTACACCGTCGTAATCAAGCCGCACGTAATCATAATATGGCTCAATCGAGTCCCAGCTTGTGTTGCAATACACACTCTTCTTGCACTGTACTTATATTTCATTATCAAAATCTTGCAGATCTAGCTGCCACTCTATGATAAGAACATTATTCTCCAGTATTATATCGTGGAAGTAAGAGAAACGAAATTCAATTTAACTACTCCACGGGATCTTGCTCGCTGGCATGTAAATAATATTATAAGTTGCGTCAAGTTTCACGGTTGTGTGAATAACTTACAGTGTTCATGCAGGCTCATATGCTGCAGCGAGCTTCCCATGACAATGTTGTACACACCAAGTACTGTATAAAAGGCAGTTGCTCTACAAACTGCAGTTATCTTATAATCAAGATATGGAAACAGGTCAATGTCCAAATGCTTAAACCAGATCAATCGGTCAATCGATCATCTCAGATATCCCCGAGCACAAATCACCACTTATACATGCACGTAATTGTGTACTAAGACATTTGTATCATGTACACTTACAATACGTGTACATGTACAATGATACAAGTGCATGCATATGTGACGGTTCGTAGCATGATACAATGAAAAGTATCAGCTACCGCCCGAAACAGCCTCAGCTTCCTGAGCACTGAAGGGTGCTCAGATAGTCTTTTCGTCAGAAGATCTTTGCAATATCATCTTAGCTGAGATTCAAGCTGAACATTGTATGAGTATAAGAATTGTACAGTCCAAGTCTGCGCTCATCATTCGTTCTTGATCCCAATTTTCCCACCGTACTCTTTGTCCGTTAGTACTTTCAAGAGATTATCTGCAATCACTGTCCGTTGCTTCATGTTCAACTAAGTCATGTACTTCTTACGGTTGGACTAATAGAAAGGTTGAGTTTGAGACACGGCTCCAGTCTCACCCGAATACATAGAGCCTGAAGCAATGGCAAGTCTTGACGTCCATGTCGTAAGGTACTGTGTACAGAGCCCTGCAAGACCTGATGGGCTGCTGCTGTTATCTGACCAGCAGGGGAGGAGAAAAATGACGTACTGTACTCTGTCAACAGGAATCAAGTGACAGACTGACAGCAGACCGTTTACTTGATGCACCCTAACTATCCATTTTGTCAGATCAAAACTAGATTCACCGGTGGTCAATGATACCTTCAGATTTCAAGAATCACTCAGTCTAAACTTGCAGAGTCTGTTACGTTCATGCGTATTTTGTGGCGATGAAACAAGGCTCTATCGCTTTGACTTCGCGCTTCACGACAGCATAGTTCGTTGTCCTATCGGGAGACAATGAAGGTTTGAGGGGGACTGAATGACGTAAACCAGGATCTGGTTATTGTGTACGTCTTGCAAAATCAAGAACCCGTGGAACCCATCAAGCCTCAAGTCCGTGATTTGGGTTCCTTCGTCGTTCAACGCATGCACCATAAGTGTACTCCACGCTCGCCTGACCCGTCATCAGGACTTTAAGGGTATGATAGAGGGAAAATTCACTTGACTTGGTTGCTCTGGTCTATAAAATCGAACTCCAAGCTCCCACCACCGGACCGAGCATGAAAATGTGAGACGTCATACCCTAAGGACGGTGATGCAATCCAGGAACGTCGCCCTAGGGGCACGAATACAATCACGTGAACATTACCGACATGGCAGAACTGTAAGTACAAGGCTAAATTCATGTCCGGGGGTGATTCAACTGACTTCTAATTTCGAAAGAGAAAACATTACCAAGTAGTTGGAATCCAAAGAAGTTTTGTAGAATTCGTGACTAATTACAGCATTGAAATACTCAGGAATCCTAAAAGGGTGATATTTGAGTTGATTTAATCAATCAAAATGCTGTTATTGAAGATCCATAGACGAAACTATTTAGACCAAGATTTTCTATTGTTAAAGAACGCAATTATTCCTTTGTTCCTGAAGAAAGTGATGAAACAAATTTCTTCACTAACGGAGGACGCCTAGGCGTAAATACCAGAACTTAAGGCTGGATTGAAAATATGCTTGAGTGAGCCATATCATTGCGAAACGGTATCATATTCACCTAAAGGTCAGGTCGGGCTCAGCGTTCACTTCACGCGTGCACAAAACACCCTCTTCACTTCAACGTCGGTGAAGTGGCCTAGTTGACATAGAACATTCGTGAGATTGAAAACTTAAAAGGGGGAATGTGGGGGCTTGCCGGGGGAGCCGTGCATACAATTTATCTTACTAAATGAGAAAGACTCTTATTTCATATCCAAGTATCACATCAACGTCCCAAATGATGTAAAAAGCAGTACATCCTATTTAATTCGTGTAATCTGTTAAAAGAAAGTGCTCTCAGTTCAAGAGAACATCGCTCTCAAAGTACATTCACTGCCTGGAACTCTCGAAGCTGAGTTTCACCAGAATGCGAGTTATGGTGAGAGACAAACAGTGGATTCATTCATTTCCAGCATTGCAGACCACAGTAAGACCAACTTCTATTCTGCACGGTTGACTGTGAGGCAATTAAGCACAGTCCAAAAACCCAACTCGACACCACAAACAGACTGGAGATTACAGATAAGATCAAGAGGAGGAAGAAAGTAGACCACTTGCATTGGAGGGAACCTCTCTTAGACTTGAATCCGCGCTGTAAAAGACGTTAGTTCGGACCTTCAGGCTGTAAAAGCAACACAAAAGCACTTAGGAAAAGAACAAGACATGCACCAGCACATGGCCTTACGAAGCACGCTGAAATTAAAAGCAGTCGTTTCTCGCCAATCAGTGGGCACTGCAGTCCCTATGAGAGAAGGCATGGGAAGAGACCTGCAGATATGACTGGGATTCAATGTTGGTCAAAATTTCTTTACTTCTCGAGTGGATGATACAGATAACAACGAAAGATGTTGCCAGGACTATACCTTAGAGGAACCTAGGATTTGCACTTGAAAGCCCAACTCGAAATCAAACAAGGGCGTGTCTCCATCAAGGTAATCAATCGAGAAGAACTGATAATACGTCCTCCTACTAGAGATATCTTCGGGAGCGTACTGGTGGCACCAACCTAGGACCGCAGGGAGGTACCAATAGCCTGGAAAAGCGGATTCAAAAAGTCGTACATTATGTACCCGATCACCGTTATTCCATAGCGGTAGAGTGACGCTACAAGTAATCCCCATTCTGATGGCATTCACAAGAAGGATGCTCCCACCATAAAGCTCGCAAGATTCTAGCAGCTGTAGATTGAACCCCGATACTTCCGCTTTGCCCGTTGCCACCTTGACTACCTACGCCAAGAGAACTGGCAATCCTGGACAAAACGATTCTACGTCTGAACCTAACCTCGTCCATATGAACAAATTTTCTTCCAATTCCGTGAAGAAAATTGACTTGTAACTGGTCACCCAGTCCGGGCCATCAGCAAAGAATGTTGGCTTGGGATAATATGCTACAATCTCTCAGGTTGCCTGAGCAAAAATTGATACGGAAATCTACCCTACCTTTTTCTTTAATTTCAAATAGCTGCAGAATATGTTCTAAGTGTGTTGTCTTTCATGTATTATGCCGTCACATCCTGGTACGAGAATTCCCCAAGCTTGAGAGGGATGCGGCAGCGTCGAGAAACTCCTCATATTGGACAAACAGACATGAAACAGGTTTAAAGAGGTGGGTAGATGTAGGAACTAAGTGCGAAACACAGAAACAAAAATCCTCCCACGGCAGCAACAGTTCGTTGAGAAATTCTCAAAGCCAAAAGCCGGCCACCAACAACCGCCAACGACGTACAGACGGTATGTCCTATACTTGCACCGATCGTTACTCCAACCGCATTCTTGTGTGAGGCCAACTGCAGAGTAGATAATCATCATAGAGTTGAGAACCATCCAGCTCATTGTTCCATGACATACGCTTAGCAACTGTCAAAATGAGTTCTTCCAAACAGGCACTCGGTGGCTAAGATATCAAATTTAAAATAGATCCCGAAGTGGCCAGAGGTGAACGTACCGCAATGGTAGCGATTTGACTGCGATCGCCCCATTCAGCCAAGAAGGTAAGGATAAATGCCTGATTCCAAACAAATAAAAACATCACATTAGCGTACTTTGTGGCAAACAGGTGCATCTACATAGAGGACACACGCCAGAAAAATTAAGAAAGAGATGCATTTGCAAGACAACAGTGTGCGGCGATGAAGTACCTCAAGGAAAATAGGTGTACAGAATCGAGCCAAGAGGCGCCGAACTGTGCTCTTCTTCTGGGGACCTTCCAGTTTCTCTTCGACCTATCAGAAAATCGCAACAATTCCAAAGCGAGACCAAACCGATCAAGCAAAGAACGATCAGGTTTAAAAAGGAAACTGCAGATTCACTGTCAAGTTATTATCAAGGTATTTTAACGGATGAAATCACCTCCTCCAGTTCCTTTTGAGGTGTGCTGTTCGGATCTGCTTTCCATGCGATGTACAGAAGCCGAGCTCCAAAAAACGTGTAAAGAACTGTCGTTCAGTAGACAACGACCTCCCATCAGTATTCAAATAGGGTGAAGAGAGTTTCCATCACTTCCACAAATATTGCAAATATTGAGTATTAAGTATAGAACGCATCTTCGACCCAACGACTTCATGGATTTTTACATCACCCTCACAACCGAAGCTTGTGTACACGTACCTGTAGCCGCGGCATTGGTGTGCTTGCGAGATATCAAATTGGGGACGATTCTGCCTAGCCCTGTTGAAAGAACCTGGAATGTAGAAGTGCGTATTATTTCCTGGATACAAGTACTAGGGCCCTCTGCCGCCACGAACTCGTGTGGACGACATACGAGCAGATTTATTCATGATCCTTCGAAAATATATACAGTTTTACCGAGCACAGAAAAGGCAGGACTACTCACAGTCATGATAATAAGCGCACTTAGAGCACCGGAGAGAACTATAGCTCGTGGATGTCTCATAGCCATGAGAGCAGCAATGATGAACGTTTCATCACCAATCTGCGCGACACCAAGAACTTAGACATTTTTTCTAGCGGTAAGAACTCACTCCAATCGTGGGCTACTATCACGACAAATGACTTTCTTCAAAATTAAAGCAACAGCGAAACAAAGTAGGTAATTACCTCGCTGACGAGTATGATGGACAAACTAGTAACGAAGGCATCAGACAACCCTTCTTCCATCGGAGGGACTTCGCTAGCCCCATCGTCGGTCGACTCTTTGTTTGTCTCGCTCAACTCCAATTTCTTCTCCTTCACGTCTGGATACTGTAGACAGTTACGGACAAGTCAGGAGAATGCGGTGTTCGAGCACTCAGAGATGGTACAACAGCAGAAATTAGTACAAGTAGAGAATGGACGATGTGTTTCCTGCAAGTTCAAGCCAGGAAGGTTATATATGAATTAAATGCTCAAACCCACGACATGAATTTTCATTCCAAACAGAGAACAAACGCCCGAAGACTCCAGAAATACACGCGATAGCTTGAGAATTTCCACATTTACTGGGGCTAGAAGAATTCTAAAGTGACAACGACGTTATGTCAAGGTAAAAGATGAGCCTCATACAAGAGTCCGACGATTGGCAAGTTCCGCCTGATCGCGCTCCACTTGCTCGAGCTGTGCCGAGTCTTTATTCTACAAAAGATGGAGCAAGCTCAAAGTTAGAAGCCAGATAAATCTTTGAGTGGGCACTTCTTCATAAGGGCAGGCGATAATCCGGTTTGAGCAACTTTCGTAAGTTTGGTGAGAACCGCCTATCTACATCCTGATGGATCAATTTTCCAGCCGCTTATTCATGGAGCCGCTCGCTTACAGATCGATAGACAGCTCTCAGAGCTTTGAAAAAGCGAGTTCATCTGATAATTACTAGAAAATGCACGTGAATAATAGCTTTGGGAGGCCAGTGCTGAGGCGAGTTTGATCAACTCGTCTACGTTAGGAACGAATACGGATGACTATTGCATCCCAAAGAAGGGGAAGGAGGCGAAACCCAACTAGTTCATCGACTGTAACTTTAAGAATGATGAGCAGCAGAACATGCAGGGAGTGTGAACGATACGTATCTCACACTTGACTAACAATCACTGCGTAAAGCCATCATAATAATTCAAAGAAGGACCGGATCTACGGAGACAAGAGAAATTTGCAAACGAATCATGTTCATACAAAAGACTCGATCGCACACGTGAAGTAAACGCCGCCCTCGAAACCCAAACACGATCACCTTTAAAATGGTTCTAATTTTCTTCCGTCAAAGATAAGCGAGGAACGACTGCGAGAAATTCAAATCCTCAAAACAGCACACCCCAAAACCCTAACGATCTGAACATTTGAGTACTTCGTCAGGAATTCGGTGGAGAATGACTGACCTCCTGAGCGTAGCATGCGGTGGGGAGCAGAAGTAAGAGCAAGAAGCACGAAAACGAGGTCGCAGAAGGCAAGGAGAAAATCCTCCGGTTCCCCATTGCGTCCGAAGCAACGGGAAGCTCAGCAAAATCGAGAAGAAAGCAAGAATAGAACGATCTTGGCCACCATAGCCCAGTAATGGTGCCCCCGATCTTCAGCTCCCGCTGCCGCTCCCCCGTGCAGAAGAAGGAGCCGGCCTCTGCTCTCCCAGCGCCCAGGAAGTGAACCCCAAGCGCCTGGGCCCCTGCCCCCACCACGCCTCGCCGCGCCGTCTCCTACGCAGTTGGCCCTGCCTCGCCTCGCCGTCCTACGTAATCACCACTCCGCTGCCCTCTCTAACCAAAGTAGCGACGCCGGACTGCTACTGCGTGAGAAAGTCGACACCCAGTTGGACGGTGGTACCGTACATCTCCTGCCGTCAACGCCTCAGATGCAGTCGGGTTCGAATGGTATACGCTCTTCCTGCAAATAATTTCAAAAAGTGGTGCTTTATTTTTAAGCACAGGCTCTTTTCCTGCCCTTCATTTGAGGAAAACAGGAAGAAAACAAATGTGTTTGACTCGATTCACGCTTTGATGTCATTAATTCCGATGCGGGATTCTCCGGTTTTATAGGAGAGAAATAATTCGTTCAGCGTGGCTGGTGGGCCTGAGCGGGGCATGCCAACAGGGAAAGACGAAGGGCAGGTGCATCGAGCGTGTCGTCGTTGGAATGTCGAGTGGAAATCATGGTCACCTGCTCGCATTTTCCTCGGCCGAGCGGCTTGGGTCGGATTTCTGCAACCACTGCTCCAAGTTATGGTGCAAGCTGCTGGTTCCTGGGTTCTGGGAGCCTCATGGAGATCGAGTTGTCATGCGTAGACGAGTAAAGTCGGCAGTACACAACTCGTCTCAAGTATACAAGAGGTCTGCTACGGTTTGAGAAGTCCAATGTATATTATACAGAATCATATGATTTTTATCATCTTTGGCAAATCAAAAGTGGGTTCCGCTAACTCTCATCTTTATCCAGCAAGGAAAGGATGAATCTGCTCGGATAACCTGACCAGCAAGTGAATATGAGCCTTCATTTTGCACAATATCAAAAGAATATCGTTGAAAGGAACTACTTTGTAAGGAATTAAATTTAGAGATTTCTGCATAGAGTATCCTAGCTGGAGTATGAAAAAAATACTTTTAAATTTTGTGTTTCTTTAGTACATGTTTCCTTCGGTACTGCCGGATCCGCAGGGAGAGCGAGTCTTACCACATCCATGAACGTCACTCGCAGAACTGCGAAGACGATGGTCGTGGACCCGGCGTCGAAGATTCCCCACCGTCGGCAGGCCCGGTGACTCGACGGTGAATCTCCTCGCTGCCGCGGCACACGCGGCCGAGGAACGTCGACGGTCGACCGGCGGATCGTGAGAAGTGATTGTCGTCGGTCTCACGCCACGTGGCACCGCATCGTTCGCCGAGGAGGGCCGCGCCCGATGAACGTCGTGCCTGCCGGGAAATAAACCGACGATCCCGCCGGCAGAGGCTCGCAAAACTCCACCCGGTAGGTCCGAAATTCCTCGAACCCCAACCGCCACCGTCGATGCCGCATCGCCAGCGATCGTGAGAGGGAATCTAAGCCCAAGCCCAAGCCCCGGGGCAAAGCCGGGCCCCGGCTTTGCCCCCGGCACATTCCCCGGCTGCCGGGGCATGTGCCGTGTCCTGGTAGAGAGCGGTAGCAGGAGGTGTCCCTGTCGGGCAGCGGAGTGAAAAGTTACGTCTTGTTAACTTAAAGGTCTGACCTGCAGGCCAAAACAGCGTTCCGTTATGTTATCGTCGGGGCTCTCTTTCATTCCTCCGCTTTGTCCACTCCACAAGCCCCGCACGAGAGAATTGCCCCTCCTGTGCCCGGTACGGTGAGCCAGCGGTTAGATCGAGAGCCGACCGCCATCCGGAGGCCAAACCCGTTGACCGGTATGGGCCGGCGGGAACGAACGGGCGAACGAGACGAACCGAGAAGTTTGGCACTTTTCGTTCCTTCGGCCCCGCTTCTGGTGCCGTTGATTCGAGGGTTGCCGGACGGGCACCGGCTCGACTTCTCCCCTCGCGGGGCCGAATTGCCCGTTCGAGATGTTCGAGCAGTCGTGATTCCGCTTTCTAGGGAAGGAGGTCTAAGCCCTGATTCTGTTCGGGCGTGCTCGTAGAGTCATGGATTAGTCTACAGACGTTCGGGAATTTTGCGATCCAGTGTCTTGCCGAAGCTGGGGAGTTGAAGGTGGAACCGCATTCGGCACCTTGAGATATGCAACTCTGATCATTAACCACTTGTCTGACCACGCAGGGAGCTCATGGTGGCCTCCCTTTTGAGGTTGGGTTTTGAATCGATCGTCGTTTCCCGCCCGGATGTCAAATCGCAGCCCGTCGACGTCACTTGAAGCAGTGGAAGCATTTCGCGGAGCTGCTCCAAATTGTAGCCCAATGTGGAGAGCTGATTTGGGTGATGGCATTGTTGGAGTCGGGGAGTGGTCCGAGCAGAAGTCCGAGGAAGCTTTTGTACGACTTGGTGGAAGCTGTCAGCAGAGGAGAGGCATCGGCTTGGTTTCTGGAACAGGGGGAATCTCGATGGGCTCTGTAAGAACTAGAATTTTAGGACATCTGTCTCTCTTACACTCGACGACGAACTGCGCAGTGAGTGCTGCGGACGGTACCGATTCGATCTATGCCGGAGGTCGGCATTTAACCAGCTGTCAGCTTGTGCTTGTAACCTGTAATATGAACAGGCAGAATCTGTACCATCCGACGAACATTGAATTGAATTCAGCCTCCATTCACCGGATCCGTTTTGCTGGAGATTTTCGCTCAGAATGCGAAGCAATAAGAATCGAGGAACCAGCGTTTAGGGTTTAGGGTTTAAGTCCTCTGCACTTCTTTCGCAGCGAGCATTTTTTCGACCCACCACACACCACAGCCATGAGAAACAGTGCATCGAAGAGTAGTAGAGCGCATTTACACCGAGTCCGTCCTACTCCGTTCAGACTACGCACACCATTCAATTGCCCACATCGACAATCGAGAGCAAGTAACAATGAAGTGCGTAACTTCTCCTACAACGACATCATTCTTGGATTTCTTTCTGGCTCAACACTCTCCGGACTATGACAACTCTCATCAAAGCTTTCCCGTCGTGACATTCGGGCTTGTCCGGAGGATTGAAATTCAGTAGCATCGTCCTGCAGCCAGAGAAAGCCATAACTGTGCAATCAGCCCACAAACATCAAACATCTCCTGATCAAATACTGCGCCATTATATCCCGTCCTGTCCGTCTTCAGGAAGGCCGGAAGAACGTCTGCGTTGGATTATGTTCCTTGTATGTTACAGCAGTGCTCATGCAGGTGAATGTTTATTGGGCCTATCGCTCGGTTCACAGGGTGACCCAATGTTGCTTCAATGCGGACCTCCTTTCGTGGGCGTATTGGGCCAATTCCAGTGTATCCTGCCATCGAATGGATACGACAATGTAATCTTATCTCGGAGAACTCTGGAAAATGTCGGGCTTGGTTCGACAGAAGTGCCGAATTATTTCGGGGCGGACAATTTCGCTTCAAAACCGCACGTCGGAGCAGTTTGCTTTTCTATTTCAAGTAAAAACCGGTATCCATTAATTTTACTGGTACTTTTCGATATGCGCCTTGGTCCGTTGTTGGTCCAAGTCAAGAGCCTTTGCTGCAGATAAAAGGTAAAGCTATTGATGCCGGAGCGACGGTGGAGCCAGATTTGAGGGTGTTCCTGAGACGAGAAATTAGTTCCAAATTCTTCCGATCGACAGCATACCCTAAGCTCCGAGCTGTAAGGGGGAGTGTCGAGTGCGTTAGAAATTGGATCGTTTTCATGGACTGTTATGTTACTCAATGGAGTGCGGAGGGTTCTGCATCATTAAGAGTGTATATATATCTCCGACATAGTGACCGAGAAATAAGCGGTCAGATTTTTGGTGGCAATGGACGGCAGTCTTGGTTTGGACATGTTTTCATGATCAAGTTTTGAGTCGATGTGATGTGACAGGGTCGGCTTTCCCCATACCGAGCACTGTCACAATACACAGTCTCTTCAGTTTGCATATCAACAACTGAAGCAAGCAAAGGAGTTTCCATTGATTAGTTAGTGGTATCTTGTCCCCGCAACATAGTAATGATTTTTCCTTCAAAGAATTTCGTCCCGTCGTTATCTTGTCTCCGTCCAGAGTGCGGGTTTCTTCAGATCAGTGTGTGCAAGGCATGCCTGCAGAATCTTATTCACCGCTGAAATGAATGAACCAGGACAGAGAGAACTTCAAAAAAATCCTGTCATCCAGTGAAAGGCTACAAAATCACCTTTGCTGCGGACGAAGCACTGCATTCCGAGCTGCTACGTCCGAGACACAACACACACGAGCGAGCGAGAGAGAGAGAGAGAGATGTCACAGGCACCAAGTGACGACGGTGTGCACATCCGCTGCGGATCGAGAGGAAGAAGAACGACGACTTCTGCTCCATTTTGCTGCAAACCTACCCGCTCCATGACCGAAGCTCAGTCCAGGAGAAGATGGACCCCGGTCAGCCGAGCGAGCGGTCCGAAGTTCTCGTAATCCATTCGAGGTCACGAACTATTTCTCTCGTGCCACCATTTGCCTCATTGCCTCATTTCCGGGCCCGGCATAAAAAACGATAACAACATCGAGAGGCTTCCTCCACATTGTCTGAGACACTCGATCTCTCGCAGCTGAGCCCGAGATCTCTAAAACGTCCCGACCGCGAGTCGAATCGACATTTATGCGTTGTATCGAGCGAGGCGTGGACATGGATGGGCAGCTACCGATCGATGGCTCCATGGAAGGTGGCGTAGAATCCACGAAGGCATTCGCAGTCCAGGCCTACGCCGAGGGATAAGAGCTGCAGACGAGAGTGGAGACAAGATTTCGACGACCGGATAGTGGCGACTGACCGGCGAGAGAGGCTTGGCAGATGTGGGCCGGATCCGCTGGTCACAGGCATCTGACGGTTTCTGGGAAGGGAAGCCCGAAAGAGTGCAATGCACGGCTTCTTTTCGGGCGTCCGAGTCCACCGCACGGGCGGGGTCCGGTCACCGCCGCGGCTGACTTGGATGGACGGACGGATGGATGCCGACCCGAGTGGCTGGACCGATGGGGCGCGTCGGAAATCGAGCCGTGGCAAATCACAGACGCTCGCGAGCCGATAGCGAAGCCCCATGCAACTTCACGCGAAGGGACGAGCCCCTCGAACGGGGGCTCGTCGGCCGCATCCCCGGCCCCATCGACGGCCGTTATCACCTCCAATGGGGACTGACCGTGCATCACACACTCCGCTGCACTACAGACAGCCGCCACCTGTCACCTCCTGCCACCACCTGCCACCTATCACCTCCCCCCCGAGGTCCAAAACAGAACATTAGCCCCCTCTCGGACTCTCGAGCGCTTCCTGTCCCGGTGAAGAGAGACCAGACCCCCAAGCCCAAGCCCAAGCCCAGGAGACAGCTCAACCGACGAGACTCGCAGGGGAACGAGAAGAGAAAGAAGCTCGTGCGAATTCCGAGCAGCACCGTCGCCAATTCCCTGCGTGGCCGAATTGCTGGCGCCGCGCGGAGTGGGTCTACGATGGCAACGTCGACGATGGTCGTCGCAGCAGGGAGCTGTCTGGGCGCGAGGGTAGCAGCAGCAGCAGCCCCTGCCCCCGCTCCAGCCGTGGGGCTCCCGGGGCTTCGGTTCGCCGCCAACAGCGAGCGCGAGCGCAAGCGCAAGCCCAACATCCTCAAGCTCGAGTCGCAATTCGTACCGGCATTCAACGTATCGATCCGCAGGCGGGGGCAGGGGCTGTCTACGCGGGGGTTGAGGAGTGCGGGGGTTAGGAGCGCGGCATCGGATCCGGAGCAGCTGAGAGCCGCGAGGGAGGACGTGAAGAAGCTGCTGGCGGAGAAGAAGTGCCACCCGATCCTCATCCGGTTGGGGTGGCACGACGCGGGCAGCTACGACAAGAACATCGCGGAATTCCCCCGGCGCGGGGGGGCAAACGGGAGCCTGCGCTTCTCGCCGGAGCTAGGGCACGGTGCCAACGCGGGGCTTATCAATGCCGTGAAGCTGCTGGAGCCCGTGAAGGCGAAGTACGCCGGCATCACGTACGCCGATCTGTTCCAGCTGGCCAGTGCCACGGCCATCGAGGAGCTCGGCGGGCCCAAAATCCCCATGCGCTATGGGCGCGTGGACACCAAGTCGCCGGAGGAGTGCGCCATCGAGGGCAATCTGCCGGACGCCGGCCCGCCCAACCCCGCCGACCACCTGCGCAAGGTGTTCTACCGCATGGGCTTGAACGACCGGGAGATCGTGGCGCTCTCCGGTGCGCACACCGTTGGGCGCTCGCGCCCCGAGCGCAGCGGCTGGGGCAAAAAGGAGACTAAGTACACGACGGGGGCTAATATCGGAGCCCCCGGGGGGCAGTCGTGGACGGCCGAGTGGCTCAAGTTCGACAACTCCTACTTCCGCGACATCAAAGCGCAGAGCGACGAGGATTTGCTCGTGCTCCCGACGGACAAAGTGCTGGCGGAGGACCCGGAATTCAAGAAGTTCACCGACAAGTACGCCGAGGATCAGAACGCCTTCTTCGCCGATTACGCGCTGGCGCACGCGAAGCTGAGCGAGCTCGGGTCCAAGTTCGACCCGGAGGAGGGCATTTTCATCGACCAGGAGGCGCCGCCCAAGAAGGAGCCGGTGGTGGAGAAATTCGTCGCGGCCAAGTACTCCTCCGGCGATCGCCAGAGCGAGCTCTCCGACTCGATGAAAGCCAAGATGCGAGCCGAGTATCTCGCCGTCGGTGGAAGCCCCGACCGACCTCTCGGGTCCAACTACTTCCTCAACATTATCATCGTCATCGCCGTTCTTGCCGTCCTCGCCTCTTTCGCCACGCAATCTTGAGGTGTACATTTCATTATCATCGTCGTCTGTCTGGTCTCGGTCTCGGTCTGGGTCTCTCTGGAGGACATTATCAAAATTGAAGGAGACGTCGTGTGATTCTCTACTAATTTGTAAAATGTGTAGATCTCTGCAAGAGCTATTTTTGTAAAGTAGACAATTGTCCTTCATTTCCCGTCGGCAGACATCTGACCTTCCCAGTCTTGAGGGCATAATCTTTTTCGCGGGATCGTCGGTCGTCTTGTTTCATGAAGCGATGAAGCGAGGACTGTAGAAAAGCCCAAATGCAGGTTTGTAGTCCCTACCGCACTCGGAACGGCTGGTGAGGCATTTCCTGAATTGGGGGAGATTTAGGATGTAATGAAGAGTTGGAGAAAATCGATTTAGCCGGAAATTCAAAGATATTTCAGTGTGTATGTATTTGTAATGAAACAAACTTTCGACTCCTTTGCTTGGTCACATCATTTTCTACAGTTCAATGTATTGAAATATTGGACGCAGTGTTTGTTCGACCCCCGCCCGAAGTTATGGTGAGGACACATCTGAGCCTCCTAGTATGTGTATGTAGGAAATTTTCAGTGCTTCTTCTCTGCTCCAGTAATTCGTTCACCTCAAACTCTTGGCTTCTTGGCCAAATGTTTCCGCTGGTATCGTTGGTTTCTGCATGAAAATTTGTGCTGTTTAGGCTTATCATGCAGACAGGGAGGGACTGGCCATTCTCTTCTCCCGCAATGGTGCTTAGTTCTTGAGCACTCTCTGAGTTTCCCACGAACTGTAGCATGATACACCAACCCATGTTGTCGTTTTGCACCTGTTCATTCTGACTTAACTTTCACAGTCCTCGTCTCGAGGAAGAATACAAAAGATCTAAGATCATTCTGGCCCTGCATTCAGTCCCTACTCATTATGTACACATGCATGTCCTCTGCTTACTACCTCCGGGTCTTAAAACTCCGAGCTCTCTGTAGTGTTCGTAGAAGCTGATTCCTTGTACCATACGCTGAATGCATTCAACCATCATTTGTTTGGTACCAACATGACATTTTCATTAAGCTCCAGTCCAATAGGTCCATGCCAGTGGAGTTGATGTAAGGTTGCTGTATAATAATTTCAAATTCAGAGTAACCTCGCCCAGCTGATAGATTGCCTTGGATCATTGAAGGGTTCGATTCCAAGTTTGGTGTCTTTTCCATGTTCAACGTTGTTGATAATAGTCGCTGGTGTTGAAGTTCTTATATACCTGAACGAAGTTAACATGACACTCTGAGTTTTTTTTTCCCGTTTCTGGAATTGTTGCAAGAAAGTAATAACCGAGCGTGTCAAGCACACGTTAAGAATTATCCTTTTCTGCTACAACTGACTTAAGGCATGTGATGAGTGGAAAGTCCACTTAAATATACCCAAGTTTGTATTTTTGACAAACTAACTCTCGAGTACATCTGAAGTTTCCCGGGAATAACTTTCTCGATTGCTTTAGAACGTCTTGTAGAGTTAAAGTGGCCGCTCTCTGGTCTTGGTTTTCAGTTTTTAATTGCACACGTCCTACAACCAGTATTGAGAGCGGAACATGTATTTCCTGAACACTGTTCCCTGATCTTCGGATATATGGTAGTCCACATATGGACCTTGAGCCGAGAACTCCTTTACTCGAAATGATCTTTTGTTTACATATTTAATAACCCTTAGAAATTTTCTTGAGAGCTTCTCTGACAGCAAGAACTTCTTATGAAGTGCAGTCTCTATGTTCTTTACACAAACATCGAGATCATATGGTTAGCCATCAACATGACGTTACTTTTCTGAGGCTGGTGTGAAAGTTCCATTTTTAGCTTGTAACTTACATATGTAACCTTCAAACTATCTATCGTGATAGCTTTGTTGAGTACATCTCCATCGAGTACTTCATTGAGTACATCTGTATCGTGCTCAAATCTCCTAACATCTGGAGACCTTATGCTTTTTGCGGATACTACACATCAAAGTAACTGGCTTTCGAGTGTCTCTTGCAGTTTGAAGTGGTCTTGATAGTGGTTCGTTTGTGTATGTTGGTTTGAAAACTAGTTTTACATTATGTTTCAGGGCTAAATTTTTCCAATTCGTTCAACCCTTGACCTTTCCCATGCGCCACCTTTAGATCTGGATTGAACATTTTTTGGGATTTGGATGTATCTTGGCTCACCTCGGCTCCGGATATATCCACCAACAAAACACTCCTTAGGATATGTTTACACTAATGGATTTTTAAGGATGGATAAATTATGAGCTTGAGTCTATTTAGTGGTATGTTTATAGTGAAGCCTTCTAAGAAAAAAGCTCTCCAAGCTGCACTCTATGTTCAGCCCATGTGGTGTTTAGTTTCGAGCTGCATCCCAGACTAATGACTTGTGAAATAGGTGAAGATATTTCGAAGAATTTTGTGTGTTGAGCTGATCTTTTTGACTCTCTTGTAGCATTTTCAATGAATCAGATCCAAATTTGAGAGTAGAATATGCACAGATAGATACTCATTAATTTGCACCAAAACCATCAAATCTACTTTCAGTCTCCATGATGACTCACATCGTTATGTGATATCAACTAAACACAATTATAGATTAAACTTACTCAAGTCAAACCATTTGACTTCAAGCTCTTAGTCTATATTGCAAAATCAAAGTCGATCTCCAATTTGCTTATTAACTATCTTGTACTTGGTATTTACCATGGTGAGTCACTATGTTATAGTCACTCTCGTGATCGCGAGTAGCGACCACGAGAGGTACTAGCACCTCTTAATCTTTCTCCGCGCATCTAATTCAAAGAGGCTACTCTATTCTGAAAATAATGATAGTGCGAATTGTCTTTATCTAGATTGATTGATCTCAACTGGAGCTAAAATTTCTGTCTCATTAATAATGTGTAGTTGAAAATAGACACAAGACATGGGGATAAATTTTTCGAAACAATACATGTTATGTTTGGATTCTAAATAATAATCTCATCTTTTCCCAATTATCTCATATCATTATTGTGATAATCTAAATATTAATAAGGTTAAAGCGTCGTCAAGAAAAGACCACTGGGGAGCGAGTATACAGAAAATCCGTTTGGGATATTCTTTTGTAATATATACATATAATCTTACATGTATAATTACATATGTAGATAAATTTTTTGAATTAATATTATATTTTTTAAAAATAAAAAATATCATTATATTATTTTTTATTTATATATTATTTTTCTTTAAAATTTTTTGGAATTTAAAAGTGCATGTTCTTAGATATGAAAATACGCCAATAATTAATGGTTTTTCTTCTAGATATTTTGGTCCTGAATAAATAATGTTTTATGATGTTTATGATATTATTTTAAAACTAATCATTCTTTTGACTTCAAAATCTATAAAATAGTTTATGATTTTTTGAAAAAAAATACTTTTACAAGACAATTACATTTTTACATATCTTGCAAGACGTTTTTAAAAATTTCTTATTTTTTCTTCATGACAAACTATGAAAAACAAATCTCTCTTGTAAAAATAACTGGTATTGTTAGGTAGCTGGGAAGCTTCTAGACTTCCTCTATTTGTTTATTACTGGAGATTAGTAATTCGATAGTTTCCCACCGTTTTCACGTCGTTGAGAGGAGGTTTTTTTGCAAGCCTGGTTGGTAATGCACGTCTTCGAGGTCTACTCAGATACCCTGAAGTCCGATAGCTCTCCGGCTTGGTCCGCACATCATCACCAACTACGGACCAAGCTTCGACCACACTGACGTGTGCTGCTACTTCTTCTTCTCTCGGTGGAGCAAACACAAGACGTTGAAAGAAGGGGGAGAAAAAGACAGAGAGAGTGGCAGAGGAAAACTCTCTCTGGGAGAGGATAAAGCATTGGCTCTATTGCACGGATAGCGGAAGGGGCAGCTGGTACTCCTACTCCGCGTCTGGCTCTGTTTTTTATGTCTGTCCTTGATCGTCAGGTCTCCGAGTCTATGCGAGTTGAAAACTCGATGCATGCGTTTGAAAGAGGTGGTAAACTTACGAGTACTCGAGTACTCCGAGTCGGGAGAAGACAAGTAGTGAGTGAGTGAGTTCGCTCGCTCGCAAAGTTGGTTCACTTCATAGGAAAAACTCTCCACCAATTCCATCTTTACACTTGCGAACGCTTCCTAAACGTCCTAGTGTTTCCGATGATAGGAATCTCACAGTATTTATATTATCTAAGTTTTATTCCATTCTTCTTGTTCTGCTATCATACTGAACTCATTCTCAACCATGCACCTCGTTCTGCCTCAACATTGGTATCTCTAGCCTATCCAGGCTCCATTGCTATTGAAATTTCACACAATCGAGTAATTTCTCTATCTATCTCTCTCTCCCGTCCTCCTTTTCTCTCCTAGTCTTTCGAATTCTACTCTCACTGTATGGCCAAGTTTAACTGCAGATATTAAACATACACATCTGCAACTTCATGAGCTTCTAGATTCTCATATGAATGCGCTTCTAGGTATTCTTTCGAGTGCATTTATAGTAGTAATAGTGTCAGAGGTAGGAGTAGAGGTGGCAGTGGGCCACGAGAAGAAGAAGTTGTTAGCACCTCTTGCGAGAGATTGATCGCATATGTCCACATAAAACTTACCTTCAGGGGAGAATGGTAAGTTGTGAGCCACCAAAAACGCAAATTTGCTCTTAGGTACAGTAGTTCACGTAAAGCGAGCGGCCATCAGCAAGAGCCTCTCTTCTATGTGGTCAGTGTTTGAAGAAGAAACATGACTATTCGTCTGTCTGCCGGCATGAAGGATGAAGACCTAGAGTCGTTCTTGAGAAACTACAAAAGAGTCTGCATAAGCACATGAGTACATTTCTTAAAGTGAAGGCATCTCAATGGTATGAGCGACCATCTGATAATACCAAGTACTCTTGGGAACATATGAGTATAGGTTTAGTTAGAGAATTTGAAAGAAAATATTCATATGAAGTACTCGTTTCTGAGCTAAGTTAAATGAAGCAGATGTTAGGGGAAGAGGTGAAAGATTATATTGATAGAGTACAAAATCTGTCAGATAGATTAAAAAGAAGTTTGCGTGCCCAATGTCATATAGTTGATAATCCAATCTTTGAGGGAATAAAAGCGCTAGTGATGAAACATGTCATGATTGTTACCTCAACTGCCGCAACAAGTTAAATATGAGGGTGTAGATATTTTCAAACAAGTTACTTGTATTGCACAAAAGAAGTAGTCAAGCTTGGAAACAATAGCAATAGTGCCTCAAACCACTGTGAGAGAAAGTTCTCGTAAGCCATTGGAGGGTTTTTACTCGTCAGTAATATTACCTCGGCCCACTGAGAGAACTTCACGGATGGAGGTTGCTATGGAACAACTAGTGTCTCAAATGACACAACTGACTGTTCATCTCCTTCATTCTAGAAGCTTTCGCGGTGCAAAGCATGACTCGAACAAGATACATTGCTATGTTTGCAAGCAAATGGATCACATTTTGAGAGACTGTTCTAGTTGGGATGTATCAAGAGGTCGTGAAGAACAGGGAGGACTTTCGTCAAGACGAACGTCGTTTGCAGATGATAGTGGAAGGGGTCGTGAAGGACAAGGATTTTTACCAAAACTAGTGTCGTTTGCATATGATAGTGGAAGGGGTTTGGTGAAATCGATTAAAGTTCAAGATGAATTTTGGGAAAAGAATATTATTCACTTTAAGCAGTCTTTACAAAATGAGGTGGACGTAATAGCAGCAAAAAGAAGACAAGAAGAATCTTAACCTGAGAGTGTGAAGCGGGTGAAGGAGATGGCGAGAGAGAAAGGATCAAAAAAATCTTGACGTAGTTCTCAAGACTTCCCAATCTCAAAAATTCATGGTTTGTATTCAATCTTGGACGAAGTGGGAGGTAAGAAGGCGGACATTACTACTGACCAAATGGTGGTCATGGTACCATCTGTTTGTAAGAAGTTGAGAAAGAGTTTGTCAGCGTATAAGGTTCCATCTATTCCTAGGTCCATCAATACCATTGCAGTTGAACATGAATATGATCCAATAATAGATGTTGGATGTAATGAATCTATGTTGAAAGATGTCCTAGTTGATGGGGGAGCGTATGTCAATGTAATAGTTATATCAACAATGAAGTATATAGGTCTTGAAATTGAAAGACCGTCGTCCATTACTTTGAAAATGGTAGACAAAAAAATTTGTAAATCGCAAGGTATGATTTCCAATGTTTGTATCAACATTTTAGGTATTTCCACTGTAGTAGATTTTCACTTGATGTAAGAGGAAGATGTATTGTATCCCATGATCTTAGGTCATGTACAGAAGTATTGGGGGAGGGTTATATGACCATTGGAAAGGGGCCACATCAACATCGCCTTCCCTTCATTCCTCTAGGAAATGCATCATTGTCCAACAAATCCGACTCTAATTCAAGAGAGGCTGATTACTTCGAATTAGAAGTAATTTACATCAACAATTACTTGGAAGATGAGGTGGAACTCTACGCAATTGAAGCAGTTCCAAAGGGAGAAGTTTCCCCTACAAAGGAAAATACCAGCAACGCCAACCAGGGAGAAGCCGATGTTGACAGATGAGGACATAGCGTGAAGACTAAATCAGATTTGACTTTGCGCTAGATTGTCTCCTCATAAACGGGAATGTTTTTGCCGCCTACTATGTAAGTTCATTCATCTATTCATTTTCAATTACAAGGATTTACAAGAAGTTATTTTAGAAACACAGCGAATTGAGCTTGTCCAAAACGCGAAGGCAGTCCGGCAAAAATCTTATCGCATGAATCCCAAATACGCTGAGGTAGTGAAAGTATAGTTGGAAAAACTACTAGAAGCTATCTTCATCCGACCGGTGAAGAACACTTAATGGATATTTTCCATAACGTTAGCTTCTAAGAAAAATAACAAGTTACGAGTTTGTGTGAACTATAAAAAACTGAACGGCGTCACGAAGATGGATAGGTATCCCATTCCGTTTTGTGACGAGGTTCTTTAGGAGATAGGGATCATGAACTGTACTCATGAACTGTACTAAATTGATTGCTTTTTGGTAGCTTATCACGATTCTATAACACTAGGATTCCTCCTCATACTCATAGCCCAAACACACTCTCACACAATTTCTCAAGTTATCACTCCAACTCACACACACATCGACAGTTCAAGGTATTGAAAATTCGTCACTCTTTCATATATCAAACAAGTTCCTACTTATGAACTCTCCAAACTTGCTTGAGAGTCTCTTCCCTACCTCTCTATATATACTACTTGAGAATTTACCATAATAACAAATGGTAATTTCTATCTAACTTACTTTTACAATGATAAACCATAGTAAGGTTGACTAGTTATCAATATGTGGCAACATGGCATTGGGTTCCTAAATCTTCTAGATGTTTACTAATCCCTAGATTGAGGTGGCAACGTGTCATTTGTCACTTTCCGACTTCTAGATATTTCACTTTCCACTAAGTCAATCTAAGACTTATTCTAACCAATGGAGTTCTACTTAGTCAAACCAATCAAAATTTAACATGAAGTTAAAAAGTCTTTTTCCTTGGAATTTGGACTTTTTTACAATACAAAATAGAAGTGCTCATTCAAATCTTCTAGAACTTCACTAGTTATTCCGCCAAGTATAGCCATTATAGCTAAACTAGCTAGACTTAGTCATAACTAGCTAGATATAGTCATAACTATCATAACCATGATTAACTCCTTGGCTAATTCTAGTTCTAGTTCACACATACAACATCAGGTTTTACATAACAGTACTTAAAACATTTTGTACAACTATTAATGGATGATTTTGGAATTTTTGTAGATCGGACTTCTCACATGGAGAAGTAAGAGAAGGTTTTTGAGCGCTTAGATGAGGCACGAATTACACTTAGCGTTGAAAAAACACATATTGGATTTTCATTTGGTAGATTAGTGGTTCAAATCGTTTCCAAGGAGGGGGTCGATTTTGTGAGATTGGATGTTGCACATGTGTACTAAGTTGTAGAAGTAGCCAAATGATTAATAATAATTAACCAAGAAATATCTAAATCTATCTAGTTATGACTAAACTAGTTAATTATAACTAAATTTATCTAGTCATGACTAAGTTTAGCTATAATCTTAATATTTGGCAAAATAATTAGCAGAGTTCTACAAGAGTACAGTGATCAATTCTATTTTTTCTTTTACAAAGTTCTAGATACAAAGTTATTTAATTATTTGACTATAAACTTGGATTTGATTGGTTTGACTATATGTATGAAAAATGATTGGCTAGACTAAGTCTAAGGTTGATTTAGTGGCTATGAAGCTTCTAGAAGTTTTAAAGCTTCCAATAGTATGTCGTCACCTCAACCTTGGATTCCGGAAATTTCTAGAAGGTTTATGTATGTGAATGGCATGTTACCACGTATAGTGGGTTAGTCAAACTTATCTAGGTAAAAATGAGTTAGAAAAAATTACAATTTGTTACTATGGTAAATTCTTAAGTAGTATAAATAGAGAGTTAGAAGCATCTTTCAAGCAAGTTTGAAGAGTTCATGTGTGATGACTTGTTTATGTAATGAAGGAGTGAGGTTTTTCAATATCTTGGAATATCTACGTGTGTTTGAGTTTGTGTGAATGAAGTGATGTATGGAGAGTTCGTGTGAGAGTGTGTTGGGACACGAGTATGAGTGAGAATATTAGTCTTCTAGAACCATGATAAGTTACCACAAAGTTATTTGAGATAAATCTGAATGAGAGTCAGCTCGGAGGTTGCGGTACAAATCTGGAAAAATAGAGGCTATTTTAGGAGCGTCTTTTACTACCACCAAACGTGGAATTAGAGACTTTTGGGTAATAACTGTCTATTATCGTCGGTTCATTCACAGATACGCGATGATTGCCAAACCTTTAACTAGGTTCTTAAAGGATGACCGTCCAACTCTTCAAGTCACACCAGAGTCATTAGAGCTTTTTGGTACGCTCAAACAATCATTGTTATTAGCACCAATTTTACAAACTACAGATTGGGAGAAAACATTTTTGGTTTTTATAGATGCATCCGGAGAAGTAGTGGGCAAAACCTTAGCACAGTTGGATATAGATGGGTATGACCATCCCATATATTATGCTAATAGTCAACTCACATCAGCAAAAATGAAGTGCATCGTCACAGAATAAGAAGGTTTAGGCGTTATTTTTGCTTTGAAGAAATTTTGGCATTACTTTCTTGGAACGCGCATGACGGTGGTGACAAATCACCAAGCTTTGATTTATCTTCTCAACAAGCCAAACGCAAAGGGAAGTATTGTACGATGGATCATTTTACTTCTAGAATTTGACCTATAGATTGTTCATCGTGCGGGTGCAAAACATGGCAACGTTGATTTTTTTCACAATGGAGAAGTAGATGGACGTTGTTTTTTATGACAATGACTTTCCCGACGCAACGTTGATGTCAATTGACGTTAACAACCAACTAGATGAGTACAGAGATATCATCCGAATTTCTCGAAGGGTGCAACCAAACAAGTTAGAACACGAATTGCACATAAGAGTCAGTCTTACACTTTGATTGGTCAATTGTTATATTTTTTGCCGTAGAGACGGTATACTCCAACGCGCAATGAGGAGAGTAGAATTACCACAGTTGTTACGGAAATTTCTTGAAGGTTTTGTGGAAACATTTTGCGGGACGCATTACAGTGAAGAAAATCTTGGCGGCCATAAACTATTAGCCAACTATGTTCAATGATAGTTTTGACTATTGCAACTATTAGCCAACTATGTTCAATGATAGTTTTGACTATTGCAAACGTTGTGAGATATGTCAAGCATTAATCAATAGATCTACTGTTAGCGGCTACTTGCATCCCATTCCTCCATTATGCCCATTCGAGAAATGGGATATAGATTTGATGAGACCTTTGCCAGTTACAAGAAGGGGACACCGTTTTATTGTAGTTGCCACATATTATCTGACTATCGCTTTGAAGTCACGTTTAGATCTGGATGAGTCACAATGAAGAAGGCTGGTACAACTTAATGAATTGGATGAGTTCCAACTAAGCGCAAGGCAAGCAATTGAGGTGGGTAAGACAAAAATGAAGAAGGCGTGGGATGCGAAGGTAAAGAAACGGATGTTCAAGACGTGAGACTTGGTGATGTTATACAATTCATGGCACTTCCGAAGTACTCACAAGAAACTGTACCCAAATGATTTGAACCATATGAGGTTAATGAAATCTTTGCATCAAACGGCACTTACTCCCTGTTCAATTTAGACGTCACAAAATATGGAGATAGAATTAATCATGATAAATTGAAGAAAGCGTATGTAGACATGTTAGACTAGTAAAAATCCGAGTATGGATTTTACTATAAGTGTGAGGTGAATGTTAGATAGTTGGTAAGCTTCTAGACTTCCTCTATTTGTTTGTTACTAGAGATTAGTCAATCGTTACTTTCTACCGAAGATATTAGTATCAGGGGTTTAGCTGAAAATTTCCTCATATCGGGTAGTGGAAATCAAGTGGGTATTAAAAGGGCTCGCTCGTGTGAATTGGTACCATCTAATACATTCTTCGGATGCACTAGTCGAGACTGTTGGATGGTCTTGTTTGCATCTCAATTTGCAATGTACTTTCTTGGCATTCCCATACGGACCCACATTATCTACACTAATATATATATATATTTATATATAGATAGATATATAATTTTTGTTTTGTAGAATAATACCATCTTAAAAGAGAAAACTTATATATTTGAATCAAAAGTTTCGCTGTCCGCGTAGAAAGGATTTCATAGAAATATATATTTAATGAGTGCGGAGAGATGTCCGCTTACTACCGTTTCTGTGCGATCCTCGACCCGCATTGACCATTGATTTTCGTCCGTGCGCAGACAACTGTAATTTGTACCACTCGAAAAACGTAGAATTCACAACTTTTGAACACCAGCTTCAAGCGCTAGACCTTCCACGAGAGAGTCCACTCGGCACATCATCGTCCACTGGGCTAATTACCGCAGCTGCCTACTGTGTCCATCTTTGACTAGTTACGCAGTTAGTTTGCGTATTACATGACCGTCCGCCCGCAGTCATAAAGCCGGAACGTAAAGCCATCCCGACTGTATGACTCCGGTCGGTGTGGCTTTCGCTTCTACTCTTACGAGATCATAAGCCTCGAAACGTTCAGTATGAATCTAGTTTGTTCAACGATGGGCACCGTGCTCAATATGCAGCGGACGATCGATATATGTCTACCGAGTGGCTGCGAACACTACATTTCCACACTCCCCTTCCGTAAGCAGTGACGCAAATGGGAACTCTGGCAAAGAAGACAAACTGAAAGCTGCTTTCGAAAAATAATGCCCGGTAGTCACGACTGCTGCAGCCATTTCTGTGTCATTGGGACACAGAAATGTGGACACTGCTTCTGACGTCAGAAATGAAGAGGCACCAGAGGTGTAATGTTACTGTAATCACAACAGGAATGAGAAAATCGGTTGCCAAACTCTCAAGCCCCCAAACTCGGTGCCAGAGAACAATCGGGTCGAAGGATGACACATTATCGTCGTGTACCGACTTTCAGCACTAGGAGAGCGGAAGGCACGGCGTGAGGCGATGGGTTTCCCTGAGCACCCGTACGACGACATGACACGACAGTACATTCGGTACTCCCTCCCTCATTTCCGCAATGCTCCCGTCGCTACACAACGGCCCAAGCATCTTGCGGCCGCTGTCGTTGTGCGGCGGTTTTCATCTTGCCAACGACAGTCTCATGAGACTCTCATGGCGCCGCTCCTCTGCCCTGCCCTCGAGTGGCGTTCCCCAATTATTGGACGGCAACTAGTTTCATGTTCACTCAGTCTTGCTCGCTCGACTTTCATTGATGACAGGCGAGAGTTGTAAACCTGATTGCTCTGCAGATCCAGTTCCAGATCAAGATTGAGATCGAACTGCTCGGAAAAAGCAGAGCTACCTGTGAAATTCTCCCGCAACTTGTCGAGTCGAAATCAATTAATCGATCGGTGCTGACAAACAATCACGATTCGCGAGCATGGAACTGTGGTCGCGATCGGCAAGTCCCTCGGAGCGGACGAGCTCCAAGAAAGCAGACGTGATCCCGAACTCCTCCTCACCCTCTCCAACGAGGCGAACGTTGCGCGGATGCCCGAATCACGCATCTTCCGCGAGGGCCTTCTTGGCCTCCCCCGCGCCTCCGACGCGTCGTCCGCGAACGCGCCGAGACCGTTGGTTCTGAGTACAGTCACACAACTCGCCGCATTTCGTACTCGCAGCCGCTCCGCTCTCTGAGGCCCTTGCTCGTCTACTAGACGAGCAAGGGCCTCAGAGAGCTCATTGCCGCTCATGGAGTAGACGACGTCTACTCCATGAGCGGCAATAAATCACAGATATTCTAAGAACGTATTATTTCCTTCCCTCTTCGCTTAGCCTCTTCATTATTATTCATCTGTACTTTTTGCAATTTCTTGGAGTGAGTCTCGGTTTTACCACTAGGATTGAGCTTTGAATTTTCCAGTTCAAACTTTCTACATCCTTTTCAGATAAAATCTGCTTCCTCCAAATTTCAATTCGGAATTTAGAATTCCAATTTTAATTCTTTCTGTTGCGATATATAAATCTTTGAAATGGTTGAGAGATTCCTGGAAGTTCTAATGTTTCTCGTTGTTTGGTTATATTGTTGTTGTGATCAGTCTTGTATATATACAGCGAAGTTGACAATGTGAAGCACTACTGTGTCATGGAAAAGTACATGCTTGGGAAGGTAAGAGAACTTCACCTGGCCAGGTTCTTTTCAATTTTTGACATTAAAAAATAAAGTGCTAGTATTTCCTGTAGGAAATTGTAGCTTCAAATCCTTTGGGATGTAGTGTAAAATTTACATGAAGCATATAAAAATACCACTACGAGGGGGAGACCGTTTAGTTCACTTGTAAGGGATAACTTCACGTAAGAAACGCTTGGGTTCTTGCCATAGTTCCTCATGTCCATGTGGTCCCACCAAACGCTTCAGCCCTCTTCTATAATCTGCTATGTGTATGTATTATAATACATAAAATACTTACCGGTATGGTATATATGAAACTCTTTACATGATACAACTCTGTGAAAAAAAACCTATAGATCTTAGATTCAATAGAACATAATACTCATTGTGCTGCTAATGGAACTTAACCTTCATCCGTGTACAATGTTTGGGTCTTCCAAAAATTTTGATTTATTAAGCTGACTTCTTTGCATCTAGATAAACAATGAACGTTATTTTGTAAAACATCAATCCAACAATACAAAGAATAAAAATTCGAAGTCTCTTTCCTTGCCTTGACAGAAGTCTAAAAGTTTTTATAAGATATTCACCAAGATGTTCGACTTTTCCGTATGGCAGTAAGGCAGTCTAATCTCAGTTAGAAGAGATTAGGGGTGACATTGGGCAGCATTTGGCAATGTAAAAGCCCGCACTTGTTATTGTTTCGGAGCCTCAAAGTAATGGAGGAGATATAAAGATTCAAAAAAAAAAAGTTGCAATACATTAGATAAGAATTCAAATTCAGCTTTTTGGAGTGATTTCTTGAAGTGACTCAATTCTGTGACTCTAGCTTTAATAAAATACTTAAAATGCTTGAAGTAGGTCCTGCTTTTTAGAGAGGTCTTATGGGTAGAATCTCCAGGATGCACAGTAACCCCTCGACATCAAGTGAGGGAATTGACATCATTTGATTCAAGGCAATTGAATGGTGCGTGTTGCAACATGCATGTCACTTCATTTGCCTCATCAATGCTCCTTTGGTTCTCATCCGTTCAAGTGGATGATCAAACTTCACGTACATTCCAATCGTTTTGATGCCATCTCGTTCTCCCTATATGCACTAGACAAGGGAGTGGCCTCGGCAGCTGTAGTGTCAAATTCTAGATTCGTGACCAACAAATAAAACTCGTATTTTCATCACTACATGGAGCATGATGAAATTTCTCTCGAGAAAGGGCTTTAAAGATACTCGGACGCTATGATGACAATGGACTTTACGGGTGACCAATGGTCTCGATCTGGAACTCACCGGACCCACTTGAAACCCCGTCTAGAAGATTTCCGATGTTTTCGGTGTTATACCATCGGTCATTTGGCCACTCGGGCTCCTCTTAATTCTCATACTCTTTCGCATATCAACCCTCCATCATTCACAGGCGGCCCGTGGTCATTGTTCCGGGTCACTTTCTCTATCCCCAACCCGAGATGGGCGGACCCAATGACTGATCAGATGGACGGGATATAAGTCTAAGCCGGTCGCCCGGTTGCGGCACTGTAGTTTAAGGGGCATAATTGTGGCAACAGGGTATCACTGCAGGGATTCCGGCTTCCAGTCCCTGGTTCGGGCTCGTCGGCCGGACGTACATGGTCAGGTTTATGCAGGGATTCCGGCTTCCAAGGTGACGGACGTATTTGGTCACTTTCCTGCGGAGCTCCATGGGAACTCGGCTGGTCGTTCTGCCCGGTGAGCTGACCTTCGTCTAAGCCGCCCGTTTGGGATCAACGGCTCGTGCACGGTAACAGCACATGGGCAGCGACTGGTATGTCCCGTAGAGTTCAGTTGCCGTGAGAAGTAGGAATTTAAACAAATGTACAATCCAAAATGATATCATTGTGAACGCAGGCCAAGAAGATAACCATGAAAAATCAAACATTTTCAATACACTATGGAATGATGAAAGTGGTATGCTATCCAATGCTATACATCTAGGATATATGAACTATAGCATCTAGGTTATCCAGATGATCTAACTAAACTGATTACAAGCTACATTATCATATGATACAAAATCACCTAATGTGAAATCTTTACTATTTATACTATAAGCTGAATTATACGTTTATATATATATATAACCTAAAATATAGATCATTTCATGTATTAGAAAAATTAATGGCTCTTTTGCCTAATGTGGAAGACTCTCTTTTCAACGTATCGAGGTACACATCACATTCTAGGTGTGAAAACGCTAACACATTTGATGAACGCAATTGCACAAACAAAGAAATAAGAATGACTAGGCTTCTGGAAAAGAATCAAATTCCATGCAAAATCTCATCAGAACGTAGTCTTTAGTTTTGTATGAGTCCTCATTGAAATTTCACAAACCGTGTACTTCATTCACATAATAACAATTAGGAGCAATGGAACTGCACTCTCTGCTTGAAGATCCTCGAGAGTTTGCAAACGGTCTAAAAAGCGTTGGAAGTACAAATTATGCTTTCCAATTTTCAGATCGATCCAGATTAATCATAATTAAAAAAAAACATTTGAAATTGTTTTGAACATGTTGCAAATGCCAAACTTTGTAGGTTTATATCTCCCGGTTCAAATGAAGTTTGAACCCTAAAACATGTGAGAATTACCTTGCAAAAACTCCAAGCTCTAAGAAAACGTTGAGTAATTGATGACGAGCTAGTATTTTGAAGACCTTTTCTTTTAAGAAAATTAATTATTGTCAGCCACAATTCCATGATGAAAAAATGTAGTTTTTTCGGTGCAGATCTTTTAGTTTTTATAATTAAAATACTAAACTAAACTACTAAAATATATGTATATTTCCCGGTGGTTTTTCTGCAAGAAGACGACAACTGTGTTGAGAATTTGGATTGTCAACCAACTACCTTTGTACAAGTATTGCGATTCAGTTTTAGATGTCTCGAAAGATATCATATTCCAAATACATCTATTTCGGTACTTATGTAAAATGATTACGATGGTTTTTAAGAAAGGATTCTCATGGGAATTATGAGTAATGAATCACTACTATAAAACCAAGCCCCTCGTTTTTTGGTACACTTTACGGCTAGATACAGTAGTTTAGTACACAATTGTACGTTAAAATGAGGTCGAGGAAAATGTAGACAAGCTTCTTGAAAATCATAAAAAGCTGAATAATGGAACCTTTTCTCAAAAATTTACAGTACTACTTCTTTTAAAAAAAAAATTGATCCTTTTATTGATTCTTATTTATGCTAATTTCACTGAAAAAAGATAGAAAACGAAATTGTATAAATTTTGACCATTTTAAGAAGACAAGTGTGCATTTACACTGAAGACTCGCTTCCTTTATATTAACAGGAACTAACGGTAAGAATACGTAGGGTGTCAGCCAGCAGCAATTTATTAAATATACTATTATTATTTCGTAATAAATGGTCTATATTTGTTTCCTTAATTATCTCAGTTAACCTTTACCCTGACAAAAATCGTGACGGAAATGGCTTTCGCGCTGGAAAATAAAAGAACAAATCATCTAACGTTTTTCAAATAATGAAATATTCCAATCAAAGTAATAGGCTAACAAAAATTATAATCGGAAGGATTGGAATGAGCCTGGAAATGAAGGTGTGACCCAAACTAAGCAAAAGAACTGAAGAAGATGAATGTAATCTAGGCATCATAAAATCAAGTGTTCTTTTTTTAGACTCCATATTTGCCAAAACTGATTTGGCCAAAATGTTAAAATGTGTGTGGGGCAAAAAGAGTTGGCACGCACCCCATAATTGGAAAGCATTTGGACGCTCAAAGGGGGAAGTTATGGGGGAGGAGTGAATTAGCGTAGGAGATGTCAACGTGAACCGCTTTATGGAAAAGAGCATGAGTGGTCTCGAGACAATATCAAGAGTCCAATTTGGGTAAATAGAGAATGCAAATGCGTAGGAAAATGAAATAAAATAAAATAATGTTATCAAACATTACAAATAGTAAATAAAAAGAAAGACAACTGCCGCACCAACCTAAAAAATCTTTCTTTTATTCATGTGAAGTAATTTGAAGTGCTCAAAATGATTATCGTCAATCTATAAGATAAGATAGTGAAACGAAAATGTTCATGTTAGAAATGTGACTATTTAATTGATTCATATTCATAAAAATAGTTATATTTTATGACTATCAACTGATCTTAATGAAATTAGATGAAAAATTTGCTAAAATTTCATTACTTTAATTAACAAACCTGGAATTTAAGAGATCTGATGTAACCTCCAGTCATTCTCCTGAAAGCCTCCAGTGTGACCATACGACACAGCCATCCGCACCACGTGAGTCGCAAACCATCCGTCGTCGACTGTACTGGTGCCAGTTGTACGACGAAATGACAACTGTGATTAGTTACGTGGTTTCCTGACAAGAAGGACGAGTTCCCGTGGTTTCTCGCGTGAGCCCGTTAGCGTCCGAGGTGCTTTTTGGCCCGATCGCCCGCTTTTCTGTCCTCATCGGGAGCCGGCTGGACATTACGCAAAGCGAAGCGCAGCTGTCGAATCTGTCGGTGCAATGCACAGTTTCATCTTCTCGAATAATTTCCCTTTTGTGATTCTTGCGAATACGCATGTTTGGAGTCTCAACTCACACCGTCCTCGTTGTGGGAGTGTGTTGAGCTGTGAGAGAGTGAGGTTGAGAGAACGTCGGCGAAATTTGCCGGTACAGTCTCAAGAACATGAGGAGATCTCATCCGAGTCCTTTTCAGGCCATGTGCAATGTACGTTCTCAGTGTAGTCGTACCTCGTTGTTTGTTTGTTTGTTTCATGTGCGTTTGCTTTGTACGTTGCTACCCATTGTGCTTGAAACTCTGCAGCATTATTCTTCAACCTAAAATTTTGTTTTCTACGTTACAATTATTTCTTTCTGATGGATGGTGATGTCGGAACAGAGTTACGACATCATCATCATGGAAGACACGAGAAGATTTTTTCTCATGAACTGAACAAGAATGATCGATTCATTAGCATAGCAAGACATGGATTTGAGTCTGTGTTCGTAGAAAGATAGGGATCTTGTCACATGTTCCGCATTTTTTCTATAGAAGAACCTCGTGGTGGTTAGAATCATGCCGCTCCCTGTGTGCATAGAAAGCATACCTGCCTATTGCTGTGGCGACTCTCGGTCCTCTTTGCTGATCATTCAAAAGCTTGGCCCGGAGAAGAAGCGAAGTTTCCAGAATCAAAACCAATAGGGTATCTTTCGCCGGAAGCATTCCTCTTCACTATTCCTCCTCCTCTCTCCTAGAAGGAACAGTTAGAACGAAAGCATCCCGTGGCCAAACTGCCCTTTTGTCTTGTCTCTTCTGTTACAAAAGCATTGCGCAGGACAAACAGAGCAGCTTGTCCTCGAGCTCGTTTCGAAACTGTTTTTTTTATATTTGCGAAGAATAATCAAAACTGATAAGTCTGAAGCTATGAAGAAGGAAAGTATGATATTTCTCCTGTGGAACGTTGAACACATTCATACTCGATTGTGTCCATCTGATCGACTATGGATTTAATAATCTAACACTTTTTGAACCCCGAAGTGCAATTTATATCGTTAACTAAATGTTGGTAAATGAAGAAACGAGGGGCAAGTGGATAGATTAATAGAAAAAACATCGAACGTATCTTGGAAAATCAGAACACAACAAAAATAGGGTTGCTACGAGAACACGGAGGGAGGTAGTGTGGGAGGGAGGAAGAGATGGAGAGATGGAGGAAGCAAATTACACGAGTCTGTCTGTACATACGGTACGATCGATGGAGAGTCATTCGTTGATGAATCTATCCATCTAACATGCACAAAAGCTCAAATGCGATTTCTCTTTTTCTTCTACTCTAGATCTCGGACGCTCTGAACCTTTCAAACCACGACTGTGGTTGTTGGGGAGCACAAAATCTGCCCTTGGAAGTCTTTGTCATTTCTGCTCCATTATTTGATGCGTCTCCAATAGTTTATCCGAGCAAGATCGAGGATCACTCTTGAGGATCCTTCTGTCGGTTTCCAGATATCTTTACGAACACGATGTCCTCTCCTCCTCCTCCTCCTCGTGCACTCAAATTAAAGTCTTCGCAAAGCGGACGTGAGTCGTGGCTGCTTAATTATTATGTGATCAAATCAACCTCAATTTCCTCAACTCGTGGTAATTTCTTCTTGCAGTTTGTGGTCTTATTGCCAACAGATGTCCTTCAGGTTCTTGTCTTCTTATTTCATACATTTAAGGGGTAAGTTGTGGTAGTGCCTGAGAGGGTTGAAGACAGCGCACACAACCATTTCAGTTTTTTTCGGACAACTAAAAATGTAGATTGAAAATCATCCCAAACTTTCTCAAAACGATGGGGATCATATAGATTTCTACCGGATTCCTGTCTAGCGTAAAGTTTGGAATTATATGTTGGGGCAAGGGCATCTTATTTGAGTGTCTATTGATTTTAAATTTCTACCAACTAATTAGGAAAATAAGAATATCCGACAAGGGGCCGTGAGGGTTTTCCAAAAGGAGAACCTCTAGATTGCAATTGAACAACAAAAAGTACTCATTTTTTGAAGCAAACAAAAATTATTTACTGCAATCATAATTAATATTAGAACAGTATAATATATATACAGAGAGACAAAGAGAGAGAGAGAGAGAGAGAGATATGTATGTCAATGACATGTGATATCTCCTTTCTCCTGAAAAAAAAATAGCTCCCATGTTTGTTCTAAAAACAGATGGGGAGCAATATTACCAAAAACATCCATGGCATGCAAGACAATCATGCAAAAATTTTCAATTCTTAATTGATAGAAAATTTAAGTTTCACATCTACCTCAATTTGATGGAAAATAGGTTTCAAATTAATCTTCAAACAAATTCGATGAGTGACATCCAGATGTCACTCATCGAGAAACGTCCACGTGCTCTAATACTACCATCAACTCATAACGAGAAGAGAAGCTTGCCTCCGAATAGGTTATGTGATGAGGTCCCCTGAATTTAATCCTCTTCGTGATTCCAATGGAGGCACAAACCAGGAGGTTTATCACCGACATAATTGAGTCATATTTATTGATGCGATATGGATGGTCACACGTCTCATTTGGCTTGAATTCGACCATCTCACCGAAACATCTCTATGTGCTTCTACATTGACTTCTTGTCCAACCTTTATTCGACAATACATCGATCATCCTTGATATCAAAGGTGTTCAGGTCAATGAGTTCTATCTCTCTTCTTCAGAATAAGAAGCTTGCTGCATGAATCTGTTGTTTATAAATGTAAAATCTACAACTGATATTAGAGTTTAGCTTTGTTATTCAGATAAGAAACTATGGAAGGATTATTTTTTTACTATGCTGATGTCTGGCATTGAGCTAGATATGTACTGTACATGAGCCAAAGTGTGCAAAAGCATGCGGATGATTATCTTCTGCTAATGTTCAAATTGGGTTTCTTCACATGAGTATGATGAGTGAGGTCATCAATTTTTGTTTAAGTAGGTTTGTAGTTGCAAAAACGGCTACTAGGTAAATGCCTTTCATACCAAAGAGGGTAACTTTGATAGAACGGTGTACGTACACAAGGAAGTTGTAATGTACGTGGATGAAACCTAGAGACGGAAATGGCAAAATAATTAGAATAAATATTTAGGGAATAAGAGATTTGAACTAGAGTTGCCAAGTCTTGGTGTCGGTGAGAAGGGGAATTGAAGGCATGGCATGAAAATCATTTGGTATTTAAGTGAGGTTTAGAGTTTTGGTCATCTAATACACAGTTTTCACTCACTTGGTAGAGCATTGCAAGGTTTTCAAACATTGAAACAAATAAATAAAAGGATAACTAAGCAGCTAATTCATCCATCTAGTTCCTAGAATTGAGCTCAGCTGATTGATGTTTGATTGTAATCCAAAATAACCTGCATCTCTTGTACCGTTACGGTGAAATAATAACATATCAAACATGCTCCACTTTCATCATTAAAACCACTTCATCTTGAAAAGAAAACCAACACATTCTGTTGAATATATACCCCTCTACAATCTACTTCCCTTCTTGGTGGCTGCACGCCAGCATCTGCTCGTGTAGAGTATAGATACATTCACAAAAAGAGTCGTTCCGAGATCCCATCGCCGTGGAAATCGAGACGCCAGAGCAAAACCTGGAGGCCGAAAAGTGCAAAATGCCCGCTAACAGCCTTTCATAATTGAGCAGTCCATGCAGCAGCCTCCATCGAACAAACAGAGAAAAGATCGAGCGACATTCGCTTTGTATTGTCATTGACCTCGTTTGGATTCTCCATGCCCCGTCCAAAGCCCTTAAATTATTACCTCCTCTTAAAGTATCTCCTTTTTGCAACCCGTGGCTGCTGGGCCGGGTCACCCGACCTACTGCCCTCGAAGGATTATTTGAGGAGATGACAAGAGGAGGAGGAAGATCCCAGTCCTTCGTTGTCTGCTCCTCTTTTCTCTTTATCCCTCTCTGCTTGACTTGGACGATGTCGTGATGACGTGGCAGACTTTGCCCTGCCAGAAGACAAAATTGGGACAGCCGACGACGTTGAGCAGGGGATCATGAGGTCACCGGCGCGGGAGCGTTCGTGGTCCAGGCCCCCGAGGTCCACATTGGTCTTCAAAGGCAAGATGCCCGCACTGCACGTACAGTCAACTCACTTATTATTTCTGGTTATCTTCCAATCATAATCTGATAATAAATTTTGAAGCATGAATTTTCTTCATAGCCTTTTCGTCTACGGCGAATACAGCCCATTTGCTCAAATGTTTAATGTCTTTCGATGCCACAAATGTGTATATCGCTTAGCGCTGTATGATAGGACAAGACAAAACCACCGAAAAGTTAAGTCGCTGATATTAATACAATCCAATGCCGAACTAAAATGTTACCATATCTTATATAAAAAACTATGACATACTTTGCAATGGTATTATATATAACAATATTAATATTAGATCTCACACCTCCAAATTTGTTATTTTAATCTGAAGTGTAATTTTATTTCTAAAATATATTAATTTATCCATAATAATTGAATGCTTCACATATTTGAATTTTATATGAATAAAATTATTCACTTTAATAACTATCAAAGACTTGATGAACATTTTTCAAATAATCATTTGCAATTATAAAGTATCACTTAAAGTAAAGCAACACTTCAACTAAGTAATACACAAATGATGTATTCTAATTCAAGTTTGCAATCATTTTAGCGTATAAAACCAACCTTTACAAATTTTCCAACCAATGTTGAAATTGACATAATTTTGATATACAGGTTTTTTACACTTGGTTAACTGTATCTTTAAAAGTATAAAAGATTGTTACATAAGTGAATGGTGGTTAATTTTGTTCAGTAGATTTTTTCAGAAACAGATGTTTGTGCATAATTGATATAATTATAAGCAAATGAATAAATCATTCAATTCAAACTGTAAAGAAATTTGTTGCTAATATTTCACACAGCATAAATATCAACATTAATTTTGCTATATTGGATTTTGTAAAAACATGTAATTTGTACATTTTTTTGAACTCAAAAATTATAATGTACAAAAATGGACTTGCAATAAGTGATAAAGTGCAAATTATAAGATGTACACATAAATAGTTTAATGAAAATAAATTAATGTATAACTATACGTTACAAATAAGAGGATTTATAAAGCATTCATTTTTTATTTCTACACACCTCAAATTCAGCCTTCTGTTTTAATCTATACATGATTTTAACAAAAATAGAATTACAAAGACAACAAAATTTGAAAGTGACCATTTTTTGAATTTTGTGTATAAAATTTAGTGATTGAATAGTATTTTTATAAGTATAAATTGTAACAAATATGCATGATTTGACTCACTTGCAAATTATATTATAAAAAATTAAGATTATCAGATTTTCAAAAAATATAAATTTGGTTACAATGTGTTTGATTGTGTGTGTATCTTACCAAGATTCATAAATTTTTAGTGCACAAGATTTGTTTGATTTATTTAACTAACATCTATAATTTATATGTATTCATCAACATATATTTGTGTAAAGTATATGTGAAATCAATCTCAATAAATATTGAATGATTGAGATAACTTTGCAACCTTTTATTAAATCAAGAGTCTTATATATTTAGAAATAAAATTTCTTCGGTAAAAATATCATTATATCCTATGATTTATACTTCATAAATTTTTTTTAAAAAATGTATAATTTCAATTATTATGTAATATTGATAATATGTTTTGTCCCTAAAATTCCAATTTGAAGGAAAAAATCATATATCACCATAAGCCATCAATAAATGGAGTATATATATATATATATATATATATATATATATTATATGATAAAATTAAAGCACAATGAATTACAAATACACCTGAATAAAAAATACAAATGAAATTAATAAGCAGTCTTCAAATCATAAAATCTGACACCAAAGGTATTTAATTGTCTTCAAATATGTTGATTAAAGATTTATTATTTCACGATTTTATAAATTGAAATTTTTTCTTATTGAAGTAAAGTAGTCCATATCTTATACTCTTCAACATGCCTATATCTTTAAACAATATATTGGATTTTGAAATATTTCTACTATATTTGTAGATGTAATTGAGATTTTTTAGAAAAAATTGTGTTGAATTTCTGAAAATTTTGATTATGTGTTTTGATTATTTTTGTTTGAGTGATAATAGATTTGAAAATAATTATAGATTTTTCTATCAATGGCATTTTAACTTTTAAAATTAATTCTACATAAAATTATTTATCTTGTAGGTTTTTTCTTTATAAAATTTAAATTCTCATTTAAATTTTAAGATAACAATGACGTATATTATATGTGAAGTAGTCAACATATATTTCACTAAATGAATGAGAATGACAGATACTGCATTTTCGAAAAGACCATGTAATTCAATGGTCTCAATACATTGAATTACACGTGTTTTAAGATTAGACACCTTGAATTTTAATTTAAGAAAACTAGAAAGTTGAAGGTATGCGCAACTCTTTTACTAGGAATGACATAGATTTAAACGCAATTTACACTAGAGTTTGAACTTGTCTATTGCCAAACTGCATGAAAGGAAATTTCCTGGCTCAGAATGAACGCTAGCGATATGCTTACGGCCTGCAAGTTGAACGTTGTTTTCGTCCTTGCATGTTGAAAAATTGCATTCAAAGAAGACAACATGTTTTGTTCTTTTTTTATTGAGTTTAGCCTGCTGACTCCGATCAAAATTCGATTAGAAGTGTACTATATTATAATAATATATTAGTCAACCTGAGGACGTAGCTGTAATCATAATGACACAATGATCCCATGTTACTACTAAGCTTGAACTCTGTATAAATGCACATCCTTATCTGGTCTCATACGAATACTTGAAGTATTTATGCGTTTAGTATAATTTGAGTGAGTACGCTTGACACTCCTGTTGGCAATTCCATTTCTTTCTTTAGGGTATATCTCCTGTCTCTTTAGATAATTGTATCGAATGAATTTCGGAAGGTGTTGCTTGATCAAAAAGGTTTTGAAAAGACGAACTTCATTATTGGGGGAGATCCTTGAACATCACACGAGTTATACAACAGGAGTTATCTGCATGTCAATAGACTTTAGGAAAATTGAAGGGCTAAAATACATGGTATATAAAGCCCATTCTTCCAGGTAGGGTCATGCTTTCGACACCCTAACAGCTAGTAACAGACACGGACGGACGGACGGGCTTACGTCGAAGGAGCGACCGCCAGTGTGCACCAACCCCGCATCTTTACAGTTCCTCCCGGTACGAGTCGGGTGTCCGAAGCAGCGCACGTGCTTTTCTTCAGACAAATATTTATACCGTTCTACGCTCTATAGCACAGAGGTCCCAATACGTCGGCACCCGATCTAGGGTCAACATCGCCAGGTGGGGCCAGACTGCGGACTGGCTATCACCAGTCGCTCCACCGCCGCGCGGGCTTACCCGATTCAAATCACTCGAACCCTAGAATGGCGGAACGACACGTGGTACGATGCGATGAGCCAGTTTGAAATTCCGAGCTCTGTGATTGGCAAGTATCTGCACAACAGAAATAAATGGACCACCCGGTCACCGAGAAATCCCCCGGACTTCGCCTTTCCCTTAAGAACCTGGGAGGACTTCATTCTCAGGACTCAGACTTCAGGAACTCGAAAGCTTAATTCCCAAGGCTCCGTCTGCCTCAGCTGCCAGTCGACCCCCGAGCCCTTTCCCCATATTTCAGCATATTACTGTAAACGTCGCGATCGGACCCACGGTCCCACGGTTTCTCGCCCACCCCAGTCGTAAGACAAAGTCCAATCCGAACTCCGCCCGAAGCCATCCATCCGCGGCACTAGAACATAAAGTTCTCGTACCAAAGCGCCTCCACTTACTACGACACCCGTCGTCGTCCGCAAGCCCGGGGCCCTGTGACTCCACTCGCCCGCCCCTCCTCCACTTTGTCGGCACCCGAGAGGTGATCGTTGGGACTCACCTCCCTCCGTGTTCCCGATTCCGGCTCCCATCCAGCCAATAACCCGGTCCTAAACCACGATTAGCGCCGGCCGAAGAGCCGAGAAGTCCCTATCGCCCAAGGCGGTCCGCGGTAAGCGCGACGCTTAACCTCGGTTAAGCCCTGGGTCAATTAGCCGGTGATGACCGTTAGACCGGGGCGCTGGTGATTTTTGAATTCGGGAAGGTGAAGGGCGAGTGAGGCCTCGGAGGAGAGGAGAGTGCCGTAGAGGCGACAGGAGAGGCTCTCGTCGTCGTCGTCCCTCGTCGTCGGACTTCTTCTTCTTCGCGGGCGGAGGAAAGGCAGTGCTGTTGTTGTTGCTTTCATCGAGCAGGAGGTGCAGACGGTGCAGCACAGGCAGAGGCAGCAGCAGCAGCAGCAGGTGGGGCTGAGCGAACCACCGCAGAGGAGACAGATAGAGAGAGGGAGGGGAGGGGGAGGGTGATAGAAGAGAGTGAGCGAGTGAGGTGAGTGTCTGCGTGGGTCTGATTGTCTGCGTCTGTGGCCGACTGCGGAAATACGGAAGTGGAGCTTCTGGTGCGTCTGATGCTGCTGCTGCGCTGGTGGAGAGGGTGGCGTGCTGCTAGCGCTGGGCTTGGCGTTGGCGTTGGCGTTGGCGTTTGATTGCTCGGTGCTGCGTGCGTAGGGAGGTGGGGAGAGGAGACTAGAGAGGTGGGGGAGGGAGGGAGGGAGGGAGGGAAGCAATGAGGTCAGGGAGGGCAGCACTACTTCGAATGGCTTGCGAGGGGAAGCAGGGAGGGAACAGAGGCGGAGTCGCTGCTGTCGTCGTCGCTGCTGCGGGTGGTGCAGGCAGTTTGAGAGCTGCGGGAGCACATGTTCGGCGGGTGTAGAAGCACGAGGTGGCAGAGCTGTAGGGAAAAGGGAAGAGATTGGTATGTGGGGTAGCGGCATTGTGGAATAGGTAGAGTGGGTGAGAGAGAGAGAGAGAAAGTGAGTGAGAGAGAGAGAAGCAGTGGAAGTGCAATGAAGTCGGCCTCGAAGCTTAGCAAATCTGCCCCTGGAACTCCGAGGAAAGACCTCTCGAGTGTGAGTATCGCGAGATACAGTCTTTCGTTTCTGATTTCCTCTCCTGATGGTTCTTGCTTTTGTCTGTAATACTCCGGGGGGTCAAGCGGGCACATTCTGAAGCTTCTTGGTCACGCGAATGTGTTGTACTCGTCAGTCTCTTGAGCGACATTGTCAGTGGTGCCCGACGAGGCTCTAACTAGCGTAGCAGCTCAGAGCTTCCGGGATTGGGAAATGGGATGAAATCGAAAGTTTTGGGAAGTCCCCTCACGATTTTACGTAGCGGTGTGCATCACGTACAGGGAACAGTGTTCTCATGGCACTGGCAGTGCTCGGATCTGTATTTTGTGAACATGAAACATCCGGGCTGTAGAGTCTGAACGTCTGCGCATTGTCTTGTGATGTGCTGCGCATGACGGGCGAAGATTTTGTTTTAGCTGAGACGCCGTCAGGGCGTAGACTATCCTGCGGCATTCAGTCTGATCGACCATTTGCATTCTCCTGGGTAGTCCAAGGCATCGACACTGTCCCTTGTAGTTGGAACTCTGTGTAGGAGCCCCCAGATTCGCGGTGCTTGCAGTGCATGCTTAGGCGGAGAAAAACCTCCAGGGGTGTCCAGGGTCGGTGTGGGTGGGAGTACTGATACCGATTGCGGTTGTAGGTTTCCTTGGCTCCCTATTTCGATTCGGTCGTCGTCGCTCACTGAGCCGACCTTGATCCTGTAAAAGAGGGTGAGAGAAGTCCCGATTTCGACATTACGTATCATTCTTGTCATCGCATTTTTGGCACTAGTTGATTTTGTGATTGGCTCGCTACATCGAGTCACAAGAGCGAGCGATCACAAGAGAAACTAGTCCTGAGAGCTGATTCGAATTCTCTAGGCGTGATCTTTTGAAATGCACCATGTGCGAGTTTGAAACCTCTTCAAACTGTACTGAGTGTCTGAATTTTCTCCAGACGTTGTTCTTTCAATAACTCAACGTAATCATCAATCTGGAGTAATGGAAAGTAGACATGGCTGCAGCAGAAGGAGAACTACGACGATGCTCCGACAGACAAGAAGCGAAAGTTGGGCGGCAGGGACCTATTGGACAAGCGTGCTATGACTGAATTAAAACCTCGTGTACGGCAAGCGTTTCTGTCACTCAACTCTCGTTTGGACTCGAGTCCGTCATCGCAAATGAGGACACCTACGAATACTACTCCCCGCAAGGGAGCAGCAGCCCGAGAGGCCGAGCTCCCCGTGACTGTCAACCCCTCCGATGTCGACGCTCTTTTGAGCATGAAGATGACCGGCAAGAATAAGTTCGACTACAAGGTACATCTCTCACACTGGCCTATATGCCATAATCGCACCTCACAGGCTCCAGTGCCACTGGAGCCTGTACCATTCCTTACTGATTCTCTCTCTTACGTCTGTCCGGCTCTCCACCTCGTTTGTGCCCTGCACTTGACATTTAACTACAATTGATTCTCACGATCGTGGCTGTTAGTGCATTTATTCTACCCTGTCAATGCATCAATTAAAAGGATGTATTTTGCATTTTCCTCTCAGCCAATCTTTCCTGCAACCAATCGGCATCAACTTTCGATTCTTTTCCTTCAGGGCTCAGTCCTGTCTTTCGCGACGCATCTGGCATGGGATCGCCATACGAGCATTTCCAGCTAACTTTGGCAACTGCATCGGAGACATGATGAGCTTAATTGATTTCAACTAAATGTCGATTTGTGACCCCAATCTACAGGGCAAGTGCGAGCAAATGATGGACTACATCAAAAAGCTTCGAGCGTGCATTCGTCAGTTCCAGGAGCTAGAAACCAACATCACATTGGAGAAGGACGACCTGCGTAGGCAGCTAGACGACGAGAAGGAAAGCCGCGAGCAATCCGGTGAGATAATCAGATCAGGACCCGTCGAATCATGCATGCCATTGTTCGAGGCACGCATCAGCGCTTGTTTTCTATGTGCATATGATTGTATTGCAAATGTGAGGCGATGGGAGTTCTCGTGACTCCAGCATGACGTTTTTATCGTGTTCTCACTCGCCGGCATTTTGCCTCGTCTAATTGGCGCGAATATTCTCGGGGAAGCTCAGAGGCGACGTTGAAATACAAGCAAGACGAGCTGGAGGCGGGGCTCGCCGAGCTCAAAGGCATGTGCAATAATCTCGAAGAGAGGTTGGCCTACACAGAATCTGAGAAAGAGGTAAAATTTGCGGTTCTCGGTATTACTCTTGTTTTTGATTTTGCGGCCGCGGATGCTGGTATTTATTGAATCATGGAGGAATGCCGAATGCCGGTGTTTGAATTCTGCCGCCGTGGCCTTCTTTTGCAGAATCTTTTAAAGGCGCGGGAGAAAGACGCCGAAACTCTCCAATCTGCGGAGAAAGAAATTTCTCGCTTAACCGAGCATTTGGACAAGTCGAACAAGGAGGTCGCGAATCTGTTGCAGCAGGTACGAGACTTGCGATTTTTCAGGCCTTCTTGTTGTTGGGGCGAAATGGTTCAAATCGGCGATTACCTGGTTGCTTGTGTATATTGACGTGTTCTGGGCCGGTGTCATTCGTGCAGGTGAGTTCCCTACAAGACATTAATAAAAGACTTCAGGAGTACAACACTAGCCTTCAGCAGTACAACAGCAAATTACAAAGCGATGCGACAGCTGCAGCGGAGGCCATGTCTAGAACTCAAAAGGAGAAGGCCGCAATTATGGAAACTCTCAGTGCACTTCGCGGCCATACTTCGGTGCTTCAGGATCAGTTAGATGCCAGCAAGGTACTATTACGACGCGCTCAAATGAACTAGATCTGCTTTCCTTTCCTTCTGCAGTCTCTTTAGTCAAAGGTTATAGTGGTGCTCTGCGCACGAAGTTGTTTCTTCCGCGCACTAAAATCAATTAGGCCGGCGAACTAAAGTATTTTGCTTATGGCATTAAACGCAGACTACAATGCTGGAGAGACTGAAGCAGAACAAAGAACTAAAAGAAGAAGCTGAGAGGATACGTTCAGAGCTACAACGCATTACAGATGACAGGGAACAGAGGGCTAGTCAAATTCAAGCACTCATGGACGAGAACATGCGTTACAAGGAGTGCACAGGGAAGTCCGCAGCTGAGCTCGAGCAGCTTAGCAACAAGGCTGTAGCGCTCGAGGTATAACCCATCCTTGAAAAAGTGGAAGAAAGTGTATTTCACAATTATCACCCTTTTGTTATCCTCGTTCTGATATCATTGGTATAGAGTTTTTATGTGAAAACTCGTGCTGTAAACTGTAGTTGTTGTTGACGTGTTTGATGTCAGCAGGAAGGTTATACCTCCCAGGCCGAAGCGATGAAGGCCTTAAGACAACAACTGGACTTCGCCCACCAGAAGCTCAAGGTACTCGACGAGAACGCAACATTCTAACATTGATTTTCTCCGGCTTAATTTCATTGTAAAAATCGGACCTCTGTCCCGCCTGATGTTGTCTTATTCCATGTCGGAAGTTGCCAGTCAAGTTTATTGTTGTTGCGTCTCTCAGATGGCTGAAGCAAGGATAGCGGAGAATGAGTCCAAAGGCGATGAGTACAAGGGAAGACTAGAAGAAGTTCAGCAAAGGCTTTCGGAAGCAGAAAGCAGACTTCATGAAGGGGAGCTTGTACGAAGAAAGCTCCACAATACTATTTTGGTAATAAACGTTTCTCTGGATCTCATCCTACTGCTGTCCCAAGGCCTGGGTATGGTTTTGTGAAATCGACAAGTCTGGGGCTCCGAAACTTGTGGCTGATTGTCAAAATGAACACCGAATTTTCAGGAACTCAAGGGCAACGTTAGAGTGTTCTGTAGGGTTCGGCCTCTCATGCCGGACGAAGACGACAACGGTGGTACAGAGCCTATCGTACAGTATCCGAATTCGACTGAGCTCATGGGCAGGGGCATTGAACTCGTCCAGTCTCAAGGTCCGCACGTATTTCCTACTCACACTTGTTTTGAGGTTGAAGGTCGCGACGTACTTTTCAAGTTGTCAACTACTAGTGTTAAGTGTGCAGAATTCCCGGTCCAAGAGTTTTCGTCATAGCGCCTACGAATTTTATCAGTTCTTTACAATCGCGATCTTCTTTCGGGGAGAAGACTGATATACACCTGGGTCTTGATACAGGACAAAAACATACCTTTACCTTCGATAAGGTTTTCGGTCCCGAGGTCATGCAAGAGGATGTATTTGTGGAAATTTCCCAGTTAGTCCAAAGTGCCCTTGACGGATATAAGGTACGCAAAATGATGGGTGATGCTGTGTCAAGCTTGTTGCTTGTTTACACTTTTGACGTGTTGATGAATCAAATGTACAGTTAGTCAATAAATCAAATGTTATCTCACATCTTTGTCGTGGCAGGTATGTATTTTCGCTTACGGGCAAACAGGTTCAGGAAAGACGCACACTATGCTTGGTAATCAGGACCGTCCTGAGCAAAGAGGTGTTATTCCCCGATCTCTGGAGCAGATATTCAAGACCAGTCAAGCCCTTAGCTCAACTGGATGGAGTTTCCGAATGCAGGTGATGACATAATCTGTTGTGCCCTTTTATCCGTTTTGGATTTGAAGATGGCGGATCCACTGGACGCATGTGTGGTTTCCTAATTTTCTCGGAGCTGAGCTTGCGCAAATGAATGTCGCTGTCTGCAGGCATCCATGCTGGAAATTTACAATGAGACGATCAGAGACTTATTGGCCCGTCCTGGCAATGGTAATGGTAATGAGAATGGTACTCCTGCAAAGCAGCACATTGTGAAACATGACCTCAATGGAAACACGATTGTGTCTGATCTTACCTTAGTAGAAGTCAGCAACTGGAAGGAGGTTGCATCTCTCCTGCAACGAGCCGCCCAGAGCAGGTGCCTTGAAACGATCATACTCTTCATTTTGTCAGTCGCATAGTTGTCAGATGGCATTGTATTTTCCTCGGTGTGGTTGCATCTGTCGGCACTAGACTGAATGCGGTGTCTCTTACAGGTCTGTGGGTAAGACAGCGATGAACGAGCAGTCATCCCGCAGCCATTGTGTGTTCACGCTGCGAATTTCTGGTGTGAATGAGGTACCACTACGACCACTGCCTTCTGTCCTGACTTGAGTTCATACGAGTAATTACTGCAAGTGGTTCTCTTTGAATTACCCTCCACAATAGGAACTGACTTTCAATCGGATATTTGTAGAGCACGGAGCAACAGGTACATGGAGTGCTCAATCTCATCGATTTAGCTGGTAGTGAGCGCCTTTCTAGAAGTTGCTCCACTGGCGATCGCTTAAAAGAAACTCAGGTACGGCACACCTTTTCTCGCTCAGTAGAGCACAGTCATGGTATTCGGGAATTGCATCTGAAGGTCGCCTTTATCCAGTCGAAAGATCTCATTCTGATATCATTGTGTGCACGTCATTCAGGCAATTAACAAAAGCTTGTCAAGTCTGGGGGATGTCATCCTAGCTATTGGAAACAAAGAGCAGCACATTCCGTATCGAAACTCAAAATTGACGTATCTTCTCCAAGTGAGTTTACACACGCTTAACCAATACCACATAACAATCTGATGGTTATGCATTTGTATAAAAGCTTTTTCTCGTGCAAAACAGCGAGTGGCGTTCGTTTGTCTCCACTGTTTTCTAAGATGTGTTTCTGCCTTGACAGCCATGCCTGGGAGGAGACTCCAAAACATTGATGTTCGTGAACATTTCTCCCGATTCGAAATCTCTGAACGAGTCACTGTGCTCCTTGCGCTTCGCTGCTAAGGTCAACGCTTGTGAAATTGGTGTGCCGCGACGACAGACTCTGGGGAGCCGAAATGCGGATTCGCGGCTAAGTACGAGCTGAGCTTGCTATTTGGAAACAGCATGTTATCATCTGGATGGACGTTCTTGTATGCTCCCCTTTGAATTGTGGTGTGAATCTCATATGCGGCTCTCCTGATGGGAGTTCAGCCTCAAATGATCTTCTAGCAAGTCTAACCATAATCTGCTGAACATATTTGGGGAAGGATCGTGGATTTATTTGGCCCGTCTTGTGGCTGGTTGTAGCATAATCACTGAATTGCTTTGAGGAAAAAGGCATCGTGCCCCTTAGTATCTACACCTTCTTGAGACTTTTAACCCGCTCAGATTGCAGATACTAGAGATACTGATAGGAACTGCATGACATCAGTCGAGAGCGTAAGCCCCTGACACATGTTGGCGTAGGATCGATGCAGTCTGAAGAGGCCTTCCCTGTCTCTTCCATGCTTCCTGCTTGGCCTTCCTACACATAGATAGCAGCACCCCTTTGTAATTAATCAACCAAAGACTTGAATGTAGTTTATCTTTCACAAGGCCCGGCTTTGGTGCCATATAAATGGACAGTTTTTCTCCTTTCCAAGCGTCTGCCATCGCACTAAGTGACTGAAGTGTAAGTCCGCCATTGCTGTGGAGCCTCCACCCAGATGTTGTAATCTTCGCTGAGGTGGGGGTGGGATCCCAGTTGCTATGGCTGTCGAGAGTGCTGTGAAGTGCAACTGTGTATGTATGCCCACGCTCTTGTATGTGGCTTTTCTAGCAACCGTTTAGAGAGACACTGACATGTATGTACATTTGCAGGGAAGAATGGAAGTTACATTGAAGGGTCACTGCCGGAGGGTGAGTATTATGAGGAGAGTGAATATGAGTACAGGACCCAAGGAAGTTCGATAGATTTGGCTTGCAAACGGATGAAAGATATCAGAATAGGCCAATAGGCTCCGAAACATCTCTAGTAAGTTGCTTCCACCCACTCTATCAGGAAGTCGAACTTTCCACATGTGGGTGATGGATGCTCCTCCAGTATGTCTTCTCAGCGCAAGTCGTCTTTGTCTGACTTGAGCTTTAGAGGACAATCTTGTTAGCAATAGTAGACGGTTACCGATCACTTGTAAGTAAAAGCACTGGGAATGAATCCATCTAGAAATGTGATGGGGTCTGCCCTCTGAGAGAAGATCGGCTGTAGAGAGTAGTCTGAAACCTGGCCGCCCAAATCACAGACGGAGGCAGTATCTGTCCGAATGATTTTTACCCGCTGTGCATCAACACATGCAGGGTGGGCCACTGAAAGGAAAGCCACTGGTACGAGATAGTTGGAAAGTACGGCACTCTGATCACATGCCTTTTGGGCATGTCAATTGATAGTTTCTCCGAGGCATTGAACTCCCAGTGCCACTGAACTCGCAGCAGCAGTTCACATCCTTGTAATCTATTAAATTGTTTAGAAACCAAGTTCAAATTTGCAGACAACGTCGCCTGCCCTGTTGCCTTGTCGCGATGACGAACTAGAAGTGGTGAAATTTTTTCTGGCTCTTTACAGAGAATGGTATTCCTTTTCAATGACGAGTTCGTAAAACCACTGGATGCTCTTCCTCTCTTTCCAATTGATTTCAACGCTTAGGATTTGGTGGACCTTGTAGTGTTCATTCTTCTCAAAGGCGACCTTCGCAACCGTACGGTTCGCATGAGCAGGAGCGAAGTGAAGGTGAGTCTGGAGATACAAGGATACAAGGACTCCTGGCATTGAAGCGTTGACGGTCTCGTTTCCATAGAGTACTAATTCTTGGAAACGTGAATGTCATACGTGCCGACGTCACGCACTGCCCCTTACGTTTTATGTTAGCGTTCAGATCGACTCTTCGCAGATTCGTGGAATGCTGTCGTTTTGTAATATCTTGTTTCCGATGGACTGGAATCGTATTTGTCGTGACATCTGGTTGCCAACTCCTTTGCGGTGGACATATATGCGAATAATGAAAAAGTAGGATTGCACCCAGCTGTGCGTTACAACACTGGATTCATCCGCTGGAATGACTTCGAAATGAACTGAGAGCACAAATGCTCCCTATCAAGTGAAATGATAGCACATGTCAACCTTGCGTGACAACTCCCTAGCATTTCTCAGAATCTACAATCCTCATGGTAACCGACGCAAAGTAAGAAACCATTTTGGTAGAGCGTCCATCGTAAGCGTTGCATTAGCAAAGCAAGGCACTGAATTTCTCTACGTAATCCGCCGAACTCCACTGATAGCGAGGCAAGTATGGAAGATTGATTTTTACCTCGAAAGCAAAACATCGTATGCTACCGTAACCAAGAATACATTGTCCAGCGCTACGATGGTACACGTACATTACAGCCCACATTATGAATCTACATTCTCGCCGATGTGTACCGTACGACGCCAATGTCAGTGACGTTTTCTCTGTAGGGCGAGATTCTGGATAACGCCCGTGGAGGAAACCCGTGGCTTCTTCAGTGATGCTCGGATTCCAGTGAGAAATGGTCCGGACGGCCTGGCCTGGCCACACGACAGAAGCAACCCGCAGGACTTGGCAATGCTTTTTCTCTCAACGGCGATACGGCTACTTTCACTTTCCCTCAGTCAGTCCCTCGAGATCACGTCAACTCGTCGAAGAGATGTGCCTGAATCTTGTCACCGACCGAATTCAGATCAAGCAAGCCCAATATCAGAGAGGTGAGGAAAGAACTGGCCTCGATCAGCTCACAAGGTGCAGCAGACGGAGAGAAGATGGCGAACACGTAGAAGCTGATGAAGTCTCGACCGTCAAGCTCCACTACAGTACTCGTAAGCAAGCCCATGTACGGTGCTCGGGCAGTGACAAGCCCTTCACTGGACAGAGCAAGCCCATGTACGGTGCTCGGGCAGTGACAAGCCCTTCACTGGACAGTGAAAGCGTATGGACCCACATTCCCGTCGTAACACTCTCGTTTCACGAGGTACGCCACCAGGACGACGAGGATCTCAAGTCAGAGATGAATCATATGATAAGCTGAGCTCGATCGCCGTGCAAGAAGGACCAAGGCATCAAGATGATCATGCACCCAATCAGGCAGGCAGGCAGGCAGGCAACCAACCAGCCAGTCTTCTGTGTGTGTGCGCAGGAGCTGCTGCTGCTGATCATAAAGTAGAAAGGGTCGGCGACCTGCTACACGTAGTTTTTGCCCAGTATTGTATCAGATCATCGAGCATTAATTGGTCTCTCGACGGCCAGCCCCGGTGATGAATGAAGGCGACCTACTGGTGAACACACTCTCACTCATTCATCGAGTGTAGGCCGGCCGTCGTAGTCCCGATTTATGTGTGCGCCATGATCTGATTAATTTTGGGTACCTTGCCCTCCCAAATTTTACTCACTTCTTCCCGTTTAAACAAGTATGTCCAAAGTGAAAATAATATTTGCATGCGAATATTTCATCGTCAAATATAATCGACAACGTATATTTACTTTTACATTGGACCTCGAGTTCCACAAGTTAATCTAAGAATTATAAAATATTCTTTTTCCATCTTTAAAAAAGTGATATTATTGAAACCTTTATAAAGTTTCGTTTTTAGCGGGAGACACGACAAAAATAACTTAAGAATGAAGATACTTGAATCATATTATCTTATAGATTGAAGATCTCAACCGTTTAAAATATATTATACAAGTATTATATCTGGAATACATTTTATAACATTTGTGATTGATGTTGTAATGAATTATATATATATATATATATATACAACGAATCCAATATGAATATTCTATATTCACCATTTTGGTATTAGAGAATGCAGACCTTGTTACCTTTTGGTCTCATACTTTCCAGCTTTGATAAGGTCCGCCCGCACTTTGTTTTATTTACTCGATTCGTACAATTCATTTACTCTATTGTTGACTCATTTTGTTGTGTACGTGAGTTTGAGCATTGGGCATCTCTCGCAGAATCCAAGAAGAGGTCCTGGTTCGAGTTTCTCAGTTTAACGAAGTGATGAAGTGATAGCTTAGCAATGGGCAGTGCTTCGTCTCGAGCAAAATATGCATCAATTTGATGAAGATTTCATGAATTGTGTGTGTCTTCGAAGCTGAGAAGTTACACTTTTTGGGTTCTCGCCTCGTTCTGTTATCTTGCTCCAGGACCATCCGAAGGTGTGGGTGGATCTTGCGGCTGCACGCGTCGACCGACACCCATGGAGTTGTTGGTACTTTCTCCGACGAATTTGCATCCAGCATCCGTCTTTCCTCGAGTATCGTTTTTAGGGCTGAGATTCAAAGAGGAGGCTGCCTGCGGTTTGTTTCTGACATCGCAGGGCAGGAGATTCTCGATTGGCCACAAAGCTTTAGGGTTCTCGTTCACCTCAATCCGTGATTCGCTCTCTCCTCGAACCACGAGTCGCAATCAGTCTCTCCGGGGCTCCCGGAACTTGTTGCTCCGACGGCAAAGTATCTGCGGACGTGCGTGGGCCTTGTCGTGAGTCCGTCCGTGTCAGGCTAGTACGAACATACCCACAATCCAAGGCATACTGCAATCTTTTCTACAGTCGATGAAAGACGGTGCTCAATTCCATAGAACATCCCTACGATGCCGATTCTGCCCCTGGAGCCCCGGGCCTGTTGACCGAGCGAGCAATGAAGGCACAATGAACAAAGACGTCGACCTTTCGGTGAATTTCTTGGATGCAGAAATGGGCACAAATGGCCTCCATTTCAGATTACAGTACTGGTGACGGGCAATGGGGCGACGTAATGGGTATTTACAATTTGGAGGATAATACCTTCATAATACGAACGTGTGAAGCTTTGGATATTCTCACAATGAATGAGGCTACTTAAGAGGGCCAGTTCCTCTGTTCCAGTGCCATTAAAAGGTCGTCGTACGAAATTGGACCACTCCATCTCGAGCTCAGGCTTTATATTTCTCTCTCACTTCCTCCACCCATCCATCCATCCATCCATTCGATCGCTCTGAGCTCGAGTCCAACCATTTCCTTCAGGCCGGGTGTGGAATCCCAGCTGGGAAGAGTGAAAATCGGGGCTCGAGACTACGACCATGTCAGTCAGGGCTTCATCGTGGAATGTCCAAACTTTCTATTGCGATCCGAATTTGCACATCCCTCGCCACCCTCATCCGCGCCGTATTATGATCGGGGTCCAAGTCAAAAGCAGCACCTCCAAGTTCCTCGTGGCAACGGCGATACCATGGGGGCAGGATGTTTTTTTCAGGTGCTCGTATTAATTGAGTCCTTTGCAACGCCTTGAGTTCTCATGACTCACCTTCTGTGTACGGTTCTACGGCTTGGAGCTCCTCACTGACCAGAGCACAAAGGGCAGTGATTTCTCAGATCTGCATGCAGCCACGAGCTAGTCTTCGAATTTGACAGAGCTGACTCTTGCCTCCGAGCTCCATGACGAACGAACATCTCTCATTCGTTTTGGTATCTGCAATTCACAGGTTTTGATTTCGACCTCTGTTGTCTTTGTGTGTATGTGAGAGTGTCTTTCATTTTCCTTTATTTTTTTTCCCGTTGTCTGATTTGCGTGACATGAATATGAAAGAGGAGTGCAGTGTAAGGGCACTTGTTTCGATGGGAGGGGCATTAGGCTTTTATCTTTTCGCCTTTTATAATACGATGCCAATTCAGTCGGTGGGAACCATATGGTAGGTTGGATGAAAGCACGTGTTGAAATTTATTTTGGTAAAATTAATCTTACTGACACAATAGTGAAATTACAATGAAGGGTGCCAAGTGGAAGACCTTCTCGAAGAAAAAATGATTTGCTAATGGGTTGTGTAAACTAGTCTTGAACTACAATGTTGATGGAAAAGCAGTTTCCAATGAATAGGAAAAGGCCGATCCAAGAAGAGCGAGATTTGGATGACGCATTTTGCTCTTCCCACGCAATAATTCAAAAGCGGAGCACCTCGGTCCAATGTTGATGCTCCGAGGAGCATCAGGGTTGCAAATCGGACATGGCATTCAATATGCCACGCTTGCATGGTCCACAAAATCCGTCAAAAGACGAGATTTGTTTCGGCGCATGTTCTCATTACTCCAGGAAAGAAACGCACATGCCCATTTCTCTGAATGTCGCTGAAGAAAGCTGCTGGATGCTTTCATATTTCCCAATTTCTTCTATAGCTCGGCGGTTTTTTATTTCTCTACGTATGATGCATTTATGTCGTCATTACTTGGATATCCATAAAGATTGAGGATGATGATGAATACTGAATGGCGAATGAACATTTCAAACACGCGTGAATGAAATCCATGCTCCTTACTGCAAAATATCCCTATGACGGCAAGTAGTGCCATATGTTCGTATGCATGACTCATTTTTACTTTTTCTCCATGGTTCAGAGGTGCGGAGAAAAAATCTCAATGCTCATGACGTGCATGATTGAACCCATCAGTTTTAGTAGAGAAATCTCTGAAACACGTAACATTTCACCAGTCACGAATGAGAGAAATGTTAAGCTTGATGTCAAATATGTCAGAGATTGTGCAGGTTTTTTTTTTTTATATATATATTAACCTACACCTTAAAGTTTGAACAAATGATGTTTTTGTATATTGTTGAAAACGTCTGAAGGAACTCATCTGAACCTCAGGTCGATGAGGAAGAGGTTGTAGACTTAGTTAGAAGGGGACAGGAACATGGCACGGCCATATTACACGACGATCTTGATTTGAAGTGTGAGAACATTACTAACGGAGTTAACTGTGCAGGTTTCTTCTGAAGATCAATTTGTACTGGAGAGAGATGAATTAGAGCTGAGAAACTGACTGTAGAGGAGAGTGTTTCGAGTACTGTCTCTCCCACGAGTGATTGGCGGATGGCATAAGCTACTTCATGTGGTGGAAGTGAAGAACGAAGCTATTTCAAACCAGTGGCGAAGAATCTCACCGCCATCAACAAGCAGGCAATTCAGAGCAAGGAGCTCAATGAAAGTGCTGCAACGGAAGCAGAGAACGGAATTCAGACTGCCCGCTGCAAGCAGAAAAGGTGAGAACCAAAATCAGTGGATCATCGAGGATGACACGAGCGCAGCTCCTGAAGAAAAACAGGCAGTAATGCGAGCTTTGGGATTATTTGAGCCTGGTAATCGCTGGGTGAGAGCCAATACGCCGGCATTACCCTTATTGTCAAAAATTGTTTCGAACCTGTTTTAGTGAAGCTCTCTCTGAATAAAATGACCGACAAGATGAACATGAGCCGCATAGAAGAGTCATTCTTGCTGATCTTCAAACCCTTCGGGTGCATGTACCGTATACGTAAAAAGAGGTACCAGACTTGCGTGCACTTGTTTCCCAGGAGTCCAAAAAGCCTCGAGCACGCTGTGGGGATCTCAATGTCCGCCATCCAGATGTTTCTCGGACTGCCAAATGCGAGGATTACACACATCCAAATGCAGATTCAGAGCGTTTTTGGAAAGTAGATTGCGGAGCAGGAGAGAAGAGGTGATTCCCACTGTTTCGAAACGTGGTGGTATCGTGGATCCTCTCGATGGCTGCGCAAGACACAAGCCTTCGAATGTGGCTTCATATTTCTGGAAATGCTACCGCAAAATATCGGGGAAAGCGAATGAAAATACGTCATTTCCTTATGTTAGAACTGGGTGTTATTACTGTGTTGAACTGGTGAGCTCTCTGATTAAACCCCGCAAAACGGTGGGAGCAGTGATGTTATGTTCAATATGACAAGAGCTGGCAAAAAGTGTAGAAAGCATCTTCGAGGAATCATTTGATTATTGGAACAGTGAACTTGAAGTAATAAGGTTCATGCAGTAATACATGATGGAGTACATAGAATATTAAGCTGTTACTTGTGATATATACTACATCTAATACTTTCACCACAATTAATGGAGAGTAAGTCATGTTAGCTCTTTAGCTCGTAAGATAAATGGGTTAAGATGCATAACATTTATAACTGCAAACGACTGGATGATCACGTGAGAATCAAACCTATGAAATATTATGATGTAACTATAATCTATTTTCTTACAATTCTTGTTTAAAACTTCTGATATATACAAAATCTCAAACTACAATCCCTAATGCTATGGGTGGGGTTAGGGTGCTGCTGATAATCATGCTCTGGTCTGGTGCAGATTTGAAGTAGAGTAAAATGTTGGCCTCTGATACTCACACCGTCGTCCCCTAGTGGAGACTCCGAACTGCCATGGTCAAAATGACAACAAAATAAATGAAGTGAGGCAGAATGCATGGAAAGCAGTTCAAGGGAGTCGGCGAACCTACACAATGATCTACAGACTCGAGTGAGAGAAGCAGAGATTGAGTGATGCACAGAAGGACATTCATTACTCCGATTTGTGCTGCATGCGCAGCAATCATCACACACGTACAGCCAATCAAACCAAGCAGCAGGAAATCTGCCTCATTAAATTCGTGTGGATACTTGGCTATTCAAACAGAGTGAATTCATGTGCCCGGTTGCCTTGCCTTGAAGTACATTGCGTCTCTGGCTTCCCATCCACACATTTGACCAGGATCAAAGACGACTCGAGTTCGTATGATTGGAACAACAAGTCTCAACGAATCCTGTGTGCAGAATATGTCCTGCGCCAGCAATTTCCGCAAGACATCGGACGTCTTGTGTTGTTCATTAATTGGCGGTCTGTTGCCTACATGGAAATGGACTATCGACGAGCCTCAGTCGACCTCACCTCAGCAGCCGTAACACCATTCGAGGTACAGCTCAGCTCAGGGCGTGAGTACTTCCTCTGGTCCAAAACAACAGGTTTCAAACTATCCATCACATCACGGAACTGCTTACTTGCGCTCGGCATGATGCGACTGGGAAAGAAGATTTGAGGTTAAAGAACATTGGGATTGTGTTTCTCTGGAAGCACTTTGGTGCACATACTTTCGTGCTGAAACTTCGACGACCGAATCTGAATGTTCCGAGAGCCTGATGATGGAGCAGAGTAAGAATTCGCATGTTTTCAAAGACGATCCGAAACAAAAGTGGCTATCATCGTGTCAAAGTGCAGTGGAAAGATCGGAACAAACTCTCTTCCGAACTTTCCATCTAGCACTTTGCTCCGCCTTTCGTGTTATACCTTCGTGCATGCAGAATCTATAGGATGACCAGATCAGTGTCTGAAGAACCTCTAGATAAAGATACGAGAGCGCGAGCTCGCATGTCCAGGATACGACACCTTCCGAGAAAGGCATGTCCATTGAGCGAGAGCAAGTAAGCAATCAGTAAATCAATCGATGTAGCTCGCAAATCTTCAGCTCACACCGTAAGCATGGGTATGATCCCGGGTCACACAAGCAGGAAATCATGGTTCAGTCAATGAAATGAATCGCAGATGTTATCAACACTAACTCCACACACGATGCTTTCATCGAACTCATGCAAATCAATTACGTGCCACACTTGTCTTTACTGCTCGCTCCGTAATTTGCTCTCGAGATTGTGCAGTACTCTCGACTGTCTCAGAGGCCATTCCTTTGTGGCAGGCGAATATTCGATCAAGGAGTCTCGACCCACTTTGCCAGTAAAACTCTGCTCGAAAGCCGGCCTGACGGACCGGCTGAAGACCCTAGTCAGTCCTCAGGTGAGAGCAGCCACGGGATAGGAAAGTCTGATTCCCATCCGAGCTATTTCTATTTCTCGTGGGTCGGAACAATGATACACGAGTACACATAGAAAGCGCAAGCTACAAAGTTGCAGTCTCTTGTCAATCGAGGACCAGCCTCACTGACCAAGTGATGTGACGATGAGTGTGGATGGTCAAAGTGCTGGGTTCCGCATTTGTGCTTTGATTTTGTGACCTGTTGATGTTGCCCTCTCCGTCAAGGCCTCGCTTTGCAGCAGCCACGAGGACAAGGTGTTCGACTGAGGATTTGGATTGGGTAGAAGTCTGGATAGATGCTGTGGAAGCAGGTTCGTTCTTCTGATCTTGACCGTGGCATCCTTTGGAATTCCCTGCGGGGGTTGCCACTTTTTCTTTCCTAAGGTTGCTTGTTCCAGGATAAATTTGCCACGTGGGTGGGGATATTTGAGCAATCTATCGAGCTCTAGGGGCTCGAGGGTTTGGTGTGGTCTGGTGTAGTAGAGGCGATACTTCTCTACCTTGCATGGCTGCTTTGCTTTACTATCCGCTCTCTTTGAATGGAACACCTCAGAAATAGCCATGTTAATTTTATTTCTTAACACAAATATAACATCATGAATCAATCATTATTATACTTTAGAGCTCTGTTGTATATTACTGTATTGCTCTGTGATGATATAGTGAGCCCTTTGTCTACTGTTTGGATATCTCGTAGTGCAATTGGATAAAGTCGTTCTCATCCTCTATCCTCAATTACTTGGCGCCTACATAAATCGCTTGTACTAATACATGGGATCTTTCATATCCCCTTTGTTGTATTAGTTGGTGTTCGTGTATAATAAAGACCTATACATGGATGATTCTTTTACCCTTTTTCTGTCTACAGGCTTGACACATGTGGGCACCTGAGATGTTGTCGATCACTGTGAGCGGCCTCCGGATCGAGTGCATTGCTAGTGATCGACAAATGCTCGTTGATTTCGCGAGCTCCAGTCTTATTGACTTGCATCGCATTGGACATCCGATTACGTGTGATCAGCTGCACTCAAAGCCAGTGCCAATGCAGTGAAGGCACAACACGTGATTGCGTGTGATCACGTGTGATCGTCTCAGAGCTAATCGTAACCGTCCGATCACGTCGGATTGCAACTTGCCGGCGACGGGCCCTCTCTGCCTTCCCGACTGGTCCCGGACTTTCCCAGCGCCACGAATGATGATGACACGGGGGCAAACCCTGAGCTGACCAGATCTCCGATCTGGCCTTTTCACGACGCCATCCTCTCCCCCAGCCACGTCAGCGCCGCTTATGTGCATGTCTCTCTCCGTGTAGGCGAGCATGCAACAATTACGACCTGCCGGAAAGTACTTCTTCGACTTGCCTTAACCCTTAGTCCGTCCAGGAATACTGCGGTCAAAGAAGATGGGATTAAATAGAGGCGGACATTGGCGACCGCTACTGGATTTGGGGGTGATTATATTTTCTGCTGTTTGGTCTGGCCAGAGCAAACCCGAGGTGTTGTCATCATGGGTGGGGTTAGATTTATGGGGAATATATGAGGAATATTCCGGACGGATTGAAGTGTAGAGGGTACTCGAGTCGGTGACGATGGACTCGACGTCAACGTTTGACTTGCGGATCGGTGCCGAACTTTTAAGTCCGTTAAAATCAAAGGCAGGTCCTTGAGAGCTCAGCACTCATTCCTCGTAAGTGATCTTGAACCACGAGTAATAAGCGCCAGTAGGACGTGGCAGTGGAGGTGCTGATGTGGATTATTTTTCCTCAACAGGCTTTTATTGATGTACTAGAATGAATCTTTTGGCTCTTTGTCATTCATTTCCAAAGGGCTCGAAGGGAAGAAAAGTTTCATTCTGTTTGGGTTGAGAAGAGCATGTAAGACTCTTGGGATTACGTTTGCAAGTGATCAATCGCGAACCAGGACTCCAGAGGTCTCTTCTCGAGACTCCAGTGACAAACATGGAGGATTGTTTTGATCGCTATTGAAGGATGTGCGTGTCCCACGGCCCTTTTTCCGCCTCAAAACCATATTGGTCATCATAAAATCTCTCTCAAAACCTCGTAGATTAGTCAAAGTCGATGGGATCCCAATCAATATACGACAAGTATTTAGAAGGAGTGGGATAGTTGCACCATAGGGTCGAGAAGACCATCAAATGTCCGCTCTGTGAGTAAATATATTTTTAGAAAATATATATGCAGCTCTCCTTTGAAGATATTTTGAATTCTTCCGTGATTTATTGTATATTAGCAGTTCCCTCAAAACCATTAAGGGCCTTGCTGAAATAAAATAAGTTAAATTATATGATGGGTTTTGGGTTCTCAGGGTTTATTAAAAGCTTTGAATGATGATTTTGGAAAACTGCATGTATTTAAGTGATACACTTTGAGGTTTAAATCAGATGATCTAACTACGTTTCTTAGACCATCTGGAACAATTAAGTTTATTTGAAGCATTTATAAAATTATCTTTTCTCCAATTCTTTTCCATATCAAACATTCTATGTGATTAAATAATGGAAAATGTTTGTTTTTGTCTTTAAAATCTCATCTCTCCCGAATTGGACCACTCCATAGAAAGTGGAAGGGGGCATGCGGTGGTTTAACCCTTTCAATTGCTTAAAAAGCTAATAGCATATGCCAGAGTAACCTTGCATACTTCCTATTCAGCCAGTTAACTCCTCAGCAAGAGGAAAGTATTCCTAACCTTACGTCATTTGAGTGTATATGATCTCTATTCTCATGTTACTGGAATATGCTCTATTATCAGTGCGAGATCGAGAATCCAGACGGCATAAACACTTCTCACAAAGTTTATGATTTATTTTTACATTATATTACCGCACATCTGGTTTTCTAAATTCTGAGAAGAGCTTATCTAGTCTTCGCTGGTACGTACGTTGCACTTTACCAAGTGCATCTGGATCTGTGAAAAACATTGTAATCGTAAGTGACAGATTACTCACAAAAGATCACATGACCTTACGGGATGATGCCAGATCTTGTGGTTGATATGACAGTTGAGAATGGTGACATAAAATATCTTGATTTTCATTCCTTCCCGTCATCATTAAATGAGCCGAAGGAAACATATAACTGTGTTGCTGTGTAATGTCGATCCTGTGAACTTATTCATGATCAGCGAAGATCATGAATAACATAGTAATGGGACTCGCTCTTTGGAGAGACGTAAGCAATAATATGGGAAGAGGAATCGATCACCCACTCAGAGAAATCTGGTCACGAATATCTCGCCTTTAAATGTTGCGTTCATGTATACACAGGCTTCCTGCTAAAAAGCCTGCCCCAACAAAATGTCAGAAGAGACAAAAGGTTGCCCAGGGAGCAAGTGGGCACTTCAGAAAGAAGAAATTCAAATGGTTTCGTCCGGCATTGAAAGCTTGAAAGATGTCATAAGCGTGGCCAGCAGCTCAACCAGCGTTCTAGAAAGCAAAAGACATCGAAAATGAAATGGATCAAATAAAATCTTCTCTTCTGGATCGGGAATCAAAGTCAATCTCACATACAGGAGTAACCTAATTCATGTAAATTTTTTGGTTCTTTGTTTTTTGCTTGGTTGGCAAATTGACGGTTGTCAACATAGATCCATCAAGTCATGGACGGGAATTGAATAATTCCAATCCCGAAAGTTATTTCGGATGAAGTGAAATGGGCCGTTGGAAACTTAATAGATAACCACGATCAAGAATAATACGTGTATTTATATACCGATTCGAATGAGAAAATAATTTTCTCTATATTGTGGGTTGTGAGAAAAAATGACAAACGCTCTACAACCCATAGAAATGACAAGATAACCTTGTACAAGCCATCTTAATCGTAATATATTTTACTTGATTGCCGTATAAGGTTATGGGTAAGTTATGATACCCCTAATTACAACGTCCGAGAATCACTTGTTTAAATATGCTATGAGGAGGAATCTACCATCCTTCAACGCAAAATCATTGAGTTCATGGAAATGGGATAGGAGGCTGTAGGTGGAGATGAAGACTTTCAAGGGTGTAACAAGTTGGTTACTTCTTTCAACTGTTTTAAACATCTTTACAAAACTGACATCGGTACATTGAATGATGGATGGTATTAAGGTTCACATAATCCTCAATTCCTATAAGTAATTCAATTAAATGTTGAGACTGAAGAGGTGATACGTGACTGGTAGCATATTAACTTTCAGGGAGAATGGATAACTTCATGAGAAAGATGGCTCTATGAGACATGGAACAATCATTGAAACATTTTTAAACAAAAAGATCTCTCCTCACGTACTAAACTTAATCACACAAGTTAATTACTTTGACTTATTCTTTCTGTAACTTAAATTTTCTTAATGATAGTTTCTTATATTAGAACTGCGGAAATAATCCACATTAATACATTTGAAATATTTGCCAAATAGTACCTACCTAACAATCAGATCTAATTGATTAAAAGTGATTGTAATGCAGGTTTATTCACGATAAATGAGCACCCTCAAGTAGAATAAAACTCTTTAAAAACTTGTTTTCTGATCATGCAAGTTAATTTTATATCTTAGAGACCTGACCGAGCCTTGGATGAAACCTTTCGCATTCTAGAGTGCAATGATCCTGACGGAGTGCTCGAAAACAATATAATTTGGTTTCTTTTTTTCAATATATATATACAAAGAAAAAGAGAGAGAGAGTGTTTCACGGCATCGATGAGATTCTTGCATTGAATCTCAAGTAAATTTTGTTATGATTCTTGGATATATATATCTCACTCCAATGATAAATGGACATCATCAAACCTAGTATTATAGCAAAATAGACAGGAACCCCCCTTCAAAGTCATGATTACTAATCCATGGTATCGTCCTCCCTTGATATCTTGGCATGCAATCGTGAAATCGTGATGATAGACTCGATCCAGGACAGATTACGTTCTCTCCATTAGGGGCTAGAGACTTCTAGGTCACCTTCCCAACCCACATGTAAACTGCTTTGGGAATGTTGGATAACGGACTCCACCTTCAACCTACAACCCCAAAAATTTAAAAAATCGAACGTTTAGATCAAACGAGTGTCGGTATTCAGGGTCTCAAATAAGAAAGTGAACGACACAAATGGAAGGAAGAGGCTTCGTGTGACAGAATGCCTTAGATCCTATCCCTCGTCAGGAAGCATAAATTCCCCCACTTCCGTGAGGCGTAACGCATGTCCAATGATGTACTTGCACGAGGTAGCGCAACGATCTCTCGTGTGATTGTCGAAGATGTGAATGAGAGAGAACGTGGGGCCGAGTAATATAGCCAAGAAAGAGTATGGGATACGCTAAGCAAGCTATACGTTACGGATACAGCCTTGAGAAATAGAAATACAATAGAAGCAATCGGGTAACATAGGGCTAGACCCCAAAGATGTGAATCCAATTGTGTCAAGACATTCTCACGCCTTCGAAACCCATGTTCCAATCATCTCCTATCCCATGCTTCGTACTCTTCCATTGTTAGCCCAACTGGTGATGTAGGAGAATTACACGATCAATCAATTAAAAAACTCGCTCGTTGCCTTTATTTTGTTTTCCCTTCCAGATCAAGGCAAGGCGAAGCTGATTTGCTCGAAGAGGCCGGACGGATATTCGACCTCGACCGACTGCTGTAAGTCTCGATCGGGTGAATAGCTTTCTACCATCTTGACAGCTCGGCCGCACCTGCCCACCGTGTCTTGTGTTCAATATTCAATATCCAACAGACGTTGAATAATAAAGTATAGTTAAAAATTGATTCCTCAAAGTTCCTTCTAAAGTCCCTCTAGGCTTCTAAGGGTATCCCATAACTGTCACTAAAGGGACTGCACCATCTACCTTATGTCAACTATTGGTTTCTATCTTGACTCGGTCCTCCCGTTTCCACTGTCATTTCTCACATGTGACTGTATTGATAGCTTATATGCAACTTGGAACATATGGATAATATCAACATTAAATAGAATTACACCATATCTACCACACTACATATGAGTCATTGCTCACTCTCAGAATAAAGGTTTCTTGCCATGGTTTCTTTGAAGAAGTATCGTTTGCATATGCAGTAAGATCGCAATAACATCATATACTAACCATGGCTGTATTTGCAATAGGTTTGAATTAAGGTAGAAGATCTAGTAGAAAATATTTGGTGCTGGAGCATTAGTATACCCTATATATTAACCAGCAGATAGATGTTGTGTTTTTATTTCTCTGCTTCTTTTCTAACTACATAAAGGTATTAATATTTAAATTTATAATTTTAAGTTATAATGTTATAATTTTATAATATATAAAATTCATATCATGATTCATCTTTGCATTTTAGACCATTTTCCGCGTCCTAATGGCTGATGCTTAAATTGATTCTATTGGTCTTCCAGAAAATCTATTCTATAGCATTATATTGCAGGAGTGTGTACATTTGTGTCTTTTTAACCTTCGCATGAGTTATACTCACTCTGATTTTAGATGATATATTCAATAACACATTTTGTGAATATATAAGCAAATCTTTTTATAATAATGAAATAATAAAAATAAAGTTTCAAAAATATATGTATCCCTGAATTTTTTATTGCATCTTCAATTTTATCACAAGATTGACCTCAGTTTTTTTATTTAACCTACTTTTTGTGAAAAAAGACTTCTCAGCAATTTTTCCCGATATTTAATTTATCTGTTGTTGCTTACAAAATGACACTTGATTGAATGTTTTACTCTTTGAAAATAACAATTTAAATATTATCACTTTCAAATTAAATATTTTTTTAATTCATACTTGAAATTATCAATTCTCTGATGTAATATTCAAAAGATATACATTCAAATATTTTGAAAAAAATTTGATCAAACATAGTTTTAATTTTTTAAAGGTTTAGGTTCTATGTTATGAAAATAATTATAATGATAATAAATAGTCATTACTACTTGATGAAATTCTAGTTATTATTGTTTATACAACAGATGAACCAGATTGTAAAGAACAAAATAATAATGAAGTTAATTTACTTTTTATATATTTATAAATATACTGTGAAAAAATATTATAAATCTGACTTGTTTTATCAAACATCAATATTTTACTTTGCAGCGTAAATAATACTGATTGAATCAAATTCTAATGCAACTGATTCATTATACCTATTTTGCTACTTAACTGTGAGTACTGAAAGTATCTAATATGAAATCTTTAACTGATTGACAAATAATCACAATATTTTTGATTTATATTATTTATCCTCAAAATATTTAAAATATTTTTAAACAAGAAAATGAAATTTATTTATTTATGTTTTTCAAATAATATTTTAAATTTTTTTTTGTTATATTTGATGATAATCTTCGACAAAAAAACAAAAGTGAACATAAAAAATTGTAGAAATTAAGTAATTTTTTTATTAACCTGGTTTTATGGTTACATTTATTTTTATTAATTAATTCATGACTATTTTGATTAATTAAGGTTTAAAGTAGATAATTAAAATAAAATATCATAATATATAATATATTTTTTTCTAGTCATATTAAATCATCTTAAATATCATATTATAAGCTTACATTATTATTAATATTAAATTTTTTATTTTCAATAGATACATAACTTTATTGTAAATTGATATCAGTATTGGCATTTTTGACATCTTAAATATATCTTTAGCTTCAATAAGAAAGCACATTCGACATGTTTTATTTATTTGAAATTATTCTAACTCTTTCTATAATGAATATTGAAGAATGCCTTGCTCATAATTAATAATTATTTAATTGATGTTTTCTGTAATGCATCATCATTGTAATACTTAAACTCAGTCATTCACGCAGTCGACACACAAGATATGTGATTCACCTTGTTGATGTTACATACATAGCAACAGAATACAATCATACAACAATTATTACTTATTTCATTCAGAGTTATTATCAGCTTTTTTCATAGAATGACAAACATCTACATTAACAAATTATGATAAAACTAACTAAGATCCATGTTAACATCTACGATCCATTGTCATGTTCAGTGATAAATTAAAAAACTATAACATCATATTGATATATTTTTATGTGATTGAATCATGATTGAATCTATTACTTTATTATGTAATTCCAAAATCTAATGACTGTTTGTATTGATATTCTTTCTAGTTTATTTTATAAGTTTTACAAAAATTTGAAACAATAATAAAACATTATCGTATTACAAAATATGAGATTTTTCATATGAACTATGAATATTCAACTTCAATTGTAATTGCAAGCAATAATCTACAAATTCATGTTTATATTGATATGTATGATTTTAATTTTGGCCACTTTATTTATTTGGATATATGTATACCATATTTTTAGTAGAATAATTTCCTATTATTTCAGATAAGATGAACGATAGATCATATGACCGAGAGTGAAACGAATATAGCTGAATGTTTTTTTCATATGCTTATATATATAATGTATATTTTCAAAATGTTATTGATGCATGATTATATAATTTGCATTGTGATGATGTGGAAATTAATCATACGTTATTTCTTTGGCTTTTTTTTGTATGACTTGATCTTCACATCTTTCAGTAGATTATTTGAAATGCACTTTATTATTACATTTCATGGATAATTTCATCAATATGATAAAACTTAGATGACTACAAGCAACCTTCTCCACATTTGTTACATCACACCTTACTCATGTAATGTGCTAAATTTATTGGTTTTAATATTTTTTGGCATATTTCCACATATATGGAAGTTAGATGGATATTTGTTCAAGATGTTCAGGTGTATCATTCATTAGCTTGTACTTGTATAATATTTTCAGATCACAAGTTGCAGAACTACTCATTTAGTCATGTATCATCATGGGAGACAATACTAGGAACTATTACTGCCGATTATATTTAGATAAATAAATTTTATAGGTGATATCAAAGTTATAGTGACGCTTTCATGTACGACTAAAGCTCTTAGATAAGTGGCATATGAAATCGACAAAGATATTAAACTTTTTAACCTAGATCAAGAAAACGTTCCAAATCCCGAAACATCACCCCAACCACGTAGTAAAGCATGCAGACGTCGATGGTCTGGACAACCAGCTTTTGAAAATGTCATAGATTCCTTACATGAAATCAGGCACCAGACAAGACCGGGTGATTTGCAGGTGATTTGAACGTGATTTTGAAAGTAGCAACAGTTCTACTCCTCAAAATTTTTTAAATTTCATGTCTTTGAATAGGGCAAGTGTTAACGTAAAGCAAAAGAGCATGTTCCCATTCATTTCCTTGATGGGGCTCTCATTTCTATGGGATGTTTTGGGATCTTAAACTCGTCTTTAAGAAGCTGAAGTACAAAATGTCAGAATTATAAGACAACCGGTTCTTTCTCTTGTTGAATCTTATTCGGAAGGAAACTTTACTACTTCACCTTTCCCACCAGCTCTGGGGAAAAAATTAGTAAATCTTGCAGGTAGCAATAACTTATAGAGAAATCATCGAACATGGAGAAAACACCATTTTAGTTCTCCACTCATCCCCTTCCGAATTTTTATTTCTTTTAATGCATCCAACCCTTAAAAAATGTAACCGAGTCAACAGTTTCTAACCATCAGTGAAACAAGACCAAGTAGATATCCAGAAAGATGGGAAGACCAATATGTAGCCATTGAAAAGTGGTACCATATTGGTTTATATCTTTCCAGGTGCTCTTCACATATCATGGCTACCGAAAAACTAGGGTTGAAGCCAAGAGAAACTAGCATGCTCTCTTCAGAAGGTTTTGAGAGTATTCGTTAGAGATATCGTGTGTATCAAGTTAGAGGGAGGGTACTCGCGTATCATGTGATAAATCACGGCGCAATCAACAAGTCCTTCTATTTGGACGTGCAAAAGCCCTATCTATTCTCTCTGATGACTGGCCTCATTATAATTTTGTATGACTGTATTGACACCAGTTTGAAGACTGTCTTGATTCTAAAATCTAGAAGTTTCAAAAGTATCCATACCGAGAATGACTTGAACCCATGTTCCAATGTTTTAAATAAGAAAAGAAATTGTCGTAAGTTGAATTTCAATGCTTAGTGTACCCTCTTGAAAATAGAGAATTTCTTTGATCCACTCTAATCTGATAATTTTAATGCACAAAATATACAAAATCCGAAATACAATTGATAAAATACTGAAGAGATATTTATCTCTATTAAACAAGACTTTTTCTAGATTTTGCATGTATCCACTCCAATTTGTGTGAGAAAATTTTTAAAATTTTCATAAGGAGTTATTTATTGATATTACATGGTTGAATGATGACGTAGAATTAATTTGAAATGTATAGATCTGTGTGGATTAGATTTTGTGTGGATTATGTCCACTTTGACTCCCTTTCACTAATTCGCTGACGCATGGAGAATAAACGGTATGGGCGTAGAAGACTTCGAGGAAGTAGGCGCAATCAGAGAACTTCTACCGTAGGAAATTGATGCTTCGAAAGCTAGCAACAACGACCGAACGGATATTGAGTGCTGTCTCATTATATTCTTTCTAGAGTATATGAGAGGTGGGGGTCACTGGGCGATAGATACCACCAGCAAAGTTGTTCGTTCTTGTTTTTTAGCCTGTGGAGGGGGGCTCGACCAGGAATCTTCTTAACCTTTACTTCACTCTTGCTTGGAACTCAGCTTCATGTTGGGGGTAAGTGGAAAGGGAAAAACATGGGAAGATTCCATGTAAATCGAGTAGCACATAGGATATCGTAACTACATAAATCAAGGAGATGAGATGAGATTTCTCAGTAGACTTATGCAAGATTCTGAAGCTCTGTCGAGCAAGACTACATCGTTGGTTTGCAGTTTCGGAGATGCCTCGCCCAAAAGTGTGTTTGTGTTTCTTCAGAAACATCTACCGCCACTCGGAATCTGCTGAAGAAGTTGCATGAGGATGACTTGAGCGCATTGTAATGATTGACATGTTTTAGCACGCGGGAAAAGACATGCGCACAACCGTAACAGCGTAAAACGGATAGCGTCCCTGGGGAGTACTATTGCCATCATTCTTTAGATTGTTGCTGTTTGTAACTGCACGGACAAGTAGAATCAAAATATGGATCGTCCGAGATCTAAACGCGGAGACATTCCAGAGCCAGCTTACCGGTCATACAGAGTCTGCTTGAGTTGTAATCCAGTATTAGAAAATCATTGACAAAACTTCAGTACTTTTCATTTATTTCCAAGAAGGAATAACAGCTGCTTGTTACTCTATCTCATTAGGCTTGGAAGATGCTAGACTTGCCTGATAAATCTTCATGCAAGCGATGAATTCCGCGCCTAGTAAATGCTCGGAACCCATTTGAGGTTTACTTTTGTTTGTTTGTTTGTTTGCTGTGTAGGTACGATGTTATTGTTCCAACTAGTAGCTTTAAAGCATTTCTCAGTTTGAGGATAGGCGATATGAAGGTTCATGTATGATTTTAGTGAAGTAAGCACATGCTTTAGGATCAGGAGAGCATAAGAGAATTTTCATTTTATTTTTACGATATCAGTATCACGAACATGAAAGGAGAATTTGGAATAAATGCAACTTTTTCCTTCTCTAGGAAGTCGGCAGGTTCATTCCCAATAAAGCTTCCAGTGTCCTCCTGCCCTGGAAAAGACTCTGGACCTCGTTCATTCCCAATAAAGCTTCCAGTGTCTTCCTGCACGGGAAAAGACTTTGGAATACCGACCACCTTGGGTCACACGGGACTGTTGGTTTTCATTATGGTCCTGGCAAGGGAAAAGTGTGAAATGTTATGGGAGTAAAGAATGTCAAAGATCATGGAGTCCAGGATGGCGAGTGCGAAGTATCTCCTTCCCCCAGTCTTCAGGTAAATTTGAGTTAGAAAAAGGGATTATATAACTTGAAGGACAATTTTTTCCAAATTATTTAGATTCTTCAGTCTTGATCCCAAAGCTTAAAAAATTAGGAAGAAAGCAAAAAATAATGCTCAGTGAAAATTGGATGGACGCAATTTCTTCTGATTCACGTTGCGTCGCCGAGAGAGACAGCTCTACTTCAACGTCTACGCTGAATCCATTCCAAGTGGATTAAAGAAAGTATGAGGAGCACACTATTAACACTTTTCAAAGTTCGGGATCCGCATCGATTTGACTGCACTAAAGTGAAATAACGATTGACCCTAGAGTGAACGTCACAACAGGTCTTTTGTTGGGTGAGATATTTCATGTTAATATTACAACAAATTATGAGTGAAAAGAAACCCATATAAGTATATATCTTATAAGTCCATATTAATGTGAAATACCATGTCATCTTCAGAGTAAATAGGAAAAACATGTGATTCTAAATAATCACACAAATTTCTTATAGAGCACTGAATTGATATCCATGACATATATTTAAAAAATTATGTAATTTCGATATATATATGCATGATTAAGATACATTTTGCCATATCTTTCTTTCTTTTATTTTGTTTATAGAATATATCTTCGATGCCAAGCTCCATTCAGCCATGCAGTTATAGCCGGCATAACGGTGGTCTCCGTTGCCTAGTCCATCACATCCACCATCACGTCGAGAGATTTAAGACAACTTCTGTACACCACACGAGCGCATTTCGCTCATCGCATGACAAACCATCCACATTTTAGAGAATTACATCCACGAATGCAACGACACCTTCTTTCCCGATACCCAGGCACTGAGCAAGCACTGGTGAAAGACCTAATCATGGTCCGCTTGTGACTGACGCATCAACAACCTTATTAAGTCACAGCAAACAGCACATGGGCCTAACCCATGGTGGGGTAGCTCCGACCCTCGGCCCTCGGCATTTGTGCTGTATAGGCCTTCCCTCTCTGTTTGCTGGTTTTGAAGCTGTTCCCAACCGATTTTTATCTGATCCATTTTTAGCTTTTTCTTCCTGACGGAGCTGAGTACGGTATTCATGCAACGGAAAGAGCGAGGTACTGCTGTCATACGGTCCCTGCGAGCCTCCAGAGCAGGTTTCGGCGATCAGGAAAGAGCGCCAGACTAGTGGAGATCTCCCAGTAGGTGGTGTCTCCACTAGTGGGCTTTTTGGCCGACCTGCTATTTGATTCGAAATATTCGGGGAAATTCTCCGCCGATTACGTCGGTCGGTATATCGAACATCATGTGAACTCGTATTTAAACGCCGGGACTTTCACAGCCGTCGATGAAGATCTGCTTGTTTGAATGGTCTGTTTCCAGAGATTCGGCAACTGAAAGCGTACCCCGTCCAGAGGAGACGGGAAGAGAGGAAGACTGCCGTCGAGGTTCCCGACTGCCGTGGGAAAGGTGCTCACGCAGTTGCGCGGCCGGCTGGAAAGATTAGCGGGTGGCATCATGACCGCGGCTTTGATTCCAGGCGTCCCCCTTACTGCAGCGACGACGGCATCATGAGCCGCAGGATTTCACTTTGGACCTCGATCGCTCTCCCTGGCGTCTGTTTTTGGGACACTGGAAATTCGATGCGGAAAATCCAAACAGCGGCAGACTTCTCGTTACGGACGCAAGATATTTCGGCGACCAACACCCACCGTGCCTGCGCATACTTTCATCCTTCATGACTCGAAAAGTGCCGACCATCGAGGTCGTGTCGCCGTCAAAATCGCCCTCTCCCCGAGCTCACAACTGGCACCGGCAAAAATCTTGCTGCTGCGGGCTTTAACTGGAAAAATCATATCGCAATTTTTGATTATTACCAATAGTTGCTTTCGATCGGAAGATCGAAAGCAACTGCTTCCTTGTATTGGCCGTCGACACTACTCTGAAACGAGACCCGATTATTACGAACTTGTCCTCATTTACATCACATTTATTTTTCGATATAAAAACGTATCTTTCCTTTTAGTGGTAGATGTCGAGAGTACTCAATAGTGCGAAGCGGGAAACCGGTGACGTGTTCGTCTTTAAGTAGATGATTTTTTTCTCAAGCGAAAAAAGTCTTTGAATACCTGCTTTTTGGCTGTGGCTGTCGTAAGGACTGACTAGTTGACCTCATGGCTAGGTCCCAACAAATAGTTTAATTATTCACGAGATCGGAGGGCTTGCGGATAACAAAAAATACGCCCGTACAAGGAGTGAGATCAAGCAGTGATCTGATAAAATTGGAACGATACAGAGAAGATTAGCCCTGCGCAAGGATGACACACACAAATCGAGTGACATTCCGAACATGTTCCCGGGTTAACACAGTACCCGTGACTAAAAAAAGATTAATATTTTTTTCAAACCGTGGGCTCCAAGATTCTTGCCAGTTGCGCAGCTTTAGGAAGTGGAGGCCGGTGCGGCCGGCTACGCAGTCGAAGTTGAATCGGGAGCGACGGATGGACGTCGTGTGAAGGACGGAGGTGGCTCAGGGCCCGGTGACGAGGTCAGCCGGTGCTCAGCCGCTCCTGATCGGCAAAGATACGCCGACGACGAGAAGGGACTCGCATACCGGAAAGGAAGCGAAGGTAAAGGAAAGGAAAGGAAGGGAAGCGAAGAGAAGCGAAAAGTGCGGAAAACATTTCGAGGCCGCCTTCTGCAAGACGCCTTCAGGCGAGAAGCAAGGAAGCGCCAAGTACTACTTTGACTAATCTCCGGCCTTTCCTTCCGGAAGGTCAGGTCAGCTCGGCTCGGCTCGGCTGGACTCGGGCTCAGGCTCCGCTTATAAATAGAGCTGAGTTACCGGAGCGGGTTAGTGTCCGGTTGAATTGAAGTACGAGAAGGAAGGGAGGGAGAGAGAGAGGGAGGGAGGGCTTGTCCTTATGAGGTCTGCGGGAGTGTGATGACTGCGAGACACGATCCGTAAGCACGAATTCTTTACAAAAGGGGCTGATCGCGGCTGTCGTGCTTTAGAGGCGTTGTTAAGGAGGAGGCGCGGATCGGAGCGCGAGCGACGGGAGGGGAGGAAGGGAGGGGAGGGGAAGGGGCAGGAGGAAGGGAATTTTGGTGGAGGAGGAATTGGGCGATTGGCGACGAGGAGCGGGAAGGGAATTCGTCGAGCGGCGGGCGTTTCTTGGGGGCGGAGGATTGACAGGGTTGAGGACGAGTGCGAGTGCGTCAGAATGGCGGACGGTGTGGGAGCCGAGAATCTGGTGCAGGAGCTGCGGGACGTGTTTGCCACCGGGAGGACCAAGAATTTCAAATGGCGCGTCGAGCAATTGCGAGGATTGGCGCGGTTCGCCTCCGAGATGGAGAAGGAAATTTGCGAGGCCGTGCACAAGGATCTGAGCAAGCCGGCGTTCGAGTGTTACACCTCCGAGGTCGGTTGATTGGGCTAGCTGGATCTTGTTCAGCTCGACGTTTGTTTCTCGTCTGCCGCAGGTCGTTGATTTTGATGCTCGCTCCGCCTCGCGACGGGCCTTTCTATGCGAGAGGCGTCGAAGCTTATGGATATCTCGAGTCGCTTGGATTGGGCTGCTTGTTTTTCCTCTTCTTGCCCCGCTTCTCAGTCTCTGATTGCGGCAGAGGCCGCGCGCGCGCAATTCTAACATTGGACTGTTGGCGCGAAGATGCTCGCAATTTGACTCTGACAGTAGAGATGGTTGTGGATATGGTTTGGCAGATCGCGACTCTTGAACGCTCTGCCAAAGATACCGAGAAGGACCTGCCCAAGTGGATGAAGCCACAGAAGGTACGCGTCATTCAGTCCATCTCTCCTCGTGATACTGACAGAATATCTGCCCCTGCCGGACGTGATCCAAGGTCATGCCAATTTCAAATGGTCCACCTACCAGCAGAGATTTCTTCCTTGACGGAGTCAACGCTCGATGCAATTTCTGACAGGAATTTCGCCTCCGCGTTGGTGGTTGGAAATAAGTGAGAGTATGCTGGAAACTGTAGAATTGGGAGAGTTCTCTGGCCGAAGAAACGATGAGCAAGAGGAACTTGATTCTGTAGGCTAGAAACTGTTTCTTTGCACTGCGAGGCGAGAAAGTCCTGAGACCAGTTAGCCCATGGTCTTACTTTTATGATATGATATTCCAAGGAATCTTGAACTTTGATATTTCATTCATGTATGTCTCGTGTCGGGTTCGATAGAAGAGCTTTGGAGTATTTTGTAGTTCGGCTCGCTTCCGGGTGTTTAGGATAACGCGATTAGAACATCATCTCTTTGCTCGGAGCCTTACAATTTCAAAGTTGATTGCAGACTCCCGTACCAATCGCAGCTCAGCCGGGGAACGCCCAGATAATATCAGAACCTCTTGGAGTTGTTTTGGTGATATCAGCATGGAACTACCCTGTCTGTGAGTATTTATCTTCGTCATGTGTTTGTCCCTCGCTCTTGATCAATTGTGTTCATATTCATAGTGCTAAATCCAGGCATTTCGGAAGCATGGTATGCTTCCATATTGCTGATCAAAGTCCTCATGTTGTTGTCTTTCAGGGCTTTCCCTGGAGCCGGTCTTAGGTGCCATCGCGGCTGGAAATTGTGTTGTGTTGAAGCCCTCCGAGCTTGCTCCCGCTGTCTCAGCGCTACTTGCGAAGTACATTCCACTGTACGTAGACTCGAGTGCAGTCAAAGTGGTGGAAGGTGGAATTCCAGAGACCACAGAACTTCTCGAGCAGAAGTGGGATAAAATCTTCTACACAGGTATGTATTTGAATCAGATCTTCAGTACTAAGGCAATGCACAATCATCAGGAAAATTATTAGCAATGAAATGTTACTTTTCGCGTTGTCATTCATATCTCCCTCCTCAGCTAACCCGGTGGGATCAACTCTTGCAGAAGCTGACGTGAAGTTGTTCTTTGCGCAGGAAATGGAAGAGTAGGAAGAATTATTTTGACGGCTGCTGCGAAACATTTGACCCCTGTGGTCTTAGAATTGGGCGGCAAATCACCTGTTATTGTCGACTCCACAGCTGACATTGAGGTAAATTATCACAGTGAGAGTTGCGGTCGTCTTGTAGATGTGTTTCATCATCGTCCGTGGAAAGAATTTGCCCGTCCTTTCGAAACAACCTCATTTTGTAAGAACGTGTATAATTTCTAGATCTCGTATTTAGTTGTCATTATTTGTCATTTTCAGCACTTTGAATTTTGACTTACGAGAATCTCATCCTGCACATCCTGGTGTAGGTAGCAGCAAGGCGTATTTCCTGGGGAAAGTGGGCTAGTAATAACGGGCAGGCTTGCATCTCTCCGGATTACATTCTAGCTGAAGAGTCAATTGTACCTAAACTGGTAAGTATATGCGCACCGTAGTTTCTCTGACATTTGTAACCTGATTTGACGTAACTAAGTCGACGGCTGGATCGGTTAGGCAGTTACTCCGAATATGAAAGAGTGTATATTAGAAAAAAATGAAAATGTGACTGACTCTTTACTGTCTTTCTTAGGCTAGATGATGAAGAGTTATTGATATTAGTGAATGCGGCTTAGAAGAAAGGTACATAAGGCGCGTCGTGATTTAATTCCATCTGTGATCTGTGATCTGTGATCAAGAAGATGTTATCTTACAGCTTGGGTTGCAGTCATAGTCTGACCTGAGAACCACATTTTAACCTTCAGTCAGATAAAATTCAACGCATAGCGCAGTACCTTGCGGAGTAATTGATTTTCCGATGGGCGACCAACCTACCAAAGATTAGCACTTCGTACAATATTTTCTAGTAATTATTGCCAGTCCTACAACTTAGACACCCTAATTGAATCCCTACAATGCAAGCTAAAGTTCTCATGAATGCTGATAACAATTAGAGTTTCAAAATTAGCTTCACTGCTCGTTATTGTTCGCATTGCCTCAACCTTGGTCTTCTCGTTAGCCTTTGGAACAATCAATCTGCTGTATAGTTCTTCAAGCAGCCATTTCCTTCTTTTGAAAACCAGAAATGCAGCTGCATACTTCTCACTGAACCCCAGTTCGAAATTTTGAATTGTTCTTACTGTAGATCAGCAACCTCAAGGACAGTTTGAAGGCGTTTTATGGGGACGATGTTTCCAAGGGTGAGATATCTCGGATCGTCAACAAAGTGCATTATAATCGACTTCTGGGTTTAGTGAACGAGGAAAGAACGTTGGACAAGGTCGTTCACGGGGGAGAGACGAATGAGAACAATCTGTAAGCACATATTTTCTTTCGGATGAAGTCTTCTGGTCATATTAGTGTTTGCGCATAGAAGCGGAAAACAAGCATGATGTTAGGCTGTCTGTCATCTTGACAACGTCCGTACTTAATCTTTCAAACATAAAGGTCGTTTGGGAATAAAGTATATCTAATATTAATTTTCTTGAAAAACTTCCAGGTACATTGCTCCAACTATTATTCTGGATCCTCCTCAAGATTCACCGATCATGCAGGAAGAAATTTTTGGTCCTCTGCTGGTGATCCTAACTGTAAGTGCTCCCGCAGTGCATCTTTTTTTGTTTGTACGTAATGTTGTTTGCTTGCGCCATGCAGTGTACAGACGGGTGTAGCTTTTGAGTTTCACCGTGCAAGGAAGATGATTTTGAGCTCAGTGTTACTGGTTATGTAGTTGGATCACATCGGAGTCCTTGAAGAATCTACCCGAAGTTGTCTCACTCAACCCTAATGCCTGGTCCGTCCTTGATGAAACAGGTCAAAAGTGTCGACCAGGCGATCAAGTTTGTAAACTCCAGACCAAAACCACTAGCGCTCTATGTCTTCAGCAATAGCAAGGCTGTTCAGCAACAAGTTATCGAAGAGACCTCATCGGGAGGGGTGACTGTCAACGATACTATGCTTCATGTAAGGAACAACAGAGCCCATAAATCTGGACAAATCTACATGCTGGATTTACCTTGGTAATAGGTTAAAAGTTCTTACTCCTGTAGCTACTTCATGTGCCACAGTTTCGTAAATAATCTCCTTTGCCTTCCATGTCTTTTTTGACCCATTCTCAGGTGGCAACAAGCGGCCTACCTTTTGGGGGCGTTGGAGATAGCGGCATGGGAGCTTATCATGGTGTTCACTCATTCAATGTCTTCAGCCACAAGAAGGCGGTTCTATACAGAGGTTTCAGGGCAGATAACTCAATAAGATATCCTCCCTACACCAACAAGAAGCAAAGACTGATTAGAGCCCTAATGTCAGGCAACTTCCTCGGCCTGATTCTCATTTTGATAGGTTTGAAATGAGCAAACTGGTTCGAGAAGAGAATCTGATTTCCTACAGAGCATAGGAACCTGCCTACATTGTCAAGGTGAGGAACAAGCCCTGAGTACTAACCTGGATAAACTGACAGCGAGGGGTAGCGCGCACGTATGGAGATCAACAGTGAGGAATCCAGAATCCCACAGCTATGACTGCTATAAGCCAAACGTAGATATCTTATCATCGCCTCGTTCCGAGGAAGAATGCAAAAGATCTAAGATCATTCTGGCCCTGCACTCAGTCCCTATTCATCATGTACACATGCAGGTCCTCTGCTTACTACCTTCGGGTCTTAGAATTCCGAGCTCTTTGTAGTGTTCGTAGAAGCTGATTCGTTGTACCATACGCTGAATACATACAACCATCATTTGTTTGGTACCAACATGACATTTCATTAAGCTCCAGTCCTATAGGTCTATGCCAGTTGAGATGATGTAAGGTTGCTGTATAATAATTTCAAATTCAGTTTAACCTCGCCCAGCTGTTGGATTGCCTTGGATCATTGAAGGGTTCGATTTCAAGTTTGGTGTCATTTCCATGTTCACCGTTGTTGATAATAGTCGCTGGTGTTGAAGTTCTCATATACGTGAACGAAGTTAGCATGACATTCTGAGCTTAATTTTTTCCGTTTTTGGAATTGTTGCAAGAAAGTAATCATCCGAGCGTGTCAAGCACACGTGAAGAATTATCTTTTTCTGCTACAACTGACTTTAGGCATGTGATGAATGGAAAGTCCACTAAAAAATACCGAAAAATGCAACAAAATTGAGCTTCTCCGAGAGCATATTCTGTGAAGCTTCAGGACGCTCGTAGTGCACCAAACCGAGTAAAGTCATGAGTTGTTGCTTATAATCCAAATGTAAGCAGCCATGATTTGAGCAGACCACTAGAATTGGTAAGCCTTCGATTAAAAAAGGCCGATTTGGAGGGCATCTTCTTGTCTACCGTTGTTGCAGCTCATCTTCTTATGTGTTCAGACATTGACTATTTAGCACTAAAATAAACACGATGTCCAAGTTGATATCGACTCTTTGGGTTACAAATGATTTATCATGGATTATTTCAAGCACTTCTCTATTACTTGTGAACGGAACATGACATTGCACAAAGGACTCAAACACGATGCATGTGAGAATTTTGCTGATTTTGGAGAAGCAAATTATTGTAGTAGAAATTGCTGTCTTAAAGGTGACCACCCCGACGTCTAAAGTGAAGGGATTCCATTATGGTGGGTTTAGGGTTTAAACCTAAACCAAACACTGGGCTTCTGCAGAAACAAAACTGCGCAATTGACGTTTAATTCAAAGATTATAAAAGACTGCAACTGTTGAAAACTGTAAGGAATATCTTACAGAGTTGTGTATTGCATGAGGGTCTAAACATATGCTTGTCAACAATTGCAAAATGACATTCTAAACTTTTAAAATTCCTAACATGTCAAAATGCCAGACCTAAGACCTTTATTCAGACACTCCTTGCACACCCATGCATGCCCACCTAATTCTAGACTCAGGTATTTCACCTGATACAACTTGAAGATTGCCGAATAGCTATCTCGAAGCTGAGGCGCAAGAGTTTGCTGAATCCTCAACCATGCTTCTTTGAGCTCCATGCTTTTCCCACCTTGTAGAACTGCCCTATTGCCATCTAGATTAACAATATCATATTTTAAATCTACCCAGTCCGGAATGGCTTGGCCCAACCCCAGGGTCACATCTAGTCTAGCCATCACAACATAACGCATGACTTTGAGTGAAATTTCAATGATTTTGCTAATCCACGTGCGATTATACATATCCACACGTATCTTCAAACCTTCTTGATCTTTGACGGGGTGAAATCCAGTCGCCGACTCACACATCAAGTGTAACAGAACAGTGTTCCCTAAATGCAGAACTGCACTCATCCTATAGAAAAGGCCAACCTCATTCGTAATGTAAGGTCGCTTGGGGGTTCTGGCCTGCTGAAACTCTTGAGAATAATCGATCAACCTGTCCACTGTAGACATGAAATCACTCAGCGTTGACTGCAGTTCATGTTGTAGAGAAAGTGTCTGTTCCATCTTCATCTCCACTCTTTGCAAATTGCTCTGCAGAGATCTCATTCTCTCATCCACCCAATCAAACTTTTGTACTAGCTCTCCTTCTGTCTGACCGATCTTGAACAAAACAAGTTGTGTCGAACGATTTTCCACACTTGTGCTCATCCGACTTAAAGAACTGGAGGAAGGTCGATTGGAGTCTTTCATATCAGAAAAATTTGAATTGGTTACCATGTTATCATTTTCAGGGTAAGAATAAATCAAATCATTGTTCAGTTCGATCAAACCTTGGTGCAAACCTTGGCGCAATGGCTCCAATTTTTGCATTTGCTTCTGTCGGATCTCATTCACAACCGCCTCCACATCGCTCTCCCACAACAATTCCCTCGCTCTTTCGAATATAACCTCTGGTATGTGCCCTTGAATGAAGGGCCAAGAGTGCTCATAGTCGAACAACCCTTCCTTCTTCTCCCAAAGCCACTCATCCAGCGAAATATCCTCAAGTTTTTCATTGATGCTATGAATGAACTTCGATTTGAGATCCTCTATAAGAATTGCCCCTCTCATATGATTCGGAATCAGCATCTTCACGCAGAGTGTTTGGATTACACCAAGCACTAACGCCACACCGGGACAACCTTTGGGTGATGCGCAAAATGATATCAACTCCTCGACGATATGGTTCATCACGTATTTTCGCGCCAACTCCCTTGACTTATGCTCAGAACATAACATGAGAACATCAACATATTTGTGATTCCTTCCTTGCTGGACATAAATTTGATGTCCATCCAAGAAGAGTCGTAGATAATGTCGAGAGCAGATTACAGACTCCTTGGAAACTTCCATCTCGAAAATCAACTTGCGTCTCATGAACATCTACAATGATACAAAATTAGTGAATGTTTAAGTGGGACATTTGAATAATTTGAGAGATACAATAGCATGGAAATATTCTATTGACTATACACAAATTACAATCGGAACTTGACGCATTCAATATTTTCACAGTGTTTATGAAATCATGATTCAATCTCACCTGGAAGCGTTGAAAAAAGGAATCAGTCAGTGACATTGTTTGTACATCTTCGCATTGAATCCGAATGCCGACAAACTGTGAAGTCTCAACCGTATTTTCCCAAGACATCTTCTGCGCCTGTTCCTCCATGCTTGCATGCTCAGGGATGAAGTAAGGAATGTAATACTGAGAAATATCTTCCAGCTTGAAACACAAATCTAAATTGATAAGTATGTTTTCAAGCATCTCTTTATCCACACCTCTCCCTCCATGTGATTGCTTTCGCAGAACCTCATCTATCAACTGAGCAAATACCCTGTCACTCACAAATCCGTCCTTGTTTGTGAATGAGCTCGTTTCATCAGAAGATTCTGTCTTTTGAGGTTGAAAGTGCTGACCTATAGCTATCAAATGACCCAAAATTGTATTTGTGAGCCAGTTTGGATCTACAATGATGTAATTAACATTGGGAATGTATATGATAGATCCTACATCATTCAAATAAGATATGATTGATGTATTCATCCTAAAATGATCAACAGAGGAATGACAAATGACAAAATGATCAACAGAATCACAAAAGTCATGAAACTTTTTGGATGACCAAATAGGGCACTTTTTGCTATCCTTGGTTTTTGTAACTAAGAGGGATGTGAGTTCAGAACACAAATGGGGAACCAGTGGAGAATTTTCTGTCAATGACACCTCCAAGATGTCAAAAATGTGATTTTTGACAGGAGAAACTTGCTTTTTTTTCCGAGCATCAACAAGAAACCATTCTTGGTTCAGCTTCACATATTTTGCAAATTTTTTGGCAACCTCATCCACTATGGTATTAGCCCAAGTGAAAGATTCGTCTTTGAGTTTATCCTTGTGTGACATCACAACAAGAACTTGTGGAAGACTATGTCTGATGACTCTAGAGCTGGATGAGATGAAACACATACATTCTTCCAACTCTCTCAGAAAACAAGATTGTGGTTTGATGCTAGATGTTATCTCACAAAAGAGGCTATACACAAATAGAAAAATAGAAAAATTGTTGGTTTGAGGGAATAGCATAGTTGGAAGTGTGCGGAAAATTCCTTGTCCCGCAAAATCCCAAATTGAGATTTGCCTTGTCTCATCATTTTGCAAGAACTCCTCTTTAATGCCCACAGATTTTCGCACTTTTCCACACATGTCCCGGAGCCAACTTTGGCCTTGAACTATACTCATCAAGGTTTGACGCAATCTAGTCTTGCCTGCAAATTGAATAAAAATAATCACAATAAATACAACTTGTTACTTTACAAATGCTTTTAGTTTATCTTCTTCACGAAGTAACGTGAAGAGATATTTGTTTCCAACAATTTCTAATTGTACCAAAAAGTTGACATTATCTAAATTTTATATCTTGAATCGGATTGTGGATGCTATTATATTCGTCCATATCCGTAGTATTTTTCAGAATATTATCAATATTTCTTGATCTAAACCTTATAACTTTAAGCTTAATTTTTTAGAAAAGTAAAACCTTGTTTGCATAGATTGAGAAAAAGACTGAGAACTGACAGAGCACATTACCTGCTCTAGGAGAGCCGCACAAAAAGAGTCCACCAGCTTTCGCCTCTCCAAATGTTAAGTTTGCTTCTCTGAAGACACCCATGTAGCAGGCCCGGTTCTGGTTTTCCCGTAGGGCCTGTTGAATAAGCGCCTTCTTTCCGTCCTTTGCCCATACGGTTCGTGAGACATCTATTTGCTCGAGAGTCAAGTTCACTTGCAACATATCCATCAGTTCCCTGAACGCCTCGTCATCGAGTCCGGAATCAGACAAATCCAAGTGAGTAACACTTGTGTTCTCCCGTAAGCAACAAAGCAGGTACTTCCACACTCCCTTCAAAGTATCTCTGCTTTCAACAAATAATCTCAGTCTCTTCAGGACTGAGACTGAAGTTTCTCCAGGATTTCCATCCATGGGGACGATACCTTCCATTCTATCATGGTTGCAAGAACATCTAAAAAATAGAATCAAAGATTCTAGAGATTTGATATTTCCGCGCAATACCCTACCCACAAAGTTGAGTGCTGGCATCAATGCATCGTAATCATTGAATGTGATTATCAGCTCCAGTGTGGGGACCTTGACACCTGAGCTAGCAGCACACGCAAGCTCTTCTACTCCCTTCTTTGTGAAGGAATCTTTGTGATCCATGGAATGGATTACGCGAATCGTTCTTGCTGTAGCATTCTCGCTTATGGCTTCGCCCAGTTGACGCCATTCCTCGAGACGCATGTCGATGGCGGCCAACGTCACTTCCTTCAAGTACGGGTTGGATCTCAGAAGTTCTCGTAAACAGTCTCCGAATCCAGACACGGAAATTAGATGAAGACATTCAATAGCTCGATTGCCATCATCTCCATCCAATGCCTTCAGCAAGAAGGCCGACGCTTCGCCCTTCACCTCATTTAGAACCAATTTTTTCAAAGACCTTCTCTGGATCAAAGCATGCGACAGGGTTCTAGCGGCCTCCTCATCCATGTCGTACATGCGGCCCCCTGAACCCCCTATTTCCAAAGTTTCTAATCGAGTAGCACTGCTGATCATGTCAGCAATATGCCTCACCGCACTCGAGTCCTCCCATGCATTTCGTAGCTCAAAAGACTCGAGTTCACACTCGTCATTTCCTCGCAGTCCTGCTGCGAGATACAAGTAACATGTGGCACTCAATCTGCAATTGACTATTGTCAAATTTTTCACGCGAGAGGTCGACAAAATTCTCCCCAGCTCTAAACATAACCTCTCCACTTCATCACCGGATCTCCATCTCAATTCTCCAACTCTTATCGCTCGTAGAACGGTGCTTCTCCTAAAACCTCTCAAAAGTATCTCCCACTCCCTAGCCGTCAACCTCGATATATCTCCGCCAAAATTTTTTTCTACAGCCAGAGAATGAAAGGTGTTGCAGCTGCCGATTGCCTCCAGCACTCGAAGGCGCACTTCCCCTCGCCACCCTACGTTCGTGGATAGCGATGCACGTTCCGGAAAAAAATCCTGAAAATCTGGTGAGATTAATGTGGGAAGCCACTGTAAAGGCTGGGCTTTGCCTTCCAGACGCTGTATAAGGTTCTGGACAGCAGAAGGAAGCTCCGGTTCCTCGTCTGCCGGGTCCAGTCCCCTAGTCGCAAGTTCAGCAGCATCATCAGTGACGTTTGATTGTGACACACCTGCAGCTTTGATTGTCTGCTCCCTTGTCAGATAGGAAGAACTTTTGCCTCGCGGCCTCTTGTCCACTTTAGAATTGAAAGCACTCAGCATTGCTGCAGTCAACTCTGAGTGCTTTCTCCGCAATTCTTGCTGCAGCAGATACTCTCTCTGCAGAGAGAGTATCTGAACCATCTTCATCTCCATCATCTCCAATCTCTGCAGAGAGAGTGTCTCTCCAATCTTCATCTCCATCATTTCCAAACTCTGCATCTCCATATCCAGAATCTGTATCTCCAATCTGAGAACAATTCGGGTCGAACGATTTTCCACACTTATGCTTTCCTGACTCAACCACTTGGATGTAGATGGTTTGTAGTCTTTCATTTCGAGGATATTCGAGTCGCTTATCGTATTCTCACCTTCAGGGTTCGATTGAGCCAAATCATTGTCCAGGCTATTTGGATCTTCTTGCAATGATTCGAACTTTTGAATTTGTTTCTGTCGAATGCAATCCACAACCGCTTCCACATCGCTCAGCCACAACAAATCCCTAGCTCGTTCGGATATTCCGCCTTCTTGGTTTTCATACCGGGGCCAACGGTGCTCATAGTTGAACAACTCTTCCTTCTTCACCAAGTGAGAACTTTCCAACATCATTTCTTCAAGTTTGTCATTGATGCTACAAATGAAGTCCGATTTCAGCTTCTCGATCAGAATTGCCCTAAAATGACTCGGATTCAGCATCTCCACGCAAAGTGTTTGGATTACACCAAGCACTAACGCCACACCGGGACAGCCTTTGGGTGATGCGCAAAATGATATCAACTCCTCGACGATATGCTTCATCACATATTTCTGCGCCAGCTCCCTCGACTTATGCTTTGAGCATAACATAAGAACATCAACATATTCGTGGTTCCTTCCTTGCTGGACATAAATTTGGTGTCCATCCAAGAAGAGTCGCAGATAATGGCGAGAGCAGATTACAGACTCCTTGGAAACTTCCATCTCGGAAATCAATTTGCGTCTCATGAACATCTACAATGATAAATAATTAGTGAAATGTTCGTGGGACATTCCAATAATTTGAAAGAATTGATGGAATGGAAACATTCTAATCATCACATGCAAATTACAATTAGAACTTGACACATCCAATATCTTCAGTGTATATGAAATCATGATTCAAACTCACCTGGAAGCGTAGAAAAAAAATAGCAGTAAGTGACATTCTTCTTTCATCTTGACATTGAATCCGAATGCCGACAAATTGTGAATTCTCATCCTTATTGTACCAATACATCGACTTGTGACCCCTTTCTTCATGCTTATGCTCCTCCATGCTTGCACGCTTAGAGTCTAAGGAAGGAATGATATACCGAGAAGGATCTTCACCATCTTCTTCACACCTGCAGATGGACACACCTGCAGCTTTGATTGTCTGCTCCCTTGTCAGATAGGAAGAACTTTTGCCTCGCGGCCTCTTGTCCACTTTAGAATTGAAAGCACTCAGCATTGCTGCAGTCAACTCTGAGTGCTTTCTCCGCAATTCTTGCTGCAGCAGATACTCTCTCTGCAGAGAGAGTATCTGAACCATCTTCATCTCCATCATCTCCAATCTCTGCAGAGAGAGTGTCTCTCCAATCTTCATCTCCATCATTTCCAAACTCTGCATCTCCATATCCAGAATCTGTATCTCCAATCTGAGAACAATTCGGGTCGAACGATTTTCCACACTTATGCTCCCTTGTCAGATAGGAAGAACTTTTGCCTCGCGGCCTCTTGTCCACTTTAGAATTGAAAGCACTCAGCATTGCTGCAGTCAACTCTGAGTGCTTTCTCCGCAATTCTTGCTGCAGCAGATACTCTCTCTGCAGAGAGAGTATCTGAACCATCTTCATCTCCATCATCTCCAATCTCTGCAGAGAGAGTGTCTCTCCAATCTTCATCTCCATCATTTCCAAACTCTGCATCTCCATATCCAGAATCTGTATCTCCAATCTGAGAACAATTCGGGTCGAACGATTTTCCACACTTATGCTTTCCTGACTCAACCACTTGGATGTAGATGGTTTGTAGTCTTTCATTTCGAGGATATTCGAGTCGCTTATCGTATTCTCACCTTCAGGGTTCGATTGAGCCAAATCATTGTCCAGGCTATTTGGATCTTCTTGCAATGATTCGAACTTTTGAATTTGTTTCTGTCGAATGCAATCCACAACCGCTTCCACATCGCTCAGCCACAACAAATCCCTAGCTCGTTCGGATATTCCGCCTTCTTGGTTTTCATACCGGGGCCAACGGTGCTCATAGTTGAACAACTCTTCCTTCTTCACCAAGTGAGAACTTTCCAACATCATTTCTTCAAGTTTGTCATTGATGCTACAAATGAAGTCCGATTTCAGCTTCTCGATCAGAATTGCCCTAAAATGACTCGGATTCAGCATCTCCACGCAAAGTGTTTGGATTACACCAAGCACTAACGCCACACCGGGACAGCCTTTGGGTGATGCGCAAAATGATATCAACTCCTCGACGATATGCTTCATCACATATTTCTGCGCCAGCTCCCTCGACTTATGCTTTGAGCATAACATAAGAACATCAACATATTCGTGGTTCCTTCCTTGCTGGACATAAATTTGGTGTCCATCCAAGAAGAGTCGCAGATAATGGCGAGAGCAGATTACAGACTCCTTGGAAACTTCCATCTCGGAAATCAATTTGCGTCTCATGAACATCTACAATGATAAATAATTAGTGAAATGTTCGTGGGACATTCCAATAATTTGAAAGAATTGATGGAATGGAAACATTCTAATCATCACATGCAAATTACAATTAGAACTTGACACATCCAATATCTTCAGTGTATATGAAATCATGATTCAAACTCACCTGGAAGCGTAGAAAAAAAATAGCAGTAAGTGACATTCTTCTTTCATCTTGACATTGAATCCGAATGCCGACAAATTGTGAATTCTCATCCTTATTGTACCAATACATCGACTTGTGACCCCTTTCTTCATGCTTATGCTCCTCCATGCTTGCACGCTTAGAGTCTAAGGAAGGAATGATATACCGAGAAGGATCTTCACCATCTTCTTCACAAGAAGAAGAAGATGGAGAAAATGAAGACTCATGTTCTTCATCTTCTTTTTCATTTTCTCCATCTTCATCAATTCCATCTCCTTCTCCATCTTTTCCATCTTCTTCTTCAGCTTCTCCATCTTCATCTTTTCTATCTTCTTCTTCATCTTTTCCATCTCTTTCTCCATCTTTTCCATCTTCTTCATCTCCTTCTTCATCTTTTCCATCTCCTTCTCCATATTTTCCATCTTCTTCTCCATCTTTTCCATCTTCTTCATCTCCTTCTCCATATTTTCCATCTTCTTCTCCATCTTTTCCATCTTCTTCATCTCCTTCTTCATCTTTTCCATCTCCTTCTCCATATTTTCCATCTTCTTCTTCATCTTTTCCATCTTCTTCTATCTCCATCTTCATCTTTTCCATCTCCTTTTCCATCTTCTTCATCTTTTCCATCTCCTTTTCCATCTTCTTCATCTCCTTCTTCATCTTTTTCATCTTTTTCTTCATCTTTTCTATCTCCTTCTCCATCTTCTTTTCCACTCCTTCTCCATCTTTTCCATCTTCTTCTTCATCTTTTCTATCTCCTTCTCCATCTTCTTTTTCATCTTTCCTATATTCTTTTTCATCTTTTCTATCTCCTTCTCTATCTTCTTCTTCATCTTTTCTATCTATTTCTCCATCTTTTCTATCTCCTTCTCTATCTTCTTCTTCATCTTTTCTATCTACTTCTCCATCTTTTCTATCTCCTTCTTCATCTTCTTTTTCATCTTTTCTATCTCCTTCTCCATCTTTTACATCATCTTGTACATCTTGACATTGAATCCGAATGCTGACCAACTGTGAGGTATCATCTATATTTTGCGAATACGTCGATTCGTGTGCCCGCCCTTGAAGCCTTTGTTTCTCCGTGCTTGGATGCTCAGGTATGAAGAAAGGAATGTAATACTCAAAAGTATCTTCGTGCTTGAAACACAAATCTAAATTGAAAAGTATGTTTTCAAGCATCTCTCTGTCCACACCTCTCTGTCCATGTGGTTGTTTTCGTAGAAACTTCTCTGTCCACCCAACAAAGTCACTCTCACTCACATATCCGTCCTTACTTGTGTAAGAGCTCGTTTCATCAAAAGATTCAAACTTTTGAGCTTGAAAGTGTTGACCCAAATCACCTAACAATGTATGTGCGAGCCAGTTGGGATCCACAATAATGTACTTGACGTTGGGGATGTATATGATGGATCCAACATCATTCATATAAGATATGATTGATGTAATTATACTTGAATGATCAACAGAGGAAGTAGATGATGTAGGAATGAAATGTTTCAAGTGGGAATCACAAAAGTCATGAAACTTTTTTAGTGACCAAATAGGGCACTTTTTGCTATCCTTGGTTTTTGTAACTAAAAGGGATGTGAGTTTGGAACACAAATGGGGAACCAGTGGAGAATTTTTTGTCAATAACACCTTCAAGATGTCAAAAATGTGTTTTTGGACAGGAAGAACTTGCTTCTTTTTCCGAGCATCCACATGAAACAACTCTTGGTTGAGCTTCACATCATTTGCAAAGTTTTTGATAACCTCGTCCACTATGGTATTAGCCCAAGTTAAAGATTTGTCTTTGACTTTATCCTTGTGTGACATCACAACAAGAACTTGTGGAAGACTATGTCTAGTGACTCTACTGTTGGATGTGATGAACTTCATCCATTTTTCCAACTCTGTCTGAAAAGAAAATTCAGGTTTGATACTAGATGTTTTCTCACAAAAGGGGCTATACACAAATTGAAAAACACAAAAATTGGAGGTTTGAGGAAAGATCACATGTTCAAGGGTAACAAAATCCCAAATTGAGATTTGCATTCTCTCATCCTTTTGCAATAACTCCCCTTCAATGCGTAGAGTTCTTAGCACTTTTCCGAGCATGTCCCGGAGCCGACTTTGGCCTTGAACTATCCTCATCAAAGTTTGACGCAATCTAGTCTTGCCTACAAATTGAAGGAAAAAAATAACAACAAATACACCTTGTTACTTAAGATATCTTTACAAATGCTTTCACATAATGTTAATTAAGAAACCCTATGATGAGATATTTGTTTCCAAAAATGTCTTCTTTCACAAGAAAGTTGAAACTATCTAAACGTTCTATCTTGAATCACATTCTGTATAGTTTATATATTTCCCTTTCTGTGATTTTTTTCAAAAAAATTTCAATATGTATCCATCAAAACCTAAACTTTATAAGTTTATAACTAATTTTAGAAAGTAAAACATTTGATTGCTAGTTTTCAAACATTGAGAAAAAGAAATGAGAACTGACAGAGCACCTTACCTGCTCTAGGAGAGCCGCACAAAAAGAGTCCACCAGCTTTCGCCTCTCCAAATGTTAAGTTTGCTTCTCTGAAGACACCCATGTAGCAGGCCCGATTCTGGTTTTCCCGTAGGGCGTGTTGAATAAGCGCCTTCTTTCCGTCCTTTGCCCATGCGGTTCGTGAGACATCTATTTGCTCGAGAGTCAAGTTCACTTGCAACATATCCATCAGTTCCCTGAACGCCTCGTCATCGAGTCCGGAATCAGACAAATCCAAGTGAGTAACACTTGTGTTCTCCCGTAAGCAACAAAGCAGGTACTTCCACACTCCCTTCAAAGTATCTCTGCTTTCAACAAATAATCTCAGTCTCTTCAGGACTGAGACTGAAGTTTCTCCAGGATTTCCATCCATGGGGACGATACCTTCCATTATATCATGGTTGCAAGAACATCTAAAAAATAGAATCAAAGATTCTAGAGATTTGATATTTCCGCGCAATACCCCCCTACCCACAAAGTCGAGTGCTGGCATCAATGCATCGTAATCATTGAATGTGATTATCAGCTCCAGTGTGGGGACCTTGACACCTGAGCTAGCAGCACACGCAAGCTCTTCTACTCCCTTCTTTGTGAAGGAATCTTTGTGATCCATGGAATGGATTACGCGAATCGTTCTTGCTGTAGCATTCTCACTTATGGCTTCGCCCAGTTGACGCCATTCCTCGAGACGCATGTCGATGGCGGCCAACGTCACTTCCTTCAAGTACGGGTTGGATCTCAGAAGTTCTCGTAAACAGTCTCCGAATCCAGACACGGAAATTAGATGAAGACATTCAATAGCTCGATTGCCATCATCTCCATCCAATGCCTTCAGCAAGAAGGCCGACGCTTCGCCCTTCACCTCATTTAGAACCAATTTTTTCAAAGACCTTCTCTGGATCAAAGCCTGCGACAGGGTTCTAGCGGCATCCTCATCCATGTCGTACATGCGGCCCCCTGAACCCCCTATTTCCAAAGTTTCTAATCGAGTAGCACTGCTGATCATGTCAGCCATATGCCTCACCGCACTCGAGTCCTCCCATGCATTTCGTAGCTCAAAAGACTCGAGTTCACACTCGTCATTTCCTCGCAGTCCTGATGCGAGATTCAAGTAACATGTGGCACTCAATCTGCAATTGACTATTGTCAAATTTTTCACGCGAGAGGTCGACAAAATTCTCCCCAGCTCTAAACATAACCTCTCCACTTCATCACCGGATCTCCATCTCAATTCTCCAACTCTTATCGCTCGTAGAACGGTGCTTCTCCTAAAACCTCTCAAAAGTATCTCCCACTCCCTAGCCGTCAACCTCGATATATCTCCTCCAAAAATAATTTTTGTGTCCAGAGAATGAAAGGTGTTGCAACTGCCGATTGCCTCCAGCACTCGAAGGCGCACTTCCCCTCGCCACCCTATGTTCGTGGAGGGCGATGCATGTTCCGGAAAAAAATACTGAAAATCTGGCAAGGCTAATATGGGAAGCCACCGTAAAGGCTCGCCTTCTCCTTCCAGACGCCGTATAAGGTCCTTGACAGCGGAAGGAAGCCCCGGTTCCTCGTCTGCCGGGTCCATTCCCCTAGTCGCAAGTTCAGCAGCGTCACTGACGATGGACACACCGGCAGCTTCAATTGTCTGCTCCCTTGTCCAACAGCAATAACGTTTGCGCGGCCGAAATGTGAACGCGGCTACAGGAGACCCTCTCCTAGATCAGTAGGCTCACACGAGGAGAACTAAACTTTAACTCGTGTCACAACTCAGTGCATGTGCGTGCTGGGCATGAGAATTCTTGCGTGGTTCAAGAGTAGCCACCCATAGAAAATTCGAAGCACTGCAGAGCAATAATCAGAAAAGCAGTGAGATTGAGCATAGTGTAATCTGGAGGCAGATCGAACTCAGCGGAGGTTACGAATAGCGATGTCAATCAAAATAAAGCAAAGCAAAGCAGAGAAGTACTATCCTTGTTACAAGGGAAATCTTAGACCGTTGTGCAAAGAGAGAGGTGTTTGATTTTCACTTGGTTACCTTACTGAGTGGACAAGCTCATAGCTCTGCAGATGAATCTGAAATCCATGAAATTTCTTCTTGCTGGGAATGAGAATCCTTGCGTGATTCAAGAGTAGCCACCCATAGAAAATTCGAAGCACTGCAGAGCAATAATCAGAAAAGCAGTGAGATTGAGCATAGTGTAATCTGGAGGCAGATCGAACTCAGCGGAGGTTACGAATAGCGATATCAATCAAAATAAAGCAAAGCAAAGCAGAGAAGTAGTATCCTTGTTAAAAGGGAAATCTTAGACCGTTGTGCAAAGAGAGAGGTGTTTGATTTTCACTTGGTTACCTTACTGAGTGGACAAGCTCATAGCTCTGCAGATGAATCTGAAATCCATAAAATTTCTTCTTGCTGGGAATGAGAATCCTTGCGTGATTCAAGAGTAGCCACCCATAGAAAATTCGAAGCACTGCAGAGCAATAATCAGAAAAGCAGTGAGATTGAGCATAGTGTAATCTGGAGGCAGATCTAACTCAGCGGAGGTTACGAATAGCGATATCAATCAAAATAAAGCAAAGCAAAGCAGAGAAGTAGTATCCTTGTTACAAGAGAAATCTTAGACCGTGTGCAAAGAGAGAAGTGTTTGATTTTCACTTGGTTACCTTACTGAGTGGACAAGCTCATAGCTCTGCAGATGAATCTGAAATCCATAAAATTTCTTCTTGCTGGGAATGAGAATCCTTGCGTGATTCAAGAGTAGCCACCCATAGAAAATTCGAAGCACTGCACAGCAATAATCAGAAAAGCAGTGAGATTGAGCATAGTGTAATCTGGAGGCAGATCGAACTCAGCGGAGGTTACGAATAGCGATATCAATCAAAATAAAGCAAAGCAAAGCAGAGAAGTAGTATCCTTGTTACAAGAGAAATCTTAGACCGTGTGCAAAGAGAGAGGTGTTTGATTTTCACTTGGTTACCTTACTGAGTGGACAAGCTCATAGCTCTGCAGATGAATCTGAAATCCATGAAATTTCTTCGTGCTGGGCATGAGAATCCTTGCGTGGTTCAAGAGTAGCAACCCATAGAGTACTCCAAGCTCTGCACATAATCGTATCCAGAGCAATAATCAGGAAAGCAGTAAGATTGTGCATAGTGTAATCTGGAGGCAGATCGAACTCAGCGGAGGTTACGAATAGCGATGTCAATCAAAATAAAGCAAAGCAAAGCAGAGAAGTAGTATCCTTGTTACAAGAGAAATCTTAGACCGTGTGCAAAGAGAGAGGTGTTTGATTTTCACTTGGTTACCTTACTGAGTGGACAAGCTCATAGCTCTGCAGATGAATCTGAAATCCATGAAATTTCTTCGTGCTGGGCATGAGAATCCTTGCGTGGTTCAAGAGTAGCAACTCATAGAGTACTCCAAGCTCTGCACATAATCGTATCCAGAGCAATAATCAGGAAAGCAGTAAGATTGTGCATAGTGTAATCTGGAGGCAGATCGAACTCAGCGGAGGTTACGAATAGCGATGTCAATCAAAATAAAGCAAAGCAAAGCAGAGAAGTAGTATCCTTGTTAAAAGGGAAATCTTAGACCGTGTGCAAAGAGAGAAGTGTTTGATTTTCACTTGGTTACCTTACTGAGTGGACAAGCTCATAGCTCTGCAGATGAATCTGAAATCCATAAAATTTCTTCTTGCTGGGAATGAGAATCCTTGCGTGATTCAAGAGTAGCCACCCATAGAAAATTCGAAGCACTGCAGAGCAATAATCAGAAAAGCAGTGAGATTGAGCATAGTGTAATCTGGAGGCAGATCGAACTCAGCGGAGGTTACGAATAGCGATATCAATCAAAATAAAGCAAAGCAAAGCAGAGAAGTAGTATCCTTGTTACAAGAGAAATCTTAGACCGTGTGCAAAGAGAGAGGTGTTTGATTTTCACTTGGTTACCTTACTGAGTGGACAAGCTCATAGCTCTGCAGATGAATCTGAAATCCATGAAATTTCTTCGTGCTGGGCATGAGAATCCTTGCGTGGTTCAAGAGTAGCAACCCATAGAGTACTCCAAGCTCTGCACATAATCGTATCCAGAGCAATAATCAGGAAAGCAGTAAGATTGTGCATAGTGTAATCTGGAGGCAGATCGAACTCAGCGGAGGGTGCGAATAGCGATGTCAATCAAAATAAAGCAAAGCAAAGCAGAGAAGTAGTATCCTTGTTACAAGAGAAATCTTAGACCGTGTGCAAAGAGAGAGGTGTTTGATTTTCACTTGGTTACCTTACTGAGTGGACAAGCTCATAGCTCTGCAGATGAATCTGAAATCCATGAAATTTCTTCGTGCTGGGCATGAGAATCCTTGCGTGGTTCAAGAGTAGCCACCCATAGAGTACTCCAAGCTCTGCACATAATCGTATCCAGAGCAATAATCAGGAAAGCAGTAAGATTGTGCATAGTGTAATCTGGAGGCAGATCGAACTCAGCGGAGGTTACGAATAGCGATGTCAATCAAAATAAAGCAAAGCAAAGCAGAGAAGTAGTATCCTTGTTACAAGAGAAATCTTAGACCGTGTGCAAAGAGAGAGGTGTTTGATTTTCACTTGGTTACCTTACTGAGTGGACAAGCTCATAGCTCTGCAAATGAATCTGAAATCCATGAAATTTCTTGGTGCTGGGCATGAGAATCCTTGCGTGGTTCAAGAGTAGCCACCCATAGAGTACTCCAAGCTCTGCACATAATCGTATCCAGAGCAATAATCAGGAAAGCAGTAAGATTGTGCATAGTGTAATCTGGAGGCAGATTGAACTCAGCGGAGGTTACGAATAGCGATGTCAATGAAAATAAAGCAAAGCAAAGCAGAGAAGTAGTATCCTTGTTACAAGAGAAATCTTAGACCGTGTGCAAAGAGAGAGGTGTTTTGATTTTCACTTGGTTACCTTACTGAGTGGACAAGCTCATAGCTCTGCAAATGAATCTGAAATCCATGAAATTTCTTGGTGCTGGGCATGAGAATCCTTGCGTGGTTCAAGAGTAGCCACCCATAGAGTACTCCAAGCTCTGCACATAATCGTATCCAGAGCAATAATCAGGAAAGCAGTAAGATTGTGCATAGTGTAATCTGGAGGCAGATCGAACTCAGCGGAGGTTACGAATAGCGATGTCAATCAAAATAAAGCAAAGCAAAGCAGAGAAGTAGTATCCTGGTTACAAAGGAAATCTTAGACCGTGTGCAAAGAGAGAGGTGTTTGATTATCACTTGGTTTCCTTGTCGAGTGGACAAGCTGAGAGCTCTGTTGATGAATCTGAAATCCAAAAGACTGGTTGGTAGGAAAGATGGTCTAATGTGGAAGCAGAATTTCGGGTATTGCATGGAAGCGAAGATTTTTTAAAATGTGAAGCTTTGAGTAGTGTAAAACTGCATGTACAATCGGACTGGAAGACCGTGACGAATTAAGCTGTATCAAGACCCCCGGGAGACAGACCCTACGATGAGTAGGGCGTGGAAAAAACATGCACCGTCTTTAATCAGATATTCTGGTTGAATCGCGTGAGCGGTCGAGGTAACGTCAACATGCCAAAACAACAAGCGTGATCTTCTATAGTCGGTGGGATTGGAAATTGGTCTACGTGGGCAAATGCATCAGTGTGCTCATACACTCTTGTCGTCACGCTGGAAGCAGAGATTTCAAGTTCATTTTCAAAGAATACTTTTTCCTGGAACATTTGATCTATTCCAGCAAGTGGATGTATTCTGACAAATGAGAGGCACATGGGTAGTCAGCTCGGCGGACAAAGCCTGTCGTGCTTTGTTCTTGTTTTGAAGAACGTTAAAGTACGCTACATAACTCTAACGCTGATAACAAACTGATGAACTTTTTGGAGTTTACTAAACTTGATGTTAACATAAGAACATGATGTACAGAATATACGAGTACTGTACTCGAGGTTCTAAACTCCTGTTATGATTGTTCTTCTAGCTCAACTGTCAAGCATGCACAGTCTTGATGAGGTCTTTCGACGTCAAACATTAATATGAATCAGATTTTGTCCGTGCTAAAAGCAATCCTGCTTATTTTTCACATCGTATAAAGCAGGATAGAAACAATATTATACTTGGTAAGGTCAACGTCAATCCTCAAAGAAGTTAGAGTTTTCGAACTAAACTTGCAAGAGAAGAAAAACTGTGTTGTACACCTAATTTTAAAAAAACTTCATGCCATAAATGTTAGATAACAATGAGTCATGACTTGAAATGAAGATCTCGCTTAATATCTGAAAGACAAGACTAGTTTACATGGAAATTCAAATATTTGGTATATTTTCTGAAATGAAACAAGTCATACTGCAAATTTGGCACCAGTATGCTCTAATCCAAAAATGTCAAATGAGAAATTTAAAGAACAATCTATATAGATAAAATTTTTTAAAAGTAAACTATCTTTTCTATGTGTAAATCATATCCACATCTATTTTTTATTTTATAACAATTGAAACTGTGAGTAAATACCTTTCTATTAGATGTGTAGTATGATTTGCATCTTTATTGGATTTTACATCAAATGTCAAAATGTAAGACATAAACAAGCTTGTATAATTTTTTTTCCGAAGGAATTATTCAATGGAAGGGAAAGTTTGTCATTTCTCATTCAATTCTTCATTGAATTAAAGATTTTGACTCTACAAATCTTTGTCTCTTATAGTTTTGAAAAGCATTTGGCCTTAGGATTCTTGGACTCTTTTATTTGGGTGCATCATCAAGAATAATTAAACTAAGTTATTCTTTGATGATGTATGCAACTCAGGTGATGAGATAAATCGGTGGATGTTTAAGAATTTATTACTAAAGTTCAAACAAAGATATTATCATAGCTTCATCAGTAATTCTTTTAGACGTATTTTAATAAAACTACACACATCAAAAACTCTTGTTTCATTTTTCATTCAAGTTAAATTTACATGAAAAGATAAAACGTTAATGAAAAAATCAATGGATAACTTTTAATAATGACCTAATTCCGAATTTCTTCCTCATTCAGGTTCGAAACGAATATTAGAACAAAATACGTGATCTGGAAAGATCACAAGCAGCTTTGGTAGGAACTGACAATGTACTAGACACGATATTTTTTTCTTCTTTTTTTCATGTTACTTGGTTTGGTTGTTGTGTATTTACAACATTGGTACTGCCCAAAGTTCTTCAATTTTGCAAGTGCCATTTAATGTACTTGTAGAATAATTTGATGAAAACTGTTGCGAAATGTTGCGATTGATTCACGATTATTGCATTTACAAGGTTGGTTGAAATTCTCATTGGATGGTTTACTAGGAATATATTTTGATACTCTGAGTATTGTCTTACACTCACTTTAATGACACCAGTACATTCGTACATTGACTTTTAGTATATATTATTTTAGCAAACGCAAAACACTATTCCTTGATATTGAACGCTTCACAAATTATTATATATCCTAGAATTTGTCCAGATGCAACCGGAAATCGTTAAGTATGTTAATTCTCAATTCACTCCACGGGAGAAAGTGAAGATGTTGGGCTCTCAAATTTTGAAGCTTTTTGTGGGACCTTAGCTGACAAGTTCAACGCAAAGGACAATGTATATTGTTTCACTTCCGGCATGTATAGACTTTAGATCTTTATATACTTTAGATATACACTCTAGATCTTTTTTATGGAACCTCAATGGAAAAGAACAATGATTCCACTGCAGAGTCCATCAGAGTCATGCCACAGCTTTCTCTGTATTATTGTTTAACAACCTCAAAGTCTGAGACTCCAACATTACAACCCTCAAAGTCATCCGCCCGGCGAAAGCAGGGGGAATGACTGGATCGCATTCGTTCGTTTTGAGTCATGACCATTGGAAGAAATGAAACTCAAGAGCATTATGTCAACACCCATTATTAAGCATATATGTATTATTCATGCAATCTGACCTCGAAAGACAGCCTGTGCATAAGTTGAAAAAGTTGTTTTCCCTCCAACCCTAGTTCAGCTGAGTTGAATATTTTAGCCCTGTGAAGCTTCGTTCTTGCTTGCGCTTCTTGACTCCACCTTTTACCGACAAGAGTGACGTTAAATCTAGAATAAGGTATATACCCTGTCATGATTCCTCACTCTGTCCACAGGCAGTGACTCGGACGTGATGAAGCTGAAGTTACGTAGTTTGTTCTGAAATAAATGCAACTCTTACGCAGTCGCACCATTTTTCTAGACCATGATGGCCTACGAGACTGCTTTTGAGGCACGATTTCCACGGATCTAGGAAGCAGGTGTCCGGTTGGAGTATGGTTGATTATTTTGGAGCGGCTGGGTGCCGGGAAAAGGACAATCGAATCCGACTGCTTTTCAGGCCCGATTTCCACGGATCTAGTAAGCAAGTGGTCCGCTTGAGTACGGTTGATTATTAAGGAGCGGCTGGGGTCCGGGAAAAGGACAATCGAAGCCGATTGCTTTTCAGGCCCGATTTCCACGGATCTAGTAAGCAGGTGGTCTGTTAGAGTACCGTTGATTATTATATAGCGGCTGGGGTCCGGGAAGAGGACAATCGAATCCGACTGCTTTTCAAGCCCGATTTCCACGGATCTAGAAAGCGGGTGAAAGGAATATTACTGTTCACCATAGCTGCAATCATACGCACATGGTGAGTATAATTGCAACGCTATGACACAGCTGAGTTAGATAGAATGATGTCTTTGTCACTTAAACCTTGAGGTTCATTTTAGTTTTTTCTATGCTTCTTTAAACGTGTCATCGCATATAAAGTCAACGCGCGGATTTCTGTAACCTGTGGTTAGTGATGTAAAATTTCGGAACCATTAATTTCTAGTCTGTAAATCTACTCGATAAGAACTATACGATACTATACAACAATTTCAAAATAAAAAATCCCACCATTATCACAATACATAGTATCATAAATAAAAAAATTGTATCATAAATATATTTAAAGATATATGTCAACAATTCACATTTTCTGGATTTAGGGTTTAACCCTAAATCCATAATTTGCTACATATATTATTATTAATTATTTCACTCAGATTTGTGTATATTAATTTAAATTAAATGCAATTATAATATCCATGTTAACAATATACATATGCAAATGAAGTCCATTTTGAAATCAAACAACACATTATAGAAAATTTTGATGCAATGCACTATAAGAAATTTATGAATTTATTTTTATATAATTGACACCTCCCACTAGTGACATCTAACCCCGATACCATAACTATCATAATTTTAATATAACCTCCTAATAGGAACATACATTGGTATCGGGGTTAGATACCAATGTATGTTCATATTAGGAGGTTATATTAAAATTATGCACCTCTCAACAATAACATCCAATTTTAAGACCAATATATCCGGAGGTTACCCGCAATTTACTCTTGTGAATGATTTAAAACCTAAGTACCAATAGATGTCACTATTGGGAGGTTATCTGCAATGCCTGTCCGGATCGTCTTTCGGGAAGGTTTCCAGGAAAGCACATCTTCCCGACCCTGTCTTTAGACGTGGATACTTCCCATGATCCAATTTCTCAGTGTCGACAAAGGTTTCAAGATCAGTGTCGATTAACAGTTGCAGTTAGAAGACTAAATGCTGGTGGTGATGGGTGACTTACTCCAATGTACTGAAGCGAACAATCCATCTAGAAGGTTTCCTCGAAGTGCTATGGTGGAAACTACAAACCTTTATCGAATCTTCACCACATCGCGGTTGACATGGCGGACTGAATGATTTTGTTGAGTTCGCAAAGGCGAAAGAATTGAACGTGAGTACAGAGAAAGCATGCCAACTTCGTGGTGCTAAGATGAGAGAGTGAGTATTCACCACTTTAAAGCTCACCGCATCATCAATCTCGCCATCAGAAACAGGTCTGTTGGCCAGATCTGCACCACGTTGGAATATACGCCCATTCCCAGGAATATCCGAGTATCAGCGAGCAAAATGTCCATTAATGTATACTAGGACAGACTTTCCTGCACCTGATTTCAGCGTTGGCACATGTACGAATTGATGGATTTCCACTACTGCAGTGTTATCAATCCGGCAGACAACCACGCTGCAAGTCAATTTGCTGGAAGAATCTCTGTTGCTGAACGTCCAGACGCAGTCCAGCATTAGGCTCCACTTCGCCCCTGCATTTCGGAGCTTGTATGATTTAAAATTTATCTTAGAATTGAAACTACAGAGACTATACACTAGGAGAGCAATATCAGACGCTGAATTAACATGTCAAATCACATGTGTGAGACACGTGATGCAATGTTTTGATTTCATAAGCACCTTTCAAGCAGCACCGAAAGTATCCATTTTCCAGCATCACATTCCTGTTTTATGTCCGATGGTGGATTTGAAAAAAATGGCAGTATATGATTATCATCAACAGGTCTGTTGGCCAGATCTGCAGATCCAGATCACGTTGTCGTGCACGTCATATTCCAAATAAAATCCGAGTATCAGCGAGCAAAATGTCCATTCATGTATCCTATTAATTACTTTCCGGCATCTGCTTTCACCGTTCGCACATGTAGAATTGATGGAGATCAATCTTTTCTGAATTAACTCCCTAGCTCGCAGAATTTACAGAAGAAAACCACGCTGCAAGTCAATTTGCTGGAAGAATCTCTCTTGTTGAGCGTCCACACGCAGTCCAACTGTGGGCTCCACTGTGCATTTCGGAGCTTTTATATTTTAGCATTTAGTTTAAAAATGAAACTACAGAGACTCGGCACTTGGAGAGCAATATCAGGAGCTGAATTTGCATGTCAGATCACATGTGCGAGAGACGTGATGCAAAGTTATGATATTATAAACACCTTCTAAGAAGTATCCATTTTCCAGCATCACATTCCTGTTTTCTTTCCGACGGTGGTATTGAAAGAATTGGCAGTGTACATGTTATCCGATTGCCCTGTTTGTCAATCTTTCAAAGAAAGTTTGTAAATATGACAGCACGGTATCATCTTAGGAAGTGTGCGTTGCTGTAGTTATGCTTACAACCAGCTGCAGAAGCCCCGATGTGTTCAAGTTCCTCATCCGATCTTAGATCGAAGAAACTCACATCAAAGTATGTTCGAAATACTTCCTCATAGATATGTGAAAATTGATAATCATTCAATTACAAACGCTGATATTGTTATTTGCCATGGAAGTGCAGACAGCTTTGATTTGAAGAAGCTGGACCTACTTCAAGACATTTTCATGTTGAATAAGTCCACTAGTTTTACTTCCGCAAAGGACTTACGCTAGTACGCGCAAGGTCGAGCGGCTCGTGAACTACTATATCAATATCAATTTAGGAGAGGTTTTTGCTCGCGATGATCGAATGATGAGACAAAAAAATTAAGCCATGGATCATTTAGATTTCTCCTGGTACGCTCTGATGCACATTTTATCCCAAAATATGCTGTTGAGCGTCAGTTTGAAGTGCGAAGTGAGAAGGTCACCACTAATGTCCCAAAGCATGATTCTCCGAGAAGCAAATTATTGGAGTAAAAAATGCTGTCTAAAGTGAAGGGATTTCATTATGGTGGGTTTAGGGTTTCAACCTAAACCAAACATTAAGCGAATGACATGATTAGAAAGATTATTCTAGACTGCTACGGGTGAAAACTGTAAGGAAAATTTTGTAGTGTTTCATGTTGCATAAAGGTCTAAACATATGCTTGTCAATTGCAACATGACATCCAAACCTCTTCAAATTCCTAACATGTCAAAATGCCAGATTTAGGACCTTTATTCATGCACTCCTGTGGTAACCCACTTTTGGTATTTTTGTGTAATTTAAAACATTTTTGGAAAATTATATCGCGGTAGCAGTGTAAATAGCCATCGGTACATTAAAATAGAGTGAAACTCGAGAATCTCGGAGAATCTCGTAGAATCCAGAAGTTGGGCGCAATGTCTGGAACAAGCGCCGCCCTGAACGACAGGCTCTTAAGAAGTTCCCCTTCGGCGCAAGGCGCATAATCCGCCTTCGGCAATACGCCTTCAGCGCTAGAGGAATCCCTCAGAATCTATGCAATTCCCAAACGCCTTGACTTGGTTAGGGTCTCGTTGGAAAGAGCTTGACGCGCTGGTTCTAACAAGCCCAAGAACGCTCAGAACGGATCAGGACTCAGGGAGTTGTGACGGTCGAAAGATATGAAGACCTTCGCCTACGCATAGGCGAAATAGGGTTTGACGTCGGCGGGGAGTCCGCCGAGAATGCCGCCTACACATAGGCGAGGAGTACTTGCACCTACGCATAGGTGGACGGAGATCGCCTACGCATAGGCGCTTCGGCGTCGGCGGGAAGTCCGCCTTCGGCCCTAGAAATTGTAACCATCTTTAGTTAGTTAGAACTAAAGTAGAGGTTACTCTAAATATTGATGTAGATACTTTAGTGTGCACTAGTCATAGCTGCCATGTCAGCGATCCGCGCACTTGGTAGGTACAGAGTGGATGTGTTAGTTGACAGTGCCACGTCAGCAATCCGTGTGCTCGTAGGTAAGGATTGAGTGTGTTAGTTAGTGTGTTAGTTGGGTGCGCCACGTCAGCGATCCGTGTGCTTGTTAGGGTTATCCGCCACGTCATCCATCCACTAGGAGTGGGATGGATGGTGGGGATTAGATCTTATCACCTTGTACTTGTTGGTGAGAGCTATATAAGGGAGAGGAGAACCATTGTTGGTATCTCTCATCTTCAGAGTTTACGTTTCTATCTTCGAGTGAACTTCTCTCTAAACCCTAGTGTTACAATGGTATCAGAGCGACCTTGCTCTTTCCTAGAGTGTGGATTACCCTTCATGGAATAGCAAGTGAGTGATGATGGAGTGTAGTCTTGAGAGTGTATAGAGGCTGGCAGAGGTCATTCATCTGCATGTAGAGAGAGGTGGAAGGGGTAAATTGTGTTTTTGCAGATATGGACGGGATTGACAGGAATCCAGTACCGCACTGGCCAATTCCTAACCTATTCGATATTCACATTCGTTGCATGGAGAAACATCATTTTTGGATGTACCTTGTGGCTTGTTGGGGTGTAGATTTTATGACTAGAGTGATGGAGTCAAGAGTGCCACTGATTCTTCCAATAGTTACTTATGGAGAGACTTGGGATTGTACTATACATTCTATACTGATTGTTTCATGGATTTGAATCGCGAACTACTTGTGCCGGTTCGATTCAGCACTTATGTAGAGATTAGAACAGTATATAGACAGAAGAGTATATGGAGAGATTTTCTTGTGAGGAATTATGGAGAGGAATACTATAGAGTTGTGATAGAGTCACCTGCACCTTTTGTGACTCCTTTGTTGAGAGGTCACATAGTGATTATACTCACTTTGTATTAGAAGGAGTGTGAGAAAGCATGGGAACATCAATTGATATGGGTGAGGTTCTCAATGCAATCATGGCGGAGATGAAGGAGTTGAGAAAAGCGATAGTAGATGGGTATACCAAGCAGCAAGCCATGGAAGATAAAATCTTCGCATTAGAGAGTGAGAAAGTAGATTGAGAGAGTTGGAGAGATGGAAGTTGACCTCAAGTTCAAGCTTCCCAAGTTAAGCGAGAACCAACTTCTATTGATGCAGCAGAGGCAAATAGGAGACGTCTTCAAGAGATTGAAGATCAAGCAAATCTTTTGCTTCGAATAGGAAAATCCTGTAAGGTGGAAGCTTACAAAGGGAGTAGAGCAATGGGAGTGTTAGAGGGATGGATTATGAGGATGAATATTCATTTATCCCATTTTCATGTTTCTGATTATATTGCAGGAATGTTCATGAGATCTTATCTTACGGATAAGGCTCTCACATGGTACACAACATGGGAGAGAATGCTTTCAGAACGAGGTGCTACCATTTCGTGGAGTGGAATGCAGGAAGGACTTCTGCAAAATTTTCAAACGGTAAATTCTCTTCAAACTGCAAGAATGAAGTTGTGGGATCTGAAGCAGAAAGGAGGTATTCATGAGTACATTGAAGAATTTCGTGACCTTCAAGTATCTATCATGGATATGAGTGGAGCTGAAGCCTTGGACGTGTTCAAACGAGGCTTGAAAGATCGAATTCGAAAGGAGGTGATGGTAAGCAATCCATCTACTGTGAATGAAGCAATCGCAATTGCTCAACGAATTTCGGGTGCTTTTGGTGTCACACACGGTGAACCAGTGAGCAATTTTAGAGATCCATGTGGTCCAACACCGATGGAGTTGGGAAACCTTCGACGTAGAGAAGGTTTTGCACCAATAAGAGGACCACCACCAAGATTTGGAGGTGAGATTAGGCGACCAGGAGTTCCAAATTTGCAAGAAGGTTATGCAAATAATGGAATGTTTCAAGGAGGAGCTGGAGTTCGTGACAATCGCCAATGCTATGCATGTGGACGAATGGGTCACATAGCCAAGTTTTGTCGAGTTCGGCCAACACAACAAGGAGGACGGCCCATGCAGCGACGACCGTTCAACAATATGGAGGGCATAGAGTATGAAGAGGTGGAGGAAACAATTTCGGGAAACGAAGATCACCAGTAATCTTGCCTCGCGGCCTTACTGGTTCTACAAAGCGAAGAAAAGGCGAGGTTGGAAGAAGACAATGGTTGGGAGCTCATGGAAGGAGTAAGAAGCAAGCTCAACTCATTGTCACTGACGGTTTCATGGAAGGACACAAGGTGAGAGTTTTAATTGATCCTGGAGCAACTGAGAATTTTCTATCAAGGAGTGTTGCTATGAAGTTAGGTTTGATGTTGATGAAGGACGTGAGTGAAGAAGTTGAATTGCCAAACGGGCAAACTGAAGTGATAGAAACACTACCACGGAGTGTAGAATTATCCATAGGTAGATACAAGGAGAGCATTGAGTGGAGAGTAATTCATTTAGCTCGATATGATGTCATCCTTGGAATGCCATGGATGGAACAATATAATCCGAAGGTAGATTGGAGAAGAAAAGTGATTACAAGTAGTGGATGGAAGATCTATGGAGATAGAATTAGATCTCAGAATAGGAATTTACCCCTCTTTGTGATGGGTACAGCATCCATTTCTAGAGATGATGTATGTTTCCTTGGACTTATAAGAGATATTGGGTCCACGGACAAACCTTACATCCCGGAGTCCTTGAACGACATTTTTATGGAGTATAAAGATGTTTTTCCAGATGATCTACCTGCAGGATTACCACCAAAGAGGCGAGTAGATCACAAGATTGAGGTGATACCTGGAAGTACACCAACTTGTAAAGCTCCATATCGTTTGGCTCCAAACAAATTTGAAGAATGCAAAGCTCAAGTGGAGGAGATGTTGAGCAAGGGATTCATTCAACCAAGTGTTTCACCTTATGGAGCTCCAGTACTCTTTGTGAAGAAGAAAGATGGATCCATGAGACTATGTATCGATTATTGCGGGTTGAATCAGCAAACAGTGAAAAACAAATATCCATTACCTCGTATGGATGATTTGTTTGATCAACTTCAAGGAGCGAAGTACTTCACCAAGCTAGATTTGAGAAGCGGCTACAATCAAATTCGAATTGCAGATGAAGATGTTCACAAGACAGCTTTTCGTACTAGGTATGGACACTTTGAGTATCTAGTGATGCCTTTTGGTCTCACTAATGCACCAGCTACATTCATGGGATTGATGAACGATATCTTTCGCCCTTATCTAGATAAATCTGTCATTATTTTTCTAGATGATATATTGGTGTATAGCAAAACTTTGAGTGATCATAGAAGTTATTTACGAGAGGTACTTCAAGTTTTAAGAGACAATCAATTGTATGCCAAAGCTTCAAAATGTGAATTTGGCAAGTCAGAAGTAGATTACTTGGGTCATAGAGTTACAGCTACAGGAATCCAAGTGATGAGTGAGAAGATAGATGCCATTAAGAAATGGATAGCACCTGAGGATCAAACTCAATTGAAGAGTTTTCTAGGGCTCACTGGATTCTATTGTAGATTTGTGAAAGGTTTTGCTCGACTAGCTCAGGCCTTGACTTCCATGTTAGGGAAAGGTCAAAAGTGGAGATGGGGAACAGCTCCAGAGTTAGCTTTTCAAGCATTGAAAGATGCTTTGTTACACGCACCTATTCTCAAGTGGTATGATCCTAACCGTTCTATCAAGTTGGCCACTGACGCATCAGGTACAACAGTAGGTGGCATACTTCAACAAGAATGGGAGGATGGATGGCATCCAGTTGCTTTCTATTCTCGAAAGTTGGTGGCGGCGGAACAAAATTATCACACGACAGAACGGGAGGAGTTAACCATCGTGTTGGCAACCAAACATTGGAAGCATTATTTGGATGATAAAGAGTTTGTGGTGGAGACTGATCATAAACCCTTGGTTTATTTGGAAACTCAGAAGGATCTGTCCAAACGACAAATTCGATGGGCAGAGTGGCGTCAACGCTTCAACATTAAGATTGTGTACGTGGAGGGAAAGAAGCAACTTGCAGATGCTCTCACACGCATGCCTTGTTTGAATCATGTTGCAGAAGTGAAAATTCAGGCAGATTGGTGGAGCAAGATGTCACAAGCCACAAAGGAGGATGAAGAGATCACTCGGGCACTACAAACTGGAAAGGCAGAGAAATCTCGAGGTTTGGCGTTTTACAATCAGCGTATATGGATTCCACAAGATCACGATTTGCGCACAATGATTTTGGCAGAAAGTCATGATACAGCCATTGCAGGTCATGTGGGAGTGGAGAAAACCGTGGAGAGTATACAACGAGAATACTATTGGCCCAAAATACGTGAGGATGTGGAGTCTTATGTTCAAAGTTGTGTTGCTTGTCAACAAAACAATGCAAGTAATAAAAAACCAGCGGGTTTATTACAGCCTCTTCCTATTCCCGAATAGCGGTGGGAACATGTCACCATGGATCTTGTATGTGAGTTACCAAGGACTTCGTTAGGACAAGATTCAGTGGTGGTTTTTCTGGACAAATTGAGCAAGATGATTCACATCAGGCCAACCACAAAAACAGTAACAGCTCCACAACTAGCTTAATTGTATCTAGATGCAGTTTTTGTGAATCATGGCTTAAGCAAAGTGTTAATCACGGATAGAGGTACTCACTTCACTAGTTTATTTTGGAAAACTTTGTTTAGTTTTTTCAAAACAAAACTAGCAATGTCAACGGCCTATCACCCTCAAACTGATGGACAAACTGAGAGGGCAAATAGAACCATAGAGGATATGCTACGAGCATTCACATTAGAAGAGCAAGAAGAGTGGGACAAACTTTTGCCACTTGTGGAATTTGCATATAACAATTCAGTTAATGCATCCACAAAAGTGTCTCCATTTTTTCTTATGTATGGAGCTCATCCTATAACTCCTTCAAGTTTGATGAGACTTCCCAAACGAGAGGAGTTTTCGACCAAAGTTGCAGCAGTCAACGAATTCGTGGAGCATATTCACCGAGGACTACATCAGGCCAAGGAAAAGCTGGTGATAGCTCAAAATCGGCAAAAGCAGCATGCCGATGCTCATCGTAGAGAAGTGAATTTTGAGGTTGGAGATCATGTTTGGTTATCTACAACAAATTTGTCTCTTGTAGGAACACGAAAGTTAAACCCTAGGTTCATTGGTCCATTTTTGGTTTTGAAACGTGTTGGTGAAGTGTCATACAAGTTGGAACTTACGTCACATATGAAAATACATCCAGTATTTCATGTGTCACGATTGCGAAAACATGTACCACGACCAAAACAATTCACCAACCAACCAGCACCACCTCCTCTTCCAACCTTGATAGCAGATCATGAGGAGTTTGAGGTAGAAAAGATACTCAAGAAACGTATTCGAGGTCATAAATACCCCAAAGTAGAGTATTTGATTCAATGGAAAGGCTATCCATCGTATGAATCAACTTGGGAACCAGCTAAAAATTTAGCAAATGCACCTTTGATAGTTCAGGAGTTTGAACGTATGTGCAACGAGGACGTTGCATCTTAAAACGAGGGAGGTTTGTAACCATCTTTAGTAAGTTAGAACTAAAGTAGAGGTTACTCTAAATATTAATGTAGATACTTTAGTGTGCACTAGTCATAGCTGCCACGTCATCGATCCACGCACTTGGTAGGTACAGAGTGGATGTGTTAGTTGACAGTGCCACGTCAGCAATCCGTGTGCTCGTAGGTAAGGATTGAGTGTGTTAGTTAGTGTGTTAGTTGGGTGCGCCACGTCAGCGATCCGTGTGCTTGTTAGGGTTATCCGCCACGTCATCCATCCACTAGGAGTGGGATGGATGGTGGGGATTAGATCTTATCACCTTGTACTTGTTGGTGAGAGCTATATAAGGAAGAGGAGAACCATTGTTGGTATCTCTCATCTTCAGAGTTTACGTTTCTATCTTCGAGTGAACTTCTCTCTAAACCCTAGTGTTACAGAAATCCGCCTTCGGGGTTGGAACTTGTATGCCGCCTTCGGCGCCAGCGCATCACGGTTAGGTGAGGACCCAACGGAGTAGCGAAATTCGTACGGACCGTACGGACAGAACGGACGAGTGCGCCTTCGGCCGGTCGGGATTTCGGAGACAAGAGCGCCGATAGAGAGGCGAGAGAGATGTACAGACTGGACGGAGTCCGTTGACCGCGGTCAACGCCTTCGGCACAGCCGCCTTCGGCGCTGCGCCTACGGAGAGGGACTTGCGCGGACGAGCGTCTTGTGTGCAAACGGATTCCGCCTACGCATAGGCGAGCGCCTACGCACAGGCGGATGAAGTTCGACGCCGGCGGAAACTCCGCCGGGGATTCCGCCTACGCAGAAGGGAGTTCGGTTTTTGTCCTATGCGCGGACGAACGCCTTTGGCGGAGCGCGACTAGCCAAGTTGAAGTACGGATGAATGCAGCGCATCGGCGAGAAATCCGCCTTCGGCGTTGCACGACCATGGCCGCGGCGTAGTACGCTGGCGGAGTTCAAATTGCCAATTCGAGCGTGTGAGTGAAGACGCGTCGGCGGAGCGTGAAGCCGCGCGTGAGAGAGAAGGCCGTTATACCTCGTGTAACCATCTTTAGTTAGTTAGAACTAAAGTAGAGGTTACTCTGAATATTGATGTAGATACTTTAGTGTGCACTAGTCATAGCTGCCACGTCAGCGATCCGCGCACTTGGTAGGTACAGAGTGGATGTGTTAGTTGACAGTGCCACGTCAGCAATCCGTGTGCTTGTAGCTAAGGATTGAGTGTGTTAGTTAGTGTGTTAGTTAGGTGCGCCACGTCAGCGATCCGTGTGCTTGTTAGGGTTATCCGCCACGTCATCCATCCACTATGAGAGGTATGGATGGTGGGGATTAGATCTTATCACCTTGTACTTGTTGGTGAGAGCTATATAAGGGAGAGGATAACCATTGTTGGTATCTCTCATCTTCAGAGTTTACGTTTCTATCTTCGAGTGAACTTCTCTCTAAACCCTAGTGTTACAATGGTATCAGAGCGACCTTGCTCTTTCCTTGAGTGTGGATTACCCCTCATGGAATAGCAAGTGAGTGATGATGGAGTGTAGTCTTGAGAGTGTATAGAGGCTGGCAGAGGTCATTCATCTGCATGTAGAGAGAGGTGGAAGGGGGACATTGTGTTTTTGCAGATATGGACGGGATTGACAGGAATCCAGTACCGCACTGGCCAATTCCTAACCTATTCGATATTCACCTTCGTTGCATGGAGAAACATCATTTTCGGATGTACCTTGTGGCTTGTTGGGGTGCAGATTTTATGACTAGAGTGATGGAGTCAAGAGTGCCACTGATTCTTCCAATAGTTACTTATGGAGAGACTTGGGATTGTACTATATACATTCTATACTGATTGTTTCATGGATTTGAATCGCGAACCACCTGTCCCGGTTCGATTCAGCACTTATGTAGAGATTAGAACAGTATATAGACAGAAGAGGATATGGAGAGATTTTCTTGTGAGGAATTATGGAGAGGAGTACTATAGAGCTGTGATAGAGTCACCTGCACCTTTTGTGACTCCTTTGTTGAGAGGTCACATAGTGATTATACTCACTTTGTATTAGAGGGAGTGTGAAAAAGCATGGGAACATCAATTGATATGGGTGAGGTTCTCAATGCAATCATGGCAGAGATGAAGGAGTTGAGAAAAGCGATAGTAGATGGGCATACCAAGCAGCAAGCCATGGAAGATAAAATCTTTGCATTAGAGAGTGAGAAAGTAGAGAGAGAGAGAGTTGGAGAGATGGAAGTTGAACCTCAAGTTCAAGCTTCCCAAGTTCAGCCAGAACCAACTCCTATTGATGCAGCAGAGGCAAATAGGAGACGTCTTCAAGAGATTGAAGATCAAGCAAATCTTTTGCTTCGAATGGGAAAATCCTGTAAGGTGGAAGCTTACAAAGGGAGTAGAGCAATGGGAGTGTTAGAGGGATGGATTATGAGGATGAATATTCATTTATCCCATTTTCATGTTTCTGATTATATTGCAGGAATGTTCATGAGATCTTATCTTACGGATAAGGCTCTCACATGGTACACAACATGGGAGAGAATGCTTTCAGAACGAGGTGCTACCATTTCGTGGAGTGGAATGCAGGAAGGACTTCTGCAAAATTTTCAAGCGGTGGATTCTCTTCAAACTGCAAGAATGAAGTTGTGGGATCTGAAGCAGAAAGGAGGTATTCATGAGTACATTGAAGAATTTCGTGATCTTCAAGTATCTATCATGGATATGAGTGGAGCTGAAGCCTTGGACGTGTTCAAACGAGGCTTGAAAGATCGAATTCGAAAGGAGGTGATGGTAAGCAATCCATCTACTGTGAATGAAGCAATCGCAATTGCTCAACGAATTTCAGGTGCTTTTGGTGTCACACACGGTGAGCCAGTGAGCAATTTTAGAGATCCATCTGGTCCAACACCGATGGAGTTGGGAAACCTTCGACGTAGAGAAGGTTTTGCACCAACAAGAGGACCACCACCAAGATTTGGAGGTGAGATTAGGCGACCAGGAGTTCCAAATTTGCAAGAAGGTTATGCAAATAATGGAATGGTTCGAGGAGGAGCTGGAGTTCGTGACAATCGCCAATGCTATGCATGTGGACGAATGGGCCACATAGCCAAGTTTTGTCGAGTTCGGCCGACACAACAAGGAGGACGGCCCATGCAGCGACGACCGTTCAACAATATGGAGGGGATAGAGTATGAAGAGGTGGAGGAAGCAGTTTCGGGAAACGAAGATCACCAGTAATCTTGCCTCGCGGCCTTACTGGTTCTACAAAGCGAAGAAAAGGCGAGGTTGGAAGAAAGCAATGGTTGGGAGCTCATGGAAGGAGTAAGAAGCAAGCTCAACTCATTGTCACTGATGGTTTCATGGAAGGACACAAGGTGAGAGTTTTAATTGATCCTGGAGCAACTGAGAATTTTCTATCAAGGAGTGTTGCTATGAAGTTAGGTTTGATGTTGATGAAGGACGTGAGTGAAGAAGTTGAATTGCCAAACGGGCAAACTGAAGTGATAGAAACACTACCACGGAGTGTAGAATTATCCATAGGTAGATACAAGGAGAGCATTGAATGGAGAGTAATTCGTTTAGCTCGGTATGATGTCATCCTTGGAATGCCATGGATGGAACAATATAATCCGAAGGTAGATTGGAGAAGAAAAGTGATTACAAGTAGTGGATGGAAGATCTATGGAGATAGAATTAGATCTCAGAATAGGAATTTACCCCTCTTTGTGATGGGTACAGCATCCATTTCTAGAGATGATGTATGTTTCCTTGGACTTATAAGAGATATTGGGTCCACGGACAAACCTTACATCCCGGAGTCCTTGAACGACATTTTTATGGAGTATAAAGATGTTTTTCCAGATGATCTACCTGCAGGATTACCACCAAAGAGGCGAGTTGATCACAAGATTGAGGTGATACCTGGAAGTACACCAACTTGCAAAGCTCCATATCGTTTGGCTCCAAACGAATTGGAAGAATGCAAGGCTCAAGTGGAGGAGATGTTGAGCAAGGGATTCATTCAACCAAGTGTTTCACCTTATGGAGCTCCAGTACTCTTTGTGAAGAAGAAGGATGGATCCATGAGACTATGTATTGATTATCGCGGGTTGAATCAGCAAACGGTGAAAAACAAATATCCATTACCTCGTATGGATGATTTGTTTGATCAACTTCAAGGAGCGAAGTACTTCACCAAGCTAGATTTGAGAAGCGGCTACAATCAAATTCGAATTGCAGATGAAGATGTTCACAAGACAGCTTTTCGTACTAGGTATGGACACTTTGAGTATCTGGTGATGCCTTTTGGTCTCACTAATGCACCAGCTACATTCATGGGATTGATGAACGATATCTTTCGCCCTTATCTAGATAAATCTGTCATTGTTTTTCTAGATGATATATTGGTGTATAGCAAAACTTTGAATGATCATAGAAGTCATTTACGAGAGGTACTTCAAGTTTTAAGAGACAATCAATTGTATGCCAAAGCTTCAAAATGTGAATTTGGCAAGTCAGAAGTAGATTACTTGGGTCATAGAGTTACAGCTACAGGAATCCAAGTGATGAGTGAGAAGATAGATGCCATTCAGAATTGGATAGCACCTGAGGATCAAACTCAATTGAAGAGTTTTCTAGGGCTCACTGGATTCTATCGTAGATTTGTGAAAGGTTTTGCTCGACTAGCTCAGGCCTTGACTTCCATGTTAGGGAAAGGTCAAAAGTGGAGATGGGGAACAGCTCAAGAGTTAGCTTTTCAAGCATTGAAAGATGCTTTGTTACACGCACCTATTCTCAAGTGGTATGATCCTAACCGTTCTATCAAGTTGGCCACTGACGCATCAGGTACAACAGTAGGTGGCATACTTCAACAAGAATGGGAGGATGGATGGCATCCAGTTGCTTTCTATTCTCGAAAGTTGGTGGCGGCGGAACAAAATTATCACACGACAGAACGGGAGGAGTTAGCTATCGTGTTGGCAACCAAACATTGGAAGCATTATTTGGGTGATAAGGAGTTTGTGGTGGAGACTGATCATAAACCCTTGGTTTATTTGGAAACTCAGAAGGATCTGTCCAAACGACAAATTCGATGGGCAGAGTGGCGTCAACGCTTCAACATGAAGATTGTGTACGTGGAGGGAAAGAAGCAACTTGCAGATGCTCTCACACGCATGCCTTGTTTGAATCATGTTGCAGAAGTGAAAATTCAGGCGGATTGGTGGAGCAAGATGTCACAAGCCACAAAGGAGGATGAAGAGATCACTCGAGCACTACAAACTGGAAAGGCAGAGAAATCTCGAGGTTTGGCGTTTTACAATCAGCGTATATGGATTCCACAAGATCAGGATTTGCGCACAATGATTTTGGCAGAAAGTCATGATACAGCCATTGCAGGTCATGTGGGAGTGGAGAAAACCGTGGAGAGTATACAACGAGTGTACTATTGGCCCAAAATACGTGAGGATGTGGAGTCTTACGTTCGAAGTTGTGTTGCTTGTCAACAAAACAAGGCAAGTAATCAAAAACCAGCGGGTTTATTACAACCTCTTCCTATTCCCGAACAGCGGTGGGAACATGTCACCATGGATCTTGTATGTGAGTTACCAAGGACTTCGTTAGGACATGATTCAGTGGTGGTTTTTGTGGACAAATTGAGCAAGATGATTCACATCAGGCCAACCACAAAAACAGTAACAGCTCCACAACTAGCTCAATTGTATCTAGATGCAGTTTTTGTGAATCATGGCTTAAGCAAAGTGTTAATCACGGATAGAGGTACTCACTTCACTAGTTTATTTTGGAAAACTTTGTTTAGTTTTTTCAAAACAAAACTAGCAATGTCAACGGCCTATCACCCTCAAACTGATGGACAAACTGAGAGGGCAAATAGAACCATAGAGGATATGCTACGAGCATTCACATTAGAAGAGCAAGAAGAGTGGGACAACCTTTTGCCACTTGTGGAATTTGCATATAACAATTCTGTTAATGCATCCACAAAAGCGTCTCCATTTTTTCTTATGTATGGAGCTCATCCGATAACTCCTTCAAGTTTGATAAGACTTCCGAAAGGAGAGGAGTTTTCGACCAAAGTTGCAGCAGTCAACGAATTCGTGGAGCATATTCACCGAGGACTACATCAGGCCAAGGAGAAGTTGGTGATAGCTCAAAATCGGCAAAAGCAGCATGCCGATGCTCATCGTAGAGAAGTGATTTTTGAGGTTGGAGATCATGTTTGGTTATCTACAACGAATTTGTCTCTTGTAGGAACATCAAAGTTAAACCCTAGGTTCATTGGTCCATTTTTGGTTTTGAAGCGTGTTGGTGAAGTGTCATACAAGTTGGAACTTCCGTCACATATGAAAATACATCCAGTATTTCATGTGTCACGATTGCGAAAACATGTACCACGACCAAAACAATTCACCAACCAACCAGCACCACCTCCTCTTCCAACCTTGATAGCAGATCATGAGGAGTTTGAGGTAGAAAAGATACTCAAGAAACGTATTCGAGGTCATAAATATCCCAAAGTAGAGTATTTGATTCAATGGAAAGGCTATCCATCGTATGAATCAACTTGGGAACCAGCTAAAAATTTAGCAAATGCACCTTTGATAGTTCAGGAGTTTGAACGTATGTGCAACGAGGACGTTGCATCTTAAAAGGAGGGAGGTTTGTAACCATCTTTAGTTAGTTAGAACTAAAGTAGAGGTTACTCTGAATATTGATGTAGATACTTTAGTGTGCACTAGTCATAGCTGCCACGTCAGCGATCCGCGCACTTGGTAGGTACAGAGTGGATGTGTTAGTTGACAGTGCCACGTCAGCAATCCGTGTGCTTGTAGCTAAGGATTGAGTGTGTTAGTTAGTGTGTTAGTTAGGTGCGCCACGTCAGCGATCCGTGTGCTTGTTAGGGTTATCCGCCACGTCATCCATCCACTATGAGAGGTATGGATGGTGGGGATTAGATCTTATCACCTTGTACTTGTTGGTGAGAGCTATATAAGGGAGAGGATAACCATTGTTGGTATCTCTCATCTTCAGAGTTTACGTTTCTATCTTCGAGTGAACTTCTCTCTAAACCCTAGTGTTACACCTCGGAGCCGGCGTAGCCATCAAGTGATTCGTCTTTCACGACCGAGAGCCAACCATGACCCCCTGCGAGAGGACAGAGGACGCCCCATTCTTGAATTTGCGATTTCAATTTCTTGTGCGAGCTGCGCGCATCCACCTTCTAGCTGAGAGACGTTCTAGACACCACCGCACGGAGAGTTACCCGTTGGCAGGGAGAGAATTGAGTGCGCGATATTTGGAACAGAGAGAGATTAGAGTTTGCAGAGGAAACAGAACCGCGAGCAAGAGGCTCGGGCATAGCAGAGAGAGAGGTGTGCAAACCAATTTCAAGAACGCGATGTCGTCATCGGTAAAGCTGCGGATGGTGCCACTCAAGCTCCCGCAGAATGGGTTGCGTGCTTTTGAGGACCGGCTGATTGCGAGGAAACTCGAATTCTTGCTCTGGGGATAGAATTACGTGTGCGCAAACATGGTGCGCGAATGGCTGGACGAGGAACGGCAGCCTACGCGCGGATTCCGTCCGCACTTAGATCGATGGACTATCCGCGATTGGGGACAGGCATTGAGAAGGTGCGTAGGTGAGGACGGGTACCTCCTGTTCGACAGTGAGAGCGTCAAGGTATCGAAGGCGGACGAAGCCTCCTTTGTGGAATTGTTCAAGCGGGAGAGGTCCTCCAAGAACGGGTATAGGTGCCGGGACTACAAAGATCGTTTCCGCAGGACCGTAGCGATGGCGCTGCTGCAACTGTTGCAGCCGCACCGCACTACGTACATCACGTTGTGGCAGGTGTCCTTCATGGAGCTCACATTGGCTGGAGCTCCAGTTCACTGGTCGCGTATCCTGCATAGGGTGATGCGACAACATGTGTTTGAGGAGCGGGGAGGAACGCTCAATCACCTCTCCCCCTTCTTGATAAACTTTTATCGGTCGATGAATTGTTTAACCGCGGCCGAGCGTGCTCGATTTCCGCCATTGTCAGTCGACCATCCCGGGAGGTATGTGCGGGATAACGAAGTAGACACCGACGCGGAGGACTCATCGACTTCCACTCCACCGGGTCAACAGGATGCGGGGAGAGACACATCCGCAGAGCGAGTGCCGCGGAAGCGGAGATAGAGAGAGGAACCGGAGAAAGAGCAACATCAAGAATCAGCTGCTCTCACCCGGAAGCGGCCACTGCACGAGATCTGCAGCCGGCCGAAGCAAAAGGCGCGCAGGCTTTTGCTACCTGCCAGCAGCGTGGAAACGGCGACGATCGCCACAGAGAAGGGAAGTCCATCCCCGGAGAAGGATGGGACTGCGCGGACGGCCGAAGGGTCAGTATACCATCCTACGCCTTCGGCGGAAGAGAAACGACCTTCGGGTCAGGAGCTACAACGTGCGGCGCGGATGAGTGTGCCGCCTACGCATATGCGACTCCCTGTGGATAGGTGACCCCTTGCGGACGTAGACTTGTGCTTACGCATAGGCAGAGAAAGTTCGCCTACGCATAGGCAGGACTCACCCCCGGTGCAACGCAGGAAGGGGAAGGAGCCGGCGGAAGATCCGCCTTCGGTTCAAGGGCCTTCGGGGCAAGGCCCTCCGGTGGCGAGATCGCCGGGAATGTGCCTTCGGCGCCAGGGCCTTCGGGCCACCGAGCTACAAACAGAGAGCCAGCAAGAGCCGCGCCTTTGGCGGGAAATCTGCCGGAAGGTGCGCCTTCGGCGATAGGGCCTTCGGGCCAAGGGACATCGGGCGGGCCGTCTTCGGCTCAACCGCCTTCCGCGGAAGACGCCTTCGGCGCTGCGCCCTCTGCGGAAGAAGCGTCTGGAATTGTGCCTACGCGTAGGCCGGACGCATCCCTGACGCAGTACCTAATGGTGGAGTAGGACCGATCGGTGGAGCGGATTGACTGTCCGCAGGGTGAAATTCGTGCGCGCGATGCACAATTACACCCCGCGCAGGTACATTCCGCACGATCGCCTTCGGCGGTAGACTCCGGCGGCGAGGAGGTTACAGCCGCGGCGGGACAGGGACAGGCGGACGATGCGAATTTGGCACGGCCGCATTCACCCACCGCCTTGAACATTTTAGCAGGGAGCAGCGAGGCTGTAGGAGCGCCATCGGCGGCAGAGCACGCAGACATCTCGCAGCCCCGCACATTCGGATCATGAGCTACAACGTGCGGCGCGGATGAGTGTGCCGCCTACGCATAGGCGACTTCCTTTGGATAGGCGACCTCTTGCGGACGTAGACTTGTGCCTACGCATAGGCAGAGAAAGTTCGCCTACGCATAGGCAGGACTCACCCCCGGTGCAACGCAGGAAGGGGAAGGAGCCGGCGGAAGATCCGCCTTCGGTTCAAGGGCCTTTGGGGCAAGGCCCTCCGGCGGCGAGATCGCTGGGATATGCGCCTTCGGGCCACCGAGCTACAAACAGAGAGCCAGCAGGAGCCGCGCCTTCGGGCCAAGGGACATCGGGCGGGCCGTCTTTAGCTCAACCGCCTTCGGCGCTGCGCCCTCGGCGGAAGAAGCGCCGGGAATTGCGCCTACGCATAGGTCGAACGCATCCCTGGCGCAGGACCTAAGGGTGGAGCAGGACCGATCGGTGGAGCGGATTGACTGTCCGCAGGGTGAAATTCGTGCGCGCGATGCACAATTACACCCCGCGCAGGTACAATCTGCACGATCGCCTTCGGCGGTAGACGCCGGCGGCGAGGAGGTTACAGTCGCGGCGGGATAGGGACAGGCGGACGATGCGAATTTGGCACGGCCGCATTCACCCACCGCCTTGGACATTTTAGCAGGGAGCAGCGAGGCTGCAGGAGTGCCAGCGGCGGCAGAGCACGCAGACATCTCGCAGCCCCGCACAGGCCTGTCGCCGACGAATTCACTAGCGACCGAAATCCTCAATTCGGAGGATGACGCAGAAGGAGGATCCACGGAATCAGTGTCGGGATCGGGATCCACCGAGGAGGAGGAGGAGGAAATGGTAGGCGCGCCGACGGCGGCGCTCTGTGAGCAGGTAGTACCTCTGCTAAGGTACCTGGATCGCAAGATGAAGAAGTACGCGGACCCTCGCCAGCCTGGGTCCTACGTCGAGTTAGTGCGTAGACGAACTCGCACTAAAGTCCACACCAGCAAGTTGCTGGCCCGTGTGCAGCAGGAACTTAAGGATCTGCGGGAGAAGCATGAGTGCCTGTGAGGTCAGTACAACCTCAATAAGAAGTTGTACAAACACTTCGACAAGACGAAGGACGAGAAGCTGGAAGAGTACGCCAAGAAGAAGACGAAGCTCACAGAGGCGCTGGATTTCTGAGCAGGCTCAGAATCGAATTTTGTAAAAGGTGCTCGTGCGTCAGACACGGTTGTTAGAGCAGTGTCAGCTCGCACGACAGGCGGACGAGGAATTAATCCGCAGACTGCAATCCGACTGCGGGGAATTGAGAGCACAACGTGCGGAGGCCGAATTGCAGTTGGTTGTAGTTGAAGACGATCGCCGGCGGGCGGCAGATCGCATGAAGGAAGAGATGGCGAGGCGAGTCACCCACTTTCTCAGGGGCTACGCCCGCTGGGAAGTGGCGGCGCAGGAGAAACTCACACTGCGTGAGTTAGAGCTTCGTGTAGCCGGGTTGTTGACAGGTGACAGTCGGAGTCGGCGGCGAGTGGCGAAGAACTGGATTCTTTTCTGTCGAAGTCACGAGACACCAAGGCCACCCTTGAGACGAAGGTTTCCGCGGTGTTGCGGCGGTTGGGACTGCGCAGTCGAGCTGAGGACTGGCAGGGTAGGGAGTTAGTGTGTTGCAGCCCGTCGCGCAGGAGGCGAAGCACAGGTTCTGCGGAGTGAAGTGTAGCGTGGTTCCGTGCAGGCGTGTTGCATAGTGAAGTGTAGTGTTAGTTAGGACTTAGAAGGTATAGAGTAGTTCAAGGCGTCTTGCCTTGGGATTTTTCCAGTTTTGGAAGTGCAGATCAGGAACTCATTTTCTCTGCGTGTTTGTGTCTTTAGTTCTGTCACCACGCAAGAGGAGCTACACCTTGGCGGTCCGCATTGTGTAGCTGAAGGCCTTCGGCCGAATGTTCAGAGCTAGTACATTGGTTTGAGACTTGAGTAGTTCGGATCTACACTTGCGGGTGATTGCCGATGCTCAGAGCCAGTGACGAGTTAGATACTTGAATAGTTTCGCCCCTACACCTTCGAGTGTTTGTTCCTGATTATACTCCTTCGGGATTTTTTCCCTGAATGCCAAAGTGAAGTTTTGCTACTTCGTGTAAGCCTTGGTTGTAAATTCAGGTTACGCTGCAGCAGGTGCCTTCAGGGTAACCCCTATAGTATTTCTGGGAATGACAAGTGCCTAAGAATTCAAACTCTTCAATAGACTGTTATGGTGTGCTACTGGATCGTTTCTATAATAACCCACCAAAGGCTAAAACTGCAGTATGGTGGTAAAAAGATCGAACCCACAGGGACAGAGGCAACACACAGAGTAAAAGTGTCACGTTTAACAGACTTTTGTAGAGTTTGAATTCTAGGCGACTGTCACTCCCAGAAATACTGCAGTGCTCGACTCGGAGGCTCGACTCGGAGGAGGATCTCGACTCGGAGGATGCTCGGAGGATGCACGGTACAGCGTGGTCACTCAACACACACACACACACACACCTCAAACTGGCAAAAAGCACAACTCGGAGGTCGGTCAGGACCTCCGCTTCGGATTTCAGGAGGAAAGTGTCTCGTAAGTTCACTCAGAGGTTCTGCAGGTAGTGCCTCCCACTCCGGCTTTTACTGCCCTTCCGCCAGGAACTAGCGGGGGTACCCGGACTGGACTTCCCACTTCGGAACGAAGCCTCTACATACGCCGTGGACGTCACCCTCGACTATCACACCAAGCGCAGGGAGTGCAGACCCGACTGAGAACTTACTGAAACACGACCCAGTAACACACACAACCTGAATTACAAACCAAGGTTTACACGAAGTAATGAAACTTCACATTGGCATTCAGGGGAAACTTCCCGTAGGAGTACAATCAGGATATGTCACTCGAAGGAGTAAGGGGGAACTGTTCAAGTCTCTAACTCGCAGCCGGCTCTGAGCATCGGAAATCACCCGCAGGTGTAGATCCGCACTACTCAAGTCTCTAACCGGGTGCTAGCTCTGAACATTCAGCCGAAGGCCTTCAACTACAACATACGGTAACTTCGCTATGCTGCAGCTTCTCTACGTGGTGCCAGGACCAAAATGCACAAACACGCCAAGAAAGTGAGTTCCTGATCTGCACTTCCGAAACTGGAAGAGTCCCAAGGCAAACCGCCTTGATCTACTTTATACCCTCAAAAGATCCTAACTAGCACTACGCTATCCTATCTACTACTCGCAGCATCTGCGCGAAACCAAACTACTCTACTGCACTCGGCAGATCCGGTGCTGCGCCTCCTGCGCGCCGGACTGCTCCGCTTACTGTCTCTACCTTGCCAGTCTTCCGACCGGCTGCGTAACCCCAGGCGTCGGAGCGCTGTGGTGACTTCCGACTGCAAGTGCGCCATAGTGTCGCGCGCACCCGACAAGAAGGTTTCTAATTTTCTCGCCACTCGCCGCCGACTCCGACTGTCACCCTCCGTCAACGCCGCCGCCCGAAGCTCGAACTCCCTGAGTGTGATCCTCTCTTGAGCTGCCACCTCCCAATGGGCGTATCCTTTTAGACAACGAGTCACCTGTGCCGCCAACTCTCCTCGCGCCCTGCAGCTGCTCTCCACCTCTGCCAGCTGCATTTCTAATTCCGCACGTTGTGCCCTCAAATCCGAGCACTCGGATTGCAAGTTGTGCAACAACTCCTCATCCTCCTTGCGGGCTCTTTGACTTTCTTCTAAGGCGCGCGTCTGGCGCGCAAGCTCGGCTGCTAGGACTTGGTTCTGTTTCCGCTCCTCCTGCAATTCCGACTCGATCTTTGCCCGTATTAGCTCGGCATCCGCCTGACTTTTCGTCGCCGCATCCTCCCTCTGCTGCTGCAAGGCTTGGTATAGCTTCTGGGTGACCGCCAGGTGTTGTCGGAGGGCGGTGTTCCTATCCACATATACTTGGCAACTAGAGGCCCATTTTGCCACCTTGCTCCTCGTCCTTCGCCTGATAGTCTCCACATAAGACTGCGGTTTTAAAGCACTTGCGTATTTGGATGTCTTGCGATCCAGATATCGCAGGAGTGGAACTATCTGTTCGCACAGCACCCCTGTTGGCGTTTTCTGCACCGAATCCGCTTCCTGCTCTTCCGAGCTCGTCTTATCCTCAGTCTCGAGGATTTCAGTCGCCACCGAATCCCTTGGCGACTCCCTGGAACTGTGGCGCGCAGCAGCTTCCGCTGCGACTGCTGCTCCACTGCCTGCTAAAATATCCAGGGCAGTGGGAGATCCCACTGCTTGAGCCCCTGTTCCGGCTCGATCTTCGGTTTCTGAAGGGGTCGACGCCGCAGTGACTTTTGTCACTCTTGAACCGCCCGCTTCTGCTGCCTGTCCTTCCGGCGCAATCTGCGCGGAAGGTGTCCTTGCTGAAGGTGCGTCCGCCGAAGGCGTCCGCACACTGGTCGTTGGCCCCATCCGTCTCGCAGTCGGCGAATCCGGCTGACTCTCTGTTGTCCGACTCGCAGTCGGCCGACCAGCAGTTGTCCGACTGGGAGTCGGATACACCCTGCGCGTCTTGACTCCACTTGGCCTGCTTGCTGGTGGCGTTCTCCCAGAAGTGCCTTCCGCCGAAGACGACCCTCTGAGGATTGTTGGCTCGTCAGCCAAACTCTCTTCTGCTTCCGGCCTGCTGTCCGGTTCAACGCGCCGTTCAGTTGGCCTTCCTTCAGCTTGTCGACCTTCAGTCATCCGACTCGCAGTCGGCCGACTGTCAGTCCGTCCATCTCCTCCCGAAGGCCGTGGTGCCTTCTGTGCAGAGATATCTGCACTCTTCCCTAGAATCTGAGCGATTATCTCCTCCTGTGTGAGATTCCGCCGGGTCGGAGTTCGCCCGGTCTCCTCAGTACCAGTTGGCATTTTGCGTGCCCTCTGTTTTGGTCGACTGTGAGGCTCGGGGGTGGGCCGACCACGAGTCGGCGCAGCTGGCACTTCTGGCTGCCTGTCCTCAGGTCTCTCATCCCACTTCCGCTTTCGCGGAATGCGCTCACTTCGACGTTCTTCTGCTGCTCTTGCTGGAGCCGGAGCCGGAGGCGTACTGGCAGGTTCCTCGTCCGGATCCGTGTCTACTTCGGCCTCCCTTGAATATCTACCTGGATAAGTCCGGGTCAGCTGCGGAAACCGTGTTTTCTCAGCATTTGTCAAACATCCCATCGCCCGGTAAAACACGATTAAGTAAGGCGATAGATGATTGAGGGTTCCTCCCTTCTCTTCTTGCGCATGTTGGCGCGTCACCTTCCACAGGAGCCGTGCCCAATGCACCGGAGCTCCTGACAACACTAGCTCCACAAACTCTACCTGCCAACCATGCATGTAAGCGGTCTTGGTCGGCTGCAATATCTGCAACAATGCAGTCGCGACATTTCTCCGCAATCGATCTTTGTAATCCCGTGTCCGGAAACCGTTCTTGGGATGTCTGGCAACTTTGAAGAGCTCATTGTAAGAGACTTCTTCCTCCTGGGACACCTTCACGCTATCGGCCTCGAAGAGGAGATTCCCTTCCTCGCCGGCACACCTGCCCAACACCTGCGCCCAGTTGCAAATGTCCCATCTCTCTGGGTGTGGGCGGAATCCGCGAGAAGGCTTGTGTCTCTCCTGCAGATACTCGCGCACCATCTCCGGACATGTCCAGTTCCACCCCCATAGGAGAAAATCGAGCTTCAGCCTCAGCAGCACATCTTGAAATGCGCGTAGACCGATCTGCGGCACCCTGAGTGGAGACACTCGCAGCTGGGGAACCTTCGACATTGCGTTGCCTGCACACACAAACGTTCTCCCTTTCGCTCGCTCTCTCACAATCGCCACTGCGCGTCGGCCGCTCAAGCTCTGACTGCTCACTCTCTCTGCGCTCAAGCTCAAGATCGCTACTCGCAATTCTTTCAAGGTCCGCCAAGATCCTTGCGCAACTCGTCTCCGCACTCTCTACTCTCACTGCAGGTCGCTCCGCCCTTGCGCGTAATCTTGGAAACTGGAAATCGCAAAGTCAAGAATGAGAGAATGAGACTGGAGCGCAGTCTTTTCTTCTCCGATTTCAAGAACGTCCAACGTTCTTACTGGTTACAACGTACGCAGCCGGCTATACGGCTTAACAGTTCGCCCTTTGCATGCGCGAATTCACGTCTCTGCACTGCGCGCATTCGCATGCTTAAACGTTGAATTCTCCCGCCGCCGCCACCTTCCGGACTCGAGTCCGCTGCAGGGTATACGTCGGCCCTGTTGTCTTTTCCTAACCCGTCCCTCACCGGAGGCGTGTCGCCGCTGGTGCGTTCATTATCCGTCGGCGCCTTGCTGGAGGCGCACATCTAGTCGGAGCGAATTACGCCGGCGCGCAGTCGTACCGCTTATTTTGTCCTTTATGCCTCGTCCGTTGCTTCCGGCGCATATCCGCCAGCGCAACTCCTGCCAGCGCATCCGGCCGTCAGCGCCACGTCGGAGGCGTACATCCGACCGGCGCTTTCCTTCCATGAACAGCCGCCAAAGGCGCTTCCGACTCTGAGTTGGTTTCCTCCTATGAGCGCGTGATTCCGCCGAAGGCGCATCGCCGAGGGCGTACGGGAATCCTTTCCGGCTGTGAACCCTAGCGCGAACGGCGCATGTCCGGCTACGAGTTTTCCGACGCTCATAACTTCTCCATTCCTGATCCATCTCCGACGCTCTTGGGCTCGTTAGAACGAGCGTCCTGAGCTCTTTCTAATGCAACTTCAACCAACTGGATCTACCGTGTATCCCGATGGTTATGAAGGTTTCCCCTTTCCGCGCTAGCGGCGCTTCGCCGAAGGCGCGCTCATGGTCGGACGCCTTTAGAGGTCCGGGCCCTTCTCCTGACGTCTTTAGCAAAACCTCCTCCTGAGGTGTCTGCGCCGGAAGCGTAGCTTCCTTATACGCTGGAGGCGCGTGAGTAGAGACACCTCAGAAAAGGAGCTTTTGCCGAAGGCGCCGAAGACATTGGCGTTGGTACATCCGACTACGTGATTCTTTGTGTCCTTGTGACAATCTCATCAATCCACTCTATTTAACGTACCCTTTTCTAACTACAAACACTGCTTCGGTACTAGTTTTCTAAAATTGTTTAAATTCTGAAAAAAAACAAAAAGTGTGTTACCACAGTTTCTCAGTGAATCCTTCCGTGCGGACCTGTGTTCTCTGCGCGTTTTGTGAGTTGAGAGTGTTGTTCACCGCGTGTGAGTGACTTCGATCCGAAGTAGGAAGTCCAACCCGGGTTTTCCACGCTAGCAGAAGGCTAGTGGAAGGGTTGTAAAAGCCGGAGTTGGGAGTCACTACCAGCAGCTTCGCTGGGTACTCGCGAGAGGCTTTCCCCCTGAAATCTTGAGTAGAGGTCCTAACCGATCTCTGGGTTGTGTTTTTGTAGTTTCAAGTGTGTGTGTGTGTGTGTGTGTGTGTGTGTGTGTTGAGTGAATTACGCTGCACTGTGCGACCTCCGAGTGAGCTCCGAGTGAACACTTGCAGTATTTCTGGGAGTGACAATCGCATGAGAATTCAAACTCCTCAATAGTCTGTTAAATGTGACACTTTGTACCCTGTGTGTTCCTCTGTCCCTATGGGTTTGACCTTTCTACCACTATATTGCAGTTTTAGCCTTTAGTGGGTTATTACAACTCCTCTCACACACATGCATGCCCACCTAGTCTCACCTGATATTTCACTTGATACAACTTGAAAAATGCTGAATAGCTACCTTGAAGATGAGGCGCAAGAGTTTCCTGAATCCTCAACGATGCTTCTTTCATCTCCTCGCTTTCTCGTGATGTGATGTACAATAAGACGCAAACTCAACTAAGACTCAATGGTAGACACAGTTTATACGGCGTATAGTTCAAACTGCTACATACGGCTTCCGAGGTGCAAAACCTTCGTCAGTCTGCGAGTGACGAGACGGACGAGAAAGAGACAAGGAGTTTGGAAGTTCAGTTATTTGTTCCCTTGAGCTTGACTTCAGACTCCAAACAATTCTTCCTAATAATTGCTTGCACAAATGCCCGTGGACACGTGCTCCATTCATGATATGCATTCGACATTCGAAGGTACTCGTTTATCCCGGACGCACTACGATTTAAGAAGCAGAAGTATGAAGTCTCCAGAAAGTTTAGAGCTGAGTTGAGAGTTGGTGGTTGGATTGGTATCCTTCTTAATAATGAGTTCCGATGAGCTTGAGTCGGAGTGGTCCACAACCACGACTACGCAAGTTGATGGAGCCGGGCAGCCAGCGCTGGCTATGGCGAGTATCCTCGAGCATGAGATATACACAACGAGCCCTCGATGCAAACACAACGTAGAACTAATTTCCAGTTTGAAATCATATTCCTTCCAGAATATGCGCAAGCATGTACGAGCCAGAAAACTCGGAGTCCCGATCATGATCGACAATGAAACAATCTTTGTGCAAGCCAGCAGCATCAAAATTCCAAACCACGTGTATCTCAGCACAACAGAGTCTCGGAACAAAAACAGATCCCAAAGAGTTGCAGGCACGCTTGGTGCGTTCTTCAATTATTGAAGACTCGTGAATTTCCTTTTGAAAGCCTAAAATGTTACAGCCTGACCAAACCAGGAGAAGGGCGGACACTAGCTTACCTCGCCAGCGGGCCCTCAACTTGTAGTCCGAGTCTCCTCCATGCATCATGTCAACTCTTTTTCTCAATCATGCGTGCGTCTAGATGCTACTTGCTACCCGTTCATGATTCTCACTGAGACGTCATTCTGAGTGTCCACATCTCGCCGCGCCAAATTTCTGCTCTGTTCTCTAATACTGCACTACGATTCGTCTCCTTAGTTCTACTCATCCAGATTGATCCATCCAACAACTGTCCCATGTCGCCCAAAGGTCAGTCGCACGGCCGCCATCGACTTTCCTCCCTACTTACTTCTAGCATAACTCCACATTTTTCCTGGCAAGGACAGGGACGGAACGATGGATTTTCTATCCACTTCAAGTGACTTGAGTTACTGTCAAATCGATCTCAGACAGAAATAAGATTGATCGTTCTTACGTTCAGAGGAGAAAATGTTAGTGCTGCTGCTTGCCCCTCACGAAGATGCAGTATCTGAAAGCGTGCGGGATGTCAGAACACGGAAACTTGTTTATCTTCTAGTGGAGAAGAAAACAAGCCTATATTCGTCCTATCCGTGTGACTTCGAGTATCGTTCCAAGGACTCGTTAGTGTTAGGTCAGAAACTGCTCATAATCATACTCTCATATTCTATTTAATTCTCTCTTTCAGATGACAAAAACCCCAACGTAGATCAGTAAGAGATCACTTCACAACTAACCTAGAATATTCTGGCTAGCAGGTCACACAAGTGAGCACTTTCAGATGCATGAGGCTACAACGACAAACCAATCCGATCCGTGAGAGCTAGATTTTGGCGATCCTTGGACGACAAGTTCCACTTCCGAATCTGCTTTGTCTCACTGTAGACAAAAATTCTTCACAAGTTCAGGTGAGTCTAACCTGAGTATCCCTCAGTCGGCTCTAACCTTACAGACAGTGTTTCCCTGTGAATATTAGAGAACCAAAAGATGACGCTTGAACTTCCACAACACGCCAGCGAATCCACTACTCAATCTCGGAGTCTAGATTGATCAGGGTCTTGCCTTTCAGCTTCCATCACCTTCACATCTGGTCTGCAATGGAGTCTCACTTCTCTCAGATCGACAACACTCAGACAGGAAGCCAGAGGTACAGCAGCTTAGAAAAACATAGCACTGTAAACTGATAAGGAATCTAGGAAGAAAACATGTAAGAACAAAGACACGGCAGTACTCGCAAGCTCCACTTAAATAAGTAGAGGTCAAACACAAGCGGAGGCGCCGAAAACTCACTGAGAAACTCACTCAAAAACCCTAACTCCTAAAACTTTTCCAATCCTATCACTGAGAGAAATCAGTATGTCAGATCCTACTTTTACTCGAGTTAATCCAAAAATCAGGTCTGTACCACCTACTTGATCGTCGGCTTCAGCTCCATTTTCTTATCCTTGTTCCTGACTTTGTGGCTGAATTCTCTCGGTTGACTTTTCGGGACCGAAGAGGTGACAGATACTTAACACTTTTAACTACTAGTACCGATCCGGTTTTGTGTAACTAACTAAGCGGATCATTTCTAGCATACTTTTAACTCCTTAACTAAAAAAAAAGAAAACTATTAGAACTCTTAGTTTCGGTTTTAGGCTAATCCAAAAATTTTAGTCTTTGGAGATTCTCACACGGGAAATTCAAGGGAAATAACGAGTCTGCACAAAGTCCATTCGAATACGAGGCAAATCAGATGAGAATTCCCTCACCTCATTTCAGGGCTGAAGACTATCTCAACCGATTCGTAGAATTCAGATCTTCCGTAAGAATCAGAAAGCGCAGCATTGTGTTTCGATCCTGTACAGAAAAAACTTTCCAAATAGCCAGCAGCTGCAGCTGGATTTGGACGGGATGGTCCGTACTTTCGATCAACTCGACAACTTCTCCTCGGGGACGATGGTCTTCTCGAGGGTTTTGCCGATCTTCTTCTCCCATAGAGCGATAGCCTCATTCTGACTGGTGATGTTCTCCTTGGGTCGGATGTGGAGGATCCTGTTCTGGGTGCGAGGATCATCAACGGCTTTTATGGTGAAGGTTCTGATGTCGTCCTCGTCGTTCAGGATAGCTACCATCATGCAAATAATATATGGAATGAGTCCATAGAATTTTCATTCATGATTAGATGGCTCCCTCCGACGGGGAAAAGAAATCACGTTTATCCTACTTACCTCGAGTGTTTCCATCTCCCCAAATAGTGACTTTGTCCCGCGGTGGTGTCCTGGTATTCTCTTGACGTAAAGTTGCCAGGAATCAACCTGCGAAGGCACCAGCAGCCACGTACGTGTACGGTATCCCAGACTTCTCGATTGCTCGCCTGACCTTTCGTTTGTCTCCGAACAGACCATCCGTCACTTTAAACTCCAGCTCCAACCTGTCGACTTCGATGCCGAATTCTGATGGCAAGAACCTCTGCAGCAGTAAATCCATCCAGCACTCTTTAATTCCCACGTGAGCTTCCCAGATAAGTTAGCAAAATTATAATCATGGCGTTCAGGACCGATGGCAGAAACGGTGATGGCAGAACGCTCGAGATGATTTTCCTCGTTCATCTATTTGATCTGAAGAGGAAGGGTCGGGGTTTCTCCTTGAAGATGCCAGATACTATAAAACAGAAAGGTCTTGGAATGGCTTTCGCAACAACTTCAGGCAGCTTGAACCTCAAAAGGAACTTCTGTTGAATAGACAGCTGGGCAGACAGAAATATAGGAGGCCTGGCAACTCACCTTGATCGTTCCGGCTTCCGTGGCGGCCTGGAGGATCTTGATCTGATCGACCAAGCTTGCTCCACCCACAGTCGAGATCACCACATCCACTTGACGGAATGCGGACACCAGACTCTCGTGATCGTTTAGGTCTCCCTGATTGGAATACATTATAGACAACCTTGAAAATTATGTGGTTAAGGTTCGCAGTTATGTCCACTGAAAACCACTACACCGCTTACACGTCCATTGCAACAGTTGAGGTAAAATACTGCGAACTGATCTCAACTCCATTGCAACTCTGAGTGATGTATCATCCATAAAATGGGTTTCAAGGAAGGAAGCACGAACGAAGTCCTAAACACGACGTGTCTGAGACAGTAATCTATGGTCGCCATAATGTCAATTGCAGCAGAATTTTCTCTGAATTTCCTATTCTGTCTAGGGACGAAGGGAAATGTTTTACATTCAGATATTTAGAGACAATTTATGTTTGTTTGGTTGAACCTGTAAGCAATTGTTCAGACTTTGTGGCACAGAAAGTATTGTGACACTCGACACCGGTCTCACTGTCATGTGTACGATTAACGATCTAATGACCGAGAATTGAACATTCCATTTGGATGCAGAAGACAGTTCGGTCAAGACCTCCCAGCCAGCGGTTTGACCAGCGTAGGAGCCGTACACTGAACATCAGAACTGTCGAGTTTGAAGGTTTGAAGAGTTCAATAGAAGCCGTGATTCAGGTGGTTCTTTATCGTGAACCAGACTCACTGGGTTCAATCAATGAATAACAGGGAGAATGAACGGTGGCAATGCTAACAATTTACTCGATGTTGGGGAGAATGTAAGCCAGTATCAGATTTCCGTCTCGAAGCCATATTTAGATCTCACTGGAAATATTTCACTACTCTGTTTTGTGTCCAGTTCATGACATAACAACCTCACAGATGCTGGATGAAGTATACGAAACACCGACTACAAACGTAAGTACCAATTGATGGACGTGCGCACAAAACGCTGACATGCGATCTCTTTTCAGCGTAAGTACGTTCTGAAGGATACGAAAGAATTTGTAGCTCTGTGGGTCTAGAGGCTAAATTTGAAGCGCTTTGACCTACATTCCAACTCAGGTAAGAACTTTGTCAATACCATTCGGCAGCAGGGATATACAGTACCTTGAGAGCAGTGACTCCAGATTTCTGAAATGACTTTATCAGCTCGGCCTTGACAGGATCGGCAGAGATGAGAGATCGAACGAGTATAAAATTCGGATGCCCTTGTTTTACACTGGCATTGCACACATTCTTCTCAATGCAACCGGTGGCACCAATAATCAGCACTTTGGACTCAGTAATGGCCATTTATACCAAGTGCTAGCCGGGCGTGGATAACTAGCTGGCAGTCTATGCTCTTACAGTCTGAAGTTCTAACGGGTTCCTTCCTCTTAGTTATAAAAGTTTAGTGTCCAAATCAGTAAGACCCGACAAGGCGGGAAGCCTCTGTTAGCTAGTACTTTCTTCTATTTGCTCTTCAATCCACACGAATCGGGTATACGTTTGTTCAGCGTTTTGCGTCTTGCATATAATCTCTGGGTTTGCTTCATGATGCATCTCGCTCCTCAGGCCAAAGTCAAGGTCGTGGCCTGAGGATTCGGAACTGTGAATGAACTCGATGACACCAGACAGATGCGTTTCATGTCCTTGGACTTGGGCCTCAGTCACACAGATTGCATGCTCTTCTTGTCCCTGCCTACTATTTTAAAGAGAAGCATGAACTTTGCCTACTACAGTCTTCGAGTGAATCTATCTCAGGAGAGCAGAGTTGCAAACATGTCTTGCACAGGCGAATGGAAACGTATCAGCTAGCCAGTTTCCCTGGACGATCGTCTGAAGGACATGAATCCTGCAGGCAAAAGGAAATCACAAGTATGTCGTGTCAGAATATGCAATATAGGTGACGTGGATTCTGTTCCGGCCATACAGGTCCTTGTGAATGGTTCATTGAGAGATCAATAAATTGGTCAAGAGTTATAATGGGCCATTGAGGAGGTGTCTATCAATTGGCATCTTTTCTACGAAAAACACCGTCAAAAGAATACTATATCGCATGCGGTAGACAGCCCATCTTTCGGCCAAACTTCTCTTTGATTTGAGTCGCGTCATTTCCACATGATGTGAGATGGAATGACAAGTCGTAGCTGAGTTTATGCATAAAAAATCCGACCGGAGCCAGGTACGTTTATGATAAGAGCTATGTTTGTCAGTCGTGGTCATTAATCTGCTCTCGAGGTAGTTTACTGCTGTGGTGGTCTGGGTCTTCTCAACCGATGAAGGCGAGATGCAATGGAATACTCTAAGAGCAAATTGGACAGCTTTTGATTCTCAGATTTTCTCTCTTTCGAGGGGTTTTAAATTTATTAGAGCTCAATGAAAGCACTCCTCGTTGTACCGAAATCAATATTGCGATCTCAATCATGAAATTCCCATAGACAATTCTTGATGGCGCAGTATGACATTCTTTCGTGTCCAACGCAAAGCTTGATTCAGCAATTAAGTCTGAAATCCATGACTTTCCTGGGGTCCATCCGCTTCATAAGCACGACTCCGGTGAGTCACAGTATTAGGTTCTTCGAAGATATCGACTCATGAACTCCTTCGGATTAGAAGCCCTCATCCTGGTGCTCTTTCCTAAGTTTTGACCCAGTCTGAGGAAGCTCGAAGTTTGAGTCTAGGCAGCTCCAAAGTCTAGACAGTGATGACAGGTATAAAATTGATTAGTTGAAGGTCCAATCCCTTAATTATTAGCAACAATATCCCACCTCAACAATTTACTATGAAGGAAGGTTATAATAGCAAACGCTTTACATTGAGATATACGACCGTGTCACGTTTATCGCACTCCATCTTCCTGGAACCAATGCTAGTTCCCCCATTCATAAACCTAAAGATTTGATGCAGGTGTGGAGAACGGTAAATGAACATAATCTGTACAATGATATTTGTAACTGATCTTCGAGCTGCAGTGATCAACACGATGCAGGTGCAAAAAATCGCAGCGGTCGAGAGCGGGGCCCATCGCTGAGCGATCTTAAAAGGTGAGAGACTATCAGACCTTCTGCAGAGCACGCCGTTTTAAGATCCTGAGTACGCAAAGGGCTCCATGGAAACAGTGCAGGTTCCACTAAGACCGAGCTACGTAAACCTTGAAGCTCCTCATTAGATTCTCAAGATGATCAAGTTCAATGTAAGCAGTTGGATTACTATGAGCTCCAAATCCTTCCCATCCTCTCAAGATATGCCGGTACGTTCTTACAGTAGCCTCAATCTAAATCCGACCTTATTCTGAGCACGAACAGAAGATTTAAGGCTATATATTTTTAGCTGATCTGGTTGTAGTGTGCAATTCAGTGGAATTCCAGTCTGGTCACAGAAGAAACCAAAGCGTTGCGGAACTCAGGGATTATCGAGTTGCCAGTTTCGCCTGGAAGCGAAACTGTACATATCAAGTTTAGTATATTTAGTACATATCAAGTTTCTACTGCATCCGGATCGCCGATGAAGACTTGAGACATTTGGGCTCTGAAGAAGTTGAAGTGGCCCCGGGTGCTTTCATAAGCGTGCACTCTCCGAGAATATAGGAGGGCCCAGGCGATTTTTGTGTGCTCTCAATACGCCATGATGATGGCTCATCATGGCGTATCCTCAACTGTCAAAATTCCCCAACTTAGACCTTTATGCATGCACTCCTTGCACACCCATGCATGCCCACCTAATTCTAGACTCAGGTATTTCACCTGATACAACTTGAAGATTGCCAAATAGCTATCTCGAAGCTGAGGCGCAAGAGTTTGCTGAACCCTCAGCCATGCTTCTTTGCGCTCCATGCTTTCGCCACCTTTTCGAACTGCCCTAAAATCATGATCGCTAATGATATCTGGTTTAACAATATATAATTCTAAATCTTTCCGGTCCAGAATCGCTTGGCTCAAACTGAGGGTCCTTTCCAGTCCAGCCTTCACAGCTTAATACACTAGTTTGCATGAGATTTCAATAATATTCCCAAGCCACTTGAGATTCCCCCATACAACCTTATCCTCAAACCTTCTTAACCTTTGACTATGTGAAACCAAGTCACCGACTCACACATCAAGTGTAAGCGAACAATTATCTGCATGCCGAGAGAACCGTGCAGAAGTGAACTCATCCTATAGAAAACGCCAACATCGTCCATAACATAAGGACACTTGAGCGTTCTTGCCTTCTGAAACGCCAGAGAATAGTCAATAATACCGTCCACTTTAGAATTGAAAGCACTCAGCATTGCTGTAGTCAACTCTAAGTGCTTTCTCTGCAGTTCTTGCGGCAGCAGAGACTCTCTCTGCAGAGAGAGTATCTGTCCCATCTTCATCTCCATCATCTCCAAACTCTGCATCTCCATATCCAATATCTATATCTCCAATCTTAGAACAATTCGGATTGAACTATTTTCCACACATGTCCTTGCTTGATTCAACCACTTCGATGTACATGGTTTGTAGTCTTTCATTTCGGGGAGATTCGAGTAGCTTATCTTATTTTTACCTTCAGGGTTCGACTGAGTCAAATCATTGTTCACGCTATTTAGACCTTCTTGCAATGACTCCAACTGTTGAATCTGTTTAAAACCTTCATGGAATGATTCCAACTGTTTATGTCGAATCCAATTCACAACCGCTTTCACATCGCTCTGCCACAACAAATCCTTTGATAACCCAACCAATGATAAATTGCAATATAACAGCAAAGGATCAAACTCACATGGACAGAAACAACACACAGAGTACAAAGTGTCACGTTTTAACAGTCTATTGAGGAGTTTGAATTCTCAGGCTACTGTCACTTCCAGAAATACTGCAAGTGTTCAACTCGGAGGTCACTCGGAGGACACACAATGCAGCGTAGTACACCCTAAACACACACCTGAAACTGTAAATGCACAACTCAGAGGTCGATCACAACCTCCACTTAAGATTCAGGGGGGGGAGTTTCCCAAGAGTACACTCAGAGGATCTGCAGGTAGGTACCAATTCCAAACTTGTTTAAGCCATGTCACTAGCCAACTGCTAGTACAGAACATTCGGGTTGGGATTCCTACTTCGGATGCGGTACCTTCGTCAAACCGAAGTCACTCTTACGCGGTGAACAACACACTCAACTCGCAAAACGCGCAGAGAGAACAGAAGTCTGAACTGAGAAATTAAATTGAAAAAAGATCCAGGGTTACGATTTAATAGTCTATTGACGAGTTTGAATTCTCAGGAAACTGTCATTCCGAGAAATACTGCGAAGGCTACCCCGAAGACACCTGAAGCAGCTTAACACACTCAACCTGAACTCAACCAATCCTTACTCTGAAGTTAACAAAACCCTACTTTGGTATTCAGGGGAAAATCTCGAAGGAGTACAAACAGGGAAAAACATCTGAAGGTGTAAATCCGAACTTGCTTAAATCCGGACTAGTCTACGCTAGCTTAGAACGCTCGGACGAAGGCCTTTTGCTATAAGATGCGGTAACTTCAACAAGCTATAGCTACTCTTGCGTGGTGACAGAACGAAGGACACAAACACGCAGAGAAAACGATTTCCTGAACTGAGCTCACGAAACTAGAAAATACCCCAAGGCCAACGCCTTGGACTACTTTATACACTCTAAAATCCTAACTCTACCTCATTCTACCTCATCGACTATGCCTCCTATGAATCGGCCTGCGACCCATTAATTTCCTACCGGTCCACTCGTCTGCTCGCCTATGTAGCCATAACCGCCTCAACACCTCAGTCACCTCCGCCTCGAGGTTCGCAATGGTGTCCCGCGACCTGGACAGAAACGATTCCAACTGCTTTGTCACTCGCCGCCGACTTCGCCCGTCGCCAGCCATCAAAGCTGTCGTGCGCATCTCGAGTTCGCGCAACGTCAACCTCTCCTGAGTCGCGATCTCCCAGCGAGCATAACCCCTTAGACATCGGTCAACCCGCACAACTAATTCCTCCAGCGTGCGATCTGTCGCGCGCCGGTTGTGGTCTTGCACCTCGGCTAACTGTTCTTCCGCCGCAACCCGCTGCGCCCTCAATTCTTCGCTTTGCGACTGCAATCGACCGAGCAACTCCTCATCCATCCTTCTCGTGTTCTCGCTCTACTGTAACGCTTGCGTCTTCCGCACGAGCTCATCCGCCAGATTGCGGATTTGAATTTGCTCGACACTAGAGTCCGTCTAGACCTTCGCACAAAGCTCATCAATTTCGCGCTGCGCATTTGTTACCATCTCATCTTGTAGCTTCAGCGCCGCCTTTTGCAGTTTCCGAGCTAAGGCCCATTGATCCTGCAGAAAGTTATAGCGCTCCTCCAACTGCCGATACTTGTGGTCCAGGACAATCAATTCAGGATTCGCCGCCACTTTGATCCGCGTCCGATTTCGGACCAGCTCAACATAGGATCCACACTGGCGGGGATCCCCTTACTTGCTCACTTTGCGATCAAGGTACCGGAGTAGCGGTACCACTTGCTCGCAAAGCACTCTGGTTGGCGTACCTCGCACCAACTGCACCTCCTCTTCCTCCAAAGGCGTGTCCTCTTCTGACTCCAGGATTTCTTTCGCTACCGCAATCCTAGGCGACTCTCTAGCACTGGGCCTCCCAGCCTCCTCTGCTACGGCCTCCACTTCATGCCTTGCTAGTACCTCCAACGGGGTGGAAGAACCTGCCCCACGTGGACCTGCTACATCTTCCCACTCTGGTTCCGCCGAAGCCAACCTGTTCGCTCCTTCTGCCGAAGGCACGCATGTCTCCGCATCCCTGCCTTCGCCCGTAGGAATGCTCTCTAGGGGTCTCAGCGCCAAAGGCAACACCCTAAACTGCCCTTGCTCCGAAGGCGTGTCATCAAACGATACTTGCTCTGAATGCAAGCACCTCTTCTGCGCATGCATTCTGGCCGTTGCACGCCTTTCTCTATGGCCCGAAGGCCTAAGTGCTTCCTCCGAAGGCATATGTGCCTTCGGCGCAGGAAGGTCAGTCGACGTCCCAAGAACTTCTGTACTCACATCCTCCTCCTCTGAGGAAGGTGATTCCCTCGCAATTCCAGCTCGCCCCGTATCCGCGCTGCAGCCCGCTGTCAAAATCAGCTTGCGAGCCTTCTGCTTCGGTCGGGCTTGCTCGATGGTTGCCCGACGCCTCACTGAGACAGCGAGCAATTCTTGCCGACTCAGTTCTACCTCCTCATCAAATTTCTGCTTCCGAGGTGCCCGCGCTCCCCGTTGTTCTTCCTCTGCTCTCAGTCGGCCTGGCGGTGTGATGGCAGGCACTTCGTCGGTGTCCGTATCAACCTCGACATCCTTCACAAGCCTCCCCGGATTCATCCGCGACAGCAAGGGAAATTGTATCTTCTCCTCCGCTGTCAAACAGCCCATCGACCGATAAACATTTATCAAGAACGGAGAAATGTGATTAATTGACCCTCCCTTCTCCTCTCCCGCATGTTGACGCGTGGCCTTCTATAAAACGCGAGCCTAGCCAGCGTTTTTAACCCGACAGCGCCAGCTACACAAACCCCACTTGCCAAGCTGACATGTAGGAAGTTCTGTGAGGCTGCAGAATCTGGAAAACCTCCATTGCGACATTCTGCCGTTTTTTATCAACATAGTTACGGGTCTTACGGGTCTTATACCCGTTCTTGCGCGAGCGGCGATTCTTGAAAAGGGCGTCGAAGGCAGCCTCCTCTTCTTTTGAGAGCTGCACACTCTCGTTGTCAAACAAGAGGTTACCTTCCTCTCCCGCACATCTTCCCAAGACCTGCTCCCAGTCACTCATTCGCCATCTCTCCGGGTGCGGTCTATAGCCTCTCGAAGGCTGGTCCTTCTCGCGCAGCCACTCCTTGACCATCGCCGGGCACACCCAATTTCATCCCCACAAGAGGAAATCGAGTTTCACTGCGGTCAATTCGTCTTGAAACGCCCGCAATCCGATTTGCGGCACCCGTAGTGGTATCATCCTTAATGCCACGGATTCGCTCATCGAGTTCCTCCCGCTTGCTGCTTGCTTCTGCTGTCACTACGCGTCGATGGTTCGAGTAAACGCGAAATCGATAATGCGCGAGTGGATTCCTTCTTGATCCATTAAGAATCGTCAAGTTCAACATTTGGTCTTGGCAACGGGTCGATTGAATGTTGTTCCCGCGATGAGGTGTAAAGGCCTGCTTCCCACGCGCGACTTCACGCTTCGCCGTCGCGCGGATTCCCCAACTTGTACATTCGACATTCATGACAGCGCCAACTTCCGCCAGAGAAAATCTTGTTCCGCGTACCGTCGAAGGCGCTAGTGGCGAAGGTACCCCCTTCAACCATTTTCCTTTCCTTCCCGTCCTTCCGCCAAAGGCGCTTCCTAGCGACGAAGGCACTATCCTACCGCCGAAGGCACTAGGAAACAGGCCCTAAAGTCTCAACTGCCCCCGCCCAAGGCACTCGACTGCCTTCGGAGGAAGCCTTTCCTCCCTTTCATTGTCGTTTCTCATTTACTTTCTTTTTACGTACCAATTCTTATCTACAATTACTAGATAAGAATTACTTTACTATTCAAAATGTCGGTACTTACTATTCAAAATGCTTTATTTCCGAAAAAAACAAAAAACTGTACCACCACAATTCCCTAGCTCGTTCGGATATTAGGCCTTGGTGTCTTTCATATGGAGCCCAACAGTGCTCATAGTTGAACAACTCTTCCTTCTTCACCAAGTGAAAACTTTCCAACGGCATTTCTTCAAGTTTGTCATTGATGCTAAGAATGAAGTCTGATTTAAGCTTCTCGATCAAAATTGCCCCTCTCAAATGACTCGGATTCAGCATCTCCACACGAAGTGTTTGGATCACACCAAGCACTATCGCCACACTAGGACAACCTTTGGGTGATGCGCAAAATGATATAAACTCCTTGATGATATGCTTCATCACATATTTCCGAGCCAGCTCCCTTAACTTATGCTTCGAGCATAACATGAAAACATCAACGTATTTGTGGTTCGTTCCTTGCTGGTCATAAATTTGATGTCCATCCAAGAAGAGTTGCAAATAATATCAAGAGCAAGTCATAGTCTCCTTGGAAACATACATCTCAGATATCAACTTGCGTCTCATGAACATCTACAATGATAGAATATTAATGAAATGTTCAGTGGGACATTCCAATAATTTGGAAGAATTAATAGAGTGGAAACATTCTATTCATCATATGCAAATTACAATTAAAACTTGATGCATCCAATGTCTTTAGTTTATATGAAATCATGATTCAAACTCACCTAGAAGCGTTGAAAAAAAGCAGCAGTAAGTGGCATTGTTCTTTCATCTTGGCATTGGATTTGAATGCCGACAATTTGTGAATTCTCATCCCTATTGTACCAATACATCGACTTGTGATCCCTTTCTTCATGCTTCTGTTACTTCATGCTTGTATGCTCAGAGGCAAAGGAACTAATAAAATTATGGTTTTGGTAATGGTAAATAGATCAAGCACGTGGGATCCAAAGTATCAAAAGGCTTAAAAACACAATACAAACAATCCAACTTCAACCTACGAGAGAACCAAAAGAACCCCCTAGCTAGTGCCCAAAGCACTAGAACGTTAACTTATATTATTCCTAATGTAACAACCTAAATCATAAGGCTCAAGCTGAAGCAAAGAATAAAAATTCTCATCAACAACTTTATGAGCCACTTTAATCTCTATATATCTAGTATAAGTAAGAAATACATGCTCTTTATCCTCAACTTTTCTTCCATCACATAAGCTACAAATACGCTCACTCCTATCAGTGTTCAACGAACGCCCTTTTTCAATCCCAAGACTATGAGATCATGTTCTATGCCTAGCAATAATAGGACGTAAAGAAGTAGAGATCTCCGCAAGTAAGTATACTTGCTCACAATAAACAAGCATAAGATTCACATGAAGTTGATAAAACTCCATTTTAGTGACTAGTCTGTTTCAAGTAATGCTGAAAAATTGCTCCTTGATACGCTCGCGTAGGGCAATAGCTTGCAAATCCCAATCGAGTTCCGTCACATTCCACCTCAAAGACCAAGTCACCACATCTGCAAACCACCCGTTGGAACATTTGGCACGCAAAGCTTCAGAGGAAGTCAAGAAGCATTAAGCACTCTTTTGACGTAAGTGATAGTCAAAAAGAGAGCTTCAACCTCAAGAGTTAGACAACTTGTTTCTGCAAGAACAATAGCATATGAAGTTTGAATACTCACACACAATTTTTTTTGTAAAAATATCTTTTGCACCCTCTCCAAACGTTGTCAACTTGTCTTCTTACAACCAGGATCTCACACTTGTGTTCCATATAAAATAACGAGAAACACTAAGCTCATGAATAAGAATTTCTTAAGCCTCCAAGACACTAGATGAGCTCCTCTACATCTATTTAGCAATGAATATAGAGCTTTGAAACCAGCTTCTACTCTCTTTTGCACACAAAGTGTCCAACTATAATTGTAAGAGAAATTGTGGTAACACACTTTTTGTTTTTTTTGCAGAATTTAAACAATTTTAGAAAACTAGTACCGAAGCAGTGTTTGTAGTTAGAAAAGGGTACGTTAAATAGAGTGGATGGATGAGATCGTCACGAGGTCACGAAGAATCGCGTAGTCGGATGTACCAACGCCAATGTCTTCGGCGCCTTCGGCAAAAGCTCCTTTTCTTAGGTGTCTCTACTCACGCGCTTCCAGCGTTTAAGGAAGCTACGCTTCCGGCGCAGACACCTCAGGAGGAGGTTTTGCTAAAGACGTCAGAAGAACGGCCCGGACCTCTGAAGGCTTCCGACCATGAGTGCGCCTTCGGCGATGCGCCGCTAGCGCGGAAAGGGAAAACCTTCATAACGATCGGAATACACGGTAGATCCAGTTGGTTGAAGTCGCATTAGAAAGATCTCGGGACGCTCGTTCTAACGAGCCCAAGAGCGTCGGAGATGGATCAGGGACAGAGAAGTTATGAGCGTCGGAAAACTCGTAGCCGGACATGCGCCGTTCGCACTAGGGTTCACAGCCGGAAAGGACTCCCGTACGCCCTCGGCGGTGCGCCTTCGGCGGAATCGCGCGCTCATGGGAGGAAACCAACTCAGAGTCAGAAGCGCCTTTGGCGGCTGCTCATGGAAGTAAAGCGCCGGTCGGATGTACGCCTCCGACGTGGCGCTGATGGCCGGCTACGCTGGCATGATTTGCGCCGGCGGGATATGCGCCTCAGCAATGGACGAGGCATAAAGGACAAAATAAGCGGTACGAATACGCGCCGGCGTAATTCGCGCCGACTGGATGTGCGCCTCCAGCAAGGCGCCGACGGATAAGGAACACGCCAGCGGCGACGCGCCTCCGGCTCCGGCCCCAGCAAGAGCAGCAGAAGAACGTCGAAGTGAGCGCATTCCGCGAAAGCGGAAGTGGGATGAGAGACCTGAGGACAGGCAGCCGGAAGTGCCAGCTGCGCCGACTCGTGGTCGGCCCACCCACGAGCCTCACAGTCGACCAAAACAAAGGGCACGCAAAATGCCAACTAGTACTGAGGAGACCGGGCGTACTCCGGTCCGGCGGAATCCCACGCAGGAGGAGATAATCGCGCAGATTCTAGGGAAGTCGACAAATACCTCTGCGCAGAAGGCACCAATGCCTTCGGAAGGAGATGGACGGACTGACAGTCGGCCGACTACGAGTCGGGCGACTGAAGGTCGACAAGCGGAAGGAAGGCCAACTGAGCGGCGCGTTGAACCGGACAGCCGGCCAGAAGCAGAAGAGAGTTTGGCTGACGAGCCAACAACCCTCAGAAAGTCGTCTTCGGCGGAAGGCACTTCTGGGAAAACGCCGCCAGCAAGCAGGCCAAGTGGAGTAAAGACGCGCAGGGTGTATCCAACTCCCAGTCGGACAACTGCTATTCGGCCGACTGCGAGTCGGTCAACAGAGAGTCGGCCGGATTCGCCGACTGCGAGACGGACAGGACCGGCGACCAGTGTGCGGACGCCTTCGGCGGACGCACCTTCAGCGAAGACACCTTCCGCGCAGATTGCGCCGGAAGGGCAGGCAGCAGAAGCGGGCGGTGCAAAGGTGACAAGAGTCACTGCGGCGTCGACCCCTTCGGAAACCGAAGATCGAGCCGGAACAGGGGCTCAAGCAGTGGGATCCCCCACTGCCCTGGATATTTTAGCAGGCAGTGGAGCAGCAGTCGCAGCGGAAGCTGCTGCGCGCCACAGTTCCAGGGAGTCGCCAAGGGATTCAGTGGCGACTGAAATCCTCGAAACTGAGGATGAGACGAGCTCGGAAGAGCAGGAAGCGGATTCTGTGCAGAAAACGCCAACAGGGGTGTTGTGCGAGCAGATAGTCCCTCTCCTGCGATATCTGGATCGCAAGACATCCAAGTACTCTGGTACTGGAAAACCGCAGTCTTATGTGGAGACTATCAAGCGAAGGACGAGGAGCAAGGTGGCCACTTGGGCCTCTAGGTGCCAAGTATATGTGGAAAGGAACACCGCCCTCCGACAACACCTGGCGGTCACACAGAAGCTATACCAAGCCTTGCAGCAGCAGAGGGAGGATGCGGCGACGAAAAGCCAGGCGGAGGCCGAGCTAATACGGGCAAAGATCGAGTCAGAATTGCAGGAAGAGCGGAGACAAAACCGCATCCTAGCAGCAGAGCTTGCGCGCCAGACGCGCGCCTTGGAAGAAAGTCAAAGAGCCCGCAAGGAGGATGAGGAGTTGTTGCGCAATTTGCAATCCGAGTGCTCGGATTTGCGGGCGCAGCGTGAGGAAGCGGAAATGCAGCTAGCAGAGGTGGAAGGCAGCTGCCGGGCGCGAGAAGAGTTGGCGACGCGGGTGACTCACTGTCTAAAAGGATACGCCCATTGGGAGGTGGCAGCTCAAGAGAGGATCACACTCAGGGAGTTCGAGCTTCGGGCGGCGGCTTTGACGGAGGGTGACAGTCGGAGTCGGCGGCGAGTAGCGAGGAAATTAGAAACCTTCTTGTCGGGTGCGCGCGACACTATGGCGCACTTAGAGTCGGAAGTCATTGCAGCCCTCCGACACCTGGGGTTGCGCAGCCGGTCGGAAGACTGGCAAGGTAGAGACAGCGAGCGGAGCAGTCCGGCGCGCAGGAGGCGCAGCACCGGATCCGCCGAGTGCAGTAGTATAGTTTGGTTTCGCGCAGATGTTGCGAGGAGTAGATAGGATAGCCTAGTGTTAGTTAGGACCTTTGAGGGTATAAAGTAGATCAAGGCGTTTTGCCTTGGGACTCTTCCAGTTTCGGAAGTGCAGATCAGGAACTCACTTTCTTGGCGTGTTTGTGCATTTGGTCCTGGCACCACGTAGAGAAACTACAGCATAGCGAAGTTACCGTATGTTGTAGTTGAAGGCCTTCGGCTGAATGTTCAGAGCTAGCACCCGGTTAGAGACTTGAGTAGTGCGGATCTGCACCTGCGGGTGATTTCTGATGCTCAGAGCCGGCTGCGAGTTAGAGACTTGAACAGTTCCCCCTTACTCCTTCGAGTGACATATCCTGATTGTACTCCTACGGGAAGTTTCCCCTGAATGCCAAAGTGAAGTTTTATTACTTCGTGTAAACCTTGGTTTGCAATTCAGGTTGTGTGTGTGTTACTGGATCGTGTCTCAGTTAAGTTCTCAGTCGGGTCTGCACTCCCTGCGTTTGGTGTGAGAGTCGAGGGTGACGTCCACGGCGTATGAAGAGGCTTCGTTCCGAAGTGGGAAGTCCAGTCCGGGTACCCTACGCTAGTTCCTGGCGGAAGGGCAGTAAAAGCCAGAGTGGGAGTCACTACCTGCAGAACCTCCGAGTGAACTTTTGAGACACTTTCCTCCTGAAATCCGAAGCGGAAGTCCTGACCGACCTCCGAGTTGTGCTTTTGCCAGTTTCAGGTGTGTGTGTGTGTGTATGTGTTGAGTGACCACGCTGTACTGTGCATCCTCCGAGCATCCTCCGAGTCGAGATCCTCCTCCAAGTCGAGCCTCCGAGTCGAGCACTGCAGTATTTCTGGGAGTGACAGTCGCCTAAAATTCAAACTCTACAAAAGTCTGTTAAACGTGACACTTTTACTCTGTGTGTTGCCTCTGTCCTTGTGGGTTCGATCTTTTTACCACCATATTGCAGTTTTAGCCTTTGGTGGGTTATTACAGAAATCAATGCCTTAATATTTGTAACTCTTCACTTGTTCCAATTCTAATCCTTTGTGAAAGAAAGAAAGTTTGAATCTAGTGCCTACAATAATGACTTTGAACTTCTTCAAATTGACCTCCATCCAATTTTGAGTACAAAAGCTAGCCAAAGTGTCAAGATGTTTCTGTAAACTAATGGCATCACGTGCTAGTAATATGACATCATCTGCATACAAAAGAGCTTTGATGACAAAAGCTCCAAGTTTGACACTACATTGTCACAATCCTCTAACCACATTTCTCTATCATCTATGAAAACTCCAAAAAAAGTAGAATAGAGTGTACAACCTTGAATGACTCCAATAGTATTCAAAATCTCTTCATTTTGAGAAGTGTTGATCTTGGCCCGTACGGAGTGGTATAATGTGGCCACCGCTGGTAAGATATTTGATGGTACTCCAATGGTTTGCAATGCAATTTAAGTCAAACCACCCATTGCGATGAAGACATCTAGCTCTCCTCCTCTTATATCTCAAAAAAAACTTAGAAGCAGAGTTTTTGAGCAACTCGGTTAGTTGCAAACTAGATGTATGTGAATCAAGGCTCCAAGTAGTACGAGTCAAGAGGTCTTGTAAATGTTGACTATAAAGTTGCTTCTTACTAGTATCTAAACAAAACTTGGGGGAAGTAGAAATATAGTGACATGTAGAGTGAGGAGTTGACTTTGACAACAAAGGAGTAAATAAAAGAGTTGTATGATCTGATTCTGGTTGAGGCTCTAGAATATCAAACGTTGAAATTAATGAACTATTAGTGGTAAAGGACAAAAGATAATCTATAGTGCTAACACCTGTAAAGGAAAAACATTTATTGGAGTGAAAGTTGGGTGTAACACTAGGGTTTAGAGAGAAGTTCACTCGAAGATAGAAACGTAAACTGTGAAGATGAGAGATACCAACAATGGTTTTCCTCTCCCTTATATAGCTCTCACCAACAAATACAAGGTGATAAGATCTAATCCCCATCATCCATCCCACAACTAGTGGATGGATGACGTGGCGGATAACCCTAACAAGCACACGGATCGCTGACGTGGCGCACCCAATTAACACACTAACTAACACACTCAATCCTTACCTACAAGCACATAGATTGCTGACGTGGCACTGTCAACTAACACATCCACTCTGTACCTACCAAGTGCGCGGATCGCTGACGTGGCAGCTATGACTAGTGCACACTAAAGTATCTACATCAATATTCAGAGTAACCTCTACTTTAGTTCTAACTAACTAAAGATGGTTACAAACCTCCCTCCTTTTAAGATGCAACGTCCTCGTTGCACATACGTTCAAACTCCTGAACTATCAAAGGTGCATTTGCTAAATTTTTAGATGGTTCCCAAGTTGATTCATACGATAAATAGCCTTTCCATTGAATCAAATACTCTACTTTGGGATATTTATGACCTCGAATACGTTTCTTGAGTATCTTTTCTACCTCAAACTCCTCGTGATCTGCTATCAAGGTTGGAAGAGGAGGTGGTGCTGGTTGGTTGGTGAATTGTTTTGGTCGTGGTACATGTTTTCGCAATCATGACACATGAAATACTGGATGTATTTTCATATGTGACGGAAGTTCCAACTTGTATGACACTTCACCAACACGCTTCAAAACCAAAAATGGACCAATGAACCTAGGGTTTAACTTTGATGTTCCTACAAGACACAAATTTGTTGTAGATAACCAAACATGATCTCCAACCTCAAAAATCACTTCTCTACGATGAGCATCGGCATGCTGCTTTTGCCGATTTTGAGCTATCACCAACTTCTCCTTGGCTTGATGTAGTCCTCGGTGAATATGCTCCACAAATTCGTTGACTGCTGCAACTTTGGTCGAAAACTCCTCTCGTTTGGTAAGTCTCATCAAACTTGAAGGAGTTATAGGATGAGCTCCATACATAAGAAAAAATGGAGACACTTTGTGGATGCATTAATAGAATTGTTATATGCAAATTCCACAAGTGGCAAAAGGTTGTCCCACTCTTCTTGCTCTTCTAATGTGAATGCTCGTAGCATATCCTCTATGGTTCTATTTGCCCTCTCAGTTTGTCCATCAGTTTGAGGGTGATAGGCCGTTGACATTGCTAGTTTTGTTTTGAAAAAACTAAACAAAGTTTTCCAAAATAAACTAGTTAAGTGAGTACCTCTATCCGTGATTAACACTTTGCTTAAGCCATGATTCACAAAAACTGCATCTAGATACAATTGAGCTAGTTGTGGAGCTGTTACTGTTTTTGAGGTTGGCTTGATGTGACTCATCTTGCTCAATTTGTCCACAAAAACCACCACTGAATCATGTCCTAACGAAGTCCTTGGTAACTCACATACAAGATCCATGGTGACATGTTCCCACCGCTATTCGGGAATAGGAATAGGCTGTAATAAACCCGCTGGTTTTTTATTACTTGCCTTGTTTTGTTGACAAGCAACACAACTTCGAACATAAGACTCCACATCCTCACGTATTTTGGGCCAATAGTACACTCGTTGTATACTCTCCACGGTTTTCTCCACTCCCACATGACCTGCAATGGCTGTATCATGACTTTCTGCCAAAATCATTGTGCGCACATCGTGATCTTGTGGAATCCATATACGCTGATTGTAAAACGCCAAACCTCGAGATTTCTCTGCCTTTCCAGTTTGTAGTGTCCGAGTAATCTCTTCATACCCCTTTGTGGCTTGTGACATCTTGCTCCATCAATCCGCCTGAATTTTCACTTCTGCAACATGATTCAAACAAGGCATGCGTGTGAGAGCATCTGCAAGTTGCTTCTTTCCCTCCACGTACACAATCTTCATGTTGAAGCGTTGACGCCACTCTGCCCATCGAATTTGTCGTTTGGACAGATACTTCTGAGTTTCCAAATAAACCAAGGGTTTATGATCAGTCTCCACCACAAACTCCTTATCACCCAAGTAATGCTTCCAATGTTTGGTTGCCAACTGTGGTAACACACTTTTTGTTTTTTTTGCAGAATTTAAACAATTTTAGAAAACTAGTACCAAAGCAGTGTTTGTAGCTAGAGAAGGGTACGCTAAATAGAGTGGATTGATGAGATCGTCACGAATGCACAAAGAATCACGTAGTCGGATGTACCAACGCCAACGTCTTCGGCGCCTTCGGCAAAAGCTCCTTTTTGAGGTGTCTCTACTCACGCGCCTCTAGCGTATAAGGAAGCTACGCTTCCGGCGCAGACACCTCAGGAGGAGGTTTTGCTAAAGACGTCAGGAGAAGGGCCCGGACCTCTAAAGGCATCCGACCATGAGTGCGCCTTCGGCGAAGCGCCGCTAGCGCGGAAAGGGAAAACCTTCATAACAATCGGGATACACGGTAGATCCAGTTGGTTGAAGTTGCATTAGAAAGAGCTCGGGACGCTCGTTCTAACGAGTCCAAGAGCGCCGGAGATGGATCAGGAATGGAGAAGTTATGAGCGTCGGAAAACTCGTAGCCGGACATGCGCCGTTCGCGCTAGGGTTCACAGCCGGAAAGGATTCCCGTACGCCCTCGGCGATGCGCCTTCGGCGGAATCACGCGCTCACAGGAGGAAACCAACTCAGAGTCGGAAGCGCCCTTGGCGGCTGTTCATGGAAGGAAAGCGCCGGTCGGATGTACGCCTCCGACGTGGCGCTGACGGCCGGATGCGCTGGCATGAGTTGCGCTGACGGATATGCGCTGGCAGCAACGGACGAGACATAAAGGACAAAATAGGCAGTACGACTGCGCGCCGGCGTAATTCGCTCCGGCTGGATGTGCGCCTCCAGCAAGGCGCCGACGGATAATGAACGCACCAGCGGCGACACGCCTCCGGAGAAGGGCGGGTTAGGAAAAGACAACAGGGCCGACGTATACCCTGCAGCGGACTCGAGTCCGGAAGGTGGCGGCGGCGGGAGAATTCAACGTTTAAGCATGCGAATGCGCGCAATGCGGAGACGTGAATTCGCGCATGCAAAGGGCGAACCGTTAAGCCGTATAGCCGGCTGCGTACGTTGCAACCAGTAAGAACGTTGGACGTTCTTGAAATCGGAGAAGAAAAGACTGCGCTCCAGTCTCATTCTCTCATTCTTGACTTTGCGATTTCCAGTTCCAAGATTACGCGCAAGGGCGGAGCGACCTGCAGTGAGAGTAGAGAGTGCGGAGACGAGTTGCGCAAGGATCTTGGCGGACCTTGAAAGAATTGCAACGCAATGTCGAAGGTTCCCCAGCTGCGAGTGTCTCCACTCAGGGTGCCGCAGATCGGTCTACGCGCATTTCAAGAGGTGCTGTTAAGGCTGAAGCTCGATTTTCTCCTATGGGGGTGGAATTGGACATGTCCGGAGATGGTGCGCGAGTATCTGCAAGAGAGACACAAGCCTTCTCGCGGATTTCGCCCACATCCAGAGAGATGGGACATTTGCAATTGGGCGCAGGTGTTGGGCAGGTGTGCCGGCGAGGAAGGGGATCTCCTCTTCGAGGCCGATAGCGTGAAAGTGTCCCAGGAGGAAGAAGTCTCTTACAATGAGCTCTTCAAGGTGGCTAGACATCCCAAGAACGGTTTCCGGACACGGGATTACAAGGATCGATTGCGGAGAAATGTCGCGACGGCATTGCTGCAGATATTGCAGCCGACCAAGACCGCTTACATGCATGGTTGGCAGGTAGAGTTCGTGGAGCTAGTGTTGTCAGGAGCTCCGGTGCATTGGGCACGGCTCCTGTGGAAGGTGACGCGCCAACATGCGCAAGAAGAGAGGGGAGGAACGCTCAATCATCTATCGCCTTACTTAATCGTGTTTTACCGGGCGATGGGATGTTTGACGAATGCTGAGAAGACTCGGTTTCCGCAGCTGACCCGGACTTATCCAGGTAGATATTCGAGGGATGCCGAAGTAGACACGGATCCGGACGAGGAACCTGCCAGTACGCCTCCTGCTCCGGCTCCAGCAAGGGCAGCAGAAGAACGTCGAAGTGAGCGCATTCCGCGAAAGCGGAAGTGGGATGAGAGACCTGAGGACAGGCAGCCGGAAGTGCCAGCTGCGCCGACTCGTGGTCGGCCCACCCCCGAGCCTCACAGTCGACCAAAACAGAGGGCACGCAAAATGCCAACTGTTACTGAGGAGACCAGGCGAACTCCGACCCGGCGGAATCTCACACAGGAAGAGATAATCGCTCAGATCCTAGGGAAGACGGCAGAAACCTCTGCACAGAAGGCACCACGGCCTTCGGGAGGAGATGGACGGACTGACAGCCGGCCGACTGCGAGTCGGATGACTGAAGGTCGACAAGCGGAAGGAAGGCCAACTGAACGGCGCGTTGAACCGGACAGCAGGCCGGAAGCAGAAGAGAGTTTGGCTGACGAGCCAACAATCCTCAAAGGGTCGTCTTCGGCGGAAGGCACTTCTGGAAGAACGCCCCCAACAAGCAGGCCAAGTGGAGTCAAGACGCGCAGGGTGTATCCGACTCCCAGTCGGACAACTGCTGGTCGGCCGACTGCGAGTCGGACAACAGAGAGTCAGCCGGATTCGCCGACTGCGAGACGGATGGGGCCAACGACCAGTGTGCGGACGCCTTCGGCGGACGCACCTTCAGCAAGGACACCTTCCGCGCAGATTGCGCCGGAAGGACAGGCAGCAGAAGCGGGCGGTGCAAGAGTGACAAAAGTCACTGCGGCGTCGACCCCTTCACAAACCGAAGATCGAGCCGGAACAGGGGCTCAAGCAGTGGGATCTCCCACTGCCCTGGATATTTTAGCAGGCAGTGGAGCAGCAGTCGCAGCAGAAGCTGCTGCGCGCCACAGTTCCAGGGAGTCGCCAAGGGATTCGGTGGCGACTGAAATCCTCGAGACTGAGGATGATACGAGCTCGGAAGAGCAGGAAGCGGATTCGGTGCAGAAAACGCCAACAGGGGTGCTGTGCGAACAGATAGTTCCACTCCTGCGATATCTGGATCGCAAGACATCCAAATACGGAAGTGCCTTAAAACCGCAGTCTTATGTGGAGACTATCAGGCGAAGGACGAGGATCAAGGTGGCAAAGTGGGCCTCTAGTTGCCAAGTATATGTGGAAAGGAACACCGCCCTCAAACAACACCTGGCGGTCACCCAGAAGCTATACCAAGCCTTGCAGCAGCAGAAGGAGGATGCGGCGACGAAAAGTCAGGCGGATGCCGAACTAATACGGGCAAAGATCGAGTTGGAACTGCAGGAGGAGCGGAGACAGAACAAAGTCCTAGCAGCCGAGCTTGCGCGCCAGACGCGCGCCTTAGAAGAAAGTCAAAGAGCCCGCAAGGAGGATGAGGAGTTGTTGTGCAACTTGCAATCCGAGTGCTCGGATTTGAGGGCACAACGTGCGGGATTAGAAATGCAGCTGGCCGAGGTGGAGAGCAGCTGCAGGGCGCGAGGAGAGTTGGCGGCACAGGTGACTCGTTGTCTAAAAGGATACACCCATTGGGAGGTGGCAGCCCAAGAGAGGATCACACTCAGGGAGTTCGAGCTTCGGGCGGCGGCATTGACGGAAGGTGACAGTCGGAGTCGGCGGCGAGTGGCGAGAAAATTAGAAACCTTCTTGTCGGGTGCGCGCGACACTATGGCGCACTTGCAGTCGGAAGTCACCACAGCGCTCCGACGCCTGGGGTTACGCAACCGGTCGGAAGACTGGCAAGGTAGAGATAGTACGCGGAGCAGTCCGGCGCGCAGGAGGCGCAGCACCGGATCTGCTGAGTGCAGTAGAGTAGTTTGGTTTCGCGCAGATACTGCGAGTGGTAGATAGGATAGCGTAGTGCTAGTTAGGATCTTTTGAGGGTATAAAGTAGATCAAGGCGTTTTGCCTTGGGACTCTTCCAGTTTAGGAAGTGCAGATCAGGAACTCACTTTCTTGGCGTGTTTGTGCATTTTGGTCCTGGCACCACGTAGAGAAGCTGCAGCATAGCGAAGTTACCGTATGTTGTAGTTGAAGGCCTTCGGCTGAATGTTCAGAGCTAGTACCCGGTTAGAGACTTGAGTAGTGCGGATCTGTACCTGCGGGTGATTTCTGATACTCAGAGCCGGCTGCGAGTTAGATACTTGAACAGTTCCCCCTTACTCCTTCGAGTGACATATCCTGATTGTACTCCTACGGGAAGTTTCCCCTGAATGCCAATGTGAAGTTTCATTACTTCGTGTAAACCTTGGTTTGTAATTCAGGTTGTGTGTGTGTTACTGGATCGTGTTTTCAGTAAGTTCTCAGTCGGGTCTGCACTCCCTGCGTTTTGTGTGATAGTCGAGGGTGACGTCCACGGCGTACGTAGAGGCTTCGTTCCGAAGTGAGAAGTCTAGTCCGGGTACCCCCGCTAGTTCCTGGCGGAAGGGCAGTAAAAGCCGGAGTGGGAGGCACTTCCTGCAGAACCTCTGAGTGAACTTGCGAGACACTTTCCTCCTGAAATCCGAAGCGGAGGTCCTGACCGACCTCCGAGTTGTGCTTTTTGCCAGTTTCAGGTGTGTGTGTGTGTGTTGAGTGACCAAGCTGTACCGTGCATCCTCCGAGCATCCTCCGAGTTGAGATCCTCCTCCGAGTCGAGCCTCCGAGTCGAGCACTGCAGTATTTCTGGGAGTGACAGTCGCCTAGAATTCAAACTCTACCAAAAGTCTGTTAAATGTGACACTTTTACTCTGTGTGTTGCCTCTGTCCCTGTGGGTTCGATCTTTTTACCACCATACTGCAGTTTTAGCCTTTGGTGGGTTATTACATAAGGAGCCGACAACTTCTTTTTGGCGCCGCTGCCGGGGACAGTGCGTCAACACCAGAAACCTTGAGCAGCAATGCTCGGTGAATGTCGACGAGCGATAGTGTGGGAAACCTGAGTGCGAGAGCCACACGGAAACTCCGTCGAGATTCAGAAAAAGCCGTGGAAACAAAACGGCGAACTAAAAAGAAGACTCCCGGTGAGGACTCTGCAGAAAGATCGCCATCACCGACTACTGGAAGACAAAGGCGTTCCAGTTCACCTACCGAGAGCATTGAGCTAACAGTTCTATTGGACATCCCTCCGACAGGAACTCTTCCTGAGTTTGGCCAACCTAGGATCAGTCCGTCGACAGGATCACCGATGGCAGAACATCAAGCCAATCTCCGCCAGGTGTTTTCCCAACCTACCACCAAACATTCGTATCCAAGATACACGGGAACGGGCGACGACGATGATGCAGATTCATACATAAAGCTCTTCGAGTCTGTCTCCATCGCCAATCGTGAGACCAGTGATGAAGACAGATTACGAATCTTTCCTAGCCTGCTACGCAGATGAGCGCGTAGCTGGTACAACCATGAGAGCACCGACCCCACTGGCATCCGGACCTGGGCTCAGCTCAAGGAAAAGTTTCTGAGGCGGTTCCGCGAACTCGGATATGACAGTCGAGTTCTGACCCGGCTTCGAAATCTTCGACGCGAGCGGAAGGAGAATCTTCGAGACTACACTGAGAGATTCCAAGACCTCCTAGATCGAATTCCGAAGACAGGCCCGGGAGAACCGTATTCGGTACAACAGGCAGTGGATTGGTATGTGACAGGGCTCTCAAGAGAAATGGAGACCTTCTGTAGGAGAGGCAAGACTGACACAATCCAAGATGTGATAGCTTCCGCGGAGACCTTTGAGACGTCAACCCTTGACACTCGAAGACGCGACCGACGGTCGACGAAGAAGAAGTCGCAAGGCGGACGTCGGAAGAGAAGGAACTCGCCTTCCTCGACAGAAGAATCAAGCTCCTCCGAATCAAGTTCTTCCTCGGAAGAGGAAGAGGACTCGTCATCTTCAGAAGAAGAAAGACGGAAGAAGAAACGCAGTGCGATCAAGAAGAAGGATCGAGGTAAGGGAATCCCAGTGAAGACTCAAGGGGACATCGCAGCCAAGGTAGACAACCTGGTGAAGAATTTTGCGGACCTGAAAGTTCATGTAGTGGGAGGCCAAGACCGACGTAAATCACCTGCGAGACAACGAGCGAATCTCTGGTGTACTACGTGCGGACAGGTGGGACATGCCAACACGGAGTGCATGTCCGCGAGGCCATCTTACCCAGTGAATGCGGTCGAATGGGCACCACAGTGGGAGAACCCCATGTATTATGCTGAGCCGCCTATGTATTATGCTGAGCAGGTTGAGGACACCGCCTACTCGGTACAGACAGCTCCAGCTACAACTCCGAACCCACCGGTGCATATACCGCGCTTTGTTCCGAGGGAAATGGCGGGTACACTCCCACCAAGACGCATGGCACCTCCAGGCAATCACAACCGACCTCGACCACAATTCGATGGTTGCTACAACTGCGGAGACATGGGGCATTACGCGCCAAGCTGTCCCCACCCGAGGAAGCCAATGGGGTATGCACCATTGTGCAGCAATTGCAAGAAGTCCGGACATACAGCAGCCGAATGTGACCAGCCACAACTCCCTAGGCCAGCCGTGCGTTTCGTATCGACACCTGGCAAGGAAGAGGTGCAGGTCAACCAGGTAGAACTGAGTCTGGACCCAGCTGAAGAAAACGAAGTATGGCCAGAGGAAGAAGTAATGTGCGGCCGGGTAGAAACCCGAAGTTCGAAGAGGAGAGGAGAAGGCCATGAGGACACTCGCCGCCTCGAGCGTAGGGAAGAGAGGAGGAAGTCTAAAGAAGTTAGAGAAGGCCCGAGGAGAAGGCCGGGTACACCTCCGGCTATGAGAAACACCCAGCCGGAGCAGAACTCAGAAAAAGCGGACAGGTATTCAGAAGAGTTCCGGACTCGAGATTACCTTCCGGACATCAAAGATGAGGTGAGTCACCTCATCAAGGAAGCACTGGGCGCCGGAATGACATCCGACGTCCGGAAGGCGGTTAGGCCCCCTACACCCCTTCCGACCGCGAGTACAGGGAAACTTCCGGCCGTGACTTCCAACACTTCCTACGACATAGTGAAAGACATAGGGAGCCAGAGGGCAAATATTTCCTTCCACCAGTTGTTGGAAGACAATAAGACGTACAGAAGGATGCTGATGCTTTCGTTGCGCCGACCACGCAAACCCCGAAAAGAGAAACTTCCGGCTGTGTACAGAGTGGAAGGAGGAGACCTGGGACCTCCAGAGATCGAAGTAGAGATCGGAGGCTGCGTCATACAGAAGGTACCAGTGGACTCCGGCTCGGGCGTGAATATCATGACCGAGGAGACAGCGAACTCCTTGGGGTTCCAGACCTTCGAGCCTACATCCCGAGTATTGCGACTGGCCGATCAAACACGCAGAATGCCACTAGGAATGTTGAGCAATGTGAGAACCAACATTGGAGGAGTGGACTTTCAACTGTCCTACATAATACTGCAACCTCTGATGAAGAAAGGTTATGATGTGCTGCTTGGCAGACCTTGGCTATACGATGCCAAAGCAAGGTGTGACTGGAGTAGGAAGAGATTACAGTTCCGTAGCCCTGCGGACCCTCCGACTGTCATTACCGTACCGTGGACCAAGGTACCCCATGAGGGCGAAACACCTTCCACCACCTCCGGTTACACAACTGGAGGGGAGACCAGCTCGTCATGCACTTCAGAGACCGAAACGTCGGAGGACTTTGTGGGCTACGTCACTTGCTGCTCCATTGAGGAGGAAGGAGACGAGGTGTATCCGGATGAGGAATAGCAACTAGCAGCCGGACTGGGCAGAAGCGAGATCAGTCACACAGAGGGGATTGTTGACCCGAGTGATTGCTGCGAACTGCAGCTCAGTCCAGGTAAAGGCTTGAAGGTGTCAAGCCAGGTACAAGGAGAAGAGTTGAACAGGGTACAGGCGTTTCTTCGCCAGTATGAGGATGTCTTCGCATGGAAGATTGAAGACATGAAAGGCATACCTGCAAGGTATGGAGAGCACAGGATCGACTTGTTGGACGAGGCAGTTCCGGTTCGCCAACGCCAATACAGGCTCAACCCAAAATATTCATTATTGGTGAAGGACGAAATCGATAAGTACCTGAGCGCAGGAATCATCTACCCGGTACTCAGTAGCGAGTGGGTGTCGCCTATCGTGATCGTGCCCAAGAAACTGACGGGTAAGATCCGGGTGTGCCAGGACTTCCGAAAGCTGAACGCAGCACTGGAGGAAAGACGTCAAGAGGCCGAAGATCGGACAAAGCAATTACAACTCAGGCGGAAGGAGAAGTACGATCGAAGGCTCAAACCAGTACTGCTGGAGAAGGGCGACTTGGCTCTGCTATACGATAGCAGACATGCTAGATTTCCAGGCAAGCTCCACTTGAGGTGGATGGGACCTTACAAGGTGATAGAAGTTTTTCCAAATGGATCCATCCAACTCGCAGATCTCACGGGAGAATGGTTAGGCACACGCGTGAACGGATGGCGTCTGAAGAAATACCACGTGTAAATGTTCGCGTGGGCGCTCACAATTGAGGAGGGGGGCATGTGGTAACACACTTTTTGTTTTTTTTGCAGAATTTAAACAATTTTAGAAAACTAGTACCAAAGCAGTGTTTGTAGCTAGAGAAGGGTACGCTAAATAGAGTGGATTGATGAGATCGTCACGAGGGCACAAAGAATCACGTAGTCGGATGTACCAACGCCAACGTCTTCGGCGCCTTCGGCAAAAGCTCCTTTTTGAGGTGTCTCTACTCACGCGCCTCTAGCGTATAAGGAAGCTACGCTTCCGGCGCAGACACCTCAGGAGGAGGTTTTGCTAAAGACGTCAGGAGAAGGGCCCGGACCTCTAAAGGCATCCGACCATGAGTGCGCCTTCGGCGAAGCGCCGCTAGCGCGGAAAGGGAAAACCTTCATAACAATCGGGATACACGGTAGATCCAGTTGGTTGAAGTTGCATTAGAAAGAGCTCGGGACGCTCGTTCTAACGAGTCCAAGAGCGCCGGAGATGGATCAGGAATGGAGAAGTTATGAGCGTCGGAAAACTCGTAGCCGGACATGCGCCGTTCGCGCTAGGGTTCACAGCCGGAAAGGATTCCCGTACGCCCTCGGCGATGCGCCTTCGGCGGAATCACGCGCTCACAGGAGGAAACCAACTCAGAGTCGGAAGCGCCCTTGGCGGCTGTTCATGGAAGGAAAGCGCCGGTCGGATGTACGCCTCCGACGTGGCGCTGACGGCCGGATGCGCTGGCATGAGTTGCGCTGACGGATATGCGCTGGCAGCAACGGACGAGACATAAAGGACAAAATAGGCAGTACGACTGCGCGCCGGCGTAATTCGCTCCGGCTGGATGTGCGCCTCCAGCAAGGCGCCGACGGATAATGAACGCACCAGCGGCGACACGCCTCCGGAGAAGGGCGGGTTAGGAAAAGACAACAGGGCCGACGTATACCCTGCAGCGGACTCGAGTCCGGAAGGTGGCGGCGGCGGGAGAATTCAACGTTTAAGCATGCGAATGCGCGCAATGCGGAGACGTGAATTCGCGCATGCAAAGGGCGAACCGTTAAGCCGTATAGCCGGCTGCGTACGTTGCAACCAGTAAGAACGTTGGACGTTCTTGAAATCGGAGAAGAAAAGACTGCGCTCCAGTCTCATTCTCTCATTCTTGACTTTGCGATTTCCAGTTCCAAGATTACGCGCAAGGGCGGAGCGACCTGCAGTGAGAGTAGAGAGTGCGGAGACGAGTTGCGCAAGGATCTTGGCGGACCTTGAAAGAATTGCAACGCAATGTCGAAGGTTCCCCAGCTGCGAGTGTCTCCACTCAGGGTGCCGCAGATCGGTCTACGCGCATTTCAAGAGGTGCTGTTGAGGCTGAAGCTCGATTTTCTCCTATGGGGGTGGAATTGGACATGTCCGGAGATGGTGCGCGAGTATCTGCAAGAGAGACACAAGCCTTCTCGCGGATTTCGCCCACATCCAGAGAGATGGGACATTTGCAATTGGGCGCAGGTGTTGGGCAGGTGTGCCGGCGAGGAAGGGGATCTCCTCTTCGAGGCCGATAGCGTGAAAGTGTCCCAGGAGGAAGAAGTCTCTTACAATGAGCTCTTCAAGGTGGCTAGACATCCCAAGAACGGTTTCCGGACACGGGATTACAAGGATCGATTGCGGAGAAATGTCGCGACGGCATTGCTGCAGATATTGCAGCCGACCAAGACCGCTTACATGCATGGTTGGCAGGTAGAGTTCGTGGAGCTAGTGTTGTCAGGAGCTCCGGTGCATTGGGCACGGCTCCTGTGGAAGGTGACGCGCCAACATGCGCAAGAAGAGAGGGGAGGAACGCTCAATCATCTATCGCCTTACTTAATCGTGTTTTACCGGGCGATGGGATGTTTGACGAATGCTGAGAAGACTCGGTTTCCGCAGCTGACCCGGACTTATCCAGGTAGATATTCGAGGGATGCCGAAGTAGACACGGATCCGGACGAGGAACCTGCCAGTACGCCTCCTGCTCCGGCTCCAGCAAGGGCAGCAGAAGAACGTCGAAGTGAGCGCATTCCGCGAAAGCGGAAGTGGGATGAGAGACCTGAGGACAGGCAGCCGGAAGTGCCAGCTGCGCCGACTCGTGGTCGGCCCACCCCCGAGCCTCACAGTCGACCAAAACAGAGGGCACGCAAAATGCCAACTGTTACTGAGGAGACCAGGCGAACTCCGACCCGGCGGAATCTCACACAGGAAGAGATAATCGCTCAGATCCTAGGGAAGACGGCAGAAACCTCTGCACAGAAGGCACCACGGCCTTCGGGAGGAGATGGACGGACTGACAGCCGGCCGACTGCGAGTCGGATGACTGAAGGTCGACAAGCGGAAGGAAGGCCAACTGAACGGCGCGTTGAACCGGACAGCAGGCCGGAAGCAGAAGAGAGTTTGGCTGACGAGCCAACAATCCTCAAAGGGTCGTCTTCGGCGGAAGGCACTTCTGGAAGAACGCCCCCAACAAGCAGGCCAAGTGGAGTCAAGACGCGCAGGGTGTATCCGACTCCCAGTCGGACAACTGCTGGTCGGCCGACTGCGAGTCGGACAACAGAGAGTCAGCCGGATTCGCCGACTGCGAGACGGATGGGGCCAACGACCAGTGTGCGGACGCCTTCGGCGGACGCACCTTCAGCAAGGACACCTTCCGCGCAGATTGCGCCGGAAGGACAGGCAGCAGAAGCGGGCGGTGCAAGAGTGACAAAAGTCACTGCGGCGTCGACCCCTTCACAAACCGAAGATCGAGCCGGAACAGGGGCTCAAGCAGTGGGATCTCCCACTGCCCTGGATATTTTAGCAGGCAGTGGAGCAGCAGTCGCAGCAGAAGCTGCTGCGCGCCACAGTTCCAGGGAGTCGCCAAGGGATTCGGTGGCGACTGAAATCCTCGAGACTGAGGATGATACGAGCTCGGAAGAGCAGGAAGCGGATTCGGTGCAGAAAACGCCAACAGGGGTGCTGTGCGAACAGATAGTTCCACTCCTGCGATATCTGGATCGCAAGACATCCAAATACGGAAGTGCCTTAAAACCGCAGTCTTATGTGGAGACTATCAGGCGAAGGACGAGGATCAAGGTGGCAAAGTGGGCCTCTAGTTGCCAAGTATATGTGGAAAGGAACACCGCCCTCAAACAACACCTGGCGGTCACCCAGAAGCTATACCAAGCCTTGCAGCAGCAGAAGGAGGATGCGGCGACGAAAAGTCAGGCGGATGCCGAACTAATACGGGCAAAGATCGAGTTGGAACTGCAGGAGGAGCGGAGACAGAACAAAGTCCTAGCAGCCGAGCTTGCGCGCCAGACGCGCGCCTTAGAAGAAAGTCAAAGAGCCCGCAAGGAGGATGAGGAGTTGTTGTGCAACTTGCAATCCGAGTGCTCGGATTTGAGGGCACAACGTGCGGGATTAGAAATGCAGCTGGCCGAGGTGGAGAGCAGCTGCAGGGCGCGAGGAGAGTTGGCGGCACAGGTGACTCGTTGTCTAAAAGGATACACCCATTGGGAGGTGGCAGCCCAAGAGAGGATCACACTCAGGGAGTTCGAGCTTCGGGCGGCGGCATTGACGGAAGGTGACAGTCGGAGTCGGCGGCGAGTGGCGAGAAAATTAGAAACCTTCTTGTCGGGTGCGCGCGACACTATGGCGCACTTGCAGTCGGAAGTCACCACAGCGCTCCGACGCCTGGGGTTACGCAACCGGTCGGAAGACTGGCAAGGTAGAGATAGTACGCGGAGCAGTCCGGCGCGCAGGAGGCGCAGCACCGGATCTGCTGAGTGCAGTAGAGTAGTTTGGTTTCGCGCAGATACTGCGAGTGGTAGATAGGATAGCGTAGTGCTAGTTAGGATCTTTTGAGGGTATAAAGTAGATCAAGGCGTTTTGCCTTGGGACTCTTCCAGTTTAGGAAGTGCAGATCAGGAACTCACTTTCTTGGCGTGTTTGTGCATTTTGGTCCTGGCACCACGTAGAGAAGCTGCAGCATAGCGAAGTTACCGTATGTTGTAGTTGAAGGCCTTCGGCTGAATGTTCAGAGCTAGTACCCGGTTAGAGACTTGAGTAGTGCGGATCTGTACCTGCGGGTGATTTCTGATACTCAGAGCCGGCTGCGAGTTAGATACTTGAACAGTTCCCCCTTACTCCTTCGAGTGACATATCCTGATTGTACTCCTACGGGAAGTTTCCCCTGAATGCCAATGTGAAGTTTCATTACTTCGTGTAAACCTTGGTTTGTAATTCAGGTTGTGTGTGTGTTACTGGATCGTGTTTTCAGTAAGTTCTCAGTCGGGTCTGCACTCCCTGCGTTTTGTGTGATAGTCGAGGGTGACGTCCACGGCGTACGTAGAGGCTTCGTTCCGAAGTGAGAAGTCTAGTCCGGGTACCCCCGCTAGTTCCTGGCGGAAGGGCAGTAAAAGCCGGAGTGGGAGGCACTTCCTGCAGAACCTCTGAGTGAACTTGCGAGACACTTTCCTCCTGAAATCCGAAGCGGAGGTCCTGACCGACCTCCGAGTTGTGCTTTTTGCCAGTTTCAGGTGTGTGTGTGTGTGTTGAGTGACCAAGCTGTACCGTGCATCCTCCGAGCATCCTCCGAGTTGAGATCCTCCTCCGAGTCGAGCCTCCGAGTCGAGCACTGCAGTATTTCTGGGAGTGACAGTCGCCTAGAATTCAAACTCTACCAAAAGTCTGTTAAATGTGACACTTTTACTCTGTGTGTTGCCTCTGTCCCTGTGGGTTCGATCTTTTTACCACCATACTGCAGTTTTAGCCTTTGGTGGGTTATTACACCAACACGATGGCTAACTCCTCCCGTTCTGTCGTGTGATAATTTTGTTCCGCCGCCACCAACTTTCGAGAATAGAAAGCAACTGGATGTCATCCAACCTCCCATTCTTGTTGAAGTATGCCACCTACTGTTGTACCTGATGCGTCAGTGGCCAACTTGATAGAACGGTTAGGATCATACCACTTGAGAATAGGTGTGTGTAACAAAGCATCTTTCAATGCTTGAAAAGCTAACTCTTGAGCTGTTCCCCATCTCCACTTTTGACCTTTCCCTAACATGGAAGTCAAGGCCTGAGCTAGTCGAGCAAAACCTTTCACAAATCTACGATAGAATCCAGTGAGCCCTAGAAAATTCTTCAATTGAGTTTGATCCTCATGTGCTATCCATTTCTAAATGGCATCTATCTTTTCACTCATCACTTGGATTCCTGTAGCTGTAACTCTATGACCCAAGTAATCTAGTTCTGACTTGCCAAATTCACATTTTGAAGCTTTGGCATACAATTGATTGTCTCTTAAAACTTGAAGTACCTCTTGTAAATGACTTCTATGATCACTCAAAGTTTTGCTATACACCAATATATCATCTAGAAAACAATGACAGATTTATCTAGATAAGGGCGAAAGATATCGTTCATCAATCCCATGAATGTAGCTGGTGCATAAGTGAGACCAAAAAGCATCACCAGATACTCAAAGTGTCCATACCTAGTACGAAAAGCTGTCTTGTGAACATCTTCATCTGCAATTCGAATTTGATTGTAGCCGCTTCTCAAATCTAGCTTGGTGAAGTACTTCGCTCCTTGAAGTTGATCAAACAAATCATCCATACGAGGTAATGGATATTTGTTTTTCACCGTTTGCTGATTCAACCCGCGATAATCAATACATAGTCTCATGGATCCATCCTTCTTCTTCACAAAGAGTACTGGAGCTCCATAAGGTGAAACACTTGGTTGAATGAATCCACTTGAGCTTTGCATTCTTCCAATTCGTTTGGAGCCAAACGATATGGAGCTTTGCAAGTTGGTGTACTTCCAGGTATCACCTCAATCTTGTGATCTACTCGCCTCTTTGGTGGTAATCTTGCAGGTAGATCATCTGGAAAAACATCTTTATACTCCATAAAAATGTCGTTCAAGGACTCCGGGATGTAAGGTATGTCCGTGGATCCAATATCTCTTATAAGTCCAATGAAACATACATCATCTCTAGAAATGGATGCTGTACCCATCACAAAGAGGGGTAAATTCCTAGTCTGAGATCTAATTCTATCTCCATAGATCTTCCATCCACTACTTGTAATCACTTTTCTTCTCCAATCTACCTTCGGATTATATTGTTCCATCCATGGCATTCCAAGGATGACATCATATCGAGCTAAACGAATTACTCTCCATTCAATGCTCTCCTTGTATCTACCTATGGATAATTCTACACTCCGTGGTAGTGTCTCTATCACTTAAGTTTGCCCGTTTGGCAATTCAACTTCTTCACTCACGTCCTTCATCAACATCAAACCTAACTTCATAGCAACACTCCTTGATAGAAAATTCTCAGTTGCTCCAGGATCAATTAAAACTCTCACCTTGTGTCTTTCTATGAAACCATCAGTGACAATGAGTTGAGCTTGCTTCTTACTCCTTCCATGAGCTCCCAACCATTGCCTTCTTCCAACCTCGCCTTTTCTTCGCTTTGTAGAACCAATAAGGCCGCGAGGCAAGATTACTGGTGATCTTCGTTTCTCGAAACTGCTTTCTCCACCTCTTTGTACTCTATCCCCTCCATATTGTTGAACGGTCGTCGCTGCATGGGCCGTCCTCCTTGTTGTGTCGGCCAAACTCGACAAAACTTGGCTATGTGACCCATTCGTCCACATGCATAGCATTGGCGATTGTCACGAACTCCATTATTTCGAATCATTCCATTATTTGCATAAACTTCTTGCAAATTTGGAACTCCTAATCGCCTAATCTCACCTCCAAATCTTGGTGGTGGTCCTCTTGTTGGTGCAAAACCTTCTCTACGTCGAAAGTTTCCCAACTCCATCGGTGTTGGACCAGATGGATCTCTAAAATTGCACACTGGTTCACCGTGTGTGACACCAAAAGCACCCAAAATTCGTTGAGCAATTGCGATTGCTTCATTCACAGTAGATGGATTGCTTACCATCACCTCCTTTCGAATTTGATCTTTCAAGCCTCGTTTGAACATGTCCAAGGCTTCAGCTCCACTCATATCCATGATAGATACTTGAAGATCACAAAATTCTTCAATGTACCCATGAATAGCTCCTTTCTGTTTCAGATCCCACAACTTCATTCTTGCAGTTTGAAGAGAATCCACCGCTTGAAAATTTTGCAGAAGTACTTCCTGCATTCCACTCCACGAAATGGTAGCACCTCGTTTTGAAAGCATTCTCTCCCATGTTGTGTACCATGTGAGAGCCTTATCCGTAAGATAAGATCTCATGAACATTACTCCAATATATTCAGAAACATGAAAATGGGATAAATGAATATTCATCCTCATAATCCATCCCTCTAACACTCCCATTGCTCTACTCCCTTTGTAAACTTCCACCTTACAGGATTTTCCCATTCGAAGCAAAAGATTTGCTTGATCTTCAATCTCTTGAAGACGTCTCCTATTTGCCTCAGCTGCATCAGTCGGAGTTGGTTCTGGCTGAACTTGGGAAGCTTGAACTTGAGGTTCAACTTCCATCTCTCCAACTCTCTCTCTCTACTTTCTCACTCTCTAATGCGAAGATTTTATCTTCCATGGCTTGCTGCTTGGTATGCCCATCTACTATCGCTTTTCTCAACTCCTTCATCTCCACCATGATTGCATTGAGAACCTCATCCATATCAATTGATGTTCCCATGCTTTCTCACACTCCCTCTAATACAAAGTGAGTATAAGTACTATGTGACCTCTCAACAAAGGAGTCACAAAAGGTGCAGGTGACTCTATCACAGCTCTATAGTACTACTCTCCATAATTCCTCACAAGAAAATATCTCCATATCCTCTTTTGTCTATATACTGTTCTAATCTCTACATAAGTGCTGAATCGAACCGGGACAGGTGGTTCGCGATTCAAATCCATGAAACAATCCGTATAGAATGTATATAGTACAATCCCAAGTCTCTCCATAAGTAATTATTGGAAGAATCAGTGGCACTCTTGACTCCATCACTCTAGTCATAAGATCTGCACCCCAACAAGCCACAAGGTACATCCAAAAATGATGTTTCTCCATGCAACGAATGTGAATATCGAATAGGTTAGGAATTGGCCAGTGCGGTACTGGATTCCTGTCAATCCCGTCCATATCTGCAAAAACACAATTTCCCCCTTCCACCTCTCTCTACATGCAGATGAATGACCTCTGCCAGCCTCTATACACTCTCAAGACTACACTCCATCATCACTCACTTGCTATTCCATGAGGGGTAATCCACACTCAAGGAAAGAGCAAGGTTGCTCTGATACCATTGTAACACTAGGGTTAAGAGAGAAGTTCACTCGAAGATAGAAACGTAAACTCTGAAGATGAGAGATACCAACAATGGTTCTCCTCTCCCTTATATAGCTCTCACCAACAAGTACAAGGTGATAAGATCTAATCCCCACCATCCATCCCACTCTTAGTGGATGGATGACGTGGCGGATAACCCTAACAAGCACACGGATCGCTGATGTGGCGCACCCAACTAACACACTAACTAACACAGTCAATCCTTACCTACAAGCACACAGATTGCTGACGTGGCGTTGTCAACTAACACATCCACTCTGTACCTACCAAGTGCGCGGATCGCTGACGTGGCAGATATGACTAGTGCACACTAAAGTATCTACATCAATATTCAGAGTAACCTCTACTTTAGTTCTAACTAACTAAAGATGGTTACAAAAGGTTTGTAACCATCTTTATGGTGCACACTAGTCATAGCTGCCACGTCAGCGATCCGCGCACTTGGTAGGTACAGAGTGGATGTGTTAGTTGACAGTGCCACGTCAGCAATCCGTGTGCTTGTAAGTCAAGAATGGCAGAAGAAGCAAGCAGATCGTAGACGCAAGTATTGACTGGACTTCATAAGTGGAGATAAGGTCTACCTCTTTAGAAAGAATGTTGCCACCATCCGTACATGTGCAAAGTTAGAGTACAAGCGTCTAGAACTTTTCAAAATCACTCAACTTGTCGGGTTGTGGCTTGTTGGCTTGAGCTTCCTCTCCAATTCAAGATCCACAATGTTTTTCACGTCTCCTTGTTTGAGTCTTACTACAAGACACAAATCTCGGATTGCATACATGAACCTCCAGCTCCAATCGAAGTTTAAGACCAAGACGAGGTTGAAGCTCAAGAAGTCTTGGATTTGAAGAAATTCACGATAAGCTTAAATATCTTGTTTTTTGACGAGGTAATCCACTCTTAGAAGTCACTTGCAAGCCTGTCGGGAACTTAATTCACGCCCAAGACTTGGTCGACCGATTTCATCGACGTTATCTAGACAAACCGGCTCTAAGCCTCGGCAAGGTAAGGTAACATTTTAGGGTTACCCGGTAAACGTGTAAAAGTTAAGGGTAAAGGTAATAAGTTTGACTATAGGGTAAGGTAAAGGCGGGGTAAAGGTAGAGGATCGCGGGTTACCAGGTAATTACCGGGTAGCCCGCAAAAACAAAATTGTGACATTCTTCTAAACATTCGCCCTGACGAGCCTTGTAACTGCGAAAAACGTGAGCACTAATAGAATTTCTGCATCTGATGACGGGATCTAGAGATTAGAAATGCACGTTTATCTCAAATCGGTAATTCCGTACTCAATAGCCTTTATTGATAATTTCGTGAAACTTCCTGATTGTTTATTTTTACTTATTTTATTAATCAAGATGCACCGACAATGAGGACTTTCAACTCAGCTTGATCTACAACCTCTTTGGATTGATTGTACCTTTCAGTAAGTACACATCTAGTATGCAAGCAAATTCGGATTTGTGATCAAATCAATAGTTCATCTTGTCAGCTGACAACTCCACTCTCACCACCTCATGTACGTGGAAGGTGGTCAAGAGTTTCTGAAACTACGAACTTTATTACTTTGAAGAGGGTAATGTAATACTTGTACTTGGATCCTACAGATGGAACTCCAGTATGTATCACGTCATCAATTATGGTTAGCAAAGATTCTTCTCAAGTCAACACGGAGATCTATCTGGTAGTCCAAAACCGAATAGCAGGAGACAAAAAGAATAATGACATTATGACAGGTGTGCTTCATGCTCATTTCATGAAGCATGAAGCACTTGAACTTGTAACAATGACTGGCAATGTTGGAGGCTTTTGATGTCTATGATTAGTCGCCTGGCGTAATCAACATAACCAATTAATTTCCACAACTTGTGCCTGCAGCCTACGACTTTGGTGACACTTCAGCGAACAAACTGAACGTAAGCGTGTTTTATAACGCATACTGATCATCGCAACTTAATGTTGTTCCTCCCAAATATCTTTGGATGTTTGGGACTGTAAAACCTGATGTTGTATGTGTGAAATAAAAGTAGAATTAGCCAAGGAGTTAATCATGGTTAGAATAGTCATGACTAAATCTAGCTAGTTATAACTAAGTCTAGCTAGTTTAGCTATAATGTCTATACTTGGCGGAATAACTAGAAAAGTTTTAGAAGATTTGAGTGTGCACTTCTATTTTGTCTTGTACAAAAGTATAGATTCCAAGAGAAAAGACTTTGTACTTCATGTTTAGTTTTGATTGGTTTGACTAAAGTAAAGAGTACTGCATTGGGTAGACTAAGTCTAATGTTGACTTAGTGGAAAGTGGAAGTTCTAGAAGTTGGAAGGCACAAATGGCATGTCGCCACCTCAAATCTAGGGATTGGTAAACATTTAGAAGGTTTGAAAGGCCAATGGCATGTTGCCACATATTGCCACTTTTACAAAGATAAATTTATCTTTGTAAAAGTAACTTAGATAGAAATTATCATTTGTTACTATGGTAAATTCTCAAGTTGTATATATAGAGAGGTAGAGAAGAGCCTCTCAAGCAAGTTCGGAGAGTTCATATGTATGGACTTGTTTCATATATGAAAGAGTGACAAATTTTCAGTACCTTGGAGTGTCAATGTGTGTGTGAGTTGGAGTGATGCCTTGAGAGATTGTATGAGAGGGTGTTTGGGCTATGAGTTGAGGAGAGATCCTAGTCTTTTAGAACCATGATCAGCTACCGAAAAGCCATTTGAGGTAAACCTAAGTGAGAGTCAGCCTAGAGATTGCATGCCAATGAACTTGGTACGCATCAACTTGCTTGATCAATGCAATGATAATTTCTCCAGCTCCTTGAGTTTAGCTTTTCTCCTTTCAGAATATAGGATGAGAACCACATAGCATGATAACAATAAATGCTACAAAGCATGATCAGTGATGCTATAGAAGAAAACCAGAAACACCTTGAAGCAACTCGTAACCCAGAGTGTCTTCATCATGAGAACGCACCTTGGCCTAATAGCTCTGTAGGGAAATAAGCCGAAGTCAGTTTCAAGACAGAGTATAGAGGCAGGCGCTTCGTTTTGACACTTAGCTTGTAACGGTCGGAATGTTGTTCTATCTTTGCTGCTACTCCCACTGCACAAGTCAAATTCAAAATGTGTTCAGTCTGCAATTTTGCCCTGAATCTTTTTTATCCGTAAGACTTTCCCGGGAACTTTAAAGAGTTACTTGGCAACTAAAGAACTTCTTTAATGTGCACTATCGCTGGACACAAAGCAGTGATGAAGCAGATGATGGGCCTTGGCAGGGGTTCAAAAGAAGTTAGGGGGTCAAGAAGGTCAATACCAAGACGTACTTTGATTATTGCTGTAAGGTTTCTAGAAAATTTACAGATCTTTCCCAAATAGAACCCAAGTAAATCAACTTCGAGAGAAACTGAAGGGTAAAGACTACATGAGTAGCACAAACAAACCTCATTAGGGAATGAAGGAACATCGTCCTGCAGAGTGCACAGCTCATTCATATAATCTTCTCGAACTATATCAGGCCGGTTTGCTAGAACCTAGAGTAGAAAAAAGCTCTAATAGTTATTGATAGCATGAGCTCTCCATCTATACCCAATGAACTTTGCCTTCTTGATGACATATGACTTTATAGCTGCCTTCTTCAAATTCCCCGTGTCGAATGATGGTTGAGGGTCGTACTCTTAAAGAAGCTGGACAAATTTTACTGTTTGCCATCCTTGATGAGTGACACTAGCTTTAGTTTCCAAGTAATATCAGTAATTCGCAGACATACCACGCTTTATCTTGCGTTGATAAAGTGCTTGAATAAATGCAGAAAAAAACTTTTCCAATCCATAAAATGTCAAAGAAAGGAAAAGGTGTTCCCATTGGGAACACAGTCTTTGGAGACCCAACAGATTATGGACTCCAGTCAGCTGACAATCAACTACTCTGCAGTGCAAGACAACCTCTGCAATGATGAATCTCTCCCTGCGGATGTGCCTTGCAACAACGATGCTCAGCATGTTGTTAAGTCAAAGCGCAAACAAGCACGACAATCCCTTCCTTGGGCTTATTCCAAAGACTAGAAGGCAGGCGACCCCATACTAGAACGCCAGCAACGTCAATGTATAGTGTGTTGCAAGTGGTTCTTCCACAAGATCAATGCTTTGGGATGAAAGGCACACCTGCGCTTGCATGGCATCACAGATAACGACATTGACTTGTTCACATCATCATGCGAGTTGTTCGTTCAAGCAACGCTAAGCTGTGTTCGCAAGCCGAGGTTCTCGACACTTGTCCTTGAAGAATTTGAGAATGTCGTCGTTGATTACATCGTGCAAGGTGGAGTCACATTACGTGCAGTCGGCAGCAAGCGCTTCAAACAATTTGTTGGCGCACTGACGCACGGGTATGAGCCACCATCGACTCGCACTATCCTTCGACGCATCATTGAGCTACATCGTGTACTCGAGCCAGCTCTTGCGGCCTTTCTTTGCAATCTGAATGTTGCCATCTCCTTAACTCTTGACGGCTGGTCTAATAGAAATCTGAAAGACTTTTACGTGGTCACCGCTCATTGGGTGGACGTCGTCACAATGAAGACCAAGACCATTTTGCTGACAATCTTTGATGTCAAGTGTGGGGCGGATGTTGGTGTGCGCGTGAGGACAGACCTATTTGAATACTTGAAGCGCATGGGCCGAGATGTAGTCACGCGCATTTTGAACGTCACCAGCGATAATGGATCAGACGCAACAAATGCAGTTGTGCGACTCTTCCAACTCGTGAACATCTTTGTGGGATATGAGCAACTGCGGCAAGTGCAACCACGTCAAGTGTGCCAAGCACTCTGTCCAACTTGCGGTGCTGCAGGTCTTAAAGCTCATTCGCCAACCCACCGAGCAACTACGAGACGGCTTTGATGAAGATGCGTCGTAGCAAAGTCATTAGGCAATAGTATCAAATTGAGGCCTTGCGCTTTGGTCTGGGTAGCAAAGAGCCGACGCATGCAGACTTGCCGACAAGATGGAACTCGACATTTCAAATGTGTGACGATGCTTTTTGCAAGCGCGTCGTTGTAGACACAATCATGGATCAATACAAGGATGACATTGGTCATGGTGCTCTTAAAGATTCGGAGTGGCAGGTAATTTCCAGCGTGTCAAATTTTCTTTGCGCACCACGGCAAGTCATGGAAAGTCTTGCGGCGCATTGCAAGCCGACACTCGATCTTGTGTCTTTGTCCATTGCCATGTTGATCAAGCATTGCAATGACAACAAGCAAAACTTGCAAGAGATACACGACGCTCTTACGGCGATTCCCATGAAGATGAAACTGCAATCTTATGAGAAGGAGCTGGTGCAAGAACCAGACATCATTGCAGCGTACTTGAACCTGCAAATCTCAAAGCCGACTGACACTGCAGAGCTGATGGTTGTCACTGAAATTGTACGAAACGTCCAGCAACAACGTTACTCTGCTGCGATTAGCTTGACCCAGAGCAGAGAACTACCATCGGAAACGTCATGCAACTCTCTATTTTCTGCCATGTTTCAGCCGCAGGGCGTTGAGAGTGGAATGGGCGATGAGGTTGATCAGTACTTGTTGACCGGTGTTGTCCATGCCTCGGGCTTCATCGATGTTTTGTCGTGATGGTCGGCCCGGAAGGATGCGCTGCCGGGTCATTACCAGATGGCAATGGACTGTCTATGAACATTGGCAACGTTGACGCCATCTGAGCGTGTGAATAGCGTAGCCGGTCGTGAATTCACGAGTATGCGGCAATCTTTGTCATCATCGGTATTTATCATGGTCATGTGTTTATGGTCGTGGATGAATGCAGGTATCCTTAGAGTGCCTGTGCATCGAGCGGCAACGGCCACAGCTATCCTAGCTGAAGGAAAAATTTTTGGAGTCAATCGTCCAAAACCTTGAGGAGGAGCAAGGCGGCTGGAATGATGAGATACTCAAAGATGACGTCATTGCCATGCTCCATTTTCAATTCTCTGACCTTGTTTATGATGCTGAACACGGATTTGGATTTGCCTAAAGGCATGGATTACAGATTGTTGCATCTGGTTGCAAAGTTCTGACCTCGGTGATGGAAGCTTAGCTTGCTAGCATGACGACTGTAGCTCAACTTCCAAGTAAGTGCACATTTTCAAAGTTTTGGATTGTACTTGACTATCATGACATCATAATCTTCTGAAGGTCATAAGAGGTATAAGATGTTGACATTTATCCGCATATATGAACTTTCATGCTGGCGGGTTTTAAAATCTGTATGGTCTTTTGTGAATGCTTGCGATGGATGAACATTTTTTATTTCAAATGTTCGCACCTGAGTTCATATTTTCACTTTCCAGGGTATGAGTCATACCTGCAAAATTGTATCGACATACTGGAGACCGTGTTTGAACACTATATCCAAAGTGATTGCCTCGAGGCATTAAGGTCTATACCCCATCGAATTAGATAGATTTTGCTCCGTCACTTTGATTTTCTCTGCTCTATGCATGATGCCTTTGGTCGACAATCCTTTCTTCATCATTAAGAACTGACTCGAGTCGCGGTTCTCCTTGTTCGAGGAGATTTTTTTGAAGTTTCCTGAAGCTTCCATCGAAATAAATCGATGGAAACTTCACGAAGAAATACACTGCAGCGTTATCAGTTTTCAATTTATACATTTGTAGTACATTATTTGCATGTCTTCTTTGCAATAACCGAATTCGTATGCTTATCTACTGAACTACATATATAGACTTGTTTTGAGTGGAAAACTTTCAAAACTGAAAAAACGATTTGTTTTGACTGTTTTACAGTTATTCTTCTATTCCTTGAAAGTGCCCAGGACATACCTCTAAAGATCAGCAATGAGAAGAAAAGAATGTATGCCTATCTTCGTTTGAATAGATTGTATTTTGAGCTTTGATTCGCTTGAGCAAGTGATAATGATGAACAGAAGACGGAGTACGTGCCACTAACAAATGTCTGTTACTTTTGCCTTGGATGTTCTTAGAATTTCCCCTACATGTACAGCCTATTGTACTCATCATCGTAATTTATTTATACATTACTTAATGGTTAATGTGACTAAACATACTTTTTGGATGACTCGAGATTCTCAACCCAGAGGTATGTTCAAGACTCATTAATTATTATTTTTGAAGTTACATGTAACCTTTTCAAGGTGTGAATGGGAACACACACATCGATAGTCATTATGAGAACCAAACCTGCTTTTGCAGAGAGAAGAATCTTCTGATCTACTACTGCCTAAACGGACTTCTGAGCTTATGTTCGCACCTGAGTTCATATTTTCACTTTCCTTTCACTGTCACTTTCACTTTCCTTTCACTTACTTTCACTGTCAAGTGGCCTGGCCTGACAAACTCTCTTGTTGCTATCGCTCAAGGTCTACAAATCTGATGCACCTAGATTTACACTTTTGTGTGTTTGACTTACATCCTGTAGTTGCGAACCTGAATGTGGACCAGCTACAGAGCGGAAAAGGATTGCTCTCGGAAAGACCTCCTTCCAATCTGGAAGATTTTCCTATACGTATTGTTGTTGACCAGCATTTTGGCTATTTTACTTGGGGCCTCCGGATTCCAACATTTGCTGCATGTTTGTGTGTGCAAGCTTTCTCTTCTCCCCTCGTTCTTCGGTGATGGACCCGACAGCACCTCGAACTTTGGCTTTTAGAAAATGAGCTTTTGGATGAAACGGAAAGCAACTTGAACATTGTTTTACAGTACTCGATAAATTTGCATATGATCCCCTCTATGATCTAGAGAAGTGTAAGAAAAGAGTCGAGCATCTTTCGCGTTTGCAGCACCATGAGGGTCGCAAAATATCCCTCAACTCCTTCTCGCCTGTCGTCCGACTTCAAGTATCATGATTTTGTTTCACATGGTCAAGCTTGATCTCCAGCCAGCCAGCCTTGGCTTTCGGGTGGGTAAGACCAGACGGCTCGAACAAAGAAGGCACATGAACTTAATCCGACAGCATCTGCCGAGCCACATTTCTCGGATGGCACACCCGGAGTATCTCTTACACCAAACTGGTGTCCACCAAGCTCAGAGTCTCCATAGTCATTATGAGAACCAAGAATCTTCTGATCTACTACTGCCTAATCGGACTTCTAAGCTTCTGTTTGCACCTGAGTTCATATTTTCACTTTCCTCCTTCATTGCATGCTCGTCTTTCAATGCTGATTTTATAACTACTTTCGCTTCTCTGAGAATTTGAGGAACCATCAGTGGAGAGGAGGTTAACTGGGTGGTGATATGACCGACCCTTCACACCCTCTTCATCAAACACTAAAGTAGATGGTCTTCCCTCGGTTTACCAGCAATGATAACACGGCGGATTTCCTGAAGAGCGGAAGAGGAGAGTTGCTCTGACTGGCAACGCTACGAAATCTTGTCACCACATGTGGCATTTTGATAGTCAGTTTCTCCTCTCGTGGTCAATTAACCTGTTTCTCCACAAGATAAAACTCTCTTTGCTGTAGAAGGTAAGAAGGGAACTTTGCCATCACAAGGAATAGAATTTGACAGTTTGTAGTTAAGCTCATTCGAGGATGAACTTCCAGTGTGGCAGGCGTTATATCTGCCATTGTCTCTTCCTTTTTTCAAAGTGCCACTCTTTTGCTCACCGAGTCTACTGCCGGAAATTGAAGTAAAACATGACACATGAAAGCCACATTGATTACAGTACACGCGCTAACCAGTTTGCTCTTAGACTGCAGGCTCCTTCTCTAGAATGAATTCAAAAAGAGAACATGACTTCATTTCCACCAGAAGATTCAACAAAGCACCAAACTGAGATACCGGTGACCTGAACCATCATTATTGAGTAGATCAAGCAACTTTCTCCTTCAGTTGTCACTTGATTTTAAAAGGGTCTCAGTTCTTGCAAGATCCAAGCAAAAACTCCTACATTTCCTCCGCAGCCAACCTCCCTGCTGCTTTCACATCCCCTATTAAGCTATGACTACCAGACTAGTAAGCTACAACTACCACACTAGTAAAGGTAGATTTACCAAGTAATTCTAATAACAGTAAGGGTAACTTTTATAACTTTTAAATCAGTACCGGGTAATTACCCTGAGGGTAAATTAAAAGCTAAAGGTAGATCATATTGCTACGTGTAAGGTAAAAGGTAGAGGCTCATGCGTTACCCGGTTACCTTTTACATTACCTTGCCGAGGCATAACCGCTCCATCTTGGAGATGTCGCTTGAGGAGGGAATAATGTCACAGCTACATCAAGGCAAGGTAACTTGGTGATGCCGACATCTCCTCAATGCGACCACCATCAAAATATGGCAAGGTAAGCACAAGGCAACTCGGCGGTAGGGACATCGCGGCAATGCGACCAAGTCTCGGTATCTCGCCTGCGCAACCTTGTCTTGGCAGCTCAGCATTCTAGGTTAGATCAATATAGGACAGCTCGGATTATGAAAAGAGAAGAGTGTCACTTACTTCAGCACATGAACACCAATTGATGGATCAATGAAGACTTGTAATTTTGTCTAGTATTGCTCTACTGTTTTTTACCACTTGTGTTCCTCTCTCGCTAGGTTAGTTGCAGCAAGACATTCCCGACTTAGCCCAACCTTGCCTCGTCCATAACAGAAAGTAGTTGTAGATTTGACTTCACGTCTTTTACCAGCACCTTCCCTTCTTTGTACCAGTAGGGTTTGCTCACTTTACATCTTTAGAACGACTAGAGACTTTCCACATGCGATATTTATGTCGGGAATTTCAGTTTTTGGGCCTCAACTATTGAATCTGTCTACGTACTTTTCTTCCATAGAGTGGCCATTTACTGCGACATGTACCCAAGTTCAATACTGACACCCCCTGTCAGTATTGAACTTGGGTATTGTGTATTCAGGTTTTGACCCTAAAATTAGCCGAGGTTTTAAATACGGTAACAGACCAAGACCGGGGGACCCAAAGTCAGAAGGCTGAATACGCAATACAAGCGAAAACCGTAAACATGGAAAAAGATCCAAGAGTGGGCTGTAATTATCATCTGTTTTCTATGTGGCTTTTATTCAGAGCAATTGTGTGCATTTTACACAACACGAGAAACTTTCTTGCTCTTCAAAGGTTCACCGTCCTCGCGCACTACCCAACTTAATTTCGTTTTCTCCCTTTCACGGCGATAATTATGTGAACTCACCAGGTCTTGGGTAAGTGAAGGGAGTGTCCAATTTATCTGGTTCGGAATAGTAGCAGAGCGTTAGAACGCAGACCCGAAATTTCTGGTATTTTAATTCAGGATATTATGTGTTGACAGTGACGAGTGCTGGTTACAAATCGGCACTCGAAATTACAGGTTCTACACTTGGCCGTAGATCTGATGTTGAGTTTTCCTTCTCTTGTACAGTCGACTCTGCTCGCCTCGCACGATCCACAAATTCATTGAAACAACGAAAGGCCAAGTCAAGCCACCGAAACGGGTTCATTCAGCAGATTCAATGGCTCCAAAACTATTCACAGTGCAATGATGCGGCGCAAATTGATCTTTCAATCTTCATATCTACGGCAACACAAACCATCCGCGTTTTACAAAGATAGATGAGCCAAAGACACAGTTGGTTCACGAATGGAAAAAACGGATCACTTAACCAAAAAATAAGCGCAACAAAATTCACGAAAAACCCATGCATTTGTTCTACTCGAAGGGAATGAAACTCTCAGTGATTTGGACGGCCATACCCCCCTTCGACGGGCAGCTCTGAGAGCAAATTCACGGAAAGTACAGAACTACTTCATCTCCTGAAAAAAGCTCTATAAAGCTATATTTGCTTCCACAAATTTCAGAGGGACAAATGACCGCCCTCTTAAAATGTCACCTTCACCCTCACGCAGGAACATAGAACAACATAGAAATTGTGCTTGCAAGACAAGATTCAGGACGTAAAGTGAAGTACGCCTACCTGACTCAATATAGGACCTGCGCCTTGCAAGTTTCCAAGTCCAGCAATGAAAAGTAGAAACGAGAGGTACAAGTTTTATTTCTTTCACTTCTCCTATGTTCGAAGACCTGCAATGGGCATTTGAACAGGTATCCAAGGGGAGGGCAGCCTACTGACTCACATGCCAAGGTCCACAACATATTCGCGAGCTCAAATACGGTACAAATCGCCTTAAGATTCTTCGAATGTACTTCCACTTTATAATAGACAAGACATACAGTGCGGCTTTGGTTGGGAGTCAAAAATTGAGTAGGATCCAGTGCGGGCAAGGCGTGTGGGATCCCTGTCTCGGGATGGCCCGAGCTGATACCGAGCTTTGTGTTCATGAGTTCCCGATCGCAAGCTGCTTCCTGATGAGATCCTCCCAGAAATCATCGTCTACAACAGCTCTCCGTACTGCCGAGAAAGAATCCCTCCCCTCTTATGCCTCAAATTCGCTAAGTAAGTCTAATTTAGAGAACACTATTCTAGGCAGCCCTCTGGGCAGCTTCCTTGGCAATAATTTTCTCCTTGATCTTAGTCTTAGCCTGGGACTTGACTCCCATAATACCTCCACCCCATTGCTTGCGGTATTCATCATATCGGTCGTTGAAGTTGGCCTGCAGTGGCATTCATACACAGTTGTATGATGATACAAAAATGAATTTTTTACACTGACTGAGTTTCTTGATGGCATTTTGACATGCAGTACAAACTTCGGGGTTCACGCAATGAATACTAAACTGTAACACAAATCCATTTTCGATTTTGGATCGACGGAATCATTTGAGAGAATGTCAAGCAATACCTTCACAGCTTCGACAATCTTGCTGAAGTCGTGCTTGTCCTCATTCTTCACTGAAGTAAGGCACAAGGCAGTGGCGGTCTTGCTGTGAATAATTTGGCCAAGTCTGGACTTGCCCTTCACAATAGCGTATGGAACACCCATCTTGCGGCAGAGGGCGGGTAGCCACACAACTAGTTCAATAGGGTCAACATCGTGGGCAATTACCACCAATTGAGCCTTACCCTGAAACGCAGACAAATAAGGGCATAAGTAAGATGGTTGTTCAATTGCACTTGCGAATGCTCAGTTCAGATACGAACCGCGGGGCATAATTCACCCAATACAAACCCTATTGGAAAATCGTAGGACGATTCAATGATGACTTACTTGCTCAATGAGGTAGGTCACGTGGTTGATACCGTACTTCACGACTATTGGTTTCTTGGTCTCGACAGTCTTGCCCTCGGCTTCGGCCTGGGCCTTCTTGAGAAGCCTCTCCTTCTTCGCAGCCTTGTCCTCGGGTCTGTACTTCAACAACATCTTGAACAAACTTGCAGCTGCACATGGACATAAGTGTCAATTAGCTAATGAGATCGGGTCAAGACGGGAGACCAACGATATAAACGACAACACGAAGAATAAAGGCATCGCTACGATTGCGTTCCGGGACGAGAGGTCATATATCAGAGAAAAAAGTACTAACCCAAGTTCTTGTCGAGTGTCTTGGTGAACTGGTTAAGGGCCGGTGGAACCTTCAAACGCTGGTTCAAGACACGGCGTTGTCTCTGGATGCGGACGTACTTGGGCCATTTCACAAATCGGTGGAGATCACGCTTGGGTGGAAGGGCGCCACCAATACCGAACTGCTTCGGCCTCTTCTCAAACAAGGGGTTCGCGACTTTCTCTACTACCTACAACGATAGGCATGGTGAGACACAGAGGGCAGAGAAAATCGAATCCAATCATTTCAGACCTGGAATACCTGACAGATATCCGAAAGCCGCCGACAAGTTTAAGTTCAGGGCACATTCAAACGAAAGGTACGACTCCAAAATTTTCTTACGATAGACTAATTTCAGATCGCAGTTCCCCGATGTGTTTTGAGTATCCAGTAGCACGAGCATTAAATACTATACACTGCGTGAAGTCGCTGTGGAGCACTTTAAAATTAGACGCCCCAATAAACTGGCGTAGGTTGAAAGATTTCTAAATGTGCAGTCGAATTTGGTCAAAATTTCGTTTTCAGCTTCGAACCACTTTGTTAATTGTTGCAATTCAGGGTGTGTACAGACAACATACCTTCTTCTTCTCCACAGGAGCAGGGACAGGAGTCTTGATAGTTCCCCGCTTAGGAGCCTACATGAAACGAAATCAACCTCAGTCACATCGCCTTCACGTGATCAAACGCTGCAATTCCTCAAGCTTCTAAATGAAATTAATAAAACCAAGCCCAAGTCCTCCACAGACTATGAGAGCATCAGAGAAATCCATCACGCCTAGGAAACCCTCGGATCATCACGTTCAGAGAAACACAGTAAAGAAATCTGTCAATCACTAATTCTCACCATCTCTGCTAAACCCTAGAACCCGGAGCTCCAGGGAAAAAAAGAAAAAAACACGGAATTTGGTCTACGAAAACACAATGTGACTGTCACTTTCAGACGAGCACCGAGCGCAAAGCAACGAGAAATGTCGCGAAATCGGATCGAAGTCTCACCATTTTTTTCGAAACCCTAGGGTGTGCAGCTGAGAGACACCCTGCTCGAGCTGACGATGAAAGAGGGGAAAGAGCGAGTTCTTCGACGGACTTGGAATAACCAGTTTCCCGACGAGTTCTCTGTCAAACCTAATTGAGGGCTCGTGCTGGCCGTCGATCCTGCGGACGATCTTCCCGATCTTAGGGCTCACACTCTTACCGTCATTCGGTCGCACTTTCGGTGGATTTTCGCTCATTCCCCGGCCTCTGGAGATTCCGCTGTTTCCAGTCTTTCCGTTTCCGCTTCTGCTTTGTTCCTCTTTAGATGGGTTAACCATTAAACCAGGGTTAACACATTCTGGGTTGTCTTTAACTCGGGTTGATACCATGTTGGGTTTGATTTATTTGCTGTTCTTCATCCTCTTCTTATTTCTTTTCCTCATTACTCTCGCGTTCCCTACGTTGGTCAAACAGGTGATCACTCTTGTGTATATTTTCTGGTCCTTTTTAGCTTTTTTCTCCTTAATTCTTACCTTCTTGTCTTTTGTCGTTTTCTACTGTATTTTCTTTTATTGAGATATAGTGTTTTTCGTCCTTGTTTACTTACATGGGAGATTGACATGACAATATTTTCAGATGTACTATTTCGAATTTCAGCCTAGAAACATTGGGTCTTACATTCAATTCATTTGATGGACTTCCATGCTTGGAAGCAATCTACGTCATGTCAAGCATCAAGTTAAGACCAGCAAAGGAGTCAAACACATGAACTGCCTCAACTTATCTGGCCAAACGAATTGAATTAAAATTATACTTCATATTGCGAAATGTTCAACAACATAAACTTATTTAGATGCCGAAACTGAAGATTCCATAGCATGATAAAATTCATGTTCTATATGATTCGGAATATATTTCAAACAGATTTCCTCACATACATGATGTATCTCAACATCCACGTCTATAGGAATGTCTGAAGGTATTGAGTTCTTATTTAATTCCTCATGCTTTTAACTACTTCATTCAACATTCAGGTCATTAAGTAGTTCTTTTAGCTTATGTCAAACTTCGGATCGACTCAATATGTTCAAAGTAAAAGTCACTCAGAAGTTAGACACGTTGGCATATATCACAAGGTTTGATTAGTATGTGTATGTAGGATGCATGTTAAACTACAAAAAGATATGAACTATTTGACTATATAAATCATAGGACCTAGAAGATTAATCAATGAAGTAAGACTCAAATATAAATTTAATAATCAATAAATATTTTTAAAAATTCAATTGATTTTATTTTCTATCTATTGAAAGAATTACACATTGGATAGATCAAGATAAAGCTAACAAAATCATAATGTGAGTAATCGATTATAATTCAAAAAATAATAATTTTTCGCTAAATTTCATCCACTATGATTATGGGATTCTCCGAATTTTAATTTGATAAGAAAAATGAGAACGATATTTCAACGATATTAATTAATTCGTTATGTTTTAATTATAAAACCTGTCTCAGCAAGCCGCCCTAGCTCAGTTGGTAGAGCGCAAGGCTCTTAACCTTGTGGTCGGGGGTTCGAGCCCCCCGGGCGGCGCCTGATTAACCCACCCATTGGGAAGTTTTGATCATGCATGTCATCTAGAATGCGCTGTTGTGCTCAGTATTTTTACCCCACCAAGGTGCAAAGCTCAGTTACTCTTGTGTTATGACGAGTTCTTGTAGTGGATAGAAGAGAGAGTATGGATGTGAAGTTTAAGGAAAAATTTTTTAACAACAAAAGACTAGTAGAGAAGAATCATAGGAAAACAAAAATATATCATAGATTAAAAGTATACTCATAGGAAACCTTCAGCTGAGCTTCAAAGTTTACTTTCTTCTATTGACATGATACGGTTGGAAACCTCTATTATTACGATCGGATATGCTCAATTCCATACTATGAAATAATCGAATATAACAAGTTTCAATTTGCTTCGACTCTGTTTTATTAATTGCAGTTGTCACGAGATCGTTAGGATCTCGTAGGTCATGCTTGTTTGATATGCCAGGAGCTTACAAGCCACTTATTTGCAAATAGATACGCTTCTTAAAACTTACAAGCTATTTGCAACAAACAACAACAACACGGTGAAAACTATCAGGAACACCTGTTCTTGCAGACGTCGGCATAGGAATAAACACTTTTGCTAGCATTGAAACTTGAAATCTCACGGAGGTCATATGGGTGTGAGAAATATACAACAAAATTGCAACTTGGGGATGCACTGCTTATACACAATGTTGTACCCAAGTGTATCATATGCACTTCTGATCTACTACACGGATTGGTGCACAGTTAAATATTTACTACTCATTCGTTAACGAAGCGATGTCAGAGTGTGAAGGCAGTTGAGAGGAATGAATTCAGCATCTTGTGATTATACTCGATTAATCACCACCACAAGCTTGTTTATGGTATACACGCTCGAGTAACTGTCGGCTTCTAAACTTTCAGTGGTTTCAGAAGTGGAATAGTCCACGGAATCGGAATTAGCAGCTTCAGTGATGACATTGGGTCCTCCTCTTTTAAAAGGGAAGGCGCTGATTGAAAGCTTGAGCTATAGGAGATAGACAACTCCGGTTATTACCTCTACGCGCAGGATCAGATCTACTTCCATCACCACAGACAGGAGCGCATTCCTAGTTCATCGTACACTCATGTTTTGAAAGTACTTGCAAACACGTATACCATAATATTCTCAAAATGGAGCGGTTGAGACTAGTTTATAGTTTAGCTCTGAATCTGGGGATCCCTTTCAGGTGCATTCGAAACACCATCATCCGTCGAAAATTAGCCAACAAGCTCCATGTGTACTCGGAGATTGAAGAGGAATTCGACCAGAAAGCTTGAACGTTCACTAATATTCCAAATGACAGAAAGGTATCGGAACAGTGATCAAGTTAGCTAGGTTGTAGCATACAACTATCGTGGTCGAGTACGAGATTGCAACGGAAGATGGAGAATGAAAACACAAATGAATCAGAATTGGACACAGGCCACAGTTTTTTCACCGACTAAACATTCCCAAAAAAAGACAGTTAACTTCCTGCAAAATCGAAAGGTTGACATGACTAATAAAGGGCTCCTTGTTACTTTCATTCCTCTAGTGAAGAGCTAGGGTTGGACGACGTGGTCCAGTTTTACATTCAGCTCTCTTAAATCAGAGTACTGGTAAGACGAATTTCTGTTACACATTTACCCAGGTCAAAATGGGACCCAGGATAATCTAAATTGGTATGCCATGATTGCGTGCCTGGGCAACAAAACCATTTCAGAGTAGACCATGCTCTCTTCCTATACAACTACATTATCCACTTGGGACTCTTCTTCGAAGAATTCCCAATCAAATGAAGGGCTTCGTCTAAGCATACCAAAACTGCTCGTGAAAAATCACCGTATTTAAGAGAGTGGCCGGTAGCCACTGCTGCTGCTGCAATTCTAAGGAAGCTATGATACAACCAACCGCAACGCTGGGGGTAAGGTGAGACAAGGTATGAAAGGAAGTCATGATGATAATTCACAAAACAGGTGAGCCATCATCAATTCCATCGTCGGCGTCCGATTTGACCTTCCGAGAATTTTCGTGGAAATTCTCGTCCTCCTTCGGCCTCGATCGTTTCCTCTTTAGGCCTTTCCAATTGTCCGAATTGACCTGCAACGTTCTGCTTACACTAATCTCCTTCTCGGGAGTTGCCGTAGCTTCTGCATGTGCTCCAGACGATCTCTTCGCGTTTCTTTCCTTCCCTTTCATTCCTCGGAATGTGTTTTTCCCTCCGATTGCTTCGTCGTCAGAATCCGCCTCCACGGTCACCTCGCAATTGTCGTCGGCGTCTGTTTGTCCTCCATCTTCGGCGCCGGCTCCGTCCGAGCCATTTACCTCAGCCTCTTTCTTCTTCAGTCTCTTGACACGTTGAGACTTGACAGCCTCCATTACGTCCTCTCCCTTCTCGATAGCTTTCATCCATTCGGAGTCGCTCAACACGTCCGCATACAAAACCTCCTTCCTCTTTCGTTTGCCGGGCATTGATGTGTCCGCCGCAGCTCTGGCAGCCTCTTCGGCTTGAGCAACTTTTGAATGCTCTGCGCCCAGAAATACCCAGTCCGGTACTTCATGCTCTTCGATTAGTCTCGTGATGTAACCCTCCTCTTTCCGCCTGACCTCGTCCATTTCCTCAAACATCTTATACTCTTCGTCATTGCGTGCAGCCAGCCGATTGATCTCCCTTTCGCTTGGAACGTCCGTTCCCAGAGCATCTGCGCCACGGCGCATAATTTCCTCCAACATTTCCCTCCTCTCCTGGGCTGCAAGTTGCAAGTCAACTGGATCTAAGCTCCTGATTCTTGTACGCAGGCTTGGGACATAACGAAAACTGGTAGAATCCTGATGACGTTTTCCAGAAAATTTTCTAAAAACTTTTGTACTCATTCAAGGACTTGATAGCAAAAGATGGCAGTCATTCAGTGTTCACTCCCCGAATTCTAGTATGTATAAAGGTCATGACAAGGACAGCCACAATCATATATTTCTACATCACAATCTCAGAGGCCGGAAATTTATGTTCGTTCTTTGGCATCGGTGTTCACATTATGTCCTACCTGTCGAGGTTGTGTTGAACAATCCAGCTTGAATAACCTTAGCGTCAATTCCCATTTTTGATTTCGCTCGCTCCAGAATTTCTTCTTCAATTGAACCAACGCTCACGAGAACAAAAACCCGTACCTCCTTCTTCTGCCCAATACGATGAGCCCTATCCTCTGCCTGCTGATCCATTTGAGGATTCCAGTCACTATCAAAGATAATGACCGTGTCAGCTGTTTGAAGATTCAGACCAAGACCTCCGGCTCGCGTGCTGAGAAGAAACATGAAGTACGGCGAATCAGGGGCATTGAATTTTTGCAGCAGAACTCCTCGCTCTTCAGTCTTGGTGGTTCCGTCAAGGCGAAGGTACTTGTAACCATGCCAATCGAGATAATCCTCGAGAATGTCCATTAGACGAGTCATTTGAGAGAAAAGCAGAACGCGATGGCCCCCTTCCCGAAGTTTTGGCAACAGCCGGTCCAGTAGCTCAAATTTCCCAGAAGAGCGCACAATGAGATTGCCTAAGCGCGAAGTGTAATCTCCACCCTCAAGGAAGAGAAATGGATGGTTACAGCATTTTCTCAACTGCATAGCCGTATTTTGCAATCCCCGTGATTTTCCAGAGCCTGTACAAGGTAAAAGCACAACACAAATAGTCGTTAACCCATATAGCCTCGACAGACACATTCCTACTACTCTGAAGATCAGGCCGTCTATGTTTAAAACTGGCCCATCTAGCTCGTAGCCGAGCCTCCTGACCAGTATTACCTTGCAACACTAACTGAATTCTTCAAGTAATCTACCGGACGATTACTTCAAAGCAAATGTTGGTGTCCATAAAGCAAGCTAGATTAGTGGATCTCAGACACAACTCGAAACACGTTTTCAGCTGGGAAACAAGCAATAGCAAGAATACCATCAGAATCTTACCAGAATCTAGTCCAACACGTCCGGAATCTATAATCTGCTGATAGTATAACCTTTGCCATGAAGAGAGGTCGCATTTAAGGATAACTTGTGTCTTGCCAGGTAAATATTTCTCCACTTCAGCCTTCTTCCTCCTCAACAAAAATGGGCGAATTACCTGATGAATGACAAGACATGTTTTACTAATCTGTCGAAATATCTCGAGCTCAACTTCTGCTATCAAACGCATAAAGATAAATCTTAAGGAGAGAAATGAGCTATATTGTCCACTGCTTGAACCGCCAAAAGCATGAAAGTAATGGCCACTGATAACTGAAGCCACTAATTTGATGGCAGGAAGCACATATAGTTAGCAAAATTCTTGCTTCTGAGCATCTGAGAGAGCAGCCAAAATAAAGAGCTTTTTCTAGTAAAAAAATGTACACTTGCTAAACTTTAGTAAAATAGCTAGACAGCAATCCTTGGAAAAGGCAGAGAATGATTCGCTACAAACATCAGACAAGATAATGGGATCTGACGATACTACCTGGTACTAAAGTGAAGAGGATTTGAAAATTTAACCTGATGCAAACGACGAATAACCAGCAGTTGTTCTTCGTCAGAGAGTGAGACCTCTGAACGGTCTGCAAAGGGTGCATTGAACCACTCCTCAAAATTCTGACTTGAGTTGAATATTGCAGGCAACAAAAAATTCAGTAGTGACCACAACTCCGAAAGACTGTTCTGGATAGGGGTTCCAGTCAGCAAAAGTCTTCTCCTAATGTGATATCTGCAATAAAAAGGTTACAAAACTTAGACAGCCAGCAAACATGGCAACAAACGAAAGTCAACGATGGCAAGACAAAAAGTGTCCTTCAACAAGGTTCGCAAAAGTTCTTCCAGATGAGCTTTATGTCTGGCTCATTCAGTCAAATGTGACTTTTATAGGTCTAAAACCTTCTTGTCGATGTGGTCCGAAGCTCACAGCTAAATAACACAACTTCTTACCCTGTGACCAGTGTACGCGAAAGCATGCAGTCGTGATTCTTCAGACGATGCCCTTCATCGACAATCATGTAGTGCCAATGAATTTTCTTCAAAAATGCTTTGTCACGCATGATCAGGTCATAATGAGTAACCAGGACATTGAATTTGCCTTCGTCACCGTATTCCTCACGCATAGCCTTACGATCCTCAATACGGCCATCGTAGAGTACTGCAACGATACTGGACCAAAAAAACGAGCACCCACTATTTTCTATCAGATACAGTAACCACTCCAAGCATAAACAAAAAGGACCTGGAAAAAATTAGCACTTGATGTTGAGCAGGGGATATAGTTGAAAAGACTCTTGACCCCATCCTCCATTGCGCAAACTCTTCGTCGTATACTTCAGTAAGAACAAGGTAATTAGAGAGTCATTGAAGGTACAAAGAAAGAGAACCTTGGGGCCCAAGTTGCGAACTCATGCTTCCAGTTCGGTAGGACTGCCTTCGGGGCAATGATAAGGTGTGGTCCGTTCAGATTTTTGTTTTCCATCAAATATGCAAGAAGAGCGATGGTCTGAATAGTCTTGCCAAGCCCCATCTCGTCGGCCAATATTCCGTTGAGGTTGTTATTATACAAAGACAGCATCCATTGGAGCCCTTCAATTTGATATGATCGTAGTGTACCTCCTTCAAGCATCGACGGCTGTTCAGTGACCTGCATCATGAGGACAAATAGCTTCGTAAGTTTAACGTTGATGCGATTTGATGATAAGGTACAAGATTCCACGGTGATCACTAAACCATAAGATTTGGTATTTATCATATAGAAAACAATAGCGTGCCCTCTTCCAAGTAATCGTTTCATCCATCTATTATAATAAAAAAATTCGGCTCTTCGCCATAGAATGGCTTCATCGTCGCCACTATACGAGCTTATTACGCGAAATAGGCAAGAGAATATCGGGAAATAGACATGAATCCCATAATTCCCACTATCAGATCGTGCGGAATCGGCGAAGAGCGAAACACTTAAAGAACTTGCGAAGACACATTATACATATTCAAAAGCACTTTCACCTTCTCCTCTATTGAGTGGACGGCAGAATTGTACTGGCGCTGCCCTTCCATCAAATCCCTCTTGGCCCCTGTGCCATCGGGATGAAGTTCAAGCAGACTGTCATTATCCTCCTCTGGAGATGACCCTTCTTTTACAGTGGTTTTATCTCTGAAACTAGGAGATGCAACTTCTTCAGTATCTCTTTCACTGTCTTTCCCCTTTAATCTCGGTGAGGCAGCATCTGTTGGTTCTCTTCCGGTATCTTTGGCCTTTTGAGGTTTCTCCTTCTTCAAAGGAACTTCTGGGTCGGCATCTTTTTGCCTTTGTACCATTGCCCCTAACTTTTGAAGAAGGTCATCCGTCTTCGACAGTAACGTTGTGAGACGTTCATTCTTGCTCTCCTCGACCATTCGCATGTAGGCCTCTTGATCATCTGCCTTCAGCGCCTGGAACCGCATTCTCTCTGCTCGTGACACACGTTGTCTTTGCTTTGTATGCCACGCCTGTAACAAAAAAGGACTGAGTCGAGAGCTTGGCATCGTGCAGCATAGATGATGAACGTGGCACAAAAAATTAGTTTCAAACTTTTCAGCTTTTATAAGATCTAAGAGCTTAGCTGAAAATTGAGATGTTGAACCAACATTACTTCATACATTCACATACAGCTATGTATGACCCGTCATATTTAGGGGACGTTTCATAATATACTTTGTTGTGATGTAGGACATGCAAAAGACCCTGGGACATGCCCGAGCGCTAATCCTACATTACATAGAGGGACCCATCCATAAACCGGTCTGTGGATACTATGAGAATCAAAACTCAGAGGTTTCTTATGAAACAAAATCGGCACGCGAGTGTCGTAAATATCGACCTGAACACCATCGTTCCGCTGTTTCCGCCTCTTGGCAGCAGCTTGCCCATTTAGCTGGAATTCACGGACTAAGTTCAGCATCTCGTTGAAGAACTTCCTCTTTCTTGTAGTGATTCGAAGCTTTTCCTCCTCTTCTATCCTTCGTTGTCTCTGTAGATGGAGAAAATCCAGTTAGCAGTTTGAAGTTCGAGGGTTAAGATGCAAAACAATCATACTTGAGTAGGTTTGAAGTCTTGAAGATACAAACCTCCGCTTTTCTTTTCCTGCGAAGTCGTTCATCTGTCTCAGACGACGAGACACCAGGAATCAAAGAAGCGTCTTGTCCAGATAAGGCACTCATGTTCCTTCGTAACCGCATTAAGCCCCAGTCGAAGAGCATCGCATCAGGACTACCACATATTTGTTGTAGGTGCAACTCCGCCGCCACTTCAGATCTAACTCTCATTTGAAGACCTAGCAGCTGCATACATGAAGACAGATCAGAAGAAGTAAGCTCGACGAATTTCATATTAAGGAAAACGGATAAATATAATCATAGAGTTCCGACAGCTGGCTGGCGGAAACTACAGCACCTAAAACTAGCCATCGCATGGACATTCATCCCAAGTAAAGAACATAAAAAGGATATATGTAGCTGAAACGAAGATGGGGTGGTGGACAATGTGACTAAATGCTCTCATGGCCCAAAGCTCAATCATATCAACTAAATTCCCAACAACCCTCAGATTGAGCGTGTCCGAGTATTCAGCTCTTTCAATTTCATGATAGGCCTCTGTAGAAACTTCTGCAGTTGTTTTCTACCATCAACTCCATGTCGTTATCACACATATATAATTATCTCAACGGTTTGATCAAAGTAGGACAAAAGTAAGACAGACTGAAAACCTCGCTGCACTATGAGCGGATTAGAAGCCCTGTTTTTTTCTTTTCTAGAGAGCAAACGTTTGTTCGTAATGAAGAAGCAGGAGATCGATCTTCAATGTGGCCAAGTCAAACTTACATTCAGTAAACCATGAGCTCAACATCCAGCAAAAACAGAAATGAACGGCCAGTAACATACCACAGCCACATCTTTATTGCACCAGAGAAATAAATGCACTTATCTTATGCAAGGTCATAAATTACCCTACCTTTAAAGTGTGTAACTCCAAGAGACATTGATCGCGAACATCGTCCTCTGTTTCAGGAAGTAAACCTGAGTTGAATGAAATAAAGAGCGTCAGTTTAAAACCTGTAATTTCACAATACTCTTCATCATCTGATGCTAATTACGTGGAATATTCTCCGGTGTACATGCTCAACCTGTGTTCTGAGAAACAGATAATATATAGCTTCCCTCATCCGCTGGACAAATATATTCTGGAACTTTGCACACCTCCAACTCAGGGGAATGAGAGCCTACAGTGCATACGTACTGGGATATGTAGCATCCAGCTGGTACGAAAGTGATGAAGAAAGGAAAAATTAATTACAATATTCAGAATTTGAAACTCCAAGACTTCATATTTGCAAGTTGAAGCCTTGAAGGTGACTAACCTTCGAGCTCCTGTATCCTATATGCCAGTTGACTATGTACGCGACGGTCTTTCTCTGCTTTTAAAGCACTTGCACACTTCAAACGTGATCGCTGCAGGTCCACAGCATCCTCAAACTCTTCTAAGAGTTTTCCGTGTCGCCATGCGCCGGTCTGCACAGGCAGTAGAAATTGCGGAGATGAACAGATTGGACGGTTATGCCATCCTTGAGAGTCAGGTGGGCATCATGAAGAAGTGAAGAAGAGTGAACTACTATCTGAACAAGAGTGACAGAAAGTGCTCAGACCTCCGTATCAGTGTCTGAGACTGCTGTGTCTTTAGATCCTGCGGCAACTTCGTGTTCTTCGTGGTGAGCTTTTATATCCTCATCTGTAAAGAAAGCCGAGATTGTAGCGTCAACTTTCTGACATGTAACGAAACGCTAGAGTAAATAGAAAAGGTTCCTTAGCGAATCTAGAACCAGATTAAAGAGTGACGAAGACAGGTCCTTCTGAGGAAATCCTTCTGGTTCACTTGCCAGCACAAAAGTCGTCGTTACAGAAAGCATGCCAAACAAAAGAGAACGAAAAAACTATGGTGAAGGGATATGTGAAGGAGAAATTCGTTCAAATTCAGATGGTAGCTGCCCAGGAACATTTAGTCCAGCTAAGACGCATCGAGGAAACAATGCTATAAAGCCACGTTTTAATGAGCGCACTCATAGAACTAGACACATCTCATGATAACCGACAAAAAGCAAAATCTGGTGCTTTCATTGTTAATCCTCCGTAGTTCTTATCAGATTATAGCAAAAACTGGTAACGTTATTGATGACAGTCTTACGTTAGATCAAAAATCTCCATGTTATTCGAGGACGATCAGATGATTATACCACCTAATTGTTCAAGCCCTCAGACTTTTCCACAAAATTTTCCTCATCCACCAGAATAGATTGTTTCCTATCGTCAATCCTTATGATATGTGGGTCCAAAGACCTCTTGAAGGTGATCACAGGGAGGAAAAGATCTGATATAATTGTTCAATTCTTCGGAGAAAATATTCTCGCCTGTATGAAAAGCACATCCTTCACCGTGCAAGGACAGAGTGTAATTGAAGAGACATTAAGCGAGAAACTCAGGACATCCAACATAATATCATGTGACGCGAGTGTACCTTTAAATTCAACCCTTCCTTCCGGCATCGGCTCACGAGAAGCAGGCGGACGAACAACTCTAGTCTCCGAATATATAGGATCATCATCTGACCCCACAGTAGGCACCTCATCTTCTTGAAATTTCTGCTAATCACAAATCGTAAACCAAAAAACATCATCAATAAATTGAGGCTAGAGTGGGATTTGAATATTCCGACAGTTTCAGTCCCCACTTGCTTCCGATAGATTTGATGTCCGGAATTGTCGATGTTGCATCAAAAAGCGAACCATTAAAACAAGAAGAGAATTCGGCGTGAGTATACCGGTATATTCCGTACTGACTGTACATGACGTACGGAAGGAGACTACTTATTCTTCTGATACGCTCTCTACACGCAGATTAATGAGACCCCATTCAAATCTGATGTCGTTTGCAAGTTGACTGACCGCATCAGCGTCAACTACATGGACAGGGCATAGAACATATCAATGCCGTATGTTACAAAAGTACCCTCCAGAATCTCATGTCTCGGGAAGTATACTTCCGAGCTGTAAGGTTACAATATATGGAAGGGACCACTTGAGTATTCGGACAATGACGGCTGCTCTCCTGCGGAGGGGTTTCAGAGATTTAGACGGCGTCCAGGGACGTCAGAAACTTAAGCCAGCCTCAAAGTATGCAGAAGACACTTGTGCGTTCGAACGGTGAGCGTAAGGATTTCGGTTTGGAACTCCAGGCGGAAGGCGAGAATCAACGTCAACAATCAGTATTGCCGCACGACGTTCACCGTTCTCAGTATGCTACTACCCGTGATTCTATCGCACAATTTCGCGCAAATCTTGCTCTCTGCTTCGAGAACTGCGGTCACGGAAGACTGTCTCCGAATAAGCTTGGGGAGGAACGGATGAAGGGCAGCCGCGAGTATTTGCGCGCTCCTTATCGGCGAGAAAAACCCCATAGTTGTCGATGTCCTTCGTCGGTCGAACACGGATTATCCACGCCTAGCTCCAGACGATGCCCGACTAAAAGTGTGGCTGAAGTTCGAACTTAGTCCAACTCGAGGCTGACTTCGCCTACCCTGTCCGATCACAGTTTCTTGTGAAAGAGAGAGGATAACCTCGCATTCAACTCTGAGACAACTCGACCGCGCACATAGTAGGGTTTCTTGTTCCACACAGAGGAACATATGGCTGCGAGAACATGAAACCGTCACGGTAATAGGGTTCTGTATTAATCTTGCGCACGGAAAGAAACGCAATCGGTTCCCTTCCGGGAAGGATGGATGAACTTCTTCAGGTAACAAGGTAGGGTCGTTCAATCTGCGGATAACGGCGCCTCGATTCCGAAGCTCGAACCGGGACGAGTGAAATCTCGAGGCCTCAAGACTCGGGTAAATCTTTCTCCCAATTTAAAGAATGACGGCAGACCTAGAAATCAAACCTAGCGATGCATTGTCCGGCCAGGAGAAAGCACATTCGTTCAACACCCTACTTGCGATCAATTGCAGCATCAGCGATGGATACGAAGAGAGCAAACCTGGGCATCTCCTACGATAATTTTCTCATTTCCGCCTAGAGGGGCGGCTGAGGTGCGCGAGATGGAAGTGACAGCAGTCAAGAGAGGGTCCGGGAGAGGTAAATTTCGAGATAGTAAAGTTAGGGCCTTCAGTAGCGCCTTCACATCCTGAACCTGTTTGTCGGAGAAAACATTCTGCTTCTCCGTATCTGTATCGGTCACAGGCACCTCTTTCGACTTCCCATGGTCATCACAAACCCTGCCCGTGGCCTCTCCACCCTTCTTCTGTACACCCTTCACCGCCACTGAGCTCTGTAACAAAACTTCGGCAGGTGCCATGTCCTTAAGCCCATTCTTCAACAATCCATGTCCTGAATTGCACCCCTCACTCACGCCACTCGCCCAGACGGCCTCCTTGCGCTGCTGCTGATTCTCTAATTCCCCCTCCGCCATCACATATCCTCGGCGTCGATTGCAACCATCATTTCGTTCCGTCGACCTGCAATCGTTCCAATTCTCAGCGACTATGCCTACCCTCGCCAATCTTTTCTCGCGCCGCGAGCGGGCCGCAAACAGTCACAACTTCGATACCGATACTTCTTCGCGGACAAACCTCTCCCTCGCGCACTTCGAGCCGACGAAAACCTCAATTGACATCCACGAGCCCTTGTCCCTACAAATCTGCGACTAAGCGAAGGCCGGCACCGCGCCGCGAGGCGAAAATCGACCGCGACGAGCGTCGTCTTCTTGCCACCGCTGGCTCGAGCGCTGGAGTCTGCGGTCTCGCTACGCTACGACAATCTCGAGCGCCCGGTGAGTCGGGAGCTCGCCGCATTCGAGCGCCGGGCGCAGGCACGGTCGCGAGCTGGGACTCCAACAAATTCAAACATTTGAATTGCTGCCAGATCGGTGCCTGCATCCCTCGTGCTTAGTTGTCGTGCCAGAGCCCATTTATAAAAGTTCGTATCCTTCTGATCTCACAGTGATCTCAGGATTCCCTCGCCCCCACCCGCAGCCCTTCCAGACGCAGCCAAACTATTCACTCGCTCTGCCTCCCTCCCTCTCTCCCGCCCGCCGATCAATTTTACGCTAGATTACCTCCTCCACGGCGCAACGTCTCCGCAGGCTATCTATCTATTAGCTGCTCTTCCCGCAGAGGAGGCAGCAGCAGCTTCTGCTTCCATAGTCTCTCTCAACCAGCACCTTCTTTTCTTCCCTTCCCGTCTCCTGTTTGTCCGTCTCTTTGCCGCAAACGCTCTCTCCGCTGCTCTTCTCGCTTCTGCCAGACAGAGCCCAGGGGCGGGCCAAAACAGCGCGCAAACACAATCACGCGATCAATCAAATTGCATCCCTCGCCTCCATGACCCTCCCTCCGACCGACCGCCGACCGACCCAACCCCCTCCCCCCCCTCCCCCTGCCAACAAATCCAAATTCCCTCTGCTTTCCACTGCAGACGGACAAAATCTGCGCCCTCCCCTTTCTTTCTTCCTCCTCCTCCTCCTCCTCCCCTTCGCTCTCCGCCTTCGCCTTCTTCCGCTCCTCCCCTTCCCTCCCCACGACGCTGGTCTTCTTTGCGTGAACCCTAGGTACTGGCAGTAACCCCGCTCGGACTCCCGGGGCCGACGACCGCCGCCGATCCGGCCAATCCACGGCTCGCGGCTGCTCTCCGGCTACTCCCTCCGGACAACGGCCATACCAACCACGACCTCCTGCTCGGGTTAGCGCCCCGTTTCCTCCCCTCGCTCCGCTGCTCTATCGAGCGCTTCGGCTCGGTAGAAGAACATTCTCAATTTGAATCCATTTGCCTGTGATGATGATTCTCGACCTGTTCTTGATTTTCCATAACGTATCTTTGTTTTACTCTATTTAGAGGTCACGTGACTGATTCTATCATAAGATGGGTTCGATCGTCCGCCGCGTTTGTTATCTGTGTTCGTGCATGGACTGTGCCGGAAAATTACGAGTCGGGGACGGCACCAGAGATTTAGGTGGACGCGATCAGCATTGATCGCACGTCCTCTGACTTCATCTGCGTTTCATGATTTTTTGGTCCATTCTTCGTCGTTGGTGGGGACGAATTCTTCCTTGTACCTCTTAGTAACTGTAATTCAGGTGAATTACGTGTAAGGTTTCGGAACTGATGGCGAGAGTGACAGCTCTCATGGTGCTGGGTTTTGTAGTGTGAGCACCCACGCTTACTTTGCTTCGTACGAACGGGTCACGTCTTTGAGTTGACAATGGGCAATTAGCCAATCCGTTTCTGCTCTCTATCCACCTCTGCATCCCAGAGACACGATCACGGTCTGTCCTGTGCGCTATTTGGCGCCCTTGATCTTCTGGTGGGCACAGTTGCTCTTCCATATTCTCCTCGGAAGGCGCTTGTCAGCAACTCAGGTGATACTTCTGCGGTTCTCCCAGGAATGATACATAACGTTGAATGCCTGAAGTCGATACTTGGTTAGTAGAAGTTTTCTAGGCCCTCCGCAAAGTCTCGAGAAGTAGCTGATCCTGGTCTCCTTAGTCCAACCTCGTAAAATAGATCGTTCACACTCGGTCCACTTATCACCCTTGCGAGTCATCGATCCACTGGGTTGTAGATTAGACTGATGACCCTGTGCCCTCTTAATACAAGGCAAGCATAGGGCTTGATGATTTAGATTGATAACTCGACTCTTTTTTACCACTTTGACCATAATCTTGTCTTCAGTCCAGATCGATCCAAGAGCTAATGTATTTATATGAATCGTCATGGAGTAATGAATTCCCCACTGCTGCACTTGAACCAAGTTGGCGGCAGCAGAGGCAGATATGAGCGTGTTCAGTTTGAGAGCTTGCAGACGACATCAGCCCAAACGACGGTCCACAAACCAGGATGAGTGAAATCTGAGTCACTCTGTACCTTGAAGTAGACACGGAACCTTTCTGGCATGACTTTTTGTGTGACTTTGGCACCAAATTCGACTGGGACATTATCTTTGAACACTTACCAGCATTCACATCTTCGGCTCTTGGATAGAGAATATAAAGCAACGGCAACACCCTCAACAGCAACAGCTTCCTCAGACTAGGTCTACACGTGGCTTTTACACATAGTGTACATAAAAATTTACATCATGTGGACTGATTGGGCCCATCAATCCACACGAATATCCCTGAGAGTTGCTAGAAAGGAGCCCATTGCTGCACAGATTCGCTTCACCCTGTGAAAGCCAGGCTCCACACCAACTATGGCACCTTCCAATGCTGCGCTATTGAGCTTGTGAGAAAGACTCCGAGGGCACATTACCATGTCAACTTTGGCGGGCATTGCTCCGAAAGGGTATCCATCTCTTCACAACCGAAAGTACATGTAGAACCACGATCAGTGTTGACAACAAATGTAGGCTACGAAACTCATGCGACATGATTGAATACTGAATACACTAGGACGTTGAAACTTAAATCCTCCATAAGTACTGCTATACGATACGAGGAAATGAAGTCGAGAAACATACACAAAGCTAAAGTATTCATATCTTACCGTTGTGCATAAGTCATGCCCAGAGTAAGAATGAAATTTACTGAAAGTAAGCAATCCATAAACTTTATCTCCAACTGCATTTGCTCATCTGCATAAACACAAGAATTAGCTTTGTTTCAGAACTGAACAATAACCCACAACAAGGAAGGTGAAACAGCAATTTTCTTGATGGTATAGACCTAATTGTAGCAGGTACACTCGTTTCTGACAGAACAACCTTCCTAGGCACGAGGTAAATGACCACGACTACAGTCAAATGGAACGGACGAACATTATCACCCCAGAGAATAGTATTTTTAGTACGGTGGAGTAGGCGGCGGATTCGAGACAAGGGCCAGTCTTGTTGTCGCAATGGGACAAGACGCAAAGGTAGCAACAGGAACTAATCACATTTCTAGCAACTGGGGCAAAATGTGTAAGAACTCCATAATAAATAACGATTCGCTAGTAGTTGGTCAATTTTCTGAAATACATAAGTAGCACTGACTTGATAAATCCAACTGAGCGTACCATCATTCAGAAGGAAGCGTGGAACAACAAGAACTCCACGAGCAAAGGCCTTGGTCACCTTTTGGCACTCCCCGATCTCTTCCATCAGTACTAAAAGATTGCTGACCAGAAACCTAGTAGCCTACAGACCATCACAGAAACAAATGAGTTGAAAAGAAACCATCGGCGTTTCGGCAAAGTGGCATATATTGGTATAAGAGATTACTCTTGTGAGATGGTGATGTACATGTAGCGCAGAAAGCCAGCCTATTCATGAACAAACAATAAGTTTTGCTTTCAACATAGATTCCAAATCATCCAAATCCACATGTTCAGTTCAGACATGAAGCCATCGGAAAGTCCAAATTATATTTTATGGCAAGTTTTATCGGAAGTCAAAGTTTGACAAATTATATAGACCAAGATGATATTAAGCACACTACATGCTACACACACTACCAACTACTTCCAGAAACAGAAGCACTGATGAAGGATTTGACAACTTCACCCACCTGAATGTAAGAGCGCAAGCTTTGGGACTTTCTGACATCCGGTCTGTCAGTGAACGTTTGCTTGAACATTTCGACGGCATTTATCCTCGAGAAAATCTTATCACATGCAACGTATAGCACACAAAGTCACTTAATGCATTCAATATTATAATTCTCTTGAGGGCCACTGACAACAGCAATATATCCTTGTAACGTACCAGCTCAACACCCGCAAAATCCACATCCCAAGTGCTTTCGATGACATGTGACGTGCCAGCGGTTTTCGCTACAACCAGTCTGCAAGAAAACGAGGAGGAAATTGAATAACTCGAGGCGGCAACTGTATCAACCAGAAGCAAAACGATGACGGATGAGAGTACTATGCTCTGTATAACGCATGAAACGAACAGAACATGTAAACCTTCAAGAGCATTACAGTGTGATAAAAATAGGCTCAAACGAGGTGTCAGGGATCATAGCAAATTTGGAAACAATAGTTTTTCTGGCAATTCTATCACATAAATGTTGATAAAAAGATTTCATCAGGTATTTAGCAGTTGACCTTCTTTTCACAAGTCCGACCGTGTCCAAAAGGTATTTACGTGTGTAGCTGAGTTCCACAATATCCTGGCCAACAACCGCGACTTGCCATCCACCCTGCAATATCAACCAAAGAGATGATGAAACCACTACCACGTTCTGAAAGATTATGATGCATAAATGAGGCAGAAGTCAAATTATATCTGCCTCATTGAATATTTTGAATGAGGGAATTCTCATGCAAAAGAATCAAGCCATCACACGAGTTCGGCTTCTTTAGAAAATGATACCCACTTGCGACCACTTCAGTACACTCGATCGCAGTTATATCTACAGCAAAATATCTGTCATCGCAACCATCTCCTGAACCTATCAGCAACCATCTTAACCTCTTCACCCAGATCTTTATCTTTACTGTGCTTTTCCTAGAACTTCCTTACTGTCCTAATTATCTTACCAAAACCAAGAGCAGAACCAAACAATGTGCGGCATCTCAAACATCTCAACGGGTACTCACTCCAACCTTCCGACCATCGATAAACCCAATCTACAAGGACTGTCAACGTTTACCAGCCATACCTACGGTTATTTCCTCCCTGTAAAAGTCTGAGATCGGCGACATTCTGAATATATAAGCACATTTTTTTCGTCGTTCTCACCTGTAAGGCCTTCAAGAGCGACACTTTGTTCGACATCTCTTTCACGTAGAGCTCTGGCCTCGCAGCAATTTGTAAACCTGCAGCGGGGCTGTGCCCCATGCGCACATGTTCGGCTAGTTTGGTTTGTAAATCGTGTAGACGACATTGTGAAAATGCCAGACGTTCCTTGGACGTTCTCAAAGCTTCCTCAGTTACCTGCAATGCCAAGTAAACTTCTCAACATCCCCTAGGTTTCAACGCAGTGTGGGCTTGTGGGTCGAAGATTACTGGTGACCCCTACGAGAACTGCTGATTCTACTTAATTACTGGAGCAAAATCAAGAAAAGAAAACGTACATGGTGTGGATATTTAATACCACGGCGCCTACTACAATTTGATATCTCTACATCTCGCAGAAGAAAACAATCGATTGCCCAAACCACCAGGAATCAGCGCAAGACGCAGACACTAAGGGGAACGCAAGCTAAATTTTACAGTACCAGTGGATAAATTGTTGTGAGCCTGTAGAAAACGATAAAACCACAAGCGGAAAGCACGAGGGGTAAAACCTAGGCTTCCAGATTGGCATCATGGGTCGACTATGGAGTGGTCTGCGCACTGCTAATAGATCACTTTCCCTAATTACACTTCTTGCACGGTTCCGACATGGATGTGCTTCCTTACGTTCAATGATTCCAAGGAATACGACTTACAGACTGTGTGTCCGTAAATCGTACTCAATACAATCGCGCTCTGCCCATTCAAGGACAACACAACAAAAGCCAAAGCGAGTGAAGGTACGGTCTTCCAAAGAATTACAGAGTGTGGACCAGAGAGCAACCCCTCCGAGACTGTAACCCCAAAAGTCTCAACGCCACAACAACTTCGTTGAGATAGTGCTTCCACAACAGTGTCCGTCACTGGCTTGCGACCACAATCTCCGCGCAGCATGGCGTTGCAAGACCATAAAATGCTTAGGAAGGAGGAATAGTTTAAAGCAATTGACTGGCTTACTTAGACAAACTCTACTGCGAACGGTCGAGATCCATGCAGTTGTTGTATGCCAGACATTTAATCTATCCAAGAAGCAATGCAGTGCAGCTGCTACCGAGAATGAAAAGGTAATCACCTTTGTTCTATTCAGCAATTTCTCGAGTTTGGTCTTTGCGGACGAATTTACATCCACCAACTGCTCCTTCTGCAGATCAACAAGAAGTAGACGCTGTGAGCTCAAACGGAAATCCCGGTCCTTCTGTGATCTTCAACAACTAACTTTAATAAGTCAGAGGGACTAGCTGCCTTGACCATGCGTAAGGAGTATCGCACCAGGTACTTTATTTTATCCAGAGCACACTTATTTCGAGCCTTCTCCTCGACTGCTTTGGGTGCTGTCTTGTCAGAAGGATATTCCTCCACTTCGAATTCGTTGGTCGGGATTCGAGCTTGCAAGTGTAAGATCTGCTGATAATTCTCCTCTAAGAAGCTATTGCCGTTACGTAACTCTTCTACATGCAGCTGCAAAACACTAGCAATGATTAATTAGGTAATGAATTTGCTGCGCAACCCAGGCCCAATTTCGAGGGCAGTCTCGGTACATTAAATCCACGGCATTTCCAGCACATCTGACTAACTTGGAAAGCGCCTTTCCCATTCTGACTTTCAGCTTTAAATCTAAGGCTCGTACTGATAGACTAATCTGAAAGGATGAGACTTGTTAGTACCTGGAGTTCACTCTTCGATTGTAGGAGCTTAACATTCCAGTCCTTCTCCAATCCGAGCCGGAAATTCAGCCAATGCCTCTTTTCGACCAATCTATGTCATTGAGCACAAGCATTTTCGTCAATTAACACAATTTGTGATTGACAGGAGTAAGTGCAGTTTTGAATACGTTTGTTTCGCACCTGCACTTGGTTTGAAGTCGATGTATGCGCCCCTTGATTTGCTGCTTCTCTCCAGGCCCTACTTTCTACGAATAAAATATGCACACAAGCTTCAGAATCTTCCTCCGGTAAATCCTTGAACCCAATGATCAGTCTCTATAGCCAATGTTGACGCACAATACCAAGGCTGTAATTGTTCAGCAACTTAAACCTACGTGCTTACTTCTGTTTAAGTAAAAAGAGTAGAGATGAAAGATGGTAGAACTCACTTGGAAGCGCGAGAATAGAGATGGATTTGAAGCTGTAAGTTCATCTTCGAGTCTTGCTTCTTTTGTCCTTATTTTCTCAAGATCATCTTGCACCAGACTGCAAGCTTCCATCATGTGCCCGATCTGAGAAAAGTGACCACCCCGTCCATGAATGCCTTGTTATTTCCAATATGAACGTTCAGTACAACTCTAATGTCCAGCTAGTGCAGCACTAATGTTCAGAGACTAAGGAGCACATACCCGTGGTTGGACTAAGAAAAAGTGTTTCAACGCAGCATCAATTGTATTCACTTGGTATGCTTGTATCGAAAACTTGTCTTTTGAAGCACATCCCGAGCTTTCACGTTTTGCGCAAAAGTTCACCTGTCAACCAGAAGTGTGACTAGCTTATGAAACCGGTTGATCGAGAGGTGCATCAATAAGAGGAAAAAGAGCTCAAATACGTAAGCGGTTCATTTACAGTAGACAACGTATCAATCGGTCACGATCTAGATTCTATCATCTTTGAACAGACCTGTTTTCACGTCAGAACCTCCTTTCATTCAACAAAATTTTTAATTTTAAGACAAAAAGTTAAAGATTGCCAACCTACCTCGGTGAGTTTGAAAAAGTCGTCCACGGATATAGTATCGCCATCCTTGCCATGCTGACAATCTGACTGATCAGCCAGAGAACAAGCTTGCTCAGCCCCTTTGTATCTGATAGTAGGTGTACAGTCAGAGGATTGATTTCCTGCTGAGAGTTGTAATTTTTTTGCTGAATGCAACTGCAATGTCAATCTCTCTTGCAATTTTCTCAATGAATGTTGCTGAACCTCTGTGGTTTGACATGTAAACGTGAACGTTTTGTCCACTGTCCCTACTGATGCAAGGCGGGCACTACTTTGCAGCACAGAGTTTATCAGCTCCTTTGCATCATAAGTCCTGGGCGAAGGACTAGGAGTATAATTTTGGTAATTCGGAACTTTCGCTTCACTATGGCTCTGTTTTACAGGCGAAAGATACAAGGCCGGAGCCAGGATTTGTTGGGGTTCACCAAAGCGGCTAATGCTTCCGATTCTTTTGGACGATAGTTCCACGGTAGAGTTAAGTTTAGGCAAATCCTCGACCATCGACATGTTGTCTTCAGAACCATCAGTAGAAGTCCTGTTCTCAACGTCCATTGAGAACTTCGCGCGTTTCACAGGGCCGAAGTGAGGGACTGTATCTGCTGCTTCTGGCACAATGTCTGTGGTTTGTTCAGACCGGTCAGAGTTTCTGTCTCGAGGGCGTTCTGACACTTCAAGGATCTGCGCAATGCCGGAAGGCACGGGAGGACGTGTGGAATCAACAATAACCATCTGTTCATCACAATCAGCCAGAGTCGTATTCTCGGATTGATGTGAAAGCTCCGCAAGTCGAACAGTGCTTGACAGCAACATGGGGTCTGTGGTGTCTCCAACAATATCCATGCTCTCTCCAGAATCACCGGTTGGAGTCAGGTTTTGAAGGTTTATATGCATTTCTCCACCTTTGCCTAAAACTTGTGCAGACGAAGCTTCAATGTTCACCACCTGGACACCTCGTGAGGCTTGTAAAGAAGCAACTTCCCTTGAATACAGGGTAGGCTCACCACAGTCGTCAACGATTTCCATCCCTGAATCCGAGCATGGCGTAACACAAATATTGCCACCCCCTTCTGCATGCCCTAACTCTGAGGAACGTAAGGAGGAGGGAAGAGGCGCAACCCAACTGCTCCTCCTACTCTTGTTCCATGCGGGTGCTCTATCAGGTGAAACCGAATCCGCTGCAAGGAGATCGCTACACCTTGGAACTTGAGCAGTGATGCTTCCACTGAAATCCCCGTCAGAAGAAGACGGGACGTTTCTGACTTCATGAAGCAAGGAAGGAAACACCATGTTAGATGGTGCTTCTTTTTGCCCTTCAATGTGAGTGTAATCCTCCTCCTCTCTGATGATATCAGCAAGACGGGGTATGCCCAAAGTTATGCTCCGATCGTGATCCAACTCATCCCTGGACATTTCAGAAACTCTTTCTCTCATGCAAGTAGGCCTGTTCAAACTGTTATCCATGAGAAATACTTCCTCTCCTTGAATTTTTCTCCTACCAAACCCTGGAACAACTTGATTTTCCCTGGTTGCTGAGTTGCAGTGATTTGAGGTTACCGTTGGTCTAGAGCATACTATCTCCGTATCCATCTTCATGTCCGTGACCATATCTTCGTCTTCTTCCTCCTGAACAAGATCCTGAAGACTAGGTATATCCAGTGTTATACTCCGCTCCAATTCCAATGCGGGGCGCTTGCACTCTACATGCGGCAAAGATGTTGATGTTGGTGAGATACTCATATCCATAGTCACAGTAGCCTCTTCCCTCTGACATGTTGCCGACAATCCACGATTTACTCTTTCTAGGCCTTCAGAGAGATCTGCAGCAAAGAGACGGTCATTTTGGCCTCTAAAATCAGTGGTGTTTGTGACTGTGGCATCTGTAGTATTTGCAGGTGTCGTTGCTGTAGAAGCATCATCTCCTCTCGTCAATAAGCTTTTCGCAGTCTCTTCGGTGAAAGCGAGAATTTTCTTCTCACGTGATGTGGGATCTGTGTTCTCTTTTCCGTGCTCCTCAGAACCTGTTGCGATGAGACCTCTCTCTTCATTTCCTGGCACAAGGAGAGTTTCCTCATGAGATAAGATGGCAAATTGGAGGTTCTGTGCATTCCCGTTGTGTTGAGATGGTTCCTGATTGTCTGTTGTGGTGCTGTTTTTGCTTTGATCCGACCTTCTGGCGGAACCTCGGTGGCCTCCGGGTTCCAGTACGTAGGTACCTGAGACACTTCCATCCATGGTCAAGGTAGCTTCAATCTCCCTGTTTGGGCCTCGTGGACCGCGATCATCTTTCTCATACTCAACAGAGACTGCTGGATTAAGAAAAATGTTTTCTGTCTCTTCATGACGACTGGCCGTTTCGGTAGGTATAACTCTGCCACTTCCAGCAGGAATTACCGGGGCGATCAGGTTTCCACTTCCACCCTCCTCAATAATTGCCGCGAGGGTAACACTTTCTTTCTGAAACTCCGCGTAGGTTTCTTTGGTGACATTGCTTTCTGTCCCCCCTGTTCCAGAAGCAGTCGTAAGGACAACAATCTCCTTGTCTACCCTGGAATCCTTGTCTACTCTAACTTGGGTGTCTTTAGTGGTGGGCAAGGTCTTCCGTGACTTCGGCAGATTCAAATCAGAAAGTGGAGCACCTACTGGAGAGCGCTCTCCGTTATCTTCTGACAAGTAAGCCTTCATAATCTCAATAACTTCGTCCTGCTTGCTAACGTCAGTTCCAAGAAAAGAACTATGTTTGCGAGAAACTTGCATCGTAATACTCATGTCAGTACTTCCATCGACATGCCCTGAATGCAGATTTCCAAGCTTTTGTCGTATAATTGGTTGTATCATGGTAAAGCTCATACTCGTGTCATTCTCTCCAGAGCCAGGGCCTGGACTCTCCCCACGTGTTTTTCTGCCATAACTCCTCTTCGTCGATGGAGCTGGTTCGAATAACTTGTCCTGGTCCCCATCGGCCTGCGACTTCAAGGCTTGTAACTGCGACAGCTTAAATGTGAACGTCGTACTGTCCAACGTGACATCCTCATCGAAAACATTATTTTTCTGCTGCAACGCACAATTTTGAATGTCGACGAAATCGCAGATCTCACCATCGTCACTGCGACAGAGGCGTTTGGAGGTTTACCCAGACATCCTCGCTAAATGGAATTGAACACAGCGAATTTGAGATCAAGTACAAGTGTCCTAGCTGGATATTGAACTTTACATGAGTTAACTCACGATACAATGAAGAATTGAAAAGGAGTCAGCGACATCGGAAGTTTAGTTTAGTTTTCAATTACAATCTTCGGAGGCGGAAATTCCCATTCAAACAAAACTTCATGATCAAAGAATTCGAAGTGATGAGATGGTTGACTACCGTGACAAAGACGATGTATTTTTCGCTGGATGCCAGCTAGGAGGTCTCGAGGCAGGACTTCCGGTCGTTTGCTCCAGATTGCTCAGAGGTTTAGTACTTCGTCGGCCCTTACAGTCTTCAACTTCATTCAAAAGAACCGGTCTCCGATTCTCCTTATCGTCACCGCCCGCAGCTGGCATCTTCGAAGCAAGCCTGGGAGACCTCCTCTTCGGAACGTGCTGCGGAGCCGAACCCTGAGCATCCTGAGCGTCATGTGAAGGTGAAACATACTCATCATCTCGGGTGAAAATGTGATATGCCGGCGCCTCGGCGAAGCTCACCCGCCGACCGAGAGATCTTCGCTTCCGCCTTCTCTTCACGACACTTCCATCCTCGTCAATTCCAAACACGGTGGTGGTTTCGTCGTAACTCTTCTGCTCAAACGGAGGTGTCTCCATGTTCACGAATCCTTCCCGTCCACGGTCACAAACATGACTGGCAGTCTTTGCTGAAACTGAAGAGAAGATTGACAACTCGCAGGCGTCAATGTCAATCCTGCCGTGGGGTCAAAAATCTTGTATATGCGATTTGACATCTCATTCTCAATTCTGCCGAACGCGAGCAAGCGTCAGGTGCTTCTCGTGAGCCTTCAACGAAAGATCGACGCCCACGACCAGCAAGAGGCCGAACTGATCGCCTTTCTCGTACTGCTTCGAATTCAAAAGCAGAAAGCGGGAAACTGCGCGACACCTCTGTACAACCCAGTCACGGCCCATTCACATGGTTGACGGAAACCTACTGCGCGGTTCATCCAGATCACGGTACGGTTCTCCGAGGAGTGGAGTAGACTACAGTCCACCAGATAAGTGGTTTCTCGATGGCATAACGTAGTCGGGACGCATGGAATCAGGTACGGCGTTGGAGGCCACAGACAACGCAATCAAGTCCAGATGCATCCACCCCCGACCCGAAAGAGGAACTCTTGTATGTCTCCAACTGCAATGTGTCCAGCGTCGCCTCTAGTACGATCTGCATGGGTTATAGTAGTGTTTACATGTAACTCTTGCGTACGGCTGGTATCGGGATGCAAAACAATATCATTCATCGGAATCGCTTTCCCATCAATTTTTGGAGAGTAAAGCTCTGATAGCTGAATAGTGCCTGACTTTACAATCATTACCATCTCTAACACTTAACGGACTGACAGTCTAAAATGTTTCATTCTCAATCTTAACCCCGCTAGCTCAGGTCAACTCCAGTCTAAGTAGTCTGTGTTTCCCTCCTGAAACACTCTCGCATAATTTTTGTACTTATCTTTCTATTAGATATGTTTACACCGATAGTTGGTGCAAGGTACATTTGTACTTTATTCTACTTCATGCAGGCCAATAAATTTTATCCAAACTGGGTGACAAGAACAAAAAGTAAATTATGTTATATACATTCACTGCAGAGATATCTCACAGAAAATGTTATCACAACATTCTAGAAAACACAGTAGCATAGCAGATATTAAAAGAAAATAGAAATGGAGTGTGCACTATATGGGTTGCTTTTATAACTTGTATGTTCATTGTATTGAGACTTTCTTTATTATAACATGTTCTTTCAAAAACACTATTTGCATCGATATGATGTTATGAAAAATACTATTGCCGTTGACCTTTTCCTATCAAACATCGATGAAATATGCTAATATTTGGTCTTGAATGGTTTTTTTTAATCAATGGAACAGACTTGAATAGGTGTTTTCAAGATTTTCAAATTTATTTTCCTACAATGTTAATTCCCTTTTGCATGGAAAATTATGTTAAGATTACATAAGATTTCAATTGTAATTTTTGATCCTCTATTATTTTAAGACTTATATTTTTTGACATTATGAAGTATATATGGTCATTAAAATCCATATGAAATATTTATATTAAAGCATACGGTGATTTTCGTTTTTTTGTGAACCACTTACACAATGAGAATGACGCATAAATGGCATTATTAGATTTATTAAACATGAGAATGTTTTTAACTTGGATAGGATTTATGTTTGAAACTAGTAAAACACAGATGTTTTAAGATTTAGAAATCTGTATGTAAATTTGAAATATATTTTGGGTTAAAAAACGATATATATTTTTATATTTCAAAATATAAGTGGAAGGTGTGAAGTTTGTTTTTATCATCACTACAATTATATATTTTGAGGTATCAACGTGCAAAAGATGCAAAAATCATGATTATATTGATGAGCATCAATGTCACATCATGCAAATTTTGAGTAATTTTTTTCAAACAAAGGTATTCAGTTCTAATTATTTTGAATAAATTTTTTTTATAACAGATATATCATGAAAACGTGGAAAAAAGATGTGGCTCGGAATCATATCCTGAGTTTTACCGGCCGAGTGTGAATATATTTGATGGATCCATAAGCTGAGGCTACAGACTAATTTTTACATTGCATAAACAAAATGACTATTTGGTTAAGGCATTTCATTTTTTCTCTGACATGAATTTAGTACTTGTACTGAATGCATATCAGAAATCGGCTGACATGAATTTGTGCATTCAGATTATTTTTGTAATCATTTGTTCACATTAGAATGATAAGGTTGAACATATAAAGTAGCATACCGCTTTAGTACTCAACTTGAACATGGAAGGATTGTGTGTACTTAGTCGGTAGATGCACAATTCAAACAAATCATTTCCTAATCGATTGATGCTGCTATAATGTGAAAGAAACCTAACGGAAATGCCTCCATGAGTTCCAACGATAAGAGATCATAGCGAAGCTGAGCATGACAGATTCTTTGATAAAAGTGCTATAGCATATGTGATGACATTCTTGACTCTAATTTGGGTTTAGGAAACACCTTTGTATTTAAGAAGTTCAAGTCACATTATACTCGAGTTGATATGGAGAATCAATCGCTCTGCTCCAAAGTTTGAAAAGAGACTGAGGAAACATTTGATGATCTTAGAAAGTTTTTTGAATTCATAGTAATCTCGAAAACCAAACCCAACAATCTTTAAAAATTGCACCAAATGACAATCCATGACATAATGAACTATATAAATCTGAAACCTATTTTTAAAGGAGAAAAATGCATACTCTACCCGTATGCGTACTTAAACGAGTGTGTATGTAGGTGGGAGGCTACTATATGTATGCATCTTTACTTGACTTCTTCTTCGGTTTAGACAAAACCCTTTTAACAACGATATTATATCTATAGCGAAAATGGCCTCTTCAGAAGTTCAGAAAACACCTCCATGATCTTAAGTTTCAGAAGTTGAAGTTCTTTTAGAATTGAATATATATTTAATCTATAGGTCTATTCGGTTAGCATAATCCCTTCTAAAAACAAGATTTGAATTTTTTTTTTATCTCTTCATCCACAGAAGTTATTATTCGATTTTTTTATCTTCAGAAGTTAAAATATATTTTACAGTATACGCTTCTACTTGTGAATGTACAGTCCGTCAAGAAAAAGCCACAACATATGAATATAAGTTAATAGCAAAAAAGCAATGAAGTATGTCTACAAGAGTCACAACAAGCCAAAACTACATGGACCAAAGTAAATTATAAGATAATGAGGTGGTTCCTTTCATATTAAATCGCTTCGTCTATACAGATTGTTCTATCACTCGAATACTATATATATATGAAACTATATGAACATGCATGTATTCTTACAACTATTTTGAATCAAACTTCATTGCAATACTAACATGCTATTTTAGCAAAGTAAAATACAATGCGCAGGTACACATATGATAGGGCACATATATTTTGGACTCAAAATTGCAATATGTTGTGTTCTGAAGACATACAACATCAACAAAAAAAAAAGTTCCTTCTTGCAGTGCGTTGTACTTGGCCTGCTTCAACAACCCTTGTGGAAGATGTGCTGGTTCATGCATCATTGTAAGATTTCTCTAGAATTCACGCAAATCTATATCCTGAAAAATAAATCACAGTAGCGGGTAGCCAAACAATTGAGAAGAAAATACAACGTAGTTTGATATCAGCAGCACAATCTTAGCACAATCTGGAAGAGCACGTTGAGTTGACATGGAAGAATCTCATAATAACTTTCGAAACCTCTAGCGCTTCTGACTCGCGAAAAGGGAATATACATAGAACATGGTTTTATCGGTTTATGATATGGGCTTGACTTGAAAGTAAGCTATCATAGGGAGGCTGTGACAAGACAATGACGACGCCACTTTTCTTGCGAAATGTACCCTTTATCCTGAATATGACGGGACAATGACGACACCAGCTCTGCTCTCTCATGGGATATAATTTTATCATAACTTGTGTTCGGCTACACCGAGCAGTCGCTCGCGGATGGAGAGCATGCACCACCGATCGTCTTGATACTCGGGGGTGCACATAAAAGCCCTTCGTCCAAATTAAAAGTATAATCAAAACAGTTCTATCGAGTCTTCTTCATTGCCTCACTGACAATGTAGACTGACAATCCGTGTCCACATTCTTCAGAATCTCGTTACCCTCTCGCAGTCCTTAAGACCGTAATGGGAAGAGGATAACACATCTTAAAATGTCCTAATCCAGGACACAAAGTGCTCGGATGACACAGCATGTACCACGTGAACTCAGAGTCCGTGGTTGGCGTGGTCAAGCGAGGCAGAAAAAAGGTACACACGGCCGACTTCGTCTCTCAAGCTCCGGTCGGTCGCCGGTCGGAACCGATGGCGGCATCGGATTCAACTGGACACATCGGTGAGTCAGGAGCGAGGTACGCCGGGCGGTGCAGAGGGTGGAGATGACGCCTGAATATTGAAGTCGGGGAAGTAAATCGGAGCGTCCCGTCGATGGGATCCCACGATCCGGTCGACGGAAAGCTCCCGACGCGTAAGGCGAAGAGCGGAATGAGCAACCAAATTTGGTCGGTCCGTCGGATCGGATCTCTGTTGCACCTGAACTTCCCGAATTTGGGTCTAGTTACTAGACCCAAAGTCGGATATACTAGACTCTAGTATATCCGACTTGGGTAAGATACTTGGGGTAAGGTAGGAAAGTGCCGCGGAAGGAGCACCCACTGCGGATAAAGTAGTCGACCGAGTCGCTAATTTGAGCGCCCCATAAATGTTATTGGCAAATGTCCAAAGCTCCGTCCGCAAACGGTGCAGATCTATCTCCCGTCTGTCTGTCGCTTGCCGCTCCGTGATCTGCTCGATCCGATCCTCGGAGCGAAGAGTATTAGAACGAACGAGGCGAGTCCACATTCAGTCTCCAGTTCTGTCCTCACGGTTGCGCGGGTTTTAGATAGAGGCCTGGATTGAGAGAGAGAGAGAGAGGAGCTGAAATTGGCCGAGGAAGCTGAAGAGTGAGTGAGTGATTCGGAGTCATGGCGACCAGGAAGGCGTTGGGCTCGAGCGCAAGCTTGCTGGGGCGAATTGTGTCGAGGCAACGACAGGTTGCTGCTGCTGCTGCAGTGTCCAGCTCCAGCAGGCTCGTCGGTGGTGCTCGGAGTTTCGGAGCTGCTGCAGCGGAGAAGGAGCTCGAGAGTCCTGTGAAGGCTCCGGTCGAGGTCAAGCACACGAAGCTGCTGATCAATGGGGAATTTGTGGACTCTGTGTCCGGGAAGACCTTTGCCACTTACGATCCTCGGAGTGAGGAGCTGATCGCTCATGTGGCCGAGGGTGACGCCAAGGACATCGACCTCGCCGTGAAGGCTGCCCGGAAGGCTTTCGACGAAGGCCCATGGCCGAAGATGACGGCCTACGAGCGTGTCAAGATTCTGAACCGCTATGCCGATCTTCTGGAGAAGCACAACGATGAATTGGGTGCTCTCGATTCCATCGACAGCGGCAAGCCTTACGATCAAGCCCGGTATGCAGAAATGCCGCAGGTGGTGAGAAATTTCCGCTACTTCGCCGGCTGGGCCGATAAGATCCACGGGCACACCATTCCGTCTGACTCTGCCCACTTCGCCTACACCCTGCACGAGCCCGTCGGCGTGTGCGGGCAGATCATTCCGTGGAATTTCCCGCTGGTCATGTACGCCTGGAAGGTCGCTCCCGCCTTAGCTTGTGGAAACACAATTGTGCTCAAGACTGCCGAGCAGACTCCCCTCTCGGCCCTTCTGGCGGGAGCGCTGGCTCTCGAGGCTGGCATCCCGCCGGGCGTGCTGAACATTGTGTCCGGATATGGAGAGACAGCGGGAGCGGCGCTCTCGAGCCACATGGACGTGGATAAGGTGGCCTTCACCGGATCCACGGAGGTCGGGAAGAAAATCATGGTCGCTGCCGCGCAGAGCAATTTGAAGAAGGTGACGCTGGAGCTTGGAGGCAAGTCGCCCTTCATCATCTGCGACGGGGCCGATGTGGATCAGGCCGTGGAGCTGTCGCACTTCGCGCTCTTCTTCAACCAGGGCCAGTGCTGCTGCGCCGGGTCGAGGACCTTCGTGCACGAGAACGTGTACGACGAGTATTTGGAGAAGGCCAAGGAACGGGCTTTGAAGAGAATCGTCGGAGATCCTTTTCGCAGCGGAGTGGAGCAGGGCCCTCAAGTCGACAAGGAGCAGTTCAACAAAGTTCTCAGCTACATCGAGAGCGGCAAGGAGCAGGGTGCCCGATTGATCACCGGGGGCACGAGGCTCGGCAGCAAGGGCTTCTACATCAAGCCCACCGTCTTCGCCGATGTCCAGGACCATCACACCATCTTCAACGAGGAGATTTTCGGCCCCGTCCAGGCCGTGACCAAGTTCTCCAGCACCCAGGAGGTCATCAAGAGGGCCAACAGGACCGAGTACGGATTGGCTGCAGGAATTTTCTCCAAGAATATCGACGAAATTAACACTCTCTCCCGCGGGCTCAGAGCCGGAACGGTCTGGGTGAACACGTACGACATTTTCGATGCTAGCATTCCCTTCGGAGGGTACAAGCAGAGTGGCATCGGAAGAGAGAAGGGCATCTACGCGCTGGAGAATTACACTCAAGTGAAGGCTGTGGTGATGCCCTTGCACAACCCTGCTTGGTTGTGAGGGGACAAAAATCTCTCTCTCTCTTTCTCTCTCTCGATCGCAGCAGCAGCAGCAATCGGCAATCGTTCTCACTCGAATCGATGCGTTCAATAATCTGTGCAAACTTACGAGGTGTTTTTTCCCTGCCTGCAAGGGATGTGTGAATATGGCAGCCTGACATCGTGGGAGAGTTCAGAGAGGGCAGGCAGGTATGTCTAGGTTGATTGGGCAGTATAGACGGGCTCTTGAGCACTACGCCTTATTCAGTGGAGCGAAATTTGGACGAGCAGCTTTCTTATCTTGATGATTCAGTTGATCCAAAAAGGAAATCATCACATGTTCATATAATGACGGAAAAACCCCCCTTTAGGATATTAGGAAAGTAGAAAATTGGCCTGCGGGAGCCGATTGTGAAATTGGTTTTGAAATGAAGTCGTTAGTTCTCGGCTGTGACCTTGGATTAAGGTTGTTAAATCCACATCTCCATAGTGTCTCCTGTGTGCTTTGCCTGTGTGATGTTTGCTACAACGGTTTTCAAAAGCACATTTCGATTCAGTCACGTAAGTCATAAGTTATTCATGGATTCCATTGCTCCTGAGTGGCAATCACATCATTGTGTCTGATTTGTTCAGCTTGGCAGCCTTTTCTTAACTTCTCCGATGACTGTTGTAGTCGAAGAAATGTACAGGTCTGTTGCTATTGGTTGGTGTAAGTATTTAATCCCGGTCTACTTCTATTTTATATCTGGGGTATTCGAGAGGATGGATTCATTTGTCCGTCGGTGTGGGTCTGCAGGATTGCTGTCCGCAATATGGCGGAAGTTACCTACCGGTCGATATGTCTCATGATCGATGGTTCTCTCGAAAGGAAAGAGGAAGAGTTGAAGATAGAACAGAGGTGACAATGATATGAAAATGTATAGATTGGGTTCATTCCGTGATCTCGTCATGATGTCTGTCAGTGAATAAATATGTGATGTAGTGAACTGTTCCCGTGATTGCCAACGCTTTAAATAAATCTAAGTTTCTTCCTGTCGCTGCGGTCCGAATTGAGGTGGCCTGAATGTGATTGGGCACCGTACAGAAGTTCAAGATAGCGTTGGACTCGGTATGTTTATGTTGACGCCATATTCGCTCAAAGCCTTAATCCAGGCAGAGCGCATCGTGGTTTGGGAAGTCGTGTACCATAACTTCCAACTATGCGGGAGGAAGGTTTAACAGAAGCTCTTATAAACGAAGTCTACGTATTGACAATGCACTGCGTGGAACCTGATGCGACCATGTGCGGGTCCCTCGCAGTTCAGTTATGTATTTTAGTAGAGGGTGAGTAACCCTGAGGAGTACACCGAGTCACCAAGACCTTAGTACGTGGGTTTCCAAGCAGACGTGGACGACGCTATAATGTGAAACCCAACAGGAATGCTTTGCATAATCCGTTTACAAGTGCAAGGAATCATGAAGATCGACTTCCAGCTGATTCAGATATCTGTCAATGAATTAGTCTTCATTGATAATGTCTGTCAATGTCAACTAGTTTAGAGGTTCAAGCTCGGGATAGCAAGCTGCGAGTTACTGCAAGCTAGCTGTTCACAAAATAATGGTTTAGTATATAGTGTCTTCCGGTATGCTGAAATGAGTGCCATGCTCTTGCAGATTCTCGCAGCTTGCTATTCCCCAGCTGGAACCTCTGAACAGTCCGTCTTCCTCAACGATAGCGTGGGGAAATTTAATATCTTCCGTCGTACAGTCCACATGCCACAGCACGAAGACAGAGCAAATTGCGGTCAAATCATGGTTTAATCAAAGGGCAAAGAGCCCTGATTGTGGAGAGTAGATGGATCCTTCTCTGCCTTCTGCCTAGCCTTAGATACTACATATATGAAAATGCTACTCACGGACAGCTTTGCTAGATTCAGGAGCGAAGAATCTAACCAAGGGTGAAACTCGAGCCACGATTCTCCTACCATGGATGCAGAATGTGATCCTGACTAGGTTTACTTTTCGTCCTCGGACTCGAGTGTGTAGCTTCTGCCATGTGGGGTCATAAAAGTCTGTGCTCTGCCCGATGGAAAACTTTTCTAATTTCTTGCATAGAATTGATGGAGAGTTTCTCGCTGGCGTACAAGGCTGCTAGCCCCTCACAGCGTGACCCCACACAGCCCATAAAACTTTAAGTGCCTCCTGAAGCGATCAACGAGAACTTGAACACTCAGGGTCTTGGGCCTAAATGCTTTTTTCCTGACCATTGTCATCCGCACTGACCTTCGGATTGAAGTCTCAACGAAAATTTGTACATCGGCTTGCATGCGTTGAACATTTACAGAAATAGTTTTGGAGTTGATTTCCCACTATTGGTTATTTGGACTCTCCTTACGCTGAACATTTACGGTCCGGACTATGTGTTTCATTCGAAGTAGCAATAATATGATTGGGCGAAGTGTCCATCGTCCTTATTTACGTCTTACGACTGAAAGGTCTTGATTGGGAGCAAAGGGGCATCAAAAAGCTTGAATTGTACTTCTTCGTGGAGCGCATATTGTGAACGAAGTCTTCCAGATTCATGCCAAGTACGTCCAAGAGGAAGTTCGCTTCGTAGCACCACGTTCACTTTTGACGAGGACGTGAGTCATTAATCGATGGGGAGGATTTTTTCTGATAGCTTAATACTAAACTATTGTCTTGTTTTTGTCTTGTCTCGTAATAGTCTTTTATAACCGAAACCTTTGCTGTCAGGTGACAGAGTAGAATGCATGCGCACTGAAGGGCACAAGATTAGCGCTCGTGTTCATGTCCTTGAGTAGTGGCCAGGTCGTAACGACACATCCATTTTCTTCCATCCTTGAACTCGAGAACTTCCGCAGTCATGGCTTTGATTCTAGCTACCGCGGCGGAAATTTTGGGGGCTGAGTCGAACAGGTTATTATGGAACTCGTTGATCTATCGAAGTCCATGGAGAAACCAAAAATGAAGTATTGAACTACAATACAAAACCCTAACCATCAATAAGTCCAATCAGTTCGACACGGACTAGCTTTTCCGATTGTAGGTTTCTGGTAGAAATAATAACTGGCAGGCTTTAAAAAAACAGGCAAGTTTTCGGTGCATACTATAGGACCATATAAGTGACTCGCCATTAAAGTTGTGACAGAAACAGTAGTCTACTTCAATTCTACCTCGGGAGATCTTCTTTAAACTCATGACTTCTTTGACATTTTTGGTGGAATTTTGACAGTTCTTGTTACAATGTGGAATCATTTTCAACTGTCAGTACGACTGAGTTTGCGCATTTATATCTTGATAAAATATATGAGCTTGTTCAGATTCACAGTAAATTGGAAGGAGCGACCTGAACGTCCTTTGCTGGCTATTCGGGAAAAGTCTATCATCATTAGTACCTCGTTTCTCGTTTCCATCGATGCAATGCTATTTCTTCCTTCGCTACTCTGAGGGGCGTTATAAGTCTTCCCAATCTTATGTCTCAATGCACACTCAATACGCCCAACAGATCAAATTAACCATTACAGTCTGGTCTCCGTGTTATTGAATCTGGCATTTGGTCCGCAGTTTAACGTCTGCTCTGGAGTCTTCTGTAGAGGCTATGGTGAGCCATGATTCAGGTATCTAAAATCTAGGAGCTGAATCCAAGGCCTTGGAATTGCGGATCCATTCTGCACCGCGTGGAGTTGAATCTTACGATCATATGAGTGAACCTATAATGGTGTTGCGATAACTTCAACTCCTCTATGTGTCCGATGTTCCACTAGCATATATAAGCTTGGAAGCTTCCACACAGACTCTAAGGATAAGGACGATAACCTCAATAGAGTCTGCTTGTGTTGAATGTATTGGTGATCAATCCAGATCAATTTTTTTTGTGATTACACCTTTAAAGGTAGTTCAGGTACTGGAGAGGAATCGATGCCACCTAAAAGCTCTGGATTCCCCTTGAAAGTTAGCTTGCTATTTATGATTCTAGCACCTCGTTCGGTGGGCGATCTTCTTGATCAGCGTTCTTCGTTAAGATAAGAGGACTTGGCGGACATCCTGTCGCAAATTCTTAGGTTTCAACTTGGTTATCTCAATTTCAACTTGAAAGAATATCATAAAAGTAGCTGTCCAATGGCTACTAACAGGAAGCAGCTGTCTGATTCTTGCATGGATACGGAGATGGAGAGTAGGTGGCAGACACTACATCGATCAGCATTCACTTATATCACCTGGCTCCTGAGAATGTATGAAAGTCGTTCTATTTAATAGGAAGCCGAATCTCATCTCAATTCGATGAAACGAGTGGCGAGATATATGCACGTAAGTTTAACAAACATTGAAATGATGGGTTTGTGCATCTGCAAAATGATATCCAATCGAAGCGTGCATTATGCAGAAACTCCATCATTTCATGATTTGTTCAAGATATGTCCAGGAAATGACAGTCCCAAAGAATCAAGCAGTACTGTAAATCTTCATGATTTGTCAACACTCTTTGGATCTAATATTCGTAGCAACGACTGAGATTCTGGGGAGTTCGGAAATGAGCTGTCACACAGGAAGCATATTTTAATCTGATTTTATAACAATGATTTTAATCTGTTTTTTGGTTCCCTGTTATGTATATATACATTTATTTTGGTATAGTAAATCATGAGCTTGAGTATGTGTGGAATGTGGAGGTAGTGCAGGGCTAAGAGGGTGTGTGAGCACAGTGAGGGACAGAGGAGGCATCTGCTCATGAGCAGAAGAGGTCGAGCTCCCTCTGGATTCACAGATCTCACTGTCACGGCTAATCTTGGGCTCTCACCACGCTCTTAACATCTTCGAATTCTTGAGCTCTCTTACAGCGCTGACCGATCGATCGGGAGGAGCGAAGAGAAGATTGCAAAGCGTTGTCGAGCACCACCGAGGGCGCATCAGCTTTCCATACCTCCCCTCGCGTCACGTCGGCGCCATAGCCATGGATGAAACGGGAGGAATCCAGTTGCTTTTGGCGGCCGAGCAAGACGCCCAGCGCATCGTCGTCAGCGCCCGAGCAGGCAAGACTCAGCGATTGAGACAGGCCAAGGAAGAAGCCGAACGAGAGATCGCTGGATTTCGAGCCCAGAGGGAGGAAGAATTCAAGAAGAAGCAAGATGTGTCGACTGGCAGTGTGGACTCAAACGTGAAGCGACTGGAGGAGGAAACTGACGCGAAGATCCAGCAACTCACAAAGGAATCCTCTCAGAAATCGAACGAGGTGACATCATTTCTGTTGAAATACGTCACCACTGTCAAGGTTTGAGTTCACGGTTCTGACATCACGGTCTACAGATGCATAATTCAGCCTCTCGTCTCGTCGATGGGTACGACGTGTTCAGGGCTCGTCTGTTCCGCACGAGCAAGCATTTCCTGGGCAATATTCAGCGTATAGAGGCTTTATAACTGAAAAATGTGTAGCGTCGTAGATCATGAACTGGGCACCAGATGCCGTCTGGACTCTAGTTGCGATCAATGTAATATATTTTTTCCTTTTCAGTGCAGGTGAATAAAAATCTTGTACGAGTGTGTTTGACGTTCATGTCAGTGAGATCGCGTTCATTCGGATTTTGCTTTCTAGTCTTCCCTTGGGATCTTTCTCACATTTCTTGACAGCAAGTGTAATCTTTGCCTTTTCGATATTTGTGCACCTTTGCTTATCGAAGCAAAGGAGCAAAATTAGAAATGAATTAAGGAAGTTGAAGTACGGAATAGAAACCGGCAGATCTTCCGAAGCTCAAGGTCATGAGCGGAATTTCCAGCAAGATCTGTGCCCATTTGATCATCCATGCCCACTCAATGTCCTCCAGTAAATAGATCTTACATGATTTGGCTAGTACCGAGAGGAAACACGATAAAAAATGGAGAACAAGGAGGCAAAGTTTCGTAGAGATTCTTGGTGTGGTCAAAGTCTCAAAAAGCTCCTCGATGTTTCTTGTAGATAACTCTAAACCAAGGATTACACTGTTTTGCCGATACAAATTATTTTCCATGCTAGGTCACGTAATTTTTATTTCTTTTCAATATATAGTATATTAAGATAGTCTGCAGTAATTATTATACATAGAGCACTAATGTTTTGAATTTACAGTAAAACAATCATGTGAGAACTGTATAGATTAAATATCTGTAGGTTTTATATGTTGATGTAACTTGATACTTAGATATGTCAGACTTAATTTTAACATTCTGTATTGTACTATTTGGTGTGGCTCATAAGATACCTTTGGTTTTATTTAATTGCACTCTATGGTTTTTAGTCTAGTCCATTTTGCTGAAGTAATTGTATGGATTGAGCTCTTCGCTTTGTTGTAATTTGTTTACCAAGTTGATATGAAGTTTGAAAGCTGGATGTTAGAGATTCTATTCAAAATAAATAAAGAGAAGTCAAGTACACTACCTGGTATTTGGACCATCCATCCAAACCACTCCAAAACTAAGGTGAATACGATTTATGTTTTCATGAAATAAGAAAATACAAATATAAACATAGCATGATATCAGCCATAAAAAATTTGCAAATTTGTATATCATTTTTACCAATCGAAGAATTATAATAATAATTCTTAAAAAAATGTTTTGGAAATTCATAATCTTCAAATTCAATTACATGATTCAGACTACAGGTCAATTTTCAAATCATAAATGTAAATTTGATAATAAGAAATTTTTAGATACGTAAAATTTCAAAATTAAGTAAGAAATTATATTTCTATGCAATTTGTTAATAATTTCATAAAAGATTAAATAAATTAGTGATCTAAGAAAATATTGATGTTATTGTAACGGTAAAACCCGAGCAATTGACACGCTCAAACCAAGCCATTAACACGAGAGAAAGACATGTATAACGCGATTCACCCTCAAGGGCTATGTTCAGGGGGAAGAGCATTGTGAGATTATATTGAACGTTCCTGTCTGGTAATACTCAGATCCTGGCCATATATATCCAACACTGGTGACCAACCTAGGTATAAATAGCTAGAACTTGAGATTATTCTTTAACCAAAATAAACCTTAACAATCTTACCCTTAACTCGTGTTTAAAAAACAGTAAACTCTGTAACTATATTATTCTTCCGCGGGAAGTTCTAGACGGAAATCTAACACAAGGTCACTCTCTACACGCGAGTGAACTAGAAGTAAACCTTAAGCATAACATGATATAGTAATAACATAGAGAGTTAATTAAAAATTTGCTAGCATAGAATGAATAGAAATCTCATAATCTATATAATTACTCTGTGAGAAGTTCTAGAAAGGTACCTCATACAAGTTCACCCTTTAAATTAGAATTGACTAGAATTAAGCCGTAACAATCACAAAATAGAGTAATTATATAAAGATATAATTGAAGATTCCATGCTAGCAAACTTTACAAGTGATCCCCATGCACAATTTGCATAGTAGCACAGTGTCGCCGGAAACTCTTCAAAGTAATAACTTTGATCAACGTATCAGCTAGATTGAATTTACGTTCAATCTTGATTGAGTCAATCGAACATAGTTTATCATTAATTTTTACTAGCTCAATCACCATAGTTTATTGTTCATCTTGACTATGTATATCAAACAAAGTTTATAGTTAATTTTGACTAGTTTATAGTTCAATTATGTGCTTAGTAATTCCACTAATACATGTGTTTCTTATTGATCATTAATCACATAACGATCAAACTTCCACACGATCATATCCATGAATGAATAACTTACCTAGTCAGTACAGAGAGCATAGAACCTTCATTACCTCTCGCGAATGTCTGTAAGACCTCATCAAACTGGAGAGATCAACGACCTCTCTAGTTTGATGAGGCCTAACGTATAAGCATCGACCTCAAGTGGGAAGTATTACTAACCCCTCCCCAATCTCGCGTGGAGTGCGACAAATGTAGTAGATCGGAGTTCAATTTTTGAATCGAGCCAAATTTTTTTGAATAAGAGTGCGGTCGGGCGACGTGCAACTACTTCCACTCTTCCACTTCCCACGTCCGCGTGATCGGACCTAACGCACTTGCAATCAAAGTCAACAGCGTGAACGTGGTCGAACCAACCGCGGTTCATAGGGCAACTACGGTTGGCACAACAAACTATAGTAGGCGTGACAACTGTAGTCGGCAGGGCGAATTGTGCTAGGCGGTGCAACCACGGTCGATTGGACAAAGATGGTCTACATGTGGATGATGACAACTGCGACGGACGGTGAGTCGTAGGTGATGGTGATTGTAGACGACTCTAAATGCAGCTAATGAATGGTGTCGCGGAGGATTATAGTTGCTGGTGACAAAAAGTTTGGTGCAGAATGCAGTCACGGATGACAGCCAATTGCGGGCACAATCAGTCGCGGATGTCGGTGGAAGATAGTCACGGGTAATAGTCAATCGCGAGCGACGATGAGGAAAAGTCACGGGTAACAATCACTCATGTGTGAAGATGTTGGACATCCGCAAGCAATGGTTAGTCGCAAGTGCGGACGACACATGACGGACAGACTAGGTAAATCCGTCAATCAGTCAAGAAGATTATGTCTGAAAGATTCTAAACCTAATAGTAGAGTTACAGGCTATGAGATATAATAGCCTCTAAGATTTTTATTAGTGTTTATATTTCTTTCAATGAAATCTTGTTCATTGAAAAAAATTTAAGATAAGTTCGTAAGTGATAAAACTTAGTTATTAGTGGATAATTTTCACTTGTCAATACATGCAGTTAGAAACTCTTTATACTGACAAGGAAAAATTATCTACTCACAAATATGTTCGTGGGATAGTTTGATCATTATGTGATTAATGATCAAGAAGTAGCATCGGTACCGGTGGAGCCCTGAGCACGTTATTGAACTAGTCAATATTGACGGTAAACTTTGGTAATTGAGCTAGTCAAGATTGACGTTAAACTAAGTCTAGTTAATATGTCAACCAAAATTATAACTTTGAAGATTTTCAGACAACACTGTGCTACTATACAAGTTGTGCATGGGGAGCACGAGTGAAGTTTGCTAGTGTAGTATCTTTAGTTGTTTCTTGTATAATTACTTTATCCTTTGATAGCTAAGTTTAGTCCTAGTTAACTCTCGTTTAAAGAGTGGACTTGTATTAGATATCTTTCTAGAACTTCTCGCGTAATAATTATATATGTTACAAGATTTTTGCTCCCTTTACGCTAGTAGGTTTTTGATTACCTTTTTATGTTAATACTCTATTTTGTTATGGCTATGGCTTACTTCTAGTTTACTCTTGTGTAAAGAGGTACCTTATGTCAGGTTTCCGTCTAGAACTTCTTGAGGAGTAATAATATAGGTATAGAGGTTCTTGTTTACTTAACACGAGTTAACGGAGAGATTGTTGAGGTTAGCTTGTGTAAAGTAGCTACTTCAGGTTCTAGTTATTTATAGTTAGGTTGGATGCCAGTGTTGGGTATATTTAGCCAAGGTCTGTTTATTATCAAACAGAACGTTCAGTTGAATCTCACAATGCTCTTCCTTGTGGACGTAGCCCTTGAGGGTAAACCACATTATCTTTAATGTCTCGTGTCGATGGCATGACTTGAGTCTCGAGTTTTATTATTAGATTTTTTCTTTTGATTACATAAATATATATATATATTGAAGTATGCACATTTATTTTTAAAAATTATTTTATTAAAAATAATTATTATTTGAAAGTTTTTCAAATCTATTACTATTGAAAATATCATTTTCATTGAAGTGAAAAGATATCTTAAGAGCTTTTTGTATGTGTATAAAGTCAATGAAAGCATAATTAATCACCATTTTTATGATTTAAAAAAAAACCTTGTATCTATACTTGCGAAAAAAAATTCAAAATCTATTGAATTTAAAAAAAGTTAAAATAGAATCATAAATAAAATTTAAAGTTTTTAATTTTAATATTTACTATAATTTTAAATTATAATGATATCAATAATTTGAATAATGATTAATTATAAGCAGGATTTTTTTAATTTGTTTTATATATTTTCTTATGTATATAATTGATAGAAAATATGTGAGAAAGCTTAGTATATATACCTTTTTTCAATATAAAATTTCTTTTGATTAAAATGCTATTTTTTAACATAAAATTTTAAACTAGCGTAATATCATATACACAAAACTGATTTAAAAATTTTGCTAAAAGTCACTATTTTTGATTCCTTTGTATTATTTGCTCTTTGATAAATTTGAAGCAAATTAATTTTGACTTATTTAACTGCTTTTCATTACAAATTCTGTCTCACAAAGAGTACATAGTAGGTTATCATCCAATCATCTGAACTGCATAAAAAAACACAATTTTTGAATTTCATTCAAGAAAATATGTTAAGTTTAGAGAAAATTTTCAGAAAATTTTTACATTTTTGTTTTAAATTTTAATGTTCCAACTGACTGTACATCAGTTTAAAAGTTAACGCAAATATATAAAAATATGAAAAAATCCTTTTAAATAGAATTTAAAAAGAGATAAATTTATAAATAATATTAAAACTAACAAAGAAAATTCTAATATTTCAATATAATCTTGTATGTCAAATTTTATAACTGACTTGCAATGATTACCAACTTGAAAAACTGATATTTTTTTTTGGCTAAGACAAATTTTATTGCTCAAAAACCTCACAATGATCTTGAACTCACACAAAACATTCTACTAGATCTGATTCTTAAATTTTACTTTCAAAATTCAATAGTCAATTGCAATTTTACAATTTATTTTTACAGTTTTTTCATTTTTATTTTAGAAAATCTCAACTCCAGTTCCAAAAAAAGTAACCACCAGTATAAATTTAACAATAAATTAAATTTATTTAAGTTAACATAAATATTGTCTAGAAATTTCACAATGCTCTTGCACTCACTCAAAATGTTATAATTGATCAGATTTTAACTTTCAATTTTATTCACTCTTTTTGATAATTATTTTTCACCTTTCATCATTAATATAATGCTTTTTTTCATTCTTCATGTCAAATCTAGTTGAAATATTTCTCTTGGTTTGTCATTCAATTTCAGTAAAGAACGTCTTGTTCATGCTTTGATTTCTTTAATTTCTATTTCAACTTTATGTTCATCATTATTTAATGTTTTTGTTAATTATTTGTCACTTTCACCTTTTATAGATTAACATTTGATTAGTCAATTCAAGTTTCTATAAATATTTTATTATTGTTATTGCTTATGTAAGTTAAAACTATTATTCTATTGCACTCTCATGATTGTTTCAATATTATAAGTTTTTAGTTTTGATTTTGTTATATTTGACGCCATTTTTTTTATTTTTTTATTTCAATATCATTGTCATTTTGATTTTTTATGTTTTTAATTTGACTTTTTTTTCAGGTACTTTGTATCAATTACATCAGTTTTTATACCACTTTGTGTCAACTTGCATCACTTTTGTATTATCACAACTTATCATATTGTATTAATACATTATTATTTCTATTTATGAAAATTTAAATTAATTTTTATTTTTATGTTGCACAATTTTAGTTCATTTTGTATCATTGTTTTATGACTTTTTGTATGACATTGAACAACATGAGTAATTTATCCAAAACTTTGAATCTTTTTGTATTAATTTTGTATTGGTATAACTTTGTGGGAAAAAATCACTTCATATGACTTGCTGAATTGCCAATTTGACCTTATTGTATCACTTGAACTTTGCTATCCCTGAACATTTCATAAGAGTTAGATTCGTACATTTGGGCTAATTTTCATATTTATTTATTATATTGTTAATTATTTGATTAATATTAATTTATGAAACAGACATTCCAATGTATTAGAAAAAATAGTTAAAAAAAAAGCATATAAATTTGACAATATTAATTTTGTAATGGTATAACTTTGTGGGAAAAAATCACTTTATATGACTTGTTGATATGCCAATTTGACCTTATTGTATCACTTGAACCTTGCTATCCCTGAACATTTCATGAGAGTTAGATTCGTACATTTTGGCTAATTTTTCACCCTTGATTTTTATATTTTTCAATGTTTTAATTAATTCATGTATTCAATTTAATTCATGTATTAAACAGAAATTCCAATTTATTAGTAAAAATAATTAAAAAAAAGCACATAAACTTGACAATATTTCCATTTCACTTCTAATATCATGAACAACGTTGAACATGTTAATATAATAATATAACCAGGTTAATTGTCAAATAGGCAATGTTTTATGAAATTTGTATTTGTATGTTTAGGAGCTTGTATAGCATAAATTTTTTTAAAAGATCTACTTGAAATTCATAATAATAATAATAATAATAATAATAATAGTAATTTTCAAACTATATATTAATTAAAATTTATGTTTTAGATATCCTAAAAAATATCAAAAAACATTTTGCGTACATTTTCAGAATATTTTTTCTTCAAATTAACAATATCAGCTTACTTAAATGAAAATATATAACTAAAAATATAATCTATTGAATTAACGATTTAATTTTAACATACAATTTATGCAGAAAAATCTCCAAAATTTGAAAGATTTTAGCCACTTCTTTGTATAAATAGTTGTTTAGATCTTGTAGTTGACTAGAAATGCGGCATGTTTGTAATTAGTCAATTCACTGACTTTACAAAGAATATAACTCACACGACCTAAAGAATGTAATCTATTAACATTTGGAAATTACTTTGACAAAAGCATAACTGTCAACAACAATATATAGACAAAGATGTAAGGTTTTTTTGTTTTAAAGATTGAAACCCTGACTTTTGAAGCTTTTTGAGAGTTATGTTTTGTGATTTGTTTGCGCAGAATGTCATCTCAGGGTGATTGACGTGGTTTAGTCTCCCCTTTCCGAGATCTTTGGTTTATTTGTATGAGAAAGAACCATTGTTTGATTAAACTATACAAGGTACAAAGTCCAATAGATATAGGAAGAACATAGATACCGTGAATACTGAGGCAGTTGAACTTGTCATAATCAAATGACATAGAGATGACGATTGTAATGGAAGAAGGAGAAAAAAGGAAAACCTAAGTGACTGAGCAAGATGTTCTAAATTTCGAACAATTCTGTAGATCTTAATAGAGTTATTGGACTAATAATGCACTTTTGCATTTGGTATAAAAAGTTATGCGACCTGCATCAATCACAAGAAGTCTCCAACTGTATACACTTTAAGAATAGGATTTTCACTTTTCCAAGTATTTAATGTGAATTTGACACAGATAAAATGTCGTATTTCCGGAAGCTTTCCATTATCCAGCGTTCTAAACCTTCTAAAGCAAAGAAAAAAAGCATTGGTTTGTATTTCTCCACAGGTGTAGCTTCAACAGTGGTACCTTCTTCTACCCGTAATTAACATGTGTCAATAGTTTATACGTCTTTCGAACTTTTACCAAGAATCGATGCATGACATCGTTTAGTTTACACTACGTATGAAATACTAAACTAGTCTATCTGCAAATACCGTTCTACATATTCCATACGGAATTGTTGAAGTTATGATGGTTTGTCCAGCGTTGTGTTATCATGGTTTGTCTCAGACACATTAGCTTTATTATATTGTAACTCCGTTGCTTGACTTTTAGCACGAAGGCAAACGATGGGTCTGACGGGGACGTGCCGCAGACTCGCGAGGCTCGAGACATGTCGTTCAGAGTCCCTCACAGACGTGACGCTAGGTACACGTTTCCGACTGATGTTCCGTTACTGGTCTGACATTGATGATCGGTTTGCCCCAGACGACACACGCTCTTGCACTATTCATTCATGGTGGGTGCTCCTCGTTTGGAAGTTTCTTCTTTATTCGCAAGGCGATGGTATTGGATCGTCCCACCAATATCGTACGTCGAACGTGGACAAGGTCATAACTGGAGCAGCGCCAAACTGATGAATTGCAGACGACGTGCCTTCGCTTGTACGGAACCCGTCGTAGTCAGCGCCATCGCAGCCATGAATCATCCACCTTTACAAGTCAACGTGTGTACAGTATTGCCTTCGCACAGGACCTGTTCTCGTAGAAGACCATGTTCGGAGCTGGGTGTTGGATTGCTCGCTTGCGGCAATTCGATTCAGAATTAAAATTCATTTTTTTAATTGAGTGTGGAACTTTGTGCAGCTTTGTCTCCTCTTAGTACACAAGAGGATGTAACAGTGATTAGAATTGCTGCGCATCTTCGTCAGTGGGAACTGATTGTTTGTCCCACTCAGAGTGTAGCATTTGGGTGCTGTGCAGGTCACTGAGATCTGATGTGGCCGATCACGCGGGACTAAGAGGGACAAAGAATACAACAGCGGGCATTTCGAGTTGTAAAAAAGCCAGTACTTTATGTACATGAGAGAAAGTGTCGGAAAGTATATCATAAGTAGTCCAAAGGACTGGTGCACATAAGAATGACAGCATACCCTTAGAAAAGTCGATCATCAGATACAGCCAAACGAATTTCTTCGTAGACAAGGTTCGATACCTATGAGCGCTCAGTTGTGCAAAGTAGAATCAGTTACAATTACAATCAATCGATGGGAGATATTTACTAGGAATAACTTTCGGACCAGACGAGCGAAAACCATCGCGGACATTTCGTCATTTTTTGCTTCAGAAGACTGCAGGCGTAATGTTGAAACAAGAAATTTCCTCAGACCAACCTCAATCTGGAAGAGAAATCTGGCCGCGAGAAATCATGCTCTCGCCACTTTCATGAAATCCGTGAAACTAGTCTCGCTTTCCTTTACACAGAGCTCAGACCTCAAGAGTTATCGTCCGATTTCTGAGATGCTCTGGAGTGCCGGCCGCCATTGGCCAGATCTGCTAAAGGAACGCATGGTGTCAAAAGTTCTGCCCGTGAGTTGCGCACCAAACTTTTTTTCTCCATCATCTTCGTCGGCATTCTGCAAGAGAGAAAACCTGGCACCTGCATTAATGACACTGGAAAGAGATCCTTATGCTTCGCTACGTGTTCCATAAATTTATTCACTACGTGACAAAGTAACATGTATTCATATTCCACTGCCTCTATTATTACTGTACGTTCTTGTAGTCTGAGCCGTCAATTGAATTTTGGAGTTTGCTCAGATATACTTAAAGCGACCTCCGAATTCTTCTCGAGAGAGTGCGCAAAGCAGATGGTCTACATCACGTTATCGGTGAGTTTTGGACTCGCTGCAAATTTTTTATCCTAAACATGTTATACGCATCTAAATGCAACTGAATCCCTCGATCCATTATTTCATCCGAACAACCAATCGAATCTAGATTATTAAATCTGACTAGCACGGTATCAAAATACGCTAACATACATCGGATCGTGGGACTCACCGGTTCCATGTTTTCTTCGTCGTCGTCTACACCGCATGACAAATGCTCCGAATGAACACGTTTAGACCTTGAACCACCGCTACTCGAACGACCTCCGAACCTTTTCTTCTCTGACATCTCTAATAGCACATCTGCTCATCCGGAAAAATGAAAAAAATAAATTAACCTCGGGTAAGGAGGAACATTGATTGCTTCTGTTCATGTGTATCACAATCTCCATCAAAAGCTGCGTTTCTGACACACTTTCTTTGCAGCCTTTTTGCCTTCGCTAAGAAAGGTAATCCAAGTATGAGACTCTGAACAAGGCTCTTGACACTCACTCTATGTGCAATTCATCCATTCAATTCCACTTGAAAAGGATCTACAGAGATACTGCATCCAGTGCTCGACCCAAGGCGGTCAAAACTGGAAGACGAATACCACGGCAAGGAGATGCATCGACATCTCGAAAGTGAAACATGCTGACGATTGAAGGTCATCACAGCTGTCTCTTCTCAATCCAGATTGCGGACAACAGGAAGAACCCCATGAAACCATCAAACAATCAAACAATCTCTCTCTCTCTCTCTCTCTCTCTCTCTCTCTCACAAAAACATTGAGCTGATGAGCTGATGACCTTCGAAGGAGATGAGTCGGTAGTGTTGCCCGACTTGAAGCATGCCATGAGGAGGCAGAAGTTTCATTTGGTTGCTAGGTGGAAAAGGAACTTCAGATTTTCGAGAAGTCGGGATTCGTGGCGGAACCAGCGCAACGTAGTGGCCAGGATACTGCAACATGACTTGACGTGCTGCCACACTCCAATAGAGGCGCTCTACTTTACCATCTGGATGTTCTACGGTGACTCCCACAGCATCACCAGCTGCTTGACAGTTCCCCATCCAGGCTTTATGCTTCACCTCAATGGAAGTTCTCGGCTAATTTGAGCACTGATTGACGCAAGTGAAGAACCTGGAAGGAATGAGTCAATTCCACCATTGTCAGTCACTCCAGTGGTTTCACTCGCCTAGAGCATTGGATGCAAAGATGGAAGGAAAATTCCAGACTGAGTTTTTGCAGGTCGAGAAGCACCAAACACTTACGAGACCTTCGACGAAGTGTGTCATGCCAATTTGCATGTACAAGATTCTTCAATTCGACAACAACCCCGCGAGTCCCTCTCCCAAAGACAGCACTACGCATCTGCATCCTCAACCTGGCCAACAAAACTCATCTCGCTGATTCCGACGAACGCGAGTGCGAGTGAGGAAAATCAAGCCCAAGCTGGACCACGTTCCGCATGGCTCCTCACAACCACCGCATTGAAGTCACTTCACACCTCGCAGACGAAGCCTCAGTACGAAATCTCCCTTCACTCTCACCACCAGAAAAGAAGGTGGATTTCAACCCACGGCCGACGCAGACGTGCAGCAACTTCTCCTCGTCCTCCAGCAGCAGCGGCAGCAGCACAAGCAGGGCAAGAGCAAACCGCCTGACACACTCCACTCCGAACTCGACCTCTCTTATTTGAATTCCGTATGGAGTGATTCGAATCCCCGTGGTCCAATCAAATGCGCAGACAGCAAGCAGCCGGCTGCTCACGGAGGCTCGGAGGAAGCGAATCCCGCAGGACGAAGAAGAGTCGGGGCAGATTTCAGCTCCGACGGTTCGACCAGCGCACGAATCTCGGATCCATCGCTGCCGAGCATGAAGGGCCGATAAGAAAGTGTGTCGGACCGATTCGACGACAGTCCACCTTTCCCACGACAGTCGCTGCCCGGCCGATGGCGACTAGAGAACAAGAGCCGGTAGGTCCAAGTCATCCGCTGCTCACCAAACACGGACGCATTTATTGCGGGTCCGCAATTACCCTAATCCAACGTTTTCAAATCCCCCCACCCCACCTCCTCCTTACACTCCTTACACTCTCCTTACCCGAGGCTACATTCCGGTCCACTCCGCCCGCCTCTTCCGCTTCCGCAGCTACTGCGTCCACATCCTCCCCACCGAGTAAGTTACTGCGTTACGTTACTTCGCTACTGCGCTGAGGAGACAAGGGTTGCCTTGCCACCTGGCGCCGAGACGAGGCCTTCCGGGGCAGTGGCATGGACTGCCGAGGCTTGCCCTCATCATGGCAAGTGGCGTCGCGTTCGAACTGACCGTTGCACCTATCGGTCCAGCGCTTACACGTTGGATTAAATGAGCTGACGAGTGATCGGAAATAGGTAAGAAGGTGAACATTCCGTGGGCTTCGGCCATTAAGCGAGTCCAAGTCGGATCGTATGGTGCTTTGGTCTCGTGATTATTTTTATTTTTTTCGCTCGGGTTTTCTTCGTGTTTCGTGTTGTTGGCTGCCAGTATTCTGTAATTATTGACTACTTCAGATGAGAAGTAGGAGTATCTGGCTCGATCAAGAATTTAACGTTTGCAATGTGGGTGTGATCTCTAGCATTGTCACTATGACGTGTTGCCACAAAAGCCAAGAGTTTTGGGAACGCGGTTCCACTTAGCGTTAAGAAAATTAAAGCGCTCTTCCAAATTAGAGTAATTTTGAATTCATATTTTCGAGAATAAAGCGTACCATCTACTTTCACGTTTCTGGGTAGTGTTCATGTGCTTTACTCTCGCGATGGGTGTTATCATTGGCAGGATATTTTTAGTTTACATGTCCTAAAACCTCATCTTAACTATTTGACTCCACTTTTCCGACGCATGGTTGACTCTATTGTCTTTAAAGAACTTGCCTCAATTATCCCATAAATGTTCCACATACAAAATCCTCTTTTAATGGTTCGAGCCATGGTTTGGTCTCACTTGAAATGTGGATCATTACAGTAGATAGAGGATTGGCACAATAATTTAAATGAATGAAGACAATCGATTATGAATTGAGCATCACAACATATCTTCATTTATTAGACGGTAATTTCATTTTAGATCTGTTTGAAATTCACGTAATGTACACCGTTTATTTTTGAAATTGCAGATTGCAATAACCAAATATTTTGTTTGTTATTAAATGTTTTTGTTTGAACCTTCACTTGCTCTTAAAATATGTGAGTTATTGGAATTAGATAAAGCTGCCATAAACTGAAATGTCAGCTTCATATGTGGTCCGATTCTGATTTCGTCTACACAGAAATCTACATCCAATTCTGTTGGGTGTAGCTGATATGTAGGCACAGGAATATCATGATATTCAAAAATTCTCTTGACCATTGTTTGAAATATTTTTCAATAGTTTCATAACAGTTTATGATCGTCCACATTTGCATGTATGGTGTTCAAATGATTTCATACATGCAAATAGCTTACAACCAATACCGTCAATTCTACGTTGATGTAGATGCTGATGATGTGTTAATCTCATTGTAAGAACACTTGCGTAGGTAGCACATGAATTGAAGATGGTTTACAGAAAAACTTTTAATTTATGCTAGTTTTATTAGAGTCATATGAGTGTTTCTTCTTCATCATGACTGAAACATAATATTATCATGACACTCAACAATTGTACTCTTAAATATTATTCAAACTTCGTATGGAAATGCTTTTTAAACTTGTCATGCTCTTACAACAATTCTAGAGTTTTCAAGTCTTCATAAATCATTAAATCACAACAAAATTCAGATTTCAATCTATGAAGATCATGGTATTTCTCAAACAATTATTTCCACGTTTTAAATTTTAAGCGGAAATAAAAAAAATCTACAATCTTCGATTCCAAAACAAAATTTGTTTAATCTATTTTTTTATATTCATTTTTACATCATAGATAAGATTCATATTATTATTATCCATCTATCATTTATCAAATAAAATCAAATTAGATAAACAATTCAATTTAGATTGTTTGAGATCTAAGAGTTTTATATATATGTGATGATGAGAAAAGAAATAAACTTCATAAAAAAATTTAAAACTTCTGTGAAACATATCTCTCTTATCATCATCACATATAAGTGAATGAAATCATAAATAGTCAGGTTTAGTTTATAAATTATTGAGATTTTTGACAAGTGTGACTTCAAATATTCAGAACATGCTAGTTAATTGATTCAATCATGTTTAGTGTGTGAGTATAACCAGATATCCTTATCTTAATCAATGCAAATCGTAATAGTTTTTACATAACAAAATTATTTAAATATAAATATAATTATAGAATCTAATTGAATCATTCAATTTTGAATCTGTATATATCATATAAGTTATTATATCCAGTTTTTTCAGATTATAGCCAAGCTTTTAAAATTGAATAAAGGTTGATGTGATTGCAGTGGATGTCACAAATGCATTTTTCAGTATCATACACAAAAATTTGAACATGAAATAACCATCTATATCAATGGTTAAAATAATAAATTTTTTAAGATTGGATTTTTTACATGAAAGTTTTTTTATGTAGACATTAATTAATTGAACTAGAATAGATTGAAAAATGGAAAATTTTAGATATCATTGCGGAATGTTTCAATCAGATAAACTGATAAGCAGAAAAAGTGCTGCATAATTATTTTCTCATTTGAGAATTTTTATCGCATTTAAAAAGTCCACAATAATACTTATTACATTTTTATTAACATTATGATACTTCAAAATTCATCTCAATTCTTATTATTTTTACTTCATTACTGAGTATTTTTTACCCAAAATTCTGAATCATATGATTTCATTATTATAAATGAGATCAATGGCCTTTTATAATGTTAATGCGACTGCAAAACAAAACGTTTGACTCGTTATAGACATTGATATATCTTGTTTATGTTGTGATCAAATAATAAAAGAATATGTTACTTTGTTTTGAAACAAGAAGAGTGAATTTGAATTCATATGTCATATTATCATATGACATATAAATTCAAATTTTAACATGCATTTGTTGCTATTTTTTGGAAAATAAACTAGTTTTAAACTATCAAAATATTTTGAGAATATGAATTTTAATTTAAAAATTTATTTGTGCAGAAACATAAACCAATTTTTAAGTTCATCATCAGCTGTATGCGAAGAATAGTGAAGATAACCAAAATAATTAAAAATAAACTGAAGATGGAATGGATTTGAATCATGAGAATTTAAAAGAATAATTATGTTAAGCTTTATTTATGAATATATGTATTGCCTATGATCAAATGTTTTTTTGGTTGGAAACGTCTATGATAATGATGTCTTCTATTTATATGCAAGTTATAAAAATGTAGAAGTTGAACGCTAGAATATATAAAGCTCATGTTAGATTCTATAATCAGATTTGGAAAAATATACGATATTTTGTAAAAAAATGGAAAAATTCCATCTTCAACATTTATGTATTACATTGCATTTTTATAAAGTTTTGGCGCCTCGAATAACAATGTTGGCAACCAAGGTCTATTATCGGTCCGACTTTTCTTCAATAATTCGGGAAAAAATGACACACCAATTTAGACCAGGCTCCTAATCAAGGCATGCAAGCATTCAACAACTATTTCGAATAAAGATAGAAACACGCTGATTAAAAACTCGAAAACACTTTGAATAAATCCAAAAAGTCTGAGGTGAGAACACCCAATAAACACTTGCACCTTTATTCTGCTGCAAATTCTTGAATATACTGCAATAGTTGTAAGGTGACGAAGGAGTTGCGTAGGCCGGGAAGTTGGGCCATCGAAATTGGCATATCTGATCCAGAATACATCATGAGCGCCATGGGACCTCCGAGATCGGCACCGGGTAAAGGTGCAAGCTTTACCCGGTGAAAGCACTGGGCACAGTAGCTCGATGGTTGCGTTCACTCCATTTTACTGCCTCCTGTAGATACTCTCTCATACACATGATTGGACCTTAACAACAGTTGCAGGCTTCTTTATCCGATCGTATGACTTTCTGGATTAGTGACTTGGTTGTTACAGCTACGAGTCACCGTAAGTGCTGATGCAGCTCAAGTGTAAAACTCTGCTGGTCAAATCTGCAAAACCTGCAAATTATATAATTAATAAGTCATGGGAGTTTGTTGTGATGCTGATCGGTGGACTGTAGACGGTTTGTTGCATATTACCAGTGGGTTTGACATGTTTGTCAATGCACGAGTCAGGATCTTATAGTCCATGGACGGTTCTCCATTGACTTTTCCACAGTAGTTGTCCTGCACCTTTGTACATTGCTTTTACTTTCAAATCTACAGGAAACTACTTTTATTACTGTGACACTTTGACGGTCACGTTCTGTATATGGTCTTTACCAATCATGTCAATGATTTGCTTTCCATCATGCTTGTTCCTCATGAGGTTTTTATCTTCGACCCTCACCATATACTGTACCAGTTGGCCCTCAGAAATTAACGCAGTGAGCACCATAAATGTGGGGATGTGATATAGGTGGAAAAACTGTTGATGACGTACACAACCTTTTGGTGATAAAGTATTTCAGCAGCATCTTGCATGTAGCTCAAATATGATGGATTTTGCTTTCACATAGACATGACTTTCTGATAGCAAAGTCTGCAAAAACAAACCTGCTGATGGGTAGAAGGAGACCTATTCAACTAGTTTATGAAACTTACATAATATTTTGCACATTATTCTGGATCCTTCAAGATTATAAATTCACGCTTGTACACAACGTTGAATAATGATACATATGGAATAGACTCAAAACCATGTACGAGCCAGGCTCGTGAGCATCTTGACTCTCTCACACTGTCGAGACTGACTGCATGTGAATTCTATTTACATGCATCTACCTTCTCGATTCTCTTGGCTATTAAAAAATTACGTGACATACTCTTGATCCAAGATACAAGTATGTTGCCTATTGAAAGCTGTATGATGTATTTTCTTGGGTCCAAAAGTTTATGTTTTATTTATAAACATGAAACTGACAGAACTCCGTATATAAGTTATTACGCGATGATGAAATTAAACAATTGAGTTAGTTTTTGAAATCTGTTCAGATAACTTTTGTTATAGATATAACATAAATTTTCTACAGAATTAGATTCTGTGGAAAAAACACAAGGCAATAAAGATCGATACTCCTTATGTACAATAGATCAAACTGTGCATGTCTTGAAATTTTGATATTTTTTATAGCAAAAAGTATAATTAGTTATACATTATAAATCAAGATAGTAAGTTGAAATGTATTTATTGTGAACTCAAAACTTCTGTTTTATAAAATTTAAAAAATGATGAAAAGATTATTGTGTGCATGTTGTGATATATTTAGTTATTTTCTTGAAACAAAATCACTCATAAACATCTGTTATATAAAGCAAGATGCATGACTTTAACTGTTATAGATATTTTTAATTTTAAAGTCTCATTAATTTATTATTATATATTATAATATGAATTTAAATACATAATATGCATATCAAGAATTTTTTTATATTTTATAAAAAATTTTAATCTTTATTGCATGTAATGAGCAGTTTTCATCACATTTTTGATAAAATTTGCATGGTGAAATAAGTGCATACAACGTATTTTTCAAAACATTTTTTAAGAACATATTTTTTATGTTTCTAATGAACAATTGTGCTCGCTTGTGATTACTTTATTTTTGAACTTTGAAAGTCCTTTTAGCCAAACAAATATCAATTCAATTCGATGCTATGAGTACTTAGTCCTATGTCTTGGAAGTACATCGAAGATTTTATTCTGTAATGTTCATTGATGACCCTTTGTATTGAATTATTTCTTTAAATCTATTGTCATTAAGTTTGATATAAATAAATTTGATCGCCATAAAAATATCCAAAATCATGGTAGCATAAACAAAATGATTTATTATTAAACTATGTGTTTTATGAGAATTATTTTTAATTTTCTATTATTTTTTAATATGATAATTTAATTTCATATATTTTTCTGCATTCATTTAGTTGATATTTTTTATTTCACAAATTTGTGACTGATAATAATGTGGAAGAGATGTTTCAGAATTCTTGAAAAATATTTCAATAACCAATATTTGTTCATTAATATTACTGTTATTGAGTAAATGATATAATAAATTTGAAAAATATGACCTTCATATTTGTAAATTTCTAAATATTTGTCCAAAACGGAGAGTTTTTTTGTAATTAAGAAGCTAATGATAATTTACAAATATAAAAAAGAGCCTTCAAAAATCGGTATATGATTTTTATTGAGCATTAGAAATCAAGTTCAATTTATGAAAATAATTTGTATCGCACATTTTTACCATACAAATCTTATGTGATAATTTTTGTAACGCCTTCATAAGTTTTTCTAATATTTTATGTCTGAAAAATAACTATAAGTGTATTTTATTTAGAAAATTGTTATGATTTCAAATAAAATTTTTGCTATATTTATCAAATTTTTTTGTGAAAGAGAATGTGAGATTAATGCATATGAAGAATGAGTATTTACTAAAAATATAAATAAACGCATAAGTAAAATGTCTAAGTAAAGGGTTTAGGTATGGATACTTAAATTGTCCATCTACCAGTATATATGATGTTACTTGAATAGAAGATAAAGTTAGAAATATGAACTTTTAAAAATACAAAGTATTTGAAATGATATGTGTAATTAAATTATTGTACATTATCCAATATCATAACTCAATTACTGAGTACAATATAAAAGTGTATACATCGTTCAAAATATAAATCATACTACAATACAATACATAACTTGATATCTAATGATATTATATTTTTTTTCTATGATATTAATTTCAAAAAATATTGATATATATATATAGCTTGAAATCAGTTGATTACTGTCATTGCGGTTGTATCAATTGGTCCAATTATTTGAAGGACTCCAATATTGTTGTCACAAAGTTCAAATCGAAATTTGCTTCTAGATTTGAAGATTCACTTCTGGATTTCACATCTGAACAGCGTGGTTGGACTTGACTGACGTAAATTTAGAAAGCATGACTTTACAATATCGGGCAGTAGGTTTGAAGATAATCGATCCAGTGGTCAGTCATGTGATGCCACATCAACTGAATATCTACACCAAACAACGAAATGCGATTGAAATTTGGGTAATATTGACTCTCTTTTATCCAACTCTCTTTTCTATTGGATTGTCCGCGAAAGTTAAAAACAGATTTTTTGATGTTCTCCACTTGTGACATCGAACTGATATGGGTAGATGAAGTGAAATGCAACTTGTATCAAATGTATCAAGTGCAAAGGGAGAAGTTGAAACTCCACTAGAATGTTTCATCTTTAGATAGTCCATTACCAGGCCTCTCTATATAGAGCGGATGCCTTATGTTCCGTGTCTCCACAAAATAAGGGTAATTTTCAAAATTACGGAATATACGAAACTTGACAGTTTTTGGCCGAAGTTTGACCTACACTTTCATGTTTTCGGCCGAATTTTTCGGCAATGTAATACAACTTCGAGAGGAATAGGTGTTATCTTTGATCTCTGAATATCCTTTTCCCATTTTAGCACGGAGAAATCACTCTCCACACCGTTGAAATGTTTGAAAATGGTGAAACTAATATTACGAAAAACTCCATGAGTTGAAGAAATCTATTCTTAAAACCTGGAATCAGACTTTTCAATCAACAGATTTTTGTGCACCTAGAACATCGACTTCGTAATGTTCTGGGTTCATTATTTTATCTATGTATTTTTGTTTCCGATAAAGTTTGAGATTATCTTGATATTTTAGAACTAGTTGAATAATTTTTTGTGTTTTCAAAAGTGAATGAGATAACCAACGAAACAAAATACTAGAACTTGGTTGAACTCATCAGGTGTCGCCGCAAAGTTTTAGTCAAGTACTCAATTAATTTCTCTAGTAAAGTAACGGTAATCAACAAAGAAATTGTCAGAAACGATCACGACAAAGATTTAGCTAAATATTTACATAAATTTCTCTAGTATAATCACCTACATCAACAAAGATTTGTCAAAAATTGTCACCCCAAAGTTTTAGTTAAATGACTCTGTTACTTTCTCTATTAAAGACACATAGACAACAAAGATTATTTTGTTGGAAATACGGCACTTTCCCTATGTGCCGTATTTAGAGAGGCCTATCCATTACTGATAATGAGTACGATGCATTCATGTACTAAACTCGTGGGCTATGTAGCATGTTTACAGCCTCTACTTTACGGGGGTCATATCTGCATTCAACCCACAAGGCTCATTGCCTCGCAATGTACAGAGTGTTAACGACTGCGGACTCGAAGTACTCATGGAATGCACTAGTAGCGGAGATAACTCTTGAGTCACCACAACGGACTCCATTGTGTCTCCACTGTGGTTTGTACCGAACCCTGTGCTTCATACACTTAGTTATCTATGAAGCATTATGATTGGGTTCAATTATGAATAATATACGAAATAAGAACTTGATTTATAAAGTAGAGAATTTTACAACTAGTAATATTAAAACAGCATCCAAAAAAAGCAAGAGAGCAACATTACATATGGTGGGAGTGTACACGAAATACATACTGAGGCAGTATAGCATCCCAAGATATCCTGGTGGATTGAAGATACCCCACCTTCCAAAAGTGATCACCAATACATGGCCATAGATTTCGTGCCCTTCGAACTCAGTGGCGTGTCACATCAACCAAGGATTCAATAAGGCAGCTGCAGATCGATTCACCTCCCCCAAGTTATGTATTCGAAACTTTTGTGCCCAAGACTAGCTTGACTTGTCTGAACGTTCAGCCATGAGCTTCAGACTCGCAGTTTCTAAAGATCATCGCACCCATGTACCGTCTGTAGAGCATCAATATTTACCGTGCAATCGACTGGATGCGATCGACCGGAAAAATTGAAGTACATCGTTGTTCGAGGTGATGTTTCAAGCACTTTTGAATGGGTCGAAGTCTTGTACACTGTTAGATTCTGTAACTATCCCCCACTTTTCGTTTTACTCGACCCGTGCCACACACCGGATGCTTCAAGTGACTTTGTTTCCTCGAAAATGCACCTATGATCGATCTAGACCTTGGAACTACTCACATACGACTTCCTTCGGATACTTCAAATGACTTTGTTTCTTCAAAACTCCACCCATGGTCGATCTAGACCTTGGAACTAATCACATACGTCTTCTTTCGGATACTTCAAATGACTTTGTTTTTCCTCGGAACTTAACCCATAGTCGATCTAGACCTTGGAATTAGCCACATACGACTTCCTTCGTATGCTTCGAATGACTTTATTATAGCGTTCGGGTTCGACCGTCGGGTCCACTTACGCCACATTCGACGACGTTGGTGTGAGAGTAATATGTAGGACCGACACAATTGGAGCGAGTTCTGGGCTAGCCTTCGCTTCTCGAGAAGCACTTTCCTGCGCTTTTAGACTCTTCAGCCACGCTCACACTAAAAATTGCAGATGGACGATAGTTGTAATCCACGGGAATGCGTAGAGACTGACTCGATCACCGGACAGCGCAACTGACAAGGACATGACCGCCCCGAAGTGCCTCGCCCCGGAGGCCACTTGGGGCCACACCTGCGACCGGCTGATGTTAAGTCATTTCTTGACCAAGGTTTACTAAAACACTTGCGGTACTCTACGATGAGTACGTGTTAAGCACTAAGCAAACCAGCTGAAACGAGTCGCCAGACCGTAAACTCCAAATTGGGATTACCTCCACGACCCTCCATTCGCTGGGAACCATTCACGATGTACAAATCTGACATGATAAAACTGCCGATGCGATCGCCTGAATGACACAAACATCAATATATCCATCGACAAGCTGTGGCTCAAATGTACGTGATGGCCGGCTTCTCAGGACAAAGAAATGTAGATGAAATTCTACCACACGACAACGAAATTCTCGTCAATCAATCACTGTGATGAAAGATCAACTGGATACCGTGCGTGTGACGTTCAGCTCCAATATATACTGTAGAAAAAGTAGTAGTATTATAGTGATGATTTGAGGTCTCCACGTTAAAACAGATAAAGTAGATCCGCTTACATATTCTTGGCTGCCAGCGGAATTGTAGCGAAAAAGCAACCACGTAATTCAGCTGTCGTCCATAGCAGAGGCCATGCTTCTGATTCTGGATGAAAAATAATTTATATGGGCTGTCCCTAAGCAGATTCATCATTCATTCGATTTACTTTGAAAGCACTGTGATATCGACCGCAACAGGAAGCAACAGCGAACTGTACGAACGGACAAGTCACAACAACGTCTAATAGTGTTCACGAGAAGTCATGCATGCAGTACCATGAGCTATTTGTTTTATTCAACACAGCGAATGCACGTTCAGGACAGATAAAGGTATACTCATTCCTACAGATGTAAGTGAATGTAGATAAACGTAGGTTTGGACCTGAGCTTCTCCACATGAGCTACAAAAAATTGAGGAAGATCAAATAGACACCTTGAGAGTGTATTCTTGTAAATGTCGCGTCCTCCAATGATATTTCCGGCTGCCAACATGTGCACCTTGCTGCTGTAATTCTCCAGAATGTCAGATCTTGTCCCTCAGCCACTTAAGAGCCCCAGCAGCAGCCGATCTATATCCCGTTGGATCCCATCCAGCACAGATAAATAAAACTTTCAGAAAATTGTCAAAGGAATGGCGAGGACCCACAGATGCATCACCCATAAGCTGTTTCCGTTAACCACTTCATTTGGAATCATGATCCAAGATACATACCATTCGAAGGTTGTCTTGGTGATATAAAAGGTATCTACTGTCAAAAAATATTTACAGGTTATCAACTCTCGACGTTCAAAACACCACAATTTTAAATTGCAGCCAACGTGGACTTATACTCCAATATGTAACGTGACATGGTGCCAACTCGTTACTTGGAGCGGAACGATGTCCATTTGACGATTAACCATGTCAAAAATCTGGTAAGCAGGGGATAGACGATGTAGAAAACGGCTAGGGTCGTGGCTAGTGCTACGACCAGCTGAACTCTAAGGGACGACTTCGTAAGAAAGCCATCGACATTAAGATGGGGCCACTGAAGCACCGATGATTGTAAACTGGTGCTACCGAACTTTGCACCTGACGAACCTGTGCGCCTGTGAACAAGCCACATAATCCATCCCCCCGGCAGCCTGGATCAATGTTGGGACACAGTTCCTCCCAAGGTCAAATCGAGAAAGGATCCTATTCATGCTATGCCACATTCAGCTCGTATATAAGTGTTAGAAGGATACAAAGTCAATCAAGTTTCGTTAGTTACACAAAATTTAGCTAAAGCTCCTCTCTTATCGCAGAATGGAGCTCAAAAGAACCACTCTTTTGTCAGCACTTTTGTCAAAGCCTATGTTTTGTAACTCCAAGCATCCACTGATGTCTGCCTAGTTATAGTTAGAACATTTGAAGCAGTAAGTGAGCCTTCATATTAGTCCGAATCACATAGTTAGTTACTACAATAACAGCAAACTCGGTAAACTACCGTGCACAGACATTACAGAAAACCCCCTGCAAATCACCATCCAATAAGGAGAGAGTGGGCACAGGGATCCACTCCATAAATCAGAACTGCTCGTTATAACTGAGATGCAAGAACATGTTATGATTATCCCGGAGTTCCTCAAGATAGGCAATCAAGAAAAGCCCCACAACTTCCACCGAGGTCCATGCCCCACATCCACATGGAATCCACAGGATTTTTGAAAGACGCTGAGCCTAAAAATCACGAGCACAAGAAACCCGATCCGCATTTTCTAGGAGTTTCAGAAACCACTTCGAAACTAGCAAGTAAAGTTTAAGTTTCATACAAAGAAGCTGACCAACCACAAAATATACATTCTTAAAGCTTACTTAAACATACTGTCTCAATGAATACCATGTATCAAATATAATCACATAGTCGTCACGCAGTGACGAGTTGGCATTCAAAACATTCCAGAAGAGGAAAACAGGTTTGCGGTTGGGCCCTTACCCAGCAAGGGATTTGAGTGCACCCCAAAGTCCTTCATCTTCTGCTTTTTCAATCCCGGTGCTCTCAGCTTGTGATTCATTGTCCGATGATTTTGACGACCTATTCGCCTCTTGAGTACCTGCAAGACGACCACTTCTATGAAAAAGACAACCATGAAAATCTGGTGAAAAGGCATTGGGATGACGACGAAGTAATCAACATATAACAAGACACCACAATCATTAGGCCTGCTTGATTGTGGTGATTAGGCTCGCTCACATGAAGTACAGACAAACAATGTCTCCTTCCCCATGCAATACTCAGTTATGAAGGTGCTGCACCCATCGCCGGTGAACTTAATAATGGTGATCAATCATATGAGATTCGCCTTTATTGCATACATGAAATGGTCGAAAAAATGAGTCAAAAATTGTAGCAATGTGCTAACTCTTTGTTCCATGGCTAGTTAAGAGCTTGCTCAGCTCTCTTGGGAACACTTGCCAGAAACATAAACTGCTCTTTCCGCGAGAATCATCCAACTTGTGGACTTTCAGAAACTCCACTAATTTTTTTCTTGCGGCTTTTCTTCTCTTTACTTCCTTTCTTCTCACTCTTTTCACTCTTCACTTTCGTCTCGTTCTTACGCTGAGGCCTGCTGCTGCTGTTGTTGCTAGGGACTCGCGCTTTTGTAGATCCTCCACGAGTCCCTGATTTGGATGTCTTTTGAAGAAGGCTCAGCTCCTCAACTAATTCCCGCTCTGCCTCACTGCAACCAAATGGATACAGGACAAAGGTTGTCAAATAGGACTCATCGGTTACAGAGTCAAAATAAAGAACAGCTTACAACGATAATATCTTTCCTCTTTACATGACTTGTACACTAACGCAATTTTCCGCTGGCCCATGTCCTTAAAATCTATCCAATGAGGTCGTAATGGATTCAAATTTTCCTCAAACACAAGAATATGAAGACTGAGCTAAGACTACTTGCCACATTGACTGGTCGGTAGTTCTTACCTTATTCTAGTTGGGATGGTCACTTTAACTGTGAAAAAATGGTCCCCTCTAGCAGAGGGTTTGTTCAATTTAGGAACACCCATTTTGCCTAGTACAAGGACATCACCGGGTTGGGTCCCAGCTGGTATTTGCAGTTCTGTTGCTCCATCAACAGTCTTTACCTGGAAAATGGACAGCTCAAAGTGAATACGCGTAGCAATCCAACGTTGGTAGAAGTCTGAAGTACTTTTCTCTCATTTTAAGGCTATATATATAATACAACCCATGCCGTAGAGACCACTGCCTCCGGCCCATGAGAATGTCGTAACGAACCACTGATCACCACAAAAGAGTTGTGGAGCCGAAAGTGTCACGTATATTCTTACATGCTTCAGCCTAATTATCCAACTCATTCAGATGTACGAGCTTCAGACCTAACAACACTCAGACATTTCGAAACATTATCATGTACAACACAGGACGAAGTGGGACGAACCTGAGTTTGGGTACCAAGAATTGCTTCAATATAATTTATCGTCACATTGGAGTAAAGATTCACGCCATCTCTTTGGATGCCAGTGACCTCTTTCACGTTTAAAAAGACGTAAAGATCGCCAGGAGGGCCACTGCAGAAACGACCAGTTTCAGACTACTTCAAAACTACTAGCCACAGTTTCCAGACTTTTATTCATCCATCGCTTAAAAACTACCAGGTACAGTTTGTTACGAAAGCAGGAAAAGGATTTCTCCGAACAAGGTAAAATGAAAGTGGTCAACAAGGTCTCATCAATAATCTTATCATAAGAGGAAAGTGAATAGGTAATAATTTATGATAATTCTTGATGAAACATTCCTTAGGGATTTGCCCAGAGATGAAAGCTACTGGAACTAAATACGACAAGACAATGACACGAAATATGAAAAGTCTTGTCTGGATCAGATGAGAAGTTAAAAGCTACGTACCCCCTAGGACCCGCATCACCTTCGCCTCTGACTCGAAGCGTACTCCCACTGTTTACACCAGCAGGAATCTTTACTTTCATCATTTTTTTAAGGCGAATACGTCCTTCTCCTCCACATTTTCTACAATAGTCGGAAATAACTTCACCCTCACCACCACAAGTGCTGCAGGAAGATACCTGCAACAAGGTCAATCAAAAGATTGTTAGAAGAATAATTTATTGCATGCCAACGACGTGAATCTTATAACCTAACATAGTCCAAGATCAAAGCGAGCCAGGATTTGCATCTCAGTCCGCTGTCACCCGGTATACTGCAGTCCAAGAACTTCCATACACAGGATTTTCTGGAAAGATGAGTAGAAACGACACACGCGATGGTACAAAACGAGAAAGAGTTTTAATAGATGTTTGGCAAATACACAATTTTATCAACCTATTCCACCACACGGCTAAATATTATAACTCCAGTTTGCGACACCTCTTCGCCAGTGGAAGAGCAAACATGATACAGGAGATGAAACGCCAGTATGTGCATAAACAGATAAAAGCAAACAATAACCACGTAGCAGAACTAGCGAACAGCCGGACATGTTAATAAACCTGTGAAAACGTGCCGAACGGGGTCTCCTGTGTCCGCATTACTTGACCCATTCCCCCACAAGTTGGGCAGGTCTTTCGACTTGTACCGGCTTTAGCTCCACTACCATCACAAGCTCCACATGTTTCCAAGTGTACAGCCTCAAACTCTTTCTCTGTTCCAAAAATAGCCTCGGTGAACTCCAAGGTCATATCGTACCTGTGGCACATGACCGATTCAGGTTCATCTCAGAGCTTGTAGGTGGACAAATAAATAACTGAATGAAATATGACATAACATAACTTGAAAAACTAGAGCCTGATGCATTAATCCCTTGTGATCTTCTCTGATATCGTGCGAGAGATCAATTTTCTCACCGAATGTCATCTCCTTGTACAGTTTGGGGGCGTCCTTTCCTGGTTCCAAAACCGGTGCCCCCCATCCCCCCCATGCCTCCCATTCCTCCCATGCCACCCATTCCTCCCATACTTCCTCCAAAGAACGACTCAAACAGATCAAATGGGTTTGTCTGCAATTCAACATAAAAATACTTTAAATCTCCAAAGAACAGCTCTCATCCACCTGACTAATGAGGTTCAACTTCTATCCTTGTTGCAAATTCAACACTTTCAAGTTCATTTTTCAAATTAACACAGTAAACGAAACAGTCACTTCCTCCCACTAAGCGTTCAAACTGGTTGAACTTACGGCATAAGCTCCGGCTCCGGCGCCACCCGGTCCACCCTTGATTCCAGCTTCTCCAAATTGGTCATACAAAGGTCTCTTTTCATCGTCTGAGAGAACCTAACACAGGATTCGAAGATGTACCCAGACCGTGGTTAGGAGAAAAGTTTGCATCGTTACAATGACCAGATGCAAGTGGAAATCTCCACAATTTCGATGGGACAAACCAGATTACTCCATGGCTTTCGTGGACTTTTTGATAGCATAAGCCAGCTACATGGATATCCAAAGACCGTGCAACTATTCGTTGACCTTAGCATCAACAAGGTCTATGACGTCAGTCAGTAAACGAGCACGATATAACGAAGTGTCATCACTCGAAAATCAATCATAGATACAAAAAACAGCAAGAAACATCGGCGTCATTCCTTCCGCTGTAAATCATTCCGCCAAATTATAGCTACCTCGTAGGCATTGCTGATCTCTTTGAATTTATCCTCCGCTCCTGGTTGCTTGTTGACATCTGGGTGATACTATTTTCATGTCACACAAGATGTTTCTAGTCAGTACTCCAGCACGCAATACTTTTGAAAAGGAACAAAATGTAGGGACAGAAGCGTCTGTTTCGATCATCTCTCACTCGTTCCCTACCGCACTTATTCAAAAGTAGATTTCAGAGAGTGGGAAAGGCGCATAACATAAACCAAACTATACTCTAAAAACCTGTGCGCGGAAGATATGTGGATAGTAAGGGCACACAGACTACACTCAAAACTCTGATCGGTTATTACCAAAAAAATTCGGCACTCGTGACACTTACAAAACATGATGAACTCTGATTTGGAACTACGTGAAGTATTTACAACTCTGCTCTTACACTTTTCGACTGAAGGTCACTATTTGACTTGCCAACCGTCTGAAAATTCCATGAAGGTTGGGAACAGTTGAATAATTATCGTATCGTACATAATATGACATACTTTCAATCTTCAGCATGATCTTCGCCTATCTTCATATATAAACTCACAGTTGAGAAAAAAATTATTTCCGGATTTTTGTGCATATGTATTTCTATCCCAGATATTTATTCCTTACTCACCCGGTTATTTTTTGTTCGGGTTAAATCCCACCCTTACACCCACAACTTGAGCTGAGCCCACAGTTATGTGAGGCAAGACAACTAACTCACAAATGCCCAGACTACACACTTATTTCACACACGAGCTAAGCAGTCTTCGACTGCTGTAGGAAATATGAAGTACCTGGCGAGCTAGCTTACGATAAGCACTTTTGATCTCTTGCTTGGTGGCAGATTTGGAAACTCCAAGGGTGCTGTAGTAATCGGCGGCCATGGCTATACACTGCCGCAATCTCTTTTTGCTCGCACAATATTTCGCCGAACCTTGGAATTGTATATAAAAAATCCCGGAACCAGAAAAAAACTCCCCTTTTGAACCAAACAGATCTTCTGCACCCCTCCACTTCAACGACCTTGGAATTCTTCCATAAAAATTGCCTACATTTAGTTTACTTTCAGTGTTCTTCTGAACTCTACAGACCGTCAACGCATGTCTTCCTCGGCCATGCTGAGAATTACGTTCCACTTGCTTCCTCGTTGAACAACCGACTGGATGACTGAAATGCCGAGACGAAACGGATACAACTCCGGAAGCACAAGAAGACCTGGCAGACGAGCTAAGCTGCACATTTCCACAATTCCTTGACGAACTGGATGTTAAGCAACCGCTACTCCCGGGCAATGAGAACGCAAAGTGCGCCGTAGGGGTCGCCATTGCCATTTCTTGAGCAAAACCCCAAACCTCTGCGCAAAATCGACTTCACTGAGAATTCTCGCACTACATTACTCTCATTCTCCTCCAGTTCTCCATTCCGTTCAAAAGCACCTCCTCTCAGTAATGTGCAACCGAGCAACCAATTCTGCCGACCCTCGTAAAAAATTCCTGCGCGCGATGGTACGAAAAAGACCCAGCGGCAGCACGACCTCCTCGTCCGGGGAAGAGAATCGAAATTCAGCAGCAGCTGATTCTCGATTCCAACCTCGCTTATCCGTGTCCAATCCGCGAGACGGAAATGCAGAACAGAGCAACCCTAACTAGACGAGCAGACTGTCCGCCTCGGCAACGGAGAATCCACGAGACAGGTGGTCGGAGCTCCGGTGCAGCTCCAACCAAATCTTCGATGCTGGAGAGGGCGGCGTCGTCGTCCTCGTACACCGGCACGCATGACGAGTCGTTCAGACAAACACACGCATGCTCGTGCTGCAGGTGTGGCTGTGGCACACACTACGACGACGAAGCGGAGCAGCAGCAGCAGAAGAGCCTGAGGAATGGAGTGGATTGGCCGCGCCCATCATCCCGTCCCTCGCCGCCTCCCTCCTCCGCCATCCATCGCCAAATCCTTTATCGAATGATTCAGTTTTTTTAGTGGCACCTTCGAGCTCCTTGGACCTTTCGCTTTTCGTTTCTTTTCTTTACATTCGCCTCTCCCCGCGGCCCCCGTCCTCCAATGAGCGCCTTTCTTCCGTCGTATTTTACCTCGCGCTCTGCCCGTCGTTTTGTGCAGATTTGTCGAGAGCATTCACATCCCGGCACCTTATCCTCAACAGCTGGTCCGTCAGTCTGTCCGTCAGTAGGTCCGTTGTCGGAGGGCTCGACGACGTCGTAGCGAGAGGTAATTCTTCCACTCTGCCTCCGGTTTGAAGAATTGTATCCTCTGATGGGCTTTCGATTAAAGCGATGCTTGGTTATCAGCTTGATGCATTGTTTGTCATATTCACGGTACCTATTAATGTGATGGGATGATGTTTCACGTGACCTTGGTCCAATCATGCATCAACTGTGAGTGTGGTAATAATTTCAATAAGAGGCGACATGGATATGGAAAAAGCTTTGAGAATAATATATCACCATGAAACCAGGGTTCTACATCCGTAATTCCTTCATGATTTTATCGTGATGTGGTATACTATTTAGTGCTCATGATATTTTTACGTGCATGGATTTCGAATATGACTCTTTTCTCATTGGGAATTCAGACTTTAGCCATCTACGATCTCTTTTGGAAATATGTATACCTCTAGTTTTAGAATGACTTGCGGTTTACCAGTATTTAAGGCACATTTACACTTGTTTGAGGGTGCCATGTTCCCATATTAAATCAATGATACACGTGATTGAGTGTCCGAAGGCAGAGGCTGTCTACCAAAAATGTTATTCTTTGTGACTTTTTGTTACACAAATCGTTTCTATACTTGGTTTGTAAGTAAGTATATGTATATCAACCGCTCTAGATGATATTTTTCCATATGTTCATGTAATTTCTAGATAATTATACATACATAATTTATCTATATCTTGCATGCAATAATAAATATCTGTCATTTTTGGTATATTCCTATTTAACCAATTTGATCTCATCTTCATCTATGAAATTAAACTATCTTGGATTTTTTTGTGTTGAAAATTTTTGTTGTACACAATATATATATATATATACATATATGATATAGAATTTCACATGAAGCTGTTTAAAAAAACTGTAATAGTAGTCTAAATATGAAATTTATGCAATCATCACATTTGAAAACTACCAATCTTGATTATTAGAGTTCATGGTCTACAGTAAAAAATAAATTCTTTTGGGTGTTAGTGTAGAAGTAAACTTTGCAGAGCTTTAATCTTCATGAAAATCACAAGATGCCCAAAGCTTTTTCACTGTAGATGATGAAACTTGACTTTTGGTTTTTATGAACTGATTGATAGTTAGAACTTGAATTGTGCGTTGAAAAGATAAGATTATAAATTTACTCATGTTTTAAAATTTTATACTAGAGTCCTTTAAAAAATTTTTACTACTAAAATTATTGTTATTTGTGGTTATAATGAGATTTGTCATTGTAATGTAGCAAATTTTGATTGACTTATTAAGTATATAATCTATGGACATAAAACAAAGTAAATATATGAACTCTGTATATAATGACTTCATACACGATTTACATACAATATAATTTCGATGGAATTTTTTGGCATATTTCTTGTTAAAACGTGTGGTTTAATCGTCACTTGCGGAACCTTCACTGACAATCCGTCCCCTCTCCCACTTTGAAACTGCTCCAGTTCTCGATATGTGTGACCTATGGTTAAACTATGGACTGCACATTGTGCCGTAAGAGTTCTGGATTGCGGTCAATGTAATTTCACGTTTCCTGTTCTCCAGACACTGTTCGGGATAGGAAATAACCAACTAAATAAGTTGGTGTCTGAAAAGGGGACTTCAATGCGACAAAGCAAGCAAGCATGATTATGATGAATGACATGTCCATACACTGAAATTGAACGGCCGTTTGAGAAGACAGCTGAAGAGCTATGGTTAAATTGACAATTCCCTGATAATTTTTATTCTGAGTCATCCCCAAATGTGGAAAACGACTTCTGCTTTTTCTGAGGACGGTCAGATGTCTCCATGTCATCATCTAGTCTACTTTTTCTTGGTCTCGTATCAACGCCATTGTCCTCAAAAAATTGTTGTGATGTACGTGCCCTGAGTTCGTCCAGGCTCTCCCCATTCTTAGCCCGCTCCAAAACCTGCACATTTATTACCGGCAAAAATTTGTAAAACGTGAAGTTGGCATGGAACAATAGAGGTTTGTAAACATTGTCCTCCGCCACACAATATACGGTCAAGAAACTTACCATATGTCTTCCGTATAAATGAGTGTTCTTCAGTCCATCAAAAGCATTTTGTGCTTCTTGTCTAGTTACGAACTCTACAAAGGCAAATCCCCTGTGATTGCCATCGAACTTCTTCGGCAAACGGAGACTTTTAAGCTGAAGGAAACAAACGAGCACAACAAGGAGCAAGTTGTCAGATACACGACCAAGACGACTCATTCACAAATACATATTTCGTCAAGGACATTGAAATTTATGACAATTTATATCACGAGTTACATAATAGTGAAATTAACATCGTACGTGAACATGTTCTGTAAGTGCTTCAGAAAAAATACTTCTTGAAAGTGGGAACCAAACCTGGCCGAAGGGACTGAATAATTGCTGCAAGTCTTTTCTTGTAGCTTCGAAGGCAACATTTCTAACAATAATCTTGGTGAAGCTCTCATCCTTTGCCCCTTGCTTACTTCCCTTCTTTTCCGATGAATCTGTTTTTCCTCTATTTGTTGTATTACTTAATTGCAATATTAGTGCATGGCTGTCCAGCACGGTGCCCTGTAAAAGAGAACACGTTAGACGATAGGGAAGGGCGAAAAGCTCGAAACGATGTAACACGAAAATGTACACTATCTCATTTCATTAGCTTCTCGAGGAATCTCTAAGTATGAATCACAAACTCAGTGTAGAACGTGAGACGGCTAAAACTTCACTCAAGAGGACAAATGCAAGAACCTGGAAATTCTTGCAAACTTCAGTCGCAGTTTCCACACTGTCGAATTCGACAAATCCGAAACCCATAGAAAGCGCTTTCCCTCCTTTCTTATTCGGTTTGGTACAAATCTGTTGCATTAGATGCTGACGTTACTCCTCAAGACTTAAAAAACAACTGACAGCCAACTCCAACTACTCAAAACTACACATCTTTCAAAAAGCAAAAGTGAATAAAATGTGAAGCAACATGTCTGAACGATGATATTTTCATACATAGGAATTAGAAGAAAATGAGCGTTTCGTGTATTGTTACATGATCCACGATCTTCAAAAATCGAACAAAATGGATCAGTGTGTGAACTCAGAATCAACACGGCTGAGGAGCGTGAAGTGATTTCGTAACATTACGCACCTTCACACTGCGGAGAGCACCTTGCTTCAAAAGTTGCCGAAAATGTTTCGTCAGACTTTCTTGAGTCGTTGCAAAATTCAAATTTTTTACAAAAACAGATCCTCCCTGCATTATGAAAGAAGACAAAGAAGACAAAAAACGAAGGAATAAGATGATGGATTGTGGACCTTTCAAAGAAAAAAGTATTTCTCTATAGCATTTACTTATGTGAACTAGGCAAGGCCGGTGCGTTCAGAGGAAAAAAGACTAGTGTTGTTGCAGAAGAATTTGGACCTGTGCTGCGGAATTGTCTAATTCATCCTGAACCCCGATCAACTTTTGAGAGATTTCAACTCTCTTCACAAGGTCCTTTCCTACTGCCTTCTCTTGAACACTTCCTCTTTGGGGACCAACAGGCACATGCTCTTTCAGCAACTGCTCAGGTGCCCACTCTAGATACAAAGGCACATGCCTGCACAAACATATATGATGATCAAGAAATGTCCACACCAATCTTTTATAATTGTGACCAATTATAAAAGATCACAATCGAATTTCCTAAAGAAAAAACACACGACCATCTTTGTGGATGCGGAAGCTATCGTGCACAGAGAGGTCTAATTCTGATATACGCAAAGATCGGGCGTATCTGAGAATTTGTAGAAAAATGCGAATGTTTAAAAGCGGGCAGTCTGACACAAAACACACTCAAAATCGGAGAAGAGAAATTTATGGTGCCAAGTTATGTGTTCCTAGGTGTTCTGTCATGTATACCCTTTATACATGTTGCTCACCACATATCTCCAGTTATAGATGAGTGCAACAACATGCGAGCAACCAGTTTGGAGTAGTTATCAGCTAATCACTAGGAGAAAAGACTTTAGTGACTGACTATGACCCAGAGAACATATCGTCTACTCAAGTTTCGATTTTTGAACTTACTGGAAGCGTTTGTAAGCCAAACTTTTGAAAGCCCGCGACGCTTCTGCAGCCTCCAGATACTCTACCTGCTCCCAACACTATGGCGTAAGGATATACTTACAGGAATACGGACAATTTAAACAATCCCTCATCTTCACGATGTGAAAACTCCAAATATTCTGTACTGCCCAGCATTGCGAAAAAAGAGAAGCTAAAAAAAAAGTCACGTACCACCGCCAACGTCTTGGTAGGAGGTAGGATGACCCGACCTATGCTGCCGTGCGCAGAAAACATCCTTAGTAGATCGTCCTCTGTTGTTGTGAAGGGCAAATTTTTCACCAATATAACATGGTTGCTTCGCTTTACTTTCCCTTCTTGACCAGAGGCGACCTGTTCAAGAACTTCAACATTGACGCCCTCGTCGCTCAAAGCTCGTTTTGTTTCGGTGATGATGTGAGTTTCACCGAGTGCCATGCGTACAGCCAGATCCCCTGCTTCAGGATCTAGAAATTCACTCTTTGTCATCCCATACTTCTGTGCCACATTCTCAGCAACCTGAAGCAGAATCAAAGGTAACACTTATTAATATCACAAAATTAATTAAACTAATGACCTGGATTCCAAAGCTGTAGATCTAGATATTGGTAATGTAGGAGATTTCCACACTTTCCATGTCAAACGAACAACTCTTCTATCACTCTTCTAGACCCTTAAGCTGTCCCATGGGATCGTGAAAGCAATTGCTACCTATTTAGTAGTAGAATATTTGATAAAGGGAAAGTCCTGAATCCTAGAATGAAGCTCCCGATTACTTTCTGCAGGCAAAGAATGACATACTGTGTCTGGGCGCATAAATAGCATATTCCATGCTCGAGTATCGCCACCTGCTTCAGCGGCCTTCCGTTGGGCTTCTCTCTCCTGCTTGTACTTCGTTGAACCTGGACCACTTCCAATCCTGGAACACAAACATCACATACAAATTCATCTGTCATTTCCTGTTAAGAAAGACGCAGTGAGTACATCTTCACTGCAGGTGCTTGGTGAAGGTGATGTCACCCCGAGGTGATAATTGAATTTGGACCAATCTTAGTAGTTATCCAACAGGCACTCCTTGACACGACATCAATCCGCTTTCTAAATAAATGCAGAATACAAAATAAAACCGCTTAAGAAAGAAGGTGAGCGGTTATTACTGAACAATACGCAACTAACTACTAGTTTCAAAAATGCCATAGACAAAAGCTTACAGCTTTGGTTCCGGGGCCGGTGGGGGTCTCTTTGCTGGTATAAGATGAAGCAGACGTCCTTGAAATATGGACTTGTCCAGTGCCTCAAAAGCTCTGAACGCAAAATTACATGCAGCACAATCGTCGCTCAATAGGGTGACTACATAATGCATCCATGACAACGAGTTTACGATAATTGACATGTGCTTCAGACAAAGGGTTAAAAAACACGCTGTACCTTAATGTCACGGAAGATAAACATACAAGCTAAGAAGACAGTTCAAGCCTGGAAACAAGGTTGAACTTAAGAACTCGTCGGAACTAATTTGCGAGAATAACTGACAAAATGTACAGTTGTAGTAGAGCACGAAAGTCTCTAACAAGACAAACTGAAAGCAATTTAACTGACGGCTGAGTCAACAAGCTAATCGGCCCATCGTTGATAATTTTGCAAAATGAATGTGAAATCAAAATGTACATGTGTGACCCACCTCACGGCATCTTCTGGAAGCATGTAAAGAATGTACGCAAAACCTTTGGATCTCTTGGTAGCCTTATCCAGCACCAAGTGAACCTGGCTGAGTTGTCCGTACTTACTGAAAATCTGTGTAAGGTCTTCTTCACTGCAAATGTGAAAATGAACTAGTTAATATTGTAAACAACGGAGTGCCAACTGCCCGCAAGGTGAACATGGAGAATAGGTCCCCCATTAAAGATGAGTGTGTAACACAACGTTCAAACAAAAACTGCTCTTCGGCTAACACAACCAGGGGTTCTAGTAGAACAAAAATTGATCTGTATTGCCAGACTCGTTTTGAGTTAGAAAACTGTCAGATGATCTCAAGGCATTAGTGAAAAAGCTATCCACGAATAGGAATGGCGAGTAACTACAGCGCAACATGCACCTAGAACTCAAACGACAAGGAGGAGAGCAAAGAAAGAGTTGACAACAATCTGAGTACCAATGGACAACAGAGGTGTATATAATAAATGCACGAATCCCTATGCACCTGTACAAGGAATATGCCAGAACAAATTAAAACCAGACAGTGAAGAAATATACGAGGGGATTAATGTCACAAGATTTGAAACTGTCTTCACCTTGCTGTATAGGGTAGATTCCTCACAAACAAGCGCCCCGTTTCTGACACACTCTCTTGCTCCTCACCATCAACCTGAAGTGTATGTGCTGAACCATCGTCGACGTTGTCTCCTGAAACTACAACCCCTTCCACATTGGAACCCTCTACTGATTTTCCTTTTTCAGTCTCCTCTTCCTCATCGTCTTCTTCGTCTTCTTCTTCTTCTTCCTCCTCCTCCTCCTGCAACTCCTCTTCGTCCTTCAGCTCCGGCAAAGCTTGCGTAACTGGTTGGTCTTCCTCTTCTTCGGAATCACTCCAGTTTTCCTTTACTTTACTTTTGAGATAGTCCGTGTCTGAAACTTTTTCATTCTTAACAATGTCGTCTTTCTCGTCCTCTTCTACTTCCATCTTCTCTGATATTGGATCCACTGGGAGTGCAACATCTATCATTTGATCATCATCTTCTTCTGAACCGCTGTCATCTTCATCTTCAAAGCGGACGTGCACTTGTGTTAATTTAGTAGAAGTCTTCCCTTTATTTATGGGAACTCTGCGGGCAAAACCTTCGACTGTTCTAACCTCTACTGCAGGTTTCTTATTGGATTTTCCACCTCCTGGCCCTGACTTCAGGCTTTTATCATCTCCTTCTGCGTCATTTGCCCAAATTTTGGTTTTCGATCGTGGTTGCATCACCTGCAAAAACTCCTGCAGCTGCACATCATTCTCCTCTTCCTGGATGCCAGTCTTGGGGGTCTGAGTCTTCTTAGCACGAGGAGCAACGTCTTTTACTTCGAAAGACTCGACGTCTTTCTTTCGATGAGAATTGTCAAACGCAGAACTACCTTCTGAATGTCTACTCCATGGCCGGGGTAGATTGGATGCACCGACCGCTTGAGCAAGCTGCAACGAAAAAAAGAAGTTCCTAAGATCAGATAAGAACAGAGGGAAGAAGAAACAACGGTTTCTTCCCGCTTTCTACCGCTCCATGGAGTCTTGGAAAATTTGAACAGATGTGATCCTCATTAAAGCTAAAACTAAGACTGTCTTCTAAGCTTCTGCGCATCAACGGGATTCGCAGCAGTCCAAGACAGGACTAAAGAAAATGATCGGTAATTTAACTCCGACCAAGTCTGGTGAGAGCCTAGAATCACAAGCCTCCAGTTCGGAATAAGGGGTCGACATGTACAAAGCATGAGTGACGCCAACGTAGATTCTCAATTCCTTCAAGCTTAAATACCTCGCAAACGAGACGACTGGTATCGAAAAACGATCGATTGAAGTACTTCACAGCATTTACGGCCTCCTCTTCTGTTCTGTAACCGACGAATCCAAATTGCCGACTCCGACCATCACTGCTCCAAACAACCATACACAAAGCTAAGAATCTCTCCATCTCAAATTTAAATTCCATCAACTTTCCATTTCATCCAGAAGAAACAACGAAATTGCACTAACACGCTAGATACTAGCAGCAAATGTAAGAAGCTCCAACAAAGCGGAAATACTGGAACGTCAACCACAAAACCTGACTAAAACCTTTCAGCTCGTTCGAATGAATGGAACGGATCCAAACCTTGTTCGTATGATTCTCGCATCCGTGACCTCTCCATTCTCAGCGAAGTGTTCCCTCAGCCTATCTTCATTCACGTGACGAGGGATGTTTTTTACGCAAATTCGAGTCGACCTGCACGCCAGATGTATGATTAACAAGGTAATCTGATAGCAAGAGTATGAAGGACAATTCAGCTCAGACCTGAAATTGACCAGCTCCCACCTTCAAAACGTCTGAACACAATCTAAGGAGAATTGAACTCGACTGAGTCTCCGGCACCCATGAAGCCCACTTCCAACCGACCCATCCCCCCACCGGCAAAAATGGACCCTCTAATCTCTAAAAGCATTTCCAGAAAACAAGTTGGGGATCGCCTTCAACAAGAGATACTCAGCAATGGGCGTACGACCAGGGCACTGGAGAAAAGACACGCACATGACTTAAGGCGGATTACTCGCAAGGAGCACAAACAGTACGATCATAACCATAATCGTCATCCGTCAGAACATCTGAGACAGGACATACACCAAATTTCTCGAAGGGGTCGACATGCTCTCCGAACTTCCTCCACTCCAATCACCCAATCAATCCACCAATCGATCCCCCCCTCGGTATTCTTCTTCTTCGTCTCGATTCTCCTCCCGTCGATACTCAATCCCTACGTTCGCTCCCACCTCCAAACCCTACACAAAACCTTCACCTTCTCCTGCTCGCTGAAGTCAGCGCTCGACCGCAGTGCGAGCAGCAGTGCACCACGACGAAGACGACGACGACGACGATGATCAGCGCTCACCACCAAACTCATGCGGCCGTCACAAAGCTTATGACAGTGCTGATGCTGCTGCGTCTTATTAGATTTTTTCAAATCTAAAAATCTAAAAATTTCTACATGATGCTATTAAGTTTCATATTTGAGTATTAATTTTTTGAATATTAAATTATCAAAATGCAGAAATATACCTGAAATTAAGATGTTATCACATCAATCATGCAAAATGTAGTAAACATTGATTAGACTTTGTACCACTTTGAAAAATATCATTAAACATGGTAAAATTTAATGAAAATGAAACAATTTTAATTTTATAATAAAATTTTATTTCAAAATTAATTATTAATTTTTGAATTTAATTATGTAAAATATTTAATTATTTATGAATAATAATCGGCCATTGAAATTTTTTTGGTTCAATTTATGTATATATAATGCTTTTCAAATTCGTATGTTCAATCACATATCAAGTTTTTCAATACATACACTGCATTACTTTTCTTTGAATCTCTCTATATTATCACTTCAAAATATTACTTCAACGTCAATAACTCTCATCTAACCTCTTTGTCTTTTTTACAAGATTTATTTTAAATCTCAACGTTAGATAAAAAATAAACCACTTGACCAATTTTAATTGAGATTTTCGCATCAAAGTTGTCTTGTACGAAGTAGATCTCAAGTTGATACTAAATAACCGAAAAGTCATCGCAACGGTATGTAATCACTACTCTTGTTGTTCCCCATCTAACGAATTACAACTTTTGCTCAACAACAACTTCTAGCTAAGTGAAACTTGTTAAGGTGCATAAAATTCAATAGTCAATTTTAAAAAATGTACTCACTTCAATACAAAATATAACTCTTACCATTGAGCCCCAATTCTCCAAATGACATGTACCACAACGAATTTCGGTGTTGCATCTCCTCTCTATGCACACATCTAGGTAGCTAGAGGTGACCCCACAGAAGTTTTGACAAATTCTACGTGACATGAAATTTACATAAAATAAATAACCACTACACTATAATATGAATTTAATTATTTGGAATATACTATAAAACAGTTTTGTGGTGTGCTCGATATGTCCGACTCAGTACCATCTCTTTACGAAAATATATAACTATAACCACAGTCAAGATCAAAGTCGACGTAGTTACGGGAGAATGAGTAAGCACTTCCCAACATTTAGATAAAGACTCTCGATACTTTCGGAACGTGTCCGCAGAAACTGCATGGTTGTCTGAGCGCAGTCAATAAATGTTCCTGACTGCGAACATCATCGACTCACCGGTTGTAGGCGGTTTTCGACCACCGGTCCCGGTTCACACTAACAATTCTCCGGTCCAAGTCGAATCCTATGCTCACTCCCGAGGGTTTGAAAAATCTTCGATCGCGCTCGCGGACCGGCGCTGTCTCGAAACGTGCAGTGTGCAGAAATCTTGCGTGCTTCCACGAGCTCGTCGAGTCCAGCGTCGGACTCGATTCTGAAGAAGGCACGCGAAGGAGCGGCGCAGCCCCATTTTCATGAACAGAAATCAGTAAGATGGTGAGCGGGCCAGTGGTGAACGTTTATCCTCTGTCGAGCTACACGTTCGGCAGCAAGGAGGCGAAAATGGAGAAGGATACGTCTGTAGCCGACCGGCTTGCGCGCATGAAGCAAAAGTAGGAAGTTATGTTTCTTGTTCAAATTTTTCAATGAAATACCTCAGAGCTCTGGCTTTACCAGTCTCTTTGTATCTTAATTGTAGAGGATGTGTCCCGTTGCAGTGGTTCGTCGGTTGTCACGACTTTGTTTCATACCGCATGTTTATTCATCAAGTCTTCGCCTCTCGGTGTCCTGCAGTTACATGAAGGAGGGAATGCGCACCAGTGTGGAAGGGATCCTCCTTGTGAGTAATTTGGTGCTCATTTTATGCACGTTATGTTTTAAAACGTGACCTAACATATTCCCTCGCTGTTTTCTGAGCTTTTACGCTCGAAACGAGTGCACCTTCACAGTGTCCAGACCTCTCTCTCTTGGCCCTTTGAAACTTTCAATGATATCTGAAATGTCGAAAAGGCTGAACACTTTCAAATTTTTGTTCTTTGCTCCACGTTTCAATGTAGATTGAAGAAGCCTTTTGACAGACGGTACATTTACAAGATTGACAGAATAATGGAAGTGACATCGAATTTGTTCCTCCTGCAGCTAGCATATAGCTAACCCCTTTCTTGCCCCTGAATTTCTGAGTTCTTGCTTAGTTTAAATATTCCCTTCTGAACCTAGCTCGGATTCGTTCAACGATGTCTTAGTGCTGTGAGCCCATACATTTGACTACCGTATTATCGTTATATACATTTAATTTTCAGCACTAGGTATTCATGCTGATCACTCCCCAATGTAATCAATATCAAAACTCGGACAGTTGTTCTATCTACATTTATGTAAAACAAGTGTCTGGAGCACATGAGGTCTATGCAAACTTTTAAAGTCAAGTCGAACTTAATAGTTCTTGCTCGTCTCACTTTCTTCGTTCACCTCCTTTTTACTACTGAATATAATAATTAACGGTTCGAGTTGAACGTGAGAATTTACGGCAAAACCTGTTGGTAATGAAATGTGTTGCAGGTACAGGAACACAATCATCCTCATGTGCTTCTTCTTCAAATAGGAAATACTTTTTTCAAGCTACCTGGAGGACGCCTCAAAACTGGTGAAAATGGTGCGTATATGCAAAAATGGGCTCTAACTCAATTTTCGCGGACTGATATTGACAAACCAACCTAGCCTTATGTGCGACTCTTGTAAAGCCTAGTTCTAGGCTTTACACCTTCCAGGTGTTTCCAAAGTCTAAAATCTGGTTCTGCAGAAATCGAGGGACTCAAGCGGAAGCTGACAAGCAAGCTAGCACCCACAGCCTCGTCTATACAACCAGACTGGCAGGTAGTACATTCTTTTTGTCGATAAATATAACTACTTGACCTTGAAAACAGTAGTGTGTAGATTTGCTTCCTCAAACCCGCTTTTAGCTTATTCTTTCTTTCAGGAAATTTATGGCAGACATCCGTCTCATCTTGTTCTTGTCATAGAAGTGGTGTAAATATGAATGTCACGTCAGGTTATATGAATGTACTCGTCCTGATTGTATGAAATGGACTATGCTTCGTGCAGATAGGTGAATGTGCTGGTGTATGGTGGCGGCCAAATTTTGAAACATTATTGTACCCATATTGTCCACCTCACATAACGAAACCGAAGGTTCGATCTTGAACCTATTGTTATATTTTTCATTATCCAGGGCTTCAGTGACCTCAATATTCCGTCAGTGCAGGATTCACAACGTAGAAAGTATTACATTTTTTTTGTACTGCATATTAAGCACCAAATCAATAGTTGTTGACTACGAGGCTCCAAATGAAATAGCTATTGCAGATCGCAATATTATGTCGAGTCAATAAATTGTTTGATCCGTGGTTCCTGTTTGTACTTTTCTGTGCTAGTTGTCTTAGTGTGAGTTATTTCGAGGTCTCACTTTTGTCGCATCTATCAATGCAGGAATGTAAGAAGCTGTTTGTTGTACCACTAGCAGAAAGGCAGTATTTTGCCGTTCCTAAAAACCTGAAGTTGCTAGCTGTCCCATTGTTCGAGCTTTACGACAACGTGCAGGTACTGCGGCATACCAAATTTAGACATCTTGCTGATACTTGTTAGACAGTAGTACGTCCCTTGAGTAAGTCAATTATACTTCCTACCCATGTTGTTTCGAACGTGGGTTTCACGCAATATACATGGAACTACAATTACTTGAAGCCTACAGTTTCTTGGTATTAGTGTCAATGTCTTTATACACCCGGTTATCGCGAGCTCCTTCACTTGCTGCGAATTGAACTGCGACAACTGCTTGACGGGCTGCTGCTTCTACTATGCTTTTAGCTTACATACTGCTCGTGATACTTTTTCCTCTACTGCGCTCTCTGTTTGCTATATACTACTCATTCCCTTTCCGGATAAGCTTTCATGGGCCTTCGCTCATGCTTTGTGCGTTTCAACGCATTACTCCGGCTCCTCACCAACTTGGATCGAAACCGTGCCCGAAAACCTCCGAGTCAACTTCAAGACTAGTATCCCGTATTCACAGAAGAGTATTGTGAAAGGAACTGATGAGACTCTCCAAGTAGTAGTTGCCTGTAGATGCACGCTCACTCTCTACTTCAAGACTAGTATCCCGTATTCACAAAAGAGTATTGTGAAAGGAACTGATGAGATTCTCCAAGTAGTGGTTGCCTGTAGATGCACGCTCACTCTCTACGTTGATCACTGCTTCTATATTTATACTCAGAATCGATAGGGTTTAAGCTTGCTCATCCTCTTGTGCGTACACTCAGTACTTGTTAATATTTCTCCTTTAGTCTGTTAGCTCTCTACTTCTTTTGTCTGATTCGCATTGTCACACTCAATTGCTGCTGTTATCCTTCATTCAACTTGCGTGGGCCTGGCCTGCATGAGATTTTCCTTAGAAACTGCAATATTGCAAACCTCACCTACGTACAGCTTAAACGTTTTCTTTCCGCTATCATCACGCCATTGGAAATTCCAGAAACACTTATTCAGAACCTTCGCATGTCCGCAGCCTTCGAGAATCTCTAAACAGTTGAATGTCGTAATCAAACCATGTTACTTGAATCCTTTATTCCTGGTGGTAACGATGGTGGGATTCAGCACGTTCCTTCGTTCTGTTCTTCAATTTCATACTTTGAGAAGGTAGTTTCTTGGTATCAACAAAGATAGATTAGTCTGCAATCACTAGTTTTTCTGGAACTACTGAGAATGTCTAGAATCCCCTTGGATAACTGAACTTTTCACCTCGTTCGCGTAAAGTTTCAGTCCATCGTGTTAAACGTCATCAATACCATTTCGTCATTTACTCAGCTTTAGCTGTTCATTCCATGTGGCTCATTAGACAGTAATTCTGACCTGTCAGGTCAAAATTTAATTTTCTAGGTTGTTTAAGTCGTCATACTAGATAACCGCTCATCTTCTATCATAACCATAGCCTCTGGGTATCAGAATCGATATATTCAAGCGTGCAGTTTCTTTCCTGCGTACTTCAGCGGTATCTGTTAAAGATTTCTCTCCAAGTCTTTTAAGTTCTTAACTCCGTTATCCTCTTCTTCCGTTTCCCTTTATTTAACCTGTGTGGGACCGGCCTACACGGCATTTTCTTCATTCAAGTGGTTTACACTTTGTTCGCTTCAAATGTTATAATTGTTTCGGAAATTTGCAGGTCAAACTAGAGCTTCAGTGTGTACTAGTTACAGTTACCGCAGCTCGTATTATTTGTAGTCGATCGTGCAACAGAAATATGCATTAATCGGCTTCTCTTTCCTTGAATTTTGATCTCCAACGTTGGAGCATATGGACGTCGAGCCGTTTCTCCTGTCCTTGATCGACCCGGGTTTTTCACGATAGAATCTTAGGAGTCGCGACGTAATTTATGCTAGAATCCTATTTTTTAGCTTCCAGTTGTCTGTTCAAAAACCTTTTACCACTTCATCCGTCCCCTTTACGGTCTCGAAGTTGTTAAATCTAAAGAGCTGGCTATTTCGAGTCTGTCTGTACATTACGAGTCTCTTTCCGGTTCACTAATTCAGTGACTTCAGATGCCAAAGGTGCTGCATGAACCAGATCATTAGAGTTGTTCTATCCCATATTTTTACAGTTCGCAAGTTGCATAATTCTTAGCCATCTTGCACTTCGTGTGATCAAGAGGACTTTACTTGACAATGTGCATTGGCACGTAGGCCCCTGAATATATGGCCTGAAGACTCCGGGTTCAGGTTATGTACGTCGTACATACCTGCCCGTTTTCTCCGTGCTCGGTCCTCTCCCGGAGAGCCAAGTTATCGGTTCAAAGTGTGAAGTTTTTGAAGGTAGATAGATACACGGTATTCTGCGGCTTAAAACCTACCCACTCGACCAAGGCTTAACTGGTGTCCCTTGCTGTTTTGCGACTTTATATAGCATTTATATAAACTGGGGCTATCGATGAGCTGGGTGCAGCCTTCTTCTCCTCTTGTTGGGAAGTAGCTTAGCTTTACGAAGTACTAGAGATGTACTCCGAATTGGGATATAACCCTTACCCAGGCTGTTGATGCTGGTGCTGCAAAACGTTTTAAGCTGTACCTTCCTAACCCAGATCATTGAATGGTGGTGGCATTTCTCACCATATTTTACTGTGGGAATCGCCTTGTGAAGTACACCTAATCGTCCGGTTGCTAGTTGTGCTAGGTCCGCGGAGGAAATATACTGTATGGAATTTCTGCAATTTTTGAGCTTCAGGTCTGAACTTAGTACTCAATTTTTCTTGCAGAGATATGGACCAGTGATATCTGCAATACCTCAACAACTCTCAAGGTTCAACTTCAACGCGATCAACAACTAAGACCTTCATATTGCCTTGTGATAGCAGTAGAGTGCTACTGGATGTGATCGACAAACTTGACTTTCTCTGGATTCTTCTGTCAACTTTGGCGCGAGGTTCTCACGATTGAGAATACAAGTATTTGTTTCAATGTACGGATGATAGTCGTTGCACATAGGTTCGAAATACAAACTTCCAAGCCGACTTATATCAATGTTTGGTGGTTACTTCCGATTACCATATATTTCTCCTGGTATTGGAGAAATATTTCTGTATCCACTTTTTTTCTATCAATGTACACGTGGAAGTTTGCTCAACGATGTGTTCAGAGTTTATTTTTCACCTCTCGGTCTCTTTTGGGTGATATATATGGATGCGCGATTTCTCTGTCCGGATATTGATCAAATTTAAGTTGCATGCGAGTCACTACGCAACCCTTCTCAGGTTATATTTGTTTGTTGGTATGTGAAGCTTTTGTGTGCTGAATTTGGAGATGAAAGTTCATTATACTAGACTGTGTCTTGTCATGACTGTTACCCTGAATGCCGAAGGCATTGCTGGAGACCTGGCGTGCTTAAAGTCTTCTCTCAACTATCTCTTCTCAGGCTACCCCTCTGATCTGATTGGAAATAATTAGTAATCTTATCAAAAAAATTTACTAATATAAAAATATTAGCAATTCCTGAAATGTTTTTATTTCAAAAATACTGTTGATCACATATGGTGACTGGAACAGAGAAAAGATGGTGACAGTTTTGTTGATATCGTCATCATAAATGTTATCCTTGACTTTTTCTCAAATTACTGTTCATAACCGAAGTCACGTACTGGTGAAGTTTCGCCAGTTTGGAGCTTCACTACAACTTTGCAGGAACTGTGTGATATGTGGAATATTGTAAAAGTGAGTATTTCAGGACCAAGATTTGGTTGAGCATGTTTTGGAATGCGTGTACATTCGACTAGAGTTGCAACTAGCGATTAAGAGAAATAGGCAGGAATGATTGGGGAGCGAAGTCATTACTGTGTTACAGACAACACATCAGAGCTTTGCCAAGTGCCCTAACAAGTCGAATCTCCTACAGCCACGAAAAACTTACCTTACTTCGCTCCTCTGCCTGAGACTGAATATTGCATGACATCAGTCACAGTAAGTCCAGACAAGCAAGGATGTTTTATTTCTCATGATTTGGAAATATCTACAATTTAATTTTGTTTTCAATTTACTGTAGAGAAATCAAAAATCTGATCGCCTAATTGACTGTCAAGTAGTCTTTCATATTGTCACACAAAAGTTGTATCCTAATTAATCTGAAAACAAAAAAAAACTACCGAATACGCACTTTCAAAGAATGGAATTGAATGTATAGATAAAAATGTACAGATGCAACTGGATTTATCTCGTAAAATTATTAATAGACAGACAAATTCAAACCTTTCAATATTCCATAATTTATATGTTGTTGTTTGATCTTGATGTTTCCATAGGATAAACTTTTACATGATTTGTAGTGTTACTAATTAGAAGAGCAAATGTATATACATTAGTTCATACTCAAAAAGTTTTCAATCAGACCTTCAACCACACAGGTATACAGTTATATTATGATAATATGTTGCACGTCAATGACATGAAAAATTATTGCACATGAATTTTGTGCTAAGGAATACACCTTGTAATCAGTAAAATATGCTTTTACCAACAAAATATATCAATATTATTTATATATAGGAATACATGTTTAATACAGAAGCGGAAACCAGTATCATGACTGCAACAAGAGCAAAGAGTTTGTATTATTAGAATTCAAGTTGAGACAATATCAAATCAACCTATAACAAAATAAACTATATCAGGATAAATGTTCATCTCTTTAACTTTTGAAGATGATATAAAAATGAATCGATGATATGATGAAAAATAAAAAATATGATATAAAATTTTAAATGATTCCTTTCAACTGTTCAATATCGTCATATGTCTCAAATTTCTGAATTTATTCATGTTAAAAAGCAAATTTTTGAAATAGCATTTAAAAAAAGTGTGCATTCACATTTTGATACAAATAAGATGACACATAGAATATATTTATTTATGAGCAAGAAAATTTAAGATTTTCTTAACAATACTGTAACAAGAAAAAAAAATTTCTGAATAATATTTCATCTCACATACATAAGTATTAAAAAAATGCATGATATTTATTTTATGTGTTTTCAACTATGTACCAATTAAATTGGTATTGCATATATAATTCGAAGTTAAATATGGAAATTTTTGAAAAGTATCCAAAAAAAATTCATATATGTGTCACATAATTGAAAGTATATAGTAATAAAATATTTTCATGAATAGAAAAAATGATTTTAATAAAAAATTTATTTGAAAATAAAATATCATGCATTTCTTCTATTTTGAGATTTTGTACAATTTTTGCTTCAAATGTTAGATTTCTTCTAAGTGATGACTAATATATAAAATATATTATTTTATTAAGAATAAAAAATTATATTGAAAATATAAATATAAGAACATGAAATAGAAAATAATGTGATGTTGTATATTCTATATGTAATGAAATATTTTATTTTAGTAAAAATAATGATTATTAACATTTATACTTAGATCATATTTTGATACTTAAGAGAAGAACAAAAAATTCAAAAAATTTTATGCTTCAAAATATATAATTTTCATAATATTGATCATTTTTAATATGAAATAAGATTTTTTTATTCTTTTTATGTTTATTGGTACTGTAAACACTTTATACATATCAAATTTCAGTTGTACATGCTGTGTACTTCTTGATTGAATTTGTATGTCAATATACATATAAAATAAGTTTTCATCTTCTTATAAATACTACTTTATGCAAGTTGTTCATGACTACATGAGATTGCTAAAAAAATATTTGTGCAATGTTTGTATCATTTGGATATATAATTCATTTTGATTGATAAAAATGCCAAAATACAGATACATATCAATGTATTTCATCACATGCATAATATCACAGATCAACACATGGGATAGAATTAAAAAAAAAATTGCGTTGAATATAAAAAAATATACCAGATATGATTCTTTGTATCGATGTTTCATATTTTGAATAGTATCTTGATTTAACGTAATTATGGATTTTTACGAACATTGATACTCTATTTAGACTCATTTCACTTAAACTTGAATCCATGTTATTAATCTACTTACTTTCAAAAATCTTGGTTAAAATAATTCAAATCCTTGTTTATTTATCATGATCATGAAATAGATATGTCAGGATTTTTAAAAAATATGATTGAAATCTTTAATACTTAAAAAGAAAATATGTGTACAATTTTATTTATTTTTTATGAAAAAATTACATCTTAATATTCATAAATTTCTTTCTTTTTAGAATACTGATTTAGATGTCTTAATATTTTTCTGATAAAATTAACTAACAAAATTAATTTTGTATATGAAGTTTGACAAGTATGTTTGTTGTAAATAGTGGAGTTGCATTGTTTTCATTTCCTTAATATTATTGAACATAATGCAACTATTTTATTTATTCAATATGCATGATTTGCAACACATAACTTTCACGCATTATTCCGTCTTACACAAGCTATTCCTTTTAAAAAACAAATTCAAGCTCACACATTATCATGAATTATTTAGTCATTGATATGAAAATTACTGCTAATTGAGATGTTAATATCCACAGAAAATCATACTTTTTGTTTGTATGCATTCAAATGACATCAAGACTCTCATTTGCCTAATGATGATCTTATATAATATGCATTATTCTATTCGGAAGACCTTTAAAGCTGATATCAAAATTAAATTACGTTCATCTGAAATTAATTTATTTCATTCATTTTTTTATCTCATTTTTTTCTATGAAAATACTTCTATATTTCGAATAGTTCATTATGATTCCTTTGTACCAAAACTAGTCAAAGGACAAAAAGAAATAAGTTGTTGTGGTAATTCTGTGGAGAATAATCTAGTACGTGGTTTGAACACTTGTAAATTATCAGTTCTTTCATAGTGATAATTCTTTTCTTCGGGCCATTATAAGTACTTTCAAAACTTCCAACCAATACCAAAAAATCTCAATCAATGTGTTTAAGACTATAAGGTTTGGCACAAAAAATCTCTAACCTCAACCAAAAGGTGGAATTAAGCGATCAGCACAATCAAGAGATAACCTTTTTTAGTTGGAATAATGAGTTCCTTCAACGAACAAGGATTGTATTATGGTTTTTCAAGATACTCCTTCCGAAGCTTTCATGGTAAGGGAGATTATCAAGTTATTCCATCCAAGTGGAAAAGAAGTGAGAAGAAGAAGTTTTCAGGATTAAAAACCAGTCCGTGATACTTGTGTAATCTTCTTCTTTCCATGTAGTGTATGATGCTATTATTTCTACTACCTCTACTTGGATCTCTTTGTTTGTAACACAAATTGTTATCCTGATCATAGCCAAGATTGGTACAAACTCCAAAATTAGCCGTTTCCTTGGGCATGCTTTCACTACATTGGATTCGAGTTTATGTCTCACATGAAGCGGACTGCATCGTTTTCGTTTTCCTCATGTTTTTTCCTGAAGGCTTGCTAATTTGCTGTGGAATCTGTCTCACCTCGACATAGTCGTAGATTTTAGCATCTGAGGAGTAATTTAGGTGTATGGTTCTTCTCGCCCATGATAAACTCCTCAAAAAACTGCCACTTTCGCCAAGTCTGTCACTGATTCTGATAGTTCTCATTGTGTTACAGTGACTCCGTTGACTCCCTCCTGAATACTTTCAGAGTTCCTTTCGAAGTGTTAGATTTAAAATGGACGTGTATGATGGTTGTTTCTGCTGTGGCAATAACTTGGAAAATGTGTGGGAAGGGGTTTGCCTTTTGGCCCATTGGTTCTGTCGATTCTCATCCTATTTCTTTCTTTTGGCTTGGGCGTTGCTTGCATGGTGGGCCAGATTCGTGCAGACGAAGATTTCGGCCCATGCTTCGTGTGGGTTTGCCACAAGCTTTCGATTTGCCCATGTCAGTCACCGTACACGATTTGCTTGTCGTGTTAGAAAGCGGTGGCCTCCCATGTGATTGACATATCTCCAAGCTTTGAGCAAGATTTTTTCACACCTGAAGTCAATGCCCGTTTTAAGCCCTTTCAGAATGTGCTGAAGAGGTTTTCCTGGTGTGACATGCTCGCACTTGCAGGGCTCATCTGGCTGTGGTGTCTTTCTTCCCCAGTGACTAATTCGTACTGTCACTCAGCTGCCATGGCTCCGACTTTTCCCTTATTGCTCACTATCCCCTTTAATACCCTGGTACCTTTCCATGATCATTTATTGTAAAAAATTATCAGTAAGTAGCTCATTATATCCTGACTTTACAAACTGCTTTTTATTTTGAATTGTCGGACTTGTCAACATTGTTCCAATTTCAAAAACAGTGAACGATACGTTATATTTTTATTAGTTTTATATAGTTTTTCCAGCATACCCAAAACAAGAATGAATGCGAATATTTGTAGCATTCGAACTGAGGAGCAATCAAGTCCTCGTGCTATCAACTTAAAACTGAAGGAGGCTCACAACCCTGAGCTTATTTTTATCGAGAAGACTAGTAGTTTGTGTGTGCAAAAAGCAACGAGGATATCTCTTGTAACATGGGCTTGTGCCTGCAAACGAGATCTAACATATTCCCGTTTTCGAGCTGCGTGTATAAGATAAGTATATTACTGGGAATTTTGATACATTTTACACGAGCATAAAGGAGTGAAACTTGACGACAAAACATGATGTAAGACATGGAGAACTTTTTTCCGGGTCAAGTTTGAACGGATAATCTTACGCAGAAATTTTGGGTGTTCCTTACGTACTAGAATTGCAAATCATCGTGTACATATGAATACATTGTTCACACTGCCTCAACAGACAGTATTTTTTCAGTTTCAGCTGTGATTTAGACTGCTTCATTGCATAGTATCGCAATAATTATAGTTCCACTTGACTGGATGTCATAATTGATATTTATCTCCAGGAATTAAATACAGTTGATGAACTGTAAAATATGATTTTACACAATGCACGGTGCACTTAATAAGCTTTTCTTAGTTAAAGTCCACTTTCCGAAACGATAATAGTGTCAGGCTTGATATGATGAAGTAAAAGTTGCATGTAGATTTGCATCTCCACTGGTTACCGAGGTTGTGTCTGCGACTCTAGAAGCAAGACATTCTTAACAGTCACTCGTCCTGTTTACCAGTACATGTCTCGTATTTTTACTCCGACTGAAGTATAAGGGCTTTGGTTTTGCAAGCAGACAACGCCCGTCCATTACCGATTGTATTAATTCGGATCATACCAATTTGGAAATAGGATTGGAAGGGAGTGTTGAGAGATAATGCTCTGTTCACATGAAAAGACAGAAAGCTTTGAAAACATTTCAGAAAAGTCGATCACAAGAATCAGGTTGGTTACAGAGACCCAATGAGATGTGCTTTTACATCAGCACATCATTTGTCCAATCTCACAGAGAATTTTCCTCGAATCGGTGTCACGTAGATATCACCCAGACATCTAGTTTCTATGGAGCTGAAATAGATTCAACAGAAGCTATAGCTGCCAGACGGTAAACTGGCGCTTTCCATATCTCGACACCCGGTAAAAACACACACACCAAATTTCAGAAAAATTGCGGTGGGCAGAAAATGGATGGCTCAGGGAGACTGAATGATGCGGCAGTGGAATGCAAATCTCAGAGTCAACACCCACCTTCAGTTTCGTTTTATCTCGATCACAATGATAACTGACATGGTGGTAAAAAGAGGCAAGTGAAGATGAGCTTTTTTGCCAATACCACTAATTAAATTCAACCGGAACAGGTCCTCGAGTGTCCATCAAACCAAATAGCTACTTACTAGGTGTACATTCCAGATCAGCAGAGAACTACGGTAACAAGAAGCTGTAGATTAAATTATTTAAAATCGTGAGAGCTCCAGTGATTTCTAAATCGAGCAGGTTTGTACTTAATTGGGCGTTGAACCTATCATGAACTCACTGTAAAGTTCTTGTTTACAGGAGCAGGTGGGCTACATACCTGGTAAGCAACATTTAACATGATGGAAAACCTACAGTAGCCTGTGTACGGGCCAGCGGCATTAAACACAAATACGTATACAGAAATCAGTGTCGTCGATCGGGAGTGCTTAGAAAGGTTATATAATAATTCCACCTTTAATCATCGAGCTCACATCCTCGAATCCGAGTGGTTTACGGCGAGCTTTTTTCGTTAGAGGCTTTGGTTTGGAAGGTCTTTCCAAAAGCTGCAGATGTTCTCCTAAAGGGCCAGAAAAGGCAGCCCCGAGTGCAGCAGTCGACGGTCGCCACTGTCCTCTAGTGGAGTGTTGACATGGAAGCTCGGTACAATTCTGCTGCTGCTACAAGGGACTTGACACAGATGCGGATAGTGTTCCTTCCTGTACAGGTCCGAAGCGCCGACCACGGTCTAACCGCGCGAAGCCCCAACATAGTCAGACAGGGCTCAGATTTACCGGTACTGTCCTGAGGGGTGGGCTGCCTGGTAAGGCAGCTTCCTCTTGCGCATGCAGCGGCCGGGTGGGGCCCCCCGGCGCCCTCAGGATTGTCTCTTCTTGTCGAGATCGAGAGTAAAGCGCTATCCACGTGGCCAGAGGGGAAGCATCCGGCCTCGTCGTAAGAATCAAAGTCAACGATTTTGTGAGTGCGCGATGGACCACGTGGCATTCCAGTCGGTCGAATCTTTGTCCGGGGGTCGAGGGAGTCGAGGGCCCCGAGCTCACCTCGCCGCCATCGGTCACCGGCTTCTGAGGATCCTTTTGTTCACCAGATTATGCAAAGGTACGATGAGATTTCATCGATCTGGAGTTGGCCCTTCCGTTATCGACCTAATGCTCGTTCCATTTCTGTCCATCCACGCATCGTGCATTTCGTTATCCCCATCAAAATTCGATCCGACAAATCCTTCAGATATGAATGTAAGTCGAGCTTATGAAACAAGAAAACTTTATTTCTTTGATTCATGGACGCCGGCGTGCTCAGCGTTCATAGGACCATCCGATCCTCCCTTATTCTATGATTTATATTCGTAATTTATTCTTCACTGGTAATTTATTATGTCTCCAATCATCACTAAATAAGGGTCATTTAATTGTATTAACTATGAAATAATTAACATATTTATATACGTTTTTTTTGAATTCTTATATATTGAAAATAAATAAATTCCATTTACAGTATTGAATGGAATATTCTATTTGATACATTCACTTCAACTTTTATTCCTAACTTTATTTCATATTTATCACTATACAGAAAATAATTATAATTCATTTAAAATTTAAATCATATCAGAAATTCTATTGTATTCATATAATTATGTTCAAAGAAAATTCTTCTAAAATTTTTTTATATAAGTAAATTAAATCTCAAGTATGTGAAGTTAATGATGATTATATAATCATTCATTTTATTTTAGCTCAGGGAAATAAAATTCTCAAGTTGTTCTTACTATTTTTCACACATGTTGATTTTTAGTTATATATCATTATTTTCTATGATTTAATATAGGTGTCACGAGGAAAGCCAGAATTCATTTACACTTAGAGTCAATGGAGATCACATACGTATACAAACAGAAATTCAACATACGTGGTGTCTATTTCTACTTGACACATTAGACTCTAATGTGTCAAGTAGACACATTACACAATACACTCTAATGATTAGAGTGTATTGATGAAATTCAAAATGTATCACCAAAAGTAATGTTTTTAAATCTTGAGAAAATTTGACCAACATCATTGTCTGTGATTAAACTAACATGAATGTTCATAGGATTTGAGTTGATTTATAGAAATGTAATTAATTATTATTAAATAAAAATTTTAAATTTTAAAATATATATAATTTTATTTATTTATTTATTTACATTTTTATTGAAGCACTTGAGCTCCTTATAGTATTTGTTGTGAATCTTACTATTCTATTTTGATACAAAAGTTTAGTTGTTTTAGTCTATATTTATAACTAAATTAATTTTTTTGTCTTTTATAAATTCAAAATTACCATATATATAAAAACTTAAAATTGGGTATCATGTTTCATTATCAAAATCATTCAGTTTTTTATTGTTATTTTTAAAAATTCCAAAAAAATGTGTACAGAGATTAAAGTTTGAATTATCTGCAGTATGTCACAATCTATCTACTAGGTGATTTATTGAATAAAATTTTAAGATTTTTTGAAACACAACATTTAATTGGGAATTTTTTTTTAAGTTGGTAGGAATGACAATACTTTACCATGTTAAAGGGGAAATTGAGCGAAAGGACATTTATTATTGTGGTACTTGAATTTTTAAGATTTGAAATATATTTTTTGACTACTTTGAAGAATTATTTTCTATTTGCAGGTTTGTTTCAAAGAATGTCTCTTACTGATGAATAGAAAATTTATTTCCTCGCATGTGGAATGATTTTTGTAAATCTGGTTTTTTTAAATATCAAAAATTATGTTCACAGCAAAAATTTATTATATAATTGAAGAAAGAAAAGAAAAAAAATCCCAAAAGCTCGCGAGGATTTATGAATCTCACTCTTTCAGGCCAAGGAAATAAATTTACTTTATTGCTTTTTTGGATGAGTTTGTTCTTCACATCACTCTTAATTCGTTGAAATTGGTGCGAAAGTGGTGAAAATTTAAGTTGTGGAAATATATTTGATGGTACTTTTTTAAAATTCTGATCAAAGAGCTCTGAAATCACTGATTTAGTTAAGTACTACAGAGACCGGACTAGAAAGAGGGCAAGCCTATGATGCGGAACCGGTGAAGGGTTAGACTGCAATGATCAGTTGAGTTCGAGGGGTCTAGAGTCTCTAGTCATTCCTACACAAATCAACCCTAGCGGTACTTGAGCTTAGTGCAGAAAAAGAAAGCATTGACTGTCGAATATATTCAAGCCAAGGAAATCAAAGATTCAATGATTCCATGATGATTGGCTAGACAGGTGCGCGGAGGAACTACTTCTATTTCTCTGAGACCAGCGAAATCTTCATTCGTTCAAGAGGAACAAAACGGGGAAACTGGCATGTGGAAATGCCAGGTCAAGAGTTTTTCTAGCTTAAAAAGACATGTTGAAAAAAATGGAAGCTAAAAAATATCTAGGGGAAGATATTTTGAGGTTTCCTTTCGTTCTTTAAAATGAACAGGCCAAGAATAATGCTGTTATAAGTGAGAATCCCCAATAAGTTTTACAAAAGGGAGGTGATTGTCTGAAAAGTACAGTAAACAGTTAAAAAGTGGGGTTTGGGGATCTAAAAGCTGAAGAATAATGGTGTTTTACCCGAGTGTGCCAATCAGTATTCTGGACAAGGATTCAAATAGGAAAAAGTCACAAGACAGAAAAAAAGGTCGAGGATTAAAAAATATGTCTGAACCCCGGCTCTCCGGTATGCAAGTCCCGATGTGTAACAAGGGAGGAACATTCCGAACAGAAATTGCAATGAACAATCATCTCAGATCAGAAGGGAAATAAAGTGGCACAATTTCGCAGCCATGGGCTCTCATGTAAAGGCACTTGCCAAATCTGTGAGCACCGCGCAAGAGGGGCGCCATCGACCACCTGGAAGCAGCTACCAGCATTACTATATCGGCCGTGAACAGCTACTGGACAGAAAGGAGCTTCGAGACAAAAATGTCAGGGCGTCTCAGATTTGTCTTGTGCCTCAAATTTGTCTCGTTAGAAATTTATGAGATTTTCTGACGAACGTAAAAGGGAATGGGTGGATTTGGCTCCCGGAAGGGGGGGAGGCGTCAGTCGGACCGGTCAGTCAGTCAGTCAGTCAGGGGCGACCGCGGAAGGCGGGACCGGGACGCCTCCATCCATATTTCCGTCCGTCTGTCCGTCCAGGGCATTCCATCTCAGCAACCGAGGAACAGGAGGCGTGGTGGCGGTACGTTCGGTACTGACGGAATGCGGCGCCGCGAGGTGCAGACATAAATTCTGCGAACCCGGGCCGCCTCCACCCGTGCGCTCGATTCTCATGTCATTTGCCTGAAATTTGATTTCCAATCGATGGCGGAGCCGGCCGCTAATGGAAATGCGGGATTCGAACACGTGACCGTGACGGCTGCATCTCCAATTTCGCGGTCGCCACGATTGGTCGCGCGCGTCTTGAATACCGGAAATAACCGGCTCCAGCCCGAAAGTCCATCCGTCGAAACGGCAAGCCGCACGCTGCACGTGGCGGGGGTCGATCGCGAGACGCCCGAGCGGGCGGGGGGAGAATCCCGGTGAGCGATGCGTGCGGCGACGGATGCATCATCGGGCGGCGGCGAGGCGAGCAGGGAAACCCGAGGGGGGTTAATTTTTAGGGGCGGCGGTTAGCCTTTTAGCGGCTCCAACGGAGCGATCGGACCGTGCGGTACAGAAGTAGCAGGGGACCAACCGACCAAGCGAGCGAGCGATGTTATGTGAAGCCGCTCGCAGTAGGGTTGCAAACCGTTGTACAGTTGCCGTCCCTCCGTCCCGTGCCCTTGGGCCTTCCCTCCGGGGAGAGGCCGAGACTGCGCTCAGTGCTTGTGGAGTGGTCTCTGCGTCTGGAGAGTGAGCTCCCCGAGGAGTGGAGGAGGGAGCGAGGCAGGCAGGCAGGCAGGCTGTGGCAGGGACGAGTTCTGGCTGGCTATGGCGATCAGGCCATCAGGCCCCAGAAGCTACTAGCTGTTCGTTAGGATTACACGAGAAATAGAAGCGCTCGAGTGCTCCGGGGTGGCTGCCTGGCGGGGCTCGGATCTCACGGACCGACGGAACGGGAAGGCGGAAATTTTCGTGGCACCGGCCTTGGTTGGTGTAGGAGGGAGGGAGTGAGGGAGGGACGGGAGAAGCGGAGGGGTTTGCGGCTTGGGGCTTGGCGGCGTTGCATGCCATAAAAGGGAGGGGAGGGGGAAAGGCATACTTTGTCCTGAGGTGAACGCGATCTTGAGACCTGAGCAATATTTGTACTGAGCAAAGGGTCATGAGGAAGGAAGGGAGGGAGGGAGAGAAAGAGTGTGTGAGAGAGAGAGAGAGTCGGAGGATGGGAGATGAGCTGAGATGAGATGGGAATTCGGGTGTGAGTGAGGCATTGACGAACTCGTGACCAGGAAGGAGGTGGGGATCGGGCGGGGGATAGGTAGAAATTCATGGTGCTGTGGGAATTGGCAAGTAGCGGAGCCGGGTGGGGCACTATACAGCGGGGCTGGTGGTGGGGAAGGTGGAGCGAGCGAGAAAGAGAGAGAGAAGACGTAAGGAGATGAATGAGTGAGTGATTGCTGAGTGCGGAGCTGAGCTTCCCATGCCATTGTGACGAATGTGAGTAGTACTGCTAGTGCTTATGTTAGAAAGATTAACGTGAGTGAGTAAGTGTCGGGTGGGAAAGTAGCGTGCAATCTCCCAGCGGCAGCTGAACTGACTGAGCTGGGTTTGCGCCTGGCTCTTTCGAGATTTGGATCCCGGTCAGAGACGAGGCCACTTTGAAGTACATGCCGCATTGAGTAATTTCTGGAGGTCAGTCGAGCTGAATGTTGGCTTGCAGCTCGTTTTAGAAGGTGGGCGGTAACGCGAAAGCTTCACGCGAACGTCGAGTGCGAGGAATTGCGATCCTGATTATTTTATTTTCGAGGAAGGTGAGCGACAGTCCGAGTTAGTGGCGTTCGGACTCATTGCGCTTGTCGATATTGCGGACGTCGCTCGCTCAGTGAAGGAGTCCAGCCGACGAGGCGCGGTGCAGCGAGGCTTTATAAGCCCGGAGTGAACGTGAGGCAATGCGAGAGGTGCGGGGATGTTGTGAGTGGGAGGGGCCTTATGATCGTCTTGAAGAGTGAACGAACCGGCTTAGCTCTAAGGGTAATGGTGCATAGACCAGAAAGCATGCAACCGTCCACAGTCCTGCCTCGAGGTGCGACTTTTTGACCGAGCTGCGAAGCATGCACATGGAGGAGTCTCCTGCCTTCTGGATCGTCTCTTCCTCTTAAAGCAACGCTAAGCTCGCTCAATTCCTTCTTATTCCGACTCGGAGCTCCGTGTAACCACGCTCATCGCTGCATCGCCCGCTCCGATCATGTCGATTCTTCTTGCGCTCTCGTTCCTCACTCTCTTCCAAATGCCGCATCTCGCATCAGCTGTTCCTGGTGGGTTCTTCCGATTCCAGAGGTTCTCGGCTGCAGAATTGCGACAAAGCCTCGGTCTCGAAAACCTCAAGCTCGACGATCAGGAGTCTCGCAACGCCGCAGTGGCAGAGCTGGTCGTTCCATCTGATGAGAGCCGCAGCAATCGCGAGCTGGCCCCGGCCCCATTGGCTCGCAACCGATCTGCTGTACCTGCGTCTCATCCGAATGGCAGCGCCCTTCGTGGAGTGAGAAAGCTGCTGTTCGGAACTCTGAGCTGCGCCCCGCAGGATCTCAGTCTGACACAAGGCCCCGTGAGCTCCACGAGCGGCATTCCCACTTTCAACGTGCAGATTGTGAACCTGTGCGGAGCATGCGCCATGGCCGACATCCATGTGGCTTGCGGCAACTGGGCCTCAGCGACTCCCGTCGATCCGTTCGTGTTTACTCGCCTGGGCTACAACGACTGCCTCGTCAACAATGGCCAACCGCTCAGTAGTCAGGGAAGCGTATCGTTCCAGTACTCCAATTCGGCCATGTATCCCATGAGCATTGCCACCGCCACCAACGAATGCTCACGATGAAGACGGCTCGCTGTGCTTGCCGCCAGCTGAGGTCACCTTTGTGCATATTATAGGCGGAGATGTACAGACTCCTACGGTTTTGTTTTCGAGTCTCATGTGGGATCCTGTCGCCGAGGAGATCGATTCAAAATTCCGAGATTCTTCGTGCCATGCGAGAGGAGGGGAGGAAGGATGATGATGATAGAGGCGGACGATCCGAAAGCGATATATGCAACTTTTGTAACGGTACTAGAAATTACAGTGTCCCATAGAACTTACAGGATCTGAATATAATCAAAATTTTGACGGTAGTACGTAAGCAAGCGCAAAGCTAGCATCCTAAAGAGATGCGTATCGAGTGTTTTTCTAAAGGTAGAATTCGGCGGACCTGGAGACTGGAAATCCAGTTTTTCGCATGGAGGCGTTCAAGCCAGCATGTGGTCAGAAGATGAGATAAATAAAATGAGCAAATATTGCCAAACACAGCTTCGCCAGTCCAGTCCATTTCAGTCATCTTATCCTCGTCCCTGCTCTCGGTGTGAGCCTGTGGGCTGTGTCAACTCTCGCACACCAGCACCACCAGCTCCACGCTGCAAAAGGCCGTTGTCTGTATGTAACGCCCGAATGGGCCTCCCTCTCTACTGTATACTTCAGTGCGTCAGTGGCCTGGGTCGAAAGCGGCGAGCGTGAGGAGACCATGATTCGGTTTTAAAGAAGGCATGATGCTTATCGTAGCTTCTGCTTCTGCTGCTGTCCTGCGTCTGGGTAGGTGTCTCGAAGAAAGCTGCGGCCCAATGTATGAGATGTCCCCACGGGATTGTCTCCTGTCTTGGCTGCCTGCCTTATCGGAGGAGGTCTATTGCTGGAAGGGTCTAGATGTAGGAAGAATTACAGAAACAGTTGATGAGAACTGTGAGTCCATTCAGGACAGGACGTGAGGGAATTCATTCGGATTGCGGATGATCTTGCCATCCTGTGCTGCTGGTGAGAAGTTCGGGTTTTTACTTTGACTTTTGGGGACGACCGCGAGGGCCTGCTCGTAGCTGCTGCTGCTGCTGCTCTAGCTTTGGTGCCTAGAGTCATGCATAGGGAACACTCATAAGAAGTGAGCAGATGAGTACAAGTCGGGTCGAGGCCGAAGCCCATTGACAACAAAGGTTCTACACGCTTGGATATGACATGAAAGTCTGATTCTGCGAGTAGGAGGAGAGGAGTGGCCGACAAATATACGGGGCCTGAACTCAGGATATATTCGTGTTCGGTCCTTGTGGGCACCTTCGGAGTGTTCGATTTACTGTACAGCACTCAATTGTATCCACAAGGCTCACTCACCCTCCATGCTCTCAAACAGTGTTGCAGCAGGAGATGGGCAGCAGCAGCAGCCAGCCGGCCGGCCAGCCAGCCAGACTGCTCTGATCATGGTGAGATGGGGGAAAGCTGGACAGAAAGCCTTTTCTCTTTATACGTCTCCACTTGCGTTGAATACATGGCTGGGTTGGGATGTTCCACGGACACGGACACGCTGTGGGGGGCCGGGAGATTTCTCGCTTCGTCTCTCCCGTGCTACAAGGATAGATTTCTGAAATCTGATGACTCGATGCTTCGACTCGGACGCACATGCCAAGTGCTCCCCGAGTACAATCTGGCCGGATTAACACTCGAGCTCGACAAGTTCCTCCTCCGGCTGCCTATGAGTTAGGGACAGGATTGCGACGATAAACCATTGAAAGTGTCAAGTTGGCATGTGGATGTTTTCCATGATGTCAGTCGTACTTCGTTTTTCTCTTTTCCGAGTTGTCTCTCATTAGAATGGAAGTGGAACGAACCAACCCACACGGGACCGAGACTTGGAATAAATCTGAGGAAAAAGCTGCACGGATGCGACTATATCCTCTTTATCTATCCATCTAACATGGGCTGCTGCTGCCAGCAGCTCCAGCTCCGGCTCCATCTGTGTGCTCGCTTACTTGCTCGCTTGCGATCATGCGTCTTGGTCTGGAACTGAATTTAGGATCTCTTCTGACACTGGAAGAGATGTCCGTTCCGGTCCGGTCCAGTCCAGTCCAGTCCGGTCCCCCTTTGTGCTTCTGCTGCTCGATCTGTATCTCGGATCTCTGGGTTGTTTCCGCCATTGCCTTAAGACACAACAGCCCTGACACACGTCGAGATCGTTCTTTAGATTCGACGAGAACGCTACAAGGACACTGCAAGCGTCCTCTTCGTAGCGGTCTAAGGTTCATTTGTTTTCTGCGCTGTGCTGATCGTAGTTCGTCCCTCTCTCCGCTTCCTACCATAGCATGTCCGAGACCGAGCCGAGTACACGACCGGTTTCGCTCGAAGTTAAGCGGTACAGAAGGCGTAAAATGAGACCCCGCTCGCTGCAAATGCATCCGTCCACTCGAAGAATGAATCTCAGTGAGTACGCTTCTCTATACCAGAAGGTGTATACGAGGATGAACATGGAGGCCAAAACCGTAAAGTCCCTTCCTTCCCTCTTTGGGGAGGGGGGGATTCCACTCTAGCGGATGCACCTTGCCAGAAGCTACGGAGGGAATAAAAAGGTGCACCGAGGCTGTCACCGAGGGGTCTATATAGACGAAGATCTGAAAGAGCCGCGAGGGTAATCATAGAAAACACTTGGAGCGAGCATGGAAAGGGACGTACGATCGAGGGTACCGGGATGATCGTTTTATAATAAGAACTACTCGAGAGCGATAGCTGTGGTCTGAGGAATCGGTCAAATTATTGCAGCCCTGATCTGATGATTCTGATCATTCAAGCGTTGCGAGAAACCGCAGGCCAGGCGTGGCATGCTTAGAATTGAATTTATGGCGCCTCGAGAACAAAATGTACGTAGCCTATTCCCTAGATTCATCGTGGGAGTATGATGGAATTATCTGTGCATTTGCACTCTATCTTCGGCCGACTCCAATTCCCGCAGCGAGGAGGCAGATGGTGAAAGCACGGCCATCCGTGCGAGGACGGCGAGTTTTGAAGACGACCACTGTAGCGTCTGGCCGGAGATGATCTATGCCTCTCTGGGATGCCGCAGTAATTCTGAAGCGTGCAAAGGAATGTTGGGAATGGATGCACTCGACGACACTGACCTATTTGTGGTGGGAGAAGCAGCAGAAGGATGAGTTCTTCTAGACGGCCAGAGTTTCAGGAGGATCAATTGTGCACAGAATCTCATGTTTTGAATGCAAGTGCTTGCAAGGCCCGAAGATGATATTCTTGAGAGAAACCTGATTCCTCCCTGCCCTGCCTCACTCGATGGGCGCACAAATCATGACTGCAGTTTCGCACGGCGCCTGATTAATTTCTAGACCATTCAATCGAGAGCTCATCTTCGCGCCACCTCCCATTATGGCTCCAGGCTCTCATACGGCTCGTGCCTGTTGGTGGACCACTTGCGCTCAGAGGTCCAATTTAAGCCCCGCGCATCATGACAAACAAGCCTCTCTACGCTCATGAAATGCACTCTGAGCCACAGTTTGTGTAAACATGAGTGACTCCCGTCCGAATTTGGCATGCTCTTGCATCTGAGCGTTCATCCACTGACGACAACGCTCGCTCCGCCGCCACTGAAGCCTGCATGTCCGGGATTCCAGATGGAAATGAACCAGGTGCGTGAACAGGAGAAGGCGGAAGGTCGGTTGATTTGGAAAGAGAGAGAGAGAGTGAGAGATGCATGGCAGGAGATGCTGGTTCTTTAATTTGGTTTGACCGCCACAGAGTGGTCCATCTGACGTCGTTAATGAAAGACATACTCCACAGTTGGCGAGAAGCTCGCTCCTCCTTCTTCTCCTTCTTCTTCTTCTACTACAGTGCAGCAGAATGCTGGGGCAGATTTCCCGATACGAAAGTCAATTTGCTGTTCATTTCAGCGCTCTGTGCGGAGCCACCTGGGAGAAATAAGCGGATACGGGCCAAACTGCGGAGAACTGCAAGTAGAAAGTGCAATAAATAAAGGGCTATACGGCAGGGCTGGCTGGCTGCTGCTGTAGGTGCTACCGAAGGTGCACCATACTGATCTCGGTGGGTCGGAACGAGGAGAATGCTGCTGCTGCTAATCCGGTTGACGAATCCTACAGTTATCGAACATCCAAGTAACTAACCTTCTCATTGACTTGTCATCAATCTCGAAGCTCCTCGCATTAATCAGCAGACCTTCTCGAGAATCGTCTTTCTAAATCCACCTAAAACTCCCCGCCTTCTACATGTTCATTGTGTGGCGAGCTCGGTGACGACTCCCAAGAGTTGAGATCTCGCGCGGGTTCATCATGAGCGACACAATATACTAATTTCCCATGGAAACCATTGGTGTTCGCAGCGCATTTTTTTAGAAACTTCTATTTCTATAGTTGCAAAGATGGTCCTGCCGTGCCATAGTGCTGGTCACTTGGCCGAGGAGTACGTCCCTCGCTTTCAATGCTACCCATGCATACTGAAGTAGGCATCTTGCAACCAATCCAGGACGTAGATGGTCCAATTTCATCTTCATCGAGCCTCGCTCTAGAAATCGTGAGTCTTAGGCTTGCTCTCGTCGTCTAAAGCCGAGCTGTCGCAGCCTTCATGCGGCGACTGGAGTGCCTTCGAGTTGGCGCTCGATCTCGAGGTGCCAAAGCCATAACTCGCTAGCTAGGTTCGGCCCGGGCAGTTTGGAAGAATGTCGACGAGCTGCGAGCGACACTCAAGGATCGGAATTTAATAATATAGTTCATGGCCTTGGAGGGAGTTCCCATCGGCCTGAAAAGTGGCAAAATTGCAACAATGTGGCGCCGAGATAATTACTCCTCTCTCGAGAGTAAAGGCGAAGTCAACCCCCAAAAAGACCTGAAGGCATGTGAAATCCACAGACGCAAAGCATGGTGACGACTCCGACTTCACCGGAAACATAATGCACCAGGCAGTACTAACTTGAACCCCGTGACTCGAAATAAAATCCAGCCCGGGAGTCATAGCATCATTAGAAAACACGAGCATGATTGCGAGAGCAACACTACGGTATGCCATCATCAACGACATACTTCAGATGCGGTATGAAATGCATTTGCCACCATCACTGCATCATCTGGGGGCCAACCCTCGAGCGGTTTCTCATGTACAGTATACTGAGCAGCAGAGCAGCTGAGCAGATATATGCCATGGCTCATCAGACGTCTTTGCCTGGTAAGCCGAGGCCATCCGAAAGTCATACTGCACATCACAAGCTACGTGTGGGTGATGGCATCACAGCGCGAGCTGCTGTGAGTTTCCTCGGAAAGCCGTAACTGATCAGGCAGGGTGCGGGTAGAGGGCGAGCGAAGGGGAAGGAGGGAGTCCGGGGAAGGTGGAACAGCTGATGGATGATGCAGTCCATGAGCGATCTGAGCCTGTACCCGAGGGGTAAACTTTGAAACAGCTTCTGGCACAGCTGCAGTAGCATGCATCACCAAAACACCTAATGATCATGAGCAGCTCCGTACTGTACCTGCGCTCTTTAATATCGCACGCTGCACCGCCGTCTCTTCATTCATCAATCACCGATCTCCTTCAATGCCCACCATTCTCTCGGCCCTCCAACTCTCTCTCGACAGCACCAAACTCCCAAATTCAACTCATGCCTTCCTTTCCATGAGATCTGGGTCTGGATCTGGAGAAGGTTCCTTCCTTCGCTCTGCGCCCGCTCTCTCGCGGTCCGCGCTGAGCGAGGGCGTCCACTCTTTTGCCCATCCGGCCGAGTCGTCGCAGTGGTTGTGAGCCGCTGCTAATCCTGCGCCCATCTTTCCGAGCGCCCTGCGTTGAATTCGTTAATTATTTTTTGCCTTTTGCGCTTCCTCTACAGTCTCGCCCCGTCACGTCGCCATTTTTCTCCTTTTCCCACATGTCTCCAATCGCCCTCTGATCCAGGCCTGCATCACTGGTCTCCAACTCTCTGAGCCTCTGCGAGTTGCCAATGTCAGCTGCCCCGTCGATGCCATGACCGTGAGTCCACCGATGTAAGACAAAGACATAATCCCACTAGTACTACTTCCTGCAAGGTACCGGTCCCTTCTTCCTCCTCCTCCTCGACGCTCTTGAATCTCAGTGCGTAGGTGCCACCTCTGCAGCTCCTGCCGCAGCTGCTGCTGCTGCTGCTGTACTGTCTGTCGGCATTTATCTACATATGTCGCGGGAGAAGTGCCATTGGGGTATGTCCGTCCGCCCTCGTGCTCCATGGCATTACTTCCCGCAAAGTACTTATCCTTAGCTCCTGCTCGCTTCAGGTAGATCCTCGGCTCAGCCCTGACTCCATCTTACTTCACCAATACGGTGCTTGCTGATTCCTCCATTGACATACACGTATGGTACCTTCCTCTGTACTTTGTATATTTCTCTAACGACCAAACCTGGACTACAACAGCACGTCTACACGGATATTCATACTTTATCTGGTCGAAAGCATCGCTCGGTAGACTCCTCGCCATTGTCGCCCTCGTATAAGTGTCTGACCCAACTGCTCGGATCACTCCTCCCCCGCCCGCATTCTTTATTTCCATTTGGCGATTCCATTCGCGCACAAAATATCTCCCGGCCTGACTTTGGGCGAGACTTGGAATCTTCGAAGGAGGTCCTTCCCCGTGGCATGTCTCGACAACTGTTGAGCTATTTTTGTGTCAAACTATACATATTCCCATCGTCCGGTGACTCGAGGTCCCTACACTACATGAGGGCCACGGCTTCTTGCTGCCCGGCAGCAGATCGCCTATCAACTAATCACAAATCCATACACAACAGAATCGACCACTCATTGATGCTCACAAAAGCAATCACGCTGAGTATTCTAGTATTAAACCCTTCGGTGGGGTTGATACATTACACGCGTACCTTTTGTGGATTGGGCACCTGGTCACTGGGTGCGGGTTTTTTTATTGCACTGCCGAAGTCTTCAAGGGTCTGTTAGTAAAACGAAGTCTTCAAATGAAACCAGGGTAATCAATCTGCATGTTTGTTTTTTTAATCTTATTATCATTTCGATCACTCCGAATGAATATTGCCACCAATGTAGAAAATAGCTCCGGTTGGTGAGTGACTTCATGTGCACAAGTGATGCACTTTCCTCCCATAGCTTCGAACGATGTTCCCGGCTATAGTCGAGAAGTGCTTGCCATTGGTTGGCTCTTGAGCTGATATATGCACACCAGCGATGATGGACTCAAACGTGAAGACCATCTCCAAACGCACGAAATACCACGTCACTCCATGCTCCGCCCAATCATTCTCAGATATCGGCGGTTCTAAAATACACGAGAAAACCGCCTACATTTGTACTCTGTATGCATACGTCTCGCAAATCCGACATCGTTTCGGGGAACAGGCGATTGCACCCGCTCGGTAGCCTCGACCATTTGTAAGGCGCTGGGCGAACCTCGTGCTACTTTGTTGTGCATCTTTAAAGGGTTATCCTTTTGGGCTACATTGCTCGGTTCACCTTTTGCGGTTTTCTTTTGGAGGTTTTACTGAGCAACTTGCGCAGATGGAACTCTGCTCAACCGAAAGAACTTGAGTGCTCGTTTGATTGATGACATGAATACAACGTAGGTTTGGGTACAATCTTGTTGGCAGGCTGAGCACATTTGACCGGTCAAACTTTAGTTTAAGTCTGTCAATTATTGTGTTGGGGTTGAATTGCATCATTGTCGTGATGATGTACACTTTGAGATAAGAATGCATGGACTTCTAAAAGGATTGTCCCCAGAGCATCTACTTTCAGAGAGAAAAGAGTAGACCACTACTTCCAGTGTTGATGCATGATGATCATTCTCACAGAAATCAAAGTGTGCATATAATTTTGAAGTCTCCAAAGTGTACCGGCTGCAAGAATTTTCCTCCTTTTATTCTTTCGTTCCGGAATCTAGTCAACTGGATTTCAGTACAAGGCCCTGAATTTTCCACTCGTTGCGTTTGATCCAACCTTGCAGCCCCGTTAAATGATTGACGCTCTCTCTGTGTACAGTGAGGAGCAGGATAACGTCGATTTATTGGATTGTATTTCCCACTTTCATGGAAAGCTTGTCTTGCGAGGCAGTCAGTTGACTACACATCTTTGACCGTCTTTGCCCTCTCCATAAGGCTGCACCTAAAGACTTGCTCCCTTTCGGCTCCGGTACACTCTGCTTTTCCATTTCCACTGACGCTGCAGCCGCAGGCTCCAGAAGCTTGCTCTGACCAGTCAAACATGCTGAGCTCGTAGACAGCAGATATTATTCTGTTAACTCGACCAATGTCTCGGCCGATGCAAAATATCCAGTCCTGTAACTACACGGCATCCTGCGTTGCTCTGCATCTCCCGACCGACCTCTAATCTCGTTTCCCACCAACATGTCCACGACTCGTGGCCAATTCACGTTTTGGCCCTTCGGCATAACCTTCCTGCCACTCGATTCGCGAAGCCAAAAATCATTTTAAACTCATTTTGCATTTCATAGGACATAATTCGGAATATAGTGTAAGAGCATTTCTTTTCCTTAAATTCTATCGCAAAGTTGGAGGAGGTTCTTGTAGCATTATTGTGGAAGGTGGTTGTGCACATTTAGATCATGACTGCATTTATTCGACACGGTTGCTACCATTGAATAACTTGATCGAAGCTCGATTATCTCTGTCGAAAATAAATAGCTGTGAACTTTGAATATGGCATGTGATCATTCAAATTCGAAACAATTTGATAATTGTATTGCTTTAACATGCATTGAAAACGAAGCGAAACTTGTTATATAATAATATTCTGTGGTGATCGACGCAATAATGAAGATATGTACAAAAATACATCTGCCCATCTTCATAAATAATACATTAAGCTATGCGATGTTATTCAATCTCGTTGTTTCAACTATATGCAATGCATAAAGTGATGAATGGCATATTTTTAATTTAATCATCTAACATATAAATACTAATACGAATATTACTAAAAATAATCATCACAAAGTTAACTCATATTTTCCATCAAGTAAACCTATTTGACCTCTATTTCTACATAAGAAGACTACAAAATTTACTACATAATCTTGGCGTTCACTTAATGTAATTATCATTAAAAAAATACATTTAACATCATTTTTAATAATCGTAATACATATACAATCGAATTTAAGTTCAAGAATTTTCTTAATAAATATAGCTTTGAGTTCTTATACATCACTATGGTTTGAATACAAAAATTGAAACATTAGAGACAAATGTAATCACATATGTCACTTTTGTTCTGATTCAAAATATTTTGGATCAGATGTAAGTCAATCTATACATGTCAAACGACTTTTAAATATCAAAAACTAAATTACTCTACTGTACAACTTTTCAGTCACATTATAAACGATTGTTGTTTTATTACATTAACCATAAACATATATGTTTATAATTAATTGATAACATTTTTTTGCATAGATAATTATAATTGAGCTACATATCTGTACATACAAACTCTAACCAGGAACATATTGGTCACAATTCAAATCATGAGTTGTGCTTTGAATGTTAAAGCATTTGGAGTAAATAAAATTTTAAATAGTATGATGTGAGCAAATATTCTCGTCTGAAAATTTAGATTATTTTTTTATACTAAATTATTTGGTTATCTTGCATGTTCATAATTTTTTTATTCTTTATGTTTTCAAATTGCAAATGAAAAAAATTGATATTTTTTCTCAAATTTATCAGGTAAAATTTATGAATTCTGATTAATATGATTTGTAATATAAATTTTATAATTATAAATCAATGAGCTGTAATATATATTTCATTCATATTTGAACAAATTTAATAAATCATAAATAAATATTTGTAATGGAATATTTTTTTATAAAATTTCATTGATATTCCTGTGATTGGATATTTTTTATATTTTTAATTTTCTTTTCTGATTAATGATATTTGATAATATCTTCGGAAGCAATATGTTGCAAGTCAACTTTCTAAATTATGAAATAAAATCTAATAATATGTTAATTAATAAGCAGACAATATTCAATATCCGTTTTCTTCAAAAACATATTTGCAATGTAAAGAATCCAATCAGCATTGCAAGATATATGTACTATGTAGAATTAAGCTTCTTAGATTTTGAACATAGCAAAATATATCATATATTTTGGAAATTTTGAAGATATTATAATGCTAGAATAATTTGGTTCATATAATATGAAAATCGCTATTTATCATTTTATGTAGAAAGTCATATAGTGATAATTTTTAAAAATAATAATTTCATGCGTCTTATTCATTTCAACAATAAATTTTCTGTATAAATTTAGATTTTTATTGTTGCTAAATTACACAGTTATGACTTTAATTTTTGTCACATATATTAGAAATATAAAATTTAATACAAATATGTTAAAACTTTGAATCATGAGAAAAACTGATTTTATGAGGAAGATTCTGCTATTTTAGTTTTGAACAATTTATAATTTGTTATTTTAAGTAAGTGCAAATAATCAAAAAATTACTTGTGAAAGATGATCTCAAACTGAAATTTAGTACAAATTGATGATATTATATATAATAGGATATATTGCTGCTGTAATGATGATATATATATAATAGGATAAAAAGAAATGGATTAAATAAATAGTAGCCATCATTATTACATGAATCAACATGCATAGTGATATGCACAAAATTATTCAATTAATTCTTGTTTCAACTAGCCTTTTCATCAATACATTTAAATATAACTTTGTATTAATATATATATATGATGCAAAAAACAAAAAAATATTTTTACAAACAATTTTTTTACAATTTTTAATATATTGATCAAATTATCATCTAGTTTTATGAAATCAAGATGTTATTTGAGATCAAATCTATACATTATAAGATGAGTACTTTATTACAAAAAAGGATAAAAGCACAAACATAATAAATGCTCACTTTATAACACATTTTTGGTGATACTTTCCAAATTAAAATCGGATTTTTATAAAATATGAAAAAATCACAGCAAAGTCTATATTACTATAAATTCTTTGAGGTATTGTGATGATTTTTTAAGTCCGTAGCTTCATGCAACCTTTAAATATTCATTTGATTTTGTACATGAAGATTTTGAACATTTATAAATTAAATGTTTGAATAAATAAAAAAAATTACTCAACTTTTGTCCAAAATTTCAATTTTCAATCGTTTCTGGAAATTAACAAAATTATTCGATTAATTTTTTTATAAACTAAAACTAAATTGTTTGTAAATGAACACAAATAACGGTGCCAAAACTGCAAAACAAAGTGATTATTTGATTGACAAATTTTTTAGATAATACAAAATAATAATATAAATTTATTTACATTTGGAGAATAATAATCATTTTAAAATTAGAAAATTTGATATGGGCATTTCATATCATGGTTAGATTTTAAATAGTTTTCAAATACCATCAAAATCATCAACATTGCATATTTCAAATATTGATGACAGAATCAATTTGTGTCAAAATTAAAAATGTTTTGTCGAAGTCAAAGATCTCAATAATTTCAATTTTTTTATGAAAAATATTCTGCAAAGATGTGTTAAAAAATCTCATGCAAAATATGAGATTAAGTTCTTGAATATCATAAACTTTATTTTTATTTTTTAATTAAAGTGAAGAATGAAAATTGACATAAAATCTAAGCATGTAATAGAGATTTAGAGATTATTATAATTCAAATACAAATTATTTAAGAACTATGAATTGAAATGATATTTGATACAAATCATAAATTTGAAAGATATAATGTTAATAATATTCAACAGAAGAGGAGAAATATCAATGACAGTTTGTGGTTAAAAAATTTTAAATGCTTTGTGCGTTATTCATTGTATTAGTATTATTATTATAATTAATTACATGTATGTACATTTTATTGATTATAAATAGTTGCTTGATAAAAAATTTTTTAGATGTTAAAAAAAAGAATTTTTTTTTATGAAATTGGAGATACATAAATCTGCAACACATTGATTTTAGAAACATGAATCATCGCTTCAATTCTTAAAACAAATCCAATGCTCATATAGTCTGTTTGTATGACTTATTATTAAAATAAAATTACATTTTGAGATTTTTTTTAAATACATCTCAAAGTGATAAAAAATATTAGAGATTTTTTCTAAATTGTACATGACATAAGATCAAATTATCATCATGTAAATCTTCACTATTAATATTATTATATTTTTCAATTTTAAAATTAGTAACCAAGTCATAAGTTATAAATATATATATTCTAAATAATATTCTGATGAATATGAATAATTTTTTTAAAATTTTATTTTAAATAATATGTAAATAACTTGAATATTTTTTTAAAATTTTTTTGTGAAGATTTTATTTTCATATTGTGAAAATGCTTTTTATTTTATTTGAAATGATACGCATGAACAAAAAATGACTTGGAAGAAATTAGAAGCTTAAATTGATTCAATTGGTACTAATCCATCATAGACAAGATACATTTTAATTTTGAATATATTAAATATATGTTTACAATCAAACTTACATACATGACTTCTTGGAATATAAATATTTAGCATATTTATGGATCCAAAAAATCAATATTCAAAACAATATATAAGATTTGTTCTGTTTTAATAGTTGAAATATGAAATATGAAAATTTGAATTTAATTATTTATAAATGTTAGTAATATATTTATGTACTTATTTATATATACATTTACTTCAATTCCATACGATTCATATACTATTGAAGTGAATTGTCAAAGAAACCACGTGTTGTGTATGCTTAGTTCTATCAAATGAATCAAAATATTTGTTACAATGTAAAAATATGGTTCTAAACAGATTAATTTTGATCATTTATGATATTTCAATTTTTTTCCGAAAATATTGCTATAATTTATGAAATAATTTAATTTAATATGTATGAATGTTAAGATGAAAATACAATGTAGTTATGATTTTGTGTTTATTGCTTGTACATTCTTACTCTACAAAAATTCATCCAAAAAATATTCATAAATTTGTTTCAATTGAAATGATTTTAAACTAATAGCATTATTACTTATTTCCTACTTTAAAAACTTCAGATGATACTGATATTATATTTATTTTTTCTATTAAATGATTTATTTTGAAGATATTTTTCTACTAAATAAATTTGGGGTTTTTTTAAAATGTTGAATTATTTCGAACTGTTCACTGTATTTTTCAGATTTAGTTTATAACTAATTGTTCTATTGAAAACAAAGGATGTATATGCTCAATATTGTATTTTATTATAATATCATTTTTCTACAAATGCCTAGCTTGAGTAAAATGATATTCATGCTTGTTTTCAATTTTTGACAGAGTTAAAATTTATGTAACAAATGTATTGAGTAATTTGAGTATAATATTTGAGTAATTTAGTTTTTTTAATATAATTTGATTCTTGTTTTGATTTTGACATTGTGAAGACTTCATCTTTTGAAAAGTGTAGAATCGAGATCAGATATAACATTATTTTTTAGATCGGATATTTTACTTTTATCATGATGAAATTATGGATACTAATTTATTGACATTTTATCATATGATTTGATTAATGTCATGATGGGCTTGACATGATGGTATGTATGACTTCATGCCATTTACTGAGGTTGTCATTAACTCATAAAATATATTTGAATATATGATCATATGTCTAATAGCTTCATATAAAATGATATATAACAACATACCTAGGTTATTCTTACCTTAAATGACGTAACGATATATGTCTTTATTATATGCTTAAAGTTTCCTGCTGTTGTAATATAATTACCAATACAAGAGAATAAGTTGAGACTATTATGATGATATTTGAAAAAAAAGAAATTTGGAAAATCGAAGAGAAATAATTAATGTATCTATGACCACACAAAGCCAGAGAAAATATAAGCTTCAGTAGACGAAGCAGAGCTATGTTACTATTTTGGCGTTGAAGAGGGATAGTAGGGAGTGCTTCATGAAAAGAACATAACAGAAATTGCTCGATGTCAAGAGCAAAATAGATAGATATATTCACCATTACCTGTCACAAACCTTGTCATCGGCCTACATAGACACTCACAAATTAATTTAATGTATAAAATTGTACCGTGGCAAAAAACTGCGTCCGTTATCCGCAGTGAGGTTTGCAACAGGAAGCATATATTAAAGATCATGTACGGAGCTGAACGCGTTAGAACTTTCAGTATGTTTCATTCGAGCCCTACTACGAGTAATCATAAGCCGATCGAACTTTATGCACAAAATAAAACATTTCCCCCATACAAAGTTTAGTCGCCACTATAATATTCTACCCGCCTATCTCCAATTGGAAGTTATTGGAGACATATGTAGAGGTGGTCGTAGGGCATTATCAGATTATAGCTGCATGGAAAGCACTGCATGTATGTCCATGAATCACCCGTTGGCATGTATACATTATAAATACAGATTTTTAAACTATCTAATTATAGATTCTTAATCCGTAGGGAAGTCTAATTTACTATTTGCCTGTCCCATACTGGACGCTTGTGATGAGGCTGATATTAAAATAACCAGGACTTCAGCCGTACGGTAGAAGAGCAGAGAAGTATACAGAAGGGTAGCCCGAGCTGCGTTGACCGAAACGATGACCGGCTTGAGGCTACCGCAATCCAGGCTACCCGAGAAGTTCAGACATGTCATGTTTGGATGTGGTTACCCTTCCGGGAACGAGTCGTCTGCAAACCGGACGTAGCTCTGAGTTTCTAACTAACTCGTCGTCAAAGGATGCCGGGCTTAAAAGGCTGACCAATATAGAGGGTCGTCAGGACGGCAGTGGGCTGTCAGAAAAGGAGAGGAATTTGGAGGCAGTTATAGATGGAGCTGGGGAGGTTGGAGAGAAGAGTGCCACTACACTTGACCGAAGAGTGCATCGCAACGAGAGCTGCCATCGAAGTTGGAGTGAGTGGGTTTACTTTCCTACCCAAGAGCTCTCTCAATGATTCTGGAATGCCCGAGAGTGAATCACACTCTTGGTATGAAGTGAGTTGCAAGTAGAGACTCGAGTTAGCCCTGTAGCTCGTCGCTCATGTGCCGGAGGGCTGGGAAGGTCACAGGGTGGATAGTAGAGGAGGCGAGGCGAGGCGAGAAAGAAAAGCGCAGGAGCAACCGAGGGCTGATTGTTTATTTGCTGATCTGCCCCGATTGTTTCTGATTCCGAAAAACAGGATCGAAAATGAAGCTGTCAGTTTTGGCCCCGGATGAGCGGATTGTGCCTCTCGATGTGGAGCCCGATGAGCTGGTAATTTAGCAATGCGTCTTTCGAGTTTCTGTTTTATGGAAGAATTGAATTTTGAAGCAACAGTTCACTTTGAATGAAATCTTCGGTTGGGATATCACGGTTGGTGTCTGGTTCAGATGACGGATCTGCAAAACCAGAACGATTGTTCGTTAATGAGAGGGAGAGACTTGTGATCTTTTGACATAAGTGCGTAACTAGGGTTCATAGAACTGAATGCTTAGAATTGCAGAATTGAATGTTCTGCAATTCTCTACATAAATTCGTTAATTGATAAAATCTGAACGGAATACACCATGCGCTGTAATTTATCCTGTGCTATTTACATAAGCAATCCGAAGAATGAATGAACGGATACGCTTAATTTTCACGGGAACTTAAAGGATACTGTGAAGAGGTGAGCTTAAATGTACGAGTATACTCTTGCTGACATGCTTCGGTACTCCCCTATATGTTGTTTGGTGAATTGCGTAGATATTACGTGACTTATGCCCGAAATAACCACTGATTCTGTCATGTCAAGATTCCTGTAGTAATATAACATGTGGGCTCTGTGAAAATCTGAGTTAACTTCTTTGTAATACCTCTCTGTATTTAGACGAGGAAGAAGATATCAGATTGTGTGTCTACTATGCTCTCACAGATAATGCTGTAATTGGTGGCAGGTGGAGAATCTGAAAGCTATATTAGAAGTTGAGGTGTGTACATTCCTCTTTATTTTTTGATTTCGCCTTTTCTATGTTTCCATCTATTCTTGAACTATGACAATTTACATTCTGCCATCTTTGCCTATCATGAATGGAGTTTGGTTAGTCATGAGATTTTCATGAACCGTTTGTTTTCGCTTCAAGTTTGTACTTATTGTTTTGACTTTATCTAGCGGCAGATAAAAGCAATTGCAGTCACATCTTTCAGCTGTATCAAAGATTATCTTGTAGTGGTGGTATGTGACAGTAATAAGAAGCTATATTGCAGACCAGTATACCACTCAATGAACAGCAGATTTTGCATCATGGGAAGGAAATTCCGAACCACGGGCGACTCAATGCGGCTGGGGTAGTCGAGAATGACCTCTTGATGCTTGTGTCCTCCACTCTCAGGTTGGTTTGAAAATTCGAGTTTTTAGAAGGTTGGAAGTTTAAATAAAAATATCTGCTCTGTCGAGTATTCTCTTGTACATGATTCACAACGTACTTTCCTTGTCCATATGTTCGAAGTGATTCGTAGTTAATTTTATATTAACAGACTTGTTCGCCCATTCGCAGTAGACAAAATGGACCTGGACCATCTCCAAACGCAAATCCCCTAGCGTTGAATTCTGATGGTTCTGCAGCTAATCCAGCTGCTTTTTTGAATCATCTTCGAGGAGATGCAAATATTATGTCTCAACTAATGCAGGTATTGAATCAGGAGAAGATGCCTAACACTAACATACATTTAGTTTTTCCTATCCGAGTTGAGTTTATGATGTCCTGATGGTGACCCATCTAACACAGACTTATAGAGAGTTGATAATATGCATTATGCGACTAGTTATTCACTAGCAGTCTCCGACAAGACATGAGGCCATGTGCTTCAGGTCTTGAGTACAGTTTACGGTGAACTTGGTTTGACTATCCGAAGCATACGCTCATGGACGTTGCGTTCGTTGTCATGGACATATTATCAAGCTTTTTCTGTTTTTTGATCTAGGGTTTTACTTGCTGCGTAGATCATTCAAATCATATCTCCTGGAACTGATTCCATTCTTTTTTGATGTATACAGAGAAGCCCTGAGATAGGCAAAGCAATAGTAACAGGTGACATCGAGGTTATGCAGAGGTTTCTCAGGCAACAACATGCGCATCAACAACACTTGCGAAGTCAAATAGTACGGTTTCCTTTGAGTGTCAATGAGCTGAGAAGTAAACTGCAGTTTGTCAAATATGGGGAGCAGTTCATTGAGAAAAACTAGTTTTTGTTTCAAAAAAATTTAATATTGAAGATTTGTTGAAATCTCAATAAACAGGATTTACTTTGATTTGATTCCGTTGCTTTGGATGGTCAAGACGAAACCTTGTTTGTTACAACCATGACTGCGATTGGATATGTTGCTATGTTATTAAGAAGTATAATATGCTGCAATATATCGCAGTACTATATTACTGGGGGAGGTCATCTTTTTTATTTTTGGATAAGTCCATACATGACTCTCTCTTGCTTTCACGTTTTAGTCTTCTGTTCATCTGCAGTCTGACAGCCGACCTACCTACAGAAATCCCAAGTAATTATGCACAATAGCTCGATTTCTACTCAATGTAGTGATCTGAATATTGAGTTTAGTTCTTTGGTTGTTTATTGGTAGAGGTGTTTCAAACCCTATGTATCTTCCCCCTCTCTCTGTACGGTTATCTTAGATCAGCGGTTTAGAAAGTAAGGCAAGGTGCTTGCTTGATATGGTGTTTTTGATCAGAAACTGAGATTTCTAATTTCCGGTTGACCGAGCTACTCATCAGTATGTATCAGAGTATATCCTTGATCTCACTAGATGGCTTCTACATATACATGTATTTGTGGTAGAGGGATATGCTGTAATTACTTGTTAACTTGTTTTTACGCCCTTTTTTAATTTTCCAATCAATCGATCGATGCAGGTATAGGAGTACCTACACGAGAAGTCAATACTCCTTTTGAGATGGAATGGTAGATTTATGTCATAATTTCGCTTCTTGATATCTTTAACAGGACCTGATGAATGCGGACCCATTTGATATAGATGCACAAAGAAAAATTGAAGAGGCTATACGACAGGTAAGCTGTGAGAATTACGGTTTGTCTCCTTAAGCTTCTGTGATCGACGTCATTTAATTATGCTGAGTATGAGGTATTATCAGGTGATGGATCATATTTTAAATTCGCAAACCTGGTGTCTGTGATCACAGAAAAATGTGGACGAAAATTGGGAGGCTGCAGTTGAACATAATCCTGAGGCCTTCGCGCGAGTGGTGAGAACTTTTAGAGAAGTGATCCCACCATATGTGTCTATGTTGTAGATCCAGAACCGATTCAAATTTTATCGAAATTTATCAGAATTGATGGTGTTATTACTGCGAACATGTTACAGAATGACAAGGTTTGTGGCCATGTTCATTGTTGAGGTTCATCTTTTGCTTGGTACTAACTTATTGGCTTGTCTTCTAGATTATGCTTTATGTGGATATGGAGGTGAATAGTGTTCCTCTCAAGGTGAGACAAGATTGCGAGGATGAAAATAGTTTTATATAGTTTTTTCGTGACTCTTTTGTTTTCAAACTTGATAAGAACCACAATTTGAACGATTTCCACATTGGCCTCTTTACTAAAGCTTTAGGTCGAGCGTCAGTGACATTTGTCTCTAGATTATCTTGACTTTGTTCCACACTCGTCAGTTCGGACTTGAGAGCCGTAGATGCATATGAAAGCTTATTTTAGACCGGAGTTTGAACGTAGTTTTACGAATTGAGGATAGATTTGCAGGCATTTGTTGATAGTGGAGCCCAGACAACAATTATTTCTAAGGACTGCGCAGAGCGTTGTGGGTGAGTCATTGACCCCCCTACATTTCCTTTCCAGCTTTGCACAATATGATGTTTACTGAATTTGATGAGGTGTGAATTTGCATTTACATGGTCCACCTGATTGGAGATTTTTGAGTTGCCTAGTCGAGAACTAAGTACACATAATATGTCAAAAGATTATTGAAGTAGCTTGAGCGTATGATGTAACGCTGCATTGTGTCATTCTCAAATACGTGTAGGCTTTTACGTCTACTAGACCGTCGCTACGTCGGTATTGCCAAAGGAGTAGGGCAGTCCGAAATTGTGGGGCGGATCCACGTTGCTCCATTAAAGGTGGCATTTCTTTTCGTCAATAATGGCCGCTGGTGTAACTTACATATATTTCTCTTTTTTTCTTTTCCTTTCATGAGCAGTCTATTCTGTGTATTGGATGAATCAAAGGATGAATTATGCCTTCTTCTTGAATCCATCTCTGCGTTGAGATAATTTCTTCTAGCCGCTATAAGAAAATCGAACACAAGAAGAATTCATCAAGTCTTAATTTGTGTCGTTCTATCTTCCTTCAAATTCTGATATCGGAAGGATTATATCAGAAAGACCATTTTTCTTGTTTTGTGAATGTATTTTTGTGAGCACGGTCTGTGTTCTGGTCTTTTATGTGGATGCGCTGAGATTGATCAATTAACTGGTCTCTTATGTAATCAATAATTTTGTTCGTTTTTGCTTCTTTTTCCAGATCGGAGTAAATTATTATCCATGCTCGTTCACAGTGCTTGATCAGCCTGATTTAGAGTTCATTTTTGGCCTCGATATGCTTCGCAAACACCAGGTTTGTGACAAAATTGCAGTTCAACATTGAACTGATTATAGTTAGAAAAATTCCATTTTCTTTCTGCACATGATTCCCTGAAATGAAAGCTTGTGACTGTATCTCCAGTGAACTTCTATTGTTGTGATTAGTCTAGAAGGCAAGTGCGGACTTAATGGTAAGAAGTGAAGAATATTGTAGACTTGCGACCTTCTTATCTGCAGAAGTTAACTCTCTTCTTGAATTTGGATACACAAACATCCACGTAACAGACGATGCAGTCTTCAGTACTTCCATTTTCTCTAAAGTGGCATGATCTTGAAAGCGCAGTGCTCCATAGATTTGAAGGACAATGTCTTACGAGTAGGCGGAGGAGAAATAGCCGTGCCCTTTTTGCAAGGTATTGCCATCTTTCTCAGAACAAGTCAGATACTTACTATTGAACTGGTTTCTTCGGAGTGTTTGCGGGTGGAACATACGAACTCTAAATTCCTGAACGATAACTATGTTAATTGCAGCAATGGTTTATGTACTATTGTTCACTATGTCTTGTTTCTAAACCTACAAGCACAGAGACTGGCAGTTTGGCGTGTGTGTAAGGTCTGTGAGCCCATTATATTGTTCCATGAAAATTTCGCTTCAACATCAAAGTTCTGATGCCATCACCACCCCGATAATTTCTTGTGAATATTGGATTTCCTTCATTCGTTTCAGGGTTACGAGTTTTACACACAATAAGAATAGGAAAACATGAATCTTGTTTTGTCTTATTTCAACTCCTGCTTGTATATAATCTTATATTGTTTATCATCCACCTTTTCAGTTATCTTTATGAGTTTGTAGACTTATTGGGACGAACGTCTATAAACAAGGCTTGAGTTGAGTCCATTGTATTCGAAATTTTCATGAACCGATTCTGAAATTCTGAAGGATAGTAACAAGTGATTCCATTTTAAACCAATACAAAAGGATTGTGATCCACGAAACGATGTCATTAATGAAGAACATAGGGGAATTTATCGGAATCGCGAGAATAAGACACAGGCACACTGCGTACTTATCTGCTGTAGAGGGAAACGGTGGAACCATGGAAGAGAAGGAATGTACCAAGCGAAGTTACATATATATACAAGCTATGAACTCAATTCTTTATATATGCCACAAATATCAGTTTTGTCATAGGTGACTGTCTTGAGTGATACCATATGCGACTGAAGTCTCACGTTGGAAGGAATCATCGTATACTTTGTGCGTTTCCGTAGGTCATTATTTTGATATTTGATCAGGACTAACTCATCGAGTTGGTGTGATCTACTACAGAGAAGGATCTGCCTTTAAATATATTGGGGAGTGATGGGCCTCCGCCCAAAGCAGTGTCAACGCCGGTAGATGTAAGTGAAGCAACTATCTGCTGTTATGGCTCTAAATATGAGATGTCCTCATTTGGCTGAACCTCAAATAAAGCTACTCTATTTGCCTCTTGTGCGTTTTAGAGCAAGTGTAGTATACTCAAACAAGGTTTAATCTGAAACTATCAAATTTTATAGCTGTATCTCAGGGCCGTGAATGGTGAGAAAGTTGGGCGATTTTCAAATTTGAAAGCAATATCTGTCACCATGCTTTGTTAGAAAATCATCGTTGCAGTGACGAGCATTGGATCGTCTAAATTTGGACTATAGGCGCGCCTAGAAAATCCTGCCATCAGTTAAAAATTTATTCTAACCAATGTATGTTTATTTTGCAGAGTAAAACTGGTAAAACAGTGGCCAATGAGTTTGCACCAGCTCCCGTACAAGTAACGAGCGGAGCAGGTATTACCTTACTTCTGGTTTGAATTAGAGTCGATTCCTTTTTTAGCAGAATAACACTGGAAGCTCAGTGTCCTTTGTCAAGAAGATACTCTGGGACGTTGCTGACTTTGTTTCTCTTCAGTTATCTGGTTATATGATGCTTTCTTCTTTGTTTTTCGTGCAGGTGGCTCTTCAGACCTATCATTGGCTCAGGCTCAAGAAGCTAAGAAGCGAGCGAGGAGTCCACAGGTATATAGTTGCATCCTTTCTACAAAACGTCGAATATTTTTCATGCATACCCCTCGATGCAACCTCTCCATTGGCTCAGTATGAATATTAAATGTTAAGAAAGTCAATGAAATGGTAAAAGGGATTTTAAACACGTGGAAAGTTGCGAGAGAACGCAAAGTTGAACGTCTTGCCAACTTTGCTGCTCTTTTTGCTTAAACATCTTGGTCAGAAATGATTGTCTTTATTATGTTGTTGGTAAAAGTAAAATCAGAGATCTCCCGTTCTGAACTGGACCGGGTCAATAACCCTCTAACCCTTTGGCTGTGTGCGGGTTCGGATCAATACTGCATAGAGTCCTGATGATTGAAAGTAATGAATCTTAGTGCGTTGGTGGCTGGCCACTTCTGGCGAGATTCTTTCAGTTTTTGCGATTCCCTGCCTCTCCTGGAAGGTACTTGTGTTATTTGGATGCATATTCAACAATGGCTCTGCTGCAATACAATAACCGAAGTAAAGAAGAACTACGGTCCTTTTCAGAGCTGGTGGTGGTGCATATCCTGTGTCAAACAACATAAGAGACCATCTTCGACCTCTCTCTCTTGAGAGCAGGATTAAAACTTGACTTAAAACTCAAGCTGTCTCAAATCCTTATTTCCATCTGGAAAACATGTAGTAAGAATGCTATATCGTTACTTGTCAGCAGGATCTAGAAGTGAAGGTGACGAGGTTAATGGAGCTGGGGTTCGACAGGGAAGCAGTCACGCAAGCACTTTCCCTTTGCAATGGGAATGAGGAGCAAGCTGCCAGCTTTTTGTTTGGAGGTTGATGGTTACACATGGTCGCACAGTTGGAAGTAGATCCCTTTCTTTTTGGTGTTAGTACAGTTGTGTTGTTTAATATCGGGAACCAGCTATGTTGCTGGTTCCCATTTAGCTCACTCAAGTACCGAGCATGAGCTGGTTAGGATTAATCTGCTAGAAATTTGGTCCTCTCAGCGATGTCCATTTGTGAATGATTTTCATGCCGTCCAAAATATTCAGGGTCGAGATTGAAACCCATTAGGGTCAAGATTTTTCACCGATTGAGAAACATCAAGGCATAACGTGAGTTGCTGAGAACTATGATAGTGGGAATCACATCTGCTAGATCAACCATACTCTCAAGAAGTAGTATTCGACATAAGTGCCAAAGAACTCAACTAGATGGGAGTGGACATTTTTCTTGGTACTTGCGGCCAATTACCAAGACCAAGCTTCATTGATAATGAGTTTTTCCAAAAAAACTGATCTAAATTGGCAAATTTTTTCCCCCCTGGACTCGTGCGAAGTGTACACAGTGTTCATCCTACCCATGGGAGTCAATGGATCAAGCAATACTTACCACTTTGCCTGTCCCTTTTTTTACTCGTGAGTTTGTTCTCTTAGGAAGCTGGAGTCCCTATGTCACGACCGTGATAAACTTTTTCATATGCTACAAATATCCTCACTAAGTTAAAGTGCCACGACAACAGAACGAATGTTTGACAAATAAGTACCACAAACACATTTGAGGAGGAAGAAACGGTCTCACTTTTTGGTTCAGGAATGCTAGAACTAAATTGACTTTCAGGTCCCTCCACTACCTTCGGAAAGAGAATATCTAATGAAGAGTAAACAATCAAAATCGAGTTTCATATTTGTGCATGGGAGCTACTTTCTTCTAATACATCCAACACCAGTCGCATAGGAAGATATTTCTGTCCACGAATACAACCAAGTTGACAAAGTCTTCTTATTCGAACTCCCCGTATTACGGGTTGGAGTTTCGGGTTTAGGGTTTAGCAGCCGTATATGTTTCATGTAAAGCAAATACTGCTTGGGACTGATTGAATGTAATGATTATCTTCTACATTTCAGTGATTGATTCCCACTTTGCAAAATTATAATACTATCTATCATCTGCTTACTAAGGAAGTATAATAGATCGAGATTAAGGTCATGGAACATGCATTAAAAACACAAACATGACATTCTTTTTCAATTTTATAATGCACATTTCTAATCACTCAATTGTTGCATGAAACTCTAGATTCACATGTACGCTGCGATCTCTTAGGGATTAACCGAACAGCTCATATCTTATTTCTGATTGGAACATTTTTCTTGCCAAACGAACATTCCAAGATTTATTATAAGCATGGTAACTAGATAAATATGAGATGCAATTGTTAGAACTAGTAGTGTGGTTAGGCTTGATAGAGGTTTAAGTGTAGAGCTTGAGGGAGTGCTATTTACTCTGCAGATTAATTACTTTGTAAATAAATTTACTTTGCTATTTAGTCGTCATACTTTGTACCACGTTTTAGTTTGAAGGTTTTAGTTTACGTAAAGTGAATAACTACACGGATACGGGGCAACGGAGTAGAATATGCAAGAGTTTTTGCTGTATCTGAAAGTATATCTATATGAAGAGAAATTTGATTCATGATCCAATATTATTCTTAATATGTCCTCCAAGTTGAATTGGTGAAGGTATGAATGTTGTACGGCATAGTTAGTGAATACAGAGTATTGATTATATTTTTAGTAAGATCTTGGTGCGAGTCTGAACCGAGGAGCGTAGAAAGTTACTATAAATACTAGGTTAAGGGAAGATTTAAGATGCCCAATAAAAGAATATCGGCGGGCGAGTCTAAACCGGAGAGAGTAGAAAGTTACCGTAAATAGCTACTTCAGGGTAAAATTCCACGTGGCCAATGAAAGAGTATTGGCGGCTAGCGCTTTAAATGTAACGGCAGGAGTCGCGGGAACTCAAGAAAACGGGGACGAGTTCACATCGACAAGTCTCAACGTTTAGTTAATGTTACTGATTCAATGTCTTTCCAGTTGCTACGATGAAGGCGGTTCTGTCTACTCAGAAATCCTCATCATCATCGTTGGACCTGAGAGTGTTGGAAAGTACGACAATGAGGGGTACATCTATCAATCTTTGATTGCCATACCCACATGGACGGAAAAAGATATGGCCAGGTTGCGTGAGAGTGAAGTGTTGTTTCTTGGCTTGGCGTTGAGGCGAAGTGTATACGGAGTTGTGCGTGGAAGTTCGACGACGCCAAAAAGTTTGATTGGATGGAAGATAAATCTTGAATCATGGGATGAAATGCTGTGGACGACATATTTGGATGGAGATTGCATCGCATAAGTTGTGATTGTTCACAGCGATTGGGCAAGAAAGCGATCTTGGATTTTGGATGGAAGTCTTTGCGCAGCATGTATAGGAATGAGCGTTTGTTTACGAGCATAACCAGAAGGTGTTGTATATATCTCGTCCTTCTTGATGCACATATATACGAGGATGAGACGGATGAAATTGGTAGAACTTTGGAAGTATCAAATTGCTAACGGGTGAGACAGGATGGCGAGGCAAGCATTGCAGAACAGTCCGCACATTCAACGATTAGAGCTCGGAGTTCTTGAGGTGATCGGACATCCATAAAATATTCCGATGTTGTTACATCAGAGTAACTAGAAGAGGTTATTTAGACCGTGTAACAAAAGCTCCGCGCAATGAAGCTAAGTCTAGCCGACGAAGTCAAAGATCTATGGGGAGGTTACAAGCAATGAGGTACTACCTAGAAAGAAGCGAAAAAGAATGATTTCTCATATAGTAAAAATAAGTTTTGGTAGTAGTACACATCATGAGTCAATTGAAAACTTGTTCATATTGTTGAGGTTGGTTGATGAGAAAAAGTAAGCTTATAGGAAAATTTGTAATGATATGTTCACTTACTGATATGTTCAATTCGAATTCATTGATACACATAAATTTGAATTGGTCGATAAATGGAAATGCAAATGCGCTACTCATCATCAAGGTGATGAGATCAGAATTTAATGTGATCATTAGAGTGACGCTAAGTATTTAATATTTTTATCTCATCTTCACGAAGTCCATATCATGTTGAAGTGTAATGTTATTGAGCTCAAGAGGTATCTAAAAACAGGTTGAGGAGAAAATGGTGGTAATCTGGTTGTAATGATGTATGAAAATTTATGTATCGTACAATCAGGGGCTTCATGGTTTGATGAAAAATAGGTCTAGCAACTAAGCTTGTTGGCTCAAAGGTCGTTATCTCGGCTTCGATTATGGGCAGACACCTTATAACCTAGGTTACCTTAATCAAATCATAGAATAGAAATGAGCTTATCCATCGTAAAAGTTTGTGTGATCTCCTTATTTTTCGTACAGTAGGTATTGAAGTTCGGTAGTTTATACCTTGTAACCTTGAATGTAACAATGTAAAAGTTGATACACATGATATATTGATGCTCTAAGTTTCCGTATAGCACATGATTGGCTTGAGGTTTGTCTTATCTATTGTAGATGGGGGCAATGATATATTGAGAACATCTACATCAATAGACTTCCATTTACGAGAAGACTGTACCTGATTGTTTCAAGAAGAGTTTTGCTTGCTTTGCGGTGGACGTAGAAATGGAGTGGTATAGGTATTTGACATTGTAGAGATTGTAGATACAGAGCTATTTGAGATTGTAGCCCTGCCCACCAATAGCTTTAGGTTACGCTGATCGGAAAATATATGATTCGGTGAAAAGGTTGCGGTTCGAATCTCCGACGAAGACACGAAGCACCGCGGATTCCATCACATGCTTCCGACTGAGTCAAGAACTTGCATTGGGCTCGACATGAAGCAATCCACATAAACGACACCAACTCTTCCCTGGAGCGGCGGACGGCGCACACGACACTCCTGCGACGTCGTTCGATTCTACAGTCTTCTTCTCCTAGTCGCAGTAATCGGAAATTACGGGAGAAAGAGCATCAAAGGAAAATGGTAGAAAGGATGAAAAACCCCATCGAATTCTACAGGGATGAAGAAATACCAAGTAATGTGGAAAAACGTATGAGAAACCGCGTCAAGTTGTAGATGGATGAAACCAAAAGGGTAGATATGGGATAACTTTCACAAACGCGGCGGATGAAAATCGTCGCATTTGAATCTGGCGACTTTTTGTGAGCAAAGAACCGCCGTAAACACAGACCGACATCGTCAAAACTCACGACCCCTAGATTAACCACATGGATTATTTGACGTAGTCCCCCACCCAATAATGTACGATGCGCTGTACGTACAAAGCAGGTTCCTGGTGTTACGAGGAAGGTCCGCTCGTAGGGTTTATATCCTGTGCTTTGAAGTTCGTACAACGGGGTTTAACTTCTAGCGGTCCGAGTACAGATCGCAGCTTACAGTAAGTTGCAGCAGATCAAGGCAAGACTTGAGAAAGCGAGGCAAGGAAGCAAACGGTAAGGGCAGGGGCAAGGGAAGGGCGAGGACGAGGACGAGAATGGGGAAGTGAAGGCGTGGCCTGTCGAGGGAGGGCTGGGCGTCTTCCAGGCGAACGAGGTTTGCGCGAGGGACGGGTGTTGGAAAGCGGGTGGCCGCTGTGCTTGGCTTGGAAGGGCAGCTCTGAGTGGGGAGACGCTGACTGGAACAGGCGGTGCTCGGGTGGCATGGGCCGTGGGGTTTGTGGCTTGTGCGTTGGGAAGGAGAGGATTGGGCGGGGCGCAGGGCAGGTCGTGGCGCTGTTTCTGTATGGCTGGCCGGTGCTGAGTTTGAACTCTAGAGACTCTCTTTTCTTCGGCCTCGCTTCCGCTCGCTCGATCTTTGCGAGAAGTACGAGCACTGTAGGCAAACAGGCAGGCAGACGCAGGCAAGCGTTATGGAGAGTGTAGCAGCAGTGTCATCGTCATCGTTGTTGTGCTCATACCAGCTGCGTAGGCCCCTGAAGGGTTTGGTCTCGTTCTCTGTAAGTGCTATTACCCTTGCCCATATTTTCCCAATTTATCCGTTCGCGTTGTCGGTCGCCTCTGTCTTTATCCACCCCTTGATCATTCAATTTCTCCAGGGTTTCTGGGCCGATGGTAGTGATGGCATGCCATCTCGAGCCCATTGAGACAGAGGTACACTTTGAATGGGAAGGAGGGGTGAGGGTTTGGTATCGGAGGGAAGAAATTGAGGTAGTGAGAGTGCTGTTGTGGGTCTAAGTGTTTTTCGGGTAAGGAAGGGAAGAGTGGGACAGGGAACCGGTGGAGGGATTTTGCCATGTTACATTCCCTTGTCCTTCAATTAGTTTTTCAGATGATTTTTGTGGGTTTATCTGTTTTCAAAGACCGTGTAGACGATGATGCGATTTTTCGAACGAATGGCAATTGAATTGGATTTTGCTCCCTTTGGTAGGGAGACTTTGTAGGGTGTTTTGCGTATGTATCTAGATCAACACCAGTAGCGTATTTGTGGTTTGGCATCGAATAGCATAAATCATTCTTTTCTCACTTGTAGACATCCGGTTTATGGTATCGCAAGTGGAGGGATTGGACAGGTTGGTCATGTTCTGATCATCTTATTTCGTCTGGTGAACTGGTTATTGCAGAAAGGTGAGCTTATCAGGTTGCCAGCCCAATGTTTGATTTTAGTTCGCAGTAAGAACCATTCGGTAGGTTACTCAGCAACTTGGATTCAATTTGCTACTCTCGTCTCCTTCCTCCTTTATTGTCTGTTGGAGGTCATGATTGGTGAAAAAAATTTGATCTGCCCATCTGATCGGGTGTAGCTCTGGCAAACATTGGTTATATCCTGTTATTGGAATGAAGCCTCTTCCTAGGTTGACTTGGTGTGAGACTTGGTAGGAAATTTTAAGTTCCAGTATTTTCTCTCGACATCTGATGCATTAGAGATTTTTCAAGGAAAAAATTCAGCTACTACACCTTGACAGAGCAGGTACCGCTTGTTTCATATTTGATTTCTTCAGTGTTGTCACAATTAGTTTTCGTGTGCGTGGGAACAGATTGGAGCTGAAGTGAAGATTTCGGAAAGGAAAGATTTTCTGAGCAGAAGACCATCACGTTTGGTAATGACCCAAATGTTTTTACATTTCAAGATTTGAACTGATCCTCACGTCTTGCTGGGATTGTTTGAAGTGAAATTTTCTCAGTACCTTTCATCGTAATCTGGTTCCTTCTAGAACGCCACTACCTCAGATACATTTTCCAGTCCCAAAACTGGTACACTCGGCGAAGATCGTTTCAAGGATGGAGCAGTTCCTGGTACCTATTGGAATGACAGGTATGTCTTCCCGGTCCTTGTAAATTCTAGGCCTTGCTATTCATGGAAATGATGAAATGCATGTGCTGAAAAGAAAGAAGAGTCCTGGTCTCGCCTTTCTTTTCTCCAATATCTAATCCAAGTTGAGCTGAAAGTGCTTAAAGATAGAATCAACTTGACCAAGTCGCCACCTCTGTTTGAGATCATAGGTAGATGGCGAATCGAGGTAGAATCGTACATCCCTGTTCCGAGGGACGTACAGGATAATAAATGTACATTCTTGGTAGACTATTCATCATGGATCATATTAGGTTTTGAGGATGGATATGTGTCTGCTGTGTAATATAGTATTCTCTATTATTTTTTCTGCCGTAATTATTTTATGCTCTTACTGGAAGTTGAGTTGTGTGACTCTTAACCAGTCCTTTTCTCTTCTATGACGAGGAGTCTCAACTATGTGTTCGTTTTTACAGCCTTGACTTAGGAGAGGAGGCAACCGTTTGTTTCAACACAGGCTCAAACACAGTAAGGGTCTTGATGCTCTCTTACCATCGCCATTTGGTTTTCCTGCTCTGATGTTGTGGAAAGCTTGTGTATGGTGCTCACCGATCCCTTTCTTCAGAGTGAATGATTTTTGAAGTTTTCAAATCAAATAATTTGCTTTGTCACATCATCAGACGGGGCCCAAAAGAAATACGTTGCTTGCCTTCTAAGTACTTTTCGAAATTTTAAATTGAATACATCACGTACACAAGATTAAGTCAGCTTGAGAGAAGTATTAGATGTTCCTACTGCCTCTTCTGTCTGCCTCCTTAGCGTAACCATCTACCCTTCTCTCCAGTACCCTGGGTGGCCATGACCATTAGGTTTCACCGCAAGGACTGCAGGTCTTTTTGGAGGTCCTGTTGATGGGCTGAGTATGCTTTAGAGTTTGACATTGAGAGCTAATATCCTAGAGGTTAGGGAGAAGACTTCTCTGAGCAGGAGAAAAACTTCGGAGAACATCACCATCCTATGTGGCTTTACGACTTACCTGCCCTTCTTAGCTGGTGATGGACTGAAATTTCAAGCAAATTTATTTTGTGTAAAAACTTTCGTCGCAATTCTGCAGCTACTTCAAAAAGTAGATCGAGTTATATCGTTCTCCAAACTCAACCATACCTGTACGGTGGCCTTTGCAGGTAGTAGGCTGAGTCGAGTGACTATAATTCGTTCAAAATGCTACTCACAGTGTCCGAGAAGGTGGGCCGCAATAGAGAGTTGAACAATGCTCAGCGGAAGTTGATTTGTCTTCATAAGGAGGCTACATCCATCACGAACCGAGAGTTGAGTCTATGGGCAACCGAGAAGTTCCAATTTCCCGTGTCGGAGATGACCATCTCACGCACGCTCAAAAGGAGAGATCAATGGATCTCAGACAAAGCATCACCTGATGGCAAACGAGCACGCAAACTTGTCTGCCCTGAAGTAGAAGAAGCCACATATGCTTGGTTTCTTGCCATGCAAGACAAAGGTGCGCCCCTGACCGATGCTTTGGTGTGTGAAGCTGCCAAGCGCTTTTATTCAAGCGTAGAACATACTTCTGCGGCAAAGCAGCTTGTTTTCTCACACGGGTGGCTGGGACGTTTCAAGAAGCGACACGGTATCAAAGGATATGTGAAGCACGGTGAAGTTGTCCCAGTTGAGACAAGGCAACCAATGCCCGACCAGATTGATGCTATCAAAGCAATCATATCTGATTTCGAGCCTGCAGACATCTTCAGTATGGAGGAGACAGGACTCTTGTACAGGCTGGAGCCTAATAAAGGCTTGGCAGCAAAGAGAACGAGTTTTCTCAAGAAGGCGAATGAGAGAATTACCGTTGCACTCACTGCCAACATGGATGGAAGCATGAAACTTCCTCCTCTGGTTATCAACAAATACAACAGGCCTCACGCTTTCGCGTCAAGAAATATTTCTAATCCTGTTAATCTGGGCGTCCTTTGGCACGCTAA